>CM060924.1:516945052-518272552 GCA_030737875.1 Allium sativum
CAGAACTGGACCGAGATGACCAGAATCCTGGGGTACCGGGCAGAATCTTGAACCTTGATCTGGACAATCAGATTTTAAATTGTACCTGTAAACTTAAGTATTTATGCACTTCTCTAGATATACTTTGTATATGTCCACATCAGTAATGAAACCAGTGTGTGTCATATATATGTGTGTATATATGTATATATTTGTGCGTGTGTGTGTGTGTGTAGGATCCTTAATCCCGTCTTATGCAGTTCCTTGGTGGCCCCATTTTTCATTGTGTAATAACACTTCGAAGCAAAATGATATTTTGAACTTTTAATCTATTTGATAGCGAGATCATTTATACAAACACTTGGATCGTTTTCAATATTGATACACATGTACATGTATATACAATATATTTATACATATGTGTGTATACATATAGTTGATTACTTAATTGATCATGATTTATAAGGAGTTGGAAATTTTGAGACAGTCCAAACTATCAAATAGACGATCTCGATAGCAAATAGGTTATATCCATAAATTTTTGTTTGTTTTAAAGCTGTTTACACAGGAAAATGGAAGGATGCTTTGAGTAGAGGTTGCGGATCATACCTCACACGCGCACCCACTCTTGTATGCATATGTATTTTGTGTATGCATACACACACACATGTGTGTGTGTGAGAGAGAGAGAGAGGGAGGGAGGGAGGGATGGAGGGAGGGGGAGAGAGAGAGAGAGAGAGAGAGAGAGAGCCTTAGTTTATATCACTAGTTTGTATTTAAATAACTGTTGTTTTTCTCTCTTGACGTTGCATCATACTATCAATTAAATAAAAAATTGTGGTTGAAATAAGATTGCAAAGAGCGGGGGCTAAATAAAAGTGACCGATGATCCTGTCTTCCCTCCCCACTCTCTCTTTCTACACATGCTCGCTATTGACATTAAAATGGATTTTTGTGCGGTCAAATTAAATAGAAAAATCGCATTATGAGGTCAGGCATGGCTATTGACATTAAAATGGATTTTTGTGCGGTCAAATTAAATAGGAAAATCGCATTATGAGGTCAGGCATGGCCAGTGTCAATAGAGTCAACTTCCAGTTTTTGAAGCCTTCAGGATTATTCGTACATATGTTTATCTTTTAATGAAATTAAATTATCAAGTTCACTTTTCTTTTTCTTTTCGTTTTGGTCTTTCTGAAATTTGATTAATGTGTATGCTTGGGGAACTTAATACCTCTGGTTACTAACTCTTACTGGATGTATTACCACTTGGACAAGTGGTCATTGGTGAATAGCTTGTACATTTATACCTGGATCTGGATCCATGCAAATTTTTGTTTTTTTACCTTAAAATTAGTGGAATGAAAAAAATAAGAGTTGAACATAAAAAAATATGAGTTTTACAACACTGTCTATTTACTTGCCTCTGTCAGCTGCAGGGACTTAACAGTTGAGTTTACGGGTCTCGAAAATATACTAAAGTTTTATGAAACATGCATACAGGCCTTTATTTCATAACATAAACCCTAAATCCTATTAAAATCTTTAGTTAGGCACTCTTCAAACTGTAAAATATATAGAATGAGACCACATATAATTTTTTGCTAGAAATTGTAGTTGAGTAATTTTTAACTTAATGTTAGCTTTGAATAATATAACATTTGAATTTTCCATTTGCAAAGTTTTTAAATTGAAAAAAACAGGTCTGTTATCATGGTGTGGGCCTCGTTGTTATTGTTGAATTTATCTCAGATCGTGCTTACAACTGATAAACATCAATCTAGAAAATTCTGAACAGATCCGACTAATGATGATTATCTGAATTTGATAGTTTGATATTTGATGATATTACTTCTTCCAGATTGGAGATTTAGGGTTATCAAAGGTAAAACAAAGAACACTAGTGTCGGGAGGAGTTCGTGGCACTATACCATGGATGGCACCAGAGCTTTTAAATGGAAAGAGCATGGTGACTGAGAAGGTAATATCATTACTGTACAATTTATTTTATATCCTTTTTCCATGGAAGATATATTTAATTTTTCTCTTAACATTTAATTTTCCCCATACATAGGTGGATGTTTATTCATTTGGAATAGTCATGTGGGAGTTACTTACCGGGGAGGAACCATATGGAGATATGCACTGTGGTTCTATACTTGGTAAATTTTCTTTTAAATTTCTTTCTAATTTACTCCAGTTCTTCAAATTCATTGGGTGAGCTTTATTGGCATATTTAACTGCATTCGTTCATCTGTACAGCTTTGCCTGTTAAAACACATAAGCAACATATTTATGTAGGATGATTCATATGAATTTGCATTTCATGAGTCTAGGGAATATCGTTTTGTTAGGTTGGTTGTCACCAACAATTAAACGTCTGCATATTTTGTCTGATAGGTCCTAGCATATTTGTTCATTGCGTTTGACACTTATGTATTGGCTTAGAAGCCAAAACATTCAAAGCAACCAATGTTATTTCGTTTGAACAACAGTTTGATTGTACTTATATGAGAATTTAACGGAAGAACACTTAAAATGTTCTTTTGTGACAGAAAGGTGTCCAATAATGCAATAAACTAGATGTTAAAGGGAGAGCCTTCTGGGAAATTGAAGATTTTTTAATGCATTTTTGTCGAAACGAAAGCACAGGAAAGAAAGTCAATTTAATTTTTCATCAGACTGGATTACATTTTCATCACTTTTTTATAATTATTGAACAGATTGATAGTATAATTTGTTATTAGAATAATATGGTGGAATCCAACATTAACTAGCATTAATATTCTAGTGAATCACGTTATTAAGTTGTGCGCCTAAGGCACAAAAAGGCTCGGGCGCATCAATTGCGCATTTTCGAACCTGATGCACTCTTTCAAGGCTCCCCAAAAGTGCGCCTTCTTGTAAGATGACAGCTCCGAGGTGCCTAGAAAGCATGCCCCAGCTAGGGTTTGGTCTATGGGTTGGACGACTGTGTTATCAAAGCGAGCGCTATAGCGCCAAATAGCGCATAGGTTGCGCTATTCTACTCCTTATAGTGCATATGTCCCTTATAGCGCAGAAATAGCGTGCTATTTTATCATAGCGCAACATAGCGCATAGCGATAAATTGCGCGCTATTTTTCTTTTCTCTTTTTAATGTTTGAATAGTGTGTAAAGTAGCCTGGTCTGGCCCATTTAACTTGAATAATAACGTAAGAGGTCCATTTTGTTTCCTATTTAGACAATAATGTAACAAGTGAATCAACTTCTAACCTAGGGCAAAATTACTTTCTTCTTCAAATCAATTTCTGCTGCTAGAAAAGCTGAAGCTGACTTCAATCAGTTTGTTTATTGCTTTATTCATTTGATTTCATGATTGGCTTTACTTTTGTTTTCTCCTCCTCTAAATCTGAATTTTAGAACTATCCATGTCTTTTTTTCCGAGACATTTTTTCCCCTTTTTATCTACTTTCTAGATGAACATACAGGTTTCTTTTTGAACATGCAGGCTTTTTTTCTTTCTTCCTCTTCCTTTTTTTTTTTTTTTTTTTGGATATCTTGAGCATATAGGTTTTGTTTTGTGCTTTTTTCCCATGTTGACCTTTTGCTGAGATTTTTTTTAAAGAAAAAAAAAACTATTTTCTACTTTCTAGGTGAACATATATGCTTTCATATTTTATGTGAATTGTACTTTTCATGCATTTTTCCTGTATTAACTTTTTTCTGAGACCTTTTATATTTTATGCCAGTTGTAATTTTCATGTTTTTTTTGGGTAGAATCTCATCATAATTCACAAACAAGAGAAATTTCATCATAAGTCATTAATTTAAGAATAAATTTCAAATTGTGCAAGACATAAATATGTTATATCCATCAATAATTTTGAATGTACAATATGAAATTATTAATTTTTCTCTAACATAATTACATTTAACATTAAATAAAGATAACATATGCATGAAGTACGCTAGCATTGCATTCGGAGCTTTGAACGTCTTGGATATGGCACAAAATCTGCAACAAAAGCATTAAATTTTAGTTATGTATGATAATTCGATTAGTTGTTTGAAAAAAAACATTATAGCGCTTGCTATAGCGCGTAGCGCGAGCTTTGCGCAATTTTGCGCTATTCGCTATTGACTACACTGAATTTTCAACTTCAGGTGCAGTTTAAAAAAGAAAAGCTCTACCGGAAATTGAGCTTCAAGCCGAAACCGTTGATGTCGCAACCACTGCTCCAAGCTGATACTCCCCAAACTCCTGCCCGGCATCTCCACCACGTTTGTAGTTTTCTCTGCCTTGTCTTCCCTGCTCACACCTATTTTTCACCCTTGCAGCATTTTAAGGGGTAAAATTTGAATAAAAATTAAATTTAAGTTAAATAACCACTAAATTAATTTAAACTTTTGATTAAGTTAAACTTAAGTTAGTGAATAAACATAACTAGTTTAACTTTGATTTTGAATTGAAGTTTAGTTAATTTTAATTTAAAGTTTAGTTGATGTAATTTTAATTTTAATTTGAATCTAAAGTTTACGTTATGTTAATTTTAATTTGAAGCTTGATTAATTGTAATTTTAAAATAATTTGAAGTTTGGTTAGTACTAGTTTAATTTTAGTTTTATATTTAGATAATTTAAATTTGAATTTAAAGGTTAGTTAATTTTAATTTGAAGATTGTTAATTTTAACTTAAAGTTTATGTAATGTAAATTTATTTTCAATTTTAGTTGATTTTAGTTTGAATATCAAGTTTAGTTAAATTTAAATTGAACCTATGTAGTTAAATCCTCGTCATAGCCCGTTGCACTATCTGACGGCTACGTTATTTCAATTTAGCCTTGATGAATAGTAAATCCACTGTAAGCCTCACTATTTTCCGCTGCATCCACTAAATCAAGGCTATTTAACAACCGCTTTAACAATATTAATATACAAATGATGATTTGACCGGTTTTCTTTTAAAATAAATAATTTTTTTTAGAATAAAGAGCTAATTTTAAGGCATAAGTGCCCAATATAAGGTAGAAATCTTTTATAACCATCAGATCTAGTGTGCATAACCATGATATTCTCTGACGTTGTTATATAAGACTAATTAATATTTGTTTCTTCAACAAAAATGATATGGGAATACTAATGAATTAATTTTAAATACCTATTTTATATCTAATGAACCTTTTTGCACTTCCGCTATAGCCCTGTTATTTCCTTGCTTTATCCGCGCTACAACTTTTTGAACCTCCACTGTTATAGATCTGCTAAGCGCTTTAACTGCACGAAATTGAACATTGATGATTGTAAGTTGAACTCAACTTGACCATCTTTATGATTATAGCCTTTTGTTGTAATTCTTATGTTTTTGGTGTTGTAGACTTGAATTTGACAATGTTTATGTCAAGGTTATCATTTTTGATTTCTTATTTAGTAGCCAGTGCTTTCTTATTTGCAAAAAGATTGTTTACAAACATTTTTTAACACAAAAGTTATCAAGTTTGGTGTTAATTTACAGTCCAGTTTTTTTTTTCTGAAGCAGAAAAAACGCGAAGTTGTATAATAAGTGCACAAAAAGGCTCAAGACACAAAATAGCCCAAGGAAAAGCTTAACACCTTTTTGTGTCTTAGCGCCTCAACCACCTCTGGAATAAATGCAATTTCACGACGAATCCGATTTTGATTATATAAAATGATGTTTTCATGCCATTTCCACCTTGTTTCCAACTGTGTAACTTCTAAGTGGCTGCGTGCCTGCCTATCTTATCGAAAAAGAATTGCTTCATGAACTGATTTACCTTTTTTATTTCCTGAAGAATGTATTGCAATATACAGAATCTTCATATATGAAGTACGTAAAGAATTGATGAGTGTGTGCACAATTATCCATTTATGTGATAGTTGTTGTTGTTTTCTCCTTTGGAAGGGCTGTTTTATCTTCCTTGTAACCATCAGTTTAATGTTCCAATGTTCCAAATCCATGGATGAATCTTTCTAGTAGTAGATAAACATTTACCAATGGTTTAGAAAGTAAATTGAATATCAGTTACAGTGCAAATGTAAGTCGATGATCGTATATATTCTTTGGTATTAGCCAAACACTTGTGTTATAAATCTAGAATCTAAGACTCATTTCTGAAGAGAATTTTAATATATGATATGTTAATTGGAGAATCTCTCTAAATGACTGCATTTTGGGGATACATTGGATCAATTTTTTTAAAATCATTTTACTCCATCAGTTATTGGTAACCTTTACACTAAGATGACATCAAACAATAGAACATTGGCATAGCATATAGCGTTGAATCAATTAACATAAGAAAATGCTATTAACTAAGCATGTAATTAAATTGGTAATGTGAAGAGTGATCTTCTTAGTATTATCTAAGGGGAAATTATATTCACCGGAGGAGTTGTCACTATTATCAACATGCCGTGGCACATGTGATGTATTTTGATTCAAAAACATTGACGTATTATATTGGTTAATCATAGCATGTGTAGTGTTTTTCAAGTTGATGACGTGGAGAGAGATTATTTAGTATTATTGAAGAATTAGTCGTATTACTTGGGGATGCAAGACTATTATCAACATGCTCCCCACGCGTACTATAACCATACATGTGGACATTAGTATTGGATGATGCAGAGCATGTTTTGACCATTAGGCGCATGTTAACTCTAAAAATGGAATCGACTCCAGATTGTAATGAAAACATCAATCTTAGCGGCATTCCAGATAACATTAGACGCAGATCTTAGAGAAACACCAAATAAAAGCAAAAAAAAAAAGACAAGAATTTTTGTAGCGATTTGGCTATCTCCAGTTTAAGTTCACCTCAATCCATCTTTTATTATTATCTTGCTAGTTAGTCCGTAGATTTAGGTCACAAGTGTTTGAGAGTTGTTTTGGGGAGTAAAGAAGTGAAGAAGCAGCAATTCAGTAGAACAATGACGTCTTTAGCAAGATCTCTTTCATTTTGCCAAGTGCATATGAGTCGGTATTTATAGGAGAATCATCGGGTATTGGGATGAAAAAAATTCACATATCAAGGTGATTCTTCCGTTTGAGTTATAAGTCGACTCGTCTCATTTTTATGGGTCAGGGATGTCATACATTGGTATGAGTCATCCTCTATGACTCGGGTAAATGACCCATTGATGATGGCTCCGTTATTATTCATAAACTTAACTTATTTTCGAACTTTCTCGCTTATGACATCTTCTTGAGTCATCTCATCCAATATTGAGTTGTTCCGAGTTCGTTTGATCATCCGTCTTTGTGAATCATCCAAGTCCATTCAAGTTCAAGGAAGAGTCGTTCATATCTTGCTCAATACTTATCCAGTTACATAAAATTTCACAGATGCAATTAGAAGTTATAAAGTGTCTTGTCCGTGAGTCACAGGTCATGATCATGAGTCATTATGACTTGGTACCGACTCATAGGGGATGAGTAGGTGCCGACTCATAGACTTGAGCTCTCAAACTTCTCTAAAAAAAATTAGGTTGCTTCTTAATGTTTTGAAGTCATTCTGTAAACTTTGGTTCCAATCTGATCTTATTTGAATTCTCTAAGTCCAGTTGAAGGTACTTTGGTTTAAAAGCGGATGAACATTTGTCCCATGAAGTACGTCTTTTGGATGAAAGACGTGCTTTGAATGAGAACAGGTTCCGAAAATCCAATTCTTCGATTGCTTTTCCATCCAAGTCCTTAGTCAAATTTCAACATTCGTGCTCTCCGGCAAGTCCGAGTTAATGTCAGGTCTTTTGATCAATCGAAGCAGAATCCGAGCAATGCTTTCTGACTAATCTGGGTGAAGCTCTCAGACATTCAAGTCCAAATTCTTGTCCGATTCATTTAGCATTTTACCTTCAAAACTTTTCGGCTAAGCTGCTAGAGTCAGTTATAGGCCAAGCTATCCGATACAGCATGGTTCGTTTGATGCATGCAGTAATTGGTGTTGTGCCCGTCAATCTCATGAAACAAGCAACACTACAGATTTTCTCTCTTAGCCACTGAGATCCCTTTTGAATGGTGTTTGGTAGAAGATATGCCTCTTAGTCTCCTGATAGATTCTCTCTGGCATTTTCTGTCGGCTCAGGGTAAGAGAAAAACTTTGGTCCTTCTCCACCTTGGCTTCCTAGTTTCGTCGTCACCATCAGCTTTTTTTCTTTTCTTTTTTCCTTTCTAGAGTCAGCTTTGGATGATCGTACGCCTTTCACAACATCGACTTGTCAAGTAGATTGGTTTCCTCAGCCATTGTGTCCTCCTGCCGTAGGTAACTCTCCGTCTCATGATAGAACTTGGTCAAATCTAACAATGGATCTCTCTCAAAAGCCATCTTGAAATATTTGTTTTTTGTAATTTCAAAAACCGCCACCATAAAGGATATGGAAAGATCTGGTCTGTCTATTGCAGTAACCACTTCATTGAGTCTGGTTAGGTAATCTCTAAGCTCTTTCCAGGTCTTTGCTTCACACTAGACAATGACATCACATGTTTTAGTCTTAGAGACATGCACTTTGAACCGTCTCAAGAACTTATCTACTAGCTCATTCGACAAACGAATAGATCCGTTCTCCAACTGCCTAAACTACATAGCTGCCAAATCCGTCAAGCGAAGTGGGAAACGTCCTATTACCTCTTCAGAAGCTCCACGTATTTCCATACGACGAATACATCCTAATCATCTCAGTCATCTGATTCATGGTGTTTGGTAAAAAGATCCAATCCATAACAACATCCTGTCCTCCAGTCTTGCATGGCACTTCTAGTACGTATTCATTAACATATTCTTCATGTCTCTGTTGATTCACAGTTTTATTAACAACTCTAGTTTCATTTTTAGTATTGTTCCTTCTAAGGAATGCTGGTATGTACTCTCCAGTTTGTCAGTTTGTGGTCTACTGGCATTTAGATCACATTATATGCTCTGGTTCTACCTGTTCCAGGTTCTTTTACAATAATTCCATCGTTAGTTTCAGCATTAACCCTAACATTATCAATATTGATTCCAGCATTTTCCCTTAATCATCGGTTATTGCACTTGCAAGGGGACTAGTCCATGTTGCTCCAATCCAACTCCAGAAAGGTTTATTCTAGGGGTCTGATTTTGATTCTTTGCGGATCAATTCATCCCTTGTTGCCCAAATTTTTGAAAAAAAATATATATATTCTTCAATTATCTTTCTTTGTCTAGTCAAGATTTCATCTTGCATCCCTTTCATCATTCTTTTCATTTCTTCTTTGGTGACATAACTAGATCTATTCGAGTTAGATAAGACTTCTTGATTGCTGCTGTGTCTGAATTGATTTCTTTCAGTTTTAGATCTTTCCATTTTTCAAATCTTCAACTTTCAAGCAGTGAAAGCACCAACTATTAACTCTAAAAATGAAATCAACACCAAATTGTAACGAAATATCCATTTTTAGAGGCAATCCATATAAATTAGATACAAATCTTAGAGAAACAAGTAAAAGCAAAAAAAAGAAAGGGACACAAGAATTGTTATAGTGGTTCAGCTATCTTTTGTTTGAGGGTTCTAAGATAACTCCAGTCCATTTTCTATTATGATATTGCTAGTTGATATCTTTGGATCTAAACTAGTTATTTTTTAGATATATCTTACAAGTGTTTGAGAATTGTTTTAGGGAGATAAGAAGTGAAGAAGCAGCAATTCAACAGTGTAATGACGTCTCTGACAAGACATATTCCCCTTTTCCAATCACAGATGTGTCAGTATTTATAGAAGGTTTATCGGGTGTTTGGCTTGTACGTGCAAAATTATCCGCATGTCAAGATGAGTTTGCCGTATGAGTAGCAAGTCAATCTAACTCATTTCTATGAGTCGGTTATGGTTTATCCCTTGGGTATGACTCGTTTAATTGTATTCAGACTTTCTCACTTGTATCATCTTCATATCTTCTTCTTAAATTATCTCATTCAATCTTGAGTTGTTTCGAGTTTGCTTGATCATTCGTCTTCATGAGTCATCCATATCTTGTTCAATACTTATCCAAATTACATGAACATGTCCATTCAGAAGTTATAGAAATGTCTTGTGTGTGAGTCGCATGTCCTGGTGGCTCATATGTGATGAGTCGGTGCCAACTTGTAGACCTGAGTCTGGACTTGTCAAAAATTTCTCAAGTAGCTTCTTGATATTTTCTTGAAGTTCATTTCCAATCTGATGTCGTTTAAATTCTCTGAGTCCATTTAAAGCTGATTTGCTATAGAAACGGACGAACAACACATACATAATGAGTCTGAGTTTGATACCATACCAGAGAACCAGTTGCTATCACAAATCCGGAATGCTAGGTATAATTAGCATTGTTCTTCGTTCTTAAAAAAACTCGTCTTTGTGTCAATTTTCCTTAATTTTTTTTTCTTTACAATTTTTAATATATAGTTTGTGTGATTTAGAATGGCATGAGATAGAAATTAACTATTGCTATATTTAATTAAGTGTACTAATTATTATTTTCCAGCTATTTTGATGGGGTGATTTGAAATCGGGCCATTACATTAATCCAACTGTGATAATTTGCTGAAAGCTTGAATGGAGAAATTTCCCTGTAATATTATGTACAAGCACTTGTGCAGTGTAATCATTACTGTTTTTGTTATGTTATTCAAAGGTGGAATTATGAACAACACCTTACGTCCTCAAGTTCCTAGTTGGTGTGATCCTGAGTGGAAAGCTTTGATGGAAACTTGTTGGTCTGCAGATCCAAATGAACGGCCATCTTTTGCTGAAATTTCTCAAAAGTTGAGGAAAATGGCTGCTGCTATCAATGTGAAATGAAGAGAATTTAATACTAATGATCTTTTTAGTTTATCGTTTCACATTGCAGATCCGAAGTAGTTTAAAGAGAGAGGATCATACATCATATGCTATGTCATGCAGCAACTATAATATTTTCTCTGTCGTCTGCAACTAGAGATGCTTGCCATCATGCATACTGTACAGTGAGTATTGCTGATTATGTCTTTTTTTGTAGTAGTATTCTTCTTATTATTATTAAATTTTGTTATGCTCATTTCGTAATTGTTCTGTGATATTTATAACTTCGTCCTCCTATTGCAGGAATAACCATTATTCCTTTGATGGTCCTTGTGTAAATGCTGGAAACAATATGGTAGGGGCTGGTATGCAATGTAAATATATATCATTTGTCTTGTGAGAGAACGCTAAACTTTCATAGCCGGTTTTTATTTTGGTCTGCACGATTGTATTGTATGTGCAAGTATTTCGACATATTATGTCTCTGTTTGGAATTCAACTTTCTAATAGCTAGCTGTCCAAAAAAATACGTGAGTGGAGAATGTATGTGTATATTTATACGACATATGTTCATTTTCTAGTATATACAAGGCTATAGAAAGTATTAGCTTGAATTACTTGATTCTACCGCCTGATTTTTAGTGCCTGACCATTAAACGACTCTCTTCAAAATTAGTCTGGTTGTAGAACTCCTTTGTCCTGTTCTTTTTATGCGTAATGGAAGGATGGTTACAACTGCGATCATTGTTCATGGTATGATGCAGTGTATTTTAGGTAGGCCACGTTGTAGTTTTTTTGAAGCAGTGTGTTGTTGACTTCCGTTCTTTCATGTTTTTTTTTTGTTTGTTTGTTTCCTTCTTGAAAGCAAATCTTAGAGGTAATCGTCAATTATTAAATGGTGGTTCAAGTAACTCCACTCTATCTACCTGATTTCAAACGCCTACTTATTTCCTTTCATGGAAGTTGCATAAACTGTTTTTTTTTTTTTTCGTTCTTTTTTGAAGTTCTAGCTTTTGTCATTTCTTGCAGTGACCACTTCCATTTGAACCGAGAATTTATCTTGAATGAAATATATAGTGGATGAACTCACTAGCTAGAATAGCTGATGATTTTATGTTGTGGTAAAAAGGCTGGTTATAACATAGATCGTGGAGTTTCAGTAAAAAGCAAATAACTATGCCCCTCCTGTTATTTACTGTTATGTAGTGGTTGGTTAAACAACAAAATCTGTGTTTGTCAAAGTTATGTTTTCACATGATAATTTAACAGCGCATTCATCATATGTACGCTCGATGTCATATAGTCGATTAACCGTTCTGAATCTTCTGATTTATGTATTGTCCCCACAGTTAACTACCGTTGGAATAAAGTTATTTGTAGTACTAACATTGCAGCTACTGCGAGGACTTTTGTGGATGCAATATTTAAATACTAGTATTACCGCAAAACGGTGGGAAAACCGACCGTTAATGTGTTTAATATGAAATAAAAATTATTTATTAAAACAAATTTCAAATTGGATTTTATTTAAAAGATTATAAGATACTTTAAGTGAAAATTAAAATGAAAGTATCTAATAAAGTAAAAAATTCAAGCAAACTAAATTTCACATGTAAACCAACTTGAGACTGAGAATACACTATCAGTGTATTGATTTGAATCAGTCAAGACACATGCATACATTTCTATCATATGTCAAGTAGAATCAATATAATCTTAATGTTAGTTATTTTGCAACTCTAAACCATTAATGGATTGAAGAAACACAAAGCAAAACAAAACAAAAAAAATATAAACTCAAAACATATCATTATATCAGTGAATATTTAATTAAAAAAAATGCAAGAGTAAGATGTAGTAAATCCCAAATTATTAAACTAATTTATTTAAATAAATCACTTAAAAATTAAAATTACTATTGTTATTTGCATTATACATCTTCATCAAGTGTAATATGATAACAACATTATATCCAAAACCACATAAATCAACCACAATCAAATCAAATAAATTAACACACTTAGATGACAACTAGCTTGGTGTTTTAGATTATATGCAACTAAAACGGCAGCACACTTAGATGACAACCAGTTAGCTATTGGTTTAATTAATATGGTCAATGGAAGAAAAAAAAAAAAAAAACATCTGCTTCCAAATAGAACCATGGTAGCATTTACACCCTTACTTAAAATGAGATAAATACTCAATCATCAGAGGACTTTCTTTTTTGCATCAGATAGCTCCAACTCCAAGCCTCCTGCAGATACATGTATGTAATTTGAACTACAACGAGGAATAATATATTTGTTAAGTCTAGCTCACTGGCAGTAAATCAATAACTAAGGATGCATTTGACACAGTATAATATGACAAAGCCAGTTGCTATACTTGGCCATAATGGGCTTTCATTGTGTTCTTAGAAAACTAGAACTTTAATAGTTTGGTAGACAACTTTTTCATTTATCGGATGAGATATTAATCTTAATAGTCTCAATTGTTGTTTAGTAGCAGGACATATAGAAGATATAACAGAAACATGGTCGCATAAATGAAACAGATGAGCATTAAAATTAAGAAAACAAAATTAAGAATATGATATCTGAAAATTACACTGCTTTTTACAATTTAGGTGCACACCTAAAATCTAGACTATATTCAGTGAAAAATTTATGCAAACAACACTATATTAATTACAGCAGTATTCACTGAAAAAGAAAGATTCATGAAAACTGATAATTAATGCTTCTTTGCAACACTTAGCAACATTATTTAATTCCAATGTATCATGTTGAAACAAAAACCTGCAGTCACCTATTATCTTGCACAACAAAAACTCGCTTATCCAGCAAGTTGATAATAGTAGGTTCACAAGTCCCCAATCATTGATTGTTTATTGAGTTAAAAAGTACAAATGCTTTCATTTGTTATAGACGGTCCTCTAAACTGGGTTTTCAGAATTATATGAACAATTTACCCTCTTCATCCTAATTAAGCATATGAAGATTTTCTCACAGTGCATTTATTATGGGCACCTGGTATAACTCACCATACTTCTTTTTTTGTATATACATGCATATAACAAAAAATAGTGAAAATAAATCAAATGTCTAGCCAACTGAGACAGTAACAAATGTAAAATACATATATGTGGTCAAAATGAAGAGACACAAAGATGAGAATGAAATGATCAGTTGTGCTTCTTTTGTGAAAAGGGGCAGCTGGGGATCTTGCTAAGAACCTTTTCATCCAAAACTGCATACTGCTTATTGATTTCAATCAATTCCTTGTTAGCTGCAGAATCAACTTCATCCTCATATTTTTCATAAAGAACAGGAAGAGTGGCAGCCATTAGCAGGAGTGCAGAAACAGTATATAAATAAATGAGTTTGTTTAGCTATTATTATTACAATTTTAGCAACCATAACTAATACTTTCTGTGATCATATACGAACAATGAACATGCTCGTTTCATTTTAACATGAAAAGAATATTTGCTGATAAAACAATACAATCATACAAAATAATTCATGCAAAAGATATTTATAATTGTGAAAAGTAATTCTTACCAATGTACACTAGAGTCAGAAAAGTGAATCATCCACCAATTTTAGAAATAATCCACAAGCTCCCTATTACCTGCATAAATTTATTGAATGATGATTTATCATCATGCAAGGAAAGTGGCGTAGAGATAGAATCAAAAAAAGAAAGAAAAAAGAAATCAACTGATTGAATCAAAAAAGAAAGAAAAAAGAAATCAACTGATTGAATCGAAAAAAGAAAGAAAAGCAATTTTTACTGAACTAATTAAACAGTTTTATTGTAGCCAGAGTTTTTGATGGGTGGATATATATAAAGCTTACTTGTTTAGAAAGGGTTCAACATAAGTCCCAATTGAAGTAGCAAAACCACGGAAAGCATAATGTAGTGACAAACAAAAGTGATAAAATGATATCCAGCCTCTTCCAAAAAGAAAACCAAAGAGTAGTCACTGCAGCATGAATCCCCCCTGACATTTGCTTGTTTCTCCATAACATTATATCAGCCGTTGAAATCATACGTAAGACAGTAAGATTGGCATATAGAATCTTTAACTTTTGAATCATGTATAATTGAGAACGTGATGTATTTATGGAAGGATGAAGTATTTGATCCGAAAGTGCTAAATCTAACTAAATCAGAAAGGGAAACATGGATTAAGACGTTTATTTCTTTCAATCCTGTAGATTGCCACACATCTTCCACCTGTTTATCCACCTCATCGTACTGCATCTGTAACTGAATTTTTGTTAATATCAATCAGTCTTCGAGATTCAAAGACAAATAATTTTTGTTGATGAAAGACATAATTTTTCATATTTGCAGATGATTGTCTCCTGGCGGTGAAGAGGATTGCTTATATGGAGATTTAGATTTGTTTAAGGAATCGATAAACAATTGTTTTGAAGAAATCGTCAAACGGAACGAAGGAGAAAGAATAGGAATTAGATTTGAAGTTTTATTTGAGCTTTGGAGATTCCGGCGGTTTAGTCGGAGAAGAAATGACATATGAGAAACAATGAACACTGGATGCGAATGAGAGAAAGCATCGAAGAAGAAGCCGCAGTTTTCTTTGGCTTAAGCAAACCTCCCTAACGGTCGATTTGATTACAATTTCATATGATTTGGGTGACTTACACGCAGTTGATGCTTTATTTTTAGACTTGACATTGTTTAGGTGGAAGTTTCCATGCAGCATGGTTCTGAACTCGTTGTCTGAAACATGTTAAGTGACGAAATTTTGCAAATGATGTAATGTGGAGTTGGTTCGAAATTTTCCAGAATGGCGAATGGTCCGGGTTTATCTTTCAGCATTTGAAGGGGGTAATTTATTTTTATTAATCAAACCAACCAAAATGTTCCCTATAAGAGCCAAAATAAAATTTTCCGTGTCAATGAAATTCGGCTGCAAATTCTCATTTTTTCAACATTTCCCTTATTGCTCGTCTCTGCTGATTCTTCCACCAAAATGTTCTCAGTCAATTTCTTCCTTGCAAATCAAATCTTCCGACAATTTCTTCGTTCCAACTCAAATCTTCTCCGTCGATTTCTTCGACTATTTGGCCCATTGAAAATCCAGTTCCAAATTATTTGAAAGGTAAAAAAGATCCAACCCTAAATCAGCGAAATATAATATCGCTCTCCGACCTATTAGCTGATATTAATGTGTAGTAGGAAATTAATGTTATGAATATAGAGTTTACTCTTAACTGATATTAATGTGAAGTAGGAAATTAACTCTCCATGCAAGAAAATAAAGAAAAAATATGTAAGGAACAAATATTCTTATATGTAAGTATTTCATGTGCCATGGTGCAAGAAACACATTTTCATATTTGTATATTTTACTTAGTAAGTAATCAATGACTCCTGATATGTTAATACACGTTAATAAGGAATTAATAATTCATGGCACATTTATGCAAAAAGGCAAGGAATTGATGACCGATTGCATGTTTACCTAAAAGGAAGGATTTAATGACTCATGACATGTTTATATAAAAGGTTAACATTATTTTTTCATTGAATGTAGGTGTAATTTTATTAAAACAAAAAGATTAAAGGAAAAGGTATTCATATGTATTGCTCGAGTAAATAAAGCAGGAAATTAATTCTTCATGCAAGTAAATAAAGCAAGAATTTACACCTTTAAGTATGAATTTAGCCTAGAAGATAAGTATGTAAAGAAACTAAATTTAAAACAAAGAGATGTTCATTATTTTATCTATAGGTTGGATGTGTTTTAAACCAGTCATTTCAAAACATGATGAAGAAATGCTATTAGCTGTAGCCAGTACATGCATTTCGATATGAATGCTCTTGTATTTGGTATAGGCTCTGGATTTCGTTAACAATTCATTACCTATTGACCTTTTGGGTTTAAAGTAATTATTTTGTAACTTACCATGATCTATTTATATATTTTAATTCCTTGTTGTTTGTTTCTGCGAATTACATCTAACGCTTGTAATGTTAGTCCTTCCTGCAATTTACGTATCTTGCATTAATTTCCATCTCAGTTCTTGTTATTTATGGCAATTTGTTACCGTTATTGCTTCCTGCAATTAGAATTACTTGCACTTCCAAGTTTTAGTTTTGTTAATATTCATCTTTTCCACATAATTCTTGAATTATAGTTCTTTACAATTCTTTACTCCAATCTTTGATTCTGTTAATTGCTTGTTTGATTGTCATTCTTGTTTCTAGCAATATAGTTGCAAATTTCATTGTCTAGTTCAACTTCCTGCAATCTGAAATTGGTTTTTGTTCTTACTGTATTCATATAATTGTACTCTTTTTTTTAATCATTGAGTCCCCTTAAGTTTCAAACAACTTAACAAACCTCATCACTTTAGCTTACCCATTACTGAATTCTCTTGGATCTTCCATTTCCAGTTCTTTTTTACATGTTTTTTCTTTAATTTCAGTGCATCATTTGTAGGAATAAATGGTACAATTCATGTTCTTTTCAGTTTTTCATGCAACTTGAATTTGTTTTCCAGTGTAGCTTATACACAGTATTCAATCGAAATACAAATCTTATTTTTCCTGCCATACATATCTTCTTATCCATATCCCACTCATCTGCTTGTGTAGTAAGCTACTGAATCCTGAGAAGAATGATGAAGAATCGCCTATGTATTATGAATGAAAGTGATGAGTATGAGCTATGTGGGTATGGTCCTTTAATATGTGATTCTGGGTTTGAGCTTCCGTCGTCCGATGAGTCGGATACATGTAAGAGGGATCTTTGAGGATAGTACTATGATATCGAGTGAGTTTGATATGATGAAATTTGGAAGGCAGGTTTTTGCATCATTATATGTGATGAATGCAGTTCAAGAATATTTGGATGCCACTAATGTCACTTCAAATTCATTCTCGGATCTTCCTTTATTGTATAAATTGCGCTAGAATTTAAAACCTAGCTACTAGTTGTAACAACCCGTATTTTCAATAACCTGTTATAACGTAAATCGAGGCAGAATTTAATTCTAAAATCTGAATCAAGGGAAACGGGCTATGCCATTGCGTTCGTCTCGGAAAAATACGCGAAATAGAGTCCGAGTTTTCGAAAATCGGAGTCCGTATGACCCGATTAAGGCCCAACGAAGTTTTCAGAAAATTTCAAAGTAAAAACAGATTTCAAGTTTGAATTTGGATATTTGGGCCAGTTTGGGCCAGGCGGGAAAATTCCCGCCAGAGCACCCAAGTCGACAGCCCTGTCGACTTGGGAGTCGACTTGGTTGACCCAAGTCGACAGCCCTGTCGACTTGGCTCAGCCGGGCAGTTCTGCCTGGTGCACCATTATGGGTTTGTGTTGAGCTTGGGGGCCAGATTCGGTTTTAAGGGCTGAGATTGGAACTAGGGTTTAATCCTAAGGCTAGAACTAGTCCTAATCTCTATAAATAAGGCCCTAACCTAACCCCAAATCATCATTATTCATTCTAGTAACTAAACTATGGCAAAATCAATCCTCTCATGGCCTCCACTCTCTTCATAAAATTCCTAAATAAATTTCTAAGTGATTTTCCATGCATACAAGTGTTTTCAAACTTGTATGAGCATCATTAGCTTGCATTCAAGTCAAGTTTCTATATTTGCATCATAAAGAAAGAGTTTTGATCATTTTGGCTCAAGGGTTTTTATGTTAGAGCTTGCATTTTGGGTCTATTTGATTGCATAAGGGCTTTGTCATATCTTTTGTGCCTTCATAAGTATTGTAAGCCCTATTTTACTTTCATACTTAAACTCTAAAGTTAAATGTATGATATGCAAGTTTGCCATGATATGCAAGTTTACTATGTCATGTTATGCAAGTTTGAGATGTTATGATATGCAAGTTTTGTTATGCAAGTATGCCATGTTATGATATGCAAGTTTGCCATGTTATGATATGCAAGTTTATCATGTTATGTTATGCAAGTATGCCATGTTACGATATGCAAGTTTATCATGTTATGTTATGCAAGTTTGATATGCAAGTTCGTCATATGATATGCAAGTATGTTATGCAAGTTTGGGATGATCATTTTGTTCATGTTATCATGTTATGCAAGCTTATCTTGAGTATATGGACATAAAGCTTCAAGCTTTATGTTAAAGGTTGCATTTTGGCAACATGTAAGTTATCATATCTCTTATGATAACTTGTATGTGAGGCTAAATGCGAACTTATGGCCATTTCTACATGTCATTTATCACCATGTATCACCAATATGCTAAGTTTGGTTTTATGCATGCTTTTGAGGCCAAAAATGTAATATGCAAGTATATGAACATATGTACATTTCATATGCCACCATGTTAAACTTGTGGCTTCAACACCTTTATGTCATGATTATGCCAAGTTCCCTCTTTCTATCCTTTATGCGCTATTGCGATATGTAAGCGATGGGATTGCGTTTGGGGTTGGGTAAACTTAAAAGACATAAAAACATAAGCTTGGGAATTTACCTATTAAGTTAGGTCTACCCTTTGGGAATTTACCTATTAAGTTAGGTCTACCCAAATACTTGAAAACTTGTAACATGTTTTGGAAACATGATGGACATGACACTTAGAAAAGATAAGTGTGACCAACTCGAGGTTGGGTTGAGTTTGTAGCGTAAACCTACCCGGAACCGACCGGCTTAACTAGTTGCTACAAACAATAGGACCCAATGTGAGAAGTTGGCCATGTTGTACCTTGAACCCGAGGTTAGACCAAGTTGTGTTGTAAAGCTACCCGGACCCGCCCGGCTTA
The DNA here is from genome assembly GCA_030737875.1 of Allium sativum. Taxonomy (NCBI): domain Eukaryota; kingdom Viridiplantae; phylum Streptophyta; class Magnoliopsida; order Asparagales; family Amaryllidaceae; genus Allium; species Allium sativum. The sequence continues at coordinate 516,964,587 of CM060924.1, forward strand.
ACTAGTAACCACAACAAGGTCTAATGTGGGAGGTTAAGGCGCATTAAATTAATTAATGCCTCGTGATTAGGGTTAAGTCATGGTCCACTTAATACTTAACCAATTTGGGCTTGGTAGATTAATCAGGGTTAAGTCGTGAACTCATCGTTACACTTAACCAAGTTAATCCATGATTAGCAAGAGGGTTAAACCGTACTTAACCCACTAGAAAATCCTAGCAATGGGGGTCCACTCCAGCAGTAATCCCAAGTTTGTATCATCATGGCCCTAGGGTCTAGGCTAGGGTGTGGGGCACGAATTACTGAACTGGAGGTAAGTGACCAAAAACGACGGCAGAGTGGTACGCCGGTGTAGTTCCGGGCGGACTTATGGTCGTGCACATAGTCCGAAGCCGGGGAAAACATGCACGGGTACCAGTAGATCGAGACTGTGCACGCATGTTTATGGTGTCCAGGGGTTTCCACCCTAGGGCTTGATACACCCGACGGGAGACCGGCACAGTCTGACTACAATTATGTTTGGGCCGTATGGACACCAACACGTGACGAGTTAGGCTTATAGGGAGCCGATCGACTAGACCGTTTGGTTAGACCTTGTATTAGGGTCATTTCATGTTATTAGGCCAAAGCTTGGGCCAAGGGATCAATACTTGTATATTCAAGTCATGTTAGTTTGCTAGTACACCTGTGGTGCAACACCTTAAACCTGATTATGCGATGACACCTTTACCTACCTTGTTAGTTAATCATCATGCTAGTATGTTGTTATCCTTATGTTCATCCCTGCTTCTCATGCCAGTTAACTTTATCAGTTTACATTGATTGTAGTAGGGCTTACTCAGTCTTTTTGACTGACCTGTTTTCTTTCGCCTCTTTTCTTCCGTTTCCCCCCCCCCCAGGTTCTCAGGGTGGTAATATTGGAGCTTAGCTTGGATTTCTGACCGCTTGCTTGTGGGATTTTAGCTCATATACGGTTTCGACATGAAGCTAGCTATGGTTATCACTTATTTTGGGGATAGTACTTATGTATTTCAGTTTTTCAGTAATGTTGTTTTTATCTAGACTTGTGTATTTGAAAAATTGACATTATGTTGTACCAGACTTGTTTTGAAATGGTTTGAAATCTTCCGATGTTTTATCTATGTTATTTACTCTGTTTACATATCTACATATGTTCTTGTTCTGCCTTGATATATCATTATGCATGTTTACCTGATTCAAACGCCCCTCCAAAGTCAGAGTGCTTGCAAGAGTCACCCTGGCGGAGGTGGGGTGTTACACTAGTTGTCATTATTTCTAATTTAGTCATAATCATGATGAAGTAATGGTTTATAGAATTTCAATTATAAGTTTCTTTTCAGAACCCGGGTTCATTCATTCTAATTGAAGTTTCAATGAGTCTTGAAGAGCTGACTTGCTTGTTTCATATATCATAGTTTATGCAAAATAGGGTAGCTGTGTTGGTAACTTAAACTAGGTCACATGCAATGTATTTTCAAGGATAAGCACATATGGTAAACATAGCTTGATTTTGTATAAATCTGCTACTAGTCGTGCTCATTAGGCAATTGCCTTTTTTCCCATTTCCCTGAAATATCATGACTATGGAATAATTTTATCGCACTTTGCGATTAGATTATAAGCATATAATATTATTATATTTTATAGGTTTTGTTCTGAACTTGCTAATAAATGCGGCAACTTAATATTATGCACATGTGTATCTAGTTTAATTGTTTACTTGTGCAATTTGATATTGGTCGGAGCCTATGGAGATGTACTCAATGGAGGCAAAGTTGATTTAAATTTAGTAGCATAGAACTTCATCAGATTTGTATAACTGTTGAATATAAATCAATATTTGGCGTTTTTTCTTTGGTTAGATGACAATAATTTGTAATAATACTAAAACTTTATAAATGATGTGAATTTATAATTAGTTTTGGCTTTTTTAGTAATTGTGAGTACAATCTGCTTACATGGTGCATCAATGATTTTCTTCTTCTTTAGTTTTGTTTTATATTTGCAAAAAGAAAACAGTTGTAAAAGGCATTTTGGAACAATTGTAAATAAATCTATTACAACTACCAAAAGTAGTTGTTAAAGTTTGTATTACAACGGCTGATAGACTGTTGTAAAAAATATTTGCAACGGATATTCACAATGGTTATAAATAATCATACGATTTTCTGAGTCTGTTATAACATTGTATAATACAATGAGCTCTATTGTTCTTAAGCACCTATTAAATAGGATTGTCCTTTCAAAAAAAAAAAAAAAAAAAGGTAAGCACAAATGTCAAATATGTAGGGTAGAATTGACCGTAGAGGGGAAATGAATAATATTTATAATAATTCATCATACAATAATTGAAATTTGCAACATATGTAAAGACATAGTAAATGCAAAAATAAAAATGCCACAGTTTTATCTAGTTTCGGCAAAACATGCTTGCTATTGCTTTTAAGGTTTCAACTGTAATTAAACAATCAACACATACACTCATTAAAAAGTCGCATTTATGCTTAGGGCTGTCAATGGATGCTTTCGGATGTGGATACTATAATATCTGCATCCGTTTTCGAAATCATTTTTGGATATTTGCTTTCGTGAATATGGACGGGTACCAGATAATTATTCGATCCGCCAATGGTTACATAAATGGAAAATTTTGTCCTTGCATAATATTTGTCGTATTCGAACCTGCGTTAATGACAAGTAAAAAATTAGATACACATATTTTGTTTTATAACATTGCAAAATTTAACAGTCGGTTTTCTCACCGTTGCGCAGTTATACTAGTGGTAAGTCACTATGTAATAACAATGAAAAATATGAAGAAAAGGAAAAAAAAGAAGCAAAAATACATGGAGTTGATGAAATTAAACAAAAGAAAATATAACTATTATCCTAGGAGGAAAGTGTTTTATTTTTTTCTTTTAAAGAAGAATTTTCCTTCAAAAATCACCTGCCTTCCTCCTTTGCTAGTTGTTCGGGAAAACGTTCTCAGTTACTATTTCGGGGATCAGAGGGATTGAGCTTCTATGACAATGAAGTCCTTGCATGGGCTTGAATTGGGCTGCGAATTTCCTACACGATCCGAAACCGGAACGGAAATTAGCAGGTTAATCCGACCTGTTTAGTTAGCAGGTCATTTTCGGATCAATCCGAATTTGATTTGTTTATAAACGAGTGGGTTTAGAGTTGACCCGCTAACCCGATTTTGACCCACCAAACCCGATAATTTTTTGTATTTCTTCCATGCTATTAGTCTTTTATGTATGCAGTAATCTATATGATCATATGTTCTTGCGTAAGCTGTTATATTTTACTAATTTATTCTTATATGCTGTTAGTTATATTTTACTTGCAACAACTGTATCTCTTCCATATTGTTAGTCTTTTATGTATGCAGTATGCTCATGTGTTCTTACGCATGAAGAATGATTTTTGGATATGGTGATTTCATGCTTTATATATGTGCTACCTTGTTGGAGATTTTGTAACTTGTTTCCTATTGGAGATTTTATAACTTGGTGCTTGTTGGTGATTATATAATAGTGATGTCCGTTAGCGATTTGGTGCTTTTGTTGTTTATATTGGTGGACAATATTTGCTAATGGATAAAACGGGTAAACTCAACCCAACACGAGCCGACACGACCCGTTTAGTTAAACAGGTTACACGGCTCGGGTCATCCCGTTTATAAACAGGTCGGGTTAGGGTTGAGGAAAAATGACCCGTTTAACAAACGGGTTGACCTGACCCGTTTATAAATCAACCCGGACCGGACTTGACCCGACCCAAACCCAACCAGACACGATCCATTGACAACCCTACTCCTATATGTATGCATTTCATTTTGAAAACATTTTTGAAAATATGATGCAAACATCCTAAAATATACGTGAAGTTCTATAAATGCAAAGTTTTGAAAACATTTTTCGTTTATAACCCTCTCACCACTACGAATAGAAGTGTGAGGAAACCAATTTTACATCAAAATCTTACCATCTGACACGTCAACGCATTTAAATCGTTTCCTATTAATATTCCTAAGTCGGAAAAGGAGATCAAAGCAGGGAAATTCAACATTCCTTCTGCTTACAATGCTTCAATTCCTGTCCTACAGCGGAATTTTACTTCTATAGTTGCAAATACTCCCAAAATACCAATAAAAGGTTTTCAATCCTAGGAGCTTGGTTCTGCTGCATCCGCGTCTTCGGTTTGTTAGGATTTCCATCACACATTTATTCAGTCTAATTAGAAGACTTCTATTGAATCCGCGCTTGAAATGGTTTTTTTTGCATAACGTTATGATCAATTAATGGGACCTGGCCGGAAAGTGTTCTTTCCTCTGTCATTAGCTCGGGTAGTCCCTGTTTCTGATGTTTTAGTCACCTTTCGATGACTCCCTTAATCTAAAATCTTAACCCCGCTAAGGGAAATAACTTAGATTCGATACCATCAAATTAGTTAATTAGAGTCTTATTAGATTCAAGATAATTGGTTAAAGTTCAATATGTGAATACCTTATAAGTGTGAGATTCAATTAAGCAAGGTTCAGAAGCAGAAATTTCACCTATTGGAAGGATTCCTCTTTGGCTAATAGGTACTGTAGCTGGTATTCTTGTGATTGGTTTAGTAGGTGTTTTTTTAATCTGATCCATACATAATATCATGAAAAATGGATACAAATTTTTGACTGCTACTTAGTATTGGCAATGGGTCTGAAAAAGTATCTACAAGGACGAAATTTAGATATTTGCACTCTGTCGAAGTAAGGAACCATGGCATATATGTTCGCCTGTAAACTGTGAAGAGGCTCAAGATAAGCTCTAAAACATAAAACAAGTTAATTAATAACTCACGCGCATCGTCGACAAGATATAAGAACAATGTTTCCATGGCTAAAACAACCTTTTCTTTCATTATCATTAACGTCTTTTCACACCATTATCCCTCATATACCGCTAAAACGCGCAAACAAATCGTCCAAAATCTTCCTTATACTTCGCATGTAACTTTAAAAATCAAAATTTTCCTTAAAGGTAAATTTCCATTTTAATTTTTTCTTATGTAAATTTTGAAATTTACTTTTTGTTATCTTTACTTTCTTTATCAGATTTTTATAAAAACAAAAATTTTGTGACGTGCGCTTTATTACATTTAAACCATCTATTTTTAGACAAAACAGATGTTTATACATAATATCCAAATTCATGTTTTTACCTAAATCGAATTTAAAACAAAGTACATCCAAAATGTAAATGTTAAAAGTATTCTTTTTCAAACAACGTTTGCAAATAGTTTCAAAAATATATATTGCAGAAATTTAAACGATCCAAGTCACATGTTGGCATGGAAGGAAGTCGGTCACACAAAAAAATGCAAAACCTGAAACCACACGCAAAATTCAAAAGCAAGTTTTGGCTCAAAAAGGAACAAGCGAAAAATAATAAATATACCCACGACGAAACAACGCAAAAACCTATCCTTCGCTTAAATTTATCCAATACAGAATTCTACACTTTCAAACTCTAAAACAAATGTTAATTAGATAAGAAAATGAGATTTCATTACTGATTCAAATACAACGGAGCGTGAAAGAAAAATACATATGAGATCCCATTACATCGTTTGCAATATACAGGAACAACAATACTAACAGTTACAAGCACAAACTACCATTAAGCTAAGAGAAAACTGCTGGAAAGACCGAAATAACAAAGACAAAAATATAATATAACACCACCAAAACTCTAAAACATTGCCTATAAACAACAAGACGTCTTGCTCCATGGGTGGGGATCAAACCATTTCCACGACCTTTGATTAGTCATATCATAGTAGCAAAATACTCAATCTCGTGTTGTAGATGTTGCTGGTGTTGTTGGAGGTTTCCACATCACCTTCTCTTCTAAGATTTGCGATGACAAAAGAAACCAACCACCAAAACCTTTATTCTCGGACATTTACCTAGCATTAGATAAAGACAAAAATGGGTAGACGAAAATACAGAAAGTAACTCGTGAAACATCACATAAGAGCAACAAATTGAATCAAAGATTGTGCGGTACAATTTTATGGTTACGCCATCGATCAAAGAAAAGATTGATTCCCGCATCATGAGACAAATCTAGTAATAACTTCCCAATTTTGGAGCAATGCGCTAAATAAGTCACACATTTACATGGGAAGTTCAAACATAGGTTTCCAAACTCAAAAACCGACATTTACAAAAATGAGATCTACTGCGAAATCTCTAAAGCTGGTCAAACCAAAGACCATTCAACTTTGCCTACAACACAGATGCCTAAAAATCTCATCGAGATCCTACTATGAAATAGTACCCAAAGATGGCTCAATCTTCAACTCTGAAACGACGATTGCCTTCATCAAATCTATTCAAACAAGATGTGGCAAAGGCGGAAGCAAAATGAACAATGACCCTACTCAAAAAGTTTGAAGTAAAGGACTGGTGCAAGTCAAACTGCCATGACTTAATCTCTTAGACCCTAAAGCGATGAAACCTTCTGCTCAACTTGATCCAACCAAATGGTTCTGAAACACCCCACTTCCATTAAGGTCACTCACAAAGGGAATGCCGTAACTTTGGTGGAGGTTTATAAGTAAAAGTCACAGATAAACACAAGACAGATATAAATACACATATTTTAAACAGCGGAAAACAACAGGCTTTTATTTCATCAACACGTGTTCATACAAAACATTTCCATAATTGTCTCAAAATACTTCCAACATTACAACCTCATTACTGTCTTGATTATTAAAGAAGCATAAAACATAAATAAAGTAACAAAAATCCCCATAGTGATATCCAAAGCCATAATCCGAGCAAAAGAGATCCAAACCATACGTCTACGGTCTTGAAGCTTGCAAAAGAGTCCGACTAAGCTGGGTTGTTTCCTCCCTGTGAACCTGGGGGGGGGGGGGACGGAAGAAACGAAGACGAAAAGAAAACAGAGTCAGACATAAAGCCTGAGTAAATCTAGTGTCTCTTCAGTATGTGAATAAGAAAAAGGGCATGATAGATATAAACTGAAAACAGGAAAATATCACAAGCTAAGGAAGTGTCGTTTAGAATCGAATGTACTATCGCACCCACACTATATCTCTGCACCTACTTGAGCTTATTCTAACTGGCACCCCATGATGAGAGTGAAGTGATCCCCATTTTCTAAAGATCGGCTCCTACTCGTATAAACATGTGTCATGCGGCCACCAAGAGTTATAGATACCTATGTTGGTCCCACCACGGGGTGTATCAAGACCCATGGTGGCGGCCCTGACACAATTCTAGGATACATAGGTTATACTGCTGGTGCCCCTAGTGCCCTGTTTGTCTGCTCCGAAGTGAGTGCACGCCCGCACTCCGTTAGAACACACACTGTTTCACCCACCGCCGTCGCTTTGACCGCTTACAATCAGCCCAGTAATCGTGCCCCACCCTGTCTAGTTTCAGGGTACCATGATACCTAACTTGGGTTACTGCTGAAACGGGTCCCTCGTTACTAGGGTTTTCTAGTCAAACATGTTAAGTGGTTAAGTGTCTGTATTTACCTAACCTCACCCATCAATTCTTGTTAACATGTTGAATTTGGTTAAGTGTTTTTAGTTGACTTAACCCTACCATCTGTCCTTAGCCTCTTAAAGCACCGACCACTCACATTAGACATATACTGCTACGGTTACTGGATGTGCCGGTCAGTTCCGGGCAGGTTTACACCGTAGCTCAGTTTAACCTCGGGTCCTTATTGGGCTCAATGCTTAACTACCCACATTGGATAGGTATTGTTGTGACTACTGGACAGCCGGGCGGGTCCGGGAAGGTTTACGTCACAACTCAATCCAACCTCGGGTTAAGCATACCGTGTTTTCTAAATTTACATATTTTTCACTTCTCAATTTTATATGAAAATGTCATGTCCTTTATTCTTGGGTACAAAAATTCATACCGCTTAAATGTCATTGTCGTTGGCATGTGCCAAACATGCCAACATATATTTTTCATGTTTTACACCCAACGTTATTACCCCGTTTGTACGTTCGCAACATTATAACAAATGTTGGGCTCGACACAATTCAGCCCAACTTTATAAACGTGAGAAAAGGGGAAATCAAGAACATGTAATATTTTACAATACCTAAAGGAGTGTGGCGCATGAACTTGCAATTTAGCGATTCAACTAACATAAATTATGGGTCATGTGAACTTGCATTCAAATCAGAGTATAACTAAGTAGGTGTCATATGAAATGGCATAGTTTAGGCTTATACAAACTTGGGTTTAAACATGTTTAACTTGGCATAATGTCAACCACAAAACTAACATGTTGTATATTCACCAAAATATCCAATTTTAACATCTAATCATATAGCCTATTTCAACATGAACTTGCATAGTTTATTTAACCCAAATGGTACTTAACATGTTTACATAAGAATGTGTTCATAGGTTTTGAGTCATGTAGGCATAAAAGGTCTCAAATCTAGAACATGTTTACATAAGCTTTAACTTAGACTTAGGGAATGTATATAGTCCATGCCATCGACATAAACATAAAGGGATCAATTACTAGTTTTTGCTACAACTTGCAAGTGCTATTATTTTCATATACAAATGTCCAATAGGCTTGCATCAATCAATTTATGCCACAAATATCAATACACAAGTCATGACGGAATTCATATCATTATTATACAATAACACAATTCTATTTTCATTTACATCGAATCACGTCACAGTTTTATTCATATTCTGAAAGATCACTATACTTACAACGAATGCAGAATCTTGAATTCTGGATTCTGAATTCTGAAATTGAGATGCGTCCCTTTGGGTAGATTAACATTGCGTTGAATAATTTGATTAAGCTTTAGTTCTCTACTTAATTTGATTCGTCTCTAAGCTCCTCTCTCTTGACGGCTACGCTCAATTCCTTCCTGGCAGCATGACGACTCCAATCTTATTTTTTTGTGTGAATTTTTAGTTGAGACTTAGGGTGTATATATAGATTTTTAGATTGTTTTGAGCCGTCAGATGAAGACAGGAGGAATCTAGACCATACAAAGTCCAAAGAGCCAATCAAGAGGTGACATGTCAGCCCTAATGACACACCGAGCCATAGAAATTCGAGCCAGAGCCAGACCCAGCCAGCCAGGTCGACCAGGTAGGTCGACTGGCAGGTCGACACCCAGGTCGACACTATGGTCGACCTGGGGTGACCAGGTCGACACCATGGTCGACCCTATGGTGGACCTGGTCCTTGGGCGGGAATTTTCCCGCCCAGCCCAGTTTGAACTTATTTTTCGAACTTTGAACTTGAAACCAAGCTGTTTGAATTTTAATTTTTATTCTGAAACTTTCGAAGGTCATAACTCCTTCATACGGAGCCCGATTCACGCAAACTCGGACTCTATCCCAAGCAGAATTCGGAGATGAACGCAATGGCGTATCCCATTTCCCTTAGTTATTTCATTTAGAACTAATTACACTTTAAGTTGTAAAGCTTAATGTTATAGAATTCACGGGGTGTTACAGGTTCTCTCCCTAAGGATGAGATTTAAACGGCACGAGAAAGATTGGATAGTGCAAGCATGTATTATGGGCTAAGAAAATGGTCGTAGAGAAGAAATAGATTTTAGAGTAATAGTGGGGCGAAATCTAATGCACAAGCTAGCAAAGAAAAAGGAAGAGACAAAACGACGACAAAGAAAGAGAAGATGAATAAAAATATGGTTTGGCTAGATATGGAAGGAAGGATAAAAGAAAGAAGTTTATGGAGAGAAATTTGGAAGCAACTTTTACGGCTGAGTCCTAAGTTCAAGTTGTACTAAAACTCATTAACAAGTTGGTCACTCTAGATATAACTCTAAGCGGTAACCGTTAAACAGGCTTTGGACAAAGGGTGAACCTTGAACTTACTAAGGTCAGATTAAAATATTAATCGTCTCGTGTCATCTCTTAAAATTTGATGCATATCTGAAAAGTACTTGCCCTTATCACAGCGGTATTATAGACTGCAGTCAAACTCCGAACCGTCTCCAAAAATTTGAAGTAGTTTCAACAATAGGATGCGAATACACAACAACCAGACGAATTCTTGAAAGGAAAAACTTAGTTAGAAATCCAGAATAAAATAAAATGGATTTTTCCCTTGCCTAGCTGACCAACGACATGAACAATTTACGAAATTAAATACCCTAAGATGAATAGAAAATTCCTTAGTCTTTTATAGAGAAAATTTTGAAAATCTTTCGATATTAAATTTTTATTTCTAATTGAGGGTTTCATAATATAAACATATAGTTTTAAAATTTTATATTCCAGTTTAATCTACAGATTGGAACAACCTTTCCATGTTATGGATTGTCGAGATTTTAAATCTCTAAAAAGGTTATTTGTAATAATTTTTATAAATCATCCAAAATATTCAAAAAGGGGAATATTAAAAGTCGCAAGAAATGGGTAATTATAGTTTCTGAATTTTGGGGCTTATTGCTTGTCATTTTCAAATTCCGTCTTTTTACCAAAATGAATTATTTATTAAAATTATGCAAAACCCAATGATTCTAAACATGGTTAGATTTAAATTTCTAATATTTATTTTTTGTTCAAATATTTACTATTACAAAAATTTCTCGAAAACCAAAATTTAAAACTTCTGAAATCTCTTCGAATGTAAGACTAAGGATCCAAATGATTAATTCTATCAGAAGAATATCCGGGCTATAACAACACATTAATGTGAATTTCCCGTTTAAAACCAAGAAAAGGTCACCGATTGGAGCTCCCAACGAAACCAAAAACAAGAAAATGCGACTATCTCAGTTGTAGCTAGTTTTTTGTCCAGTGATCAAGCTCAAATCCATGGGATTCACCATATGTCGTCCTCATGCTCTTCAAAACAAAATCACCGTACGCACCATGGGGTAAATCAGGGTTGGCTGAATACTCGAACTCAAAATACTTCCAACTCCAAGTCATTTAAAACCTATCATAATTAAATAGGCCTATGACTATCTCATCGTAGAAGCAATTCAGAGGTTAGTATGAAAGACAAAAGAGGACATAAAAGAAATTCGAATATGTTCTCTCACTAATCCTAATTAGTGATTCCTTTGATCATCTAATCCTAAGCTCTAATACCAAATGTAACACCCCACACTTTTCTAAGCCCGAATTTTGACAAAAATAAAAAATCAAACTCATCCAAGCATGGAAAGTAAATAGCTGGTACCTGCAAATAATAAGCATGAGCATAATCAGAGTAAAATAAAACTAACTCATAGCGGAAACAAAATAAGATAACTAATACTGATTAGGGCGACTACCTAAAAGCATATCACCACATCGATAACAAGCATAAGAGAACAAGAAACGAAAACCAAACTGAACGCCTATTAAGCCCTTCCTTTCCTAAGCTAAACCAGAGATGGTAAGAGGAGGGGAGTCAATATAATAAGTCCTGCTAAGTAGAAAATAGATAACACTATCTACAATACATAAATATGTAACAACCTGGCAATTCTGAAACAATTTATAATTTTTATTTTAGCTATTTTAATGGATTTTGGATATTTGAAATGATTTATTTTAAATAATAACAACTAAAAATTTATTTAAATCGAAGTTAGAACATATAAAATTATTTTAATTATAAAACGAGCCTGAAATAGCGCGGTAGTTTGAAAATTCGATTTCTAACTTCAAATGAATGTACAAATATCAATATAAATCAGATTTCAGCAAAACCAGAAACATTTGAATCTGTTTAATCATATATTTCTAATGAATGTAAGAAATTGAGATTTCACTTTATAAATAGAAAGTTATGTCCAGTTTAAAATTTAATATAGTCGCTTTGGAATTTATATATATTATAATATAATATAAGCCCTTAAAAATAGCCATTTTGCAAACGACCTCCGTTTTCGATGAAACCACTTTTGTTTGATCTGGAGTGTCAAATTATTGATAAGTCTCAATTTTCATAATTTTTGGAATTAATATGTGAGCATGGTAAATTTAAACGTGTTTTGTCAATTTATCTTAAATTTAATCGACTAGAAAAAGGCCATTTTCCAAATGGTATCCAAACTCGATGAAACTAGTTTTCTTAGGACCGTATCGCCAAAACCTAGCTAGATTTAGTTTTCTGAAATTTTTGGAGTCAGTATGTGGTCCCGGTAAATTAAAATGTACGTTAAATTCAATATTGACCGTTATATTAATTTTTATTTTAATTTTAATGAAAACTGGTCAAAACAGTCGAATTGGCTCAAGGGACATATCCCATTGTGTTCAAAATAGGGATAATTAGTTAGGGCTGACAATCGTTGGGTTCGATTTGAAGTTTGAATGGAAAACTTGCTTTTTATGGATATATATATATATATATATAAACCTTAACCCTAAAAATCACTTTTCCTAGAAAAAGAAAAAAAGAAAAAAAACCGTTGCCCCTACCTATCGCAACCCATGCCACCGCCCCACCGCGTCGCCGCTCACTACCGCCACCGCCACGTCGACCCCCCTCCCCCGCGGCCTAGCGCCGCCACCCCCTCCTCTCTCTCCCTTCCTCCTTCTAAATCACTCCCCCACCGCCGACCACTTGCGCCACCCCCAGCCATGCCACGCACCGCCGTTGGCCATCCAACTCTAGCCGTGGGCCCCCCATTGTCCAAAAATCCCCTTTTTACAAAAATCTAGTTTTTGCAAATAAGACCCTGACCTTATTTCCTCAATAACTCCCAAACCATGCACTTCTAGCTGAAAACTCCACAGTGCCAAAATCGAAGAGCACGATTTTCTCTTTGATTTGAGTATACGACACTCGAAGTTTGGAGTTCGGAGCTATTCAGAAAACGCGTCCAAAGTCAGCAGTCAAAATACTGTCTTTTCGCGATTTCCGGTGAATTGGCGCATTTTTGGAAGGAAGGCCGCTAGGTAAAAGTTGTCCGGAATGGCGCACTTGTGCTAAAAAATGATTTTGGTGAGGATTGGATATCATATGCAAATTCTGGAAACATAATCGCAAATTCTTACGACGGAGAATGACAAAACGGAGACCGCACGATTGGTTTCTTCAGTAGAAGTGTCGAGGCGATTGGTTTAGCTTGGGTGAGAACTCTCTTACTCAAATCATTTTTGTTACGTCATTGTATCTTAGGTTGAAGACGGGGCTTAATAGCTCCTGACACTACTTTTTGTACAAACCTTGGATGATTTGTGTGATATAATTGGGTTGTGGAAAATTGATTGTATTGTGGTATTATTGGACTGATTGATTATTGTGTATGGCGTGAGCCAATATCAGGAGAGGGATAATGCTAGACATTATTTCGGTCCTAATATCACGACGTTATAATGCCCACTGAAATATATAAATTATTATATAAAATGTATATAAAATTTTTATACAAAGAAATTGGAATAAATATTCATTTACAAGTCGGACGACTTGTTTATGTACACTTATTTATTTGCAATTCATTGGGACGATAATTTTTACACATCATCCAAGTGCACAAATAATAATCAGTATTTGTTGTTTGAAAACCCCATACAGGTATTGGAATGATATTTGACATATACTAATCCTAATATTTAGTTGTATGTCAATCGATGGGTTGACAGGATGTGATGAGCGTTACTTATTTATTTTAACGCTTATACAGTTGTAAATTGCACTCTGGATGATGTTGGAATGGTTAATGATTATTTATCATTAATGTTGCATACATGCGATGAATGAAATCCATATAACTAAAATTATATGGCAATTGATTGAGTCACATTCCGATTCATAGATAATGAATATTTTAAAATAAAACATTTTTGAAAAGAATAAATATTTTAGAATAATATTCAGTGAATAATCAAAATAAGTTTTTGATGTCCGATTTAGGATGGACACGAAAATATTGAGATGTGAAGCCGATTTAAGTAGAAAACGCTATTTTCACTCGAATGGATTTATAATTCGAGTTTATTCGAACTATAATGAATAGGAAAAAGAAATGGATTTCAAAATAAAATATTTTGAAAATATTATCGTTTTAATATTAGAATGATACGGAATATTCAATTTTGATTTAAAACTGAAAATGAAGTCGGAATCGTTTTTTAAAACGAATTTATAAATGATTTATAAAATACGTTTTGAATAGAAATCGATGATATATATATATATATATATTATATATTAAATGACATGAACAGAACGCGCGGTGTCCGTTCGCAAATTTCGACGATTGGCTTCAAATTGACGTAATGGGAGATCCGACCGTCGGATTCTCCTAAAACCGGAATCGTTAAGTTCGTATTGAAAAGAGCTTTCAAATTATAAAAAAAGATATGAAATCTAACGGTTGGATTTTAAAATATGTCCAAATCAATTTTGGAAAAGGTCGCTGTAAATGCATTTCGATAACCATATATGGAAATCGACTGAAATGACGATATTAAAATCATTAAAAATATGAATAAATTACGTAAAATCATAATATATGATTTGGAAAGAGTTTGGATGAAAAATTCCATAACTGTAAAGATAAATGATATTTTTATCAGAATGAACTAGTTAACAACTTGAATAAAGAACTGAAGAATTGAATTGGTTTTAATATAACCAAAATTTTCCAACGTATGAATGGGAATGGATTGGAATATAAATAATCTTTGGAATATTTCGATACTGGATTCCGTGATTATACAGATATTGTTGAGGAATTTGGAAGATATATATATATATTGTTATTACCAATACAATATTTGTTGGTTTTAGAATTCGATATTGAATATAAGCCGATAAAATTTCTATTTAGATCCTTGTATTTAATATCAAATTGGATTTTGGGTTTATCGTGAATGATGACTTAAATAACACTATTCTTAGACCCAGTTGAGAAAAGAATAGTTCTTTTAATTAAGATTTAGAGAAGTTTACCAATTGATTAATATTTAAGTGGAATTGAAATGGAAATGGATTTTGGGTTTATCGTGAACAATGTTTTAAATAACATTAGTTCTATAACCCAATTGACATTGAAGATATGATTTGGAATATATAAATCTTTTTATTAAGATTTAATGGGAATTTTTCCAAGGTAAGGTTTGCCAGTTTATAATATTAAATTGGAATTGAATGGAATTCTATTTGGTAATAATCGAGATGAGCTTCCATGAAGGAAGACCATTATTATATATGGAAGTTAAAAGGATTTGCCATAATTCCATTTATATTATTGGCCTGATATGGAAATTTATATCGATTATATATTGATCTGATTTCTGTGAAGATTCCATATTCAATGGAGGTGATTTTGGATTTGTCATGAACTATGTTTTAAATGACACTGGTTCTTTAACCTAGTATAAGAGGAAATTTATTTCCTAAAATTTGAATAACCATTGAGTAACGATTTTTGAGATTTAAAACTGAACTAGAGTTTTAATGAATCTTTAAGTAGATTAAAACGAGAATAAGATAATTAAATTTATCGAATTCATGAAATGATCGAGAATGGAGTACCACCAGTTTTACTCCATGTGATAGTTAAATCTTTAATTAGAAATGAAGGTGCAATGGTAATTAAATTTACCGATAGCACCATCGGTATTAGATAGGGAGTATTACCAGTTTTTCTCCATGAGATGAATAGGTTGGGATTGGGTTAATATAAATAAATGATTACTTTTGGTAAGGCTCACTAATCTTGACTTGTTGATAAACCTTAATTTGGTTTAGAGTTGATAAAGGATAAAATCAAATCTTTTGAATTGATATCAAAAGGAAGATTAAAGAATAAATTTAAAGGATTTTATCTTTGATAAAATTAATGGGAACCTTTCCCTAAAAATGTGAATATTTGAATAAAAGAATATCCTGGATTGGAATGAGGCATATGATGTGTTTTTATAGCACTTGATTATTGATTATAAAATACGCGAGTTATTCGGAAAGACCGGGTTTAATCCATTCTGAATAATTAATATGACAACTAAAAGTCGACGATGAAAACGGTGGTTGAAGACCGGAGATCTTCACATCATTTGGATGATTACAGATGTCTTGATTGGGTTATACACCCAAGACGAGGTAATAAGTGGTGATCGTCTAGACGTACTTGGAGATCGACCGGATATGCGATGACCTCACTCCTGTTTTGGACATATGGGACGAGGAATAAGGTACCTGCAGTTTCGTTCAGACCCATAATGGACTTGCAAATGGATGGTATGTCTGACAATGTATTCCTTTATACTGTATTCGTTGATCTCTGCTCAATATATATCTGTTTGGTGGCGGCAAATTTATTCTCTTGCTTAACACCCTTCTCTGAGACGTACGAGCTTTGAGATTATATATTGGTATAAATCAGTGGTGCGGTATGGATTGATAGTTTGGCATGTTGAGTTGCATGGATCAAGGCTTTTGTTGAAAAGAAGAGTCTTGTGATTGATGATCAAAGAATGGCTTTAAGTAGCATAGCTTTGTGTATAGCGTTAATTCACGAACCTCACACCAGGTACGAGTCAAAAACGGGATCGTGACCATAAGGAGAACTTGTGTTTCTTTCTAGCTAAAAGTGGTGTCATGATATGGAGTCGAGACATTTTTACTTATGTGGACGATGGATTACGATGCGCCTCGGATATTAGTCGCTACTTGTAACACCCCACGTCCATTAATGTCACTCACAAAGGGAATGCATTAACTTCTATGGAGCGTTTTAAGTAAGTATAGAACAGGAACTTAACAACAAGACAAATATAAATAGTAGTCAAAGATTTAAAACTTTATTTCATTGCAGCGGAAAACACATATGTTTGCTTACATAATCAAAAACCAGAGTCAAAGTACATAATATCCATCTTGACTATCTAAAGTACATAAACTGAAAGACATAATGAAAACATAGATCTAAACATAGGGATGAACTTGCATATGTGAATGATGTTCTACATCTAAAACTTGCATAAGCCAAAGTTACAACTTGCATAAACAACATATGTCATGGATCCAAATCTAAAGGTGTGAACTTGCATAAATCATGTATGTCATAGATCAACATCTAAAGGTGTAAACTTGCGTAGGCAATAACCCTAAACTTGCATAACATGATTCATACCCCAAACTCATATATTTATAGAAACTTGCATATGTGATTTATGCATCATAACAATGGTGTAAACTTGCATCTAATATGTAAAATATCATGTAGAATTTAGCATATAACTCACCCATGTCATAGCCTAACTTTTAATCAAATTTTCACATATACTAGATGTCATAACCATGTAAGGTCACATATAATTTTACCCAACTTGTATATGATTCATGTTTAAATAAAAATCTAAATTTGCATACATATGATTTATCATATGAATCAACATCACCAAACTAGCATATGAAACATGATGATTTGGTTATATATAAAATTACAACATACAAGATAGCAACATAACTTTACATCATAAATGATAGCATCACAACATAACGTCATAGAGATTTCAACACAATTCTACAACATAATTACAACATGTGATCAATAATTCACATCACATCCATACAATCCGCATCATAAATTAATCCAATTAAATTACTAATTATTTTATTAAAACTATCGACTCACAACTCAAAGGCGGTCTTGAGTTCTGAATTCTGATTTCTGAAGTTGAATTAGCTTTCCTTTGAAGAAGATTCGTTGTTAGGGTTGAATAGAACTGATTTGATTTGCTGTTCTTCCTCTCTAATTGGTGGCGGCTACTCTAGGGATCAAGATGACAGCATGACGGCCATAGTTTTAGTTTTAAATCTGATTTAGGGTTTGAGTCTATGGGTCTTTTTATAGAGCTTTGAATTAATTTAAGCCATTGGATCACTCTAGGATCCATCTAGGCCTTAGAAACCAAGAAATGATGTCAACAGACCAACCAGAAATCGCCACCTAAGCCCTAAAACATAAAATTTCGTCATAGACCATTCAGGGCTGACGGGACCAATTCTAAACCTCCTGAGTCGATACTGGGGTCGACCGAGCGGGTCTCGGGTCGTCCCATAAAATAGGTTGATTTGGTGTTTTGCCTTCCCGCTTCCGCTGTTTTGAATTTTTTTCTTAAATTTTAGGTTAAATTTTATTTTATTTTTATAAATATATCTATATATATTTCTATCTTCCTAATTAACCATTTTCACACTAAACTACTTTTTGAACCGCGTTCACACTAAGCCGCTTTTTAGCCATTCCCCTAAAACAAAAATATGGCGTTGGCGGGGATCGAACTCTGTACCTCTTGTATGCAAGTCACATGTTCCAACCAAATGAGCTACTAAGTCCTTTGCTTACAAACCTTAGAACAATGCTAAACATTTATTCTTTAATTTAGTTAATTCGATTATTCAAAAATCCGGGGTTTTACATTCTCCCCTCCTTAAAGGATTTCGTCCCCGAAATCTCCAAGTTAAGGAGAATGCATATCCTAACATTTAAACAACCATCTACTCAACCATCAAACACAGGCATCCATTGTCCTTATAGAATTTCTAGTGCTGTATGAACATATGCAAAAAGTGCGTGTATATGTTCCTTATCTAATGCAAAAGGCGGTCTACTGAGTCAGTTGACCTCCTTAATGCAAACCATAATAGTGTCATGCATCCATTATGTATGCAAAAGAACCCTATCGATACATATTATTTCTATATGTGTGCACAACCATTCACCAAAATGCAACATCCATATGATAGCACAACCATTATACATCCATTAGCTTAAATATGCACACACATTTATATGCAATATGCAATATGAAGTGACTGAGCCGATCTAGTGCCTAAAGTGTGTGTATATGCATCCACGAGCAACCACTAGCAAACACTTGCATCCACATGCATCCATCATACATAACATGTCTCAAACACATGTTTCAATCATAGGACTACCCTATCTAAAGGTCAAAGGTACTAACGAGAGGACATACTAAAGATAAGACAAGTATAAGGTAAGCGATAAAGGAGAAACTAAAAGACATACCCTCGAAAAGAAAAGGGTATAATGAATGCATCTTCTCTTCCGTTTCCCAAGTAGCATTGCTTTCGTCATCTCCTAATTGCACTTTGACTAGCTTGACCTCTCGATTCCTCAACTTCTTAACCTCCGACCTAAGAATGCACGTAGGAGCTCGTCGAATTGTCGCATCACGCTCTATCTCCACCTCTCTAAGCAAGCTCGGCTCTACCACTTCCGCGGTCTCGTGCAAGCACTTCCTCTAATGTGACACATGGAATACATTGTGTACGCCATTAAGTCTCTCGGGCAACTCCACTTTATACGCCATCTGCCCAATCCTCTCCTTAATAGGAAACGACCCTATGAACCTTGGTGCTAACTTCCCAACGGACCCAAAGCGAACAACATTCTGTAATGGAGACACCTTGATAAAGACCATGTCCAAGGTCTGTCCTCCTCTTGTCTGCATAAGATTTCTGCCTATCTTGCGTCGTCTTCATCCTCCTTCGAATCAAATCGATCTTTTCAGAAATCTCTCTAATCATATCGGGCCTAAGAAAGATCTTATCTGTAGACTCCCACCAACATGTAGGCGAATGACATGGCCGTCTATAAAGAGCCTCGAACGGTGCCATGCCAATGCTAGACTGAAAGCTGTTAGTATATGCGAACTCCACCAACGGAAGATGTTCCTCCCATGTACCTCCGAAATCTAAGACACACAACCTCAATAGGTCCTCTAGAATACGATTGACCCTCTCAGTCTGGCCATCCGTCTGAGGATGATATGCGGTGCTCAAACATAACTGAGTCCCTACCGCCTCTTGTAAGCTCTTCCAAAATTCGCTAGAAAAGATAGGATCGCGGTCGCTCACTATGCTAGAAGGAACACCGTGCAAACGAACTATTTCTCGAATGTATATGGAGGCTAACCATGGAGCAATCGTCTTACTCTTCACGGGAATGAAATGGGCGCTCTTAGTAAGTCTGTCTACCACGACCCAAATCCCCGTATTACCCTTCCTCGATCTTGGTAATCCGTCAACAAAGTCCATCGAAACACTTTCCCACTTCCATTGTGGGACCTCCAATGGGTGAAGCAATCCACCGGGCTTCTTTTGCTCTGCTTTTACTTGTTGGCACACCAAACATCTAGCAACAAACTCTGCCACGTCCTTCTTCATACCGGCCCAAAAGTAAACTCTTCTCATGTCCATATACATCTTGTCCCCGCCGGGATGGATGGTCATCTTCGAACGATGTGCATCATCAAGGATGGTCTTCCTCAAGTTCTCGTCCTGTGCTACACAAAGTCTACTGTCCCTACGTAACCAACCCTTATCATCTAGGGTATACCTACGGAGATGGCTCGATGACTCCCCTCTTTTGAGATTTTCTACTAACTCAACCAACTGTGGGTCGTCTCACTGTGCCTCGCCAATCCGTCCCAAAAGCGTAGGTCTGACCTCAAGGACGCTAGCAAACTGGGTACAAAATCAATGGATGGTCTAAAGTTAAAGGTAGAGATAAACCCTAAGCTACGTCGCTCGACAAACAAAGGACTCAATGTCAACTTTTTTCTACTCAAGGCATCTGCCACAACGTTACCCTTTTCAGGGGTATATGATGTCTCGAAATCGTAGGACGCCAAGAACTCCATCCACCTTTGTTGCCTCAGGTTTAGATCTTTCTGAGAGAACAAGTACTTTAGTGACTTGTGGTCTACAAGCAACTCAAACTTCTCACCAAGCAAATAATGACGCCAAGACTTGAGCGCAAAAATATGGCAGCCAATTCTGAGTCGTGGGTAGGGTAATTCTTCTCACAGACTTTCAACTGTCTTCCACCATAACATATCACCCTTCCCTAGAGACCACATGCCCTAAAATCCTCACTTCTTTCCTCCAAAAATGGTATTTTGGAGAACTTTGCTTTAAGCTGGTGCGCTTGTAGGGTCCCTAAGATTTCCCTAAGATGTAGGGCATGCTCTTCTATGCTTCTAGAGAAAACCAGGATATTATCCCATGCAAAATCGTCACAACTATCCATCTCTCACACAGACCATCCTAGTCGAACTCGACATCCCCCAAGTGCAAGCCCCAAAGGCCTAAACCAATATCAGACAAACACCCAAGGGATACCTCCTTCGAATTCGGACGACCTACGTGAGATGATACTAGTAAGACGGCCAACCAATTGAACTTGACCGACTCTGGCTGTCCTTGCCAGTCTTGCTCCAAAACCACCGCTGATCACATAACTGGCTTAGCTTAATCTATTAAGCACATACGAAAACTTATTTCGCGCCTCTGGGTAAACCCCGCACTTTATCAAAGACGTCTCCATACTTACGGACCACACAAACAGACTCCCAATCATCGTTGGATGCGTCAGAAGATTCTAGGAAGCTAAGCATCACTGAACCCCTAGGGTCCCAAGAAATATGAGGGTGTTTCCATAACGAATCAATAGTCTAACTACCCTCCTTTCACAATCTAGGATGGCACCCCGCCTGGCTAGCCAATCCACCCCTAGAATCAAACTATAGCCTGTGAAACTAAGGACGAAGGCGTTGCATTCAAATCCAACGCCCAGGATAGACACTCTCAAATCCCGACAAACCATTGAAGGATGAGCCGAACCACCAACAGGATTTGAGACTAGGATGAGATCCTTAACTAGACTAGTATTTAGGTGCAGTGTTTCAACTAACGAAGCAGATACTAATGAGTATGAAGCGCCAGAATCAAACAAATTTCAAACACTATGATAAAGAAAACCAAATTTCAACCTAGACGGTCCTACCCCCATCAGGTATACCAGCCGTGAGGGAATACAACTACCCTCCAGAAGATCCTGTACTTTGTCCTTGCCTCTTTGGACAATCCTAAGGTGTCCTATTTCTCCAAAACAACTAGCCTTATTCTTCACATTCTCCATTCGTGACCTCCCACCAAGATGAGGTTTCGTCCTTTGTTAACCAAACAGCTATTTGAAACTTCCTCCCATCGTCTATCTTAAAGGTACCAACAAGCCCTCCACTTCCTTGGACTAACTTCTAGCCCGACAAACGTCTAAGTCCCTTGAAGTGGTTTTCCGTCCTTCGTAAGGAAGTCCTTATTTATCTTATAAAAAGCATCTATACGCGGAGGGGGGGTGGACTCAAAAAGAGAAAGAGGAAGGGATTCAAAACGGAGAATCGAAGGAAGGATATATGGCTCTTGGGGATTGCGTTCTTAAAATAAACCTTTCATTCAAAAATACTCTTCTACAAACATATTTTTGAAAGTATTCTTTATAAAAATGCTTTTGAAAAATAATTTTTCAAAATATCTTATCTGTTCTGGTGACCTTCAGCTCGGATACCACGTGTAACACCCCACGTCCATTAATGTCACTCACAAAGGGAATGCATTAACTTCTATGGAGTGTTTTAAGTAAGTATAGAACAAAAACATAACAACAAAACAAATATAAATAGTACTCAAAGATTTAAAACTTTATTTCATTGCAGCGGAAATCACATATTTTTGCTTACATAATCAAAAACCAGAGTCAAAGTACATAATATCCATCTTGACTATCAAAAGTACATAAACTGAAAGACATAATGAAAACATAGATCTAAACATAGGGATGAACTTGCATATGTGAATGATGTTCTACATCTAAAACTTGCATAGGCCAAAGTTACAACTTGCATAAACAACATATGTCATGGATACAAATCTAAAGGTGTGAACTTGCATAAACCATGTATGTCATAGAACTACATCTAAAGGTGTAAACTTGCACAGGCAATAACCCTAAACTTGCATAACATGATTCATACCCCAAACTCATATATTTATAGAAACTTACATATGTGATTTATGCATCATAACAATGGTGTAAACTTGCATCTAATATGTAAAATATCATGTAGAATTTAGCATATAACTCACCCATGTCATAGCCTAATTTTTAATCAAATTTTCATATAAACTAGATGTCATAACCATGTAAGGTCACATATAATTTTACCCAACTTGTATATGATTCATGTTTAAATAAAAATCTAAACTTGCATACATATGATTTATCATATCAATCAACATCACCAAACTAGCATATGAAACATGATGATTTGGTTATATATAAAATTACAACATAGAAGATAGCAACATAACTTTACATCATAAATGATAGCATCACAACATAACGTCATAGAGATTTCAACACAATTCTACAACATAATTACAACATGTGATCAATAATTCACATCACATCCATACAATCCGCATCATAACTTAATCCAATTAAATTACTAATTATTTTATTAAAACTATCGACTCACAACTCAAAGGCGGTCTTGAGTTCTGAATTCTGATTTCTGAAGTTGAATTAGCTTTCCTTTGAAGAAGATTCGTTGTTAGGGTTGAATAGAACTGATTTGATTTGCTGTTCTTCCTCTCTAATTGGTGGCAGCTACTCTAGGGTTTAAGATGACGGCATGACGGCCATAGTTTTAGTTTTAATTCTGATTTTGGGTTTGAGTTTATGGGTCTTTTTATAGAGCTTTGAATTAATTTAAGCCGTCGGATCACTCTAGGATCCATCTAGGCCTTAGAAACCAAGAAATGATGTCAACAGACCAACCAGAAATCGCCACCTAAGCCCTAAAACATAAAATTTCGTCATAGACCATTCAGGGCTGACGGGACCAATTCCAAACCTCCTGAGTCGATACTGGGGTCGACCGAGCGGGACTCGGGTCGACCCATAAAATAGGTCGGTTTGGTGTTTTGCCTTCCTGCTTCCGCTGTTTTGTTTTTTTTTCTTAAATTTTAGGTTGAATTTTATTTTATTTTTATAAATATATCTATATATATTTCTATCTTCCTAATTAACCATTTTCACACTAAACTACTTTTTGAACCGCGTTCACACTAAGCCGCTTTTTAGCCATTCCCTTAAAATAAAAATATGGCGTTTGCGGGGATCGAACTTTGTACCTCTTGTATGCAAGTCACATGTTCTAACCAAATGAGCTACTAAGTCTTTTGCTTACAAACCTTAGAACAATGCTAAACATTTATTCTTTAATTTAGTTAATTCGATTATTCAAAAATCCGGGGTGTTACACTACTGGCCAAATGATAGGTGCGATAGGACAGGGAAACGTATTGTTCAGGAATAATTAATCCACTAAAGCATGTGTGGATCGACTCTGTTGTTCACTGGGCTCGCCAGCGTTCGAGTTCTGAGGCATTCACTAGAGTGTTTCGAATCGGAAAGAACCATCCCTAGCCTTGACTCATGATGGAAATTCAATTTTCAATACGACATTACGGATTTGATTGTAAACCTATATATGGTGACATAGTTTATGGTAGCTATGCCGTCTAGGATTGGTACATTTATATTGAGAAGTGTTTTAACTGACCAGACACTAGTAAAAATATCAAATGATTTTTGTTTTAAACGTACCAAACATGTTTGGCTATTATAAGTTAAAACTCTATCCTCTGGCTTGCGTTTCATTGTGTGATGGGACCTGAGTCTTATAATAGCTTCATTTTTTCAAAAGACATCGCATCGCTTTGTTTTAAACTAAAATTCATGTGGACTAAACCCCTTCCGTGTTGTATGGATGGTCCTATGATTTACCAACTTTTAAAGTAAAGATTTGATAACTGGTTTAGTTCTCACAGCAGTCCCATGACTGACTCAGAGTTTATTGTTTTAACCTAAACTCTGTGTGCCCCTATTTTCCACACGGGCAGCTAGTAGTTTTGGTTTTCGCAGATATTTCTTTTCCTAGGATCCTGGATTACAACTAGAGCAATTTTCGGAAAGCTTTGTATCTGTATATCTCTTTCAGTTGTGTCAGTTGTTATTTTCTGCTACACATTGCACTTATGTATTATTTTCCGTTGCTTTGTATTTTAATCTCTGATATTATTTTATTTCCACTGTGTGATATTTATTCATACTTTGGAATATTCTTGTACTCTGGTGTAAATTGTTGAAATAGCAATAAAATGTTCTACTGTTGTTGTTCTGATGCGTCATTTTTTTCATTACAATCAGTCCTTTTCCATCTCTTTGGAGATCGGGGGATTTCAGTTCATTACAGTTGGTATCAGAGCTTTGGTTTACAAAGCTCGAGAACAAGACACATTAGAACCAAACAAGAGAATTCATCATAGATAGGATTGGTAATGTCCTATAAGAATAACTCGTTAGAGATAGGATCAATAGTATTCTAGAATGAGTTTGAAGAGTATTATTTATGAAAACGAATTTAGTTTTGGAAATTATATCTTATTATACGTATTTGCATATTTTATTTTATATTGAATTTGGACAATCAAGTATATAAAGATCTTGAATATACGCATAATTAATGTTTATTTGAAGCCTCAAATATACTAGGTAGATATAGAATCACACTCTAGTCGGCCGGAGATGATTCTGATGATGTGGCCACATCATCAGCATTTATGTTCGAGTTTCGAAAGTGGATATCTATATATTTCCAATTGACTGGTGTGAGAGCCAAAACCTTAGCTAGAATTTATTGTTTGTGTTTTGGCATTGAAAATATGATTTTTGAGTATATATAGAAGTTATATATGTTTGAAAAGCTAATCAACTAATTGATTGCTAGTTGTGCTGTATGATTATTAGTTTAACTAATAAAATTATTGAAACCAATAAGAAAATGAAAGGTGAATTAAGCCAAATCGAATCTAGTATTGAATTAAATTGAAGATTGATTGAAGTTGCAAATATGTACATGGGTATATGATGAACAGGTCATTGCATGGAAGCTAAGAAGAGGAATAAAATTGCATGCCCGACAAATAGGTACATGTTTATTGTATTTGTTGGGTTTTGATGTTTTTATGAGCCGATTTGCAAGCCACTTGGCTTTTCCTTTTTCTTTTTGATTGATGAGGGCCCTGTGAAGCAAGTTTTTGTTTTACCGATCATCCCGTACAAAGGAGGTTATGGCGATTTTTTTCGAAAATTTAGGGTGTTAGCCAAATTTTTGAGAAATTAGAAAATTCTTAGAAATTGAAAAGTTGAAGAATGAAAGACAGAATGAAAGTTGAGTTGGTTAGTTAAACTATTTTCAGCTCCTTTCCTTTTCGAGGACGAAAAGATTTTGCGTGGGGGAAATTGTAACAACCCGAAATTTATGAACCAATTTAAGATTTTTATTTTAGCTATTTTGATGGATTTTGGATATTTAAAATGATTTATTTTAAATAACAACGACTAAAAATTTATTTAAATCGAAGTTAAAACGTATAAATTTATTTTAATTATAAAAATGAGCCTGAAATGGTGTGGTAGTTTGAAAATTCGATTTCTAACTTCAAATGAATGTACATAATTCAATATAAATTGGATTTCAGTAAAACCAGAAAAATTTGAATATATTTAATCATATCTTTCTAATGAATGTAAGAAATTGATATTTCACTTTATAAATTGAAAGTTATGTCCAGTTTAAAATTTAAGATAGTATCTATGGAATTTATATATATTTATATATATTTGAAAATAATATAACCCCTTAAAAATAGCCATTTTGCAAACGACCTCCGTTTTCGACGAAACCACTTTTGTTGGATTCAGAATATCAAATTATTGTTAAGTTTCAATTTTCATAATTTTTTGAATTAATATGTGAGCGTGGTAAATTTAAACGTGTTTTGTTAATTTAGTTTAAATTTAATCGACTGGAAAAATGCCATTTATCAAACGGTCTCCAAATTCAATGAAACTAGCTTTGTTAGGACCGTATCATGAAAACATAGCTAGATTTATTTTTCTGAAATTTTTGGAGTCAGTATGTGGCCCCGGAAAATCAAAATGTACGTTAAATTCAGTATTGACAGTTATATTAATTTATGTTTTAATTTTAGTGAAAACTGATCAAAACAGTCGAGTTGGCTTAAAGGACATATCCCATTGTGTTTGAAATGAGAGTAATTAGTTAGGGACGACAGTCGTTGGGTTCGATTTGGAGTTCGAATGGAAAACTTGCTTTTTATGGATATATGTATATAAACCCTAACCCTAAAAATCACTTTTCCTACAAAAAAAGGAGAAAAACCCGTTACCCCTACCTGTCGCAACCCACGTCGTCGCCCTCCACCACCGCGCCGCCGCCCCACCGCGTTGCCGCCCACTACCGCCGCCGCCACGTCGCCCTTCCCTCCCTACCGCCTAGCGCCACCGCCCCTCCTCTCTCTCCCATCCCCCTTCTAAAACACTCCACCACCGCCGTGGACCCCACTGCCCCGCCGCCGGCAACCTGTGCCACCCCTAGCCATGTAAGGCACTGCCCCCGCCCCTTGGCCATCAAACTCCGGGCGTGGGGCCCCCATTGTCCAAAAATCCCCTTTTTACAAAAATCCAGTTTTTGCAAATAAGACCCTGACCTTATTTCCTAAATAACTCCCAAACCGTGCACTTTTAGCCAAAAACTCCACAGTGCTAGGGCTGGCAATTAGAACTGATAAAGAAAAACCCGAACCGACTCGAAAAGAACCGAACCGAACCCAATGGGTCTCGAGTCGGGTATAGGTGATGAAAAATACAATAAAGACCCAATAAAACCCGACCCAACCAAAAAATATTGAAATATATGTAGCTTTAGTGTTATTTCACACACGGACCTGAATCGATCCGATCCGACTTGAACCAAAACTTGGGTCGGATCCAAATTTTCGAAATGCATAGTTTAGACCCAACCAAACTCGGCCCGCCTAGACCCGAGACCCATCGGGTCGGGTCCTGGTCTATCGGGTCGGGTCTAATTGCTACCCCTACACAGTGCCAAAATCGAAGACCAAGATTTTCTCTACGATTTGAGTATATGACAATCGAAGTTTGGAGTTCAGAGCTGTTCAGAAAACGCGTCCAAAGTCAGCAGTCCAAATACTGTTTTTCACGATTTCGGGCGATTTGGCGCATTTTTGGAAGGAAGGCCACTGGGCCAAAGTTGTCCAGAATGGCGCGCTTGTGCTAAAAAAAGAGTTTAGTGAAGATTGGAGCTCGTATGCAAATTCTGGAAATAGAACGGAAAATTCTTATGACGGAGAACGACAAAATGGAGACTGCACGATCAGATTCTTCAGTAGAAGTGTCGAGGCGATTGGTTTAGCTTGGGTGAGAACTCTCTTACTCAAATCATTTTTGTTACGTTATTATATCCTAGGTTGCAGATGGGGCTTAGTAGCTCCTGACACTATTTTTTGTACAAACCTTGGATTACTTGTGTGGTATGATTGGGTTATGGAAAAATTGATTGTATTGTGGTATTATTGGACTGATGATTGTAGTGTATGGCACGAGCCAGTATTAAGAGAGGGATAATGTTAGACATTATTCCGGTTCTAATATCACGAGATTATAATGTCAATTTTTTTAACTGAAATATATTAATTATTTATATAAAATGCATATAAAATTTTCATAAAAAGAAATTGGAATAAATATTCATTTACAAGTCGGACAACTTGCTTATGCACACCTATTTATTTGATATTGATTGGGGCGATAATTATTGCACATCGCCCAAGTGCACAAATAATAATCAGTATTTATTATTTGAAAACCCCACATGGGTATTAGGATGATATTTGACATACACTAATCCCAATATTTAGTCGTATGTCAATTGATAGGTTGACAGGCTGTGATGAGCGTTACTTATTTATTTTAATGCTTATACAACTGTACATTGCACTCTGGATGATGTTGGAATGGTTATTGATTATTTATCATTATTATTGCATACATGCGATGTATGAAATCCATATAACTGAAATTATATGGTAATTGATTGAATCGCTTTCCGATTCAGAGATAATAAATATTTTAAAATAACACATATTTGAAAAGAATGAATATTTTAGAATAATATTCAGTGAATAATCAAAATACGATTTTGATGTCTAATTTAGGATGGACACGGAAATATTGAGATGTGAAGCCGATTTAAGTAGAAAACGCTATTTTCACTCGAACGGATTTATAATTTGATTTTATTCGTTTTACAATGAATACAAAAAGGAAATCGATTTCAAAATCAGATATTTTGAAAATATTATCATTTTAATATTAGAATGAAATGGAATATTCAATTTTGATTTAAAATTGAAAATAAAGTTAAAATCGATTTTTAAAATGAATTTATAAACAATTTATAAAATACACTTTGAATGGAAATCGAAGATATATATATTATATATATTAAATGGCCTGAATAGAATGCGTGGCGCAGCGACCGTTCGCGAATTTCGACCATTGACTTCAAATTGAGGTAACGGGAGATCCGTCCGTCGGATTCACCTAAGACCGGAACCGTTGTGTTTGTATTAAAAAGAGCTTTCAAATGATAATATTAGATTTGAAATCTAATGGTTGGATTTTAAAATAGGTCCAAATCCGTTTTGGAAAAGGTCGTTGTAAATGTAGTTCAATAACCGTATATGGAAACCGACTGAAATGGCGATATTAAAATCATTAAAAATATGAATAAATTATGTAAAATCATAATAAATGATTTGGTAAGATTTTGGATGAAAAATTCCATAATTGTAAAGATAAATGATATTGTATCAGAATGAACTAGTTAACAACTTGAATAAAGAACTGAAGAATTGAACTGGTTTTAATATAACCAACGTATGAATGGGAATGGATTGGAATTAAAATAATCTTCAGAATATTTCGATATTGGATTCCGTGATTCTATGGATATTGTTAAGGAATTTGGAAGATATATATCGTTATTCCCAATACGATATTTGTTAGTTTCAGAATTTGATATTGAATATAAGCCGATAAAATTTCTGTTCAGAGCCTTGTATTTAATATCAAATTGGATTTTGGGTTAGACATGAATGGTGTCTTAAATAACACTGTTCTTAAACCCAATTGAAAAAGTGAAATTCTTTTAATTAAGATTTAGAGAAGTTTACCAAATAATTAATATTTAATTGGAACTTAAATGGATTTTGGGTTTATCGTGAATAATATTTTAAATAACATTAGTTCTTTAACCCAATTAACAGTGAAGATATGATTTGGAATCTATAAATCTTTTTATTAAGATTTAATGAGAATTTTTTCAAGGTAAGGTTTTCCAGTTTATAGTATTAAATTGGAATTGAATGGAATTAGATTTGGTAATAATCGAGATGAGCTTCCGTGAAGGAAGACCGTTACTATATATGGAATTTAAAAGGCTTTGCCGTTATTCCACTTATATTATTAGTCTGATACGGAAATTTATATCAATTATATATTAATCTGATTTCTGTGAAGATTCCATATTTAACGTAGGATGATTTTGGGTTTTTCATGAACTGTGTTTTAAATGGCACTGTTTCTTTAACCCAGTGAAAGAGGGGATTTATTTCTTAGAATTTGAATAATCATTGAGTAATGATTTTTGAGATTTAAAACTGAACTAGAATTTTAATGAATCTTTAAGTAGATTAAAATGAGAATAGGATAATTAAATTTATTGAATTCATGAAATGATCGAGAATGGAGTACCACCGATTTTACTCATGGCGATAGTTAAATCTTTAAGTAGAAATGAAGGTAAAATGGTAATTAAATTTAACGACAGCATCGTGGGTGTTAGATAGGGAGTACTACCTGTTTTGCTCTATGGGTTTTATAGGTTGAGATTGGGTTAATATAAATAAATGATTACTTTGGTAAGGCTCGCTAATCCCGACTAGTTGATAAACCTTAATTTGGTTTAGAATTGATGAAGGATAAAATCAAATCTTTTGAATTGATATCAGAAGAAAGGTTAAAGAATAAATTTAAAGGGTTTTATCTTTGATAAAATTAATAGGAACCTTTCCCAAAAAATGTGAATATTTGAATAAAAGAATATTCTGGATTGGAATGAGGCGTATAATGTGTTTTTATAGCACTTGGTTATTAATTATATAATACGCGAGTTATTCAGAAAGACCGGGTTTAACCCATTCTGAATAATTAATAAGACGATTAAAGTCGACGATGAAGATGGTGGTTGAAGACCGGATATCTTTACATCGTTTGGATTATTACTGATGTCTTGATTGGGCTGTACACCCAAGACGAGGTAACAAGTGGTGATCGTCCAGATGTACTCAGAGATCGACCGGATATGCGAGGACCTCTCCCCCGTATTGGATATATGAGACGAGGAATAAGGAGCCTCCGGTTTCGTTCAGACCCAGAATGGACTTGCAAATGAATGGTATGTCTGATATTGTATACATTTATACTATATTCGTTGATTGCTGCTAAATATGTATCTATTTGGTGGCGGAGAATTTATTCTCTTGCTTAACACCCTTCTCTGAGACGTACGAGCTTAGATGTTATATATTGGTGGAAATCAGTGGTACGATATGGATTGATAGTGTGGCATGTTGAGTTGCATGGATCAAGGCTTTTGTTGAAAAGCAGAGTCTTGTGGTTGATGATCGAAGCATGGCTTTAAGTAGCATAGCTTTGTGTATAGCGTTAATTCGCGAATCTCATACCTGGTATGAGTCAAAAATGGGATCGTGACCGCGAGGTGAACTTGCGTTTCTTTCTAGCTGAAAGTGGTGTCATGGCATGGAGCCCAGACATTTCTACTTATGTGGATAATGGATTGCGAGGCGCCTTGGATATTGGTCGCTACTAGCCAAGTGATAGGTCCAATTGGACCGAGAAACATATTATTCAGGAATAATTAATCCACTAAAGTATGTATGGACCGGCCCTACCATTCACAGGGCTCGCTAGCATCCCAATCCTGAGGCGTTTGCTAAAGTGTCTCGAATCGGAAGGAGCCGTCCCTATCCTTGACTCATGATGGAAATCCAATTTCCAATACGACATTACGAATTTGATTGTAAACCTATATATGGGGACATAGTATATGGTAGCTATGTCGTCTAGGATGGATACATATATATTGAAAAGTGTTTTAAACTGACTAGACATTATTAATAATATCAAATCATTTTTGTTTTAAACGTACCAAGCATGTTTGGCTATTATAAGGTAAAACTCTATCCTCCGACTTGCGCTGCATTATATGATGGGACCTGAGCCTTATAATAGCTTCATTTTTTCAAAAAGCATTGCTTTGTTTTATTTTAAGCTAAGATTCATGTGGAGTAAAACCGTTCCGTGTTATATGGTGTGATCCCATGATTTCCTAACTTTTAAGTAAGGATTTAATAAATGTTTTAGTTCTCACACTAGTCCCATGACTGACTCGGAGTTTATTGTTTTTACCTAAACTATAGGTGTCCCTATTTTCCACATGGACAGCTAGTAGTTTCGGTTTTTACTGATATTTCTTTTCTCAGATCCTGGATTACAACTGGAGCTATATTCGGAAAGCTTTGTATCTGTATATCTCTTTCAGTTGTGTCAGTTGTTATTTTTCGCTGATTTGTATTTTAATCTTGGATATTATTTTATTTTCGCTACGTAGTATTTATTCATACTCTAGAATATTCTTGTACTCTGATGTAAATTGTTGTAGTAGTAATGAAATGTTCTACTATTGGTGTTCTGATGCGTCATGTTCTCATTGCAATCCGTCCTTTTCCTTCTCTTCAGAGATCGGGGGATTTCAGATCGTTACAAAACGTATCCCATTCGGTTAGAGCCAAAACATATGTCTATCAAGGCTAGTAATTCAAACCTAACCTTGTAAGGATTTACGCACGACAACAAACTGCCATACCCGAGGTAGCCTTTCACAAAATAACAATATCGTAATACTAAGATAGAACGTTTACGCATAAGTATAAAGCCTTTAAACCACCACTCAACCAATTACCAAAGACTAAAAGGTGGGCTCCCAATTACTCAATATTTCACAAGGAGGTTAATTATTTCTATATAGCCACTTAAGACCTCACTATCAATATAAGATAAGGGTGGATCCTTTGGAACATTTAAAACCCAGGCAGACCTATTGATCGCTTAATATCTTGCTCGGAGGTTTACTCTACACTAATATAAATTAAAGGACACTAGCTTTTAAGTCCAAGTAATTTATGGCTTCTATTAGATCCAAAAATGGTACAAACACCCAAACTAATGAAAATTCTAGATGAAATGAAAATAAAAATGGAGAAATACACGATTTATAGTGGTTCGGCATTAAAGAGCCTATGTCCACTTTGAATTTCTTTGACTGATGATGGGAATACAAGTACAATGATTGTTTTCTCTCAATCTCGCTTTTACAATGGATAATTTCACTCAACACTTGCTGAAATGTTCTTAAAATATTGATGATAATCTGATTAAAACGATGAAATTAGAATATAGTAGGTGTTTGAATCAAGAACTTGCCAAAATATCCTTTCCAATGATCCTTGGTGGTGTATTTATAGGTGGAAAATCTCCTTGGGAGGCCTCCGGTTTGGTACATGCGGCTAGAATCCCGTACTTTTGGTGATGGGAGCTTTGGAGATGATGCCAATGCACATCAGTTATGGGTGAACGTGGGATGATGTGCTCCCAACCGCTCCGCCTTTTGAGGAGGTCGTGCTTTCCAGATACAACGCCTTGGTTCGGATCGGAGAAGCGATGGGGTTCGGATCGGAAGGTGTGACGACCCGTCCCGCACCAGCCGACATTTCCAGTGAAATGCGATGTACCGATGTCCAACCAGCACGGGACGGTCGTCAAAGAAAGGAAACTTAATGGTGAACTAACAAAGAACCTGTAGAATATCTCACAGCGCATGGAATAAAATATAACAATAACATACTTGACATAAAACAGGCAAGACAATGCATAAGCTGAAAACTAAACCATAATCGACATAGCAGCGGAAATCCAAAATAAAGCTTATTACAATTCGACATACTGTCTCTAAAGCAAAGAAAGAGGTGCACTACTAATGCCCAAAGTAGTGACCAACAACAACACATGGAATATGTATGTATATCATACGTGGAAGCCTCCTGCTCGTCTCCGGACAGCTACTCGTGCATTACCACTGAACCTATCTCTAGTCTGCTCGTTTAGGAGCACCCAGAGTAATAAGAAGAGACATAAAACTATGGTTCAGACAAAAGTCTGGTATGAGCGATAAGTAAAAAAACAAAACAATAACATGTATAATCCAATCATACCTGAACCTGTTCCTGCAACCAAAGAGTTAGCACAACAAGATGTACAGTACTCTAAGGTAATACTAACATAAAGCGTAAATGGGGGTGTGGGTCATGGTAATAATAAACATCAAACATAGCAATCATCCTCACATCTCTCACTCAGTGCGTAAAGCATACTATATCCGCCACTCGATCACCCAATCCTTTGCTACGACCACTTTGCTCCATAGAGTCACTATGACCCCATTGCACTGATGCATAGCCATTAATCTGTCCTTAAGTGGTGAACTGAAGTTATGGATATCGATAACCCTTTTGCACACGTCCCGCAACAATTCCCAATCATGAAGTTAACTCGTCGGTTCCCATATGTATCATGAGTGCTGACACCTCATTTGGACTAACTTTGCATCTCGGGTTTTGGTCTTCATCGCGGTTTGGTATCCAACTGGTTCGGTTCGTGACCGACATATCTGTTCGGGTCGTGATTACCCAACTGGGTCGGGTCAGACGTATCCATCCAGTTCGATTCGGGTCATGGTACATACTCTGGGTCGGGTCGAGCTCCTTCACTGATTCGGGTCGTGCTCCGTCGGTTCGTGGTCAAGCTCCGGGTCAACTCCTCCTGGCGGTGCGGCTCGTGAGCACTCCATGGTCCAGGTCGGTTTGTGACCCAGGTTCTTCCTCTGATCGTTTCGGGTGTCTTCAGGGCTGTGGCTCATGATACATGCTTCACGAGTGGGTGGTTGGCTTGTGATTCGGGGTCGTGTTGCCTTGGCCACGAGCGGATCGGTTCGGGGTTTATGACCCGATTCGATTTCCTGCACTTCTCCTAGCGAGTTGTTTACGCTACATGACGGAGTTTTCGACCATTCTAACTTTGCTAAACAATCATGAAGCATTCCAACATGTATAATCAACCACAAACACTAAAACAACAACTTTAGCATGTTTATATGGATCAAACATACCCAAAACCCATGTTTTTCCCTTAATCATGATTTAACCGTACAATTAGCAAAACATGTCCAAATTAACCCAAATTTTTATCAGAGCCCTAAAACAATATTTTAGAATTTCTAAACATTTTTCCAGAATTTAATAATTATAATTTCGCTAATTAACACTAATCAACCCTAATTAGCTGTAATTAGTGAAAAACAATGCAAATCACTCACCTTAGCCACAAATAATTTATAGATCTGAAAGTATTTTTGATTTGGGTCGAATCTCTATGTGTTCTAGTAGCTCTATCCCAATTTGATGCTAATTTGCCTTGATTTAATGTAGATTAGGCTAATGCTTGATTAAACGGTGATTAGAAGTGGTTTTAGGAGTTAAAGGCCATTGTTAGGGTTGAAGAGAGGTAAGTGGCGGCTGGAAAATGACAAAGAAAAGGTTTCTCTAATCCTAATCAGCCCTCATATAGCTCTAATCCCGAAATCCCCCAATGGGCCTAGCTGCTAATCACCCGGTTAACCCCAATTAAGCTGTTTTTCACCTTCTAAACATTAATTCAGCCATATCTCCTAAATGGTAAGTTCGTTTGACAACTATAACCACTTTACGGAAAGGTAAATCATCATTCAAATCTAACAGATGTGGTTTCAGCTCAAAACTCCTTACCAATCAAAAGTTATAGGAAAAACAGGATTCACCAAGGGCAAAACGGTCATTTAAAAATCAGCAAAAATCATGAACATGGGAAATGACCCCAATAGTCGTTCCCCGAAGTTAAACGACCATACGACCTCATATGAAAAAGAAATAAATATTATACGATCCTTCGATACGTATAACGCGGGTCGTTACACTCTCCCCCCCTTAAGAAATTTCGCCCCCGAAATTTCTCAACTAAGAAACAACCAATGGGTCCCGCATGCTACCAGCCATATCTCGCAATCAAACATACAAAACAAACAAAATAAACCTATTCTAGCATGCAGAAAGACTAAATCGAAATGAAAACCTTACTAGGCACAGAGTTCCGGATACGTCTCCTTAGTGCTCTCCTTTGTCTCCTAAGTACAGTCATTCTCATCCCCGCCCCACTGAACCTTGACTAGATTCACCGCTTTCCTTCGAAGTTTCTTCGTATCGTGCTCGACAATACGAATCGGCTTACAGTTCCCAACCGCCTCGGGTTCTACTTCGATATCATCCAACTGATCAAGTGAAATAGCCACATCGGGGTCGTGCACAAACTTCCTTAACTGGGAAACATGAAATGTGTTGTGAACTCCCGCCATCTTGTCAGGTAACTCAAATTTATATGCCAAATTCCCAACTTGTTCGAGAACTGGGAATGGACGAACAAATCTTGGTGCTAACTTATCTTTCCTACCAAATCGAATCACGCTATTCAACGGAGATATCTTGACGAATACCAGGTCACCAACGGAGAATTCCAAGTCTCTTCGTCTTTTATCAGCATACTCTTCTGCCTATCTTGAGCGGCCTTCATTCGATGTTGAATAATCTTGATCTTGTCTGATGTCTCTCTTATTACTTCTGGTCCAAGCACATATCTCTCACCGGTCTCTAACCCGCATGACGATTAGTTGCACGGTCTTCCGTACAAAGCTTCAAATGGAGCCATACCAAAACTGGATTGATAACTGTTATTATATGCAAACTCTACTAGATGCAATTGGTTATCCCATGATCCACCAAAATCCAATACACAAGCTTTTAAGAGATCTTCTAATACTCGATTCACCCTCTCTGTCTGACCGTCTGTTTGAGAATGATATGCGGTACTGAGATGTAGTTCTGATCCTAACGCCTCTTGTAAGCTCTTCCAAAATCCACTAGTAAACAACGGATCTCGTTCGCTCACAGTGTCTTGGGTATTCCACGAAATCTCACTACCCATTTCATATACAGTTCTGCTAACTTAGCTGCTATTCTATTCAACTTGACGGGTATAAACCTTTCACTCTTGGTCAATCGGTCCATAATCACCTAAATGCTATCATGGCCCGATCTAGTCCTTGGTAACCCGTCAATGAAATCCATTGAGACTTGTTCCCATTTCCATTCTGGAATTTCTAATGGTTGCAACAAACCGCTAGGCTTCTTTTGCACATCTTTAACTAACTGGCAATGCATACTCTAGGAGATAAACTTCTCAACATCCCTCTTCATCCTTCCCAGTGGTAGGTTTGCTTCATGTCTCGGTACATTTTGTTACCACCGGTATGTATAGCCAATTTCGAGTGACGACGTTCTCTAAGCACTTCATCTCTCAATCTATTAACGTTTGGTACAACTAGTCTCCCATTCTTTCGAAGCCATCATTTTCTATCAAGTCCGTACTCGTTCATTTTCTCATCATCGATATTCATCCCTACCTCGGGGATGATTTTCAATAGGTTAGGATCGTCCCTCTGACTGGAAACAATCAGCTCAATCAAAGTCGGTCTAACCATCAAACTTGCCAACATTTCTGGATCTAAACGTTACTTAGGTCTGAAATCATATCCCATGATATAATCCAATTACTTTCATTCAAGAAACATAGCATCTAAACTGGCATGTCTCCTACTTAATGCTTCAGTACAGCACCTAGTCTGGTACCACATGCATCTCTTCATTCTCTATTACCAGAATCCTACAGGTGATAGTCTACTTAAGGGGAAAAAATAGGACAAACATAGCAACCATGGCATCCATCAAACATGTCCTATCTATCGACTGCTAATGCCATAAATACATCGATACCTACCTGACTGGTCCAACCAATCCCAAGGCTAATGGAATCCCCGCCTCCATACATACGTCGATGCCTACTTGATTGGTCCAACCAATCCCAAGGCTAATGGAAGCCCCGCCTCCAAACGGACTACCGTACGTCCAACATATGTTTATCCTCCAAGGATAACTAGATCATGTCCAATGGATCCAAGGTAACGGGCGTCCCCAGATACCCCTGCTTCGAGTCCGCCTAGAACACTCTAAGTATCGACGATTTCTTGGTACTCTCATCAGAAGAGCTACCCACATACTCTGAGCCAGTCTCGAATATTCATTACTGACAAATCTCAAGTCCAACATGAGTCATCTCTCTATTCGTTGCATCTCCAAGATCAACGAACAACCATTTTTCTTTTATGAGTTCAAGTCCAACTTTAATCGTTCTAGCCCTCGTTGCATCTCAATGATTAATGAGCATATCTTATCCCTTCGAAGTTCTACCATTCTTGAACTAAATAGAACATCAACATAGGGTGCTAAACAATCCATTACCTTATAGCTTCCTCAAGTCCCACTCGAGTCATCTCCTAGCCCTATCGAATCCAACTAGGGGTAGTCCATACCATTGAACAGTCTTATCTTGCCATGGTTGCACATCACTCCTCGAGTAAGCCGAGATATCATTCAATAGAAATCATAGTAACTACTTATATCTCACGCAAACTAACCTAGTCGAACTTGACATTCCCTAAGCACAAACCCCAAGGACTAAACCAGTATCAGACAAGCACTCAAGAAACATCTCCTCTGAATTCAGACAATCTACGTGAGATGATACTAGAAAAAAAACTAAGCAATCACAAGCAAACATACATCCATAACTCGATAAGACCACATTACAACAAATCATGCGAAGACTAGTCGAACCACCGATCGGGTTCGTCACAACTAAAGGTCTATCACTATCTCAGGTTCTAATCCCAACTTATCTACCAGGTCATTAGATATGAAGGAATGGGGTGTCTCGCTACCAACAAAACTAGAACCAAAACATCATAAATAGAAAGCATACCTCGAATAATGATGCCCCTTTCCCTTCTCCACCGCAGTTGGGGCATTCGATGAAGAAGGAACAGCGTTGATAACATATGCTTTCACAATCTGCTTCTCTTTAGGGGGTTGCGGGCAATTATCCTTGTGATGTCCCACTTGGCCATAATTGAAGCACTTCCTTTCCCCAGGCTTTTCCTGACAATATTTAGCATAGTGGCCCTTCTTTCCATAACTAAAGCACTCTTTATCTTTCTTGTCCTTCTTTTTCTGACCACCCTTGGTCTGATCCTGTTTTCTCTTATTCTGAGACTCCTTCTTACCTCCACCGCTTGCTTGCGGCTTCGGTTCCTCTACACATGCAATAGCAACATCGGCCTTTGACTTAGGGTAAAGACTCTCCGATCTTAATGCTTTCCCTACTATAGACTCGAATATCTCGTCGATGTGGTTTATCAGCCTTTCCCCTAAATACTCATCTAAGCCAGTTATGAACTTCTCATTCTTCTTCTCGGCAGTGTCGATAAGAGATAATCCATACTTCGATAAAGTATCGAACTCAGCAATATATTCCGAGACCTCCCTACCATTCTGCTTAAGCTCCAAAAATTTCCTAAACAATTCAGATTTGTGAGCAGCTGGAATGAACTTTTCGCTGAAACTAGTCATAAACTGATTCCAAGTAACTTGATCTTCAGGAGTAGCTGCTTTAATATCATTCCACCAATTCATAGCTCGTCCTTGAAGCTGATGCGATGCTAATTTTCTCTCCATGGCATCATCGATTCCCAAGTCCTCGAAGATGCGCTCACAACTATCCAACCAATCTTGAACATCCGTAGCTGACTTCGTTCCGTGGAACGACTTCCCGCCATGACTAGTATAATCCTTGTTAAGCATAGCGAAATCGACCCTGGGCGCCTGCACTACTGCACCACCACCGTTAGCAGCATTAGGAACTGCTCCCCGAGCATCCCTAAGCATCTCTCGCATGAAAGTAGTGAACATTGTCCTCATATCAGGGACATTCCTATTATTAGCCCCTGAACCCATACTCCTCGTATATCGGCTCATCGTCAAATCTATTAAGAGAAAACGATTAACCATCTCCATAATGGTGCCAGTGCAGTGCGACTTCATCCTTACATATACTAATAGTATATATAGCTTTTGAAAACCAAAATATCACAAATACGCGCTCTCATATACGTATACTATCTCTCCCTGATGTATTCCCCTAGGTTAACTACGCAATCTAGAGCTTTGATACCAAGTGTGACGGCCCGTCCCGCACCAGCCGACATTTCCAATGAAATGCGTTGTACCGATGTCCAACCAGCATGAGACGGTCGTCAAAGAAAGGAAAAGAAAGGAAACTTAATGGTGAACTAACAAAGAACCTGTAGAATGTTTCATATCGCATGGAATAAAATATAATAATAACATACTTGACACAAAATAGGCGAGACAGTGCATAAGTTGAAAACTAAACTATAATCATCATAGCAGCGGAAATCCAAAATACAGCTTATTAAAATTCCAACATACTGTCTCTAAAGCAAAGAAAGAGGTGCACTACTAATGCCCAAAGTAGTGACCAGCAACAACACAGGGAGTATATATGTATATCATACGTGGAAGCCTCCTGCTCGTCTCCGGACAGCTACTCGCGCATTACCACCGAACCTGTCTCTAGTCTGCTCGTTTAGGAGCACGCAAAGTAATAAGAAGAGACATAAAACTCTGGGTCAGACAAAAGTATGGTATGGGCGATAAGCAACAAAACAAAACAATAACAGGTATAATCCAATCATACCTGAACCTGTTCCTGCAACCAAAGAATTATCATAACAAGATGTACAATACCCTAAGGTAATACTAACATAAAGTGTAGATGGGGGTGTGGGTCATGGTGATAGCAAACATCAAACATAGAAATCATCCTCACATCTCTCACTCAGTGCGTAAAGCATACAGTATCCACCACTTGATCACCCAATCCTTTGCTATGATCACTTTTCTCCATAGAGTCACTATGACCCCAATGCACTAATCCATAGCCACTAATTCGTCCCTAAGTGGTGAACTAAAGTTATGGATATCGATAACTACTTTTGCATACGTCCCGTAGCAAAGCCCAATCATGAAGTTAACTCGTCAGTTCCCATATGGATCCTGAGTGCTAACTCCTCATTTGGACTACCTTTACATCTTGGGTTTTTTTTCTCCATCGCGGTTTGGTCTCCAACTGGTTTGGTTCGTGACCGTCACATGGGTTCGGGTCATGATTACACAATCGGGTCGGATCAGGCGTATCCATCCAGGTTGATTTGGGTTGTAGTACATACTCTGAGTCAGGTCGAGCTCCTTCACTGGTTCAGGTCGTGGTCCATCGTTTCGTGGTCAAGCTACGGGTCTACTCCTTCTGGCGGTGCGGCTCGTGAGCACTCCATGGTCCAGGCTGGTTCGTGACCCAGGTT
Source organism: Allium sativum (assembly GCA_030737875.1). Classification (NCBI taxonomy): domain Eukaryota; kingdom Viridiplantae; phylum Streptophyta; class Magnoliopsida; order Asparagales; family Amaryllidaceae; genus Allium; species Allium sativum. Next base: position 517,005,999 of record CM060924.1, read on the forward strand.
CTTCCTATGATTGGTTCGGGTGTCTTCAGGTCTGCGGCTCGTGATACATGCTTTACGAACAGGGGTGGTTGGCTTGCGGTTCGGGGTCGTGGTGCCTTAGCCCCGAGCGGATCGGTTCGGGGTTCATGACCGATCTGATTTCCTACACTTCTCCCAACGAGCTGTTTACGCCACACGGTGGCATTTTTGACCATTCTAACTTTTCTAAACAATCATGAAGCATTCCAAATAATAATAGAAACATGTATAATCAACCACAAACACTAAAACAACAACTTTAACATTTTTGTATGGATCAAACATATACCCAAAACCCATGTTTTCCCCTTAATCCCCTTAATCATGATTTAACCGTACGATTAGCAAAACATGTCCACATTAACCCAAATTTTTATCAGAGCCCTAAAATAATATTTTAGAATTTCTAAACATTTTTCCAAAATTTAATAATGTATAATTTCGCTAGTTAACACTAATCACCCCTAATTAGCCGTAATTAGCGAAAAACAATGCAAATCACTCACCTTAGCCACAAATAATTTATAGATCTGAAAGTATTTCTGATTTAGGTCGAATCTCTATGTGTTCCAGCAGCTCTATCCCAAATTTGATGTAGATTAGGCTAATGCTTGATTAAGCGGTGATTAGAAGGTGTTTTAGGAGTTGGAGGCCAATGTTAGGGTTGAAGAGAGGTAAGTGGCAGCTGGAAAATGGCAAAGAAAATGTTTCTCTAACCCTAATCAACCCTCATATAGCTCTAATCCCGAAATCCCTTAATGGACCTAGCTGTTAATCACCCGATTAACCCCAATTAAGCTATTTTTCACCTTCTAAACCTTAATTCAGCCATATCTCCCAAACGGTAAGTCCGTTTGACAAGTGTGACCACTCTATGGAAAGGTAAACCATCACTCGGATCTAATGGAAGTGGTTTCAGGTCAAACTCATTAACAATCAAAAGATATAGGCAAAACAAGATTCGCCAGGGGAAAAACATTCATTTAAAAATCGGCAAAAATCGTGAACATGGGAAATGAGCCCAATAGTCGTTCTCTAAAGTTACACGACCATACCACCTCATGTGAAAAAGAAATAAATATTCTACGATCCTTCGATACGTAGAGTGCGGGTCGTTACAGAAGGCGCCGATCCGATCCAGATGCGTCGTGCACTCCTCATTTCTTGAACTGCTTACTTCGAGGCAGTCAGGGGGTTCCCAAATCGATCTGGTTTCCTACTACATACTCTTTGCTCATACTTGTTCGATGCGTAATTCCCTAGCTTTGTGTAGCTCGATTACAAAGCGGGTTAACATTTTGCCTCCTCGAAGTACACTTCTATCGGAGATGAAATGTGCTTCGAAATGGTTTGCCTATTTGTTCCTGGATCAAAGTCATTGATTAGTTGTTTCTATTCATATGTAAAGTCATGTTGCTTTATCAAATCACATCTCTTGTTGTCCATAAATACACTATGGAATACACAAATCGCTTCCGTTGTTTAAAATAACTTCGAGAACTTTGTTTAATGTCCGAGTAGCTCCTCTAGGTAAACTTTTATAACGTATACTTGTTAGCTTGTTACTTCTTCTTTCGGGTTGGTTTCGTGTGCTGAGTTGACTCTGATGGTTTTGGTTCGGATGAAGCTTATCCGACCCGCCACGTGTCTGCTCCATGGTGTGTTCACTGGGCTGAAATAGAGAAGGCCTTGGATCTCTCTTTTCTCATTTCCACTCGAGTTGGGCCGAACAGTCATTTCGAGGAATACGAATGGACTTCTCCCTTTGAGTATATAAACCCACACACTTCTCTTCTCTTTTACTTTCTTGTTTCAGCGATTTTTGCCCTAAATTCGAAGAGAGAAAAACCGTAACCCTCGAAAATATTTCCAATTCCGTCTCAATTTTAGATTAAGTTTGAAGGTGGGTTTTCGATTCTCGCATCGCTTATCTTGCTCTTGTTTAGATCCAAAATTGGAGTCAAATTGGGTGATTTTCGTGTTGTATCGAAAATTAGGGTCGACGCTCCTTTTCTCCTCTATCATCATTGTTGATGGTTTTACTGCAACCTTGAGGAGGTGTTGGAGATGATCTGAGAGCGCGACTGAGGTGTTGATTACTTTGGAACTTACTGATGAGGGTTTTTTGAGGACAATGGACTGGGTTCTTCATGAGGAAAGGAGGATACAAAGAAGACAATACTTCTGGAAAGGCGAGACCTGTTCGAAGTAGGAAGCAAAAGAAGGAGAAGTGGGTTTATTTAACTGGGTCGGGTCTGAGTGAGAGGCGCGAGTATAGCAAAGATCTGGGTATAGCATATGTTCTTGGGTTGGATCGAATCTGTGAAAAGTACTAAGCTTTAACATCTTATATGACTTTCATCCAATCCGAATCGAACTCGTCCTACCTTCAGCTCCGACCCGATCCGGACTATATCAGATGTGAACTCCTGACATGGATATCCGATACGAACTGAATTGTACACATGATATGAGTTTCTGCTCTGAACCACATGAGACCTTAACTTCCGACCCGATTCTTTTCACACATGAACATCCGATCCGAAACAAAACATTCAACATTAAGCATATATATACTTAATCCGATCTAACCAAGATTAAGTACTACTTGCAAATTCAGGGATAGTTAGGATAGAGTCTTCTACACTGGACTTTGTAGGTTTAATTAACATGCAACTACATTCCATATTATTTTCATTTGATGCTAACTCTTTGTTTTCTCACTTTAGCATTATGTTTATACCAACACAACTTTGTCCACACACATGCATGGGGGGAACAGATTATTGTACTCTAATCTTGCTATTGTTTCTTCGATAGTACAGCAAACATGGCTAAGAGACATTCGTCTAGATTGGCGGAAAGAAGAGAAGCTGACGGGTCACTCGAGAATCCACCTATTGAAGAGGTATCTTCCACTTCAGATTCGGGTTGGAATAATACGAGTCTAGACTATGAAATGGGAAGTCATGAAAGTGATGTATCATCCGGTGGTGATGTCTCTTAAGGCGATGAAGAAGAAGGAGAGGTAGGAGACAGTCGTGCCCCAGATGAGTTTGGGACTGTTAATATCTTGGAACTGCCTAAGGATTCAGTCGAATCAACAATCGATAACGATATGCTTACACAGATATGCTTAAAACATGGGATTCTTCGAAGAGACACCGAGTTTCCTTCGAAAACAGATCGTCCTCATGACCACTAGAAGGGTATATGGCTATCACCAGGTTAATGTGCCTCGTTGGGGCAATACCTCAATTTCTGCCATTCGTCGTCGATTTTCTGAGACAATAGCAGATTTCCCCCATGCAGCTTCATCACAACTCTTATGCTTATTTGTATACTTTGTACATTGCTTACAAAGAAATTCTAGGTGTAGAGCTAACTTTTGAGGATGTCCATTTCTTCTACAATTTCATGCATTGAACCAATGACACCCCGTCCTTTGTATACTTTGAATCGGCACCAAAAAGGAAAATCATCAGTGTTCCTTTTAGAAGAAAAGCTGGTGACCCGAAATGTGAATGGTTTTATGTTAAGCAATGTGCCAGAAGATGGCTTAAATCAAGTAAGGACCTCAGTTTTTATGCTCTAGTTCCAGCCTTTATCATAAATACATTAAGCATTGCTTGTTTTCACTTATTCCTAACCTACCACAAGAGAAGCATCCGGTGCAATTCGATCGCTTGAATCGGTTACTCAATGGCGACCAAAAATTCTTGACCATCAAGAACTGTTTAGTAGATGAATATCTCCATCGGCATCGTCTAGTTGCTATATCTCGAAGCGTAGGTCACGGTGAAGGTCCTTATGTGTACATACCTCCAGTTGAGAGGCCAATCGACACTCCACTTGAGAGGGGAGAAAGTTCAAAAGATCCGACAGTACCCCTCAGGGATCCTCCTTCTCCCTTCACGACTCAAGATGATATTTTAGCAAATATAGCAGAAAAAGATAGAGACAAGTACATTACTTCTGAGGATGCTGCCACTCTTGAAAAACCGATATCTCCAAAAGAGTTTCCGTTAGATGCTCCTCAAGAAGATGCCCCCATTGTGGATGACTCTACATTCCGGGGTTTGAGAAATATTCCCTTGCCCGAGATCCTTTACATTTTAGAAGATTTTAGAACGAATCCTTTGACCTTTACTTCCTTAGAAGAAACCACTCCTGTGAAGGCTAAGGAGACCACACATACTAGCATAACTTCAGGCTCTGGTTGGTTGGGGGGAATATCACTTAGGATGCGCACATCACATTAGCACTGCACATCACAACACTTATGCTTTGTATAAAAATTAGTGCTGAACTCTACATACCTTGTTTTGCAGGAACCATGGTACGTCCCCGCTACGATGTCAGGAAAATCCGCACCAGCGAGCCCAGATATGATTCCGACACCGATTATGATCGTAGTGAAAGCCGCGGCAAGGATGGCAGGAGGCATTATGATTCTAACTGTCCTCATTCTTCGCTCTCTCGTTCTCCTCACCAGTCCGGTCCAGACAAGTACAAGAGCCATCGAGATTGTCATGTAGGGGACAAACAACCTTCCAAAGATCCGACTCCTCTTAAAAAGAAGCATCCTCAAGAGAAGCCATTGTCAAAGCACGCTGGTTTACAGGATAAACCTGAAGTCCCTGAGAAGAGGTCGAGTAAAGGTGATACGTCCATTGTACTTGCCAATCGGAGAAATATTGTGTTATCCATATCCAAGCCCTTGTCACTTGATTCCGAGAACAAGGCTAGACTAGCATATCTGAAAAAACAATTTTCAGATCATTATTTTGATCGTATGGTGTTTGTTCCCACGCTTGAACCTATTCCTTCGAAGTGGGCGGATGATGCTAAAGCAAAAATTGATTTAATGGACAAGAAATATACAGAGATGTATAGATTTTCGTACAATTTTTCTAAGATTATCAAAGATCTTATCACTGATATTGGCCATATGAAGGAAATGGCCGATTACAACGCAAGCATTTTGAAGAATTCGGAGAAAGATTTGGACGATGCAGAGGCTCAGCTTGCTCTCTTTCTCAATGGGATGCCGACAACTATAAAAAATAACACGAAGAACTGCAAAGGCATTATCATACTTGCTTGGAATCCCATAGCCAAGAGAGCTTGGATCTAAAGAAGCAAGCCGAGGGTGCTAAGTCTGAGAGTTTTAAAGTACAGTCAGCTTGCACTGCCCTTGAATAGGAGAAGGCTGAGCTAGAGAAGAAAAACACTGATTTAGCAAAGCGGAATGCCGAACTGGAAGCCAAACCATTGGAGGCTGAATCTAGAGTAGTGTTGGCCGAGTGGAGCAAAAGAATCGCCATTAAATCTGCCGAAGAGGTTCAAAAGAAACTCTCCGTGGCCCAAAAGGAATTGGATGGCTATGGTGAGCTGATGACAGAGTTCCTTGCTCAGGTGATCTGTCGTCGGGGCATTTCTTAGATCGAGGATTACCTGACAACTTTGGTTTATGTATGAGACCAAATCATTGAATGAGAGAAGAAAGTGCTCAAGGTGGATTCCATCGACGAAAACAAACTTATGGAGATGTTCCTTAGGGGTGAGGAGCAAGCACGTCTGGCCGAAGGGCGTCGACTTATTGCTGCTGCCATGGAAGAAGATAAGCGTTAGGATAAAAGAAAAGATATCATTGAAACCAATTCTTCTTCTACTGCCCCGGGGATAACGAAATAGAGGGATATGATCCCGAAAATCCGAGAATTCCTAGAGCGTCCCTTTTGTCTCCTATATCCGAATTGGCACCAGAGACTCTAGCCACCCCAATTGAGAAATCATCCGAAAGTATCTCTAACTTTTCACCCTAATTTGTCAGGGCTATTTTGACCTTTCGTCATATTATTGGATAATCAATTGAAGATCCCTCATTTTCTCCTAAGTTAATAACTGTCACCTCTCATTCTGTAGGTACTGAGCCAACTGAAATGACTGATGGGAAAAAGAAGATAGTCATCGGTGAGAAGTCTGTCGAAGAGACTCAGGAGAAATGGGATGAGGTCACTGCTGCAAAATATGGGGGGGGGGAGCTGAAGGCGAGAAGGACGTGGTTACTGATAAAACTCCCGTGCCACCTAATAACGAGACTCCTCACGCTGGGAAGATGATAGATGCTCTGAAGGACGACGACGGCGATGATGGACATGAAGAAGATGTTGATGTTGTTATGACTGGGAATTCGGGGAATGTCTATGATCTAACTTTGGCCGAGATGAAGGCCAAGCAAGATAAGCATATGCAGCTGAAAATTAAGGAAATAGATCCCAAAAATTTTAAGCCTCTTGTGACAGTACCTCCTGGGTCAAGGTTTGTTGTTAAACTTTCAACCAGATCAATCACTGAAGAGTTTGCTAATAAATCTTCCACTGATCCTAGCGCTCCAGTTCTAAGGAGAAGAAACCAAAGCGGATCCAGACCGAGGCTGAAAAAGAGGAGAAAGAAAAACTTAAAGCTGTCAAGAAAGCGAAGTCCACTCCAAATTCCAAATAAAAGGCGGTTCTATTTTTCATTCTTCTTATTCCTTGGTCCGACGTTGTTGTAGCGAGTGCGGCCCTCGCCTTTGTTTATTTGGTTCTTTTGTATAAACCTGCCTTGTGTTAATAAAGTAGTTCGTTTCCCTATGTCAAATGCTTGCAGGTTCATCAATTGTTTCTATTAATGTCGAGAAATTAATAAACATAAGTAATGATTCAAGTTACAGTTGCGATTTCCTGCGAATGCATAAACAAAGAAAATATCATACATAGAAATTGCCACTTAATAAAATGAATGGTAAAAAATTGAACGATTGAAAGCAGGGTGCATGATGTTGTATATGCCCCCAGTTAATCTCGAATATAGCACTTAGCTAAGGCTTGTTCGAGATTGATTAAATTGCCTCCAGGACTTTTGGTGGGGTTAAAATTGTAACAACCCGAATTTTTATAACATGTTAAAACAAGAAATTAGGGCAGAATTAAATTATAAGTTAAGAATCAATGGGAACGGGTTACGCCATTGCTTTCGTCTCGAAATTCTGCTTGAAAACGAGTCCGAAATTTTGTAAATCGGAGTCCGTATGACCAAATTATGGCCCATAGAAGATTTCAGAAAATTCAAAATTCAGCCCGAAATTCAAATTCAGCCCCAAACAGATTGGGCGGGAAAATTTCCCGCCCAGCCCTAGGTCGACTAGGGAGTCGACCTGCCCAGCCCCAGGTCGACTGCCCAATCGACTTGGGTGTCGACCTGGGGGTCGACTTCCCTGGTCGGCCATGTTTGCCTGGTGCACCTGTTTTCTCCTTTAGGTCTATTAAGTTGGCCTGTGACGGGATTTGATGGTTCAGATCTAAACTAGGGTTAATCCTATGGCCTAAACTTGTCTCTACTCCTATAAAAACACCCTAAGACCTAGCCTAAACCACCACAAATCATCCTAACAACTAAGTGCTGCCAAAATGCTCCTAATCATGGCCTCCATCTTCATCTTGAGAGCTTGAGAGTTCTAAACTAGAGCTAAGGCAAAAGGAGCAATCTTTCTCCATTAAATCAAAGGAGCTACTTATTTCTCAAGGCTTTTAGTGTTGCTACATCATTCCTAGAGCTTCTATAGCGTCTCTGTCTTGTTCTATTTTGTTCTAGTTCTCATAGCCACGATTTGTAAGCCCCACTCTACTCATAGATTTAAACTATGAAATTAATATGAACATGTAGCAAGTTGAAATGAGATTCTTGTGTAATACTTGTCTTTGGTCTATCATTGTATGCATAGATCCATTCATGACTCTTTTGATCTATGATTGTGGAACTATCATGAACCTAGTACCATTCATCTTGATTTTTGGGTAGAAAGCTATGAGCTTTATTTGGGGATTATGCATAATGTAACATAGAACCCCTCATAACCTTGATGTTAACTTGCCTATGATGTTAGACTACATGCTAGTCACAAGTTTATCACTCTATGTCAACTGTTATCATGTTATCACCCTATTTGCTAAGTTTGATGTCATACATGTTTTGAGGCCAATAATCCTATATGCTAGTTGTGATGAACACCTTTGCCTCAAATATCATCATGTTTAACTTATGACCAACTTTACCACCTTATGCCCATCTTTGTCATATTGTTATGTTCCCCTTCTTGATCTATTTGTATTGATGCGAATTTATGTGCGATGGGAATACGTTATGGGTAGTTAGGCGAACTAGAAATGAAATGAAAAACATGATTTGAAATATGACATGAAAATTGATTATGCTTGAAAACTTGAATGTGGTCATGACATGTAGAAAACCATAAATTGGCCAACTCGAGGTTGGGCTGAGTTTGTAGCGTAAATCTGCCCGGAACCGCCCGGCAAATCCAGTGGCTACAAACAATAGGACCCAATGTGAGTAATTGGTCATATCGCGCTTGAAACCCGAGGTTAGACTAGGTTGTGGTGTAAATCTGCCCGGACCCGCCCGGCACGTCCAGTAACCACAACAAAGTCTAATGTGAGAGGTTGGGCGCATTAAGTTAATTAATGCCACATGATAGGGTTAAGTCATGAACCACTTGGATACACTTAACCAACTTGATACATGATTGGATAGGGTTAACCACACTTAACCCGTTAGAAACCCTAGTTACGTGGTCCTTTCCAGCAGTAACCCTCTTGGATGTATCACGATACCCTAGGGACTAGGCTAGGGTGGGGCACGATTACTGGGCTGATTGTAAGCGACCAGAAAGACGGCTGAGTAGGTGCGCCAGTGTAGGTTCGGGCGGGCTATGGTCGTGCACATAGTCTGGAGTTGAAAAAAACAGACATGGGCACCAATAGGTTTAGACTGTGCGTGCTTGATTTGTGTCAGTGGTTGGCACCCTAGGGCTTGATACACCCTAGGGTGGACCTAGCACAGTTGACTACATTCCGCGATTGGGCCGTATGACACCGACACTCGACGAGTTAGGCTTATAGGGAGTCGATCGACTAGATCGTATAGTTGGACCTTGACTTGGGTTATCTCATGATATTGGGCCAAGGGATCATTTCTTGTTTATATTTGACATGGGTTAGAATACTAGTACTATTGGTGCAAAACTAAACCTTGTATATGCGATGCCACACTTGTCCTACCTTGTTATCTATTTATCATGCCAGTTAGTTACCATCTTTATGTTTCATCTCAGTTTCTCATGTTTAGTTAACTTCATTAGTTTTTATACTAATAGTTGGTAGGACTTATCAGTCTTTATGACTGACCCTTTTTCTTTCGCCTCTTTTCTTCTGTTCCCCCCAGGTTCTCAGGGAGGGAACACTAGTGCTTAGCTTGGACATTTGGCTTGCTTTCTTGACAGCTCATGTACGGTTTGGACTTGAGCTTGCTATGGCTTTACCACATCTATTTTTGGGATAGTTTACTTTATGTTATTTTCAGTTTATGTTTTCTAGACTTGTGGTAGTTGGAAAATGATGACTAAGTACTTTGATGTAAGTTGACTTTGGTTTTAAAATGGTCAACTATGGTTTTTAAATTTCTACCGCTGCTTTACTTATTTATTCATCTATGTTCTGTCTTGTGATATCTCTGTGCATGTTTACCTAAACAACATCCCTCCAAAGCTAGTGCAATCACTCGTGAGTGGCCCTGGCGGAGGTGGGGTGTTACAAAAATTCATTTTCATTGGTATACATTCTTTGTACCTTTATACTCTCCTGTCATCTGTTCAGGTTAGAGTAGATTCAAGGTGGTCTTTTGTCATGGTGCACCGTCACGCCTCGAGGACATCGTCTTCCCGTCCTTTATACTCTCTCTCTCTCGACTCGTGAGAGTTAGAGTTCGGGAGGTCGTCTACCCATCCTTTTTATGTCGTTAGGAAAACGGTCATTTCGTTTGCTTTCGTATTGGTTCAAATGTCTGATATTCGACTTACGTTATGAAAAACACAGAAAAAAATTACAAAACAAGGTTCGAACGGGTAAAGTAAATCACACACAGTATTTTATAGTTGTTCGTCCAAGTCGTGATCTATGTCCACTTCATAATCTTTTGTTTATACTAACTAGACTTTTCTAGGCAAGTCGTGCCTTTTTACATGGCCTATAAAACAAAAGAAAATAGTACAAGTTCAAGACATGTATCGCCACAAATGTTGGGTGTTCCAAACTTTAGGAATTTCTTCGCCATCCACGGTAGATAACTTGAAAGCTCCCGTGTCAAGTTTCCATCGGATTGTGAATGGTCCTTCCCAATTTGGGCCTAGATGAACGGGAGGTGGAAAGACTCGCTTCAGCACCAGGTCTCCAGGTTCGAAAGTCCTAAAGCGAAACTTTCTGTCATAATAGCATGCCACTTGGCGTCGATGTCTTGAAGCACGCAAGTCCGCTTCGTCCCTCTTCTCTTCAACCATGTCCAGAGACTCTAAGAGGAGTGCTTTATTTTTCATTGGGTCATAATACGTCACCCTATGAGAGGGGACTTTAAGCTCCACCGGAATTACCGCTTCTGACCTGAAGGAGAGTGAAAAAGAAGTGTGACCAGTAACCATCTTAAAGGTTGTTCGATAGACCCACAAAGCTAGCGGCAATTCATCAACCCACATGGCTTTTGCTCGCTCCAACCGTTTTTTAAGAATAGACTTAATAACTTTGTTTATTGCTTCAAGTTGTCCATTCGACTGTGGGTGAGCTACAGCTGTATACCTGTTATCAATTTTATACTTCCGACAGAAGTTTATAAATTCTGCGCTATCGAATTGGGTTCCATTATTAGTTATAATGGTTTTCGGTATCTCAAATCGACAAATAATATTCCTGACCACAAAGATTATCACTTTTTTTTATGTGATCATGGTTAAGGCTCGGCCTCCACCCATTTCGTGAAATAATCCACAGCCACGATCGCATATTTAGCTCCTCCTTTAACAATTGTCAGGGTCACAATGATGTCTAGTCCCCACATTGCGAACGACCATGAACTGACCATTGATTTAAACGTCTTGGGGGTGCTCTTGGAACTTTAGCGAATCTCTGGCATTTGTCGCAATGTCGTGAGTGATCAGCTGCATCTTTATTCACAGTAGGCCAAAAACAACCATATTGCAATACCTTCTTTTCCAAAGTTTGACCCCTGGTATGATACCCACACTCACCTTCATGTACTTCTTTTAGTACACGTTTGATGTCGTCGTGTGCTATACACTGTAACAGAGGCATGAAAAACCCTTGGCGATAAAGGACGTCGTTCTGTAAACGTACCTTGCAGCTTTACGTGTTACAGCTCGTCTCTCACTCTTCTTTGATGGGAGAGTTCCTCTCTTAAAGAAACTCTTAATCAGTGTCATCTATGACTCCCTTTCTGGCTCAGCTTCCAGGGCTAATTCGATTTCCATTACATCAAAGCTTTGTGATTCCAATATCTCTATTGGAACCATTTCGGTTTCCTCAGGGTTGTTAGAACTTGCTAGCTTAGCCAATCGATCTGCCTTTTGGTTTTCTTCTCTTGGAATGTGTGTTATACTGTAATGCTCCAGGTTGCCCAGCAACTCCTCTACCTTTTTAAGACAAGTAACAAGTTGAGGTCCCCTAGTCACAAGTTCCTTTGAACTTGACAGACAACTATCTTGGAGTAACAAAATATGTCCAGTGTTCTTATTCTTAATTCCTTAGCGACTTTCAGCCTGGCAATCAAGGCCTCGTACTCGGAATCATTATTGGTGGCAATAAAATCCAATTGCATGGCATAGTAAATGGATCATCCTTAAGGAGTGGTTAAAACAACTCCACGTCGGATCTTTGATCATTCTTAACCCCATCCGTATATAATTTCCACTGACTAAGTTCAAATTTATGCTCTGAAGCAATGACTTTGTCATCTACTGTTTCTTCTTTAGGAATCATGAATTCTGCTATGAAGTCAGCTAGGGCCTGCCCCCTTATTGACCTCCTTGGCTGAAAATTCAAATCAAATTGGCTCAACTTGATATTCCACTTAAGTAACCGCCTCGATGCTTCGGGTCTTTGTAATACTTGTCTTAGAGGTTGATCAGTGTAAATAACTATCGGATGATCTTGGAAATAATGACGGAGCTTTAGGGAGGCAATTAAGAGGCTGTAAGCAAGCTTTTCTATTCTTGGATAATTGCGTTCCGCAACTGCTAACTTCTTACTTACATAGTATACTGGCCTCTGGATCTTGTCTTCTTCATGTACCAAGGCTGAGTTGACAACATGAGATGACCCTGCCAGATAGAGAACAGATCTTCATTATCCATCGATTTTGACAATATCAGAGGTTTCTCCAATAAGTCCAACATATTTGGAAGGCCTCTACACAGTCGGGAGTCCATTCAAAATTACATTTCCCCCATTTGATTAAATTGAAGAATGGGACACACTTGTGCGGACTTTGAAAATGAATTTGCTTAATGCGGCCATCTTCACTGCCAGGCTTTAAGCATCCCTAATCTTCCGTGGCTCTTATATGTTCCTTATTGCTGCTATATGGTTAGGATTAATCTCAATCCCTCGAGAACTTACGATGAACCTAAGGACTTTCCCTGATGCAACCCCAAATGAGCATTTTAAGGGGTTCAACTTCATTCCGTACCTCCGCAGGATGTCAAACATCTCTGCCAGATCTTTTGTATGACTAGAGGATTGCTTGGATTCCACAAGTATGTCATCTATGTAAACTTCCATGGTTTTTCCAATCAGGTGCTGATACGTGCCTCCGGCATTCTTTAGTCTGAACGGCATCACCATATAGCACTACAATCGCAAGTTTGTTATAAAACTCGTGTGCTCTTGATCCAGCACATGCATGTGGATCTGGTTATATCCTGAGTATGCGTCCATGAAGGAAAGAAGTTCGTGTACGACTGTTGAGTGCACCAGCTGGTCAATCGTAGGAAGTGGGAAACTATATTTTGTACAAGCTTTGTTTAAATCCGTAAAATCAATGCAAGTTCGCCATTTCCCATTTGATTTCTTGATCAAAACAGGATTCGATATCCAGTCGGGATACGTCGAATCTCTAATGAACCCATTATATTTCAACTTCTCCACTTCTTCCTTTAGGGCTGCCGACCTCTCCGGGCCTAACATACGTCTCTTCTGTCTAACGAGTGGATGCTTTGGATTAATACTCAATGAGTGACTCATAACGGAGGGAGATATACCACACATATCAGCATGGGTCCAGGCAAACACATCCAAATTTGCCTTTTAAAAAATCAGTCAATTCCTTTGCTTGGAAAGGATCCAGCTGGAATCCAATCTTTAATACCTTTGTCAGATCAACATCGTCAATGGGGATGTCCACAGTCATTTCATTAGGGGTTGCCTTTCTGTCCCCAGGCTCTTCATCCTCTCTAGGATCTATATCCTCGAGAGTTCTCTGGGCGACTCCCTTAGGGTTGGTCCCTTTAATTGCTATGCTGAACCCTCCTTCGTAGGGGAGGATGCGTCTTTAGCTTCGATGCTTAATCCCTTCAGCAACATCTCCAGTTCATCCATGTAGCAGGCTCGTCCAGTGGCTTGATCACCTCTCATTACTCCGCATTCTGCTTCGATTGGAAATTTGAACAATAAGAACCAGGGTGCAATGCAAGCTCTGAATTCCATGAGGGCTGGTCGGCCCAAAAAGGCATTATAGGTTGAGTCAGTGTCCAAAACTACAAATGGGAGAATTCTCACTCTCTGGCAATCTCCTTGTCCCAATGTCACTGACAATTCAACATATCCCATTGGAGTAGTCGATGCCCCACTGAAGCCACGTATCCATCCCTCGCAAGGCTTCAAGTCTTTTGCTTTAAGTTTCATCCGATTGAATGTTTTTTTAAAGAGAATATTAACCGAACTCCCATTATCCACTAACACTTTATGAACTAAATCTGGGCCAATATTGGTAGTGATCACTAATGTGTCTTCAGTGGGTGATTGAACTCCAGTGTTATCTCTATCACGAAATATGACATCATCTGACATCGTTTTCTGTTGCTTTACTGGAGCAGTGTCCTCGAGGTTATTGGATTTCCTACTTCAAGGTATTTGGCTGCGTTTACATACTGGTCCATTTCCTTGTAGCTATGGCCAGCTGGATGGCCCCCCCACTATAGTGTTAATGACAATTCCTTTACCTTTTTGCTGAGCTATGGGTTTAGGAGCAGAATGATTTTGATTTGGGGTCAGCCCTTCTTGCTCCTATCTCTTGAGGCAACCTTATATTCATTAACTTTCCTTCCCGTAATAGCTTTTCAACAGTGTCTCTTAAATGCCAACACTCATTAGTAGAGTGTTTGTAGGTTCCTTGAAACAGACAAAATTTTCCAGTTGCCACCTCCTTCTCCGTGGAGTCTCTGGGCGGAGGCTTTTTATATTACGAGACGTTGTAAGTAACCAGATAGATGTTTTCCAATGTGTCATCCAGCGACGAATAGTTCTCAAAGGTTTGGAATCGAGGTCTCTTGCCGGAGTTGTTACCTCGGTTCCTATTCCTCCTATTGCCGTTTCCATTCCTGTTCTTACTTCCTTCGTTTTTGTCACTGACATTTACCTCAACTTTCCCTGAACTATCACTGGACTATTTCACAGCAACATTGCTTTGAATATCTTCTCTCAAAGCTCCATTAGATTTTCACTTTCGATTGGCGTATATATCTTTTCGTCTTAGAAGAATATTTTCCTTTTCGTAGAAAGCTACCCTAGTCAATGGTGGCTTCCCATCTAAATAACCTCTGAATTCAGTATCCGGATTGAACCCATCAATCAAGGCCATCAAAATAGTTGGTTCATGGGGATCTCTTATTTCAGTAATTGCTAAGTTGAAGCGATCCAAGTATGATTTAAAAGATTCTACAGGGGCCTGTTTGATTCTGGGAAGCTTGATAACACTTTTAGCTTTTCGGGCATGGAGTCGGAACTGTTTCATAAAAAGCTCGCTTAGTTCTTGAAAACTCGACACCGATCGCGAGGGAAGTCACGTAAACCACATTAGTGCCACATCTTCTAAATATATCGGGAAGGATTTACATTTTACAGCATCATGTGCAGCCGCATCATTCATATACCATGCATACCTCATCAGATGTTGTTTCAGATCTGTTCTTCTAGCATATCTATCCATTTGTGGCAAATTGAACCGTCGAGGGAATTGGAAGTTTAGGACGTCATCAGTAAATGGAGTATGACTGTGTTTAATACCCCAATCTTCATCGGTATATCGGCGACTATCAGCCATGATTTGACGCACCATCACTTCTACTTTCGTGATGGTTAGAGCTAGTTCAAGATCCCGGCTTCTTTCCCTTCTAACACGTCCATCACCCACTTCAGGTGATGCCCTTCGGTTTTGTTTGGTAGCTGAACCTCCTCGCCTCCTGCGGTCCCAGTTATTCACAAGACGAATAGGCTGAAGAAGTTTCCCCTGAGTGGGATTGGTAATATTTGGATCTCTGGGGAGAACATGCGATCCTTGCATCGGTAACAACATTGGTTCCCTCTAACTTGGATCATAGGGCCCTAGAACACGGGCTGCATCTTCACGGGAACCAAATGATCTGAATGCCAACTGATCTAGATTTTTGGGCCTTTCATACGGCCTCCTTTCACGCGACCGCTCATTGTCTGAAGATGATGAATGGTCCATAACAGGATGACGAATTGGAGAGGATACTCTTTGTCTGCGGAGTTCACTTATTTCTTCGCTCATAACCTTCATGTTTTCCCTCATGAGAACATTATTGCGTTTGTGATCCTCCAAAGCATCCTTAGTGGTCTCAAGCATATCAAGCAAGCGGGAAAATTCCCTATGGGTTACGAGTGCAAAAGGTATAGGCTGATTTTCAGTTGCCACGGCTGGTATCGGAGCATTTGTAGGAGCTCGAGTAGAGGTACCAACTTCAACCAAATTCGATTCGGATTGGCCTCCCCTTGCCTCTGTGGTTCGGATCAAAGGAGAGAAAACAGGAGCGTTTAGGGAACATGGTCGGATCATGGTGGCCTCTTTGGATCGGTTCAGAGCTTGGGGATCAGATCGGGTTGGAGATGCTATGACGGCTCGCCCCACACCAGCCGACATTTCCAGTGAAAGTGCATTGTGCCAATGACCGACTAGTTCGGGACGATCGCCAAAGAAGGGGAAAGAAAGGAATTTGAACTAACAAGGAACCTGTAGAATGTCTCACAACACATAGGATAAAATATAATAATAACATAGCTTTGACATAAAATAGGCAAGACAATGCATAAGCTGAAAACTAAACCATCATGGCAGCAGAAATCCAAAATACAACTTATCATCCAAACCAACATTATTACAACTTTGAAATACTGTCTCTAAAGCAAAAGAAAGAGGTACACTACTAATGCCCAAAGTAGTGACCAATAACAACACAGGGAGATTATATATATATATATCATACGTAGAAGCCTCCTGCTCATCTCCGGTACAACTACTCATGCATAATCACCTGACTTGTCTCTAGTCTGCTCGTTTAAGAGCACCCAGAGTAATAAGAAGAGATATAAAACTCTAGGTCAGACAAAAGTCAGGTATGAATGATAAGTAGCAAAACAGAACAATAACAGGTATACTAAGCCATACCTGAACCTGAACCTGAACCTGAACCTGCAACCAAAGAGTCAACACAACAGGATGTACAATACTCTAAGGTAACACTAATATAAAGTGTCTAGATAACGGGGGAGGGGGTGTGCATGTCATAGTAATGGCAAACAATCAAGCATATCAACCATCCTCACATCTCTCACTCAGTGTGTAAAGTATACGATATCCATCGCTTTGATCACCCAATTCTTTGTTACGATCACTCTGCCCCATGGAGTCAAGACGGCTCCACCGCACTGACCCATAACTACTATCACTTTGCTATGTCCACTCTGCCCTATGGAGTCATAACAACTCCACTACACTGGCTCATAGCCTTGCTACGATCACTTTGCCCCCATGAAGTCATGACAACTTCACTGCACTGATCCATAACCAATATCCGTCTCTCAGTGGTGAATCAATGCTATAGACCTCGATAACCCCTTAGCACACTTCCCGCAGCAAAGCCCAACTCATGAAGTTAACTCGTTGGTTCCCAACTGGATCCTGAGTTCTACTTCCTATTTGGACTACCTTTGCATCTTGGGTTTTGGTCTCCTCCGGATCGGTCTCCATTCGGTTCGTGATCATCATCTAGGCTCGGGTCCTCCATCGGTTCCTGAGTAGCTCTAGTTCATGGCCATCAAGTAGTTCGGTTCGTAGCACCCTCTCCAGATCGGTTGGGGTCGTGGTGCCTTACTGGGTTCGTGGTCATCGCATCGGGTCAGGTCGGCTTCCCCCACTATTTCGGGTCATGGTGTCCTTCCTCCAGCAGTTCGGAGCTGGCTTCTTGGTTCGTGGGGAACATCCGAGTCGGGGTCTTCCTATGCGACCAGTTTGGTACTGGAGTGGCTCATGATGGGTGACCACGATTGGTTCAGTTCGGGGGTCACGAACGGGTCGGTTCGGAAGGGGACGATCCAATCCGGTTCCTGCACAATATTCTGCAACTTTTCCAACGACTGTTTTACGCCACACGACGGCATTTTCGACCATTCTAACTTTACTAAACAATCATAAAACATTCCAAACAGTCATAGCATCATGCATAATCAACCACAAACACTAAAACAACAAATTTAACATGCTAATAAGGATCAAACTTACCCAAAACCCATGCTTTCCCCTTAATCTCCTTAATCATGATTTAACCATACGATTAGAAGAACATGTCCAAATTAACCCAAATTTTTATCAAAGCCCTAATATAATATTTTAGAATTTCTGAATATTTTTTCAAATTTTTCTGAGTTATAATTTCGCTAATTAACACTAATCACCCTTACTAACCATAATCAGTGAAAAACAATACAAATAGCTCACCTTAGCGACAAATAAAACTTTAGATCTGAAACTCTACTATTTTGGGGCGTTTTCCTATGCAACACAGCAGCTCCAACTCTGATTTGGTGTTGATTTGCCTTGGGTTGGTGTAGATATTCTTAATTAGTGATTAGAAGGTGATTAGGGATGATTTTAGATGGTGGAGGCCATTGTTAGGGTTAGAGAAATATTTTAGGCGGCTGAGAAAACGAAATAAAATCGTTTTCTAACTGATTTCAGCCTCCCCATAACCCTAATCCCGAAATGGGTTATGGGCCTAGCTGTTAATCACCCGGTTAAGCCTAATTAAGTTGTTTTTCACCTTCTAAACCTTAATTCAGCCATGTCTCCCAAAAGGTAAGTCCGTTTAACAAGAGCGACCACTCTACGGAAAGGTAAACCATCATCTGGATCTAGTAGAAGTGGATTCAGGTCAAAATTCCTTACCAATCAAAAGCTATAGGCAAAACGAGATTCGCTAGGGGCAAAATGGTCATTTTAAAATCGGCAAAAATCGTGAACATGGAAAATGAATCCAATAGTCGTTCCCAAAGGTTACACGACCATACGACTTCATATGATAATGAAATAAATATCCAACGACCTTCCGATGCATAGAATGCGAGTCGTTACAGATGCCCTGCTGGATCGGGTAGTTCCTGAACTTTGTCCCCTTGATCTTGTGACAACCATTGCTTGTTGATCCTCACCTACTCTGCTTTCCTGTGCATTTTACACTTCTTTTCCTTTTCCCTTGGTCATAATATCCAATTTGCCGAGATCTTTTTTAAAGAGAATTTCAGGAATATTGACTGTACGGACTATCTTCTTCGGATATACAAACCCAAATTGTAGAATGGTAGCCCAAAATATAGAGAATTTGAAATTTTCTCAATGAAAGTACCAAAATGTTAGATCCAAAAATGGTTCTAACACACAAACTAATGAAAATTCTAAATGAAATGAAAATAAAAATGGAGAAAACAACGTTTAGTGGTCTATGTTAAAGAGCCTACATCCACTTTGAATTTCTTTGATTGATGATGGGAATACAAGTACAATGATTGTTTTCGCTCAATCTCACTTTTACAATGGATAATTTCACTCAACACTTGCTGAAATGTTCTTCAAAGATTGATAATAATCTGATTAAAATGATGAAATTTGAATATAGCAGGTGTTTGAATCAAGAACTTGCCAAAAGATCCTTTCCAATGATCCTTGGTGGTGTATTTATAGGTGGAAAATATCCATGGGAGGCCTCCTGTTCGGTACACGTGGCAGGAATCCTGTGCATTTCGATGATGGGAGCTTTGGAGATGATGCCAATGCACAGCAGTTATGGGTGAACGTGGGATGATGGGCTCCTAACCGCTCCGCCTTTTGAGGAGGCCGTGCTTTCCAAATACAATGCCCTGGTTCAGATTGGAGAAGCGATGGGGGTTCGGATTGGAAGACGCCGATCCGATCCGGATGCATCGTTCGTTCCTCATTTCTTGAACTGCTTACTTCGAGGGGGAAAGTTCAGTCAGGAGGGTTCCCGAACCGATCCGGTTGCCTGCTACATACTCTTTGCTTACACTTGTTCGATGAGTAATTCCCTTAGCTTTGTTTAGCCCGATTACAAAGCGGGTTAACAACTTCCGTCATTCACGCTTATATCCAAAACCTTACATAAGGTGATAAATAGTAACTAGCCACTTAATGCCAGGTTTAGGTTGGAGCACGACACATTTAACACCCTCCTGGCGGACTCCCATGTTACTATCTAACTAACCTTATTAGATAATCCCCTAGCCAATTAATACTTCTCGTAGGATAGGCAAATCACATGGTACCTTCCTAACCGTCATTAAATACCTAATCCCAAGACGGATTATCACCCAGTTAATTACTATCTAGAGGAAGTGGACCCACGCGGGGATCACCAAACTCATACCTAACAGCCTTTAATACTTCTCATTTATGGACAAGCGAGCTTTGTGATCACCTAATACCCTTTTGAGGGTGGATCTAACCATTTAATACCTCTATCCCGAAGTAGACTTACACTTTTAAATTATTTCCTTTTTAAGGTTTCTCTTTTAGAAGGGAGGTGTTCCTACAACCACTTAATACCTCACACTTGAGATAAACCTTATTTTAAGAAATAATCTTTGCTACGTAATTAACTATCATCATGGGTTCATATGGTTAATAATATCTCACATCAGTTGTACATATATCCAACTGTTGGAAAGTGCAGACTTCTATCCAATAAGGCAACTGACCTCGCATCATTGACCTACTAAGTCCAATCTTTATTCTTAATTATATTAATTCTATATCAACTAGAATAAAATATGGAAAACATATAACTTCCTATCCTAGGATGTTTAATTATTAATTTCCTTATTGGACTTAGCATTTACTATGTCAATCAATTCGCTTTGGTTCCTCGTTTAATTGCATTTATTTCTATTATCTAGACAAATTTCCATTTATGACACTAATAATCATATTTTCCTAAGGCATTTATTATCTTATTAAATGCCATTTATATAAGTCTCATTTAAATTCTTTCCTAACTATTGTAACTCCCAAATATTACTACGATCTTAATTCTTATTAATATATATATGTATGTATATATATATATATATCCCTAGTTGGAGTTACAATCTCTATTCGTAAACACTAATTTAATTGTAACCATTAAGGCAGATTTACCTATTCAATACATTTCCCCAAACAAATATGGTTACAATACTTATTTACTTATTTATGATATTTTATTACAGCAATGAATTCCATGTTCATTGCTACAACTATCATAAATGTTTAATTTCCATTTATTGTAGGAGTTATTACCATACATTCATTCCTATAAAACGGAAACACTTCAAATTCAAACACACAATACGAACGAACATTTATTTAATAAAATAGCGTCATTTACGTAGATTTGAATGGATAAAATTAATATATATTTATAATTCAAAGTGGAGTTAACGTAATTAATAATTTATACTTTATTATTATTATTTATTAATTATGTCCTGGTCTAAACTAGCGACCAAAACAACCCTTTTTGTGTTTAATTTTGTTTTAAGATTCACAATCTTATAAAAGATTTTTTACTGTAATTATTGTAAAATTTGCCCAAATTTTTTAAAAGAGGAAAATTGACATTATTTAAATCCCAAGGAAACAAATTAATATTTTATTCAGAATCGATATTACAAACTACGCACACAAAAATACGTTAATTTGCTCATCTCTTCTTATTTGATTTATCCTAATTCCTTGTAGATTTCAAACAATTCTTTTAATTGCAAAAAAAAGAAAAAATTGCAATAATCAAGTAAAACCATAAAGAATACCAAACACAATAGGATTATTATTATTATCATTTTAGCCAAAACTGCATAAACTGCAAATCAACACCCAATCCTATGAGTGTGGAATAAAACCACAAACCTAATAATGGTTTTGGGACTGATTTCCAGACCTGAGCTGTTTATAGAAACCACAAACCATTATTCGAAAAAATCCCATTTTTGGAATCCTATTCAATAACTAAATTAATTATTGCTAAAATTCTGGGTTGACACAGCGAGGTAAATTCAAGTCAATGGTTTTAGGCGAATAAGTGCACATAATCATTGATCAAGCCATGAGATATTTGAAGAGTCTTTATCTCCATTTTTTTCGTTCGGCTCGGTGATTGCGTCGGATTTCAGGTCAGCAAGGCAGACTTAGACATAGTCAACAGCCAAATCAAGAGAATGTAAAACGTCGCTTTTTCTATCTATATAAACTGCTTCCACTCCATTATTTTATCCCTTAATTTTTGAGTCGAAATCGGGAGTTGGTAAAATTTTATAGATTGTTGAAGCATTCGGGTTAGCCTGTTCGACCCGGAGTGAGGAGTTGAAGAACAGTTGAAGTGTTCGGGTTGGCATGACACTTAGTCGACCCGGATGTATGAAGAGCCAAAGTAGGCCAAGCCGGAATTGCACCGACTAGGGTATGAGTGATCCAATTTAAGCTTTTAACTTGGACGTTTCATATGAACTTGATGATAACAACTTCGAACACAACAATAATAAACCAGTGTTGAACTATCATCTGGACATATAGGATATAGCCCATCGAGACTTTCAGACTTTGCATACAAACCAGACTGCTGCATATGACTATGAATAACCCAAATATCGTGCTTTTAACGTTTTATTTATGCTTTTGTATTAGCACATTTTCATTGCATGCACTGCACTAATACAAACATAGGGTGTTCTGGTTAATCGCTTTAACTAAAAGTATTTCCTGGGAAGCAAAACTACAATGTCTGGAAGGTACCCTACTTGATCATCCAGAACAGAGAGAGGAAGAACACTTCTGCAAGATCCTAAAATAGAGTCTAACTCCGAGTCTGATTTATATGAAGATCCCTTGTTTGAATTTAAACCAAACGATATGGAGTCGACTACCTCATCGTCCTAGGAAGAGTCGGGGTCAGGAGAGGAGGAAGAGGCCGAGGAAGAGGGAGCGTTTGATACCTTTGCCGAAGCTATCATTCTGAACAATCTGGATGATTCTTGACCCAGTAGCATGAATGAAATGAAGCTAAGAAGGCTTTGCATGAAGCATATAATTCTGTTTGACCAAGTTCAGGTATCAACTCTGAGCGATACCGCATACAATCCTCTAGAGGGTTACATGACCGTTAGTCGGTAAGTCTGCACGATAGGGTGCATTCCTTCTTTTTGTCCTTACATCGTCGATTTTCTTCGTCCCATGGAGTTGGCACCCACGCAACAATAGCCTACCAATTATGCATATCTCTTCTCCTTGTACATAATTTATAGAGAGCATCTGCAATGAGAGCCTAGTTAAATGATATTGTCTTCTTCTTCAACTTCAAGAATAGAAGAGACAATACTTCCTATTTCTTCTTTAAGGCTACCTCGGGTAACCAAGTTATAATGGAAGGATACAACAAGCTGGGGAACATAAGAACAAACTGGTTCTATGTTCCTCAATAGGAAGGTTGCGCAAGGCGATGGATCTAATGCCATAAGCACTAAGTCTTAACTTACTCCTTGGACTTTTACTGAAGTGTTTTTGAAGTTGTCATTCCTTTACAGGGGAAAGTCCGGCTAAGCCTATTAGTGATGTCTATCACGGTCACCTGGCTACATCAAGGGAAGTACCAGAGAATACTCACAGCGTTAAAAGATGTTTATCTGATGAGATTCTCCATCAGTATCATTTGCTTCACACCGATTAAACCTTAGGAGTTGGTGGTGCCCGGACTCCTGCTATAGGACTACCAGTAGTTATACGCCCAGTCGGGGAGCTAACGGCTGTGCCCCCAGTCGAAGAGCAAGCAGCACTGACAGTTCAACCCTGAGTTCAGGTTAGGCATGCTACAAAGAAGAGAGATCCCCTCGGGCTCAGTCAGAGCTTAGCAGAAGAGGAAAGGGAGAGACAGAAACCCCATAGAAAGTGATCTAAGAAGGGTACGAATCTCGCCTCCAAAAGAGCTACCTGTAGATGAGTCCCGTCTCAGGAGTCCATCTCCGACCAAATATCCAGCCAAAGTACCTAGTTAGGAGACACCGAGCCTCTATTTAAGGGATCAGGTGATTTTCTATTGCTAGAACCTATATATACATCGTAGAACCTGGACCTCACAATATTTTTTCTAGATCTAAGGAAGAAATTACTTCGGTCGAAGCTGGGAAAACAATGTCAACACGTCTAACTTCAGGGTCAGGTCCGTTGGGGGATCACTAAGACACACATCACAAGCACTGCATGTCACATCGCTCTTTTTCCATTCGTCTATGTCGGGTTCTTACTTGAATCTTTTTCTTGAACTACAGGCTCCAAGAGAAAAATGAAAATCATTATAAATAGTTTGGCACTAGTCTCGCCAAGGGTGGCCCTGGCTATCAACGTTCAAGAAAGGCGGGACCAGGAGGATCAGGACTGGCAGGACCGAGAATAACAAGATTGGCGGGATCGTGAAGACTGAGATCACGAAAAGGAAAGGGAGTGAGAAGTAGGAGAGCACGCTCGAGAGAGGAAGCGTGAAAGAGAAGGGCGCCATCATGAGTCATGTTACTACCAAAAATTACCTTAGCACAGACTAACGGTGAAGGGATGTTGAATGAATATAAGAAAAGGATGAAGAACCCGAGAGCAACATAGGCTGACACCCCCTCTGAAAAGAAGGGGCCCGAAGCCTACAGGGCAACAACAAAGGTTTATCCGACATGGTCTACCCGACAGGAATTAACCAACTTAACACCAACACATCAGACGAAGAAGAGTATCAGGTCAGTGCATAAATATGGTCTGTGATCGACTCCTGAAAAACAGCTCCATAATTGTAGAAGAGGTTACCTTCGTAAGTAATGTAGATATCACCAAAGGCTACCTTCCACGGAACCAAACTGGAAGGCTAAACCAAGACTCAAGTAAGGATACAAGTTACTCGTACTAATCCACATAGTTCCTGAACCATCAACGGTTCTAAATCGGCGGATATACACGAAATCGTAAGAGCGGGCCTCTCTGAGTACCCACGATAAAACCGAACGCCTATATCCGAAAACTTACGCCAGATGACTGAGACTTGGGGATGTCCACCGAGAAGTCCAAAACTCTACCACAATCTTTCTCGGCAACAAACTCATTTTCACCTTGGGAAGGCCCAATTCACCCGGGACCCTCGCTTCAAAGACCGTAATCGACATCACGAAGATAGCTGATAGTCAGATGCCCGAGACCAAGGGAAAAAGTGGCCGACAGGAATTCATTCAGGCCCAATAACCTACTGAAAGAAGGACCCCGGATTCTCTATAAATAGGGCCCCAAGAGCTTCATAAAGGGGGACACACTTTTTATTTCTCAATTAGTTCTTTTCTTCTGAAGAGGAGCAAATCATCAATTCTTGTAATATATCTACAAATTATGAATGGAGAATTCCGGTTCTTATACATCTTGCTATTCGATAATCTTGTTGTGCCATAATGACGAAACATAGAGTTAACACTAGCCTTTCTAATGAGGGGATCAACCAAGGCGCCTCGGCTGTGGAGGAAGAGGGCATTGTGGAAACACGAAGTCCCCTTCTCCTCACCCTAAGGGTCCGCCATGATTGGTCCATATTCTCATGCTGAGCCAAATGCTTCCCATACATTGATGTAAGGAAATCATTTATGAATTCCTAACCAGATTTCTATCATGATTCAGGCTCCTCTCTTGAGTGGATCTGACATGGAAGAATCATCGGAGTTAACGAATAATGTGATGCCTTCGTCCTTGAACTCGAGGGAAATGTTATCCTGTTTTCTTCTCATTGTATTACATAATGCCATCATCATGGCTTAGAAAATCATCAATCCCATGAACGCACGCCTTACATGCTATAATTTGGGTGTTGACGAAAAATGTCGTTAACATTTTGGCGCTAGAAGGAGGGGCCTAAACCTCCGACCTTGTGGTTAATTTGTTTAAATTAATTTGGTGAATTTATTTTTCTATGGTAGGATAGATGAAGTCAAAAAGATTGAAGGAACGAAACAAAGAGCTGGATCCCAACGCCACTTTTGAAAGAGATGAGGGACCAGCACTTAACCTAAATAATAACGAGAAAGAAGTCGCGCCCAATCCACAAAAACCACCAGACTTAAACGTCATGGAATATAATGTCGCAAGAATCTTGGTCTTGGAAAGGCAACTTCAAGAGATGCAAGCTTAACTCAACGCTGTCCAGACACAAAAGTCCTCAAGGCTCACTAGATCTAGTCAGAGAGAGACGAATGAATCTCCAAAAAGGAAGGCTCCCGTTCAACAGTCACAAGAAAAATGGAAGCCTAAGGCAACTTCTTCCAAGAAAAAGAAGTCTCATCCAATGGGAATAGATCATCAAGGGAATCAATGCGACCAGGAACAGTCTGAGAGCTCCAACTCCAATGGCTATGATCCCAAAAGAGAAAACTATGACAATACGGAGGCTTACATCAAAGATCTCACTTAGAAGACCGTCAAGGACTTGCTGGGAAGCAAGGGGAAGAGAACCCAGGATGACAGGGTTAATGACAACGAAAGAGTAGCACCATTCATCGATGAAATTATGAACACCATAATACCATCAAGAGTCAAAGTTCCAACCGTAAAATATCTTGGGATGAATGACCCCGATGATCATCAGATGGCTTTCGACAGCCAGATGGATCTTTACGATGCTTCCGCAGCCGTTAGGTGTTGCCTCTTCCCGGTGACCTTCCAAGGGGCAGCGGCGAAATAGTATCGCCAGTAGGGAAAACACCATTTACTCGTAGAAACAATTCTCCTATGAAATCTCCGCGCAGTTCTGCATCTGCAAAGATCCAACTGTAGACTATACAGTCATCACCAACATTAAACAGAGGCAAGGGGAGTCTCTAGGACTATATGAAAAGGTTCAACATTGAACCCTTAAAGGACAAGGATATGAATGACCGTGGCAAGCTAATCGCCGTACACTCATGGTTGATTGAGAACACCCTCTCCCGGAACGAGTTGTTTATCCACGGCTGCAAGGTTTTGCAAGATTTCCATTTCCGTGCGGACAAGTTTATCCGCATGGATGAACTGTACTTCACGAAGAGGAAATTCGGGCCTCGAGGGGAAGGAGGAAGGCCGAACTTCGGACAAAAGCTCCTGGAAGGAAATCAGAAGAGGTCGAGATGAGAAGACTTCAACACCAACTCAGTTGCTTTGAACAAGCCCAACTCGTATGTGTATGCTGTTGCAAAAGAAAGGGTCAATAACTTCCCCGTTTCGTTCAAATCCAAAAATTGCCACGAACCTCATGCCGGTGGTAAATATTGCGAGTTCCATAAAACCAATGGGCACAAGACCGACGAGCGCAAGGTATTGGAAGGAATTATCCAGAAACTGATACAAGAGTGAAACCTGAAGGAATTTGTTACAAACAAGAGAGTATTAGCTCAACGTGCAAGAGGACAACATAAGGTCTCGGTAAATATGATAGGAGTTGCTATGGGGGAGAGCAACCTGGATTTGGGCCACCTATAAACCTAATCAATGTGATCCATGGGGGCCACACCTCGCCGGAAGCTGTCTGAAGGCTAGAAACCAATAAATGAAGGAGGCCTTAGAGGGAATCTTCTCCATCCAAGAAGAACCATCGTTGAAGAGCGCACGTTATGCCCTCAACACGCATAACCTCATGGTCTCTATGGAAGAAATGAAGAAAGGGGTCCATCACCCACATAACGACCCCCTTATGGTAATGACGCAAATAGGGCTTTCGGTTGTTTCTAAAATCTTGGTGGATACCGGAAGCGCTTTCAATGTCATCATCAAGCACGCCTTCGATCATATGGGAATTTCCGAAAAGAAACTGGAGCCTAGCTATGAACCAATCTTCGGATACAACAATAAGGGGTCAACTCTAGTGGGTCAAATCAACCTTATGGTTCAAATGGGGTTGTCCCCTCTCCACAGGACTTTCGAAACCCTCTTCCTTGTGATTGACCCGCCGTCCTATTACAACGCCTTCTTTGGATGACCCTCTTTAGTGGAGATGGATGCCTTTGTTTCTCCCAAATATATCATGTTAAAATTTCTGACCAAACAGGGATGGGGTACCATCAGGGAAGAACAGTTTAGCTCCTGTGAGTTGTATTTCGCGACGATTGAAAAATACAAAAGGGAGTATTCTTCGTATTTTGATTTCTTCAACTATTCTTATGCCTTCGAATAAGGGGTTCTTACGTCCCTCATTCGAATCTAAGATAAAAATAAATAAGACTGACAAACGCACTAATGGTAGGTACGCTTCTTTGAAAAGAAAGAGGAAAAGTTCTGATGAGGTAAACTCGAATGAAGAAGGAGAGATCATCACATATTTGGATTCCATAGGGGACATCGAAAGAATAAAACCAATAGAAGAAGTAGAAGAAGTAAACATTGATTCGATAGATAAATCGAAGGTCATCAACATAGGAAAAAGGCTAAAGGTTCCCCTCTGAAGCGACTTAATCCATTTCCTACAGCTCAACAAAGACGTTTTCACCTGGATCCATTCATACATGATTGGTATCGACCCTTTAATTATGAGTCATGCCTTAAACATTGACCCTTCGGTAATCCCGGTGCGGCAAAATAAGAGGCATAGAGGCCTTGAAGGAGGAAGTTAAAAGGTTGGAAACTAACGGGTTTATCTGAGAGGTCTTTTACCCGAAATGGTTAGCCAATCCCGTGCTAGTAAAGAAGTCCAACGGGAAGTGGAGGACGTGTTTTAGTTACATGGATTTAAACAAGGCTTTTACGAAAGATTGTTACCCTCTTCCGCAGATCGAACAATTGATTGATGCCACGAGTGGACATAAGATACTATCCTTTATGGATGCTTATTCAGGGTACAATCAAATCCCGATGCACAAACCTGACGAGGAACATACGAGCTTTATCACTGATTGGGGGACTTTGTTAAAAAGTAATGCCCTTCAGTTTGAGGAATGCGGGGGAAAAATACCAAAGACTGGTAAACAGGATGTTCCAAGAGCAGATAGGGCACAATATGGAAGTATATGTGGATGACATGCTAGTGAAGTCCACCAAAACAGAGGATCATCTAAAGGATCTGGAGGAAATGTTCGGTGTCTTGAGAAGCTACTAGATGAAGCTAAACCCTCAAAAGTGTTCCTTCAGAGTTCAATCAGGGAAGTTTTTGGGATATGTAGTAAGCGAGCAAGGAATTGAAGCTATCCTGGACCAAAAACAAGTTATTAAGGACATGGAGGAACCTAAAACCAGCAAGTAGGTCATGAGCCTAAACGGGAAGGTAGCAGCCCTCAGCAGGTTCATTTCTATAGCCACTGATAAATATGTTCATTTCTTTGATGTTATAAAGAAAAAGAAGATTTTTGAATGGAACGAAGAGTGTAGGAAGGCATTCCAGGAATTAAAGATTTATATGGGAACGCCTCCAGTTTTATCCAGTCCCGAGAAGGGAGAAAATTTATAACTATACATGGTTGTCTCCTAAAATGCAGTAAGCTCAGTCCTGATAAGAGAGAATAATGGGACTCAGCATCCTATCTACTATGTTAGCCAAAGGCTAAAGGATGCAGAAACCCGATACCCTGTCATAGAGAAACTAGCGTACTGCTTAAGGCTTATCGCACGGAATCTCAGAGGTTATTTCCAGGCTCACCCTATTAAAGTTTTAACTAGCTCCCCACTAAAGCAAGTGTCCAGCAAACCAGAAACCTCAGGGAGGCCAATTAAATGGGATATTGAGCTTAGCCAATACGAAATTGAGCTCCAAAGGACAAGCTCTCGCAGATTTCATAAACGATTGCACAAACTTCATTTCAGAACAACCGATTAAAGAAAACAACTTAAAGACCAAATGGCAGCTCTTCATAGATGGGGCTTCCAATGAGCAAGGAGTAGGGGAAGGTTACGTTATAATCAACCCTGACGGGCACTGCTTGCACTGTGCCATGAAGTTAGGGTTCCCGGCAACCAACAATGTAGCTGAGTACGAATCCATGATAGTTGGTTTGAATCTAGCACTACCGTTGAAGATACCGAGGATAGAAATCTTTTGTGATTCACAATTAGTGGTAAACCAAATAAAACATACATATCAAACCAAGGACAAACAGCTCATCCTATACATAAAGATGATACTATAGATGCTTTCCCTATTTGAGGACTTCTTAGTTCATCAAATTCCCCGTAGGGAGAATGCCCAAGTGGATTCACTAGCCAAGTTAGCCAGCTCTCGAGGAGCACCTGAAACCCTAATAGTACCGGTGTGATATCAGGAAACACCTAGCATCGAGCAGAAAGAGTCGAAAATGGGAAAAGAATTATTAGTCTTTACCAGATCCCAAGGCTTGAGAAGGAGAGAATGAGAAGACCAAGAAGGAAACTCCGAGAGGGAACCCCCCATAACGGAAACAAGCCACCAGCAGGAAACTATGTGGATGCTACCCGTAGTGGACTACCTTCTAAGAGGGACTGCACCCTTTAGTAAGAAAGACGCCAGAAGGATAAAACACCAAGCTCCCACATTCGTGATCATAGACGGCGTACTCTATAAAAAGGGACATTCACTTCCTTATCCGAGGTGTGTAAGTTCCAAAGAAGGACATCTCCTGTTAAAGGAAGCTCATGAGGGATGGTGCGGGGATCATTCCAGTGGGGTTAAACTGACCAAAAGGGTCATGTGACGAGGATATTATTGGCTGTGGATGGTTAGTCAAGCAGTTGAGTACTTCAAGAGATGCAATAAATGTCAGAAGTACTCTAAGGTGCCACGGCTTACTCCCAGCGACCTGACCACTATATCAAGCACCTAGCCTTTCGACATATGAGGGATATATTTAATTGGGCCCTTACTGCTCGCTAAGGGCGGAGTTAAATATGCCATAGTAGCCATCGACTACTTCACCAAGTGGGTGGAGGCGGAACCCCTTCCGACTATCACATCCAAAAAGGTATTAAAATTCATAATAAAAAATATCGTTACCCACTTTAGAATCCCTCATAAGATAATATTGGACAATGGAACACAATTCGAGAGCGAAGAGTTCACCCGATTCTATGACAAAAATAGAATCATCAAAAGTTTCTCCTCAGTAGCCCATCCAAAATCTAAAGGAGCTGTGGAAGCCGCCAACAAGACCATCAAGACAATCCTAAAGAAATGCCTAAATCAAGCTAAAGGAAATTGGGCGGAAGAGTTGCCTCTAGTGCTATGGGTGTATAGAACTTCTACCAAAATAGCCACGGGGCACACCCCCTTTTCCCTGACATATGGATGTGAAGCTATGCTTCCGGTTGAGGTCGAAATTCTATCATATAGAAGGGTAGCATATGTATTTGACCCTAACCAGGAGTTAAGGAGGGAATCACTTGACTTGATACAGGGACTAAGGGAAGAGGCTGCAATCAGAACCACTGAATACCAAAGAAGGATCACAAAATATTACAATCCAAAGGTCAAAGCTAGAACCTTCGCTAAAGGCGAATTAGTGCTGCAAAGAGTAATAGCTAACACCAAGAACCCAGCGGATGGTCCTCTCGGTCCAAATTGGGAAGGACTCCTAATCGTCCATCAAGAAGTCATACCCGGTACATATCGGCTATGCACACCCAAAGGTGATCTTGTTCTAAGAACATGGAACTCGGAACATTTGAGGCCATGTTTCTCAACAATAAAAGAATAAAGGACAAGATTTTCCTCACAATAAATCATCATACAACCAAGGGCATGGAAACCCTTCCAGTTGCTCGAGAGAGACCCAAAATGGGTTGAGCTGAAAAAAGGATTATATCCCTCATCATTGCCAATATGGCCGGGGCGAGGCATCCCCTGGAGGGGGATGATGTGTTAGTTTTTGTCCATGCCCAAACCAGATGGGGCAGGGTTAAATCATTGAAAGCATAAGTCGCCGTTTCACAACATAGATGGTCATGGCGGTGCATCTAAAACTTAGCATTCCCTGCCTCTACTCGTAGAAGAGTACACCCTGCCTATGCTAAAACTAAGCACGTCCTACCTCTGCTCGTAGAAGAGCACGTCCTACCTCTGCTTATGTTCCGCGTTACTCGCAGAAGGGAACGCAAACCCCTATAATCGCCTACGATGGTCAGGATAGGGAACCCCTCAGAGGGGTGGTGTACAATTCTCTATCAGAACCTATGATGGTCCGTAAAGAGCATCAAAAGAGTAAACCTTAGTTTTGTGTCTACGATGGCCTAGTCTAAGATTCTAAGACCTTATCATTGCCTACAATGGTCAGGATAAGGCGCGTCCTCGAGGGAGGTTGGGTAAGTCCTTGGGCCTTGCTTGTGAATAAGCCAGGCAAGCGCTCCGGACGCACAGGCCCAGAGAGTGGCCAACAAAGCCCTGCATCCTATGCTTTGACATCAAAGACCCAAGGGGAGGCTCAGGAAGCACGTACAACCTCTTCTTTCCAAATCAAATCCGAAGGAAATACTAATTCATTAATACCGGAAGGGTTCCCGGTCTCTAATTTTAAATACCCGAATCTGGGTGGATTCGACTCTTCATTAATACCGGAAGGGTTCTCGGTCTCTAATCTTAAAGTACCCGAATCTGGGTGGATTCGGCTCTTCATTAATACCGGAAGGGTTCCTGGTCTTCAATGTTTAAATACCCGAATCTGGATGGATTTGGATCTTCATTAAAACCGGAAGGGTTCTCGATCTTCAATCTTTAATTACCTGAATTTTGGTGGATTCGACTCTTCATTAATACTGGAAGGGTTCCTGGTCTTCAATCTTTAAGTACCCGAATATGGGTGGATTCAGCTCCTCAATCTTAATGCGCCCGAGTCTGGATAGTATTCGACTCAACATCATTATTGGAAAGAATTTCCAATCTTCCATCAAGGCCTGAATCTGGGTCAATTCATTCCTCCACAAGGCGCCGAAAGCGAATCTCTTCACCAAGACCTATGACGTAACCTAGAATTGAAAAATAACTAGAAAACAAATAGGAGAAATCCCGGAAAAAGAAGCTTGACTTGGAAAGTCGAGGACACCCCTTCACTAAGGGGAGGGAAAATGTTACTACCAAAAATTACCTCAGCAAACACTAACGGTGAAGGGATGTTGAGTGAATATAAGGAAAGGATGAAGAATCCAAGAGCAACACAAGCCGACACCCCTCTAAAAAGAAGGGGACCGAAGCCTACAGGGAACCAGCAAAGGTTTATCCGACATGGTCTACCCAACAGGAATTAACCTACTTAACACCAACACATTAGAGGAAGAAGAGTATCGGGTCGATGCGTAAAGACGGTCTATGACCGACTCCTGAAAAACGGCTCAATATTTGACAAAGGGGTTACCTTCGTAAGTAACGTAGATATCACTGGAGGCTACCTTCTGGGGAACCAAATCGTAAGGCTAAACCAAGACTCATGAGGCGATACAGGCTACTCGTACTAATCCACATAGTACCTGAATCATCAACAGTTCTAAATTGGTGGATATACACATACATCTTAAGGGAAGGCCCTTCTGAGTACACACGATAAAGACGAAAGCCTACATCCGAAAACTTATGCCAGAGGACCGACACTTGGGGGCATCCACCGAGAAGTCCAAAATTCTACTGCAATCCGTCTCGGCAACAAACTCATTTCCACCTTGAGGAGGCCCAATTCAACCGGGACCCTCGCTTCGAAGACCGTAACCGACACTACAAGGATAGCCGATAGTCAGATGCCCAAGATCAAGGGAAAAAGCGGCAGACAGGAATCCATTCAGTCCCAATAATCTACCGATAGAAGGACCTCAAATTCTCTATAAATAGGGCCCTAGGAGCTTCATAAAGGGGGACACACTTTTTATTTCTCAATTTAGTTCTTTTCTTCTGATGAGGAGCAAATCATCAATTCTTGTAATATATCTACAAATTATGAATGGAGAATTCTGGGTCTTATACATCTTGCTATTCTATAATCTTTTTGTTCCATAATGATGAAACATGGAGTTAACACTATCCTTTCTAATGAGGAATCAAACTAGGCGCCCCAACGATGGACAAAGAGGGCATTATGGAAACACGAAGTCCCCTTCTCCTCGCCCTAAGGGTCTACCATGATTGGTCCATATTCTCATGCTGAGCCAAACCCTTCTCGTACATTGATGTAAGGAGATCGTCTAGGAATTCTTAACCCAATCTCTATTGTGATTTAGGCCTCTCTCTTGAGCGGATCTGACACGGAAGGATCATCGAAGTTAATGGATATTTCGATGCCTTCGTCCTTGAAATCGAGGGAAACGTTAGCCTATTTTATTCTTATTGTAGTACATAATGTCATCGTCATGGCTTAGAAAATCATCAGTCCCATGAACGTACAACTTACATACTGTAATCCGGGTGTTGATGAAAGAGAAGGAGCAATCGACCTTAGAGAATGGTCAGTTTAAAGCCCAATTGGCCGCCTCCGAAGAAGCCAGGGATAGAACAAAAGGGAATGCCCATGATACTCTTGAGTATACTGTGAACGCCCAAACTAAATACAATAATAAAATTTAAGAGCTTAAGGCCAGGCAGAGAAGATGTAGGATGAATTTGGATCTCAGATGCTGCTTTTTAATGCCCGAGTTCTCAGATACCAGGACTTGACTTGGGTTGTCAATTACCTATAAACTTTGGACAACATCTGGGACTAATTCAAGGAGGAGGAGAGAAGGGCTTTTACGGATGGCGTGGTGGACGAAGAGGAGCATAGGGCTAGATTCTCGAAGGATGATGAGCCTAAAGTCCTTATCGAAGGCATGCGGCTTCTAATGGAGGAGGAAGACGTGGAGCGACTCCAAATTATAGGAAAATCAATTGTTTAGGGAGAACAATGCATGCGTAAGGCCAATGAAGCTTCTGTTCAATTGACGAGTCAGCCTAACAAGCCGTGGATCCACCTGTTTCAGGAACAATCGTTTTGTCCCCTCTAGTTCAAGTTTAGGAATCAATTGAGGAATACCACCTTGTTGAACCAGGTCTTGACCCGAGAAAGACTTCCCGCAAATCCTGGAGATACCTCTGTTGAGGGTATTTCACTACTTTCTCCTCAATTTCAAAAGTTGTCATGGCACATCATCTTGTGCCAAGACTGACAGTTATTGCTCTTCCTGCTTTAGGTATTCCTTTGGTCAAGACCACTTTTAAAGCAGAAGCGAAGGCAGTGGAGAAGACTAAAGTGCCCCGGGCGATGATACAGCCAAGAAGAAGGTGATGATTGATGCCCTAAAAAATATGAATGGAAAAGATACTCCCACTGAAGGGGATGAAGATGTCGTATACACTGATGAGTCTAGGAAGAAATGACCCTTAGGCATGGCAGAGATAAAGGCACTGCACAAGGGGAAACTCTTCCAACTTAAATTCAAATTATTGTATGCGCCTATTTCCGTCGACCTTCATTAAGTCAACCCTCCTCCGGGCACTACCCTGTCATTTGGGAAAACCACGTCCTCGGTTGGTGAGAATTCCTCCAAAAAGAAGCATAACCAGCCCGCTTCAGGAGCTGAAGAATGGTCAGCAGCGAAGACCCGAAGGCATTTTCTACAGAGGCAGAGCTCGAGGAAAAGAAGAAGAAGAATCCAAAGACTGGCAATGAATTGCCAAAGGCTTACTGAATTCCCCTTTTTTATTTCCTTTTTTGGTAGGCCTGCTATTGTTGGTGCTAATGCGACCCTCGCATTTTTGACTTAGCTATTGTGTAAACCTGCCTTGTGAATAAAGTCAATCTTTTTTCACAAGTCTTTGTCGTTTTCCATGCATTGTACCTACGATCTGATTTTTTTACCAATTTTAAGTTTCAAGTGATTCCCGCTTGGAATATATAAGTGTTAAGTGTTAAGCCGTCTCGTTTAAGAGCTTATCTCGCAAGTTGCCTTGCTTAAAAACTTACACTCAAGTTGTCTCACTTATAGTGATCAAGTGTCATGGTTCAGGTATAGTGTATGTACCCCCGATTAACTTTGAACCACACGCCATGTATAGGGCATGTTCGAAGTTAATTTGTAAGTCTGTGCTCGTGCCCTAACATCAGTGAGGTTCAAGCTAAGTCTATTGGACGTCCCGTCCTTAAGTTTATATACTCTCCCGTTGTCAGTGTGGGTTAGAGTTGTGGGTTAAGAGGTCTTAAGTAGTGGTATGCCGTTCATGCTAGCCCAATTATTTTGTACTCTTTCTCAGATCATGAGAATTAGAGTTGAATGCGTGAATTGTCGTCTCCCGTTCGCCTTATCGTCATTCCTACACTTTAGTCTTTAAAGTGAGGATCGTCGATTTAACAGTCGAAGTCAAGCTCGAATTTTGTTAACTCTTATCCGACTAGTCGCGGAGTTGAGTAAGCTTGTTGAAAAATGAGAAAATGAATTTCGTTGGAGAATTAGTCATTCCCTTTGTTTGAGCCTTGGCACAGGCCAGTCAAGTCATAACACTTAGTCAAATTATCATATCAGTCACAGAGCACGAAAAAGCACTTTTATTTATAACATAATTGCCAAGTCAAGCCTTATTACAAAGTCAAAAAATGAATTGCTAATTACGAAATTAATGAAATAAAAGCCTAAGTCAAATAATTCCACAAATGCTTGGCATTTCATTGTGAAGACCCGTAACTTCCCCGGTAAGGAAAGACCGGATACTTTGAGGACAAGACACATCGGAACGCAAACAGAAGAACATTTGCTTTCTTATTACAACAATTCCATTAGAATACAAGAATATTACAGAGTATGAATAAATATTACACAGACGATAAATATCAGAGTTACAATAAATTACTTAGTAGCGGAAAATAATACAAAACACAATTGAAAAGAATATACGGTTACACAGCTTTTTGGATATCGTTCCAGTTATAAATCAAGATCATGTGAATATAAATCTGCAAAACCAAAACTACTAGCTGCCCGTGTCAAAATAAGGGCACCCAGAGTTTAGGTTAAAACAATAAACTTCAGGTCAGTCATGTGACTAGTGTGAGAACTAAAACAGTTATTTAAAACTTTACTTTAAATCAGATACATCAAGGGACCACGCCATATAACGCGGAATGGGTTTCCTCCTAAGAATACCAGTGCATAAAACAACAGCGCATTGCTAAATAAAGAAAAATGAAACTATTATAAGACCCAGGTCCCATCACACAATGCAACGCAAGTCGGAGGATAGGGGTTTTACCTTATAATAGCCAAAGAATGCTTGATAAGCTAAAAACAAATCATTTGATAATATTATAAGTGCATAGTGTATAAAACAATTTCAATCATAAGTATCAATCGGAGACGACATAAGTGCCCCATACCACTATGTCGCCATACTAGGCTTTACAAATAAAATCGCAAAGTCACGTATTGGAAGTTGGATTTCCATCTTTGAACCGAGGCAAAAGATAGTTCTCTACCGATTCGAGACGCTCTAGCCCGTGTCTCGGGATCAGAGCTCGAGTGACCCTTGGAGCGATAGGGCCGGTCCACCAATGTGGATTAAAATGCCTGAACACTGCATTTCCCCGCCCTTTGGGGCGTTAATGAGCCAAATGACTCCATCGGCCCCCACACAGTCACCGATATATCCGAGGCGCCTCGTAACAGCAATAACCACACAGGTGAAAATAATATAAATGTCAGGGCTGGTAGGTCACTGACACAACCCTAGCTAGAAGGAAACGCATGCCCTCCCTAAGGTCCTCTCCCATTTTTGGTTCACAACCGGGGTGTGAGGCTTGCGAATCAACACTACACAAAGCTATGCCACACATGTGGTGCTTTGATCATCAACCACAAGACTTTGCTTTTCAACAAAAGCTTTGATCATTTGCCACTTAGGCATGCCACACAGGCAATTCACTCCATTCGATTGATATCCACCAATATATTACCCCTGAGCTCGTATGTCTCAGAGAAGGGTGTTAAGCAAGAGAACAAATTCTCTGCCGCCAAAAAGATATATATTTAATAGAAATCAATCACTTAGTATAAAATCCAATGTCAGACACACAATCCATTTACAAGTTCGTTCTGGGTCTGAACGAAACCGGAGGCACCTTATACCTCGCCTATCCATCGATCTCCAAGTACGTCCGGATAATCACCAATTGATTCCCTCCTCTTGGGTGTACAACCCAATCAAAA
Source organism: Allium sativum (assembly GCA_030737875.1). Classification (NCBI taxonomy): domain Eukaryota; kingdom Viridiplantae; phylum Streptophyta; class Magnoliopsida; order Asparagales; family Amaryllidaceae; genus Allium; species Allium sativum. Next base: position 517,043,637 of record CM060924.1, read on the forward strand.
TCATCAGTAATCACCCAAACAATGTGAAAACATCCGGTTTTCAACCACCGTCTTCATCCTCGACACCACGTCGAATCAGTTATTCAGAATGGGATAAACCTGGTCTTTCTAAATAACTCGCACATATAATAAACAAGTGTTACACAAACATAACATACACCTCATTCCAATTCAGAATATTCTTTTATTCAAATATTCTTATTCTTTGGGAAAGGTTCCCATTAATTTTATCAAAGATAAATTCTTTAAATTTATTCTTTAATCTTCCTTTAAATATCGATTCAAACCAAATTATGGTTTATCCAAACTAGTCGGGATTAGCGAACCACACGAAGTAATCATTTATTTTATTTCCCAATCCCAACATATTCATCCCATGAAGTAAAACTGGTAATACTTCATATCTAACACCACGGTGTTATCGGTAAATTCATTTACCATTTCACGTTCAAATCTAATTAAAGATTTAACTATCGCCTGGAGCAAAACTGGTGATACTCCATTCTCGATCATTTCAATCTAATTAAAGATTCATTAAAACTCCACTTAGTTTTAATCTTCCCAAAAATCAATATCAATGATTGTTTAACTTGGGAAATCATATCCTGTCTTTAACTGGGTTAAAGAACCAATGTCATTTAAAACACGGTTCATTATAAACCCAAAATTACATTCCATTCCAATTCAATTATTGAAACTTCTAGTTACTTTTAAAACCCTTTCAAATCCAATTTATTTATTTAAAAATAAATAAATTATTATTCTAGTTCAAAACTAGTTAATTTCGATAAAAATCTATTTTTATCTTTTCAAATATGGAGTTTTTCATCCCAATTCTTTCCAAATCATTTCTAATGATTTTACACAAATTATTACTATTTTTAATAATTTTATCAAGGTCCGTACAGTCGATTTCCATCAACGGCCGTCGAACTGCACTTGCAGCGATCTTTTCCAAATTTGATTTGGACATAGTTCCAAATCTAACCGTTAGATTTCAAATCTGTAATATTTGTTAGAAAGCTGTTTTTGATACGAACCCAACGGTTCCGGTTTTAGGAGAATCCGACGGTCGGATCTCCCGTAATATCCATTTGAAGACAATGGTCAAAATACACGAACTGCCGTAGCGCGGCGCATTCTATTCAGGCATTATATATATTATATATATTTCGTTGATTTCCTTTCAAAACGTATTTTATAAATCGTTTTAAATTCGTTTTCAAAACGATTTCAACTTCATATTCAATTTCAAATCAAAATTGAATATTCCACATCATTAATCTATAAATGACAATATTTTCAAAACATTATATTTTGAAATCAATTCCTATTCGATATTCATTATAAAAACGAATAAAATCGATATAAATATCATTCACGTCAAAATGTCGCAAATCTAATCCACACGGCTTTTATATATTTCAATAACTTCATTATTCTATTCAGCAAATGAATATTTCCTTCAACACATGAATGTATATTTTTATTCAACACATGAATATATATTTTTATTCAACGCATGAATATTTATTTTTCTATTCAACACATGAATTTGTATTTCTATTCAACACATGAATATTTATTTTATTTCAACACATGAATATATATTTTATTTCAACACATGAATATATATTTTATTTCAACCTCACAATCAATTTTGGCAACACAACAAAATCAAACAAGTCGTCCATTGTCTGTGGACGACGGATGTCGGGTGCTACTAAGCACCGTCTGCGTCCTAGTATATATTTCAACTAGAAAATAAAATAAAAGTGAGAAGTTCTCACCGAGAAGCTAAACCAAAATCCACGGCTCTTCATATGTAGAAAATCTTTGCCGTGCTCGCCTTTTGTCACTTTCGTCGTCCGTATTCGCTACATATATAAAAATCAAAATTTTATTTCGCTACCATGAAAAAAACTAATTTTTCTTCTATGAAAAATCAAATCTTTTCAATTATAGAAATCTAATCTTTTTGAATGTTAAAAAATCTCATCTTTGCAATGTTAAAAATCTTGTCTTTGCAATGTTAAAAATCTTGTCTTTGCAATGTTAAAAATCTTGTCTTCGCAATGCGTTATTCATAATAAAAACCATATCTTTTTACTTTACTAAAAATCCTAATTTTACTTCGATAAATATCGTATTTTTACTTTGAAGTTATTCATAAAAAATACATTTTTATACACACAAACAAATAAAAAGAAAAAAGAAATCAAAGTAAAAACTCACATTGGTCGTTGACGAGGCAGAGTGGTTGTTCCGGATGGTCAGAAGGTGGCGTTGGAGGTGCTAGAGCGACGGAAGGGGTTTTCAGATCTTGAAATAAAATAAAAATCAGGCCTTTTTGGAAGGGGGTCTCGCTGTCGGAGGGGTGACTGGAGGGGAGGATGAGGCACGCAGGGGTGTCGGATGCATTGGAGGTGGGGCGGTAGGTCGGTCGGGGAGGTGGCGACGTCTGCACGGTGGAGTGGAGGGGCGTCAGGCTCGAGTTGAATGGAAGAGGGAGGAAGAGAAGGGGGGAGGGGGGTTCGGAGCAAGGAGGAGGGGAGTGGGGGCATGGCTGCGCGGCCTGGTGGCGCGGTAGGGGCCACGGTGGCGCCAGCGCCGATGGTGGCCACAGGGAAGGGGGCACGACGGCGATTTGGGGCGTTGACTTCGATTTAGGTTTAGAGGGAAAATACACGTGGAGGTATATATAATAGGATTATTATATTATTATTTTAATTATTTTTTCTCCTATAAAGTTAATTTTGTATTCAATCTCCAATTCGAACCCAACGATTGTCGCCCCTAGCTAAATACCCCCATCCCACAATGGGACATATCCCATAACCCAATTCGACCGTTTCGATAGGTTTTTCTTTAAATTAAAATATAAATCCATATAAATTGAATTTGAACGCACATTTCAATTTACTGGGGTCACACACTAACTCTAAAAATTCTTGAAAAAATCTTTCTAGTTTCGTATTTACGATATGGTCCTAACAAAACCGATTTCATCAAATTCTGAGATCGTTTGAAAAATGGTCATTTTCCAGTCGATTAAAATCAACTGAAACTGGTCAAAACACGTTTAACTTCGCCATGCTCACATATTGATTCAGAAAATTAGGAATTTTGGAATCTAGAAATAATTCTACATCCCGGATCCAACAAAAGTGGTTTCATTGAAAACCGAGGTCATTTGCAAAATTTCCATTTTTAAGGGCTAGAATTCCATAGCGACTATTCTGAATTTTCAACTGGACATAACTTTTGATTCCTGCTATGAAATTTCAAATTTTTGGATTCGTTGGAAAGATATTCTCAATTAGATTCTAATATTTTTGGTTTCACTGAAATTTGGTTTATTTTGAATCCTGTACATTCATTTGAAATTTGAAATCGAATTTTCAAACTACCGCGCCATTTTCAATTCCTTTTAGAATTAAAAATAAATAATTATATTCTAATGTCGATTCTAATAAATATATACGTTCTAATCTATTCAAAATAAATTTCTCGTCGATATTATTTAAAATAAACCGTTTTAAATATTCAAAATTCACTAAAATTGCCAAAATAAAAATTTTAAATTGGCTCAGATTTGCGGGTTATTACAATCTTCCCCACTTAAAACTTTTCGTCCCCGAAAAGGAACGAAGCAGAAAGTTATTTAACTAATCAATTCAACTTTCATTATTTTCTTTATGGCTCAAGTGCTTCAACTTTTCAGTTTCTAAGAACTTTTCAAATTTTTCAAAAATTTGGCTAACACCCTAAATTTTCGAAAAATTTCGCCATAGCCTCCTTTGCACCGGGAGCTTCGGGATATTTCAAATAGCCTCCCATGGCCCTTACCAATCCAAAAAAAAAAAAGAAACAGCCATGCGGCTAGCCAATCGGCTCATAAAATCATCCAAACCCAATAAATTTGTAAACATGTACCTATTTGTTGGGCAAACAATTTTATTCCTCTTCTCTAGCCTCCTTGCTATGACCTGTTCAATGTAAGTACATGTATACGTATGCAAATGCGACAAATTTTCAATACAATGCACTATTTGATACAATTTGGCTAAATGGTTCAAATTTTAATTATTCAACCAATAACCAAACAACACAGCAATCAATTAGTGAATTAATGTTTCAAATTCATAATTTTGATACATTTACAGAAAATCATGTTTTTGATGTCAATTCACAACAATAGTTCTATCGAGCTTTGGTTCTCACACCAGTCGATTGGAAATATATAGAAATCCCACATTCATCACTCGAACATGAATGCTGATGACGACTAGTCAATCATCAGAATCATCTCCGGGCGACTAGAGCGTGATTCTATATCTATCCAGTATATTAAAACTTCGAATACACGTGGATCAGACGTATACGCAAAATCTTTATATACTGGACTATCCAAATCAATACAAATAAATAATCAAATAAGAATAATTGATTTAAATTTCAAAACAAAACTTGTTTTCATTTTTAAAAATATACTCTTCATACTTATTCTAGGATACTACTAATCCCATCTCTAACGAGTCATTCTTATTGGATATTACTAATCCAATTTCTGATGAATTCTTTCGTATGGTTCTAATGTGTCTTGTTCTCCGAGCTCTGTAAACCAAAGCTCTTATACCAACTGAGACAGCCCGACGTAATCCGGTAGGCTTTGCAACCATCCCTTCATTCTCCAAAGCAGCAGGTAAAATCCATCGTGGCTCTCACTAGTCCCCCAGTATCACTTGTTTTACGGCTACCCTCTCGAGCCTCCGGGCCACAGCCTAACCAAACCACGTAAGGGACATGTAGGGGTAAGAGCCCACTGTTCGCCACCAAACCACATGGTGAGAACCCCCCATTACGACTGCAACAAGAACTGGTGATACTTCATTCTCGATCATTTCAATCTAACTAAAGATTCATTAAAACTCCACTTGGTTTTAATCTTCCCATGTCATTTAAAATACGGTTCACTATAAACCCAAAATCACATTCCATTCCAATTCAATTATTGAAACTTCTGGTTACTTTTAAAACCCTTTTAAATCCAATTTATTTATTAAAAAATTATTATTCTAGTTCAAAACTAGTTAATTTCGATAAAAAACTATTTTTATCTTTTCAAATATGGAGTTTTTCATCCCAATTATTTCCAAATCATTTCTTATGATTTTACACAAATTATTACTATTTTTAATAATTTTATCAAGGCCCGTACAGTCGATTTCCATCAACGGTCATCGAACTGCACTTACAGCGACCTTTTCCAAATTTGATTTGGACATAATTCCAAATACAACCGTTAGATTTCAAATCTCTAATATTCGTTAGAAAGCCCTTTTCGATACGAACCCAATGGTTTCGGTTTTAGGAGAATCCGACAGTCGGATGTCAGTAATATCAATTCGAAGACAATGGTCGAAATTCACAAACTACCGCAGCGCAGCGCGTTCTATTCAGGCCATTATATATTATATATATTTCATCGATTTCCTTTCAAAACGTATTTTATAAAACATTTTAAATTTGTTTTCAAAACGATTTCAACTTCATATTCAATTTCAAATCAAAATTGAATATTCCACATCATTAATCTATAAATGACAATATTTTCTAAATGTTATATTTTGAAATCAATTCCTATTTGATATTCATTATAAAAATGAATAAAATCGATATAAATATCGTTCACGTCAAAATGGCGTAAATCTAATCAACACGGCTTTTAAATATTTCAATAACTTCATTATTCTATTCAACAAATGAATATTTTCTTCAACACATGAATATATATTTTTATTCAACACATGAATATATATTTTTATTCAACAAATGAATATATATTTTTATTCAACACATGAATAATTATTTTTCTATTCAACAAATGAATTTGTATTTCTATTCAACACATGAATATTTATTTTTCTATTCAATACATGCATTTGTATTTCTATTCAACACATTAATATTTATTTTTCTATTCAACACATGAGTATATATTTCTATTCAACACATGAATATATATTTTTCTATTCAAACACATGAATATATATTTCTATTCAACACATGAATATTTATTCTATTCAACACATGAATTTATATTTCTGTTCAACACATGAATATTTATTCTATTCAACACATGAATTTATATTTCTATTCAACACATGAATTTTTCTGTTATAACATTCCTTATATTCCAAATTGGAATGAGGCCCAATCAATTACCATATAATGTTAATTAAATGGATTCCATACAACACATGTATATAATAACAACGATAAATAATCAACCATCATCCAGAGTGCACCACACAACTGCATAAGCATTAAATATAAATAATTAACGCTTATACATCCTGTCAACCCATCGATTGACATACAACTAAACAATCGGGATTAGTGTACGTCAAATATCATCCCAATAACCGTGTGGGGTTTCAAATCAACAAACATAGATTTTTATTTGTGCAGTTGGGCAATGTGTAAAATTTATCGTCCCAATCAATATTAGTCAAATCGGTGTACATAAACAAATCGTTTGATTTGTAAATGAATATTTATTTTACTTCAACACATGAATATATATTTTATTTCAACACATGAATATATATTTTATTTCAATACATGAATATATATTTTATAACAAAACATGAATATATATTTTATTTCAACACATGAATTTGTTTTCCTATTCAACACATGAATACTTATTTTATTTCAACACATGAATATATATTTTATTTCAACACATGAATATATATTTAATTTCAACATATGAATATATATTTTATTTCAACCTCAAAATCAATTTTCGCAACACAACAAAATCAAACAAGTCGTCCATGGTCTGTGGACGACGGGTGTCGGGTGCTACTAAGCACCATCTGCATCCTAGTATATATTTCAATTAGAAAATAAAATAAAAGTGAGGAGTTCTCATCGAGAAGCTAAACCAAAAGCCACGACTCTTCATATGTAGAAAATCTTTGCCGTGCTCGCCTTTTGTCAGTTTCGCCGTCCGTATTCGCTACATATATAAAAATCAAAATTTTATTTTGCTACCATGAAAAAAAATAATTTTTCTTCTATGAAAAATCAAATCTTTTTAATTATAGAAGTCTAACCTTTTTGAATGTTAAAAAAAATCTCGTCTTTGCAATGTTAAAAATCTCGTCTTTGCAATGTTAAAAATCTAATCTTTACAATGTTAAAAATCTTGTCTTTGCAATGTTAAAAGTCCTGTCTTTGCAATGTTAAAAATCTTGCCTTTGCAATACGTTATTCATAATAAAAACCAAACCTTTTTACTTTACTGAAAATTGTATTTTTACTTCGATAAAAATCGTATTTTTACTTTGAAGTTATTCATAAAAAAAATACATATATATACACGCAAACAAATAAAAAGAAAAAAGAAATCAAAGTAAAAACTCACATTGGTCGTTGACGAGGTGGAGTGGTGGTTCGGGATGGTCGGAGGGTGGCGTTGGAGGTGCTAGAGCGGCAGAAAGGGTTTTCAGATCTTGAAATAAAATAAAAATCACGCCTTTTAGAAAGGGGCGGGTCTCACTGTCAGAGGGGTGACCGGAGGGGAGGCTGAGGCGCGCAGGGGGGTCGGAGGCGTTGGAGGTGGGGCGATAGGTCAGTCGAGGAGGTGGCGACGTCTGCACGGTGGAGTGGAGGGGCGTTAGGATCGAGTTGAATGGAAGAGGGAGGAAAGGAACTGTGGGGGGGGGGGGTCAGAGCAAGGAGGAGGGGACTGGGGGTACGACTGCGCGGCCTGGTGGCGCGGCAGGGGCCGCGGTGGCGCCAGCGCCGATGGTGGCCACAGGGAAGGGGGGCACGACGGTGATTTGTGGGCGTTGACTTCGATTTAGGTTTAGAGGGAAAATACAGGGGGGTATATATAATAGGATTATTATATTATTATTTTAATTATGTTTTTCTCCTATAAAGTAAATTTTGTATTCAATCTCCAATTCGAACTCAACGACTGTCGCCCCTAGCTAAATACCCCTATCCCGAACACAATGGGACATATCCCATAACCCAATTCGACCGTTTCGATAGGTTTTTCTTTATAAAATATAAATCCATATAAATTGAATTTGAATGCACATTTCAATTTACTGGGGCCACACACTAACTCTAAAAGTTCCCAAAAAATTCTTTCTAGCTTCGTATTGACAGTACGGTCCTAATAAAACTGATTTCATCAAATTCTGAGATCGTTTGAAAAATGGTCATTTTCCAGTCGATTAAAATCAACTGAAACTGGTCAAAACATGTTTAACTTCGCCACGCTCACATATTGATTCAGAAAATTATGAATTTCAGAGTCTAGCAATAATTCTACATCCCGGATCCAACAAAAGTAGTTTCGTTGAAAACCGAGGTCGTTTGCAAAATTTCCATTTTTAAGGGCCAGAATTCCATAGTGAATATTCTGAATTTTCAACTGGACATAACTTTTGATTCCCATAATGAAATTTCAAATTTTTAGATTCGTTGGAAAGATATTCTCAATTAGATTCTAATATTTTTGGTTTCACTAAAATCCAGTTTATTTTGAATCCTGTACATTCATTTGAAATTTGAAATCGAATTTTCAAACTACCGCGCCATTTTCAATTCCTTTTAAAATTAAAAATAAATAATTATATTCTAATGTCGATTCAAATAAATATATACGTTCTAATCTATTCAAAATAAATTTCTCATTGTTATTATTTAAAATAAACCATTTTAAATATTCAAAATTCACTAAAATTGCCGAAATAAAAATTTTAAATTGGCTCCGATTTCTGGGTTATTACATTCATGTTCTTGTAAGTCAGTCGCCGTCAACAGTCGTCAGCCAGAAAGCTCTGTTATCAAGCCTCTGTTGAATGGTGTAGGGTCCTTCCATTTGAGGCCTATATGGACAGGGCCGGGAAGACATACTTGACAACGAGGTTGTCAGGTTCAAAGGTTCTAGGCCAAACCTTCTCATTATAGTATTGGCTGACCTGATGTCTGCGCATTAAGCACGCTAGTCAGCTTCCTCTCTCTTCTCATCAATCATGTCAAGTGATTCGTAGAGAAGCGCCTTATTAGTCAAAGGATATAGTATGTCGTTCTATGAGAAGAGACTTCAAGCTCCACTTGGATGACTGATACAGAGCCATAGGATAGTGCAAATGGACTGTGGCCAATCGCTGACTTGTGGGGTAGTACGATATTCCTACAGTGCCAAAGGTAGTTCATCAACCCACTTGGCCTTAGCCTACTCCAATCGCTTCTTCAGAATATATTTTATGATTTTATTCATAATTTCAACTTGCCCATTTGATTGCGGGTGTGCAAATGCAGTATATCTCTTCTCGATGTGATGTCTCCTACAAAAATATTTAAACTCTGTGTTATTGAAATGGGTCTTATTATCAGTTAAGATAGCCTTGGGAAGTCTAAATCGACATATGATTTTTATGACGATGAAGCTGATCACCTGCTTCGTCGAGATCATGGTCGATGTTCATCTTTGGCCCACTTCATAAAATAGTCAACTGCCATAATCACATACTTCTCTCCACCCTTTGAGATTAGAAGGCTACCAATAATGTCTATTCTCCACGCTGCAAACTGCCATAGACTAACTATTTGATTGAGTTAATTTGGTAGATCTTTGGAAATTTCCGCAAATCTTTGACACTTGCCACAACGTCGTGAATAATCAGTCGCTTCTCGGTTAATGGTCATTAGGAGTAGCCATATCGAAGTACCTTCTTCGCAAACGTACTCCGTCCAGTATGATCGCTGCACTCGCCTTTGCACACTTCTCGCAATGCACATTTGGTTTCGTCGTTGGCTGTGCACCGGAGCAAAGAGTCCTCCAGTAAAAAGTGTCTTCTGAATGATGGAATACATACGATAGCACGCCTTTCATTCTTTTACTTAGGAAGGGTTCTATTCATGAGAATGTTTTTGATATGAGTCATACATGGTTCTTTTTCAAATTCGATATCCAGCGCCTCGTTAATTTCCATCTGGTTGATGTTGGGCACTGTTAATGTCTTCATCGAGATCGACTACATTTGCACTGGGTTATATGAGCTATCCAGCTTTGCTAAAGAGTCAGCTTTCTCATTTAGCTCTCGCAGGATGTAAGAGATGTTGTACTCGTCAAACCAGTCTAACAACTCTTCCACCAGGTTGAGATAGGCGGCAACTCGTGCCCCCTTAGTTTGGAATTCCCTCCTGATCCAACGAAGTTTGTACGGGAATGTTATTAACGAGTGAAATTCTAAAAAAAGTTGTATTTATATATAAGCATACAAATTTGAAATTTGAAATTATATATGAGCTATACCTGGAAAATGATTATTCATATGAGTTATATTAAGAAATAAATTAAACATTAAAATTAACACTAATCAAAATATTAAATTGGCAGAAACACATCATTGACCCAGGAGCAAGGTCATTGACTTAAGCTTCACATGGGTCGACACTTATGTCGATCTTATAGTCGACCCACCTCTAAGGGGGGTCAACACAGGGGTCGACCCATACCTAAGATAGGTCGACGCTGGGGTCGACCTACTCGGGCTAGATTTGTTTTGCTGAGTGACATGTTTTTTTGATTTATACAGTCCGGATTTTATATTAGTAATCTAATGGACCAGGATTTCCCACACACATATAAATAGACTAGTAGGGCCTAGCTTTCAACTCATATTTTCTGGGACGACGCTATGGCTCTGCCATTTTCTTTCCTCTCCAAATCTTTCAGAAATTAGAAAAAAAAAAGATTTACGATATTCTGATTCAAGATTTGAAGATAAAGTATGTAAATCTACAACATAGGTGTTTAGATTTCTTATCAACATGAGGTAAGTCCTGTGAATCTGATTTATTTAGGTTTCTTTCTTTCTTTATCTCTTCTTTTAGTATCATATTTGTAAATCCGTGTTTTTTTAATACTAAATTCAAATAGGAAGACCATGAAATCATAGATCTGAATCAGATTCAAGTATTGAAAAGCTGTCAGGTGAGGGGATTTAGAATTATACATTTTGAATAATGGTATATTTACCGTTTATGTTCCCCGTTATTATTAACATGTTAATTAACTGTAAATTAGGGTAATTGCGATATAATTTATTTTTAGATATGTTAAGAATAATACTGTTATACTCTATTCTATGGATCTGTTAACTGGATAAAGAACTACTGTAATACCGAAAAGTGTGGAATTTACATAAATGTGAATATGTTACTGAAGATGTTGTTTAATGAAAAATTGGATACATTGTAAATAACATTACGGTGAGATTGGGAATAATGGAAAAAGAATAGATGTGCCTAAATTATATGAAAAAATTACAGTGGTTTAGAAATTGTAAATAACATCTAACTCAGGAAATAAAAAGGAAAAAATTTGTAGTAGACTGAGTTTGATGGATTTGGGAAAAATTGATACATTTCCATAATGGTAAAATTACTAAGAATGTAGTTGCAAGAAAAGAAAGAGGGAAAAAGGTATTAGTGTGAAATAGGGATTCTTTTACCGTATTGCACACTAATCAACTAAAAGATATATGTGTGTCCACGACGAAAGTAAAAGAAGTGGCTTGTAACTACAAATTGTGCATTATGGAAATGGATCTTTATATCTTTCCACTAATCAATCTAATTAGGTGTGTGAAATATTTTCCTGAAATAATGAAAATATACAAGACGGTAAATAAATGGATGTTAGAATAGTAAAAGTTTGGTTAATGTTAAAGAACGAAGGAAAATGTGATGAATGGGGAATATAACCTGTTATAATTAATTATATGAATGGGAATGTAATATAATAGGTAGGCTTGTCCTAGGGATAAGCGGAATTATTACATGGGTTATAATAAATGAAAAAGAGAACTTATTGGTAAACCTTAGTTAAGAGAACTAAGTTTATAAGTAAACAACAACAGGTTTTGATAACAGTGTAGAACAAGGTTATGATTAGAAAAGAAAGAATATTAAATACTTATAAAATGAAAGAAGCTGTACTTAATTATATATTAAGTAGACTGTCATAAGAAAACATAAGGATTGAGAATGGATATACAAAATTATACATTAAGTAAAACATGTTTTTGAACTTGTAAACATGTAATTGGATAGTAAAGGACATGGCAATAATGTAAAAAAGATTGTGGATTACCTTCGTTAATTACAATCTATGGAATAACATGTTATAGGACTATTAATGAACTTAAAACATGATTAAGATAAACCTGTATGATTAATAAGCGAGTAAGGTCCATTCCTTAGGGATATAAGGGGTTCATTGAAAACCTAGTATCTTGAATAAAAGTGAATATTTGGGTAATCAAGTTAATTAGTAATCTGATCAGATAAAGCTGGCGCGCGATTCAGAGTCTAATAACACATTTGCATGATGTGCTTGGACCAGTCCGCATGTACGAAGGTGAAGAACCCAATGTGGGTAGATCATCGAGGTGTTTGGAGAAACGGGAGGAGCACATCCATATGATTATTCTGCTTGATTGTTTTGTTACCTTGCTCTGTGGGACTAAAGGGAAGCACACGACTTGCGAGGGACGTGGTAGGGTACTCCGTGGTGGTCCTCTGTTGCATTACACGCTCAAGTTGTACTCACAGAGGTTTGATCTGCATGGTACCACCCGGTGAGTATACCTTAACTGCAATGATAGTATGGCAGTCAGAAGATTGTGGTGGACGCATTGGGTGATTCGGCGATTGGCCTCAGGAGAGGTTGGTCAAGACCAAATTAAGGATAGTAATCACCGGGTACCTATCATCATTGGTCAGTGGGATGCAGAAAGACTAGAGCTAAACCAAGAGACCATCGATCTTTCACTATCGGGACGCTGGTCAAGAGACAAGCCAAATTTGATGTTATATTGTTTTCTAGGAGCATGTCACTTAGCTCTTGATGTAGTATTTCACTAGTTGAGGGAGGGTCAGGGTGGAACCATAGCCACTGTGAGAATGTAGGCCATACTCTGGATATCTGTACTATAGGTCCTTTGAGTAGACCTATACAAATATGGAAATTTCAAACCCAAATTCCGTGCATTGGTTGCAGTCCTATTATGGTACTCGAGGTATAGTAGACAGTACATATGAGGGTTTAGATACACACATCGGGTGGTGTATCATAGAAAGCAAGGCATTACTCCGTGTTAAGGCTTGATTCGACCGAGGAGTTCGGATACGACAGTCCGTACGCTTGCATGGCATAGCGATTGTGGTTTTGTGCGGTAATGTGGCCCAGTAATATGAATTTTCGTACGTCGTTCGGCATAGGTTGAGAGTTGCATATGCTTTCATTATTAGATAGCGGAGACCATGCGAGGAGGGTACTATGTGAGTACCTTGACATGTTGGGGGGTAATTACATATATATATATATATATATATATATGGTTCCTCCCGTATGTATGATTAAAAAATGGTGTCCACAAGTGGAGTAAACTTTAAACAACCTTTACCCACCGCCAAAAACACAATTACCAATGGCAACAGCTGGAATGAGGTGCGGCAAAAGGGGGAAGTGAAAGTTAATCCTCACATGTGAGATCCTCCGAAAGCCAATCCCCATAAGAAGGTTTCCCCAGTTTCCAAAGAAGGCACATGTACCCAAGTTGCCGCAGTTGCTGGCAACACGTGTATTAAAGGTGGGGTCACGCTATTTGATGTTCAAAATGATGAGGAAGGGATTTTGCTATACAAGATGATGTTATTTTTATAGAAGCGAGTAACATATGGAAAAACTCAATGTATATTTAATTAACTGGTAAGAGACCTTTTTTATTCATCAGAATGCATTTATTCAGAGGGAATGGAACTGCACTAGTAGATAGGATGTTTTTGCCACATCAAACGGTTTTCACCTAATTAAATTTGGTAAAGAATCTGACTGTAAGAAGGTTCTTGAATGTGGATCTTGGTTTATGGATAACAAAGTTAATTTTATTAATAAATGGGAAGCTAATCTGCGCTTAGTGGGGGATATGCTAGAACCCTCCCGATTTGGGTCAGATTCCCATATCTTGACCTGTCTTTGTGAAACGCTCATGGCATAAGTAAACTAGCCAATTTGATTGGTACCCCTCTGAAGTTAGACGATAATACCAAACTAGTTAAGAGACTTAACTTTGCTCAACTGTTAGTATACATTAAAGCAACAACAACCATGAAGAAACAATTAAGGGGCAAAGACAGCAAAAGCAATATTTACATATAGAACGTTAAATATGAATGTTTACCACTTGTGTGTGGTCAATGCATGTGCTTTGGACGTTTTGATACTTAGTGTCCAGTGATTGCACCACATATTAAACAAGTTTAGAAATAAAATATGACGACAAATTCCCTAACTGTGGTAATAGGCACAACCGAATAGACCCCAAAAGTGGATCCTCCCATTCAAGCTTCATTTAGTATTGCTAGTCAAAGCCAAAAGCGGCACTTCTAGTATATCAGCAAGCATTACGGTCGATCAGATCCAAAACGAGACCACCATGCCGACCCCCCTCCCTCACGTGTGGAGGGGGTGGAGGAGGTGGTATCCTAGCCCTAAGAAGTACGCACAACGAAATCCTATTATGGACAAGTAGAAGCTCCAACACAACCTGTTCCAGATTGTGACATTAATGAATTGCAGAACGTAAACATAGAAGAATTATCAAAAGATGAAGATAACAATAGCAATGCAGTGGAAACAAAAAGCGTAACCAAGCTTACTAGTGAATAGCGTAACCAGGCTTAATAGTGAATATGATAAACAATTCAGGAAAGAAAAGTGCACTAGCAAGCCAAGAAAAGTGAAAGACGTATCTCCTAGGAATTGAGGAGCAGGGTTCCCCCAACTCCCCATGTCGATCATAAGCTGGAATGAAAAGGTCTAAACAATGATACCAGACGTTTAGACCTCCTTAACCTTCGAAGGAAATTCATGCCTTCGATTTTCATTGAGAATAAATTCAATACTGAAACCATGTTTTTTTTGCTGAATACATGGTTAAAGATTGGTCATTTTTGCATAATAATGACTCTGGCAGTAAAGGCAGAATTTAGCTGATGTGGAATAAAGATGTATGGAGTTTTAACCTCATTAAAAAGGATGATTAGATAATCACTGTTAGTGCGGCTAATGCTGGGGGTACCAAATAATATCTATCATTTGTATAAGCTAATAACTTAGCATCCTATCACACTATTCTCTGGGAAAACATTAGTAACACAAAACTATAGAAGGGCCGTGGATAGTTGTCGACGATTTCAATGCAGTTCTAAAAGATGAAGATAAAAAGGGTGGTCTTACCCTCAAAGTCTCCTATGGAAGAATTCAATAATTGCATGGTGCCCCTGGACATGTCGAGCCATTGCATTGTGGCCTGAAATTCATATAAAGAAGTGGTGAGTGCAAGAAAATTTCCTGTAAATTATACAGTGCACTGATAAATAAAGATTATATGAATATGTTTAAAGACATCAAAATAACCATTCTTCTTTATTCTACTAGTGATCACAACCCTATTCTTATTAGCCTCAACAAGAAATAGGGTAAGAATAAGGGTAAGCTATTTCAATAGTGTAATGACTAGCATCTGTTAGATGATATTATAAAGAAGTTAACGGGATTGTGGCAGTTGAAGGTAATCAGTTCTTTTAGCTAGTTCATATTCTGAAATTGATAAAAGAAGGTTTGAAAGAGTGGAAAAATTACAGGCCGAAAAATGCTGACGTGGTTGATCAACTGTAGAAGCATTATGAGGAACTTCTTATCAGAATTGATAATCAAGTTAATGTAGATGAACTCGGGACAAAATATTATGCAACCCAAGGAAAACTCAAGGAAGCATTGAAAAACAAAGCCATTGAATTAAAACAGAAGGCCAAAGAGAAATGGATCGCAAAGGGGGATGAATGCACAAAATTTTTCTATACCAAAATGTTGGTTAGAAAGAACATTAATTATAACTTTCAATTGATTGATCAGGATGGTTATAGATGCATGGACATGAAAAAGATTTAAGCAGAGCTTATCACTTATTTTACAACATTGTACAATGGGGAGGGTGTGATTAACTTATCCAACGTTCACTATCGGCGATTGGTGAATAGCCGCGGCCACCGCATGTTAGCTAGAGACCTGACTGAATACGAGATCTGGACTGCCTTGCAGTCCATCCATACTGACGCCAGCCCAGCCATGACAGGGTGAGCTCTTTGTTCTATCGGATTCACGGGTTGGACTTGAAAAAAAGCATTTTAATGGCTATGAGTTAAGCTTTCCAGAATTCAAGTTTCAACAAAGAAATTGATCACACTTTTATCTACCTAATTCCGGAAACTGATAAGCCGATTAACATTACAGATTATAGGCCTATTGCCTGTTGTAACATGATTTATAAATTATTGAGTAAAATCATATGTAATAGAATGAATTTAATTCTCCCTGAACTCATTGCAGAATGCCAAAGCGTGTTCATCAAAGGAAGGAGTATTTCATGAAATTCTCTGCTCGCCCACGAACTTATTCAAAGTTTTAAAAAGAAAGGAGCCTATAAATTAGGTCTCAAAGTGGATCTGCACAAGGCATATGACAAAATCAATCGTTGTTTCTTCATTCATATGCTACGGTGCATGAGTTTTCCTCAAAGTTTTTCGACCTAATTAAAGATTGCATTAACACTCCCACCATTTCTATATTGATAATTAGGGTTCCGAAGGGTCATGTCAGTTCAAACAGAGGAATAAGGCAGGGAAATCCTCTTTCACCCTATCTATTTGCAGTAGCAACGGAGTTTTTCTCTATAACACCCCGTAATTTAAAGAATAATTAATTTTTAATAGAAGAATTATGTGAAATGGGTTATGCCATTGCGTTCATCTCAGAATTCTGCTTGAGATAGATCCAAGTTTGCGTAAAATAGATACCGTATGAAGGAGTTATGGACGATGGAAGTTTGGTAGAACAATCAGGAAACATGCCAGGATAACTGGCGCACTTGTGAAGTGCGCCAAAACAAAATTTCACTGGCACACCTGGGAAGTGCACCCAGGCCGAGCCAGGTCTGTAGAATTCTGGAGAGTTCCATGATGACGTGTCTTTTTAATTTGAGCGGTTCTAATGGTTTCTAATCTAATCTAAAGGTCCTAATTCATCTAATACATCTATAAAGAAACATCTAAACCTAACCCTAATCTCATTCAACGCTAATTCATGGCGCCTCCATGCTGCTTCTCCATCTCAAATTAATTTAATTTTTCTTCTCCATCAAGTCAATCATATCTACGAATCAAAATAAGGGTATTCTAAGATCAAGATCTGCTACAATAAAGCCTAATTTTCTTCTTTTAGATCCTATCGCAGTGAGCTTATGTCACTTTCACATATAATTGAATTAAAAAGTAATTGTGATAGGATTGTAAATTGGATCTGATGTATATGCATGTAAATAAGATGAATCATATCAAGTTTTGTAATTTGTTATCCTTCAGATTCATACCCAATTTCTATTATCATATGCCCATCTGATCTACGTTGTCATTATTCATTTCACATGCCCATTTATGTGTTTATGCCAATTTGGATGTTTTGACTATCTCCCCTTCTTCTTTTCCTTTTTCCTTTTTGATATCAGGCTAACTTCGAGCCTAAGCATATTGCGTTGAGATTTACATACGAATAACGTTGGAACGATTGGGAAAAGTTTGGGAAATATGTAATAAAAGGAGATTTGGCATAAATTGTTGATGGCTATGGAAATTGGTTTGGGCATAAATTGGCATAACTTGTACACATGAGATTATAGGCATAATTTGGATTAAAATTATAAACATAATTTAGATTGGAAATTATGGGTGATTGGAATATATTATAACCCAAGATTTGAAATTGGGGCTTGAATCAAGAAAGTGATAATAAACGCCTAAGACACAAGGTTAGATTTGGAGGCCTGCCCGGAACCGCCTGGCAAATCCAGCAACCGCAAACGGTAATCTAATGTGAGAGGTCAAAGGCAGAAATTAGATGCGTAATAATGCAAAGACACGAGGTTAGATTCAGATTGCGGTAGAAGCCTTCCCAGAACCGCCTGACAAATCCAACAACCAAAAACAGTAATCTAATGCGGGGGGTCCTGCAAGATTACGGTTATAATGAATTAATGAATGCTTAACCAAGATAAGACATGTGATTAGACATGGGGATAATAAAGGGTTAAGTGGGTAACATGGGCAGCATGTGAAACATAATAAAAGCACTTAACCAAGATGAGACATATGATTAGACATGGGGATAAAGAGGGGATAAGTGGGAGACCAAGCTTAGGAGGGAAGCTTGTGTCAAGTGGGTGGAATGTTTTCAACCAGTAACCCATTATATATATATATATATATATATGAGCTTGAACTAGGTCGAGGATAGGGACACACTTACCGGGGTTAATTGTAAGAGGTCAATAAAGAGTTAGCGATGGCAGTACAAGTCCAACAGAGTCATGTGCGTGCGTGGGTCGGGGCAGGTAGGCAAGACGTTGTTGCATCGTGTAGGTATAAGTTTTGCATTCCAGTAGTATCGTGGTTGCCACCTTAGGGAGTGATACACCCTATTGTGGGACCAACACAGTTATCTATGAGTTAGGGAGCCGGTCGATTGGGGGGTAGTGGGTACAACTAGTGGTGGTAGGAGCAAGTGGGCACCTACGAGAGCAGCTAGGAGTACACGAAACTACCATTAGTATGATTAGTAGAGAGGGATCATCTTTTAGTATGTAACTAATATGTTGGTACAGGTGCAGAGCGTATCTTATAGTGGTTAGGAGCGCATTTGATGTTCCATCTTGCTTACCTTGTTTTTACCTTGTCATATCTGCTTATGTTATAGTCATCTCTTATATCCAGTTAATGTTCTTATCACGTTACTTTACTGATTATATTGTTAAAGTCACTAGACTCGCCAGACTTTATGTCTGACCCTTTTTGTTTCGCCTCTTTTCTTTCTTCCCCCAGGTCCTTAGGGTGGAATTAGCGAAGCTTGACTCAGATCTCTTTCTTCTTGAAGTGCTTGGAAGTGTTGAAAGTAATGCTCAGCTTTATCTCTTTTTCATTATGGCTATTTGGAGTGGGATTATGGTTTTTCTTTTATGTACTCTGATAATAATTTTGTTCAAGATGGATATTTGTGTACTTGGCTTTAGTATGTGGTTTTGATGTTGTAACCAAACATGTTTTGCTTTTCCATTGCAACGAAAATTTTTTGAACTTTTAAGTACCATTCTATATATCTGTCTTGTGATGTTCATTTCTATACTCTTATAACGCTCCATGGAAGTTAATGCATTCCCTTAGTGAGTGACATTAATGGACGTGGGGTGTTACACGTGGTATCAGAGCTGAAGGTTACCAGAACAGATAAAAGATTTTGAAAACCATTTTCAAAAACATGTTTTAAGAAGGTATTTTCAAGAGACAGGTTTATTATGAAAAAAACATAATCCCTAAAAGCCATATATCATTCTATCGATTCTATGTTTTGAATCTCTTCTTTTTTCCTTTTAGCATGTCCGGGGAATCCGATATACCCGAGGGTGTACAAATACCAGGCTGGTTCAGAAGGTATCTGGAGGCTAGGGCTACTGCCGCAGGCCAAACAAATGTTCCTCCTCCCCCAGCTGTAGCCATTCCTCCTCCCCCCCGTGTATACTCTATTTCTAAGATATGCAAAGACTTTCGTGCGATGGGCGGAAAACCACTTTATGGAACTGAAACGTTTTTTGAGGCTCGAAATTGGCTCAAGGAAGTGGAGGACATGTTTGGTATCTTTGAGATAGATGATGGAAGGACGGTTCAGCTAGCTGCTTGGTTGTTGAAGGATGAAGCTTCCTCTTGGTGGGAACTAACTAATGGAGAACGTGCAGTGGAGACGTGGATGGATTTTAGACAAAGGTTTGAGTTGAAATTTCTTTCACAAGCAGAGGAGAGTTTATATATGGAGAGGTTCTTGGCTTCGAAACAAGGGAGTTTGTCTGTGAAGGAGTACGTTAACAAGTTTAACCAGTTAGCAAGATTTGGTATGGAATTAGTTAATACACCACATAAAAAGGCTTTGAGATTTTCCAAGGGTCTGAATGAACCATTACACGGATTGGCTATGTTCCACATTCCTATGGGGGCTACTTTCGAGAATCTTGT
Organism: Allium sativum; assembly: GCA_030737875.1. NCBI lineage: Eukaryota > Viridiplantae > Streptophyta > Magnoliopsida > Asparagales > Amaryllidaceae > Allium > Allium sativum. The sequence goes on from CM060924.1 coordinate 517,063,857, forward strand.
TGATATGGCGTTAATACATGAAGAGGAGAAAGGTGTTAATGCACAGGATAAGAAAGGGGGTCCAAAGAAGGCACAACAACAACAAAAGAAGGGCGGTAAGGATAAAAAGGGCTCGGAGAAAAGAAAGTGTCACAATTGTGGAATACCTGGCCATTTGAAGAAGGACTGTAGGAAGAAGAAGAGGACTAGTTGCTTCCAATGTGGTGAGGCAAGACATATGATTAAAGATTGCCCAAGGAGGCAAGGACCGAGGACAGGATCTACTTCTGGAGGGTAGGTTCATGCTCTCATGGCAGCTACGCAAGAGAGAGGTAGAAAAATTTCTGTTGAAAGTTTGATTTTACTTTTCGATCATCCTGTACATACTTTGTTTAATTCTGGCGCTTCATGTTCGTTTATATCTGCTTCTGTTGTTTGAGTCTCTCTGCACCTAGATACTAGTACAGTAGTAGATCCCGTTGTTGTCTCAAATCCTATTGGGGGTACGGCTCATCTGTCTATGTTATGTCGGGATTTGAGAATATCTATGTATGGTGTTGAGTTCGAATGCAACGCTTATGTGCTTAGTTTCACGGGCTATGGGTTGATTCTAGGAATGGATTGGCTATCCAGGTATGGTGCCATTCTCGATTGTGAAAAGAGGGTAGTTAGACTGTTGACTAGTTTGGGGAATACTCTCGATATCTCATGCGACCCTAAGGGTTCTGTTATTCTTAGCTACATAGAATCTCTTGACACATCTATTGATGATTTGCAATCTGTTCGAGTAGTCTGTGAGTATGCAGATATCTTTGAGGAGGTTAGGGGCTTACCTCCAAAACGCGAGATAGATTTCCATATATATTTGGTGGATAATGCAAAGCCAGTTGCATTGCCTGTGCGCCACATGGCTCTAAGAGAAAGGAGGGAGCTTAGTAAACAAGTGAAAGAGTTGCTTGAGAAAGGGTTTATAAGAAGAAGTATCTCAGAGTGGGGTGCTCCAGTTGTTTTTACCACGAAAGATAATGGTTCGCTTAGATTGTGCGTGGAATATAGGGAGCTGAATAAGCTCACGAAGAAGAACAAACACCCATTACCGAGGATAGATGACTTGTTCGATCAGTTGGTTGGTGCTTTGGTTTTCTCGCAGTTGGATTTAGCTACAGAATTTCATCAGCTAGGGGTGGCTAAGGACAGCATAGATAAGATTGCATTTAGAACTCCAAATGGTTTCTTTGAATGGCTCGTCATGCCTTTTGGTTTGACAAATGCACCCGCATATTTCGTGGACTTGATGAGTAGGGTGTTTAGGGAGTTTCTAAACAAGTTCGTGGTAGTCTTTGTGGATGATATCCTAATCTTCTCTAGAAGCAAGGAAGAGCATGCCTTACATCTTAGGGAAGTCTTAGAGACCCTTCAAGCACATCAACTCAAGGCCAAGTTCTCCAAATGTCACTTTTGGAGGAAGGAGGTAAGATTCTTAGGGCACGTGGTGTCTGAAGAAGGGATAGCAGTGGACCCCGCGAAGGTAGTGGCAATCCAAGATTGGAAGATTCCTAAGAATGCAACGGAAGTAAGAAGTTTTCTTGGTTTGGCAGGCTACTATAGGATGTTCATTCAGGACTTTGCGAAGATATCATCCCCACTTACTCGGTTGACGAAAAAGAATTTGACCTTTTCTTGTAATGTTGACTATGATGATGTTTTTCAATGTTTGAAGAGGGCATTGACGACAGCTCCAGTTTTAGTTTTGCCAAATGGGAGTACACCCTTCATGGTGTATACTGATGCTTGCGGGACAGGGCTTGGCGCAGTTTTCATGCAAGAGGGAAGGGTGATATGTCATGGTGGAAGGTAGCTGAAGGTCCACGAGAAGAATTACCCTACCCATGACTTAGAATTAGCTGCTATAGTTTTTGCACTTAAGTCTTAGTGCCATTACTTGCTTGGTGAGAGGTTTGAGTTGTATATAGACCATAAGTCACTAAAATATCTGTTCTCTCAAAAAGATCTAAACTTAAGGCAACAGGGGTGGATGGAGTTCTTAGCATCCTACGATTTTGAGATTGCATATACCCATGGCAATGGTAACGTTGTAGCTGACGCCTTGAGTAGAAAGAAGTTGACTTTTAGTCCTTTGTTTGTCGAGTGGCAGAGTTTAGAGTCTATCTCTACCTTTGACTTTAGACCCTCTATCGATTATGTACCCGGTTTGTTGGCATCATTAGAGGTGTGACCTGCGCTTTTGGGATAGATAGTTGCGGCACAGCAAGATGATCCATGGCTGATAGAGATAGTAAACAAGCTCATGAGAGGGGAGTCTTCGAGCCATCTTAGTAGGTAAACTATAGATGAGAAAGGTTGGTTGCATAGGGATGGGAGACTTTGCATATTACGAGACGATAGTTTGAGAAGGACAATCCTTGAAGAAGCACATCGTTCTAAGATGACCATACATCCCGGTGGTGACAAGATGTATAAGGACATGAAGCGAGTTTTCTTTCGGGCCGGAATGAAGAAGGACGTGGCTGAGTTTGTTTCTAGATGCTTAGTGTGCCAACAAGTCAAGGCTGAGCAAAAGAAGCCTGCTGGTTTGCTTCACCCTTTAGAGGTTCCACAGTGGAAACGGGAAAGTGTTTCCATGGAATTCGTCGACGGGTTGCTGAGGTCAAAGAAGAGTAATACGGGGATTTGGGTAGTAGTAGATAGACTTACGAAGAGCGCCCATTTCATTCCCGTTAAGAGTAAAAGAACAGCGGCATTGTTAGCATCTGTTTATCTCCGAGAGATAGTTCGTCTACACGGCATACCTTCTAGTATCGTAAGCGATCGAGATCCCATTTTCACTAGTGAGTTTTGGAAGAGCTTGCAAGAGGCGGTAGGAACGCAATTGTGTTTGAGCACCGCTTACCACCCTCAGACGGACGACCAAACAGAAAGAGTAAATCGAATTTTAGAAGATCTTTTGAGGTTATGCATCTTGGACTTTGGAGGGACATGGGAGGAACACCTTCCATTGGTAGAGTTCGCCTATAACAATAGCTATCAGACTAATATTGGCATGGCACCTTTTGAAGCTCTATATGTACGAACTTGCCGATCACCGACTTATTGGTGGGAATCTACGGATAAGATTTTGCTTGGGCCCGAAAAGGTTACAGAAACTACGGAGAAGATAGACTTGATTCGAAGACGCATGAAGACGGCACAAGACCGACAAAAGTCATACGCTGATAAGAGACGAACCGATCTTGATTTCGATGTTGTAGACACGGTTTTTATTAAAGTATCACCATTGAGGAATGTAGTTCGTTTTGGATCTATAGGGAAATTGGTACCAAGGTTCGTAGGGCCATTCCACATTACAGAAAGAATTAAACAGATGGCCTACAGAGTGAAGTTGCCTGAGAAGCTTAGTGGTGTTCATGACGTATTTCATGTGTCGCATTTGAGGAAGTGCTTACATGATACCGCGGAAGTAGTAGAGTCGAGCATGCTTAGAGAAGCGGAGAAGTGGAAGTGCTTACATAATTGAACTAAGATTTTTCCGCCAACAGTCTTTATTACATCGACTTCCAACGGCTACCACATATTCTATTTAGCCGTCGGCGGCCGTTGGAAACCCGGCGTTAGAATACAGTGTTTCTCTAGTAGTGAATAATATATTTGATGTTTAAAGTTAATGGTTCAAATAAATGTTTGAACGGTGAATGATTGAACTAAGGTTTTGAAAATGTTACGAATGTCGGAACGAGCTCAAATTTTGGATGGATGATAATATATATGTGGATTGAACATCTACAAAATCTTGTTGGATTTGAATTAGTGTAGCTCACAATAAGGTATAGGTGCAACAGAGGTGCTGCAAAACAGGGGTGCCACGGAATGCTCCTCATACACTCACTTATATATATATATATATATATATATATATATATATATATATATATATATATATATATATATACTCACTTATATATATATACACATATATATATGTATTCAAGGAGTTATGGAAAGAATGGAATATATTGAAAGAATAGTTAGAAAAGGATTAAAATCCTAACCTAAATTACATAATGCTTGAATTTATAAATCTAATCGAACAGAGAAATGACAATGGTTCGTTAGATATCCAATTATTTTTGTAAGGGTAGAGAACCATAGCTCTATTTATAGGTGTGGAAATAAATAGAGCTGTAGAATGAGGTCAGATTGAAAACGAACATATTTGAGCCATTTAAAATGAGAAATATCTCTAGACCGACCGGAGCAGTGGTGAGCTGCCTCTAATTGACCGGTCGTCGTGGGTCGATCTCTAGGGGTCAACTATTGACCCTCTGTCTATTCTAGAAAGAAAACCGATTCTTATATTAATTACGCTTATTTGTTACTCTTGTTAATGTCCAATGTTACTATTTATGTTAACCACACCATAATCCCCAAGACTAATCTTATTTAGTTCTCAATAGTAAAAAGTTATTTGAGTTTGAATTCGAATTGAATTATTTTAAACTTAAAAACATCAAAAACTCGTAACCTTCTTGTTTATGCTTCGTTTTCACCATGTTGTACAGGAAAATTGACCAGAATTCCGTTACAATTCCAATGTTATTTTTCTTATCCCTACCGTATTTAATTCAATTTCTCTTAATTTACTTATTTAATTATGACTAATATTACAGGGGTGTTACACGTAATGCATACCTAGAGCAGAAGTATAATAGGGAGGAGACTATGATTAGGTGAGGTCTATTAGATTCAAATGAGATTTCTTCAAAATATTTTAATATATCATATCAATGATACCATAATTTTTTCCATTGTTCTCCATTCGACTTCTCCTACCATGCGCTTTGGAAGATGAACCTCCATCGCGCACTGGTGATGGATATGGTGATTGTTACGTACTATTCTTTTCAAACAAAGTATAAAATCCATCATTTCCCATATGTTATCCAGAGGCATGTTGTTGGTTTGATCTCGAGGAGAAGACCGCACTTGCTATCCATAAATGCAAATAATGATGTCATTAACATCACATTCTTATTTGATATTTGATGCTAAATCTATTGCACCAACTTCAAATGAGCTGTAGGATGTTTATTTTACTTCAAAATGGTAGAGCCGAAGTCTTGAAACGAAAAGGAAATTTTAGCACTAACTCGTAAACATACCAAAAATATTCAAATTCAACTTCACAAGGTCGATCCACGGTTGTTCGCTTCCGCTAACCATTCCCTTTACTGAATCATATCTTGCAGTCTGTTTCGTCACATAAACCAGACAATTGCTTCTTTAGACATAGCAATTTTGGCGAACTTGATCTTTTGTTACCGGCATTTCATTTAGAACACCCGTTGTTGCCTCATTCAATGCATGCAACTGTGGTTTCCTTATGCAATGGCTTGCTTCTTCCACGTTTAGCGTTTGTCACAAAGGTGGAAGCTTTACACCTAGGAATAAGTATAATGTAATTGGGAACTGGCGTATGACTTTTAGTTTACAATCGACCTTTTAACCATCTTGCTTTTATCATGACAGCGCCAGCTGTTTTAATGGACTAATTAAACTTGCTTAATTAAACCAAAGGTTCCACAATTAGACAAAGACAAGAGAGAAAATTTCACAGTTACACACTTTAGTTTCAAAGTCTTTCCTACTTTAATTAAACAAATCGTCATCTAATTGGACATTTAAAACTTGCTCTAACCTTTTGAAATGAAGGTGCTAGTGCGCTGTGTATACCATACGTCAAATGAATCGAAACCAAGTCAATATTGCAATCCCAAAGCCATTCCAGATTTTTGATTTATTTAGCATATATCAGTTAAACTATTGGGGAAAAAAAATTATCCATGATTTGTTTCTAACAGTGGTATAAGGTACACACATCGCCCATTAGTTATCAGTTGTTGTATTATTGGCTAATCATGTCATTTTTTTTTAAAATATACAGTTTAAAGTTTAATCATTGCATTACCATATAGATTGTTATATATTTAATTAGTGTATGCTTTTTGTTGACTTCTGATAAAATTAATGACATCCGTATCAAAAAGAAATTGTTATCATATTTTGCACATATATCCTGGCGTGGGAACCCAATGCATTATCTCAAAATTAGTCTTCCAAACAAACTTATATTGTGTAATTGCTACCTAAGACTTCAATCTTAAATCAGTTTAATACACCCAACATGAAATAAAGTTTGTGGGTGTGGATACAAGAATAAATATGCGGTGGACATTGTCTTACATAACTTCGCTGTACTTAAAGACTATCAAGGACAACACAAAGAAAAGCATGCATTGAAAATATATGTAGACTACAGAAAGCTAATAATTTAAAAAGTGATACATTGAACCCTAAAAATTAAAGTAACATTTTTTATGTTCTAATGGCTCAAATTTTCCACCTATATAAAGCTCCTCACACCTTGATCTTTACCAATTCAATACAAGAGTATATTGTTGATAGACGGAAATACACAGGGAGCGAACTCCAAAGAATCATAGAAAGATAGATCTCAAGAGTAAAAAGGAACGTAAAAAGAAAATAATAATATGGGTAGAGCTCCATGTTGTGAAAAGAGCAAGGTGAAGAGAGGTCCATGGTCGCAAGAGGAAGATGCAATGCTCAAGTCTTACATTGAGCTAAATGGAACTGGTGGCAATTGGATTGCTTTGCCTCAAAAAATTGGTTTGTTTGATCTTTCCTCTATGTATATGAGATGGATTCTTCTGTTTCAATATGAATTCCTAATACACTTAAAGTTATAGTATCCTACTGCATAGATCAGCAGTGGTTATGACGTGTAGTATATTGCATATTATCTAAGACTTATATATAAGTATCCAATTTCAGAAAAAAATATATATCCTACACTGCACATATTTTGGGAAACAAACCAAGGTTTTTCAGGAAGTGACGTTAATCAAGAAATGTTTAGTTTTTGAATTTCTATAATTTAAAAGGTCCTCATTATCGACTTACATCCCTCTATGCTGCATCACATTTCAAAATCAAACTAAAAGTTTTGGATAAGCTTTTACGAGCTCAATATAATTTCCACACAAAATTTTGATAGATTTGAAAATATATGTTAAGTTGAAATATACATATATATTCGGGATGTGGTTATGGAAACAAAGAAATATACTCAAGTTATGGGTTCAATATCAGGATAAAACCCTTGCTAGTAATTGATCAATTTCTTGGTCATTCTGAATCACTTAAATAATTAGGTCTGAAGAGGTGTGGTAAGAGTTGCAGACTCAGATGGCTCAACTATTTAAGGCCTAACATCATTCACGGAGGCTTCTCTGAAGCTGAAGATCGTCGTATTTGCGAACTTTATGTTAGCATTGGAAGCAGGTACATAATGTCTGCTTAGATGTGAATTTCATATTATATACACATTTCAGAATTACACTATATATATAACCTTAATAATTACAGATGATTTATTTTCTTTTTTTAATGTAGATGGTCTGTAATAGCAGCTCAATTGCCAGGAAGAACAGACAATGACATAAAAAACTACTGGAATACTAAGCTCAAGAAGAAATTACTTGGACCTAAAAAGCTTGAATCATCTCAATCCCGACTTGCACTTTCATTAAACCAACATCACATGAACTCAGAAGGAATTGTTATGCACTCAAATGCTGCTGAAAGGATGCAAATTCAGTTACAACTACAAGGGTTAGCTAGTTTCTATGATTCTCCTGCTTTGTGGCCTAAATCTCAAGCTGACCTCTGTCAACCAGAATATTTTTACAATGGCGTGATTAGTTCTACCTATGACAAGTCAACAATAAATGAGTGCTTCAAAGAAGAGTTTAGTACTAGTAGTTCCAAACTGAACCTATCGTTTTTTGATTCTTACAACAACATCGATAATTTACAAGGAATCAACGGGGCCAATGTCCATGAGGAGATGAATTTGAATTGCTACGATGTTAGCCGTTTTCATGATGAATCTTCAACGAGCTCTTGGCATTTTAGCTCTATTCTTCAAGGGGAATCCCTATTTCATGAGCTTGTGTTTGAAAATAATGGTATGTAATGTAGCATCATATTAAGTTGTTATTTATATCTTATATTTTTTAGTCTTGCTTAGCTATTGATGTAAATTATATGTGCCAATAACTAATGATATTGTTTGACGAGTTACGGGGGAAAAAGAACCTAGTATTTCTTATTTTGTCTTTTTTAAGAAAATTGGTACTATTAATTATTACTAATATATATATATATATATATATATATATATATATATATATATATATATATATATATATATATATAAAATTTTACACCCATAGTTGAACAATTTTAAACAAGTAACCGACTGATCGCTCTGGAAATTCACTCGTACTCTAATATCTTGCACAAACTAAAGATGTAAAACGTAAAAACATCTATTGACCTATATAAGACTAATAAAAAACCAAACTAAAAGACAGACTAGACCACAACAAAATACGACTCTTTCTGGACTTTGATCTCCTCACCGCTATCCAGGAGACGCACCCTGACCAGAAAAGGACAATGACTCTAATTTCTTAAACTTCTCCACCTTCTTCTTTTTCTTGTTCTTTATTTTAGTAACCAGTGCATTTCAAGCAGTATTGTCAATAACTTCTGAATCAGAAGCCGCCTGAAACTCGAAAAGCTCTTCATCAAATCTGACCTTTCTTATTACCTTATGTCTGGACGCACGCTAACATGAAGTAGAATTGTCTAAGTTTGTGCTATCAAGAATCTCCATCGCTTCTTCTGCATCGACCTCCTCTTCAATAATCATAGAAGTAATGTCATCCAGAGCTTGCTGAAACAAAGAACCCTATGGAGTAGCCATTTGCATTTGTTGTTATGAATGTCACATAAAAACCCTGCAAAATGCACCGCAATCACCAATGATCAATGCAAATAATCAACAAAACAAGAGACAATAATAAAGTAAGAACACATGCGAATTTTTAACGTGGAAAACCTCTTCGATGTGAAGAATAAAAGCCACGGGACCGATGACGGGGTTCCCCCATTCTTCTCTTACAATGATAATGGAGTGATACACAAATCCAAATCCAAGTCACAAAGTGGAAACACGAATTATCCAACAATAGCTAGCGATAACAGCATCAAAACAAAAGCGAGAAAAGTGAAAAATATCACCGGGAAATAGAGCTCAGAAAAGCTTAGAGATCTCGCAAAAACACTCCAGCAAAGAGCAATCTCAAAATAATAGAAGCAACACACAAAGTCTTGGAGAAACTGACAAGTTTTGATGTTGTTGTCTTATAAATATTTGCTACCTAAAAATGGGTGTATATATAGCCACCAAAGAGGCACCTTGAAGTCTCCATTCAACCACCATAATTAATAAAGCTATTATTCCCAACAAGGTGCAAATACCAAGGAACACCAAAGGTCGAATAGTCACGTATTCAAATAAAAGCACGAAATACCGTAACAACACTTATTGCTCCAATTAATTAAATATGAGTTTTTCCACATAGGAAGAGACTCATTCCCAACAAACCTCCCCCTCCCGACTATGTGGAGGTTGTTGTCATTCCGGCCATCTAACGACAAGTCTCAAATTTGTCTTTTGCCAAAGCTTTAGTCCTCATGTCGGAACCATTATCATCGGTATGAATTTTCTCAAACTCAATTAACTTATCGTCAAGAACGTCATGTATCCAATGATATCTCATATCAGTATGCTTCAACTTTGCATGAAAAGTGGAATTATTAGCATGATGGATTGCACTTTGATTATCACAATACAACATATACCTCTTTTGTGTAAATCCAAGATGACGAACAAACTGCTTCATCCACAACAACTCCTCATATGCCTCTGTCTCTGCAATGAACTCCGACTCAGTAGTAGACAAAGCCACACATTTTTGTAGCCTAAATTGCCAAGGCACTGCTCCCCCTGTAAAAGTGATCAAATAACCCGAAGTAGATTTTCTCAAGTCAATATCACCTGCCATATCAGAATCTGAATAACCAACAAGACAAAGCTTTTCACTCCCAAAACAAAGCTTCATATCAGCAGTACCCTGTAAGTATCTCATAATCCATTTCATAGCATTCCAATGCTCTTTACCTGGATTAGGAAGAAATCTACTAACCAAACCTACATCATGAGCTATATCAGGCCGAGTGCAAATCATTGCATACATCAAACTACCAACAGCGAAAGCATAAGGAACATGCGTCATCTTCTCCTTCTCTTCTGTTGCGGAAGGACACTGTTGAGAACACAACTTAAATGCATAGCAAGTGAAGTACTCACAGGCGTTGCTTTCTCCATATTGAACCATTTAAGCACACTCTGAATATATGCTTCTTGCGATAGCCATAACTTTCGAGCCTTGCGATCACGAATAATTCTCATTCCTAAAATGTTCTTCGTCGGACCAATTTTCTTCATGGAGAAAGTCTTGTTCAATTGTTGCTTCAGACTAGCAATCCGATCTACATTTTGCCCTACAATAAGCATGTCATCAACATAAAGTAGCAAAATGATAAAATCATCGTTAGCAAATTTCTTCAAGAAAACACAATGATCATTATATGTCTTTTTGTACCCTTGCTCCCCCATAAAAGAGTCAAATTTGTGATACCATTGTCTTGGAGCTTGTTTTAGACCATGCAAACTCTTCTTCAATTTGCACACATATTCTTCCTTCCCCTTAACTTTAAAGCCCTCTAGTTGTTCCATGCAAATGTCTTCTTTAAGGTCACCATAAAGAAAAGCGGTCTTCACATCCAACTGCTCAACTTCTAAATTCAAACTAGCAGCAAGACCCAAAACAACTCTAATGGAAGACATCTTGATAACCAGTGCAAATATCGCTTCAAAGTCAATTTCCTTTCTTTGGTTGCACCCTATTTTCAAAGTCAATTTTCTTCTTGTAAACCCAACGATTCTTCAAAGCCTTCTTTTCCTTCGGTAGTTTCACTAGATCAAAAGTGTTGTTATCATGCAACGACTTCATCTCTTCTTTCATTGTATCCAACCAAAGTTGTTTATCATCGCCGTCTATAGCTTCCTTAAAGGTCCCGGGTACTCCTTCATTCGGTCAAGAGAACATACTCAGAAGAAGGATACCTAGTGGAAGAACGGCGTTCCCTGGTAGATCGCCTTACAAAGGTTGTTTGAGTTTCAGGAGAAGCATGATGATCAATTTTAGCATCTTCATCATGGGTATCATCTTCCTCAGGTACATGACCTTCATTGTCATTTTCTTGTACATGCTCAGTTGGAGTTGGTGCAGGAGTTGCAGGAGTCGGAGGAAGATCTAAATCAACCAGATCATACCCACTATGAGATGCAGTTTCTTGTGATTTTTGAATATCTTTAATTGCTTGGTCTTCAACAATGTCTACATCCTTGCTACGAATCAGTTTCTTCTCTATAGGATCATAAAACCTATAGCCAAACTTGTCATGATCATAGTCCACAAAGATGCATTTGCGAGTCTTGGAATCCAGCTTCGATCTTTCATCATTAGGCACATGCACAAATGCCTTACACCCGAAGACACGTAAATGACTGTAGGAAACCTCCTTGCCAATCCAAACCTTATCTGGAACATCACCATTTAAAGAAAAACAAGGAGATAAATTAATCACATGTGTAGCTGTAAATAAAGCTTCACCCAAAAGTATTTTGGCAACTTAGCCACTGAAAGCATGAACCTCATTCTCTCTAACAAAGTCCTATTCATTCTCTCTGCTTCAACATTAAGCTATTGTGTCTTCTTTGGTGTAAATTGCTGCTGAATACCTTAAGCCTTACAATATTCAAGTGGACCGATGTACTCGCCACCATTGTCAGAACGTAAACACTTTAGCTTTATACCAGATTGCTTTTCAGCCAAGGCTTGAAACTGCTTAAAAACATCAAGTACCTGATCTTTTGTTTTTAAAGAATATGTCCACAATTTCTTTGAACAATTATCAATAAAAATAACAAAGTAAAGTGCATCACTAAAGGTCTTAACTTTTAACGGACCACAAACATCAGAATGAACAAGATCAAACAAATCTGATTTTCATGAAGGGGGATGTCTCTTAAAGGAGACCCGATTCTACTTTCCTACAAAACATTTGTCCAATTTTACACACTTCAAATCAGGTAGGGCATTTTTCTTCATCATACAACTTAGCCCCTTTTCACTTATATGACCAAGTCTTCTGTGCCACAATTTTGCAAGATCGACAATTGCCACATTTACAGAATCAGTGAGAATTGAGGCTTGAAGCAAGTACAAGCTTGTGTGCTTCTTTCCATGAGCTAGTACCATGTTTCCTTTAGTAAGCTTCCATTGACCGCAATGAAAAGTGTTGCAGTAGCCATCATCATCGAGTTTTCAAGTAGAGATCAAGTTTAGTCAAATTTCAGGAACATGTCTAACATTTTTAAGCGTTAACTTTGCTCCAATGTTGGTCACCAAACATACATCTCCAATGCCCACAACCTGAGCCACACCATCATTACCCATCTTCAACACCCCAAAGTCACCAGGTGTATAAGATATGAAGAATTCCTTCCGTGATATCACATGTGGTGATGCTCCACTGTCAATGACCCAACTCGACTCATATTTAGAAAGGTTCACATAGCTCTCATTATGTACAATGATAAGATCACCGCCAGTTGTAGTAGCAGCTCTATCATCATTACTACAATCCTTTTGATCTTGCTTCTTATTTTCCATGCCTTTACCACCCTTGTTGTCTCTTTTCCACTTGTAGCAATATTATTTATGTGACCGGATTTATCACAATAATGACACTTCATATATATTTGCGTATCTTCCATGAGATTTGCTTCTACTTTTGTCTCTGGAAACTGAAGCTTTACTCTTGCTTCTTCCTCTGTTTTCAGCAACACATGCTTCCTCGGATGAAGAAGACACACCATGAGATTTCTTCCTCATCTCTTCATTCAAAATATCAACTTTAGCAATATCTAGTGTAACTTTGCCATGTGGTGCTGAGTTGCAAAATGTCATTCTGAAAGTGTCCCATGAATCGGGAAGAGTGCCAAGTAACAAAAGTCCCTGAATTTCATCATCAAAATTTATATCCATAGCAGATAATTGTTGAATAATGCCATGAAAATCATTCACGTGATCAGAAAGTGATTTCTTGAATTGTACTTCAAGCCCATCAATTGCTTGATTAGGTACAATTTATTATTTCCAGACTTATTAGCATAAAGGGATTCAAGTTTTTGCCATAGGTATCTAACATGAAGATCATCATTTATATAATTCAAAACATTATCATCAACCCACTGACGAATAAATCCACACACTTGTTCACGTTCAAATTCCTACTGATCATCAGTTTTACCTTCTGGTTTTTCAGCACTAAACACAGGTAAATGCCAACTTTTGACGTACAACAAGTCTCTCATTTTTCTCTTCCAGATATGATAGTTAGCTCCATTCAAACTAATCATTCTACTAGTGTTGATATTACTAGAATCCATCAGGGGATATTACAAATTAACCAACTTTGCTTTGATACCAGTTTGTTATGAATGACACAGACAAACCCAGCAAAATGCACCACAATCACCAATGATCAATGCAAATAATCAACAGAACAAGAGACATTAATAAAGTAAGAACACACATGAATATTTAACGTGGAAAACCTCTTCGATGTGAAGAGTAAAAACCACGGGAGCAATGATGGGGGTCCTCCCAAACTTCTCTTACTATGATAATAGAGTGATACACAAATCCAAATTCAAATCACAAAGTGGATACATAAATTATCCAATAATAGCTAGCAATAACAGCATCAAAACAAAAGCGAGAAAAGTAAAAAATATCACCGGTAAATAGAGCTCAGAAAAGCTGAGAGATCTCGCAAAAACACTCCAGCAAAGGGCAATCTCAAAGTATTAGAAGCAGCCCATAAACTCTTGGAGAAACTGACAAAGTTTTGATGTTGTTGTCTTATATATATTTGCTACCGAAAAATGGATGTATATACAGCCACCAATGAGGCACCTTGAAGTCTCCATTCAACCACCATAATTAATAAGGTTACTATTCCCAACAAGGTGCAAATACCAAGGCGCTCCAAAGATCAAATAGTCACCTATTCAACTAAAAGCACAAAATACCGTAGCAACACTTATTGCTTCAATTAATTAAATATGAGTTTTTCCACATAGGAAGGGACCCATTCCCAACATCTGCAACTCCCGATGCTCCTCCTGAGCTAAAGGTCTCTCGCTAGAACATTGATGATTCATGGGTATTTCGTATTTTTGTTAGTACTTTGAAATTTGAATGCTTTTGGAATAACACAATCTTTGAATAGATTATTTCTTTACAAATTATCTTCATCACAATGCTATGAACAATAATGCCAAAGTGATTATTCATCATACTTGCCTAATTATTGAGTGATGGGAATAATGGATCCACATGCATATATAAATATTGGTAAAAGGAAAACCAAATTACTCAAATCATCGCCAATCACATAACAAGCATAATGGTCAATCTCGTTTGATGGCCATGCTGTTGCAAATAAACCAAATTTTGCATTTATAATCTAGAATTATTATGACAAAATATCTAGCTAGAATACATGAGATACTTATGGAATATATATATATATAGCTGAATTTGTATAGAAGAATATTTAGACGATACTTATGAAGAACCTTTAAGATGAGTGAATCTTAACCATAGAACCACAATAAATAAATGTTAATTCACTCATTTAGGTTATAAGAAAATAGTAAGAAAAAAAATTAAGAAAATTTCAAGATTTTTTTTGAAATTTTGTGTTTAAATTTTGTAATACAATTATCTTCTCCCCTTATAAATAAAATAATTTTTTCTTCTTCAACCTCTCATCTACTACTTCTAAATTTTTTATTTGCTAGCAAAGTGGCAGAGTAAGGTCGAAGATCCTCCTAAGGATGACGAATAATAGTTGTCCATTTTTAATGCTCAAGAAGATAAACTATAAAAATTGAAGTTTAAAGATGATGGCTCTCCTTGGAGCAAACGACGTATGGGAGGTAGTCAAGAAATACCACAGAACAAGAGAATGAATGTAATCTATTTCAAACCCAAAGAGGTAGTTTGATAGATTTAAGAATGAGAGACAATAAGACCCATTATCTGATCCATCAAGAAATTTATGAAGATACATTTAAGAAAGTCTCAGAAAAAAGTCAATTAAAGAGGCATATGGAAGCTTGGAACGTCTTACGAAGGCAACGATTAAGTCAAAAAGGTACATATTCAAACTTTAAAAAGAGAATTTGAAAGTTTTCTTATGAAAGAAGGTGAACCTCTCTTTGATTACTTCCCAAAAGTTTTAATGGTTAATAAAAAAATTTAGTAAGAGATGGTGAGAAGTAAGATGATCTAAGAATAATGGAGAAGATTCTTAGATCAATAGGTCGAAGTTTAAGCGTGTTGCCGCCATCATCAAAGAGATAAAAAAAACTTGGATGGCATGAAAATAGAGAATTCTCAATTTTTTGTAATCTTACAAAGAAAAGAAAATGAGGAAGTGACTGTGAGGTAAGTACTTAAGATATAGATTGATTATCAAAAGAACGAAAGAAGTAGAAGTCAACAAAGGCGAGGTTGTGGTCAAAAACGAGGATGTCGTGGTAGTGGACACAGGCGAGGTTGGAGGCCTAATGACGACAACAATAATGACAATATTCGAAGAGGAGAAAGATCATATGGGAGAGGAAATCTAAAATCAAGATATAACAAGTCACACACCAAATGCTACAATCATGAAAATTTTGGACATTGCGCTTTTGAATGTAGAGTTCCAAAAAACAATAAAGTTGAAGAAAAGACCAATTACACTAAAGAAAAATGTAAAGAGGATGGGTCATTACAACAGACTTATAAGGAAAACTAAAGAGGTAAAGATAATTAATAGTACATAAATATTAGTGCAAACAACCATATGGACGGAAAAAAAGCATGTTCAAGGAGCCTGATGAATTGATGAATAACAATGCGACATTTGAAGATGAATCAATAGTATATGAAATTAAAGGTCAACATATATGGTATTTGGATTTGGAAGGAATGAAATGAAATATTTTGAAGAAAATATGTTAGTTAATGAAAAGGACAAAAAGTAAAGCTATAAGTTAAGAGATTATCCCATGAAGGAAGGTAAGGAGAAACAAAGAACTATATAGAGAAAAAAATTGCAAAGAAGCTTTCAAAGCTTAAAGATGCAATGGGAGGAAAACCAACGAAATAAAAGACGAAGATCTTTCAAAAATCGAGAAAGTGAAAAATGAGAGTAGTAATGAATTAAATTTGGAAGAGAATAAAAAAAAGGGACATAAAAAATATATAAATAATGAGAGGTAAATGTTTTGATTTATGACATAAAATCACATGTATGTTGAAGGTGATGACATGTGTGCTGTAGCGGAGAAGAAGATATCGCAATAAGGAGTCGAAAGAGGCAGCAAGGTATTTCAAACATCTGAATAATTTCAGAGTTTTATCCCAGAAGTATTTTCAAACGTTTGGCCTTTAATTTCAAACACCTGAAAACATTTTAAGACGTTTGGAAACATTTTAAGACGTTTGAAATTGAATCTGAATGTTTGAATCAGAGATATTATGTTTTTACTGGGTTTTGTGGAAGATTTAGTTTGAGATCTTTTAGGGCTCAATCAGGGAATTGACCTAGGTTTTCTATCTTGCTATATAAGCATCTTTTTAGAGATAGATTATTTGTATTGGAAAGGGAGAAAAGTTTTTGTGTTTAGGGATTGAGATATCTTCTCAATTTTAGGTTTTTCTTTGTAATTAATTGGTGGATTAATAAATGTTTGTTTGGAGGAATTCGTTTTTTATTGTTTTCTACTTCTCTCTTTTAAAATCTAACTGTGTAGTGATCCTAAGGAAACTCTAACAATTGGTATCAAAGCCTTGTACAATTTTTTTTATAGAGTGTTTAAATATGGATAAAATAATTGTTGAAAAGCTTAATGAGAGAAATTGGGGATTATGGAAGGCAAAAATGGAAGATTTTTTTATCTTAACGATCTTCATAAGCCACTAGAAAACAATGGGGAAAAAACTAGCAGTTTATCTAAAGCGAATTGGAAGACTTTGGATAAGAAGGCTGTTGCGTCTATTCAATGTTTTTTGGATAATTAAGTTTTTTATATTGTTGCTAATGAAACATTTGCTTATGCAATATAGAAGAAATTGGAAGGAGTTTATGCAAAGAACTTCGCAACAAACAAAGCTCTTCTTATGAGAAGATTGGTGAATCTTGAAGCTTAAGGAAGTTGGATAAATTGATGAGCATCTTAATGATTTTCAAGAAATCGTGAATCAATTAGCTTCCGTGAATTTCAAGGTGGATGATGAAACACAAGCTTTAATGATGATGAGTTCATTACCAGAGAGTTGGGAAACACTTGTGGTTGCATTGAATAACTCAAATTCGTATGACCTTTTTTCAATGGGGTCAGTGGTTAGTAACTTGCTTAATGAGGTGATGAGGAGGACGAGCCTTATGGAACGAAAAGATAAGGAGGCAATTAAAATTGGAAATCCAATTGAAAAGGCTTACATTGTAAGAAGGGTTAATCATCGAAATATGGAAAGACAATCAAATAGACCAGACATGAAAAAGGAATACGTTTGTTTTTACTGTGACAAATCTGATCATCAGCTAAGATTTTGTCATAAGCTTAAAAGGGATAAAGAAAAGATGAAGGCATTGGAAGAAGAGTCGGATGAACAAAATAATAATGATAATGAGGTGAATTTTGGTGAGGAACTTGTGAGCAGTGTTTTATGTGCTAATGAAGGCAAAAGTAGAGATTGGGTACTTGATTAGGCGCTTGTTTCCATATATGCCATCAAAGGGAAGCATTTGTTGATTTTGAAGAACTGGTAAAGTGAAATATGCCGATGGTCGAGATTCGCAAATTAAAGGCATATATATGGTTAGGTTAAAGATGACTGATGGAAAGGTGGTGAAGCTAACAGGAGTTAGGTACATCCTTGAAATTAAGAAGAATATTGCTTCAATAGGATAGTTAGAACAAAAAACCTGCAATTTTTTGACTAGAGGTGGAGTCATAAGGGTTTGGAGGGGTAATAAGGAGCTTCTAGGCGCAAAATGGAGAGATAACAACATATATAAATTGCTTGAAAAAATGGGGGAGAGTGTTATGAGTTCTCAAATTAGATTTGGAGAAACAAATTCATCTGAATTAAGGTGGAGCTCGCAAAGTAAAGCCACAAAGCCTACATGGAGGCCATTGTAGTATTACAAACAATTTTGAGATTTTTTTTTGTGGTGCATTTTATGAGGGAGATGCATATTCTATAGGCGGTTTTTGGATTTGTTATGTAATTGGTGATTTTTGAAGTGTTGATGTGATTTCATATCAAGGTGGAGTATTGTGATTTGTGATAAAATCACATGTATGATGAAGGCGATGATATGTGCGTTGTATCAGAGAAGAAGATACCGCAAGAAGGACTCGCATGAGGCAGCAAGGGATTTCAGACGTTTGAAATTGTTTTTCAGATGTCTGGATGATTTCAAGTTTTATCCTGGAAGTATTTTCAGACGTCTGAAAACATTTTTAGACGTCTGAAATTGAATTCAGACATCTGAATTGGAAATATTCTGTTTTGACTGGGTTTTGTGGTAGATTTATTTTGAGATCTTTTAGGGCCCAATTAGGGAATCGACCTAGGTTTTCTATCTGCCTATATAAGCATCTTTTTAGAGATAGATTATTTGTATTGGAAAGGGAGAAAAGCTTGTTTTTGTTTTTAGGGATTGAGATACCTTCTCAATTTTATGTTTTTCTTTGTAATTAATTGGTGGTTTAGTAACGGTTTATTTGGAGGAATTTGTTTGTTATTGTTTTCTATTTTCCTCTTTTAAAATATAATTGGGTAGTGATCCTAAGGAAACTCTAACAGTATAAAATCAAAGAACAAGAAGAAGTCATGGAACAGGGAAATAACATTCAAGAGCCTAAAGGGTATTTAAAACATGAGCGAAATTACGAAGAAATGGTACTAGATTATTTTGGTGAAGTAAAAAAAGAAATGCTCAAAGAGGAAGTGAAAGACAGGATTGAAAAACTCAATGACGATGAGAAAAAAGTAGGTGGCAAAGATAACACAACCCCAATTTTGGAGAAGCTTAATTTTCGATAATTGACTTTTGAACACTTGCGCAAAAGTAATTTTCGGGAAAAATATAAAGAAACTAGATGGGTCAAAGATTACAAGTGTGAATTTATGAAAGAGTTCAAAGATAGCATATATGACTCATTTAAAATTTATGACATAGGAATAAATACTTCAAAGATTTTAATCTGTGAAAAATTCAAATCTCCCCCAAGAGGTAATGTCTTCGTATATTCAAAGAAAAGATAATTGTCATCGATTCCAAATCATGAGTTTGATACCTTGCTTCATGCGGTCTAAGTTATATTGAAGCTTATTTAATCACTTTACTTCTTTGCATAATAACAAATCCTAATCTAGTTCCCAAGCATCGGTACACACCAATAAATCCTTATTACCTTCTGGTACTGCAAATATAGGAGCATTGATTAACTAATGCTTAAATCTCTAGAATGATTCCTCATAGTTGCTCGACCAAACAAATTTAACTTTCTTTATGATTAGTCCCACAATATTGCTATCCATGAGAAATTATTAGTGAACTTTCGGTAGTAGACAACTAGTCCAAGAAAACTTTTTATCTTAGTTACACTCTCTGGTCTCTCTCAATTATTGATAGCCTCAATATTATGTGGATCAACTGAAAAACCTTTATCTAAAACAAGGTGACTAACAAAATTCACTTCCATATCTTTAAAGAAATATTTCATAATAAGGCTTTCAGTTGATATTGTCTCAATATCTCAAAATACAATTTTAAGATGAATCTCATGATTTCTCTCATCCTTAGAATATACCTATATTTCATTGACGAAAATGAGTAGAACCCAACCAAAGGATTTTGGAAAATCCGGTTCATAAGATCCATAAAAAAGCAGATGCATTAACTAATTTGAATGGCATTACCATTTTTTCATTGGATCATATCTAGTTTCTAAATGCAGCTAATTGAATACTATCCTCTACTACCCACAATTAATGGAATCATCTAGCTGAATCTATTATAGAAAATACTTTGTCTCCACTCATCTGATTAACATGTCATTAATCCCCGATAATGTTTATCTATTCTTCATCATCTTTGTCTAAGTTTTCGATAATTGTTGCATATCTTAATGACCTATTTGACTTCTTCACGAGTATCACGATACTCCCTAATGTGAACTGCTTGGTCTAATGTAACGCTTTCCTACAATACCACTAGCTACACATTAAGTTCCTCCATCTCGATTGGTTTCATTCTATAAGGTGATCAACTAATGAATTCTACTCTAGGTACAAGATTTATTCTAAACTCAATAGAGCTCTTTAGTGCAAATCTTGTAGTTTCTTTGAAAATATATGTTAGCTCCTTTACTACGGGAACTTTACTTATCTCGAGGTCTTATTCGACCATTCTTACTAGTACACACCTTTTCTAACTTCCATTCTCATCTACATACACAATTATGTCATTTAACTAAGTTGTCTCAATGATATTTTCCTATTGTATCAATGTAACACCCCGAAAAATATACCCTAAATAAACTTAAGTAACTAAATTACTAATAAGTAATAAGAATTAATAAAATAATTATTTACTGAAAATACGAATATTTAATAATTGAGAATTTGGTCATGAAAATGTTACTATTTATTCATGGTAAGGTTTTAGCCTGTTTGCGTATTTACTTATCGAAAACCGAGTTCGTATGAAAAGTTACGAATAAAACAAGTTGGACAAGAATAATATACACATTGAATTTGAATTTGAAATTTAAATGTAAATCTGGAATAAAAATAAATACAAATGGCACAAGGGAATATTCCTTTTCGAATTTCAAACTTTTGTGTATACATAAACATATTATAGGGGATAATAAATGAAAGAAATAAAATGAATTAATAACCAATCAATACAAAACCGCATGTTCAAGTGAACTAAATTCACTATGCCCCGACTTTAAGGGGTCGACCGCTCTCTTGGGAGGGTGTTGACCGCCCTATAAGGCAAATGCGGGGTGGTGGTTAAGTTTAGATATGTTTTTATATATAAGTTGTTGATATGAACGATTGAGATTTTATAAATTGAATTCGATGCTTTATACATACTTCAAACACTATAAATAAGACCTTAGCCTCCTCTCTAAACCTCACATTTTCCTCTAAACTCCTCCTCCATTATGTCTCTCCTCCATTCATCCTAAGTTCCAAATTTGGCCAGGTTAGTTTACTTCTTCACAAGTCTAACTTGATTATTTCTATCATCTCTATTCTAATTTCTATATAGATTTCTAAAGGTTTATATATGTATAGGATTCTAATTTGATTCTTATATACAATACTTTAGGAGAAGAATTTGAAGTATGTAACTTCAAGGCTTCAACCTAGATATGGTTAAGCAGTTTTCTCCTTCTTCTCGTTATAATATGAGTGGGAATTACTTCAAGTTTATTTTCTATAATTGTTAGTATAAAAAGCTAGATTGTTTATGCCTAAAAGAGATTTGGGATTCTTGCGAAAACAAACACATATATATCCCCTAAATCCCTAATGAATGTCGAAAATGGTCAGTCTTGTGTTTATTTGAGTTTTTTATTATGGATGTAAGTAAAAATGGATTTTTGGGTGTTTGTGTAAATTCACTATTTAGTCTGATTTACTTTCTTTCATTTTTATGGTAAATCAAATTTATGCAAAAAAAAAAACCAGGTTTGGGTATTGTAACTTATATATGTTTAAAACCTGTTTTCTATTAAGTCTTAGGACTAAATGTAATAAAAACACATATTATCAAAATCTTAGTTTTTTTAAAATATCTTATACGAAAGTAAAGCAGTACTAGAAGGAAAATACATATAATGTTGTTATTCACCTTGTTCGTTCTTTTCATTATTGAAATAATCATAAAAACTTAGGTTACAAGATATTTTATTTGTGTTTTGTTGTTTCCCTATTATTACTTTAGATTCAAAATGAGAATGTTATATGTAATAAGCTTGGGAAATATTACTTGCAAACCTTGATTTTGAGTTAGGATAGATATTTCTACGTTTAAAACATTAACTTTATGCACGCCAATAATCATGCTCTTATTTATATATATTAAATAACATAATTAACGTATTATTAATGCATATTAAATGCGTTTAGTTAGGAATTTGAATTTAAAATGTTCCCGTAGGAAATTTGTATGTTGTTTGTGTATTAATCGATTTTGATGAAACTTAATGACGCGTGAAATGAGGTTAACTCCTACTTGTACTAGAAGCCTGCCTGGAACCGATCGGCATATCCAACAGCTACAAGAAGTTAGTTTAATGTGAGATGTCTAGTGCCATGGACCATTTACAATAAATACATGAGGATACGAGATTAACCATATTATTATCTTGCTGCTTCATTCCACTTTGGATTATCTATCACATTCACCCTCGACCACTCTCGTTTAAGTTCACAATTGAAACACCAATTCCACTTTGTCGATAACTTCCACCTCGTAGAAAAGGGTTAATAAACAAAGACCACTGGAAACCTCCAGAAGACCCATGCTCATCATAGCCAGAACCTAGGCCCTCAACTCCTCAAGGTGACGGAACGGTACAAACCCGTCCACTATGGATCGGTACTAGCCTATACACTTAGCCAATTTTTGGCTAAGTGTTGGACCAGCCAATTTTTAGCTAAGTGTTGGAGTGTGACGGCCCTCCCCGAACCAGTCGACATTTCCTCGAAATGCGTTGTGATAATGTCCGACTAGCACGGGATGGTCGTCAAAGGAAAAGGATTTGGAACTATGGATCACCAAAGGACCTATAATATATCTCACAGTGCATGGAATAAAATATAATAATAACATAATTGACATAAAACAGGCGATACAGTGCACAAATTGAAAACTAAACCATCATAGCAACGGAATCCAAAATATAGCTTATGATCCAAACCATCATTATTACAATTTCAAAATACTGTCTCTAAAGCAAAATAGAAAAGGTACACTACTAATGCCCAAAGCAGTGACCAACAACAACATAAGGAGAATATACGTAAATAGTACGTGGAAGCCTCCTGCTCATCTCCAGACAACTACTCATGCATAACCACCTAACCTGTCTCTAGTCTTCTTGTTTAGGAGCACCCATAGTAATAAAAAGAGACATAAAACTCTGGGTCAGACAAAAGTTTGGAATGAGTGATAGCAGCAAAACAAAACAATAAAAGGTATAAATAATCATAACTGAACCTGGACCTGCAACCAAAGTGTTAGCACAACTAGATGTACAATACTCTAAGGTAACACTAACATAAAGTGTAAAATGGAAGTGTGCATGTCATGGTGATAGCAAACATCGAACATAGCAATCATCCTCACATCACTCAATCAGTGCGTAAAGCATACGATATCTACCGCTTTGATCACCAAATCCATTGGAGCCATAACGACAACTCCGTACAACTACTGCTATGATCAAACTTCCCTGGTCTATAGTCGATAATAACCCTACCCAGTCCACACATCCCTGGCTCTAGGTTAAGGGACAACCAGTCCACACTTCCCTGGCTCTGCTTTGTCTACATGCCCCCTCTCTTCAACGGTGAACCAAAGTTATATATATCGATAACCCCTTTGCACACGTCCCACAACAAAGTCCAACTCTAGAAGTTAACTCGTTGGTTCCCATCTGAATCCTGAGTAATAACTTATTACTTGGACTTCCTTTTCATCTCGGCAACTTGTCGGATCATACTTAATCTTCATAAAAGTACATAATTGTCGTCGCGTGGCAGAAGTTTGATTCTGGTTCGGTTTGGAGTCATCATCTTGGTTCGAGTCATGGTCGGTTCGTGGCTCATGACCCCCACCACCCCGGTTTGTGACCACCCCCTGGTTCGTGACCATCCCCCCGTGTCGTGACAACCTTCCCGGTTCGTGACCACTCCCCTTGGTTCGCGACCATCCCCCAGTTCGTCACCACCCCCGACTCGTGACCATCATCTTGGAGCGGTTCGGGACCATCATCTTGGAGCGGTTCGTGGCCATCATATTGGAGCGGTTCATGAGACATACCCCCTTCAGGAATCGAAGTTCTCCTGGGCGGTTCGTGCGGCATACCCCCTTCAGGAACCGGTTTTCTGCAGTTTTTCCAACAAGCTAATTTCGCCAAACGATGGCGTTTTTAACCATTCTAACCTTACTATGAAGTCAGAAAACATAACAAATAACAGTAGTAACATGCAGAATCAACCAAAAACACCAAAATATCAATCACATGAAATATTTTAGATCAAACATACCCAAAAAGCAGGATTTTCCCCTTAATCCCCTTAAGCATGTTTAACTATAAGATTAGCAAACTTAATCCTATTTAACCCAAATTTTCAGCAGTGACATAAAATAATATTTTAGAACTTCTACATATTTTTCCACATTTTTATGATGCATAATTTCTCTAATTATCTATAATCATCCATAATTAGCCGTAATTAGTGAATATAAGTGCAAATTACTCACCTTGGTCACAAATAAATTACAGATCTGAAAAGTCCACGAATTTAGGTCGAATTCCTATGTGTTCCAGCAGCTCTATCTCAATTTTGATGTTAATCCGCCTTAATTTGATGTAGTTTTGCTTAATTTGTGATTAGGAAGTGATTAGGGATGAATTTAGAAAGTGGAGACCATTATTAGGGTTAGAAGAAGGTAAGTGGCAGCTGGAAAAGTGAAAAGGAATGTTTCTCCAAACCCTTTCAGCCCTCCCATAACCCAAATTCCGAAATGGGCTATTGGCTTAGCTGCTAATCACCCGGTTAAGCCCAATTATGTTGTTTTTCATCTTTCAAAACTTATTTCAGCCATATCTCCCAAACGGTAAGTCCATTTAATTAATGTGACCACTCTACGGAAAGGTAAACCATCATCCGAATCCAATGGAAGTGGTTTCAAGTCAGAACTCTTTACCAATCAAAAGTTATAGACAAAATTAGATTCGCCAGGGGCAAAACGGTTATTTAAAATTCGGCAAAAATCGTGAACATGGGAAATGACCCCATTAGTCATTTCCCAAAGTCACACGATCATATGACTTTGTATGTGAATAAAATAAATATTCTATGATCCTCCAATACGTAGAATGCGGGTCGTTACGCTATCCCCCCCCCCCTTAGGAAAATTTCGCCCCCGAAATTCCTTAATCAAGAAAACAACCAAAAGGTCCCGCATGCCTATCAACCATTTACAATCAATCAAACATACATAACAAACACAACAAACCTATCCTAGCATGCAGTTTACTAACAAGGGAATAATTGTATCACGATTAAAACCTTACCAGCCAAAGATTTCTGGATGCGACTTCCTTATGTTTACCTCTGTTTCCCAAGTACAGTCATTCTCATTATCACCCACTGGACCTTAACCAGTTTCACCATCTTCCTTCAAAGTTGCTTTATATCATGTCTGACAATATGAATCGTTCTGTGGCTCCTAACTACCTCAGATTCCACTTCGATATCATCCAACTGATTTGGTGAAATAGTAATATCATAATTGTGCACGAATTTCCTTAACTGCGAAACATGAAATATGTTGTGCTCTCCCGCCATCCTCTCAGGTAATCCAACTTTATACGCTAAATTCCTCACTTGCTCAAGAACTGGAAATGGACCAATAAACCATGGTGCTAACTTACCTCTCCTACCAAATCGAATTACATTCTTTAATGGAGAAATCTTGATGAATACCAAGTCACCAACAAAGAATTTCAAATCTCTTCCTCTTTTATCAGCATAACTATTCTTCCTATCTTGGCCAGCCTTCATTCGCTGTTGAATAACCTTGATCTTATCTGATGTTTCTCTTATTACATCTGGTCCAAGCACAAATTTCTCACTGGTTTCCAACCAACATGATGGTGAGTTGCACGGTCTTCTATACAAAGCTTCAAATGGAGCCATACCAATACTCGATTGGTAACTATTATTATATGCGAATTCAACTAGATGTAAATGGTCATCCTATGATCCTCCAAAGTCCAATATACAAGCCCTTAAGAGATCCACTAATACACGATTCACTCTCTCTGTTTGGCCGTCGGTTTGAGGATGGTACGCGGTACTGAGATGTAATTGTGATCCTAAAGCCTCTTGTAAGCTCTTCTAAAACCTACTAGTAAATAATGGATCTCGGTTACTCACAATACCTTTAGGTACTCCATGAAATCTCACTACCCACTTTATATATAGTTTCGCTAACTTAGTTGTTGTTCTACTCGACTTGACAGGTATGAACCTTGCACTTTTGGTCAATCGATCCACAATCACCCAAATAGTATCATGACCTGATCTAGTCCTTGGCAAACTGTCATTGAAATCCATTGAGACTTGTTCCTATTTCCATTTGGGAATTTCCAACGGTTGTAACTAACCACTAGGCTTCTATTGCTCAGCTTTAACTAACTGGCAGTTCATGCACTTGGATATAAACTTCCCAACATCTCTCTTCATCCCATCCCATTAGTAGGTCTGCTTTATGTCTCGATACATTTTGTTACCACTGGGATGTATAGTCAATTTCGAGTGATGACACTCTCTAAGCACTTCATCTCTCAATCCATTGACATTGGGTACAACTAGTCTACCATTCTTTCGAAGCCATCCATCTCCATCAAGTATTGTTCATTTCCTCACCATCGATGTTCTTCTCTACTTAGAGATGATTTCCAATAGGTTAGGATCGTCCCTTTGACTGGAACCAATTCGCTCAATCAAAGTCGGTCTGACCGTCAAACTTGCTAGCATCTCTGGATCCAATTTTCACTTAGGTTAAAAATCATACCCCGCGATATACTCCAGTTGCTTCCATTCTAGAAACATAGCCCCCAAACTGGCATGTCTCCTACTCAATGCATCAGCTACCGCATTGCTCTTCCCAGGTGTGTATGCGACATTGAAATCATATGAAGCCAAGAACTCTAACCATCTTTGCTGACGAAGATTTAAATCCTTTTGAGAGAAACGATACTTTAACTGCTTATGATCGGTAAACAACTGAAATCTTTCTCCCAAGAGATAATGTCTCCACATCTTCAATGCGAACAGGATCACTGCCAATTCCAAATCATGGGTAGGATATCTTTTCTCATGTGGTTTCAGTTGCCGACTAGCATAAGCTACAACCCTACCTTCTTGCATCAATACAACACCTAGTACGGTACCATAGGCATCTGTGTATACCATCATCTCTGCGTTCCCTTTAGGAATAACTAACAATGGTGCACATGTTACCTTTTCCATTAGGCTCTTAAATGCATTCTCACACCTTTTGTCCCAAACAAAATCTTGATTCTTCTTGGTCAACTAAATTAACGGTGCTGCTCTCTTGAAGAAGTCTTGGATAAACTTACGATAATATCTAGCTAACCCCAAGAAACTTCTTACATCTGTTGCGTTCTTGGGCATAGACCAATCTTGCACTGTAGCCACCTTCGCAGGATCCACGACAATACCATTCTCGGAAACAACATGGCCCAAGAATCTCACTTCCATCCTCCAGAAGTGACACTTAGAAAAATTTGCTTTCAATTGGTGTTTCCTCAACACCTCTATCACTGTCCTCAAATATTCTTTTTGTTCTTCCGCTGTCCTCGAATAAACTAAGATATCGTCCACGAACACAAGAACAAATTTATTCAATTGATCCCTGAATACCCTATTAATAAAATCCAAAAAATATGTTGGTGCATTGGTCAACCCGAATGGCATGAATAACCACTCATAGAATCCAGACGGCGTCCGAAATGCCATTTTAAGTATACTCTAAGCTGCTACTCAAAGCTGATGAAAACATGTCGCGAGATCTAACCGGGAGAACACTCCGCTCCATTCAACTGATCAAACAAATCGTCTATCCGTGGAAGAGGATACTTATTCTTCCTCGTCACCTTGTTCAACTCGCGGTAGTCTATACATAAGCGAAGGGAACCATCTGCCTTAGTAGCAAATACAACTGGTGCTCCCCACTTGGAAACACTTCCTCGGATAAATCCCTTCTTTAAAAGATCGCTTACTTGCACCTCGAGCTCTCGCTGCTCCCTTGGCGCCATACGACGAAGTGGCATTTCTATAGGTCTGGCATCTTTTACTAAAACAATCCGAAACTCAATCTTTCGGTGTGGTGGAAGTCTGGTCACTTCCTCGAAGATGTCCGGATACTCGCCAGCAATAGGCACATCTGATAACTCATCCTACGGGATGTCGAGGGAATGTAGAAAACTAGCCATCACCTCATCACTAGG
The DNA here is from genome assembly GCA_030737875.1 of Allium sativum. Taxonomy (NCBI): domain Eukaryota; kingdom Viridiplantae; phylum Streptophyta; class Magnoliopsida; order Asparagales; family Amaryllidaceae; genus Allium; species Allium sativum. The sequence goes on from CM060924.1 coordinate 517,092,334, forward strand.
TAGGCAACCAAATACCACCCTCCACCCATCGTCCACTCTAATGGTCACCAAAGAACCCTCACAGTCTCCCACCACCCCATATCTTTGGAACTAATCGACTCACAAAATAATGCCAAACCCAGTAAACCCAAAATAAAGCAATCATAAGCAAACATATATCCGTGACTCGATAAGACCAAATTACGACAAATCATGCAAAGGCTAGTCGAACCACCGATCGGGTTCGTCACAACTAAAGGTCCATCGACAATCTCGGGTTCCAATTCCAACCTATCTACCAGGTCACTAGACACGAAGGAATGGGAAGCCCCAATATTAAACAAAATTCGAATAGGAACATCATCATAAATAGAAAGCATACCTTGAATAACAACACCTTTTTCCTTCTGCGCCGCAGTTAAGGAATTCGACAAGGAAGGAACAACATTGATAGCATATTCTTTCACGATCTTCTTCTCTTTAGGAGGTTGTGGACATTCATTCTTAAAATGTCCTACTTGGCCACAGTTGAAGCACTTCTTTTCCGCAGGTTTTTCTTGACAATTGATGGCATAGTGGCCCTTCTTGCCACAACTAAAGCACTCAATATCTTTCTTATTCTTCTTTTTCTGACCATCCTTAGTCTGGTTCTGCTTCCTATTATTCTGGTAATTATTCTTGCCTCCACCACTTGCCTGCGGCTTTGGCTCCTCTGTAGATATAACAACAATCTCGGTTTTTGATCTAGGGTAAAGGCTCCCAGACCTTAGTACCTTCCCCACAATAGATTTGAATGTCTCATCAATATGGTTTATGAGACTTTCCCATAAGTACTCATCTAGGCTAGTTATGAACTTCTCGTTCTTCTTCTCTGCAGTATCGATGAGAGAGAATCCATATTTCGATAAAGTATCTAACTCAGCAATATATTCCGAGACTACCCTACCATTCTGCTTAAGCTCTAAAAACTTCCTGAACAATTCTGATTTCTGAGCAGGTGGAATAAACTTATTACCGAAGGAAGCCTTAACTGATTCCAAGTAACTTGGTCCTCGGAAGTAGCTGCTTTAATAGCATTCCACCAATTCATAGCCCGTCCTTATAGTTGACGTGGTGCTAACTTTCTCTTCATCGCATCATCGATCCCCAAATCCTCAAAGATGCGCTCACAACTACCAAGCCAATCCTGAACCTCCATAACTGACTCCGTTCCATGGAACGGCTTCACACTAAGACTAGTATAATCCTTGCGGAGCTTGGCGAAATCGGATTTAGGCGCCTACACTGCTGCACCACCACCATTAGCAGCATTAGGAACGTCTCCCTAAGCATCTCTCGCATGAAGGTAGTAAACATCGTCCTCATATCAGGGTCATTCACATTATTGGCCCCTGAACCCATATTCCTCGTATATCGGCTCATCTTTCAGTCTGTAAAAAGAAAACGATTAACCATCTCCTTAGTAGTGCCAGAGCAGTGCGACTTCATCCTTAGATATACTAAAAGTATATATATAGTTTTTAAAAACCAAAGTATCACAAATACGCGCTCTCATATACGTATACATACTATCTCTCCTTGATGTCTTCCCCTAGGTTAACTACGCAACTTAGGCTCTAATACCAAGTGTGACGGCCCGCCCCGAACCAGCCGACATTTCCTCAAAATGCGCAGTGCTAATGCCCAAAAGGACCTGTAGTGTATCTCACAGTGTATAGAATAAAATATAATAATAACATAATTGACATAAAACAAGCAGGACAGTGCATAAGCTGAAAACTAAACCATCATAACAGCGGAATCCAAAATACATCTTATGATCCAAACCATCATTATTACAATTTCAAAATACTGTCTCTAAAGCAAAATAGAAAAGGTACACTACTAACGCCCAAACCAGTGACCAGCAATAACATAGGGAGAATATATGTAAACAATACATGGAAGCCTCTTGCTCGTCTCCGGACAGCTACTCGTGCATAAGCACCTAACCTGTCTCTGGTCTGCTCGTTTAGGAGCACCCAGAGTAATAAGAAGAGACATAAAAATTTGGGTCAGACAACTGGGTATGAGCGATAGCGGCAAAATAAAATAATAACATGTATAAATAATCATACCTAAACCTGGACCTGCAACCAAAGAGTTAGCACAACTAAATGTACATTACTCTAAGGTAACACTAACATAAAGTGTAAAATAGAAGTGTGCATATCATGGTGATAGCAAACATCAAACATAGCAATCATGCTCACATCACTCACTCAGTGCATAAAGCATACGATATCTACCGCTTTGATCGCCAAACCCATTGGGGCCATGACAGCAATTCCGTACAACTATTGCTATAATCATACTTCCCTGATCTATAGTCAATAACCCTACCCAGTCCATACATCCCTGGCTCTAGGTTAAGGTCCAACCAGTCCACAATTCCCCAGCTCTGGTTTGTCTACATGCCCCCTCTCTTGAATAGTGAACCAAATTTACAGATATCAATAACCCCTTTGCACACGTCCCGCGACAAAGTCCCACTCTAGAAGTTAGCTCGTTGGTTCCCATCTGGATCCTGAGTAATAACTTCCTACTTGGACTTCCTTTGCATCTCAGGTTCTGGTCGGATCATAGTTAATTTTCAAAAGAGTTCACAATTATCGTTACGTGGCAGAAGTTTGAATCTAGTTCGGTTTGGAGTCATCATCTTGGTTCGGGTCGTGGTTCTCGTTAGGGTTGGTTTGTGGCTCGTGACCCCCCCGGTTCGTGACCACCCCCCCGGTTTGTGACCACCCCCCCCCCCCCGATTCGTGACCACCCCCCGGTTCGTGACCACCCCCCCGGTTCGTGACCACCTCCCAGTTCGTGACTACCCCCCCTCCCCCGCTCGTGACCTTCATCTTGGAGAGGTTCGTGAGACATACCCCCTTCATGAATCGAAGTTCTCTTGGGCGGTTCGCGAGGCATACCCCCTTCAGGAACCAGTTTTTTGCAGTTTTTCCAACAAGCTAATTTCGCCAAATGATGGCGTTTTCAACCATTCTAACCTTACTATGAAGTCATGAAACATACCAAACAAAAGCAGTAACATGTAGAATCAACCAAAAACACCAAAATATCAGTCACATGAAATATTTTAGATCAAACATACCCAAAAAGCATGATTTTCCCCTTAATCCCCTTAAGCATGTTTTAACTTTAAGATTAGCAAATTTAATCCAATTTATCCCAAATTTTCACCAGTGACATAAAATAATATTTTATAATTTATACATATTTTTCCACATTTTTATGATGTATAATTTCACTAATTATCACTAATCACCCCTAATTAGGCATATTCAGTGAATAAAAGTGCAAATCACTCACCTTAGCCACAAATGAATTATAGATCTGAAAAATCCACTGATTTGGGTCGAATAACTCTGTGTTCCAGCAGCTCTATCTCGATTTTGATGCTAATCCGCCTTAATTTGATGTAGTCTCGCTTAATTTGTGTTTAGGAAGTGATTAGGGATGAATTTAGAACGTGGAGGCCATTACTGGGGTCAGAGGAAGGTGAGTGGCAGCTGGAAAAGTGAAAAGGAATGTTTCTCCAAACCCTTTCTTCCCTCCCGTAACCCTAATCCTGAAATGGACTATGGCCTTAGCTGGTAATCACCCGGTTAAGCTCAATTATGCTGTTTTTCATCTTTCAAACCTTATTTCAACCATATCTCCCAAACGGTAAGTCCGTTTGATTAATATGACCACTCTACATAAAGGTAAACCATCATCTAAATCTAATGGAAGTAGTTTTAGGTCAAATCTCCTTACCAATCAAAAGTTATAGGCGAAACAAAATTCACCAAAGGTAAAACAGTCATTTAAAATTCGGCAAAAATCGTGAACATGGGAAATGACCCCAATAGTCATTTCCTAAAGTTACACGACCATATGACTTCTTATGTGAATAAAATAAATATTCTACGATCTGATACGTAGAATGCGGGTTGTTACACTCCATTTTATTCTTCGTCTCGAGTATATCCCTCTGACCTATTCCCTTGCTAAATTCCTTCCCGAAGCTTTTTCTACCAATCCATAGTCACGCATTCGAGAGATAATGCTTTGACCCTTCTAATTCACTTCAAACTTTGCACACGACCTGTTATTGACCTTATGAAGGTAGCACAAAGTTTCGTATACCCTCGGCCATGATTAATCAATACTAGCCCAAGGGGTATGGATCAGTATCGATCCATCTACTTAGAGTATTTTTGTCCAAATATTTTAAGTGCAATCCCGACATCTTCTAGAGCTCCTCCACAAAGTATTGTCTCTAAACATCTGATTCGCTCTATTCTTCAATCCTATGTCCTATGACATATAATTATAAACAAAAAAAATCAAGAATAACACACAATTCAATCAATCAAACAACAGTTCATCCAGTTTTGATCATAAACAGTCATACGAACATAAACATACATGAACTATATCACAAAAACCATGGATCAAACATGAAACATATATAAAATTGATCGATCTAACAATTTGCAGGTTATATGATCAAATTTGAACATCCTAAGGCTTCTAGATCTAAAATAAACATCGATGGTCAGGTTTTATGTTAGAATTAACGTATGAGTATAAGTAATTCTAATAAACACATATAATCCGTAGTTGTTATATGAGGGAACTCCATCACTCGCCAAAACCTAGAACTGATGCAATATAGACGAAAACAAATCTGGACAGTGAGGAAAACCCTTGAATATAATGCAAAACAGCAAGATCCAATCATCATTTATGTAGATCTTGCCTTTAGACGCAAGTCTGAACGATTTAGAGGAAGAAATTAGGGTTTTAGGGATTAGTTGAACAAGAGATTCTTAGACACTCAACCTAGTGTATAGAATGAAGAGAAGAACCCTAATTCTCTCCTCAAACCCCATATTCATAATCTGAGGGCATTAGCCATGTCGGATCACTATTCAGCTATTAGCTGCTAATTTGCCTATCAAACAGAAATAAAAACTTAAAACAACAATTTGTCATAAACCACTGGGCCAAATCTTTATTGTGACCACTCTACAGAGTGGCTAACCATCATCTCGTTATAATGAAACCAATTATATCTTCTAATTCGGTCCCTGACAAAATTTATTGCTAAAATAGTAAGACACATGGCCAAAATGGTCAACAAACGATTCAATAAAAATCACAGACATGTCTCACATTCCCATAAACTACATATTAAAATATGAGAATGGTACGGCCAGTAGAGAATTGAATAGAATTATTTTATGATCCTCCGATAGGTGAAATTGGGTCTTTACATTCTTTCCTCTTTAGGAATTTCACCCTCGAAATTTCAAGCAAACAAGAGCAAACAAAATATCCCATATGCCTACCATCGACGAGTTGTTGATCTAGCATCCAACTTTCCATGTAATCAAAATCCAACCTTAGCATGCAAAATCTAATAGCACAAGCCACAATGGTACAAGTAAGATATGATATATGGGACATACGACTCAAAAAATTCTGCAGGGGTCGTTCTCATTCTCTCTTCTGTTTCTTATGTGCAATCATCATCTTTGTAACGACCAGTCTTTTTGCCTGGTTTTCGTCGGTAATTAAACCCACTTAAATCATTCATAAAGGAGGATTGTTATGGGTACTAACATATATTGAAAAAAATAATAGAACTTTTCATATCATGATACAATATTACATCAGAGTTACACAGAATATTAGTTACAACATAATACAATGCCGAAAAGAAATATACTTTCAGCGGAAGAATGATATAGCGGAAACTCCAACTTCAGCTCGAAGTTCCAACTTGGAAAGTGCTCCAATCTTGCTTCAAGGTTCTATAACTGTAAAACTAAATGACTAGCTACCTGTGTAAAAATTAGTGGGCACCTAGAGTTTAGGAAGGAACAATAAACTCCAGGAAAGTCATGGGACTGGTGTGAGAAAATAAAACCATTATTTTCTTTAGGGTTTAATTTTAAAGTTGGGAAATTCACCGGACCACGCCGCTAGTGTGAACGGGTTTACTCCATGTGAATACCCATGCATATAAAATCGCAATGACTTCAAAAAAAAAATGAAGCTATCATAAGCTCGTCCCATATCACACAATGCAAGCACACACCAAATGGGCCACTTTTGCATTATGATAACCAAATATGCTTTCATACGTGAAAATCCTCTTTTATATTATTATCATGCACAGTGTAGAAAACATTTTCGAAACTAAATTTATCAATCTTAGACAACATAGTACCCCATCCTATGGCACCATAGGTATACAAGTAAAACCGTAGGGGAGCGTATTAGAGATTTGGGTTTCCAACTTGATGATTCCTTGAACGAAAGATCAATCAGGAACACAAGCAAAGTGTAACATGGCTTTTTCATCTAGACATGTACACCAACTACAAATCTTCAGGTAGATCAACGGTTTTCGTCTAGACACGAACCCCCAAACATACCCTATTCCCCAAGTTCACATGAGGTACCTCCGTCGCAGCTATCTATCACGAAATCATGTATATGTCAATAACCTAACAACTAGTTTCTCATCGTCCGGGCTGTGAGGCTTGTCGATGTCGCGGCATACACAAAGCTACGCTTAAATAAGCCATGCTTTGATCATCACTTGCTCATTACATAACTTGAGTATGTCACATTGTCAATTTACAACATGTCACTGATTTCTATCAATACATAACCTCTAAGCACATAAAACTTAGAGATGGGAATAATTAATTGCCACAATCCGATATATATATATATATATCAACAGAAATCAATGCTACGCAGTCAATTACAATGTCAGACACACAATCCATATAAGTCCATTCTGGGTCTGAACAGAACAAAATCCGAAAATCCTCAAATATATTTAAACCTCGTAATTAGGTGTACGGGCCGATTAGAGACATCAGCAATTAATCCAAATAAATCCAGGGATTCCTAATCTTTATTTGTCATTTCCAAATCTTCAGTTACTTCATAGCACTGTATTATTACTTGGAATGGTTTTCAGACTTAAATCTGATCCCGGTCTTTCCAAGTAATAAGCGTACTTTAAAACAAAAGATATGGACTATATCGGTTTCAATCCAAATCTCCTTCCCAATTGTTATCAATTTATTTTAGAACAAGGTGGGATTCATTTTAAGTTCCTTAAATCTCATTACCAACTTATTTTTTCTATATAAATCCCATATTCGAAGTCTTTCATTCGTTGTCGTCATTTTCATTTGTCTTCTAAACTTGGATTTTAAGTTTCATACAAATATTTACCACTTTGAAGCCTTCCAAATATTTTAGAAACCCCTTTTTATAGTTTTATATAATAGTTCTAGAAATCATAACATCTCAACTACGTCATTTTCAGGCAAACGTTACATAAGTACCGTAGAATAGCTATATAAACCAAATATGTTCAAAATCATTAAAGTGTTTAAATCTTACACTTAAATCAAGTTAAACAACGAGTACCGCTTGTTAAAATTCCAAATTTGTTCTAAATTCAAAGGGTTTTAATTAAATTTCAAATTAGGTTTTGAAATAACTGTCCTGTCCGTTGGATTAGTTAGCGATAGCCAGGGAGAGCAGGAAACTGTATTTTCCAAACCTAAACCTTAAACACTATCCTCTCTGTTACCCTAGAACATTCGGGTATATGTATATGTGACTTATTGGATGAAATGTTGTCATTATATATATACACACATATGATAACGGTTCAAAACATAAACGGTCAAATCCACTTTAAAGTCATAATTAAATGTAACAACCCGGAAAATCTGGGCCAGTTTAAAATTTTTATTTTGGCGATTATAGCGAATTTTGATTATTTAAAATGAATTATTTTAAATAATATCGACGAGAAATTTATTTTGAATAGAATTCGAACGTATATATTATACGCGTCGTCGTTAGAATATAAATATTTATATATAATTATAAATAGAATTAAAAATGGCGCGGTAGTTCGATAATTCGATTTCAAACTTCAATTGAATGTACCGGGTGCAAAACAATCCGGATTTTAGTGAAACCAAAAATAATGGAATCTAATAGTGAATATCTTTCTAACGAATCCGAAAAATCAAGATTTCATATCAGGAATCAAAAGATATGTCCAGTTGAAAATTCTGAATAGTCGCTATGGAATTCAGGCCCTTAAAAATGGACATTTTGCAAACGAGCTCGGATTTCGACGAAACCACTTTTGTTGGGTCCGTGATGTTAAGTTATTGCTAGATTCCAAATTTCATAATTTTTCGAATCAATATGTGAGCGTGGCAAAGGAAAACGCGTTTGACCAGTTTCAGTTGATTTTAATCGACTGGAAATTGGCCATTTTTCTAACGGTCTCAGAATTCGACGAAACTAGTTTTGTTAGGACCGTATCGTCAATACGAAGCTAGAAAATATTTTTATGGAATTTTTCTAGTTAGTATGTGACCCCGGTAATTTGAAATGTACGTTTAAAATTCAATATAGTGATTTAAATGTAAATTCAACGGAAACTGATTGTAATAATCGAATCAGTTTGCGATACATATCCCATTGTGTTCGGAATGGGGGTAATACGCTATGGACGACAGGCGGTGGGCCTCGATTCGAGGTCATAAGTAAAAGTCAACTTTATTTGAAAATAAATAAATAAAATAAATTAATTATATATTATTATTCTCCCCCCCCCCCACTAATCCCTACCGTTCATTCAATATATATAAAAAAAAAAAAGAAAGAAAGAAATGAAAAGGGGGCGACTGCGAAGACCCGCCGCCACCCTCGGAGGACCACCGCCGCCTCGAGAAGACCCCCCCCCCCCCAGCCAGGCGCCGCGTCGTTCGCCGATAGCCCTCCCCCTCTTCCCCCTGACCTCGCGATACCCACGAGCCCCTTCCCTCTGCGAACAACCACCGCGCCGCCCTTTCCCCCCCCCTCTCCTCTCCGATCGACAGCCGCAACCCCCCTCTCGCCTCACCCTCGAGACAGCGAAGCCCCCATCCGCCTTCGATTTTTTTTCTGTAAGTGTTTCTTTATTTTCATTTTTATTTTTATTTTTATTTTCAATTCTGATTTTTTAGTATATTATTCTGATTTTTTAGTATATTATAAACTGTTTTTTTAAAAAAAGATATATAAACTGTTTTTTTTAGAAAAAAACTGATTTGAGAAGGAGCAAGACCTGATCTTCGTATTTTTAGAATATTAAAAATATGATTTTTATATTTTTAAAAGTATTAAAAATATAGTCTTTACTATATAGGAATATTAAAAATATGATTTTTATATTTTTAAAGTATTAAAAATATAATCTTTATAGGATAGAGAATATAAAGATATCATCTTTGTGTATGTAACGAAATAAAAATCTGATTTTTATTTTATATACGTTGAGATAAAGTGATAATTTTTATAAAGGCGAAATCTTTATGTGGAAAATAGCGTGATAAAAATATAATTTTTATCTATTTGACATAGCGAAATAGAAAAATAGAATTTTTATATATTGAACTTCGATAGAAAAATAGAATTTTTATATATTGAACTTCGATAGAAAAATAGAATTTTTATATATTGAACTTCGATAGAAAAATAGAATTTTTATATATTGAACTTCGATAGAAAAATAGAATTTTTATATATTGAACTTCGATAGAAAAATAGAATTTTTATATATTGAACTTCGATAGAAAAATAGAATTTTTATATATTGAACTTCGATAGAAAAATAGAATTTTTATATATTGAACTTCGATAGAAAAATAGAATTTTTATATATTGAACTTCGATAGAAAAATGGATTTTTATATATTGAATAGCGAAGTAAAAAAAAATTCGATTTTTATATATGTAGTGGCTACGGACGACGAAGCTGACGAAGATGCGAAAACAACGAAGATTTCTATCAAAGAAGAGTCAAGATGTTTGGATAGCTATAAGTGAGAATTTCTCACCTTTCTATTTTATTTCTAGTTATATATATATACTAGGATGCAGACGGTGCTTAGTAGCACCCGACACAATCGTCCACAGACCATGGACTTGTTTGTTTGACTGTTTGGTGATTGATTGCGATATTGGTTTGAATGTGGTTTGTGGTGTGAAAAAAATCGAATCGATAATTTGGTTAGGATTAGACGTGCGCCGTTATAAGGCGAAGGAGTAAGGCTAGGTTAGACCCTTACTCCAAAGTTTGTGGTTTGCATAACGAATTGATTTGATTGATGTGTGAATGGCGTGGGCCTTCACTAGACCGGGGATAAGGCTAGGCCTTGTCCCGTTTCTAGTATCGTGCCGTTATGCCGCCGAAATTTTCTAAAATAAGTTAGAAAAATAAAAATAGCATTTTATTTAACGAATGAACTGAATATAAATTCATATGTTAAAATAAAATGTGCTATCGTTAAAAATATAATTTTTAACGTGAATGTGAATAAATAAATATTCATTTACAAACCAGACGGTTTGTTTATGTACACCTATTTGAATGACGTTGATTGGGTCGATAAATTTTACACATCGCCTAACTGCACAAATAAAATATGTGTTTGATTGTTTGAAACCCCACACGGGTGTTAGGATGAAATTTGAAGTTCACTCATCCTGATTGATTAAATATGTCGATCGATTGATTGACAAGCTGCTATAAGCGTTAAATGTCTATATTTGATGCTTATACAGTGTAGTGCACTTTGGTTGATGGTTGATTATTCATCGTTGTTGATATATACATGTGTTGTAGAAAATCCATATAATTAACATTATATGGTAATTGATTGGGCCTCATTCCAGTTTCGAAAAAAAAAATATTTGAAATAGAAATATTTGAAATAGAAATATTTGAAATAGAAATATTTGAAATAGAATATTTGAAAATAGAAATATGCGAAGCCGTGAGGATTAGATTGACGCCATTTTGACGTGAACGATATTTATATCGATTTTATTCATTTTAAAATGAATATTGAAACGTGATTTCGAAATCGAATATTTTAAAATGAATATTGAAACGTGATTTCGAAATCGAATATTTTGAAATGAATTGAATTGAAAACGATTTCGAAATGAATTGAATTGAAAACGATTTCGAAATGAATTGAATTGAAAACGATTTCGAAATGAATTGAATTGAAAACGATTTCGAAATGAATTGAATTGAAAACGATTTCGAAATGAATTGAATTGAAAACGATTTCGAATTGAATTGAAAACAAATTGAAATGAATTCAAATTGAATTGAAATTTGAATTGAATAGAAATGAATTTTAAAACGAATTTATAAAGAAGAATTCAATTTTGATTTGAATTGAAAAGGAAGTTGAAATTGTTTTTGAAACGAATTCAAAACTATTTATATAATTCGTTTTAAATAGAAATCGATGAAATATATATTATATATATTATATATATATAATATAATGGCCTGAATAGAACGCGCCGCGCCGCGGCAGTTCGCGAATTTCGACCATTTATTTAAAACGGACATTACGGGAGATCCGACCGTCGGATTCTCCTAAAACCGGAACCGTTGGGTTCGTATCGAAAAGAGCTTTCTAATGAATGTTAGAAATTTGAAATCTAACGGTTGGATTTGGAGATACGTCCAAATCAAATTCGAAAAAGGTCGCTGTAAGTGCAGTTCGATGGCCGTTGTTGGAAGTCGACTGTACGGGCCTTGATAAAATTATTAAAAATAGTAATAATTTGTGTAAAATCATAAGAAATGATTTGTGAAAGTTTGGGATGAAAAACTCCATATTTGAAAAGATAAAAATAGGTTTTTATCGAAATGAACTAGTTTTGAACTAGAATTATAATTCTATTTATTTTTAAATAAATAAATTGAATTTGAAATGGTTTTGAAAATAACCAAAATTTCCAATGATTGCATTGGAGTGGATTTGAATCGAAATTGTCTTCGGAATATTTCGATGTTGGAATTCGTGATTATACAGGTGTTGTTATGGAAATTTGAAAGATATATATTTATATCGTTATTTCCAATACGACATTTGTTAGTCGTAGAATTCGATATTGAATATAAGCCGATATATTTTCTATTCAGAGCCTTGTATTGAATATCGAATGTGATTTGGGTTTGTCGTGAATGGTGTCTTCACTAACACTGTTCTTGAACCCAGTTGAGAAAAGATTAAATCTTTTTATTTAGATTTAATGAAGTGTACCAATTAAATGATATTTAATTGGAATTGAATTGGTATTGATTTTTGGGTTTATCGTGAACAGTGTTTTAAATAACACTTGTTCTTTAACCCGATAATTAATCGAATGTGATTTGGGTTTGTCGTGAATGGTGTCTTCACTAACACTGTTCTTGAACCCAGTTGAGAAAAGATTAAATCTTTTTATTTAGATTTAATGAAGTGTACCAATTAAATAATATTTAATTGGAATTGAATGGATATTGATTTTTGGGTTTATCGTGAACAGTGTTTTAAATAACACTTGTTCTTTAACCCGATAATTAATCGAATGTGATTTGGGTTTGTCGTGAATGGTGTCTTCACTAACACTGTTCTTGAACCCAGTTGAGAAAAGATTAAATCTTTTTATTTAGATTTAATGAAGTGTACCAATTAAATAATATTTAATTGGAATTGAATGGATATTGATTTTTGGGTTTATCGTGAACAGTGTTTTAAATAACACTTGTTCTTTAACCCGATAATTAATGGGATGTGACTTTGGGTTTATCGTGAACCGTGTTTTAAATGACACTGATTCTTTAACCCAGTCACAGATTAAAACTAAGTGGAGTTTTAATGAATCTTTAATTAGATTGAAAAGATCGAGAATGGAGTATCACCAGTTTTGCTCCAGGCGATAGTTAAATCTTTAATTAGATTTGAACGTGAAATTTAGAAACTAACTGTCGGTTAGCTAAGTAGAATGGTTTTCTGGATATTGATCTGATGTTGGTTTCGGCCTTCGGGGTTAATATTTGGGGAATTATTCTCTTGATTAATTTACGGTTAATGACTAATGAGTTGGAATGAGGCGTATGTTGTGTTTGTGTAACACTTTTATAATATATACGCGAGTTATTCGGAAAGACCGGGTTTATCCCATTCTGAATAACTGATACGACGATAAGTCGAAGATGAAGACGATGGTCGAAGACCGGAGGTCTTCACGTCGTTTGGGTGATAACTGATGATCTTGATTGGGCTGTACACCCAAGAAGATGGAAACAGTTAGTGATCGTCCAGACGTACTTGGAGATCGATGGATATGCGGGGTACTAGGTGCCTCCGGTTTCGTTCAGACCCAGAACGGACTTGTAAATGGACTGTGTGTCTGACATTGGATTTCATTCTGTGTGATTGATATCGGTTGCATAGGATGGTTTGCCTGTGTGGCATGCTAAGATGCAAATGATCAAGGCTTCTGTTGAAAAGCAAAGTCTTGTGGTTGATGATCAAAGCACGGCCTTTGTGGCGTAGCTTTGTGTAACGTTTACCTCGCGTGTTTCACACCAGGTATGAACCAAAAACGGGAGACGGACCTCAGGGAGGGCCTGCGTTTCCTCCTAGCTAGAAGTGGCGTCAGTGGTTTTACACGCCCTGACGAGTTTGACTTATGTGGTTGTTGCTGTTGCGAGGCGCCTCGGTTAGATCGGACGATCCGGGTCCGATGGAGTCATTCGTTGGCTCGCTTACGCCCCAAAGGGCGGCGAAACGCAGTGTCCAGGGTTTAAGTTTAATCCACTCCGTGTGGACCGGCCCTGTCGCTCCAAGGGTCGATGCGTTCTGATCCTGAGACTCGGGCTAGGCAGTCTCGAATCGGTTGAGGACTATCTTTTGCCTCGGTTCATAGACGGAAATCCAATTTCCAAATACGTGACTTTGCGGTTTTATTTGTAAACCTATATATGGCGACATAGTGGCATGGGACGCTCATGTCGCCTATGATTGATACTTATGATTCGAAGTTGTTTTATACACTATGCACTTATTATAGTATCAAATGATTTGTTTTAAACGTATCAAGCATTCTTTGGCTGTTATAAGGGAAAACCCTATCCCCCGGCTTGCGTTGCATTGTGTGATAGGACCTGGGTCTTATAACAGCTTCATTTTTCTTTATTTAGCATTGCGCTGTTTGTTATATGCACTGGTATTCTTGGGAGGAAACCCGTTCCGTGTTATACGGCGTGGTCCCTTGATTTACCTAACTTTCAAATAAAGATTAATAACTGTTTTAGTTCTCACACCAGTCACATGACTGACCTGGAGTTTATTGTTTTAACCTAAACTCTGGGTGCCCTTATTTTGACACGGGCAGCTAGTAGTTTCGGTTTTGCAGATTTACATTCACAGGATCCTGGTTTACAGCTGGAACGATATCCGGAAAGCTTTGTATCCGTATATCTACTTCTAGTTGTGTATTGTATTATTTTCCGCTGCTATGTATTTAAATGTAATTTAAATCTCTGATATTTCTGTGTAATATTCATTTATACTCTGTATATTCTTGTAATCTGATGCATTGTTGTAATATACAATGGAATGTTCTTCTGTATGCGTTCTGTTGTGGCTTGTTCTCAAACGATAGGGTGTTTCGAACGGTCTGGGTCGGTTTAGCGACTGGTTCGGACCGAGCGAAATTCTTTGCCGTCACAGTTGGTATCAGAGCTTTGGTTTACAAAGCTAGAGAACAAGGCACATTAGAACCATACGAAAGAATTCATCAGATATTGGATTAGTAATATCCAATTAGAATGACTCGTTAGAGATGGGATCAGTAGTATCCTAGAACGAGTGTGAAGAGTAAATTTTTAAAGTGAAAACAAGTTTTGTTTTGAAGATTTAAATCAATTATTCGTATTTGATTATCCATTTATATTGATGTGGACAATCCAGTATATATAGATTTTGCGTATACGTCTGATCCGCGTGTATTCGAAATTTTAATATATTGGATAGATATAGCATCACACTCTAGTCGCCCGAAGATGGTACTGATGATTGTCATGACATCATCAGTATTTATGTTCGTGTCTCGAAGGTGTGATTTTCTATATATTTCCATTAGGCTGGTGTGAGAACCCAAAACTTATATATAGCTAGAATTCATCGTTGTGATTTGGCATCAAAAACATGATTTTTGTATATATATCAAATTATGAATTTGAAACGTTAAATTCACTAATTGATTGATGTTTGTGTTGTTTGTTAAATTGTTTGATAATTTTTAACCAATTAGCCTGATTGAATCATATATTGACTTATATTGAAAATTGGTCGCATTTGCTTGCACATACATATATATCATTGAACAGGTCATAGCAAGGAGGCTAGAGCCAGAGAATAAAATTTGTTTGCCCGACAAATAGGTACATGTTTACTACATAATTTCCTGTTTTGTTTGGGTGATGATGATTTTGTGAGCCTATTGGCTAGCCGCTTGGCTTTTTCTTTTTCTTTTTGAGATCTGAAGGACCGGGGAAGCTATTTGAAATTCCCCGATGCTCCCGGTGCAGGGGAGGTTATGGCGAAATTTTTCAAAAATTTAGGGTGTTAGCCAAATTTTTGAAATTTAGAAAATTCTCAGAAACTGAAAAGTTGGAGAATGGAAGCCTGATCGATCGTAGAGCTGAATAATCAAACCATTTTCGACTTTGTTCCTTTTCGGGGACGAAAAGTTTTAAGTGGGGGAGATTGTAACAACCCGGAAAATCTGGGCCAGTTTAAAATTTTTATTTTGGCGATTATAGCGAATTTTGATTATTTAAAATGAATTATTTTAAATAATATCGACGAGAAATTTATTTTGAATAGAATTCGAACGTATATATTATACGCGTCGTCGTTAGAATATAAATATTTATATATAATTATAAATAGAATTAAAAATGGCGCGGTAGTTCGATAATTCGATTTCAAACTTCAATTGAATGTACCGGGTGCAAAACAATCCGGATTTTAGTGAAACCAAAAATAATGGAATCTAATAGTGAATATCTTTCTAACGAATCCGAAAAATCAAGATTTCATATCAGGAATCAAAAGATATGTCCAGTTGAAAATTCTGAATAGTCGCTATGGAATTCAGGCCCTTAAAAATGGACATTTTGCAAACGAGCTCGGATTTCGACGAAACCACTTTTGTTGGGTCCGTGATGTTAAGTTATTGCTAGATTCCAAATTTCATAATTTTTCGAATCAATATGTGAGCGTGGCAAAGGAAAACGCATTTGACCAGTTTCAGTTGATTTTAATCGACTGGAAATTGGCCATTTTTCTAACGGTCTCAGAATTCGACGAAACTAGTTTTGTTAGGACCGTATCGTCAATACGAAGCTAGAAAATATTTTTATGGAATTTTTCTAGTTAGTATGTGACCCCGGTAATTTGAAATGTACGTTTAAAATTCAATATAGTGATTTAAATGTAAATTCAACGGAAACTGATTGTAATAATCGAATCAGTTTGCGATACATATCCCATTGTGTTCGGAATGGGGGTAATACGCTATGGACGACAGGCGGTGGGCCTCGATTCGAGGTCATAAGTAAAAGTCAACTTTATTTGAAAATAAATAAATAAAATAAATTAATTATATATTATTATTCTCCCCCCCCACTAATCCCTACCGTTCATTCAATATATATAAAAAAAAAAAAAAAAGAAATGAAAAGGGGGCGACTGCGAAGACCCGCCGCCACCCTCGGAGGACCACCGCCGCCTCGAGAAGATGCCCCCCCCCCTAGCCAGGCGCCGCGTCGTTCGCCGATAGCCCTCCCCCTCTTCCCCCTGACCTCGCGATACCCACGAGCCCCTTCCCTCTGCGAACAACCACCGCGCCGCCCTTTCCCCCCCCCCCTCTCCTCTCCGATCGACAGCCGCAACCCCCCTCTCGCCTCACCCTCGAGACAGCGAAGCCCCCATCCGCCTTCGATTTTTTTTCTGTAAGTGTTTCTTTATTTTCATTTTTATTTTTATTTTTATTTTCAATTCTGATTTTTTAGTATATTATTCTGATTTTTTAGTATATTATAAACTGTTTTTTTAAAAAAAGATATATAAACTGTTTTTTTTAGAAAAAAACTGATTTGAGAAGGAGCAAGACCTGATCTTCGTATTTTTAGAATATTAAAAATATGATTTTTATATTTTTAAAAGTATTAAAAATATAGTCTTTACTATATAGGAATATTAAAAATATGATTTTTATATTTTTAAAGTATTAAAAATATAATCTTTATAGGATAGAGAATATAAAGATATCATCTTTGTGTATGTAACGAAATAAAAATCTGATTTTTATTTTATATACGTTGAGATAAAGTGATAATTTTTATAAAGGCGAAATCTTTATGTGGAAAATAGCGTGATAAAAATATAATTTTTATCTATTTGACATAGCGAAATAGAAAAATAGAATTTTTATATATTGAACTTCGATAGAAAAATAGAATTTTTATATATTGAACTTCGATAGAAAAATAGAATTTTTATATATTGAACTTCGATAGAAAAATAGAATTTTTATATATTGAACTTCGATAGAAAAATAGAATTTTTATATATTGAACTTCGATAGAAAAATAGAATTTTTATATATTGAACTTCGATAGAAAAATAGAATTTTTATATATTGAACTTCGATAGAAAAATAGAATTTTTATATATTGAACTTCGATAGAAAAATAGAATTTTTATATATTGAACTTCGATAGAAAAATAGAATTTTATATATTGAATAGCGAAGTAAAAAAAAATTCGATTTTTATATATGTAGTGGCTACGGACGACGAAGCTGACGAAGATGCGAAAACAACGAAGATTTCTATCAAAGAAGAGTCAAGATGTTTGGATAGCTATAAGTGAGAATTTCTCACCTTTCTATTTTATTTCTAGTTATATATATATACTAGGATGCAGACGGTGCTTAGTAGCACCCGACACAATCGTCCACAGACCATGGACTTGTTTGTTTGACTGTTTGGTGATTGATTGCGATATTGGTTTGAATGTGGTTTGTGGTGTGAAAAAAATCGAATCGATAATTTGGTTAGGATTAGACGTGCGCCGTTATAAGGCGAAGGAGTAAGGCTAGGTTAGACCCTTACTCCAAAGTTTGTGGTTTGCATAACGAATTGATTTGATTGATGTGTGAATGGCGTGGGCCTTCACTAGACCGGGGATAAGGCTAGGCCTTGTCCCGTTTCTAGTATCGTGCCGTTATGCCGCCGAAATTTTCTAAAATAAGTTAGAAAAATAAAAATAGCATTTTATTTAACGAATGAACTGAATATAAATTCATATGTTAAAATAAAATGTGCTATCGTTAAAAATATAATTTTTAACGTGAATGTGAATAAATAAATATTCATTTACAAACCAGACGGTTTGTTTATGTACACCTATTTGAATGACGTTGATTGGGTCGATAAATTTTACACATCGCCTAACTGCACAAATAAAATATGTGTTTGATTGTTTGAAACCCCACACGGGTGTTAGGATGAAATTTGAAGTTCACTCATCCTGATTGATTAAATATGTCGATCGATTGATTGACAAGCTGCTATAAGCGTTAAATGTCTATATTTGATGCTTATACAGTGTAGTGCACTTTGGTTGATGGTTGATTATTCATCGTTGTTGATATATACATGTGTTGTAGAAAATCCATATAATTAACATTATATGGTAATTGATTGGGCCTCATTCCAGTTTCGAAAAAAAAAAAATATTTGAAATAGAAATATTTGAAATAGAAATATTTGAAATAGAAATATTTGAAATAGAATATTTGAAAATAGAAATATGCGAAGCCGTGAGGATTAGATTGACGCCATTTTGACGTGAACGATATTTATATCGATTTTATTCATTTTAAAATGAATATTGAAACGTGATTTCGAAATCGAATATTTTAAAATGAATATTGAAACGTGATTTCGAAATCGAATATTTTGAAATGAATTGAATTGAAAACGATTTCGAAATGAATTGAATTGAAAACGATTTCGAAATGAATTGAATTGAAAACGATTTCGAAATGAATTGAATTGAAAACGATTTCGAAATGAATTGAATTGAAAACGATTTCGAAATGAATTGAATTGAAAACGATTTCGAATTGAATTGAAAACAAATTGAAATGAATTCAAATTGAATTGAAATTTGAATTGAATAGAAATGAATTTTAAAACGAATTTATAAAGAAGAATTCAATTTTGATTTGAATTGAAAAGGAAGTTGAAATTGTTTTTGAAACGAATTCAAAACTATTTATATAATTCGTTTTAAATAGAAATCGATGAAATATATATTATATATATTATATATATATAATATAATGGCCTGAATAGAACGCGCCGCGCCGCGGCAGTTCGCGAATTTCGACCATTTATTTAAAACGGACATTACGGGAGATCCGACCGTCGGATTCTCCTAAAACCGGAACCGTTGGGTTCGTATCGAAAAGAGCTTTCTAATGAATGTTAGAAATTTGAAATCTAACGGTTGGATTTGGAGATACGTCCAAATCAAATTCGAAAAAGGTCGCTGTAAGTGCAGTTCGATGGCCGTTGTTGGAAGTCGACTGTACGGGCCTTGATAAAATTATTAAAAATAGTAATAATTTGTGTAAAATCATAAGAAATGATTTGTGAAAGTTTGGGATGAAAAACTCCATATTTGAAAAGATAAAAATAGGTTTTTATCGAAATGAACTAGTTTTGAACTAGAATTATAATTCTATTTATTTTTAAATAAATAAATTGAATTTGAAATGGTTTTGAAAATAACCAAAATTTCCAATGATTGCATTGGAGTGGATTTGAATCGAAATTGTCTTCGGAATATTTCGATGTTGGAATTCGTGATTATACAGGTGTTGTTATGGAAATTTGAAAGATATATATTTATATCGTTATTTCCAATACGACATTTGTTAGTCGTAGAATTCGATATTGAATATAAGCCGATATATTTTCTATTCAGAGCCTTGTATTGAATATCGAATGTGATTTGGGTTTGTCGTGAATGGTGTCTTCACTAACACTGTTCTTGAACCCAGTTGAGAAAAGATTAAATCTTTTTATTTAGATTTAATGAAGTGTACCAATTAAATGATATTTAATTGGAATTGAATTGGTATTGATTTTTGGGTTTATCGTGAACAGTGTTTTAAATAACACTTGTTCTTTAACCCGATAATTAATCGAATGTGATTTGGGTTTGTCGTGAATGGTGTCTTCACTAACACTGTTCTTGAACCCAGTTGAGAAAAGATTAAATCTTTTTATTTAGATTTAATGAAGTGTACCAATTAAATAATATTTAATTGGAATTGAATGGATATTGATTTTTGGGTTTATCGTGAACAGTGTTTTAAATAACACTTGTTCTTTAACCCGATAATTAATCGAATGTGATTTGGGTTTGTCGTGAATGGTGTCTTCACTAACACTGTTCTTGAACCCAGTTGAGAAAAGATTAAATCTTTTTATTTAGATTTAATGAAGTGTACCAATTAAATAATATTTAATTGGAATTGAATGGATATTGATTTTTGGGTTTATCGTGAACAGTGTTTTAAATAACACTTGTTCTTTAACCCGATAATTAATGGGATGTGACTTTGGGTTTATCGTGAACCGTGTTTTAAATGACACTGATTCTTTAACCCAGTCACAGATTAAAACTAAGTGGAGTTTTAATGAATCTTTAATTAGATTGAAAAGATCGAGAATGGAGTATCACCAGTTTTGCTCCAGGCGATAGTTAAATCTTTAATTAGATTTGAACGTGAAATTTAGAAACTAACTGTCGGTTAGCTAAGTAGAATGGTTTTCTGGATATTGATCTGATGTTGGTTTCGGCCTTCGGGGTTAATATTTGGGGAATTATTCTCTTGATTAATTTACGGTTAATGACTAATGAGTTGGAATGAGGCGTATGTTGTGTTTGTGTAACACTTTTATAATATATACGCGAGTTATTCGGAAAGACCGGGTTTATCCCATTCTGAATAACTGATACGACGATAAGTCGAAGATGAAGACGATGGTCGAAGACCGGAGGTCTTCACGTCGTTTGGGTGATAACTGATGATCTTGATTGGGCTGTACACCCAAGAAGATGGAAACAGTTAGTGATCATCCAGACGTACTTGGAGATCGATGGATATGCGGGGTACTAGGTGCCTCCGGTTTCGTTCAGACCCAGAACGGACTTGTAAATGGACTGTGTGTCTGACATTGGATTTCATTCTGTGTGATTGATATCGGTTGCATAGGATGGTTTGCCTGTGTGGCATGCTAAGATGCAAATGATCAAGGCTTCTGTTGAAAAGCAAAGTCTTGTGGTTGATGATCAAAGCACGGCCTTTGTGGCGTAGCTTTGTGTAACGTTTACCTCGCGTGTTTCACACCAGGTATGAACCAAAAACGGGAGACGGACCTCAGGGAGGGCCTGCGTTTCCTCCTAGCTAGAAGTGGCGTCAGTGGTTTTACACGCCCTGACGAGTTTGACTTATGTGGTTGTTGCTGTTGCGAGGCGCCTCGGTTAGATCGGACGATCCGGGTCCGATGGAGTCATTCGTTGGCTCGCTTACGCCCCAAAGGGCGGCGAAACGCAGTGTCCAGGGTTTAAGTTTAATCCACTCCGTGTGGACCGGCCCTGTCGCTCCAAGGGTCGATGCGTTCTGATCCTGAGACTCGGGCTAGGCAGTCTCGAATCGGTTGAGGACTATCTTTTGCCTCGGTTCATAGACGGAAATCCAATTTCCAAATACGTGACTTTGCGGTTTTATTTGTAAACCTATATATGGCGACATAGTGGCATGGGACGCTCATGTCGCCTATGATTGATACTTATGATTCGAAGTTGTTTTATACACTATGCACTTATTATAGTATCAAATGATTTGTTTTAAACGTATCAAGCATTCTTTGGCTGTTATAAGGGAAAACCCTATCCCCCGGCTTGCGTTGCATTGTGTGATAGGACCTGGGTCTTATAACAGCTTCATTTCTCTTTATTTAGCATTGCGCTGTTTGTTATATGCACTGGTATTCTTGGGAGGAAACCCGTTCCGTGTTATACGGCGTGGTCCCTTGATTTACCTAACTTTCAAATAAAGATTAATAACTGTTTTAGTTCTCACACCAGTCACATGACTGACCTGGAGTTTATTGTTTTAACCTAAACTCTGGGTGCCCTTATTTTGACACGGGCAGCTAGTAGTTTCGGTTTTGCAGATTTACATTCACAGGATCCTGGTTTACAGCTGGAACGATATCCGGAAAGCTTTGTATCCGTATATCTACTTCTAGTTGTGTATTGTATTATTTTCCGCTGCTATGTATTTAAATGTAATTTAAATCTCTGATATTTCTGTGTAATATTCATTTATACTCTGTATATTCTTGTAATCTGATGCATTGTTGTAATATACAATGGAATGTTCTTCTGTATGCGTTCTGTTGTGGCTTGTTCTCGAACTATCCGACGCTTTCCTTTACGGGGAAGTTGCGGGTCTTTACATTAAAGTTTTACATAACTTTAGTTAAACTGTCATTTAAAATTTCCTTGGAAGCTCCATGTAATGTTAACAATTTTGTTTAATTGTTTAAACTTACAAATGGTCTTTAAAATAATGGAACCAAGTGTATTTAATAAAACCGATATTTAGTTACATACTCAAATCAGTTTTTCTATAATTAAATTTTCAAAGCTAATAAAGCCAAATGTTTACGCAAAACTAATGTAACTCAAAAGATCAAATCTTCTTTTAACTAAACTTGAAAGCTTGTTCCAATTTAGAGGGTTCAAAACCAAATTTTGGACATTTCAAAAATCATTTCGTCTTTATGCAAACCGTTTAATTCTTCGTGTCTTCATTTCAAATTTCTTTTAAAATATTTCAATTCAAAATTGACTTTTTTAAACTTTTATTTTATTATATTAAATAAACATCATTCATACGAGGAGATTTAAATCGACTACCCATATAACTTCACAACTATGATGTGTAATATAACAAAATCGCTACATATGAACATTAATCCATCCAGCAACATTGCAAAATTTAAACAACCATCAATTTGTGCTCAAGCGTCATTTTAAATAACGCTTAATGTTTCAGTATTTCTACTTACACAAACATCTATTCAAATCATCACAACAATAACAACCATGCATAAGCAATCGGTGTTTATAACTAATTATAATTTATGTTTCCTACTCATCTTAAAAAAAAATTAAATAAATGTTCTCACCGGTGTTTCTTTCCAATCTTCACCGTCAACACTTGGCAATCAAGTTTCCTTTCTCCAGATGTTCAAGCTGTGCATGCTTCTCATCTGTCAACATTTCTTCAAATTTTTCCCAGCAACGAAAATACATGTTCACGCCTGGTAAAAAATCGAGACTCCATGCTCCACCGCAACCAATAGGGCTGTTTGTTTATATTCAAATTTATGTTCCTCATATACATGCAAGCCCATCGCCTCCCAATATAGCCATTTTCACTCCAAATGTACCCAAAAGGTCCAACAATTATTATCAGACTCCTGCTCATCACAAGCATGCACAGACACTCCACGTCGTATTCCTTTCTCCTTTACTACTCTTCAATATTAAACTGCTGCCTCCCGCTAAACTCTACACCCAACTCCAAAATATCAAACCAGCATGCCCATAATTTCGAATTGCCTACACATAAGCCGAACCTCCTATGTGCACAACTTGAGACACTAACAGCCAATACCAATACCAAAATTTTCATACCTTTATTATGTCAACGTTACACTTTAGCATGGGACTTGGGTTGGTATGGTCTTGGCATTGGTCACAGCGGTTAATGGTGGAAGTAGCATGTGACGCCTGTCGTTAAGCAATGGCCTGAGGGAAAGGACATGAGCAGGTTCGCATGGTGAGGGAAATGATGGGTGACAAACGGAGTTGGTCGCATCAAAGGTGGACCAGCGAGGGGAGGAGGAGATCGGAGGCCTACTGGAGTTCTGCTGGTGGCGTGCATGGTCGGGGAAGCGCTTACAGCAGCTGACGGCCATGGGTCAGCGATGACGAAGGGGATAACAACGGGGTTGCTGTTTACGGTGGGAAGCGGACGGAAGAGGGTTTGAGGACAGAAAACCGGAGAGGAGGACGATTTCAACAAAAGAGAAAGTGAACGAGGGGTGGTTGTGACGTCATCGGAGTTTCAATCATGGCTGCAGAGTGGTAGTGGAGGAAGCTCATGCGTTTGTGGAGTGAAGAAAATTGGAGCTGTGATGTTGGTGAGAAGAAACAGCGGTGACAATCACGTTTTTTCCAATGAGGAACAAATTTATTCATTATTGAAACTAGGGATGGAAATTATCAAAAGGAAAATGGGCAGGAGGACAACTCGTACGTGAAGAAGAATTGGGTAAGAGAAAGGTGAGGTACGCGATAGAGGTCTGGAACTGTATTTATTCATGCCGCTCCAAATTGTTAATTGTGTACAACATTGGATTCTCTGTACACTGATTTTTCCAAATATGGATGTACTGTTCACCAAATCTTTATACTGATATCGCAAGATTTAGACCAAAATTAATCAGATATTGTTGCCTGCCATATCTTTAGGGAGACTAGAAATTTCAAATTTTATAAGTAACGTGGAGAGCTATCTTAGAGAAAGAAGGGACACTTATTAAATTGGTCTAGCATAGAAACAAATATTAGATTTGCTAAATATTGTCTACCATTTTTCATAGTTCACATTTGTGTTCACACCATTCGTTTCCTTCTTTGTTTTGTTAATGTGTTTCAAATATTGAAATTTAGTTTGCCAACGGTCAATTTATTATAAATTCGACTGCTATGTACCATAAATTAAATTTAAGTGTTAATGAAAAATATGCGAATTTATTTCACAGTTTATTCCTTTCCTTTTATTAGGCACTCCTTATGAATATAGGTTAGATTCCTAGTTTGGTTACACCGCTAATATTCCAAAGTTCATTCTTTGTTTTTATTATGTTAACTGAAATAATATTTGGTTTTGCAATAACTTGAACTTAGCAATTTATGTGAAAAATATAAATTACTACTTAAATTAAAACTTCAACATTAATTTGGCACTTCTATTATGCCATTTATACTTAACGGTTAGATTGGAAATAAATTAATCTTATCGATATTTTACTATGCAAATAAATTCTCCGTAGTAAATCTTTTCTTAAATAAGTTGCAAAATTTACTTCAAATTTGATCTTCACTTTCATCGTTACCATTTAAAACTTGTAATATTACCGTTAAATCATGGCAAAATGTTTAAGCTTATATTTACAAACACCTTTTCATTTTCTTTTTTAGTGAATGCTACGCTCAAAATAAAGGTCCAAGTTCAAACTAAACTTACGATTTCTTCTTAAACCAAATTACAAGATTATTATTAAATTCATTAAATTATAAATTAATACAATAATAATTCTTGTTTCCAAAAATATTCATATTAAATTCAACAGAGGAACTTCTAACGTTAAAGATTCAAATTGGTGACAAATGTAAATCTCATTTATTCGACAAACGTCATAAATTTACAAAAGGGTTTACTCAAATATCGTTCAAAATAGACGAAATTACAATATAAATATCTATTTTACATTAAATCTAAATTTAATTTACACTTTAAACGTCAAAATTTCTAAGTCGTTACAATCTTAACTACTTAAAACTTTTCGTCCTCGAAAAGGAGAGTTGTAAATTTTGCTTAAGTAAAATAAAACTTATTTATAAATTTATCATGTAAATAGAGTTCATCAATATACTTTACAAACCCTAACAAGCTTGGAAATTTATCCAAAGGTTCTTGATAGGTTAAACAAAAATAAATTGATAAAACTTCTTATATCAAATCTAATATTTAAGCAAACCTAAATCATTGTATAAACTACATAAGGAAACTTGCTGTATAATATGAAAGAGGGCTATGTTCAAAGTATAGAAAAATCTGAATAGTTTAAATGATAAAGTTACTTTGAAATAAGTTGGTTTGGTTAAAATAGGTTTAATACAATTCTAAGGTATAATATAAGGTAGCCTTAAAAGTTATAGTAAAATGGTCAAATATAAGTAATTTAGCAACTTGGTAGAGAATGGTAAACTAATATGTGTAAAAGGACTTAAAATAGATACACCATAAGTACAATTGTAAAATATAGTAATTTAGTGAGATGATGAATTAGATAAGCTAAATTAAAGTGTTATATAAATTACTTTATTTCAAACATTTGAAACCTCTATATGATTTCTCCGACTTAGAATCCCGTTTTAATTTCAAACCATTGGAATACTACATATTTCTTTCATATAGAGAATCATGCTTCACTTCGGGATTTCAAAACTAAATTTGTTTTCAAAATCTAAACATTCTATAATGATTTCGAATCAACTTTATATTTTTTCGAGATGTTCTTCCACATGATCGGCTACTGAGTACAACCCATCGCACTCAATCTAACCCAACCTCAGTTTAGTCACGGGTTACTTGAACAAACCAAATTATTCCATATCCCGAAGTTGTAAATTATTTTGCAATCATACTTTACAAATTTTTTAACCAAGATTTTGATGTTTTCAAATATTTCAAAGTATCGGGATTCAAATCATCGAAATTTCATTTGTTTATAAACTACTTTTATAAACCATTACCCTTATCCAAAGTAATTGGAAAACAAATTCGATCGCTTGGAAATAAAATTTCACTTTCAAATATACAATTTATGTTTCATATTTCAAAATAAATGAAATTTACTAGGTCAAAGATTTTAGGAATCCTATCCAACTTTAATTAACGTCTTGGAGATTATTTAGAATTCATAAAGTCAAATACCTTCACTTTTCAAACATTATTTCCGAAATAGTCCAAGACAAATCTTATTTTAAATCCTTTACCCAATCAATATAGGACTTTGTATTCAACCTTATTTCAAATATCAAATCTTGTTTGGAAAATCTTCATTATTCAACTGGTCGGAAAAGTCACTCGAAACATCTTTATTCAAAAAAACCATCATGCTTCCGCCACGCTACTCTGATTCATTGTATACATATTTTAAAATTTTGTTCTAAAATGTTAATTTTAAAATATTATAGATTCATTAAAGTTCCAGAGTCAAACCTTCAGGATTAATGTTTCAAAACCCAATCTTCCTTACGTAACTTAAATTCTATATTCCTACCATTTTCAATGTAAAGCTTATTTGGTGAAGTTCTGTTAACATAAGGTTTTAGACATATCAAAATTACCTACTTCGAATTAGATCTTAGTTTCGTTTAGTGCGTGGCTCAAGGAGTTATATATACATGGAGCGAGTCAAATCCCATGTGTTCAAGTGAAATATAAACAAAAGTTCAATATCAAACGAGCACCAAAAGTACGAAGGTTCGAATCAAAATACTCGGCTAAGATCATAAGACAAATGGGTATGAAAGGTTCGAATTAAACTATGGGACTAACTAGGCCAAGATAGGAAGGTTGAGTGCACCTAAGGATACAGTTATAGTTAGTTCAATTAGGGGGTACTTTAAATCTGACTATAATATTTTCGTTTTCCTTTGCATTATAAGCGATTACTCGTTAAATAATTTCCATTCCACTCATATCGTTTCAGTAGGAGAAAAAGCAGTTTCTCCCCCACTTAGATATTTGTTATACTTTGATTAAATACCTTGGTCAAAAATCTGAAATATGGTGATATTCTCTGTGACACCCCACGTCCGTTAATGTCACTCACTAAGGGAATGCATTAAGTTTCATGAAGCGTTATAGGTAAACAGAAAAAGAAATATTACAAGACAGATATAAAAGAAACAACGGAATTTAAAATTTTATTTCAAACATAAATCATAACATCGTGGTCCAAAATACCATAAGTCAGAAACTACATAAAATCCATTACAATAATATAAAACTTCTGTCTTGTACCATCATAGTACAAAAAATACATAAAAAGCATGATTTCCCAAAAGAGACAAGGCCATAGTAGTTAAAGATAGAAACTGAGCAGTACGTCAAAAGGTGCTCCAAGCAAGATGATAACCGAGTCCTGACTAAGCCTGAGAATTCCCACCCTGTGAAGTTGGGGGAAACGTAAGAAAGAAGAGGAAACAAAAAGGGTCAAACATAAAGTCTGGCGAGTCCAGTTACTTTTAGCAAGTAAATAAGTAAAAGTATCATGACGGGCATATAAGATGGACAAGAAAGATAATATCAAGTATGAAGAGGTAAACATGATAGAGTATATTGCGCTTCTAGAGATTTCTCTACACCAATACTAGTATAACAGATATGTAACAGGATTACATACTCCCTGATTTCTTAATAGAAACAGGATGATCCCAATAGAAATACAATGGTAGTTTTAGGTGTACTCTAGTAACGAGTTTTAACCCAAACGAAATAAGCCAGCACCTAATCAGAAATAACGGGTGTTAGCCCAGATGGAAACACAGGTACCCAATAGAAACAGATAGGACTAAATGTACCCTATTTAATACCCCCCAATCGATCGGCTCCCTATTCCATAAATACCCTGTGTCGGCCCCACAGTAGGGTGTATTACTTCCTAAAGTGGTAACCTACAGAAGGACACATACCTATTTACTGGTGCAACAACGACTTATTTTCCCAGATGCAGATCGTACTCATGCACGCACATGAGTCCGTTGGAACGCGCCAGTACACACCTCCTCTCAGATGAACCTCTTACAATCAGTTCAGTAAGCGTTCCATGACCCCTACCTAGTATGGGGTCCCCCTTTAATACCAGAATGGGTTACTGACTAATATGGCTCCCACACAACAGATGGCACAAGCCAACCCTTACAGACTTGTGTTCCCAACTAACTAGGATTTTGATAGGTTATGCCTAACAGATTTAACATATTCACATAACCCCCTACAATTTTACGGGTTAAACTTTACAAGTTAATGAGTCAATATAACCCCAACATAATCAATAGGTTAAGTTCTCTAAATTAACAGGTTCATATAACTGTTACAGATTTAACATGTTTATTCAACCCTATAGATTTAACAAGTCTCCTTAACCCCACCGATTTAACTGACTTACTTAACCGCACAAATTTAACAGGCTTACTTAACCCCACATACTTAATAGGTTTACTTAACCCCATATATTCAACAGGCTCATACAATCCTTATGGATTCAACTAAGTTAAGTTTTCATCTTTATTACCATTTATCAATATATGGTTTAATGCACTAGACCTCCCACATTAAGCCTACAACTTGTGGATGCTGGATGTGTCGGGCGGGTCTGGGAAGATTATTCCACAAATCGGGATTAACCTCGTGTCTTAGCACGTCTGGTATTTATGCACTTGGGCCTCTCACATTAGATTCACCACTTGCGGTCGTTGGATATGCCAGTTGGTTCCGGGCATACTTCTACCGCAAGTGTAATCTAACCTTGTGTCAAAAGTGCCATTACAGTTTCAAATTACTGTAATCCTAGGCATTTCAATTATTATATAATTATACCTATGTCTTTATAGGTGTTCATGCCTTTTTTCCCCCAATTATGTTCATAATTAATTATATGCCCGAATTCATGTTCATAAACATTAAGTTATGCCAAACTTTCCATTTACAAATTATGTCCAATTTATACCCTTTTCCCCTCATTCCCACTTTAATGTATTCGCAGAATTTAACGTCATGCCTAGGCCAGAAAGTAGCCAGGCTAAAATAAAAGGGAGAGGGCGACTGAAATGATTATTCTAACAAGATTGACATAAACTTGTGGTGGCATAATCATATAACGACATAATGATAAGATGGACATATATGAACGGATCTAGTGAACATGTGATATTAGAATCAATCTTAACATAATAGGGATGTCATAATTGGCATGATAAGATCTAAATAATAATTTAGATGTCAAACTAATAATAGATCCTATTTAACTGCAATATGATAGGAATAAGGTAATCTAAGAAGTGAAACCAACGTAGACTTCTCATGACAATTAGGTGAAAGTTTAGATCTAAATCCAAAAACATGTCCCACTAATGACAGATCCAAAATAACCACAACATGATAAGTACCAAATGATTTAAAAAGTGAATTACATCCATAATCAAAACTAGATCTGACATAAATAAGGTTAAGATCCAAAATAACCACAACATGATAGGTAAAAAATGATCTAAAAAGAATTAGATCAATAATCAAAAGTAGGTTTGACATGATAACGGTTAAGATCCAAATAAACTACAACATGATAGGTACAAAATGATCTAAACAGAATTAGATCTATAATAAAAAAGTAGATCTAACATGATAACGGTTAAGATTCAAATCAACTACAACATGATAGGTACAAAATGATCTAAACAGAATTAGATCTATAATCAAAAAGTAGACCTAACATGGTAACGGTTAAGATCCAAATCAACTACAACATGATGGGTACAAAATGATCTAAATAGAATTAGATTTATAATAAAAAAGGTAGATCTAACATGATTCAATCCTAAGCATATACCCAAATCACAGTCATATCATGTCTTACTTTTAGTTATTCAATTATAAAGGTAACTTGAACTCACAATGATCATATCTATAAGAATTGAAGGAGAAAAGTGAAGTTTGAATCTCAGATCTACACTTGAATCTTTAAACTTGATTTGTAGAAGAAGAAAGGATTAGATTCAGTTCAGGCACTGACAACATTTGGCCTCCACTGTTTTAGTATGAGAAAACAAGAGAAATGAGGGTACATTTATAGTTTCTAGCCTCCAGAATTCGACTACCACATCAGCCCTAGTGAGAATCGGGCCATGCGTCGACATCCACTTGGGTCCGGATGCCGAAAATTAGCATGGGCGCACTTTACAGGTGCGCCAATGCAAAAATACCTTGGCACACTTGTCAAGTGCAATGGTTTCTTTCCTGCTCTTTTTGCCAAACTTCTACCGTTCATAACTTCCTCATACGTTATCCGTTTTACGCAAACCAGGTATCTATCTTGACAAGAATTTCGAGACAGATGCAATGACGTAATCCATTTCCCTTAATTCTGGATATTAAATTAATTATTCTTCAATTTATCTTTTTTAGTGTAGTTGAAATACGGGGTGTTACATTCTCCCCTACTCAAAGGATTTCGTCCCCGAAATCTCCAAGTTAAGAAGAATGTATCCTACCATCCATCATCCATCTACTCATCCACCAATCACAGGCATCCATTGTCCTTAAAATTTTCTGACGCTTATATGAACATATGCAAAGGTGTGTCACTAATGTGAAAGATCAGGCAGTCCACTGATTCAGTTGACCTCCTTAATGCAATGTATGTTTGTGTCATGAGTTCAACATGTATGCAACAATCTTAATATAACATGTAAGTTCTATATGGGCGCACAATCATCCGTCCAAATGCAACACCCATATGATGATACATTCAATTTCATCCATTAAAGGAAGAAAAATGCGCACACATCCATATGCAGTATAAGAGTGATTGAGCCGATCTAGTGATTAATGTGTGTGTATATGCATCCACGAGCAACCACTAGCAAACACTTGCATCCATCAAACATAACATGTTTCAAATACATGTTTACAATCATGGGACTCCTACCTAAAGATCGAAGATTCGATCTATAGGATATACTTAAATGATAGAAGAAAGCACAAATAAAAGTTTTTGGAAGAGAGGTTAAGAACATTCCCTTGAAAAGAAAAGGGCACAAAGCGCAAAATCTTGTCTTCGATCTCCCAAGTCGCATCCTCTTGGTTACGTAGCTTCTTAACATCTGATCCAAGAATACAAAAGGGAACTCATCTAATTGTCGCCTCCCATTCTACCTCAACTTCCTCAAGCATGCTCGGCTCAACTACCTCTTCTGTATCATGCAGATGCTTCCGTAAATAAGAAATGTGGAAAAACATCCTTAATATCCACACATAAGCGAAGAGAGTTGTACGCCTTAGTTGCAAAGACAACCGAAGCACCCTATTCTAATATGCTTCGCCTAACCAACACCTTTTCAATTATCTCCCCTACTTGTTTGTTGAGCTCCCTCCTTTCCCTTGGAGCCATATGCCGCATAGGTAATGCAACTGGCTTTGCATTGTCCACCAGGTATATACAAATATCGATCATGTGCCTGGGAGGTAAGCTACGAACCCCCTCAAAACATTTGAATACTCACGAACTACTGGTACAAATTGCAGATCATCAATATTTGCGTCAAGAGACTCTAGGAAACTAAGCATGACGGACCCCTTTAGGGTCACAAGAAATCTTGAGAGTCTTCCTATGGAAAGTCAGAAATTTAATGACCCTCCTCTAACAATCTAGAATGGCACCATACATGGCTAGCCAATCCATCCCTAGAATTAGATAATATCCTATAAAACCAAGTAATATGCGTTGTATTCAAATTCGACGCCTAACACAGATATTCTCAAACACCGACAAATCATAAACAGATGAGTCGTACCCCCAATGGGGTTTGAGATGACAACGGGATCCAAAACCATATCGTTACTAAGGTGCAGAGACTTAATCACAAAATCAGTTATAGAAGAATGCGAAGCGCCTGAATTAAAAATTTATAACAAGATGATTGGAAAGAGAAAATCAAATCTTTAACATAAACTTTCCTACCTCTATCCGGCACACCAGCCACAAGATCATGCACCTGCCCTTTGGAAGATCCTACCCTTTGGTCCTGCCCTTGCTTCTTTGGGTACTCCTTAGTATAGTGTTCGACTTTACCACAGTTGAAGCAAGCATTCTTCCTTTTTCTGCATTCTTTGACCAAATGACCTACATTCCTGCAACCATGGCATTTCTTTTTGCCTTCAGCCTTGTCGTGCTTTACACCCCCTTGTTGTTGTTCTTTCTTGGGCCACACTTTCCTGTTTTGTGTTTCCTCAACCTTAACTTCCTTTCTTTTCACCTTTATCTGAGCTTTATCTATGTTCCCTTCCTGGGCCACCATTTTTTCCTTCTTGGGCCGTACTCCTTAGCCCTAACTCCGTTATTCTCCTTTTTACCATCCTTGCGTAACAAGCTAACAAGTCTCTCGAAAGCTACCTCCATCGCACGGAAATCCTTACGAAGCTCGAAAAAATTAGCTGCAGGTGAAACTACTGCGGCTACAGATGGAGGTTAGGCACTTCATTGCCCTTCGACATGTGCCGTAGTTTTAACATGCCTACAGAACCATGCCGCAATGGGGACACCTTTCGGGAAGAATCAGTTCCCCAGACAAAAAGGAAAAAGTAATCAAGCTGAGAATCGAGAGATATTACATATGGCTTTGGGGAATATATTTTTCAAAATAAACTTTTCTTTTGAAAATGCTTTCTTTTAAAATCTTTTTGAAAATAATTTTCAAAATCTTTTATCCAATCTGGTAACCTTCAGCAATGATACGAAGTGTGACACCCCACGTCCGTTAATGTCACTCACTAAGGGAATGCATTAAGTTTCGTGAAGTGTTATAGGTAATCAGAAACAGAAATATTACAAGACAGATATAAAGGCGACAGCGGAATTTAAAATTTTATTTCAAACATAAATCATAACATCGTGGTCCAAAATACCATAAGTCTGAAACTACATAAAACCCATTACAATAATATAAAACTTTTGTCTTGTACCATCAGAGTACAGAAAATATATAAAAAGCATAATTCCCCAAAAGAGACAAAGCCATAGTAGTTAAAGATATAAACTGAGCAGTACTTCAAAAGCTTCTCCAAGCAAGATGATAACCAAGTCCTGACTAAGCCTGAGAATTCCCACCCTGCGAACCTAGGAGGGTGGAGGGAACGGAAGAAAGAAGAAGAAACAAAAAGGGTCAAACACAAAATCTGGCGAGTCCAGTTACTTTTAGCAAGTAAATAAGTAAAAGTATCATGTCAGACATATAAGATGGACAAGAAAGATAACATCAAGTATGACGAGGTAAACATGATTGAGTATATTGCGCTTCTAGAGATTTCTCTGCACCAATACTACTATAACAAATATGTAACAGGATTACATGCTCCCTAATTGCTTAACAGAAACATGATGATCCCAGCAGAAATACAATGATAGTTTTAGGTGTACTCTAGTAACGGGTTTTGACCCAAATGAAATAAGCCAGTACCTAATCAGAAATAACGGGTGCTAGCCCAGACAGAAACATATGTACCCCACAGAAACAGATAGGACTAGATGTACCCTATTTACTACCCCCAATCGATCGACTTCCTATTCGGTAAATACCCTGTGTCGGCCCCACAGTAGGGTGTATTACGTCCTAAAGTGGTAACCTACAGAAGGATGCAGATCTATTTGCTGGTGCTATAGCGGCTTATTTTCCTCGATGCAAGCCATACTCATGCCCGCACATGAGTCCATTGGAACACGCCAATACACACCTCCTCTCAGATGAACCTCTTACAATCGGTTCAGTAAGCGTGCCCTGACCCCTACCTAGTGTGGGGTCCCCCTTTAATACCAGAATGGGTTACTGACTAATATGGGTCCCACGCAACAGATGACACTAGCCAACCCTTAGAGATCTTGTGTCCCTAACTAACTAGGATTTTGACAGGTTATGCCTAACAGATTTAACATATTAACATAACCCCTATAGATTTACATGTTAAACTTTACAAGTTAACGGGTCATTATAACCCCAACATATTCAACATGTTAAGTTTTCTAAATTAACAGGTTCTTATAACCCTTACATATTTAACAGGTTTAATCAACCCTACAGATTTAACAGGTCTGCTTAACCCCACCGATATAGCAGGTTTACTTAACCCCACAGATTTAACAGGCTTACTTAACCCCACATACTTAATAGGTTTACTTAACCCCAAAGATTCAATAGGCTCATACAATCCTTATGGATTCAACTAGGTTAAGTTTTCATCTTTATTACCATTTATCCATTTATGGTTATAATGCACTAGACCTCCCACATTAGGCCTACAACTTGTGGATGTTGGATGTGCCGGGCGGGTCCGGGCGGGCTTATTCCACAAATCGGGCTTAACCTCGTGTCTTAGCACGTCTCATATTTGTGCACTTGGACCTCTCAAATTAGATTCACCACTTGCAGTCGCTGGATATGCCGGTCGGTTCCGGGTAGACTTCCACCGCAAGTGTAATCTAACCTCGTGTCATAAGTTCCATTACAATTTCTAATTACTATAATCCTAGGCATTTCAATAATTAATTGATTATACCTATGTCTTTATAGGTGTTCATGCCTCTTTTTCCCTAATTATGTTCATAATTAATTATATGCCCAAATTCATGTTCATAAACATTAAGTTGTGCCAAACTTTCCATTTACAAATTATGTCTAATTTATACCGTTTTCCCCTCGTTCCCATTTTAACATATTCGCAGAATTTAACGTCGTGCCTAGGCTAGAAAGTAACCAGGATAAAATGAAAGGGACAGGGTGCCAGAAATGGTTATTATAACAAGATTGACATAAACATGTGGTGGCATAATCATATAACGACATAATGATAAGATGGACATATATGAACGGATCTAGTGAACATGTGTCATTAGAATCAATCTTAACATAATAGGGATGTCATAACTGACATGATAAGATCTAAATACTAATTTAGATGTAAAATTAATAATACATCCTATTTAACCATAATATGATAGGAACAAGGTAATTTAAACAGTTAAACCAAGGTAGAATTGTCATGACAATTAGGTGAAAGTTTAGATCCAAATCTAAAACATGTCCAACTAATGGTAGATCTAAAATAACCACAACATGATAAGTACATAATGATCTAAAAAGTGAATGAGATCCATAATCAAAACTAGATCTGACATAAATATGGTTAAGATCCAAAATAACCATAACATGATAGATACAAAATGATCTAAAAAGAATCAGATCCATAATCAAAAGTAGATTTGACATGATAACAGTTAAGATCCAAATCAACAACAACATGATAGGTACAAAATGATCTAAATAGAATTAGATCTATAATCTAAAAGTAGATCTAACATGATAACGGTTAACATCCAAATCAACTACAACATGATAGGTACAAAACGATCTAAATAGAATTAGATCTATAATAAAAAAAAGTAGATCTAACATGATAACGGTTAAGATCCAAATCAACTACAACATGATAGGTACAAAATGATCTGAATAGAATTAGATCTATAAAAAAAAAGTAGATCTAACATGATTCAATCCTAAGCATATACCCAAATCACAGTCATATCATGTCTTACTTTTAATTATTCAATTCTAAAGGTAACTTGAACTCACAATGATCAGATCTAAAAGAATAGAAGGAGAAAAGTGAAGTTTGAATCTCATATCTACACTTGAAACACTTGAACCTTTAAACTTGATTTGTAGAACAAGAAAGGATTAGATTCAGTTCAGGCACTGACAGCATTTGTCTTCATTGTTTTTAGTATGAGAAAACAAGAGAAATGAGGGTATATTTATAGCTGCCAACCTCCAGAATTCGACTGCGACATCAACCCCAGGTGGAATCGGGCCATGGGTCGACACCCACTTGGGTCCGAATGCCAAAAATTAACATGGGGGCACTTTATAGGTGCGCCAGTGCAAAAATACCTTGGTGCACTTGTTAAGTGCGCTGGTTTTTTGCCTGATCTTTTCGCCAAACTTCTACCGTTCATAACTTCCTCATACGTTATCCGTTTAAAGCAAACCAGGTGTCTATCTTGACCAGAGTTTCGAAATGAAGGCAATGACGTAATTCATTTCCCTTAATTTTGGATATTAAATTAATTATTCGTTAATTTATCATGTTTAGTATAGTTGAAATACGGGGTGTTGAATTCTCAACATTGTTTGCAACGACGTTTTTATGGAATTATAAAACCGTTGACAA
Organism: Allium sativum; assembly: GCA_030737875.1. NCBI lineage: Eukaryota > Viridiplantae > Streptophyta > Magnoliopsida > Asparagales > Amaryllidaceae > Allium > Allium sativum. The sequence goes on from CM060924.1 coordinate 517,129,261, forward strand.
AATATCGTAATAATAACCACAAGTGCACGGCGTACCATCGTAGTATGTGGCGAATACAGGTCGATCCGCAGGGAAAGAATTTATTCTAATCTTACTCAATCAAATTAAGCCGAAAGCGAGTGAAATTGTTAACTATGAACTAAAAGAAAACTAACGATGTTAAAATGAGTTCAAATATGAGACTAAGAGACAATCTAGGAGTAGATTCACTATCAACATCAATCTAATTAACATAAAAAATTGCTCTAACTCTCTTTAATAACTAGCACATTAAGTGTTGTATTCGTACATGCATGATTTATATGCTAGAAAATTCAAGCTATATAAATCATCAATTTTCAATACAAACTTAAAGCCCTAATAAACACATAGAAAATAATATAGTTCTAATAAAAATGAAACATTATGAGTATTTTCTGTATGTTAATATTCACTAACTACATAGAACATCAAGGGTGCTTTCACTTTTAATGTCACTACTTTTTCTAAAATGAATTAGATTACGATAAAGTATGATTCTATTAATGATATGAGTATAACATATTTGGGAATAATCAACCAACATGTGCTATAAATTTTCACCATATAAAATCTTTACTTTATCTATATCCAATTTTAGATTAAGCTCAAATAAGAGAGTTAAAAACATGCAATTCTTATGTTAATTATTCATGAATCATGAGAGCTTCACTACCCCTAAATTGAAAGGGTTTAACTACTCACAATGGATTCAATGATAACATAAAGAGGTTTCATTATAAAAGACAACAAAAGAAAAGAGCACTATATTAAAATTACACTAAAAATTACATAAAAGAAATGGCTAAGAAGCCATGGAAGAGAAATAGAGTTTTTGATTTTAGCCATTCTAAACTAAATAAAATCCAAGATCCTTTTTACATCAACATATAGGGGTTATTTATACACGAATAAAACCCTAATATGACTTTTAGCGTGCTACCAAGAATGCCCTTAATTTAAGCTTCGTTTTGTCTTTAACAATAATGATTCATGAAGCCCCCATTTTTCACTAAAGAAGGAGGGAGAGTGAGTGGGGTCCTCCACCAATCTTCTATTTGAATTGATCCTTCTCCATTGATTGATTTCGTTTATTTGTGGCAAGGCATTGATTTCCTCTTTTTTTTCTTTGTATGCATATATATCTTTATGAAGCTCTCTTCCAAATGCACCATATGTCTACAAAAACAACGAAAAATGTCCAAGTAAAAATTCTCAAAATAACTTAAGCACAAAAATGACCCTTTTTCCTTTGTTTGATGATGAATGTATGATATTTTGAAATCAATTAAATTATGGTTTAAACACGATAAAATACCCACATATGACATTTATTTACACTAAACAAGAATAAACATGTGAATATAAATGTGCATTTTTACGTGCACATCAAATACCCCCACACTTATCTTTTTATTCGTCCTCGAATAAAGTAAAAACTAAGCTAAATCCGTTTTCGTAGGGAGCACGATTGCATTGAGCTTATGCAACAAGCCATTAAATCTCTGGGTGTCCCCAGTAGGACGAGTGTTGTCTCGTGAGGGTTTTCAGTAGATACTACCCACAAAATCCAAAAGTTGAGCGCAAAAAATATATACAAAATGCAAAATTAGAAAATATTTACAAGAAGAATGAAAGCTTTTAAAGGAATATTTACAAATGGATAATCTACTTTTAAATATTACAGGAATAAGTTAACACAAATTTGGGCCGTCACAATGAAATTTGAGTCCGTTACTAATCAAAACTTCAAATAAAAGTCATGTTATCATCACAAACTCCTCCAACTTGGCCAGTTGTTTTGGTAGAAACGTAGTGCAAATATGAAATGAATTCTGTAATCGATATCAACAGTCGTATAATGGCATCTCAACTTCCTTTTTGTTAACAAGTTATGTCGAATAAGTGAAGAGTGTGCTTGGACTTTAAGTGCTAATTCTCTCTTTATTACAAAATATTTACATTATTATTCTTTACAAATACCTAGGTATACCACCTCTACACTACATTACGACCTACGTGAGGGTCAGTAATCCTAAGGTGTCCAATCTCATGAAATGAGACCAAGATATACCGACGCTGACTTTATCAACAAGGTGTCGGAAAGAGCTTGGCGGGTTTGCACACCAACGCGAGATGTACTAGCAATGTTAGATACCCTTGGATTATTATTATATATACACTCTTTTTTATCTTTTCTTTTCTTCTTCTTCTTTTTTTTACATAAGAGAGAGTTAAGCGCGGATATCTTAGCACAACTTCACTTAAAAGATCTAAAATGTTATCGCAAGTAGTCAAAATCAATCATTCATTTAATCGGATTACAATTCAGAAAACATTTCATACTCATCACCTACGAATTTCCCAATATACCAGTTACACCAAATTTGCTCATAATTCAAACTTTCCTTTCGTTATCCGCTAAGAGAAATAAATCTCCAAACATTTTAATCAAACGACCAGAATTGTATGCCAACGCCATCATGCCTTATTCAAAAGTAAATTGAAATGCGAAATTCTTTTTTTTTTATAATTTTGTTTTAAAAAAATGCAAACTTATACTAATCAAAACAGAACGAAAATGAGACTCCCCCTACACTTGATTTCGACTATGTCCCCACAATCAATCAAATGGAAAGAAAATGAAAATTTTGAAAATATGACTTATATTTACTAGAGAAAAAAATATATTTAAAGTATATCAGAAAATATATTGACAAGAAATAAATGAAACAGTCTTCTAAAGACCGATTCATTTGTCTCTTCAACTACGAGAGACACGACTTAAGCTTCAAAAACCAAATCGTAAAAGATTTTACAGGTGAGTGTAGATTTGGAAAAACGAATGTCGCTTTATTTAAAATCGAATGAGTTGTTTTGTTTTTGATGGTTTTCGAGATAGATTGAATAATGGATTGAATTTCATGTTTATTTTCACCAAATTGAATTTCAAAATTATCATTGAAAAATTCTTTTGAATTATCGATTTCAAAATAAAAATGGTGATTCAAATCTAACCTCTTTAAAATTCAACTCACTTTCAAAAAGTCCAAAAAAAAATAGTATTCATCGAATTCGTCTTCCTTTGGTGAATTATCAACAACTTCAGTGCATGTATCATTTTCAAAATCCAAAGTTGTTGTTTGAAAGTTGTTATTTTCAGATAAAGAAATATCGAATTTGAGATTTGGTTCCACCCTCTCAAAAGAATTGAAATCCAACTCAATTACCGTACTATTAACAACTTCATTAAGATTGTTATTTTCAGTTTCAAAAGTTGTTATTTGAAAATCGTCGATTTTGGTAAAAGATGGATTATTATTCGAATCCTCACACGTTTGGTTTTGATTATTTTGTTTTTCACGAAAGTTCAAGTAGTCTTGAAGTAACAAAGTCGTGAAATTCATTCATTTGCTTAGTATAATTATTTACATGAGAATTTTCAATCTGAAATTGCTGAGAACAAAAAATTTCAGTTGCACCACAATTGAAATTATTTCCATTGCCAAAACCATTTGAAAAGTTATTCACATTTCCATTTTGAATTTGCAATTCATTTTGGAGTTCGAAATTGGATTGACAACGGTTGTTTTCAAAATCATTTGAATTTGAAGTTGAATTTGAATTTTGATTATTTTAAAAAAATTGAATTGAATTGTTGCATAAATGTAAATTACACCATTCATTTATTCTTTGATTTTGTTGTGTGCTCATTTCAAGTAAAGATTTAATTTTTGTTTCAAGAGTTGAGGGTTGATCATCATTTTGAAAATTTTGTGGTCAAAATTAGGACTATTTTGGAAATTTTGAAAAGTTGGTAGTGTAAAGTCCAAACTGCTTGTACAATAGTTGTTATTAAAATATCCATATGAATTTGGTGTAAAATTATATGGATTATATTGATTTTCACAACTATCGTAAAATCCGTAGGAATAAGGAAATTGGGACATTTTCAAGGAAGTGTTTTTTTTATGCATGAACCTAAAACAGCTATATGAATGCAAGTTACTAATTATTTACAAATTTTCTAAAATTATATAATGGCAATTTGATTAATTTCAACAAAAATTTCTCAGCTAATTAACGGACAGGAGTTATCGGTGCACCAGGAATCACCCTAGCAATGCAGCTGAAGGTTTAAGTACCTTCAGAGGAACAACCGATATAGTATTTACGAATCACCGTAATATTTACAAACAGTGATTACTCAGCCGTAGTCCATACACCGAGAAATAATTCGTTAGAAATAAACCAATTTGTCAAAATATAATGATGTCCTTACAAAATAAAAACAAACTAAGATGAATGCAAAACAGAAATTAATCGTGAATTACAATGCAACTACGAATGAATTTTTATTTTATTTTTGAATTTTTTTAATGCAAATGCAAGCAAGCAACAATGCGATTAAATAAAAACAAAGGAGAAGAGAACAATACCAGAGCGTTTGAATTTATTAGCAATTTTTTATTTAAGCGGCGATTTTTGTGTTCATATAGTCGCTTATATATATATATATATATATATATTTTTGAAAATTGGTTACTTTTATTATCAAATAAAAAGCAGTACATCAGACTAACCATTACAAAAGCGAAAAAAAGAAAGAAAAAACAAATAGACTAAATACAACTAAGATAACTAGCCCATGATGAGGCTACTACACTCTAACAACTCGCTGTCTTGAGCAATTTGCTCATTCGCTACACCACATCTCACGCCCTCCTAGCTTACAATGTTATCATGGTTACTTCGATCTTTCATGCATCTTGCTTATTGATACTACAAAAAACCTCTAACTAAATCATCCAAAGTCAACTACCCATTCTGCTTCTAATTGCTCGTGCTGATTTGTTAACATGAAAAAACCCAGCCTATATATGAATAACATCCAAATTCCACCTAATGAAATCCCAGAATTCAATGCCATTCCATTCTCTAGGTCTGGTTGATGATTCACAGACGCCTATGAATCAATCCTAGAGCCAAAATCATCAATATATAGATTTCATACCAGTAAAATTCAAATGCCACCATATATGTTGCTTCAGACCACATCAATACATACCAATAGTGATGAAAACCTCAGGAAAAAAGCCATATATACATGAAACTTGAGCCAAACCTCTAACTGAACTGGATATATTCATCCAAATCCAAAGCTAATTGCGGTTCCCCAGATAAAGTATGAGGATGCCCAAAATCTCACCCCATATCATCATAGCGTAAGAACTTTTATACGTTCCAGGAGAATTAAAGCAGACTTAAACATAAGTATATTAGAGTTTGGAGTAATATAAACAACTGCTTCAAAGAATTTGTCATCGATAGCATTAGATCTTATAACCTTTATTATAGAATCAAAATTCCCACGCTCACTTTTGGATCTACTGTAATCTCACCATAAAAGATCATTTGGACAAACATAAACAAACTGAAGAGAAATCATGAAGTAACCACCGTTTTCAGACTCATTTGGCCAATATAATCAAGAACGAAATACTGCAGACCTTAGAGAATCAAATCTGAGAGAAACTGAAAACCTCCTACAACAATCCAATCCATCAACAACAAGAATCTTACCCCCAAACACACTGAAATCGATATAGTTCTCCCACCTGAAAGATCGGTTGGAAGATTTGGAACTGATGCGAAATCAGTTACGCCGACAATGTCGAAACCCAAATCAGCAAAGGCTTGATCATCCAGAGTCAAACAAATCAGATCCACTGATTTAGGGAAGATCACTTATCTGAAATTGGATCGCGTATCAAGATCTTAAGCGCCTTTAGATCTAGAACGCAAGTTGAAAATAAACTCGAGTTCGCTCTCAAACCAAGATCCAACAGCTAATATTTGAAGAAACCCTAGATCTGACGCAAACGTGTAGATCCGGCTTCAGATGTGAAAAACGAATAGAAATTTTTGTCTTATCAACAAATAAAAGAATTCATTGAAGGTTATGAGAAGGAATCGAACGAAAATCAGATGAATATAAAAGATCAGTGAGAACTCACGCGTAGCGAAAGCAGGGGAAATTATTCCGCCTGTCGCCATTAACGAGAACTCATATATATATATATATACACATATATATATATATTGCTTGACAAATTGCTTGTTGTAATAAAAACATTACTTGAAAGCTGCATGTATAACAAATAAGCTATCATATGAGATAAATACATATACAATTGCATATTATAACATTCTGCCAAGTTCGTATAAATATAAAACTAAGTTTTCTAAATAGGTTAATTATTACTTCTTATTATTTCTGTTATGTCTTTTAGCATAGTTTGTTTATATTGCAAAAGTCAAATTCGATTGAAAATAAATTCAACATTATGTTAATAGCAATGATTACAATATTTACATATATTTAATTATGAATATATTTTACAACTTGGAAATCATAATAGTTACTATTTATGAATAAATTGTATATATATATATATATATGCACGTGAACTCTCTACCTTTATCCAAATGACCGTTACTGTTACATTTTAGGTAGTATATATGTGTGTGTGTGTGTGTGTGTATGAGAAATGATCCGCTACACATTTGCTCCCTTTGATTTATAGCCACATGTCTGGATTTAAATAATACTTGAATATTATAGGGTAGTGGAAAGAGAGAGAAGGTAATATTATTTAAACCAAAACGTGTGGTTGAAAATCAGGGGGAACAAAAGATGTAGTGCAATAGGTGTAGTGGATCATATATATATATATATATATATACACACACACACACACACACACACACACACACACACACACACACACACACATTACTGTTACATTTTAGTTAAGCTTCTTATGCAATGCAACTAATGTCTTAGTCTCGTTGAAAGTACAAACATATCAGTTTAAATGAAACTCGCAACCACAAATAACTTTAGTTTGACTTAGAATATTTTGTGCGCAAGCCTACTTCATTAAGCACGAACAACGATATAAACATTTCATGCTTCTATAGAGATGCATATTTACATGAAAAAAATCTGCTTTGGTAATAGCGACACACAAGGAAGACAGCTGCACCATTGCAACGTACAAACCATACATTAAATAAAGATTTTCATAGAGTAGCCGCATTAGAATATTCAATGAGGTAGAAAAATGACATCTCTGTTAGAATGTACACACTGTCACGAAACAACATGTCCTTATTGTTCGAGTTGCTACAACACAAACAAACTTGAGAAAGAGGCATGTGACAAAACATGCTTTATTTCAGAATGTAGGACTACTATATCGAAAATCAATTCCCTAAATGATGTGATTTTGTGAAGGTAAAGCAACCACTTGCAGTTCATAAATTGCACAGAATCCATAACAATATACAGTCGGTAAATAAAAGAGAAAATCACAACCATTAAACTTAAGGTTCATTTTAACATTTTTCTTTTGTGTCATATATGAAGACATTGGAGTATGTATAAGGATTGTATAACTTATTTAGATCAATCTCACAGTCGTCTCCACATTTGCTTTTGATCAAATGCTTTTGATTTGCTGACTGCGCCTATGCCCAGGACTAAGCCTTTTGCTAGCATGCTGCTCACCACATCCCCTCTGCTTTCGTAGGTAAGAGTCTGAGTTCCTTTCTGATCTTGATTCTACATCTATGATCGTTGATGTTCAAGATTAAATTTATTTATCATGCAGATTATCATTTTCTTCCTATATATGCTTATAAAGAAAACTAACTTATTTTCAACCATTGATCTGATAAGAGGTTTTACAATAAAATTTTGACCTTTTTTTTTATATAAAATATGGAAGGTTGAATCAAAAGAAATCTAGTTAATTATAGAAAATAGCAGAAAATTTACCCCTTGATTTGGAACCTGCCTCATTTATATTCATTAAAGCCTGAGCTGTCACCTATAGGCTAATTTTCAATCTCCTGCATTAATGAGGTGCATAATGATTAGCAAGTATATTATGCATAATAGCATAACCAATTTCAAGTACTTCAATACCTAAGAACTGCTATTTTGCTGTTTATAGAGAATTTGGTACTTAGAATGCCTAAAGAGATGCTTGTTCCACATCTAAAGTCTTTTGATTGAATGAACCCAAGAATTCATGAGTGACCCCAATGGGACATGTAAAGAAACACAATATGATGATTTTGGATGAGTTTAAACCAACCAGATGATGGTACATGTTATGTAAAATAATTTTATAATGTGCTTATCTAAATGTTGTCTTAGACTAAAATTGAAGATATGCACTTGCTATAAAAAGGGAATGCATTCAAATAAAAAAACTTTTGCTTTTTCTAGCATTTGAATGTACCTTATGTTAAAACAAAAGGAAACATACCGATAAGTGCACTTGAGCTCAAAGATATATTGTGCTCAAAAGGCTTCCGTGCCAATATTTGTTAATGAATCAACTCTTATGAATTCATTTGCATCATTTAGTACCAAGTTGAATAGTAGAAAATATTTCTTTGATGTTGCTATGACTGCAAAAAAAGGAAATCAGTAACCGATATATGAACAAATAACAATGCTATATTATAAACCAAGGGATCAGAGCTGTAAATAAAGAAATCTGCATAGTTACTATTTTGTGAAGACTTTAGCAGTATAAAATTCTAGTTATATGTTTTGTTTTAATTAAACCAGCCATTAACTATGACTGTCAATGATGTTTTTAAATTTTTCTTTACATATCCACACATAACTTGTAACAAAGATTGTATTTCCTTTAAATATTTTGAAAATGAGAGGCATGCCAATTACATAAATGTTCTGTTGATAGTTATGCTCAACATATATACTAATATTGTTTGCAAGGAGAACACAATTTCAGTTCGACATTAAAAAGAGGCATAATTAATTGTTTTTACTATTGTATAACTCTGGTAAATAATGGGCAACGTCGCGAAGTTGGTAAAAATGGTTAATATTTAGTAGGAAATTATAATTCTACACCTTATCGAACAATCAAAATAGGAGCTTACAAATAATCCTTTATTAGCTGTTAAGCATGGCTACCTATCATAACATAAAAATAAGTATGAGAAACTTGTTTATGAAGCCGTAATTAATTGTATGGAAAACCGTTCACAAAAGATGAAAGAAAACAACAGTGTCATCAAAAGCCATTACTTAATCAAGAAGCAGTTAAAAATAACATGAAACTGAAGGGCACTTTTGTTTGAGTAGACAGAGGTTATTTTGCATAAAATGGTAAAAATTGTCACCTTAACATGGAATCTTGAAATCATGTATATGCGTCAACCAACTCATTATAGAATAAAAATGTGAGAAGCAGCCAATATGAAAAAGCTTTGATGAAAGTGGGGGCAGAATGTCATTTTGTTCAGTCCGCATAACTTTAGACCTTGACCACGCAGCCCTGTAAATCATATTAAATGATATATTAGTTAAAATTTGACATGTTTTAACTATAGATTTTCTCTCATTAACATTTTTAGTGAAATTCAATGGCATCTGATTTTTTATAACCTTTTATTAGTGCTTTACTGACATGGGAAATGAAACCCAATATTGTCTACATGAATGTGTTGGGTTCAACATATAAGATTTCAAGATGATTAGGTATTTCAAAATTCAAATAATCAAATCACTTAAACAAATAAGATTCGATTTTTTAATTGAATCAAACCCCTTCACAAATAGAATAGAAAACATGTATCATGAGTATACCTTATATTGTGATAGAATATACCAAAAACAACTGTTAGACCCAAATCTGGGCCTAACACCCAAATGCATATCACAGAATGAAGAAAAAGCAGTAAAAATGGGGAACACACAAAGTTTTTATAGTGGTTCGACTCAAACCAAGCCTACGTCCACATTATCTCTTCTTAAATCCTAAGAAGTTACAAGTATAATTCTCTCGGTTTATACACGAAATCCTCGTGTTTACAATGAAAAGTGGTAAGAAATCATAAGATTATACACGAAATCCTCGCGTTATAATGTGGAATTTGGCTCCTTTGCTGCTGAAATTTCTTTGTAGAGAGCAATAGTGGAAGCTGTGAGGAGTTAGAGCCAAAAGATCCTTGAAAATGCCTTCAAATGGTGTATTTATAGCTGTAGGAGAGCTTCTGGGAAGACTGGTTCGTGGTGGGGTACGTGGCACCCAATCCGGAAAAGTAGGAGCAGGAGTAGCCTTAAGAATAGGTCAAAAAATGCGCATATCTGCAGGTTCGGAGGTCGGATCCTGGTCATAGGGTGTGTTCGTGGTCATGGGATCGTGATCCCCATATACACCACGAACGGGTCGTGACCACAAGCACCATCACGAGCTGAGGCAGGTGCTTCACGAGTCGAAGAGGGCACACGAGCTGAGGTGCGTCACGATCCAGGAGGAGATGGTGATCCACGAGCCAAGGTGGGTCCCACGAGCCGGTCCCACGATCCGAGCCAATAATGCTTCGTCACTTCTTTCAAAAAATCACCAGATTACACTCGTTCACGGAAATGGGCATAACTTTCAAACTGTAAGTCCAATTGAACCAAACAAAAGCTCAAATTCAAGCTAATTCAGAGATCTATAAGAGTTACAGAGCATAGCTCTGTAATCGCTGTTTTCGGGCCCAAAAAAGGTTATCTGGTAGGAGTTCCGAGCAGTTTTTTGTTGATGATGCGATTTTGACTAAATCGCTTCCTGTCTTCTGACAACGTTCTCCATATCCGAGCGCGATGCTATCCAGATATTCAGTGTGATAGCTTTTACCAAAAAGTATGTCAACAACAACCAAATTGGAGTTTTCCTTTACAATGGTCGTATGTTTCTGTATTTTCTCTTTCGAAATGCAGATAGCTAATTTTCAAAATCAAAATACTTTAAAGCACCCCAAATCCTAACCTATATTAAGTTTTCTACATTAAAACAATCACAGTTGGACATAACCGTTGGATTTTGTTATTTTTTGCTTATGGTAGCTTGGTATTGTGGGGATGGTGTGAGGAAAATATAATGCTATGTAAAAATGGTTACCCCTTAAATAAAAACCAAATTTTAGTCGAAAGTCCGCTAGATGTATAAAGTTGATAATTAATGTTTTATACAATATACATGTCTTTTTTATTACAAAAACAATGAATTTGACAATTTTTTTTCTGTAAATAACATATGCTAGGAGGGAAGTTAATCTTATTTGTTAATAAACTATTAATGAATATATTCACTTGCATGGAAGGGAGAAAATCTTATCCGTTAAACTTTTAAATATCAACCTAAAAATATATTTCACATCTATTCTAATAGTCAATAAACGTAGTTCCCATTATGAAATCAATGGCATCAATGCTTAGTCTCAGTTAATCGAATAGCGATAACAAATAGTGCATGCATTGAAAATTTAACTTACTAAAATTTATTATTTTAAGAAATTCATGTAAGAGCAATATCATTTAATTTACAGCAAAATTTCAAAATAACCCAATTGCAAATGATGAAGGAACAAACCTTAAAATGTCATTTCTTCCCTGTGGCTGTAAATAACATATGATGGGAAGGAAGCCAATCTTATTTGTTAATAAATCATTAATGAATATATTCACTTGCATGGAAGGAAGACAATCTTATCAAGTAAACTTTTTAAATATCAACCTAGAAATATTTCACATCTCATCTAATAGTGAAAACTGAGTATAAAAAATAATGTTATGTAAAAAAATTAACCATATTTTTTTTCCTCATTAACATTTTTAGTGATGACGTCTATTTTTTAATAACATTTTATTACTGCTTTATTGACATGGGAATGATAGCCGAATATTGTCTACATGAACATGTTGGGTTCAATACATAAGGTTTCAAGATTATAAGGTATTTCAAAATGACAAATAACCAAACCACTTAAACAAATAAACAAATAAGATTCAATATTTCATTTGAATCATCACAATCAGAATAGAAAACATGTATCCTATCCATTTTATGAGTACACTTTATATTGTGATAGAATATGCTGGAAACAACCAAATTTGAGTTTACTTTTACAACGGTCATTTGTTTCCGCATATTCTCTTTTCAAATGCAGAAAGTTAATTTTCAAAACCAATATACACTTAAGCACAACAAATCCAAATCTGTATTAAGTTTTCTGCATTTCAGTAATCATAAGTGGGCATAACATTTGGGTTTTGTTATTTTTTGCTGACCCTAGCTTGGTATTATAGGAAGGTTGAGAAAAAAAATAATGCTATGTAAAAATGGGTTACCCCTTAAATAAGAACCATATTTTAGTTGGAAGCCCGCTTGATGTTAAAAAGTTGTGTATTTTCAATTAGTGGAGCACTGAAGTTGACAAATTTTTTTCCCTGTTGCTGTAAATAACATATGCTGGGAAGGAAGACGATCTTATTTGTTAATAAATCGTTAATAAATACACCCGCTTGCATGAAAGGAAGACAACCTTGTCCCTTCACTTTTTGAATATCAACCTAAAAATATATATCACGTCTCTTGACTCTTTTCCAATAGTCAATAAACATAGCTCCCATTCTGAAATCAATAGTTTCATTACTTCATCTCAGCTAACTGAGTAACTGAATAGCGAAAACAAATAGTACATGCTTTGAAAATTTAACATACCAAAACTTATTATTTTAAGAAATTCATCTAAGAGCAATATCAATTTTTTTACAGCAAAATTTCCAAATAACCCAATTGCAATTGATGAAGGAACAAACCTTTAAATGTCATATTTCATGTCGATGTAAATAACAAATGCTGAGATGAAAGCCAATCTCATTTGTTATTGAATCGTTAATGAATATATTCACTTGCCTGGAAGGAAGAGAATCTTATCCGTTAAACTTTGTAAATATCAACCTAAAAATATTTCACATCTCTTCCAATAGTCAAGGCTGAGTGCAAAAAATAATGGTTAGTAGTTTTACTATAGATTTTATCTCACTGACACTTTTAGTGAATTCAATGACATCTATTTTTATTAACTTTTATTAGTCCTTCATTGACATGGGAATGATAGCCCAATATTGTCTACATGAATGTATTAGGTTCAATACAGATGATTAGGTATTTCAAAATGGAAAATAACCAAACTACTTCAAACAAATAACATTCAACCTTTTAACTGAATCAAACCTCATCACAAACAGAATAAAAAACACGTATCCATGATATGAGTATGCCTTGTATTATGATAGAAAATACTGAAAACAACCAAATTGGAGTTTACTTTTACAACGATCATTAGTTCCCATATTTTCTCTTTTGAAACACAGATAGATAATTTTTCAAAACCAAAATAGTATAAAGCACAACAAATTTTAACCTATATTAAGTTTTCTGCGTTACAGTAATAATAAGCAGCCATAACAATTGGGCTTTGTTATTTTTTGCTGACTTTAGCTTGGTATTGTAGAAAGCATGTGGGGAAGAAATAATGCTATGTAAAAATGGATTACCCATTAAATAAAAAATCATGTTTTGGTTGGAAGACAGCTTGATGTAAAATGTTGATAATTAATGTTTCATACAATATAAAAAATGTAATTTTAATTAGAGGAGCAATGAATTTGACAAAAATCTTTATTCCTATTGCTATAAATAACGTATGCTGGGAAGGAAGCCACTCTTATTTGTTAATAAATTGTTAATGAATATATTTGCTTGCATGGAAGGAAGACAATCTTATCCGTAAACTTTTTAAATATCAACTAGATTTTTTTTATTTCACATCTCTTCTTATAGCCAATTAGCTTAGTTCCCATTATGAAATCAAGAGTATCAACACTTCATCTCAATTAAACAGCGATAACAAATAGTACATGATTTGAAAATTTAACCAAAACTTATTATTTTAAGAAATTCATCCAAAAGCAATATCATATATTTTTTTACAGCAAAATTTCAAAATAACCCAGCTGCAAATGATGAAGGAACAAACTTTTAAATATCAACTTTTTCATGCTGCTGCAAATAACATATGCTGGGAAAGAAGCCAATCTTATTTGTCAATAAATTATTAATGAATTAATTCGCTTGCATGGAACGAAAACAATCTTATCTGTTTTACCTTTAAATATCAAACTAAAAATATTTCGCAACTCTTCTAACAGTCAATAAAGTCAGTTCCCATTATGAAATTAACAGTATCAACACTTTGTCTTAGTTAATTGAGCAGTGAGAACAAATAGTACATGCCTTGAATATTTCACTTACCACAGCTTATTATTTTAAGAAATTCATCAAAGAACGATATCAGTTTCTATATAGAAAATTTTCAAAATAACCCAGTTGCACATGATGAAGGAATAAACCTTTAAAATATTTAGAGATGACAGACCAAAACAACAACGTAGGATGATAGATCCAAAACCCAAGTGCCAAAAAGATAACCTTCGTGTAGACATGAGGATTCGTTAAATGGGTAAGTGAATTGATTGTTGTAACATGCAATTGATTACAATAATAACTTAAATGGGTAGTTGTTTAATGACTACTCTATGTTTAACCAACAACCGAATCTACTCAATATAGCATGCCAATTTGTAAATTTTCAAGTCAGTGGAACAGACTAATAACAACCTTTTTCGAACCATTGAAATAATTGTAAATAATCTGTAAAATCAGAAATATATAATTAAATATCTCAGAATATGGGTACATGAAAGCGTTAAGAAAAGATCATGGGATAAAGTAAGAAACCATGTGGGAATGTAAATTTGAAATCTCAAATCATTCTTCAACAAATCTGGGCGTAGAACCTTATAGTAACCCAATCATTACCAAATGTTAAAAACTAAAATAAACCTAAGCTTATAATAGTAATAATACCAATGCACAAACTGAATTAGCTGAACTTGATTAACAGTTTGTCTTCCTGGTTTGCACCATTGCCCTTTTGTTTTCATCCCTACGTATATTGATGTTACCAAAGAATTTTTTTTTAATTAAAACTATAACAATGTGCCTAAGATGATATGTTGGGACACGTCTGAAGATCTCTATCTTGTCATATTAATATATAAAATGAGAGTAAACCCAAGAATTCTGCGATACAGATATACTTGGTAATATAATCATTTTCATAATTTGTAGCCAATATCATTGGAATAATTAACTTCACAATGGAAAATACAACTTAAAAGAGAACACCATTTTTATAATTTAAATCTATAAGCATAATAACAACATATATTTTAGTATAGATACTGTAATTGCATTTTCAGTTATCAGAACGAAGAAAAAAAATAGAAGCAGAACCGAACAAGTAGTATCTTTTTCCAATATCAATCTTTTGGACAGTAATCAGTACCATGATTTGCGATGAAATGACAAGTTTACTGTCTGCACCTGTCAAACAAAACCAAAAATAAATAAAAATTTCGGAGGGACTCGCATGAAAAAGGAAGCTATCAACGAAGCATGTAGAAAATAGCTTTTTTTTTTCTTTCATAAATATGTTCTTCAAGTATCTAGGTGCTTTGTACACATTGAAGACTGCAGTTTAAATATCAAAGCATATACTATGCCAAAATCCGATTGCATAGGAATACCAACTGAAATGAAGTACACAAATGGAAGTGACATATAACATTTATGTATTCTACCAAAAATTAAAAGCCCAAAATGATAGATTTACACCTCCTTTTGGGCCAGAGTAGTTGCTATTTGCAGCAATCAACTGTGAAGTGGCTGAACCAAATATGGAATCACAAAATACATAGATGTTGGTAAGATCAAGTTGGAATTATTTAATACGTTCTGTCAAAATAATTATCTCCATAAATATAAAGAGTTGCAAGCATCTTTACATGCAAGTGACTCATTCAAAGAGTTAGTATGCATTTGTCTTCCTTATTTGACCGATTATAGGCGAAAAACCATAACTTAGATATGAATTATAAACGATAAATGTGGAAAACCCCTGATTTCATAAATTGTGTGCAAGTAGGTCGAAACTTACAAAAACTGAAAGATACCTAAGTTAAAGAAAACAAAACCATCAAACTGATGCAAGGAATACCAAAAAATGGGAAAGAGAGGTGAAAATTACTAAGTTGAAGAAGACCTGAGTTTAAAAATTGTAAGTAAGCCGCTGGAGAGGACCAACGTCGGTGCTGCAAAGTGTGTCGAAGTAGAGGTGAGGAAAAGGGACGGTGGCAATCTTCTGAATTTCAGATGGTTGGGGAGATCGACATGGATAAAGAGGCGGTTATTCAGGAAGAAGCGTAGAGGTTTGGAAGATGCGAATAAACAAAAGCGTTTTAATTAAATTGTTTGGTTTCTCCTTTCCGGTATAACTAATAGATAGATAGATTAGGTTAATCCAAGTAAATGGGTACGACGTGTGTGTAAGCCTTGAGTGCTGTTAATCCAATTAACCTAATAAATAAGAAAATATGATAGAATGGTATATGTAGAATTATCCAAAATGTATAATTTAAATCCAATCACCAGAACTTGTGTTCTAACCCCCTCCTCATAACATACTCGCAGTTTAGATTTGTGGCAGAGACATTATAGCTTTGGATACTGGTTAGGCAGTATTATTAATACGGTAAGGCTATACTTTAATTATATTGTATTTTATCCATTCTGCTGTGAGATATTTTTTGAGCTTTGACATATTTTATATCTCTGTCTTTTCTGCAGCATACCAGAGCAAACCAATCAGAGTTTCGATAGAATGGAATTTTGAAAAAAAAAAATTGGTTTGTCGGAATTTGGGTTGTTACACGCGCTGAATAGGTAGAGGATGACCTTAAGTCATCTGTTTGTGGAAAGGAAAAGCTTGGAGTTTATATCGGCATTTGACTTTAGACCCTCCACTAAGTTTTTGTCTAGCTTATTTGCATCACTGGAAGTGCGACCTACTCTTATGGATCAGATAAGAGCTTCACAGCGAAAGGATCCGCGAACTTTAGACATCTTGGACAGGCTCAATAAAGGGGAGATTCTATTCACCTCAGTAGATATTCCATAGATGATAAAGGGTGGTTGCGACGAGATGGGAGGCTTTGTGTTCCCCAAACTGTGAGTCTTTTGAAGACAGTCCTAGAGGAAGCCCACCATTCTAAGATAACTATTCATCCAGGTGGCGATAAGATGTATAGGGATATGAAGAGGGTTTTCTTTTGGGCTAGGATGAAGAAAGATGTAGAGGAGTTTTTTTATTAATGTTTTTTTTTTGAAAGGCAAGTATTATTATTCACACAAACAAGAATTACAATGTATTACAAATTCTCTACAACACAGCATTGAGAAATAAAAAACATTAACATATGGACATTAAAACCAAAAAAAACTCAGTGCAATAAAACTACAAAATGCTCTACTGCTAACCAAGAATGATATACACGAATAGCCAACATTCCTCAACATCCAGTCACCAAATGCACAAGCTCCAAGAACAGATTCCTGCCACCTTAAAAGTACTCCTGATCATCACTAAATCCCATACCAAATAGCATATCTGACTTCATATTGTTAGCAAAAATTAACATGACCGCAGCCAAGAATCTTGATCAACCAAAAGAAATGCTTCACCATTATTGGAAACTGATCACCATGAATTAAACCGAAACTGATGTTGCCTCAAGCTCAATACTGATAAACCTTTTGACATGCAACACTAAACAACATATACATCATTAACATGCACCAGACTTGAAACAAACACCAAAAGAAACACCATAATACTGTATCAAATCCTACACGAGAGTGGATTAACCAGAAACTATCACCAAACTTATATTAGATTGGGTTTCTCATAGTATGTCTAGGAGTAAATTTCATAGAATTTGGAAGAAACTCCTCTAACGAGTAATCAATCCCCTCATCCAAATAATTATCGAAACTCTCTGTAGCCTTTTTTCTCCGAGCACGCCTCTTTGCATTCTTTAAAGCAACTTTTGATTGAGTTGAAGATGAAGGCGTAGACGCAGATGGTGAGTCAGAAGTAAGCTTTCCTGATTTATCAATGCAATTATCAACTTCATCAGCCCAGAATTTGCTTTTCAGTCTCGTAGAATCAGAAGAAAATAAACTACATTGAGATGAAGAATTATCAGGAAGATTAACACATGGAGGAGGTAATATAATGTGAGATGGGAGCGTTAAGTGGGAATAAGGTGATTTCGTAAAAGCAGTTGAAGTAGTTGGCAATGCAGCATTCTTGCCACTGATAGTTGAATTCGTACAACCAGAATCCCCATTAAATGAACTAGAATTACCAATCACAGTAGACAAATAAGAAGGACTAGAAGACGAGTCTACCAAATTATAAGATACAGTATCTTGACAAATAAAAGTAGAAGAACAAGACGCAGAGGTATGTGACATAGAAGTAGACGAAATAGATTTGCTAATTGGAGAGTCCACATTTACAACTTTCACATTGATATCATACAATTTCCCAAACAGTGTATCATTCTCAGAAATTGAATCAACCAAAGAAGACTTCCCTTTCTTACCGACATCTTTGTCCTTTCCAACTACTTCACCAGCGAAAGAAATGTTTACATTAAATTCAACATCTTCTGCATTCAAAGAACATTTGCTATTTACATATTTACTGACACCCTCATTACTAATATCTGAAATAAGCTCGTTAACGACAACAGTAGACACTTAATTGGATCAGAATTTACAGCAGCATGTGCCCTATTGCTATTATTATTAGCATCAGAATTCAAAACATCAAATGGATTAGTGTTTCCTCTATTAGCATCAGGATTACCTGCACCATTTCCATTGACATTATTTCCGCTCTTCCTCATCCAAATTTTCTTCGATTTGTTATTAACATAAGTCCAATTATTGTTATTAGTAGCCAAAAACTTTCCCTTTTTAAACTGTTCAGCTTGTCCATAATATCCACCATAAGCTTCATCAGAGAAAATCCCTTCAGTATTTCCACTATCCAAGCCTACCTTAGTATTAAATTCACAATTAATAGTTTCATGGACAAAGATCTTAAAGATGGAACAAATTTTAGGTCTCCAATCATATGTCACCATTACAAGAGGACAATCCTTAACCAATTCATCAACAACTATTTTCCCAGGTAGATCAAAGTTAGATGATACCTCAATCAACGCTTTAGCGTATCTAAATCTTTGAAGTTTTTCAGTACTAGTATCAAAGCAAATCAATTTACCTATGTGACATGCAAGCTAATTGATACCTAATAAAGTCCAAAGAATGAGAGGAATTCTATGAAATTGAACCTAACCAGGTACCTTTCTGATTTGAGCACGATAATTACCAATCATTAGATCACAAGTAGTAATAATGAACATCTGGCCACAAATGAAAATTGGATCATCTTTGAGACTTTTATCTTTATCCAGTTCATTTGAAAATTTGAAATAAAAATGATTACCATCAGATTTAATATCCACTTCTCCTACTAATTTCCAGAATCTTGTTAGAAAATTTACCAAAATTGGATAAGATAAGGAGCCATCCAAGAAGAACCCCACCAATTAATTGCTCTAGAACTTCAAACCTTCGATCTTGACTATATCAGGTATCTTATTTTGCACTCCATTCCTCACAATTTCAAAATGTTGTAGCTTAAAAATGCCCACGTTCCGAGAACGAGAATGGAAAAGAGATGCATAATCGATCTTTGTAAAAGAATGATATAAGGCTTGAGACGAATCAAAACTTCCAGGAAAAGAGAAGGCAGATGAATTGACTTGAGCTTGATTAGGATTTGAGGGGCAAACATTGGATCTGGAAGTGGTATTCCCCAACTAAGGAGACGTTGCATTAGAAGGATTCAACGGAGAGGAATTTACAGTAGAAAGGGGAGGATCAGGGGGAATTGGTGGAGATAGGAGAAAGGGAAGAGGAGGAAAAGAGAAGTTGAAGGAAGACGAGGATGGAAGAGACGAGGCCGCCATTTTCAAGAAGAGGGGATTTTCTTGTTTCTCAATGTTTGATTTGCCAGCAAGTTAAAGTTGAGAAAAAGAAGCTCGGTGGTTTACTTCATCCTTTGGAGGTCCTGCAGTGGAAGTGGGAAAGCATCTCTATGGATTTCATAGATGGTTTGCCTAGATCAAAGAAAGGTAACACCAGTATTTGGGTTGTAGTAGAGCGATCATTTCATTCTAGTTAAGAGTAAGAGGACGGCAACATGGTTGGCAGCAGTTTACGATCGTGAGATAGTCCATCTTCATGGAGTACCTTACAGAATCATAAGTGATCGTGACCCCATTTTCACCAGTGAATTTTGGAAGGGCTTGCAGGAAGCATTAGGTACACAGTTGTGTTTGAGCACCGCTTATCACCCTCAGACAGATGGATAGACAGAAATGGTGAATTAAATTCTTAAGGATCTTTTAAGGATGTGTATCCTAGGCTTTGGAGGGACTTGGGACGAGCATCTTCCTTTAGTGGAGTTCGCCTACAACAACAGTTATCAAGCTAATATTGGCATGGCACCCTTCAAAGCATTGTATGGATGACCTTGTAGATCAACAACTTGTTGGTGGGAGTCTACAGAAAGACTTCTACTTGGACCAGATATGGTTAGAGAAACATCCAAGAAGATTGATCTTATTAGACGGTGAATGAAGACAACTCAAGATAGGAAGAAGTCCTATGTAGACAAGAGAAGGACTAACATTGAGTTTGAGGTGGGAGGTGAGACACCCCACGTCCGTTAATGTCACTCACTAAGGGAATGCATTAAGTTTCGTGAAGCGTTATAGGTAAACAGAAACAAAATAATTACAAGACAGATATAAATAAGATAGCAGCGGAAATTTAAATTTTTATTTCAGACATAAATCATAATACTGTGGTTCACAATACCATAAGTCACAAAAACCATTACAATAAAATAACTTCTGTCTTGCACCATCAGCGTACATAAGTACAAAAAAAAGCGTAATTCCCCAATTAAAAGAGTTGAGCCATAGTAGAGACAAGAACTTGAGCCATACTTTAGAAGTAGCTCCTAGCAAGATGATATCCGAGTCCTGATTAAGCCTGAGTGCTTCCTCACTAAGAACCTGGTAGGGGGAAAGGGGGAAAGGAAGAAAGAAGTAGAAACAAAAGGGTCAGACATAAAGTCTGGGAAGTCTAGTTACTTTTAGCTAGTAAAGAAATAAAAGTAACATGATTTACATATAAAGTGGAGAAGAGAGATCACTACATAAATGGCAGGTGTGACAAAGTTCACAGGGTAAGGTGTATGTGCTTCATTAATGATTACTCTTCACTATTACTAGTATAACTAAAATGAGATGATCCCTTCCACTATAAGTTCTTAGACTTAAGGTATACGTCCGAGTGTACCCTAACCACCACCCTAATCGATCGACTCCCTACCATGTAGATATCATGTGCTGGCCCCACAGTAGGAGGTATCACTCCCTAAAGTGGCAACCCTTCATTTCCTAAGATGTGCACAACCATATCTACTGGTGTTACGGTCGTCTAATCCCCTTTGCCCGACTCATGCACGCATATGGCCTGGTCAGTTTGCGCCGCCCACATCGTCCGTATCATTTGGATCTCTCATAATCAATCAGTAAGCGTGCCCCTTCTCCGCCTAACATGAATTCTTTATTTGATACCTACTCCGGGTTACTGATTGAAATGGGTCCAACACAATATGATACAAGCTCTCCCCTATGTCTTGTATCCCCACTAGGTTTTTCACTAACTATGTATACCCTTAGGTGTCTTTAATTACGTAGCCCTATGTCAGTTATGCTTACCCTAAAGGGTGCCTTTAATTACATAACCTTATTGGGTTATGTTCGTGGGCCTATATGTAAATATTACCCACCCCCTATAATTTACTTAACTCACCCACTACCCATCCAATTTTTACTTAACCCTAACTTAAGTTCTACAATCCTTATGGGTTAAATTAGGTTAAGTAGTCCAATTCTTTACCATGTCCATTTATGGTTTATAATGGGCTAGACCTCCCACATTAGGCCTACAACATGTGGATGTTGGATATGCTGGTTGTGTCCAGGAAGACTTATTCCACAGTTGGGCCTAGCCTTATGTCATAGCCCGATTTGTGTTTACGTACTTAGACCTCCCACATTAGGTTCAACATTAGTGGCTGCTGGATATGCCGATCGGGTCTGGGCAGACTTCCACCACTAATGCAACCTAACCTCGTGTCATAAGTACAATTACGATTCCTAATTGTAATTACTAGACATTCCATTTTTATCGAAATCTACCTACGTCATTATAGGTGATTATTCCAATGTTTCCCCATTTGAATTATATGTCCAATTCATATAAATATTACATAAATTATGCCAACCATAAATCCCTTTCCCCCGTTTTCCTAACCAACATATTCGCTCGTATTTTGGTGGCATCTAGGCTATAAAGTAGCCTAGTTATAACAATGAAAAGGGAATATGACAAAGGTGATAGTTTCAACATGTCTTGGCATAAACATAAACTGTCATGATAACAAGGTGAATGGACATGTAATTAACATCATAACAAGGTGGACATAAAACCGATGAATTGTGGCAACTACGATGTGAAAACAAGCATAATGAGATCTAAATTAACCATTTAGGTGTCCAACTATTTAGATCTAGCATAATTAGGGTGACATAGTAACATGTTTAGATCTAAAGATGACTTCACATGTCAAGTTTACAGCATATCTAGATTAATCACAATATGACAGGTGAAAAAGGGATTTACATAAAGAACTAGATCTAGCCAATGTTACAACTGTCCAATTTAATAGATGTATATTCACCAAAATATAGTTACAAGTCAAGATCCACATAGGCAACATAATAGAATAACCACAATTGTATTAGATCTAGGAAAATAGATCTATCATGACATAGTATAGGATTTAACACTAGCACAAAATCATACTTTACAACATATCCAATTCACAGTCTTTCACAATTTACTTTTATTTATCTAAACCTAAAAGCAACTATAAACTCATAGCGTTAGGTTTAGAGAAATAAGAAAGAATGGATCTTTTCTGAATTTGATTTGCAAAGTATGTTGTTATAGAAAACGGTTCCGTATCAGTTCACATCCCGGCAGCATATGGCCCCCATGATTTCCAATGAAGAAAATAGGATAATAGGACACATATATATAGCTGCCAGACCCCCTGAAATTGAGTCCCACGTCAGCCCTAGGGGTGTCGATACCCTGTGGGTGGGTCGACCCCTAGGTTGACACTCCTTAAGGGGAGGGGGGGTCGACCCCCTAGAGCGGGAATTCTACCGCTATTTTTCAATTTTCGAATTTGAATTGTTCTGGATAAAATTCTGACTCATATGTGTATATATAATATTTCTGCCCGTATACAAACTTAAAACCCTCATAACTTCTTCAGACATTGTCCGTTTTACGCAAACCAAATGTCTATCTTGACCAGAATTTCGAGACGGACGCAATGGTGTAGTCCATTTCCTCTAATTCTGTATATTAAATTATTTACTATTTAATTTATTCTCCTTAATGTCGTTAAAAATTCAGGGTGTTACATTCTCCCCCACTCAAAGGATTTTGTCCCTGAAATCTCTAAGTTGGGAAGAATGCATATCCTACCATCCATCATCCATCTACTCATCCACCAACCACTGGCATCCATTGTCCTTAAATATTTTTAATGCTTATATGAATATATGCAAAGGTGTGTGTATATGCCCCAACACTAATGCGAAGATCAGGCGATCTACTGATTCAGTTGACCTTCTTAATGCAATGTACGTTAGTGCCATGAATCCAATATGTATGCAAATAAACCTATCATATCATATAAGTTCTATATGTGTGCACCTTCATTCGTCCAAATGCAACATCCATATGCTAACTCATCCACTTCCATCCATAAAAGAAAAGAAAATGCACACACATCCATATGCAGTATGAGAGTGATTGAGCTGATCTACTGCCTAATGTGTGTATATGCGTCCATAGGCAACCACTAGCAAACACTTGCATCCATCAAACATAACATGTTTCAAACACATGTTTACATTCATAGGATTCCTATCTAAAGGCCAAAACATACTATGGATACGATATACTTTATTGACAGAAACAAGCACTGATAAACTTTGAAAAAGGTGTTAAGAACATACCCTCGAAAAGAAAAGGGTACGAAGCATGAATCTTGTCTTCAGTCTCCCAAGTCGCATCCTCTGGGCTATATCCCCATTGAATCTTTAGCAACTTGATCTCCTTATTGCGCATCTTTTTAACATCTGACCCAAGAATACGGGTAGGGACTCGTCTGACTGTCGCCTCCCGTTCCACCTCTACTTCTTCCAACATACTCGGTTGCACAACTTCTACGGTGTCATGCAGGCACTTCCGCAGATGAGAGACGTGTAAAACGTCATGAACACGAGATATATTTCCTGGGAGTTTCACTCTATAGGCCATTTGGCCAATTCTCTCGGTTATGGGAAATGGTCCCACAAACCTAGGTGCTAACTTCCCCACTACTCCAAAGCGAACCACATTCCTCAGAGGTGATAATTTAATAAAAACTAAGTCTCCCACTTCGAATTCGATGTCAGCTCTTCTCTTATCTGCATAGGACTTCTGCCTATCTTGAGTTTTCTTCATCTGCCGTCGAATAAGGTCAATCTTTCCGATGTTTCTCTAACCATATATGGACCAAGTAATAATCTTTCTGCAGATTCCCACCAAAAAGTTAGCGATCTACAGGGTCGCACGTACAATGCTTCGAAGAGTGTCATGCCGATGCTAGCTTGATAACTGTTATTATAGGCAAACTCTACTAAAGGAAGATGCTTTTCCCAAGTCCCTCCGAAGTCTAGGATACACAGCCTCAAAAGATCCTCAAGAATCATGTTCCCTCTTTCCGTCTGTCCATCGGTCTGAGGATGATAAGCGGTGCTCAAACACAACTGTGTACCTAATGCTTCTTGCAAGCTCCTCCAAAATTCGCTAGTAAAGATGGGGTCACGATCTATCATGAAGCTGGAGGGTACTCCATGAAGTCGAACTATCTCACGAATATAAATTGCTGCCAACCATGATGTTATCCTCTTACTCTTAACTAGAATAAAGTGAGCGCTCTTAGTGAGTCTATCCACCACAACCCAGTTACTGATGTTTCCTTTCCTCGATCTAGGCAAAACATCTATGAAATCCATAGAGACGCTCTCCCATTTCCACTGCGGAATCTCCAACGGTTGAAGTAATCCTCCGGGCTTCTTTTGCTCAGCCTTGACTTACTAGCAAATTAAACATTGAGAAACAAATTCGGCCACATCTTTCTTCATCCCACCCCAAAAGAAAACCCTCATCATATTCATGTACATCTTATCACTGCCTGGATCAATGGTCATCTTAGAATGGTGGGCTTCTTCTAGGACCGCCTTTATTAGGCTTCCAGTTTGAGGAACACAAAGCCTTCCATCTCATCACAACCACCCCTTTTCATCTATGGCATATCTACTAAGGTGACTAGAAGTCTCCCCTCTTCTGAGCTTATCCATGATGTCTAGAATCTGTGGGTCACCTTGTTGCGAAGCTCCTATTTGGTCCATAAGGGTCGGTCGTATCTCCAAGGATGTAAACAAATCAGGCAAAACCTCGATGGAGGGTCTAAAATCAAAAGCTGATATGAACTCCAAGTTCTTTCTTTCCACAAACAGAGGACTCATCGCCACCCTCTGCCTACTTAGTGTATCTGACACCACATTACCCTTTCCAGGGATATAAGCAATCCCAAAATCATATGAAGCTAAGAACTCCATCCATCGTTGTTGTCTTAAGTTGAGATCCTTCTGTGAGAATAGATACTTGAGAGATTTATGATCAGTGTATGACTCAATTCTTTCTCCAAGTAAATAATGATGCCACGTCTTTAACGTGAATACTATGGCAGCTAGCTCTAGATCAAGGGAGGGGTAGTTCTTCTCATGAACTCTCAACTGTCTACCCCTATAACATATTACTTTCCCTTCTTGCATCAGAACTGCACCAAGCCCTGTACCACACGCATCAGTGTAAACATTAAACACTTGACTTCCATCAGGTAAGGTCAAGACTGGGGATGTTGTCATAGCCCTCTTCAGTCGTTGGAAAGCAACGCCACGGTCTATGTCCCATGAAAATGCCAAATTCTTCTTTGTCAGCCGAGTGAGAGGGGCTGATATCTTCGCGAAATCCTTAATGAACTTCCTATAATAACCTGCCAACCCAAGAAAGCTTCTACCTCGGTTGCATTTTTGGGAATTTGCCAATCTTGCACTGCAACCACCTTTGTGGGATCTACAACTATCCGTTCTTTGGAAACTACATGCCCTAAGAATCTCACCTCCTTTCTTAAAAAATGGCATTTGGAGAACTTTGCCTTTAGCCGATTGTAACACCCCACATCCGTTAGTGTCACTCACAAAGGGAATGCACTAAGTTCTGTGGAGCATTTAGGGTAAAAGATGCAGATAAATTACAAGACAGACAGAAATTAAACAGCGGAAAATAAAACTTTGCTTTATTGATAAAATAGTTTGTACAATGGTTTCTTTACAATATCAGAGTATCATCTGTCTTACAAAATAAAGAAGCATAAAAACAACATTTATATTCCTCGATTTTAGCAAGAGCCAGCCATAGCATCTGAAAAGAGAATCCAAGCAAACTTCGACAAATCTTCAAGCTGGGAAAGAGTGGCAGTCCAACTTAACCTGAGTTAAACTATTCCCTCCTTTACTACTTTGGGGGGGGGGGGGGGGGGAGGGAACGGACGAAATGAAGACGAAAGAAAAACAGAGTCAGACATAAAGCCTGAGTAAGTTCAGTAACTTCTAGCATGTGAACATGGAAAAACAAAACGACATGAATTAACTGAATACAAGATTACACCATGACGATAGGGTCAACAAGATTAGACAAGGTAGTCACAAGATATGCCAAGATAAGATAAACTGGATACGCTCTAATACTTTCGCCGCTTCGCTATTTCCTTGTTATACTGGTTTCTATATCTCTGCACCGCATATCTAGTGTCCCAACTAGTAACAATAACGTGATCCCAATCCCTGTATTTTCCATTGCCTTCCGGCATATATTCATTATTTATTACCTAGATCAAATCTAGGGTTTTCTATCAAGTGCTTTCTAGATTTAACCAGAGTTTACGCTATCTGCTGAACGCTTTTCGGATTCAGGATTTATGCCACCTAGTCCAACTAGGAATTATGCTACCTGTCGAACGATGCCCCCAAGTCTAGGACACAATACCTAGAGTGGTATATGTTCCTATACTTTCCCACGCATGTATCGCGAATCGTTATCGCTTGTCTAGATGCACATGTCCTGTAATGTGCGGTTCGAGTCCTGTGACAGGGCAAATCAAGGAATACAGAACTCGGTCGGGAGCTTTCAGATATCTGCCGATGCAGATGCTAAGGTCTGTTTTTATTCTAGTGGCTATGGTCCCACTTGACCCCTCCCTCAACTAATGAAAGGCACACCTTGTAAAATGAGAACTATACGCCGGCCCTTGGTGCCCCTCTATACTATGGCCATCCTCACCCATAACTAGATAGAAAGTATATGGTCTTTTGGAGTTCTCCGCCTTTCCGGTTCACGTATCTCGATTGACCCAAGATGGATGGTAGACGACGAGTTGCTATCACAGGGCTACCATTTTCTCGCCGAATCACGCCGATCCATCCTGGTCTTTAGGTTGCCATGTATTGCAACCAAGGCATACCCATGGTTCTTCTACGCAGACCTTAACCTCTGTGAGCCCAGGAGGATCATCTGCAGCCTCACATAGGGATACCAAGAGTACCCTCACGTCCCCTCGAAGCCTCGGGCTTCGTAACCCAATTCGTTGGAGCCTCCTTTCTACTCAGATGGACATTCGCCCCTTCCTGTGTTATACTAGGAATTACTACTTAGTTTTACTAACTAAGATTTACCACTTAGTTTCCAGAATCGTTGTTTTCTTAACTAAGGTTTACTACTTAGTTCCCTTTCCCGTCAATTTGGATTGGTTAAGTGTCATTAGTCAATTCAAGCCAACTTAACCCTCTTCATTCATCCTGTTATACTGGTTAAGTGTTATCAGTAATTCATGTTGACTTAACCCCACCACAAACCAAGTTATATTGGTTAAGTATTTCTTATTACTTAACCCTACCCATTCACCCTGTATTGGTTAAGTGTTCCTTTTTAACTTAACCTTGCCCGTCTGTCTTAACTAACATGTTATTAATGGTTAAGTATTATCCCTTCATGTTTAGACTTAACCCTATTCTTTTATCATAATCTGATGGTTAAGTGTTCAAGTTTACTTAACCCTACGGTCTAGCCCAGATAACATATCAAATTGGCTAAGTGTATTTACTTAACCCCAACCTCTAGTCTAGTTAACGTGTTAATTTGGCTAAGTATATCAACTTTACTTAACCCCACCTTCTAGTCTAGTTAACATGTTAGTTTGGCTAAGTGTTTTCTTAGTTACTTAACCCCTACAAATCTGGTCTTGTTACCATAAGTTTGGTTAAGTGTCCCTATGGACTTAGCCCTCCTATTCTAGCTCGACTGTGTTAAGTTGGTTAAGTGTTCCTATAGACTTAACCCTCCCATTCTAGCTTAACTGTGTTAAGTGTCAGTCTGAACCTAACCCCACCCATCAGTGTAGTTATCATGTTGAACTGGTTAAGTATCTTAGTTAACTTAACCCTACCATTCTTGTTCTAGCTTTACTTAAATAGATTAAAGCCGCGACCACTCACATTAGACAGATATTGTTGCGAATACTGGATGTGCCGGTTGGTTCCGGGCAGGTTTACATCGCAACTCAGTCTAACCTCGGGTTAGGCATATTCGTGTTTTCTAAGTTCAAAGGGTTTCAATTTATTTTCAAATAAAGTTTTGAAAGTAACCATCCCGTTCGTCGGATCAGTTTGGGATAGCCAGGTAGAGCTGGAAACTTGTATTTTCCAAACCCAAGCCTAGACACTATCCTCTCTGTCACCCTAGAACTTTCTGGTGTGTCATTAAAAGAGATGTCGTTAATAAACCTTTAATTTGTCTAAATTTACATTTCCTCATTCAGGCCAAATTCTATAAGTAAATTATTCCTAATTTACTTATTTCCTAATTACTCTGTGAATTGTCAACATTTATTCTTATGGCTCATTCTCCCCTCTATATCACATTTATGCCCTTTTGGTATGTAAACTATACCAAATTAAGTGTCACTAACCATGATTTTGCTAAACCTGACAGTTATTCCCAATTATGGCTGATTTCACATTTATGCCAATATACTTACCGTGCCAAATTAGCTAATCCAATTCCGATTCAATATTCTAATTTACGTCAAACTAGACTTATTACTCTAGTTCACTATTCATGTAAATGCTAGATTTACACGTCAATACTAGATTCAAATTACACATCTTATAATTCATGTCAAATTTATCCAATTTGCATTCTATGAACATGCCATAATACATGTTCCCAATTTATGCCAATTCCAAGTTAAACTACGTTTTTAGTAAATTTCATATTTTGCCCAAACCGCATTCCCACCGTTCGTATAATCGTGATTCAGTCTAGATTATAAATAAAGCTAGGTTCGTAGAAAATAGGGAATGAACCAAAGATGCTATGCAAAAGATAGACATACTAACTGGCATAAAAAGGGTTGAATAACGACGTCGGTTCAAGAACATGGGTAGACCTAACTTAATAGGTAAATTCCCAAGGTCTAAAACCAAAGAAAACCAAGAATAGACAGAATAGAGACGTAGGTTCAAGAATATGGGTAGACCTAACTTAATAGGTAAATTCCCATGGTCTAAAACCAAAGATAACCAAGAATAAACAGAATAGATAATCGGTTTTAGACCCAATTTCATAGTCACAAAACTTAAGCAACACTTTCCTAGTCATGAATCACAGGTGTTTAATCACAGTTGTCCTTGTTATGTCATAGGCAACAGTTTATGTTTTCTAATCAAAGGCATAGGCTTGTGTTCATGGTCGAGGAAATAATTCTCATAGTCACAGTCACAGTCACAGGCAATGTTCATAGTCATAAGCAATGTCCATAGTCATAGGCAATGTCCATAGTCATAGGCAATGCTCATAGTCATAGGCAATGCTCATAGTCATAGGCAAGGCCAGTTCTTAATTAGGTCCAAAGATGTAGGAACAGATTCGAATAGAGAGATTTGGCATATTCTTTTATTCCTTTAATTCATGTCACGAATAGAGAGAAACGTTCAAATCTAAAAAGTAACTGACTTACATTGACCGGTTTTTATAATAGAAAGATGGCGTTGCTATGATTCGTAGAAAAACAGTTGTTGTAGTCGTTTGAATCTTCACTTGCAATCCTAGCTTGACTTGAACCCCTTCTTGAAAGTCTTGAGCAGCATCTCCTCGTCTTGATTTGTTTTATATATTATTTTATTTAATTTAGAGGAGGAGAAGAAGCCATGTCTAACAAGAATCTTTGCAGCATAAGGGTAGAGAAGAATTGT
Organism: Allium sativum; assembly: GCA_030737875.1. Classification (NCBI taxonomy): domain Eukaryota; kingdom Viridiplantae; phylum Streptophyta; class Magnoliopsida; order Asparagales; family Amaryllidaceae; genus Allium; species Allium sativum. Next base: position 517,159,772 of record CM060924.1, read on the forward strand.
GAATAGAGAAGGAGTCTAGGGCTGTTTATATAGTGTTAGGAGGACGAATATGTTCAGAATGGCGTCTAGATACAGAAGAACGAACTAGGTGCAGAAAACTGGATTTCAGGACCCAGGTCGACTACCCAGTCGACCTGGTCAGGGGGGGTCGACCCCCAGGTCGACTACCCAGTCGACCTGGGTGACCCAGGTCGACTACCCAGTCGACCTGGGTGACCCAGGTCGACTACCCAGTCGACCTAGGTGCCTTGGGCGGGACAATTCCCGCCCAGCCCAATCTGGGTCCGATTTTGAATTTGAATTCGCTTTTCTGAACTGTTTTGAAATTTGAACTTCGCTGAATCTTCCGGAGGCCATATCTTCCTCATTCGGACTCCGATTTACGCAAACTCGGACTCGTTTTCATGCAGAATTCCGAGACGAACGCAATGGCGCAGCCCGTTTCCCTTGATTTTGATTTTAATATTTAATTCTGCCTTGATTTGTGAATCTTAGCGTTACAGAATTACGAGGTGTTACATTCTCCCCAACTTAAAAGGATTTCGTCCCCGAAATCTTCAAGTTAGGAAGAATGTGTCCTACCATCCAATCACCCATCTACTCAACCATTCACTCACAGGCATCCATTGTCCTTAAAAGATTTCTAATGCTTTCATGTTCATGTGCATAGTGTGTGTATATGTCTTTATCTACTGTAAAATCAGGCGGTCTACTGATTCAGTCGACCTCCTTAATGCGAGTCATGTTAGTGCCATGCGTCCAACCATGTATGCAAGCATCCCTAGTTATGTAAATACTATATGCGTGCACGACCATTCATCCATATGCAACACCCATATGATAACATATCAAGTTCAATTTACAAACAAATACATATCTGTAAATGCAATATGAAAGCGTCTGAACTGATCTAGTGCCTAATACGTATGCATATGCATTCACAAGCAACCATTAGCAACCACTTGCAACCATTAACCATAACATGTTTCAAATACATGTTTACATCCATTGGCTTCTACCTAAGGATCGAAGATACGACCTAGGTGATATACTTTGGGAAGAGAGAAACAATTATGCGTAAAGCTCCTAAAACAAAGAAATCAAGGATGCACCCTCAAGGAAAAGGGTATGATGCTAGTATCTAGCCTTCTTGAGCTTTACTCCACTATATCTTAACTAATTTAACTTCACGATTGTGAAGTTCCGGATCTCCATTTCCAAAATAAACAGATTTCAATCACGGTACCAGGTATACGTACTAAGATGATTAGAGGTTTCCCTCTTATCCGCCATGCCATAACTATAAGAGTCGAAAGGTCACTACGTGCTCTTTGGAGTGCCTGCCACAACTATTCATCTCTCACGCAAACCATCCAAACCGAACTCGACATTCCTCAAGTACAAGCCCCAAAGGCCTAAACCAATATCAGACAAGCACCCAAGGAATATCTCCCCCGAATTTAGACGATCTACGTGAGATGATATAAGCAAACTCAATAGCTATTCTCAAATCCCTACTAACCAAAAATAAACTGGTCGGACCACCAATTGGATTTGAGACTCTAGTGGGATCTTTCTACTATACAAGTACTATGGTGCAGAGACCCAACTATGGAAGTGGATATGAACAAATGAGAAGCGGTAGAACCTAAGGAAAGAGTACAAACAGCAAAACTAGACTCTTCCAATAAAATTTTCTACCTTTCTCCTAGGTACGCTCGGTGGTGAAAGTATGTACTTGCCCTTCTGAAAATCTTGTTCCTCGTTCTTGCCCTTGTCCTTAAGTATATGCCCTATCATACCCTAGTAAAGATACTTCCTCTTGTCTTAGGTTTTATAATTTCTTCCTCCTTCGTGAGCTAAATCTATATCTAAGAATTCCTCATCCTAGGGTTGTGCTTCCAAGCAAAACTCCTTATCCCCTTCCATGTAGTCATGTTGACAAATCTCTCGAAAGCTGCCTCCATCGTCCGAAAAACCCTATAAGCTTTGAAAGAAAACTGCCCGTAGGTGAAACAACTACGACTATGGATGGAAGCCGGGGCACTACTTCGCCCATCGATGAGGTTACCTCCCAGAAAGCCAGGAGCCCCAGGGACTCAAGAAAGAAGGAGACAAGAATTCAAACAGAGGAAGAGAAGATAGTGCGTATGGCTTTGGGGAATATGCCTTTAAAACAAATCTTTTCTTTTGAAATTCTTCTTTTAAAACCGTTTTGAAAATAATTTTTCAAATCCTTTATCTGATCTGGTAACCTTCAGCTCTGATACCACGTGTAACACCCCACATCCGTTAGTGTCACTCACAAAGGGAATGCACTAAGTTCTGTGGAGCATTTAGGGTAAAAGATGCAGATAAATTACAAGATAGATAGAAATTAAACAGCGGAAAATAAAACTTTGCTTTATTGATAAAATAGTTTGTACAATAGTTTCTTTACAATATCAGAGTATCATCTGTCTTACAAAATAAAGAAGCATAAAAACAACATTTATATTCCCCGATTTTAGCAAGAGCCAGCCATAGCATCTGAAAAGAGAATCCAAGCAAACTTCGACAAATCTTCAAGCTGGGAAAGAGTGGCAGTCCAACTTAACCTGAGCTAAACTATTCCCTCCTTTACTACTGGGGGGGGGGGGAGAAAAGAAGACGAAAGAAAAACAGAGTCAGACATAAAGCCTGAGCAAGTTTAGTAACTTCTAGCATGTGAACATGGAAAAACAAAACGACATGAATTAACTGAATACAAGATTACACCATGACGATAGGGTCAACAAGATTAGACAAGGTAGTCACAAGATATGCTAAGATAAGATAAACTGGATACGCTCTAATACTTTCGCCGCTTCGCTGTTTCCTTGTTATACCGGTTTCTATATCTCTGCACCGCCTATCTAGTGTCCCAACTAGCAACAATAACGTGATCCCAATCCCTATATTTTCCATTGCCTTTCGGCATACATTCATTATTTATTACCTAGATCAAATCTAGGGTTTTCCATCAAGTGCTTTCTAGATTTAACTAGAGTTTACGCTATCTGCTGAACGCTTTTCGGATTCAGGATTTATGCCACCTAGTCCAACTAGGGATTATGCTACCTGTCGAACGATGCCCCCAAGTCTAGGACACACTACCTAGAGTGGTATATGTACCTATACTTTCCCACGCAAGTATCGCGAATCGTTATCGCTTGTCTAGATGCACATGTCCTGTAATGTGCGGTCCGAGTCCCGTGACAGGGCAAATCAAGGAATACAGAACTCGGTCGGGACCTTTCAGATATCTGCCGATGCAGATTCTAAGGTCTGTTTTTATTCCAGTGGCTATGGTCCCACTTGATCCCTCCCTCAACTAATGAAAGGCACACCTTGTAAAATGAGAACTATACGCCGGCCCCCGGTGCCCCTCTATCCTATGGCCATCCTCACCCATAACTAGATAGCAAGTATATGGTGTTTTGGAGTTCTCCGCCTTTCCGCTTCACGTATCTCGATTGACTCAAGATGGATGGTAGACGACGAGTTGCTATCACAGGGCTACCGTTTTCTCGCCGAATCACGCCGGTCCCTCCTGGTCTTCAGGTTGCCATGTATTGCAACTAAGGCATACCCCTGGTTCTTCTACGCAGACCTTAACCTCTGTGAGCCCAGGAGGATCATCTGCAGCCTCACAGAGGGATACCAAGAGTACCCTCACTTCCCCTCGAAGCCTCGGGCTTCGTAACCCAATTCGTTGGAGCCTTCTATCTACTCAGACGGACATTCGCTCCTTCCCGTGTTATACTAAGAATTACTACTTAGTTTTACTAACTAAGATTTACCACTTAGTTTCCAGAATCGTTGTTTTCTTAACTAAGGTTTACTACTTAGTTCCCTTTCCCGTCAATTTGGATTGGTTAAGTGTCATTAGTCAATTCAAGCCAACTTAACCCTCTTCATTCATCCTGTTATACTGGTTAAGTGTTATCAGTAATTCATGTTGACTTAACCCCACCACAAACCAAGTTATATTGGTTAAGTATTTCTTATTACTTAACCCTACCCATTCACCCTGTATTGGTTAAGTGTTCCTTTTTAACTTAACCTTGCCCTTCTGTCTTAACTAACATGTTATTAATGGTTAAGTATTATCCCTTCATGTTTAGACTTAACCCTATTCTTTTATCACAATCTGATGGTTAAGTGTTCAAGTTTACTTAACCGTACGGTCTAGCCCAGATAACATATCAAATTGGCTAAGTGTATTTACTTAACCCCAACCTCTAGTCTAGTTAACATGTTAATTTGGCTAAGTGTATCAACTTTACTTAACCCCACCTACTAGTCTAGTTAACATGTTAGTTTGGCTAAGTGTTTCCTTAGTTACTTAACCCCTACAAATCTGGTCTTGTTACCATAAGTTTGGTTAAGTGTCCTTATGGACTTAGTCCTCCCATTCTAGCTCGACTGTGTTAAGTTGGTTAAGTGTTCCTATAGACTTAATCCTCCCATTCTAGCTTAACTGTGTTAAGTGTCAGTCTGAACCTAACCCCACCCATCAGTGTAGTTATCATGTTGAACTGGTTAAGTGTCTTAGTTAACTTAACCCTACCATTCTTGTTCTAGCTTTACTTAAATAGATTAAAGCCGCGACCACTCACATTAGACAGATTTTGTTGCGAATACTGGATGTGCCGGTTGGTTCCGGACAGGTTTACATCGCAACTCAGTCTAACCTCGGGTTAGGCATATTCGTGTTTTCTAAGTTCAAAGGGTTTCAATTTATTTTCAAATCAAGTTTTGAAAGTAACCATCCCGTTCGTCGGATCAGTTAGGGATAGCCAGGGAGAGCAGGAAACTTGTATTTTCCAAACCCAAGCCTAGACACTATCCTCTCTGTCACCCTAGAACTTTCTGGTGTGTCATTAAAAGAGATGTCGTTAATAAACCTTTAATTTGTCTAAATTTACATTTCCTCATTCAGGCCAAATTCTATAACTAAATTATTCCTAATTTACTTATTTCCTAATTACTCTGTGAATTGTCAACATTTATTCTTATGGCCCATTCTCCCCTCTATATCATATTTATGCCCTTTTGGTATGTAAACTATACCAAATTAAGTGTCACTAACCATGATTTTGCTAAACCTGACAGTTATTCCCGGTTATGGCCAATTTCACATTTATGCCAATATACTTACCGTGCCAAATTAGCTAATCCAGTTCCGATTCAACATTCTAATTCACGTCAAACTAGACTTATTACTCTAGTTCACTATTCATGTAAATGCTAGATTTACACGTCAATACTAGATTCAAATTACACATCTTATAATTCATGTCAAATTTATCCAATATGCATTCTATGAACATGCCATAATACATGTTCCCAATTTATGCCAATTCCAAGTTAAACTACGTTTTTAGTAAATTTCATATTTTGCCCAAACCGTATTCCCACCGTTCGTATAATCGTGATTCAGTCTAGATTATAAATAAAGCTAGGTTCGTAGAAAATAGGGAATGAACCAAAGATGCTATGCAAAAGATAGACATACTAACTGGCATAAAAAGGGTTGAATAACGACGTCGGTTCAAGAACATGGGTAGACCTAACTTAATAGGTAAATTCCCAAGGTCTAAAACCAAAGAAAACCAAGAATAGACAGAATAGAGACGTAGGTTCAAGAATATGGGTAGACCTAACTTAATAGGTAAATTCCCATGGTCTAAAACCAAAGATAACCAAGAATAGACAGAATAGATAATCGGGTTTAGACCCAATTTCATAGTTACAAAACTTAAGCAACACTTTCCTAGTCATGAATCACAGGTGTTTAATCACAGTTGTCCTTGTTATGTCATAGGCAACAGTTTATGTTTTCTAATCAAAGGCATAGGCTTGTGTTCATGGTCGAGGAAATAATTCTCATAGTCAAAGTCACAGTCATACGCAATGTTCATAGTCATAGGCAATGTCCATAGTCATAGGCAATGTCCATAGTCATAGGCAATGCTCATAGTCATAGGCAAGGCTAGTTCTTAATTAGGTCCAAAGATGTAGGCACAGATTCAAATAGAGAGATTTGGCATATTCTTTTATTCCTTTAATTCATGTCACGAATAGAGAGAAACGTTCAAATCTAAAAAGTAACTGACTTACATTGACGGGTTTTTAGAATAGAAAGATGGCGTTGCTATGATTCATAGAAAAACAGTTGTTGCAGTCGTTTGAATCTTCACTTGCAATCCTAGCTTGACTTGAACCCCTTCTTGAAAGTCTTGAGCAGCATCTCCTCGTCTTGATTTGTTTTATATATTATTTTATTTAATTTAGAGGAGGAGAAGAAGCCATGTCTAACAAGAATCTTTGCAGCATAAGGGTAGAGAAGAATTGCGAATAGAGAAGGAGTCTAGGGCTGTTTATATAGTGTTAGGCGGACAAATCTGGTCAGAATGGCGTCTAGATACAGAAGAACGAACTAGGTGCAGAAAACTGGATTTCGGGACCCAGGTCGACTACCCAGTCGACCTGGTCAGGGGGGGCCGACCCCCAGGTCGACCTGGGTTCCTTGGGCGGGAAAATTCCCGCCGAGCCCAATCTGGGTCCGATTTTGAATTTGAATTCGTTTTTCTGAACTGTTTTGAAATTTGAACTTCGCTGAATCTTCCGGAGGCCATATCTTCCTCATTCGGACTCCGATTTACGCAAACTCAGACTCATTTTCATGCAGAATTCCGAGACGAACGCAATGGTGCAGCATGTTTCCCTTGATTTTGATTTTAATATTTAATTCTACCTTGATTTGTGAATCTTAGCGTTACAGAATTACGGGGTGTTACACTGATGGTCACAGAGAGTTTTCAAAACTTCTCCCAAATGCTAGGCATGCTCTTCTTCACTCATGAGAAGATCATAATATCATCAACAAAGTGTAACACCTCACGTCCATTAATGTCACTCACAAAGGGAATGCATTAGCTTCTGTGAAGCGTTTTAAGTAAGTATAGAACAGAAACTTAACAACAAGACTGATATAAACAGTACTTGAAAATTTAAAACTTTATTTCATTGCAGCGGAAAACACATATGTTTGATTACAACATCAAAAACCAAAGTCAAAGTACATATTATCCATCTTGACCAAATCAAAGTACATAAATTGAAAGACATAATCCCCAATACAAACTAGCCAAAAATAAGAGAGGTTGAACTTTACTTCAGCGATCCAAGCAATCTTCTAAAAGCAAGAAATACAGCTATCCAAAATCAAGCTCCACTGGTGCTAGTCCCAAACTGAGCACCTAGGGGTGGGGGGGAAAGGAAGAAAAGAGGAGGAAACAAAGGAGATCAGACATTAAGTCTGGCGAGTGCGATAACTTTAATAATATAATTACCAATATAACTAGGCTAAGGCATAAGTTGGAAAATAAGGAAATGACTGTGAACAATTGAGTATGACAGAGTAAAAAAGGAAACAAGACGAACTAAGATAACATTAAAGCGCACCTAACCCACTATAAGATAATTACTATACTGCACCACCACTATTATATTGCACTGCACCACCACTAGTCACCCTAAGGTTGATCCCGCCTACAGAACTTAAATAATGATAATGGAAGTTTCGTGCAACCCTAGCTGCCTTCATAGGTGCCGCCTGCCCCTACCCCCAAGCGATCGGCTCCCTAACTCGTAGATACCGGTGCTGGCCCCACAGTGGGGTGTATCACTCCCCAAAGTGGCAACCCGATACAATCAACAATGCACGGCTTATACCTACACAATGCAACAACGTCTTACCTACAAGCCCGTGTCCACACACGCATATGAACCCGTTGGACTTGCGTTGCCACCACTAACCCGGTTTGGCCTCTTACAGTCAAGCCCAGTATGCGCGTCCCGTCCTCGACTTGGGTCAAGCCCACAAAGATACGTATGGGTTACTGGTTGAAACAGGCCCCCATTACTTGACACAAGCTATCCACCTAAGCTTGGTCCCCTCTAGTATATCCCACTTAACCCTCTTCTTATTCATGTTCACTTACATGTTTCAATTTTGGTTAAGTGTTTCTAATCGTATTTCAAATGCCACCCAAGGCACCCATTGGATTCCACATGCCACCCAAGGCACCCACTTAACCCCCTCATGTCCCACTACATGTCTATCTGGTTAAGTGTTTCTTAATTCATTAAGACCGTAACCTCATAAAGACCTCTCACATTAGACTGGCATTTGTGGCAGCTGGATTTGCCGGGCGGGTCCGGGCAGTCTTACACCACAAACGAGCCTAACCTCGTGTCTTTACAATTGCTACGCATTTAATTTATGCCTAAGACCTCTCACATTAGACTGGCATTTGTGGCAGCTGGATTTGCCGGGCGGGTCCGGGCAGTCTTACACCACAAAAGAGCCTAACCTCGTGTCTTAGACGATTAATTACACCTAATTAATCATTCCCCAATTCGAATTACTTTCCCTATTAAATTTATTAATTAGTTCCAAATTTAACTATGGCCATAACTGACTTAATTATGTCCATCTATTTATGGTACATAAAATCATACCAATTTTCATCACAAATTAATTTTATGCCATTTAAGGCATTTATGCCAATTAAATCTTTTACCCCTTTACCCCACATTGTACGTTTGTTCGTTTAACGTAAAATATATGTTAGATTCGAATAGCCTAACTCATGGAATAAAGAGAAAACATCACAACATACATATAGATAAAACTAGATCTAAACATAAGGGGTGAACTTGCATGTGTGAATGATGTTCTATATCTAAAACTTGCATAGGCCAAAGTTATAACTTGCATAAAACTACATATGTCATAGATCCAAATCTAAAGGTGTAAACTTGTTGAGATAATGGTCACAAACTTGCATAAATCATGTATGTCATAGATCTACATCAGGTGTAAACTTGCATAGGCAATAACCCTAAACTTGCATAACATGATTTATATTCCAAACTCAAATATTTATACAAACTTTCATATGTGATTTATGCAACATAACAATGGTGTAAACTTACATCTAAACATGTAAACTAGCATGTAGAATTTGACATATAACTAACACATGTCATAGCCTAACTTTAGATCTAAAATAGATGTCATGAAACATGTAAAGTTATACATAATCTTTACTAACTTGCATATGGTTCATGTTTAAGTCAATATCTAAACTTGCTTACAGACATATGATTTATCATATGAATCAACACAACCAAACTAGCATATGAACAACACGATGATTTGATTATATAGAATTACAACATAGATGATAGCATCATAACTTTACAACATAGATGATAACATCACAACATAACACCATAGAATTTACAACATATATGATAACATCACACTTTTACAACATAATTAATTCACATCATATCCATATAATCCACATCATAACTTAATCCAATTAAATTACTAATTATTTTATTAAAGAAATCGAACTCACAACTTAAAGAAGGTCTTGAGTTCTGAATTCTGATTTCTGAAGTTGAATTAGCTTTCCTTTGAAGAAGATTCGTTGTTAGAGTTGAATAGAACTGATTTGATTAGCTTTGATTTCCCTTTAGTTGGTGGCGGCTACTCTAGGTTGCAAGATGACAGCATGACGTCCATAGTTTCAGTTTTTATTTTGATTTAGGGTTTGAGTCTACCCATGTTTATATAGAATTTTAATTTAATTATAGCCGTCGGATGATCTTAGGGTTAATCAAAACCATTCAGTCGGGATAGGGTGAAATCTCAGCCCTAATGACTCGGCAAGGAGTTAGAAAGGACTCAGCAATGAGTCACAACACGGATCAGACTGAACCAGAAAGCTGTGCAGGCCTGCTGCTCGGCCTGGGCGCACTTAGCAGGTGCGCCAATGCAAATTTGTACTGGCGCACTTCCCAAGTGCGCCAGTGCAACTTTTTTCTTTTTTTTTTCTATTTTCCTTTCTGAGTTTGTTCGTCCATATCTTCTTCATCTGATATCCGTTTTACGCAAACTCGGATTCTATCTCGACCAAAATTCCGAGACGAACACAATGGCGCAACCTATTTCCCTTAATTCTCACGTTTGAGATTAATTATTCTTTAATTTAATTAATTCGATTATTCTAAAATCCGGGGTGTTACATTCTCCCCTCCTTAAAATGATTTCATCCCTGAAATCTCCAAGTTAAGGAGAATGCATATCCTAACATCCAAACAACCATCTACTCAACCATCAAACACATGCATTCATTGTCCTTATAGAATTTCTTATGATGTATGTACATATGCAAGAAGTGGGTGTATATGTTCTCTATCTAATGCAAAATCAGGCGGTCTACCGATTTAGTCGACCTCCTTAATGCAAATAATGATAGTGCCATGCGTCCATTATGTATGCGAAAAAATCCTATCGACACATATTATTTCTACATGTGTGCACAACCATTCACCAAAATGCAGCATCCATGTGATAGTACAACCATTATACATCCATTACTTAAATATGTACACACATTTTTATGCAATATGCAATATGAAGTGACTGAGCCGATCTAGTGCCTAAAGTGTGTGTATATGCATCCACGAGCAACCACTAGCAAACACTTGCATCCACATGCATCCATCATACATAACATGTCCCAAACACATGTTTCAACCATAGGACGACCCTATCTAAAGGTCAAAGATACTAGCGAGAGGACACACTAAAGATAAGATAAGTACAAGCTAAGCGATAAAGGATAAACTAAGACATACCCTCGAAAAGAAAAGGGTACAATGAACACATCTTCTCTTCCGTCTCCCAAGTAGCGTTGCTCTCATCATCTCCCCATTGCACTTTGACTAGCTTGACTTCTCAATTCCTCAACTTCTTGATCTCCGACCCAAGAATGCACGTAGGAGCTCGTCGAATCGTCGCATCGCGCTCTATCTCCACCTCTAAGCAAGCTCGGCTCTACCACTTCCGCGGTCTCGTGCAAGCACTTCTACAAATGTGATACATGGAGTACATCGTGTACACCACTAAGTTTCTCGGGAAACTCCACTCTATACGCCATCTGTCCAATCCTCTCCTTAATAGGAAACAGCCCTACGAACCTCGGTGCTAACTTCCCAACGGACCCAAAGCGAACTACAATCCGTAATGTAGACACCTTGACAAAGACCATGTCCCCAATATCAAACTCAAGATCTGTCCTCCTCTTGTCCGCATAAGATTTCTGCCTATCTTGTGCCATCTTCATCCTCCTTCGAATCAAATTGATCTTTTCTGAAGTCTCTCTAATCATATCGGGTCCAAGCAAGATCTTATCTGTAGACTCCCACCAACATGTAGGCGAACGACACGGCCGTCCATAAAGAGCCTCGAACGGTGCCATGCCAATGCTAGACTGAAAGCCATTATTATATGTGAACTCCACCAACGGAAGAGGTTCCTCCTATGTACCTACAAAGTCTAAGACACATAACCTCAATAGGTCCTCTAAAATACGATTCACCCTCTCGGTATGGCCGTCCATCTGAGGATGATATGCGGTGCTTAAACATAACCGAGTCCCTACCGCCTCTTGCAAGCTCTTCCAAAATTCGCTAGTGAAGATAGGATCGTGGTCGCTCACTATGCCAGAAGGAACACCGTGCAAACGAACTATCTCTCGAACGTATACAGAGGCTAACCATGGAGCAGTCCTCTTATTCTTCCCGGGAATGAAATGGGCGCTCTTAATAAGTCTATCTACCATGACCCAAATCCCCGTATTACCCTTCCTCGATATCGGTAACCCATCAATAAAGTCCATCGAGACACTTTCCCACTTCCATTGTGGGACCTCCAATGGGCGAGGTAATCCACCGGGCTTCTTTTGCTCTGCTTTTACTTGTTGGCACACCAAGCATCTAGCGACAAAGTCGGTCACATACCTCTTCATACCAGCCCAAAAGTAAACTCATCTCGTGTCCATGTACATCTTGTCCCCGCCGGGATGGATGGTCATCTTCGAACGATGTGCATCATCAAGAATGGTCTTCCTCAAATCCTCATCCCGTGGTACACAAAGTCTACCGTCCCTACGTAACCAACCCTTATCATCTAGGGTATACCTACGGAGATGGCTCGATGACTTCCCCCTTTTGAGCTTTTCTACTAACTCAACCAACTGTGGGTCATCTCGCTGTGCCTTACCTATCTGTCCCAAAAGCGTAGGTCTGACCTCTAAGGATGCTAGCAAACCGGGTACGAAGTCAATGGAAGGTCTAAAGTCAAACGTAGAGATGAACTCTAAGCTTCCCCGCTCAACAAACAACGGACTCAAGGATGAACTTTTCCTACTTAAGGCATCTGCCACCACGTTACCCTTGCCAGGGGTATATGCTATCTCGAAGTCGTAGGACGCTAAGAATTCCATCCACCTTTACTGCCTTAAGTTCAAGCCCTTCTGAGAGAACAAGTATTTTAGCGACTTGTGATCAGTGGACAATTCGAATTTCTCGCCAAGAAGATAATGACGCCAAGACTTAAGCGTAAAGACAATAGCGACCAACTCTAGGTCATGTGTAGGGTAATTTCTCTCATGCACTCTCAACTGTCTTCCACCATAGGCTATTACCCTTCCCTTTTGCATTAAGACTGCGCCTAGTCCTGTCCCACAAGCATCAGTATAAACGGTAAATGGCTTACTCCCAGCTGGCAACACTAAGACTGGGGCTGTGGTCAAAGCTCTCTTTAAACGTTGGAACGCATCATCACAATCTATGTCCCAAGTGAAAACTAGGTTCTTCTTCGTCAAGCGTGTTAACGGGGCTGATATTTTTGCGAAGTCCTTGATAAACTTCCTATAGTAGCCAGCCAACCCTAAGAAACTCCTCACCTATGTAGCATTTTTAGGGACCTTCCAATCTTGGATGGCCACTACCTTCGCGTGATCCACAGCTATCCCTTCTTTAGAAACCACGTGCCCTAAGAATCGCACTTCCTTCCTCCAAAAGTGACATTTAGAAAATTTAGCTTTAAGGCTATGCGCTCGAAGAGTCTCCAACACTTCCCTAAGATGTAGGGCATGCTCTTCCTCGCTCTTAGAAAAGATCAAGATGTCGTCCACAAAGACTACCACGAATTTATTGAGGTACTCCCTAAACACCCTACTCATCAAGTCAACAAAGTATGCATGCGCGTTTGTCAAACCAAAGGGCATCACAAGCCATTCGAAGAAACCGTCTGGAGTCCTAAAGGCAGTCTTGTCTATGCTATCCTTAGCCACTCTCAATTAATGGAAACCCGCGGCTAAGTCCAACTGCGAAAACACTGAGGCACCAACTAATTGATCGAAGAGATCGTCAATCCTCGACAGTGGGTGTCTATTCTTCTTAGTAAGCTTATTGAGTTCTCTATAGTCCACAAAAAGTCTAAGGGACCCATCTGCCTTCGTGGCAAATACTACTAGAGCACCCTACTCCGGTATACTACGCCTGATGAACCCCATCTCAAGCAATTCTTTCACTTGCTTACTGAGTTCTCTTCTCTCCCTTGGAGCCATGTGGCGCACTGGCAATGCAACTGGCTTTGCATTATCTACCAGATATATTCGAAAGTTTATCTCACGTTTTGGGGGTAAACCCCTTACCTCATCGAAGACATCAACATATTCACGGACTATGGGAACAGAATGTAATTCATCATCGGATGCGTCAAGGGATTCTAGGTAACTAAGCATTACTGGACCTCTAGGGTCACAAGAAATATCAAGGGTCTTTCCACAACGAGTCAACAATCTAACTACCCTTCTTTCACAATCTAGGATGGCACCGTATCTAGTTAGCCAATCCATACCTAGAATCAAGCCGTAGCCCATGAAACCAAGAACAAAGGCATTGCATTCAAAATCAACGCCCAAGATAAACAATCTCAAATCCCGACAAATCATAGAAAGATGAGCCGAACCACCAATACGATTTGAGACTACTAAAGGATCCGTTACTAGACTAGTATCTAGGTGCAGTGTTTCAACTAATGATGTAGAAATAAACGAATGTGATGCGCCAAAATCGAACAAAGTACGGACAGGATGATCAAACAGAAAAATTAAACTTTCAACGGAAATTGCTCTACCTCGTTCTTGCAGCGGTGGGACCACGAGAGCCTGAACTTGTCCCCTTGCCTGCCCTGGTGCCATAAGAGCCTGCACCTGTCCTCCCGAGGTAGACCCTGCCCTCTGCCCTTTCTTTGGACAGTCCTTAATTAGATGTCCCGCTTCGCCACAGTGGAAACAACCAGTCTTCTTTTTCTTCCTACAATCTTTGCTTGGATGGCCTGGTGTCCCACAATTAAAGCATCTTTTCTTTCCCTTAGCATTGTTGCCTTTGCCACCTTTCTTGTTCTATTGTTTCTGTTGCGGCTTCTTTTGATCCCCTTTCTTCTCGGGTGCCTTATTAGCATTGGCGCCCTTCTCCTCTTCATGCATAAGCGCCATGTCAACTAACCTCTCAAAGGTAGTCCCCATGGGAATGTGGGTCATAGCTAACCCATGAAGCGACTCGTTTAAACCCTTAACAAATCTTAGTGCCTTCTTTTCTGGTGTATTCACCAAGTCCAAGCCAAATCTCACCAATTGATTGAACTTGTTAATGTATTCTTTCACCGATAGATTCCCTTGCTTCAATCCTAGAAACCTTTCCATGTATAGATTATCTTTAGCCCGTGAGAGAAACTTTGCCTCAAACCTCCACCTAAAATCTGGCCATGTATCGACTGTACGTTCTCCATTAGTGACCTCCCACCAAAACGAGGCCTCATCCTTCATTAGCCAGGCAGCTAACTGGACTTTTCTTCCATTATCCACTTCAAAGATTCCAAACAATTCTTCCACCTCCTTCAGCCAATTTCTAGCTTCAACAAATGTCTCCGTCCCATGAAAAGGTTTTGCACCCATTGCTCGAAAGTCCTTACATATCTTCGCGAAAGTATCGACACGAGGAGGAGGAGGAGCATTTGCTGGACCTGCAGCGGTGGCCCTAGTCTCCAAATACCTCCTAAACCATCCTGGTATTGTTATTCGCTCGGGTATCTCGGGAATTCCAGACATACTGAAACGAAAACGGAAAGATTCAATACAAAAGGAACCGAAGGAAAGATATATGGCTCTTGGGGTTATGCTTTCTAGAATAAGCTTTTCTCTTGAAAATACATACTTTCCTTAAAACATAACTTTGAAGGTACTTCTTTATAAAAGTGCTTTTGAAAAATAGTTTTTTTTTTTAAAATTCATATCTGTTCTGGTAACCTAAGCTCTGATACCACGTGTAACACCCCACGTCCATTAATGTCACTCACAAAGGGAATGCATTAACTTCTATGGAGCGTTTTAAGTAAGTATAGAACAGAAACTTAACAACAAGATAGATATAAACAGAACTTGAAAATTTAAAACTTTATTTCATTGCAGCGAAAAACACATATGTTTGATTACATCATCAAAAACCAAAGTCAAAGTACATATTATCCATCTTGACCAAATCAAAGTACATAAATTGAAAGACATAATCCCCAATACAAAGTAGCCATAAATAAGAGAGGCTAAACTTTACTTCAGCGATCCAAGCAATCTTCTAAAAGCAAGAAATATAGCTGTCCAAAATCAAGCTCCACTGGTGCTAGTCCCAACCTGAGCACCTAGGGGTGGGGGGGAAAGGAAGAAAAGAGGAGGAAACAAAGGGGGTCAGACATTAAGTCTGGCGAGTGCGATAACTTTAACAATATAATTACCAATATAACTAGGCTAAGGCATAAGTTGGAAAATAAGGAAATGACTGTGAACAATTGAGTATGACAGAGTAAACAAGGAAACAATACGAACTAAGATAACGTTAAAGCGCACCTAACCCACTATAAGATAATTACTATACTGCACCACCACTATTATACTGCACTGCACCACCATTAGTCACCTAATGTTGATCCCGCCCACAGAACTTAAATAATGATAATGGTAGTTTCGTGCACCCCAAGCTGCCTTCATAAGTGCCGCCTGCCCCTATCTCCACTAGGTGTACCCACTACCCCCAAGCGATCGGCTCCCTAACTCGTAGATACCCGTGCTGGCCCCACAGTGGGGTGTATCACTCCCCAAAGTGGTAACCCGATACAATCAACAACGCACGGCTTATACCTACATGATGCAACAACGTCTTACCTACCAGCCCGGGTCCACACACGCATATGAACCCTTTGGACTTGCGTTGCCACCGCTAACCCGGTTTGCCCTCTTACAGTCAAGCCCAGTATGCGTGTCCCGTCCTCGACTTGGGTCGAGCCCACAAAGATACGTATGGGTTACTGGTTGAAACAGGCCCCCATTACTTGACACAAGCTATCCACCTAAGCTTGGTCCCCTCTAGTATATCCCACTTAACCCTCTTCTTATTCATGTTCACTTACATGTTTCAATTTTGGTTAAGTGTTTCTAATCGTATTTCAAATGCCACCCAAGGCACCCACTAGATTCCACATGCCACCCAAGGCACCCACTTAACCCCCTCATGTCCCACTACATGTTTATCTGGTTAAGTGTTTCTTAATTCATTAAGACTGTAACCTCATAAAGACCTCTCACATTAGACTAGCATTTGTGGCAGCTGGATTTGCCGGGCGGGTCCGGGCAGTCTTACACCACAAATGAGCCTAACTTCGTGTCTTTACAATTGTTACGCATTTAGTTTATGCCTAAGACCTCTCACATTAGACTGGCATTTGTGGTAGCTGGATTTGCCGGGCGGGTCCGGGCAGTCTTACACCACAAAAGAGCCTAACCTCGTGTCTTAGACGATTAATTACACCTAATTAATCATTCCCCAATTCGAATTACTTTCCCTATTCAAATTATTAATTAATTCCAAATTTAACTATGGCCATAATTGACTCAATTATGCCCATCTATTTATGGTACGTAAAATCATACCAATTTTCATCACAAATTAATTTTATGCCATTTCGAGGCATTTATGCCAATTAAATCTTTTAATATTATCCCATTTACCCCACGTTGTACGTTCGTTCGTTTAATGTACAATATACGTTAGACTCAAATAGCCTAACTCATGGAATAAAGAGAAAACATCACAACATACATATAGATAAAACTAGATCTAAACATAAGGGGTGAACTTGCATGTGTGAATGATGTTCTAGATCTAAAACTTGCATAAGCCAAAATTATAACTTGCATAAAACTACATATGTCATAGATCCAAATCTAAAGGTGTAAACTTGTTGAGATAATGGTCACAAACTTGCATAAATCATGTATGTCATAGATCTACATCCAAAGGTGTAAACTTGCATATGCAATAACCCTAAACTTGCATAACATGATTCATATTCCAAACTCATATATTTATACAAACTTGCATATGTGATTTATGCAACTTAACAATAGTGTAAACTTACATCTAAACATGTAAACTAGCATGTAGAATTTGGCATATAACTCACACATGTCATAGCCTAACTTTAGATCTAAAATAGATGTCATGAAACATGTAAAGTTATACATAATCTTTACTAACTTGCATATGGTTCATGTTTAAATCAATATCTAAACTTGCATACATACATATGATTTATCATATGAATCAACACAACCAAACTAGCATATGAACAACACAATGATTTGATTATATAGAATTACAACATAGATGATAGCATCATAACTTTACAACATAGATGATAACATCACAACATAACATCATAGAATTTACAACATATATGATAACATCACAATTTCACAACATAATTAATTCACATCATATCCATATAATCCACATCATAACTTAATCCAATTAAATTACTAATTATTTTATTAAAGAAATCGAACTCACAACTCAAAGAAGGTCTTGAGTTCTGAATTCTGAGTTCTGAAGTTGAATTAGCTTTCCTTTGAAGAAGATTCATTGTTAGAGTGGAATAGAACTGATTTGATTAGCTTTGATTTCCCTTTAGTTGGTGGCGGCTACTCTAGGTTACAAGATGACAGCATGACGGCCATAGTTTCAGTTTTTATTTTGATTTAGGGTTTGAGTCTACCCATGTTTATGTAGAATTTTAATTTAAATATAGTCGTCGGATGATCTTAGGGTTAATCAAAACCATTCAGTCGGGATAGGGTGACACCTCAGCCCTAATGACCCAGCAAGGAGTTAGAAAGGACTCAGCAATGAGTCACAACACGGATAAGACTGAACCAGAAAGCTGTGCAGGCCTGCTGCTCGGCCTGGGCGCACTTGACAGGTGCACCAGTACAAATTTGTACTGGTGCACTTCCCAAGTGCGCCAGTGCAATTTTTTTTTGTTTTCCCTTCTGAATTTGTTCGTCCATATCTTCTTCATCGGATATCCGTTTTACGCAAACTCGGATTCTATCTCGACCAGAATTCCGAGACGAACACAATGACGCAACCCATTTCCCTTAATTCTCACGTCTAAGATTAATTATTCTTCAATTTAGTTAATTCGATTATTCAAAAATCCGGGGTGTTACACAAAGACTACGACAAATTTGTTTAGTAACTTCCGAAACACCCTACTCATCAAATCAACAAAATAGGCAGGTGCATTTGTCAACCAAAAAGGCATAACTAGCCATTCAAAGAAACCGTCTGAAGTTCTGAAAGCAGTCTTATCTATGGTGTCCTCAGCCACCCTCAACTGATGGAACCCGTTAGCCAAGTCCAACTGAGAAAATACCGAGGCACCAACAAGCTGATCAAATAAATCATCAATCCTCGGAAGCGGGTGCCTATTCTTCTTGGTGAGCTTATTCGACTCTCTATAGTCAACACATAAATGAAGTGAACCATCTGCCTTAGTTGCGAATACTACTGGAGCACCCCATTCAAATATGCTTCGTTTGATTAACCCTTTCTCAAGTAGCTTACCTACTTGCTTACTCAGCTCCCTCCTTTCCCTTGGAGCCATGTGACGCACTGGTAATGCAACTGGCTTTGCGTTGTCTATTAGATATATGTGGAAGTCGATCTCGCGCCTTGGAGGTAAACCCTGTACCTCATCAAAAACATCGGAATAATCTCGAACCACTGGAACAGATTGCAAATCATCTATGGATGCATCTAGAGACTCTATGATGCTAAACATAACAGACTCTTGAGGGTAACAAGAAACTTCGAGGGTCTTCCCATTACAATTCAGGAGTCTAACAATCCCCCTCTCACAATCCAGAAAGGCACCATACGTGTTAAGCCAATCCATTCCTAGAATCAACCCATAGCCCATAAACCCGAGCGCATACATGTCGCACTCAAACTCGATGCCTAACATGGATATTTTCAAGCCCTGACAAATCATCGATAAATGAGCCGAACCACTAACGGGGTTTGAAACAGCTATAGGATCTACTACCATACTAGTAATTAAGTGCAGAGATTCAACCACAGAACTAGATGTAAACGAGTGTGAGGCGCCAGAGTCAAAAAGTGTTCTAACTGGATGGTTTGAAAGAGAAACTAAACTTTCTACGGAAATTTTTCTGCCTCTTTCAGGAGCACTGATCATGAGACCATGCACCTGCCCTTCAGAAGTTCCTGCTCTTTGACCTTGTCCCTGCGATCCCTGTTTTTTGGGCATTCTTTAGAGAAGTGTCCGACCTCCTCGCAATTAAAGAAATTGCTCTTCCTTCTCTTACAGTCTTTGATCAAGTGACCCTCCTTTCCACAATTGTGAAATTTTATCGTATCCCTGCCTTTGTCATCTTTCCCTCCTTTCTTCTGCTATTGTTGATGTTCTTGCTGCCCCTTCTTGGGCCATACCTTCCTATTCTGAGATGTCCCCTCAGCTTTTGCTTCCTTCTTTTCTCCCTTATCCTCCTCATGCATTAGGGCCATAACAACAAGCTTTTCAAAAGTGGCTCCCATTGGAATTTGGAACATGTCTAAACCATGCAGAGGCTCATTCAGCCCTTTAGAAAACCGCAAAGGCCTTTTGTGTGGTGTATCCACCAACTCTAACACGAACCTTGCCAGCTGGTTGAACTTTTCACATACTCCTTCACCGTCAAGTTTCCTTGTTTGAGTGCTAAGAACATCTCCACTATATGCTTCTCTCATCTTGGGAAAGAAATTTCATTTCGAACCTCTGTCTAAAATCATCCCAAGTTTCCACCGGACGTCCAGCTTGTGCGACTTCCCACCAAAATGAGGCTTCGTCCTTTAGTAGCCAGGCGGCTAACTGAACCTTCCTTCTATCCTCTACTTCAAAGATTACTATTAAGTCATCGGTCTCCTTAAGCTAATTCCGAGCTTCTACGAATGTCTCGTTTCCGTGGAACAGCTTCCCTCCCATAGCACGAAAGTCTTTGCAGATCTTGGCGAAGTTAACTGCCCTCAGAAGAGGAGGAGGAGGAATGACTGGTGCAACTGGGGGAGGAATGTCTCTTTGGCCTTCGGTAGGCGCCGTGGCCTCCAAATACCTATGGAACCATCTGGGTATTGTGACGCCCTCTGGGATATTAGGAATGTTTTGCTCCCCAGACATGCTGAAAAATGAAAAAGGAAGAAATTTAGATAAAGGAACGAAGGATATTACATATGGCTTCTTGGGGAATATTTTCAAAACAGACCTTTCTTTTTGAAAATGCTTTCTTTTAAAATCTTTTTGAAATATAATTTTCAAAACCTTTTGTATAATCTGGTAACCTTCAGTTCTAATACCAAGTGAGACACCCCACGTCCGTTAATGTCACTCACTAAGGGAATGCATTAAGTTTCGTGAAGCGTTATAGGTAAGCAGACACAGAATAATTACAAGACAGATATAAATAAGATAGCAGTGGAAATTTAAATTTTTATTTCAGACATAAATCATAATACCGTGGTTCGCAATACCATAAGTCCCAAAAACCATTACAATAAAATAACTTATGTTTTGCACCATCAGAGTACATAAGTATATAAAAAAGCATAACTCCCAAATTAAAAGAGTTGAGCCATAGTAGAGGCAAGAACTTGAGCTATACTTCAGAAGTAGCTCCTAGTAAGATGATATCTAAGTCCTGACTAAGCCTGAGCGTTTCCTCCCTGAGAACCTGGAGGGAGGGGGGACGGAAGAAAGAAGGAGAAACAAAAGGGTCAGACATAAAGTCTAGCGAGTCTAGTTACTTTTAGCCAGTAAATAAATAAAAGTAGCATGATAAGCATATAAAGTTGATAAGAGAGATCACTACATAAATGGCAGGTGTGACAAAGTAGACAGGGTAAGGTGTATATGCTTCATTAATGATTACTCTACACTATTACTAGTATAACAAAAATGAGATGATCCCTCCCAATATAAGTTGGTAGACTTAGTGCATACGCCCGAGTGTACCCTAACCACTACCCTAATCAATCGGCTCCCTACCCCATAGATATCTTGTGCTGGCTCCACAGAAGGAGGTATCACTCCCTAAAGTGGCAACCCTTCATTTCCCAAGATGTGCACAACCATATCTACTGGTGTCATGGTCATCTTATCCCCCTTTGCCTGGCTCATGCACGCATATGGCCTGGTCGGTTTGCACCGCCCACACCGTCCGTCTCATTTGGACCTCTCTTAATCAATCAGTAAGAATGCCCCTTCTCCTCCTAGCACGGAGTTCTTTATTTGATACCTACTCCGGGTTACTGACTGAAATGGGTCCCTCATAATATGATACAAGCTCTCCACTTTGTCTTGTATCCACACTAGGTTTTTCACTGACTATGTATACCCTTAGGTGTCTTTAATTACATAGCCCATGTCAGTTATGCTTACCCTAAAGAGTGTCTTTAATTACATAACTTTATTGGGCTAAGTTCGTGGGCCTATATGTAAATATTAACCATCCCCTCTAATTTACTTAACCTACCCAATACCTATTCAATTTTTACTTAACCCTAACTTAAGTTCATAATCATACAATCGTTATGGATTAAATTAGGTTAAGTTGTCCAATTCTTTGCCATGTCCATTTATGGTTTATAATGGGCTAGACCTCCCACATTACGCCTACAACATGTGGATGTTGGATATGCCGGTTGGGTCCGGGCAGACTTATTCCATAGTTGGGCCTAACCTCGTGTCATAGCCCAATTCGTATTTACGTACGTAGACCTCCCACATTAGGTTCAACATTAGTGGCTGCTAGATATGCCGGTCGGGTACAGGCAGACTTCCACCACTAATGCAACCTAACCTCGTGTCATAAGTACAACAACAATTCCTAATTGTAATTACTAGACATTCCATTTTTATCCAAATCTACCGATGTCAATATAGGTGATTATTTCTATGTTTCCCCATTTGAATTATATGTCAAATTCATATAAATATTACATAAATTATGCCAATTATAAATCCCTTTTCCCCGTTTCCTAACTAACGTAATCGCATGTATTTCGGTGGCATCTAGGCTATAAAGTAGCCTAGCTATAACAATGAAAAGGGAATATGGCAAAGGTGATAGATTCAACATATCTTGACATAAGCATAAACTATCATGATAACAATGTGAATGGACATGTAATTAACATCATAACAAGGTGGACATAAAACTGATGAACTTGTGGCAACTACGATGTCAAAGCAAGCATAATGAATCTAAATTAACCATTTAGGTGCCCAACTATTTAGATCTAGCATAATTTGGGTGACATAGTAACATGTTTAGATCTAAAGATGGCTTCACATGTCAAGTTTACAGCAAATCTAGATTGATCACAATATGATAGGTGAAAAGGGGATTTACATAAAGAACTAGATATAGCTAGTGCTACAACTGTCCAATTTAATAGATGTATATTCACCACAGTATAGTTACAAGTCAAGATCCACATAAGCAACATAATAGAATAACCATAATTGTTTTAGATCTAGGAAAATAAATCTATCATGACATAGTATAGGATTTAACACTAGCACAGAATCATATTTATAACATATCCAATTCACAGTCTTTCATAATTTACTTATATTTATCTAAACCTAAAAGCAACTAGAAACTCACAACGTTAGGTTTAGAGAATTGAGAAAGAACGGATCTTGAATTTCTGAATTTGGTTTGCAAAGTATGTTGTTGTAGAAAACGGTTCCGTCTCAGTTCGCACCCCGGTAGAATTTGGCCCCCATGATTTCCAATGAAGAAAATAGGAGAATAGGACACATATATATAGCTGCCAGACCCCCTGAAACCGAGTGCCACGTCAGCCCTAGAGGTGTCGACAACCCTGTGGGTGGGTCGACCCATAAGTCGACACACCTTAGGGGAGGTCGACCTTGGCGTTGACACCCCTCTAGGTGGGTCGACCCCTAGAGCGGGAATTCTGCCGATGTTTTTCAATTTTCGAATTTGAACTGTTATGGATAAAATTCTGACTCATATGTGTATACATAATATTTCTGCATGTATACAAACTTAAAGCCTTCATAACTTCTTCATACAGTGTCCGTTTTACACAAAACAAATGTCTTTCTTGACTAGAATTTCGAGATGGACGCAATGGTGTAGTACGTTTCCTCTAATTCTGTATATTAAATTAATTACTATTTAATTTTATTCTCTTTAATGTCATTAAAAATTCGGGGTGTTACAGGAGACATGATTTTCATTAAAGTGTCGCCTTTGAGTAATGTGGTTCGCTTTGGATTTGTAGGGAAGTTGGCACCAAGACTCGTAGGGCCAATTCCCATAATAGAAAGGATTGGCCAAATGGCCTATAGAGTAAAGCTACCAGAAAGACTGTCCGATGTTGATGATGTATTCCACGTTTCTCATTTGCGGAAGTGCTTGCATGATACTACAGAAGTAGTTGAGCCGAGTATATTGGAAGAAGTAGAGGTGGAACGGGAGGCGATAGTTAGGCGAGTTCCTAACCGTATTCTTGGATCAGAAGTTAAGAAGCTACGCAACCGAGAAGTCAAGTTAATAATGGTTCAGCGGGGAGATAACCCGGAATATGCAACTTGGGAGACCAAAGACAAAATTCGTGCTTCGTATCCTTTTCTTTTCGAGGGTTTGTTCTTAACTTCCTTTCCAAAGATTTTATTTATACTTGTTTCTATTATTTAAATGTATCCTATCGATCAAATCTTCGACCTTTAGGTAGGAATCCCATGGATGTAAACATGTGTTTGAAAAGATGTTATGTTTGATGGATACAAGTGGATGCAAGTGTTTGCTAGTGGTTGCTCGTGGATGCATATACACACACATTAGGAACTAGATCAGCTCAATTACTCTCATACTGCATATGGATGTGTATGCATATTTTCCTTCTTTTAATGGATGAAAGTGGGTGTATCATCATATGGATGTTGCGTTTGGATGAATGATTGTGCACACATATAGAACTTACATGTTATAATAGGATTATTTTCATACATGTTGGATTCGTGACACTAACAAATATTGCATTAAGGAGGTCAACTGAATCATTAGACCGTCTGATCATTGCTTTTGTATTAGGACATGTACACACAGCTTTGCATACGTTCATTTAAGCATTAGTTTTCTCTTAAAGACAATGGATGCCTGTGATTGGTGGATGAGTAGATGGATGATAGATGGTAGGATATACATATAATTTGCAACCCCAACAATTGGTATCAGAGCACTGGTTTTTAAAATTTTCATAATCTGAATTTTTGAAATGTTTAAATGGCATATTTTCAAGATTTTATAACACTATTTCAAAAATATGCATTTCATCATTGTTTCATAAATCTGCATTCAATTTTATTGAAAAATTAGGTTATCTATCAAATTGATGTGTTGTACAGGAACATATGTGTTACATGGATATTGATGATTCAGAACATGATGGTCAAATGGTGCAAATCAAAAGAGATAAATGGTAACTGGATAGTGGTTGATCGAGGCATAGATGGGAGATCCTAATTTATTGAATAATATAGACTATGAAGATAGAGGAATGATGGTTATAACTCGAAAGGATATGTAATTGGCATCAACAACGTCGGTAATTCTAAAACTCCTTCTATTTCTGATGTTTTATTACTTTAGAATTTAATACATAACCTACTTAGTATAAGTTAATTATGTGATAATGGCTATAAAATTAAATTTGAAAAAGATAAGTGCTTTATCTAAAATAATAATTCAAACATAAATTTTGAAGGAATTAGAAAGAAAAATATTTATATCTTATGTATGAAAATTTAAAATGATAATTTATGTCTTTTGGCCTATACAAGTGACTCTTGGATTTGGCATAAAAGCTTTGGTCATTTAAAGTTCAAACACCTGTCTAAGATTTCCCAATTAGATTTATTTAGAGGATTACTCAAAACGAATTATAAACTAAGTAATTTATGTGACGCTTGTCAATTAGGGAAATTAAGAAAATGTTCGTCCAAGTTAAAAGATGAGATTACTACTTTAAATCCATTAGAATTACTTCATATGGATTTATTTGGCCCATCTTTAACACAATCAATAAATCATAGTAAATACGTTTACATAATTATCAATCATTTCTCCAGATTTACTCAGATTCTTTTTCTTAAACAAAAAAGTGATGCTTTTGATCTATTTAAAACTTTTGATAAGATAATTCAAAATCTCTTACATAGTGATCACGTTGGAGAATTTGAAAATGAAAATTTTGAGAATTTCTATAATAAAAAGGGAATTACTCATAATTTTTCTTTTTCAAGAACTCCTCAACAAAACAGGGTAGTTAGGGAATAAAAATAGGATGATCAAAAAGTGTGCAAGACTATGCTTTCTGATAGTAATTTACCAAAAAGTTTATGGGTTGAAGCAGTTGCAACAACTTGTTATTTTTTAATAGAATTTTAATTAGACCATTAACCAAAAAAACTCCATATGAACTTCTTTATAATAAGAAACCAAAGGCATCTTTTAAAAAGAAATTGGAAGTAAATGTTTTATTTTAATTACTAAGAAAATCTAGATAAATTTCATCTTAAATCAGATAAAGGAATTTTTATTGGATATTCAAATAGAAGTAAAGCATATAGAGTTTTTAAATTAAAAACTAATACTACTAAAGAAACTTTAAATGTATCTTTTGATGAAAATTTTAAAGATTTGAATCAAAATCATAATCATAATAAAGATGATTGTGATAATGATAATGAATTAAATGAAATAAATTATAAAATTAATCAACCTAATAAAAGAATTAGACTTTTAAGATATTATCCCGTAGAAAATATACTAGGAGATATTGAATCCATAGTTAGAACTATAAATCAATTAAATAACATGAGTAATATAGCTTTTATAACAACTATTGAACCTAAAAATCCAAAGGAAGCATCGTCCGATGATTCATGGATACTTTCGATGTAAGAGGAACTGAATTAATTCACTAGAAATGATGTATGGGAACTTGTTCTTAGACTAGAGGATAAAACAATAATAGGAACGAAATGGGTTTATAAACATAAAATGAATGAACTTGATGAGGTCGTTAGAAATAAAGCACATTTAATTGATCAAGGATGTTGTCAAGAAGAAGGAATATAGTACGATGAAACCTTTTCCCCTATAGCAAGATTAGAAACTATTAGAATTCTACTTGCATTCGCTAATCATAATAATTTTAAACTATTTCAATGGATGTAAAATTTTCTCAATGAATTCAATAAAGAAGATATTTATGTTGAACATCCTTCATTATTTGAGGATGAAAAATTTCCAAACCACGTTTAAGAAAGCCTTATACGAATTAAAACAAGCCCCTGGACCTTGTATGATCGACTAAGAACTTATTTGTTACAATTAAACTTTGAAATTGGTAAAATAGACAATACTTTATTTATTAGAAGAAACGAAAATGATATTCAATTAGTACAAATCTATGTAGATGATATAGTTTTTGGATCAACAAATAATAAAATGAATCAAGAATTCTCAAAACTCATGATAGAAGAATTTGAAATGAGTCATATAGAGAACCCACTTTCTTTTAGGATTACAAATTAGATATTTAAATAATGGAATATTTGTTAATCAAGAAAAATATGCTAGGGGTTTAATTAATAAATTTAACATGGCTAGTGCAAAAGGAAAACCCACACGTATAGCAACCAACAAAGCCTCAAGTAAAGACGTCTCTTCAAAAGATGTAGATCAGAATTTATATAGAGGTATGATAGGTTCTTTATTATATATAACTGCGAGTACACCATATATAATGCATAGTGTTCATCTCTACGCTACATATCAATCACAACCTAAGGAAACTCACTTAAAAGTGGTAAAATGTATTCTATGATATGTTAAACATACATTAGACTTTGGTTTATTTTATCCTAAAAATGATTCTTTCGATTTAATTTCATATTACGATGTTGACTATGCTGGTTGTAAACTAGACCTAGAAAGTACAAGTGGAACTTATCACTTTTTGGGTCATTCCCTGTTTTTCTGGTTTAGTAAGAAGCAAAATACCGATTCGTTGTTAACGACTGAAGCAAAATATATATATGCTGCTTTGGCTTGTTCCCAAGTAATATATATGCAACAAACTCTAAGAGAATTGAGATTAAATATAACTAAATCATCAATCTACTACAATAATATGAGTGTTATAAATCTATCTAAAAGTCTTGCACATCATGCTAGGACAAAGCATATGGATGTGAAACATCACTACCTAAGAGATAATGTAAATAAGGAAAATATTTCACTAGAAGTTATTAAACCAAAAAATAAAATTGTAGATATATTAACTAAACCATTAAATAAAGCAACGTTTACTAAATTAAGAAGATAATTATGTATTTGTTCATTAACCGAAGTAAAATATTAAATATATTAGTATAAATATATAAGAAAATATAAGAAGATTTGATATTTTCAAAAAAATCAACATATATGTCAACATACACAAACATATATGTCAACATATAACTGAAAATTTTCAAATTTTAAATTCCCTCCAAAGTTAGTTATCAATCTTATTTAAACTCTCCACTTCGAAAATTCTTCTCTTCCCATTCATTTTCTCTATTACAAAAATTCTAAAATAAATAAACAATGGATTCCACTTCAAGTAACAACCAAACCAACTCCTTTTCATTTCCTACGCCTACTCCTGGCCCGTTTCAATGATCTACTTATGCAAGGATTATTAAATTAGAGGAATATATGAAAGATACCCTACAATTGCTTGTTGAAATACAACTTTTTATGGCAAAAGAGCAAGAAAACCATGGGAAGATTGTTAGGAATCTTCAGAATTACGTAATGGATAATCAGAATAATCCAATTATTATTGAAGATGGTTCCTCCAATATTCAAATCCAAAATCCTATGGAGGAAGATGATGAAGAAGAAGATAAAGAAGAAGAAGAAGAAGAAGTGGTGGAAGAAGAACAATCAATGGAAAAAGACTATCAAGTTATTTGCGATGGAGAAGTGGGTTTTGATAGGGAAGGAAATGTAATTGAAAAAAATGGAGAATTCTGCCTCCATTACTCTAATTGTCCAATTCACTGTAACACCCTGTAATTTTAGCAATACTAAAGATGATAAAATTGAAGAATACTTAATTAGATATTTATAATTAAATAAAATGGGCTACGCCATTGCGTTCGTCTTGGAATTCTGCTTAAGATAGACTTCGAGTTTGCGTAAAACGGACAACTTATGAAGAAGATATCAAGGTTTGAAGTTTGTATACATATAAGTCAGTTGTATATATATATATATATATATGTAAAACAAGCTTAGAATTCAAAATCAGTTCAAATTCGAAGGCAGAAGATCAGGGAGGGAACCAGACCCGTTGTGGACTGCACATCCTAGGGGTGTCAACCTATGGGTTGACACCATAAGGGGGATGTCGACACCTCCCCCCTCCCCGATCCAAACCAACTAGGATCGACCCCTAGGTCGACCCCCCTGTTGGTGGGTCGACCCCTAAGTCGATCCCCCTGTTTGTGGGTCGTCCCCCAACGGGCAAAATTCCACTCAACTTCCCGCCTTGCGAATTTTGATTTTTCAACTGATTTTTGAATTTTCTAGATATATTTATTTAATATATATATACACACATATAAGCTCCTTATATGTATACAAACTTCTAATGCTTATAACTTTTTCATATGGTGTCCGGTTTACGTAAACCAGGTGTCTATCTTGACCAAAATTTCAAGACGGACGCAATGGCGTAATCCGTTTTACTTAGTTCTGAATATTTAATTAAGTTATTCTTATTTTATTATATTAAGTTAAAAATGCGGGGTGTTACATTCTCCCACCTTTAGGAAATTTCGTCCCCGAAATTTAATAAGGGTAAAATCAATTAAGCCCTCACATAATATACATCCATCATGTGTGCATCCAATTTGTGCAAACATTGTGCACTTGTGCAAAGTGAAGTACAACATAATAATGCACGTATGCCTAAGAGGTACCTCCTATGTGTATGCAAATTTTTCAACAATCCTTTTTTTTAAATATGATGCTCACATTCTAAATATACTGGCAGTTCTATAAGAATGCAATATTTTGAAAATCAAAAATGCTTTTTCATCCAAGTTTTCCGACACTCTTACTGAGTAAGAGTGTAGTTCATCCAATTGTTGCATCCAAAATCCTACCAACCAACTTTATTTTTTGAATTTCAGAAAAATCTAATTTTCTGAATTCGATTTCTTATGTTACAAAAATGTGAAAAACGAAAAATTTCACATCTTCCGTTTTTCTCTTATGTACGCTTTTCTAACCGTACTTGGATTTTATGTAACTATTCTATGAAGATTCCCCATTTTCCTATCCAAGCACAATCCACATAAAAAAAATTCTTTTTGTTACTGATTTTCTTTTTCATCTTATTTTGGAAAGTTTTATCTTTATCCGTCTTTTCTCATAATTTTCCATTTTCGTTGCTTTACTGGATTTTCTGTTTCCTTTTAAGTTGTACCTTTTCTCTTTTCTTAGCTTATTTAATTATCTGATCTTAGTTTAAATTTAAATAAGCCTCTAGTCTTTCAACTAAAACAGGAGAACATACACCCTACACAGCTACTACTAAGGGCCAAGAATCTCGGGACTATGTCCCCCTCTGTCAGAAAAGTCCAGACCATGGGATCCACGAAAAGTTCAGGTGTTATCCTAACTTCCCAACAAGAACAATATAATGGAACGATCCCAACCGAATGTAGTAACGGGTTTTACCCCTAACCTGAAAATTAGTAACAGAGTCTAAACACTTACTTGCCTCTTTTCTATCTAGTAGTCGCCACTAGTCCTCGCTATGTACCAACAATTATTTCAAGCAACATCCTAGGCTTTCCAATGCTTATGCATTATACGAGAACTCACTATTATTCCATGATAATTCTCGCTATTTACTTTATAGCCTCAAAACTTTTCCCGTCATTCCTAAGCACTAACCCTTACCCACTCCATACTTTTAAAACACGGTTTGGCTTTTCTTTTTCATTTAATTTTTCTTTCAAAAATTCAAAAGTGTAAAAATTTCGTTGTCCTCATGAAAACTTACTTTTGCTAAACCACAAAAACATGTCATCTAAAAAAAAGAAAATCATTCATTCATTTTTTTTTCAAATCACAAAAACTAGAGTAGATAAAGGCAACTATTCCTCAATCAGGTTTACGACTAGTTCTTACCTATAAGGTCGGTTCAGTCCCTTGCTACAAGGTGCAAACATCTACCCTACTCCTAATTTCTATGACTTATTTTGTCCACCCAAAAAAATCCTCTTGTTAAAATAATTTATCAAAAAGGATTTATCATAAGAATAGAGATTTCAAATCTTCCTTTTATAAAACTTCTTGTTATGAAATATAACAAGAAAACTAGCGAGCTATACAAGCTCTATAATATGCACCTTTTTCTGAGAGAATTTTTCTTTAAAATTCAATGTGTACTTCCTTACATATTTAAAACTATAACTTTTAAGATTAAAACTTGAAAACACCATAAACCATTTTCCGAAAACTTTTATAATCTCAAGTTCTTAAAAGTTAAAAATGGGGTTAGAGTCAAAGTAGGTTTCCAATTTTCCAGGCTTTCCTAGACATTCCCCAATATCAATTCTCTCAACTATATATATTCCTAATCCATTTTTCTCTTTTTAACCTTTCCAATCTATAATGTTTTACTGCCAAACCCACTAACCTAAAATACTTATCATATGGGATTCACTTTCCTTCTATACAAAGTATATTGTACACTCTCCACCCAAATTACCTAAGGGTCTCAGATTTCCTTATTCATTCCTTTAGTGTACAAAACAAACATCCCATTTCTCACCATTTATACTCTTTCTATTTAGTAGGTTCCTCTATGGATCTAGGTATATACAATATTATTATATTTTTAAAGATACAAATACGTTCAATCATTATTTATATAGGAATCCTAAACCTAAGCTTTGATATCAGATGTGACAACCCGAATTCCGTTAGACCAATTTTTTTTCAAAATTCAAATCCATCCAAACTCAAGTTGTTGTGCTCTGGTATCCTGCAAAAAAGATAGGGACATAAAATATGTCAGATCTAAGAAAATATCTCACAGCGGAATGGATAAAATATAGTATAATCAAAACATAGCCTTATCGTATTATTAATACTGCCTAACCAGTATCCAAAGCTATCATGTCCCTACCAAAAATCCAACCTGCAAGTATGTTATGAGGAGTGGGTCAGAACACAAGTTCTGGTGACTGGATTTAAACTATACACTTTGGATAATCCTACATATACCGTTCAATCATATTATCTTATTTGTTAGGTAAATTGGGTTATCAGCACTCAAGGCTTACACACACGTCGTACCCATTTACTTCCTAGTAGATTAGCCTAATATAGTATATATGTAGCTACCCCCAATATTAAGGTACACCCCATGGTACCCCACTCGCATGGTCTCCACCGTAACACTATCGAAATATATGCAGTCCCTCATCCTGCGCCGTAGTGACGTACGGATCTCTATATAACAATGTTACGTTCCGCATATATCTGTCATTACTATGCTATGCAAACGTACGGACTGCCACCTTTGTTCGAATCAGAATTCATATATGAGTAATGCCCTCAATTCTACGATACGCCACCCAGAGCCGATATGCATGTATCTGGACTATCCACCATAGGTATCTTCAATTGTAGCTCAATGCCTCAATCGCACGTCTCTAAAGTGCACCTAATTCCATGGCAGGGCGATACAAGAAACACGGAACTCAGTCAGGAGCTTTTCCTTATCTGTAAAGGCCCCATCTTTAAGACCCTCTATAGATATTCCTAGGGTCTATTTTCATGGTAGCTATGGCCCCACCTAGGCCCTACCCTCAACTAGTAAAGACTACAAGAGCTAAGCGACATGCCCCTAACAACAAACAATCTGAATATCCATTTGGCGTCTCCCCTCAACCACCATACCCCGATAGCAAGAGGCGAATGGTTTCTTTGGTTTAGCTCTAGTCTTTTCACATCCCACTAGCTGTCGGTGACGAGTATCCACTATCTTCGTTGGTCCTGACCTCGCCTCGCGTTGAGGCAACCAGCGAATTACCCTGGTGTCACCGCGTCACAACATTTTGACTGCATAGCTATTTCTGCAGTCAAGGCCCACCCACCTAGTGGTTATGTGTAAACCCAACCTGTGCGAACACAACCTAAGGCATCTGCCACCGCACAGAGGACTACTAGGAGCACCTTACATACCTCAGGAAGCCACGTGCTTCCCTTTCCAGTCCTTCAGAGCCGTCAGAACAATCAGATGAATGTGCGCTCCCGTCGTTCCTTATAACACCTCGATGATCTACCCCGTTTGGTTATTCACCCTCAAATGTATGTACTCGTCCAAGTGCCTCACTTTAATATGTTGTTAGACCCTACGTCTAAACATTCGTTCACGTGCTTGCCTTAGCTCACCAGGTTTCCATTTAACTTGGTTATTCTCTTTCATATTGAATTCTTATTCAAATTACCAAGTTTCTCTTGCTTATTAATTTCAGTCATATAACTTAACCCGTTTAGATTTATTAATAAACCCACAACATGTTATTTTCTAGATTGTGGCCCAAGGTCTGTAATCCACAATCCCTTTTATACTCTTGTTTGATTTCAAGGTCACAATAACATATTCAACTTAATATGTTATTAAGTATCTCTTAGTTCACATGTTTTCCAATTAACTTGTCACTTACCATTTATGATTAAATATAACTTATTTCATTTCATAAGTTTTTTTATTCTTCTTATTTAATCATAGTTCCATTTCCACCATCTTTACAACTTGTCGTTGTTTACTTATTAACGTAGTTCTCTTAACTATGGTTCACTAATAAGTTTTTCTTTTCATAACTTATATTGTCCTCATCCGTAGATTTCATACTCTCGTTCTCACCAATAACTTAATTTACAATTAAGTCCAGTTTATCTGTTAACATAAGTTATCCCCTTTTTCGCCCAAGTTATAATTCTCACTTGTCCCAAGGACAAGCCTTAACATATTATTCTATCAGCAGATTTCAGATTTCCAAGTTTATAGATTACTTAACTTATAATTAAGTACTACTTCTAACTTTCCATAAACTTTCTCCCTTTCTCTATGTATTACAATCTACTGGTTTCAATTTTCCCCCAATTACTAACTACTTAATTTAAAATTAAGTGTCACTTATCTTATTCCACCAGATATATCACGTTCTTACTAGTTTCTTATAACCTTAGTTATAATCTTCACTTTTCCCTAGGATAAGTCTACTTATTATACAACATCCTCATTAATGTTATTTATAATAGGTTATTATCATTCCCCATTTACTCCAAATCATTTATTATCGTATCTTTCTTTCATTCAATTCCATTTATTACCATTAATTTCAATTAATACTATTTATCTGTCCGGCTATATATATATGTATATATGTATATATATATACATATATATATACATATATACATGTACCATACCTCTCGCATTAAGCCTACAACATGTGGATGCTGGATATGTCGGTCGGGTCCGGGCAGAATTCTTCCACAAGTCAGACTTAACCTCGTGTTTTGGCATATTTCGTGTTTATGCACTTAGATCCCTCACATTAGATTCACCACTTGTGGTTGCTGGATATGCCGGGCTGGTCCGGGCAGACTTCTACCACAAGTGTAATCTAACCTCGTGTTTAAGTGCGGTTACAGTTTCTAATTACTGTAACTCTAGGCATGTTCATTCTTTAATAGTTATACCTATTTCATTATAGGTTTTCATGCCCCTTTTTCCAAGTCATATTTACTAGCCCAATTTAAGATCTTTAAACATAATTTGATTGATACCCCAATCTATATTTATTTATTCAATTCTATGTTAACATGAAACCATATAATCATATACTTACTTTAATTATTTCAAGTATACATTTGGGACAAATTATCATGTAACAAGAACATTCACAGTTGATACCCATATTCTAACAAGTTCATAACATGTAAACTTTTTAGCACTTCAACTAATTCAATATATGAATTTTCCAACATGTTCATATTAATATTATAACATGTAAACATTCCAACATTTCAACTGATTCATATTAACAATTTGACGTTATATCATCCTAATCATTCTCGCATGTCATATACCACTTTAATCATTATTAGCATATGTTTAGGCATCTTAACATGTCATATTCCAATTTGTCATAATGGGGAATGCTAAACGGTAATATACCATTTTCTAAAATAAAATGGCTTAAATCCACTTACCTCGTAAGCTTTCCAAATCCTGGAGCTGGTCCAGATCTACCTTTTCATGGTTTTCCCTTAATTAGATTCAGAACCTAACAACTATGTATTTTATAATTTTTACTAAAAGAAATAGGGAAGAAAAGAGAAGAGAATTGAAAAATAGATCAGATCTAGGAATTACCTCACTTGGTTAAGGGATCTAAAATTAAAGTAGATATGTTCTAGAAAAATAGAAAAAGGGATTGTCAATGTAGAATCCCAGATCTCTAAGCTTGAATAACTCTAATAGGTTGAAGAAGAAGAAAAGTCTAAAACAAACTACGTTGGAGCAGCACTTCATTGTCGCCATTGAATTATATGAGTAAAACAATGGGTCTGGGGTCTTATTTATAGGTGAAGCGGAGGAACCAGGACCCTTAGATCTAAATCTTAAACACCAAAAACGACCACGTCAGAAAAGAATGTTCCAGATCCGCGGGTGGGTCGACCCCTAGGTCAACCCCCTATTGGTGGGTCGACCCCCTTGTTGGTGGATCGACCCATGGGTCGACCCTAACGGGAAAAATTCCCGCTCAACTTCCCGCCTTGCGATTTTGATTTTTGAAGTGATTTTCGAATTTTTTGGATATATTTATTTAATATATATATATACACATATGAGCTCCTTATATGTATACAAATTTCTAACACTCAAAACTTCTTCATATAGTGTCCGATTTATGCAAACCAGGTGTCTATCTTGACCGAAATTTCTAGACGGACGCAATGGCATGGTCTGTTTTACTTAATTCTAAATATTTAATTAAGTTATTCTTATTTTATTATCTTAATTTAAAAATGTGGGGTGTTACACAATCCCTCTTCTATTTCTTAGATCCAAACATAGTGAGTCTAAGTTATTTTTAGATCTAAAAACTTAAAAGATAATCTTGACATGACTATAACTTGGATCTAAGCCTGTGACTATTTGAATCATATTAGATATGCTATAACTTATGTATCTAAGTTATTCTAACATGATTATGAACTAGATCTAAGCTTGTACCTATTTATCATGCCAGATCTGCCATTGCTTGTAGATCTAATTCACTGTTTAGATCTCATCATGCCTTTTCCTATTACGTTTGTGGCTAAATCAGTTCTAGTGTCACCACAGATCTATTAATAGTTGGGTATCTAATTCATTGTTTAGATTTCATCTTGCCTGTTTATGATGTCCCTATTATGTTAGAATCATTTTTATTATCGCATGTTCATCAGATCTGTTCCTACGTTCCTATCTTGTTGTTATGCCCAACTTTGTCCCTATACGTTTATTAGTTGCTATGCCTATTTTTGGCATTATATGTCAATCTTATGAGTATGTTAATTTATGTCCTCTTCCCTTCTTCTTTTCCCTTTTATTTTTATAGCCAGGCTACCTTCGAGCCTAGGCATGCCGCTGAAATATGTAAACGTGTGGAATTGGGAACGAGGGGAAAACACTAAAATTAGGGCATAACTTGTATTGGGAAATTTGGGTATAACTTGAATTAAAATGTGGATTTGGGCATGACCTAAAATTGTGATTAAAGACCTTAATTTGGGGCATATGGTTCATTATGAACATGACTTGGGAAAGGGGCATGAAAACCTATAATGACATAGGAATAACTGGTTAATAATGGAAATGCCTAGAATTACAGTATGTAACCGCACTTAGACATGAGGTAAGATTACACTTGTGGTAGAGGTCTGCCCAGAACCGACCGGCATATCCAGCGAGCACAAGCGGTGAATCTAATGCGAGGAGTCTAAGTGCATAAAACACATGACGTGCTAAGACACGAGGTTAAGTCCAACTTGTGGAAGAAGTCTGCCCGGAACCGACTTGCATATCCGGCATCCACAAGTTGTAGGCTTAATGTGGGAGGTCTAGCACATTATAACAATAAATGAATATGGTAATGAACTGGAATACATAACCTAGTTGAACCCACAGGATTGTATGAACTTTTTAACTTAAGTAGGGGTTAAGTAAACTTGTATGAATCAGTGGGAGGGTTAAGTATATCTTGGGGGTGGTGGGTAATATTTATATATATAGGCCCACAAACTTAACCTATAGGGTTATGCAATCCTTTACTCTACTATGGCATAACCTATGGAAAACCTAGTAGTGGGGATACAAGCATAGGGGGAAGCTTGTACCATCTTGTGTGTGGGACTCGTTTCAGTCAGTAACCCATATATAGGTATCAAACGAGTACTCCGAACTAGGTCGGAGTCGGGTCACACTTAATGGGCTGATTGTAAGAGATCCAAACATGGGGAACGGTGTGGGCGGCGCATACCGATGGAGTCATGTGCGTGCATGGGTCCGGTAGAGGAAGCTAAGACGCCGTGACACCTGTAGATATGGTTGTGCGCATCCTAAAAATGAAGGGTTGCCACTTTAAGGAGTGATACATCCTACTGTGGGGCCAGCACAAAGTATCTACGAAGTATGGAGTCGATCGATTGGGGTAGTAATTAGGATACATCAAGACTCTAGTATGTTTATAATCCCGCTAATACCCTTACGGGTAACTCTGATATGTTTAGTTGGGCTGCCTGTTAATTGTATGGGGTTAAACCTCTCACTAGAGGTATGCCTAAGTCTACCATCTTGTAGTGTTGGGATCATCTCATTCTGGTTATACTAGTATTGGTGCAGAGAGAAGGAAAAGTGTTAAAGAAGCGTTATTTGTTCTATAATGTTTATCTTGTGTACCTTGTCATAACTGCCTTATATGTTATTATCCGCTTATCCAGTTTATATGCATGTCATGATGCTTTTACTTATTTATGTGCTAAAAGTAACTGGACTCGCCAGACTTATGTCTGACCTATTTTGTTTCCTCTTCTTTCTCTTCTGTTCCCCTCCCCCCCCCCCCCCCCCCGGGTTCTCAGGGTAGGAATACTCAAGCTTGATTAGGATTCTGCTTAGCTTTGCTTGGATCGGCTTATATGTATTGCTCGATTTCTTGTCTTTCTACTATGGCTATGTTTTTGGGGAATTATGCTCTTTTCATTATTATTGTACTCTGATGATTTAAGTACAGGACATAATTTTTAAGATTGATGTACTGGGCTTAATGTATTTCAGTCTTAGGATGTACTATGTTTTGAACCATAATGTTTTCTATTTAAATAAAGTTTTAAATTCCGCTGCTATTTTGTATCTGCCATGTAATATTTCTGTTTCTGTTTACCTATAACGCTTCACAAAACTTAATGCATTCTCTTAATGAGTGATATTAACGGACGCGGGGTGTCATTCACAAATTCCCAATTGTCAAAAACACTTAAAATTAGGTATCTTACATTCATGTATTCGCTTTT
This sequence comes from Allium sativum, assembly GCA_030737875.1. Classification (NCBI taxonomy): domain Eukaryota; kingdom Viridiplantae; phylum Streptophyta; class Magnoliopsida; order Asparagales; family Amaryllidaceae; genus Allium; species Allium sativum. The sequence goes on from CM060924.1 coordinate 517,197,856, forward strand.
GTATGTAATTATTGGTGTAAACATTCATTATACATTCTTATATATCGGATTTGTATCAACAATTTACAATAATAACATTATGTGTTCATATATAATCTTAGAAAGTTTATTAAGGTAGTTTTCTAGTTTATTTACATGGGAATAGTATTAGAAATTAGAATTTGTTCCAGATTAGATTAGTTTCAGGTAATAGAATCATATTAGTTTTTAGAACTATGTCTTAGTTTCAGGGGGAGTATTATAGTCTAGTTAGAATTATCTAGTTTTTGTTGATGACAAAGGGAACGAATTATAAAATAGGGCTTAGATTAAGGGCAATTTAGTATTTTTGTAGGAGTTAATGGAGTAAGGGAGAGTAACTGAAAAATCAAGACATCAAATATGAATATTATATAAACCAAGGTTGTCATCATCAAAAGGGGGAGATTGTTAGGGATTGAGATGTTGACGATGATGATTTTGACGACAACAACCTTGTTTCAATTATTATTGTTATAAAATATATACTAACAATATTATCTAGAATATATATATATATATATACAAGAATATTTATGCATCTATTGATTATTGAAGACTATATAGTTCAAAGGATCAAGGTTTCAAAGTAAAAGAGTTTAAGATACAAGACTCATGGTCCTTGGCATTGTCCTTTTTCTAGGGTAAAAAGGACAAAGCTAATCGTCTTCATTGGATTTCTTGGGACATCATTTGTCATCCTGAAAGAAAAGGAGGTCTGGGCCTTCGAAAATCTTTGAATATATGTACTGCCCTTGCCTGCAAGTTTGGAACAAATGATTCCCTCTGGGCGGGAGTTTCCCCACGCTAAGTATGGCAGACTTATGGGCAAGGGTTTTACCGGGTTCCCATCCTATGCTAGTGAGACGTGGAAACAGATGTAATCTGTGAAGCCCTTCTTTGACTCACATGGTGTTGGGTCTAGTCGGGATGGCGGTCCTTTCTCGATCAGGGCAGCGTAGAGTGCAGCGAGTTCCCTGTATCCAAGGCGCCTTATTTTTTCTTTCATCTAGGATGTTCGACTACCTCCAAAAGTTTCTTTTTTATGTGGAGAACTCTTCACGATGGGTTACCACCAGATGAAAATCTCCAGAGGATCGAAATCCAACTCGTGCCCTGTTGCAGATGCTGTAGAGCTGGCAACTTAAAATCTAGTGGTCATTTGTTTTTCTTTTGCTCATGTGCCAGATCTATCTGGAATTACTTCAGAAACTTGGCTGGTCTCTGGGGTAATGCCTCTTCCCTAATAGATTTACCGAGAACTGGAGGGCAGGCATCTCAGGAAAATCTATCTGTTACATCCTTTTTGGTTTGATCCCTTATCTTATCTACTGCATATATGGTGCTCGCAGAATAAGGCCATTTTTTATGAATCTCCTATGGGCCCTCCCTCTATCATATGGAGGGTAAGGAATGATGTTTTACTTGCTTTCCATGGTAGGCCTTTTAAGGGAGCTTTTGGCTCTCGCTCCACGCGACTAGCTCGTACCTTTGATATTACACCAGGTTCGCCTTCTTCACGAGCGGGGACTGGTTGACTCTTTTTTCTCACTTCCATCACCTCACCAATTCCTCCCCTCTGTTTTATGTCTTATGTTGTTTTCTAGTCGTGCATGATCTAGATTTACATATTTCTTTTGGGTTTGGCTATGTTGACGAAGCTAGAACTTTTGCTTGGCAAAGTTTGGCTTGGGCAGACATTTTCAGGGTTGTTAGAAGACTTGTGTTCTCTGGGTTCCTGCAGGAAGGTGCATTTACAGTCTCTCATCATTCTTGCCTAGCAGCGCTTGGAGGCCTTGGTTTCTTCTTTAACTGTGAGTTGACTAGTTGGTTTAGCACTTCACGGTGCTGATTGTGGAGGCTTTATTTAAGGAATTTTTGTAACATCCCGCATTTTAAGTATCGAAGTATCGTAAAGTATCTTTACTTTATTCCCTGAGGTTTGGATCATTCTCATATTTTGATATACTGGTTATGGAGATGTGAGACATGTCCATAATTTTTACCAATTTTATTTATGACCATTTTACCCCTGTTAGTCTTGTATAGGAAATAACTTTTGACTGGGATCGAATCTGATGTTGAGATCAGTCTCATTGGAAAGGAAATGGTGTTGCCAGTTCCGTAAAGTGGTCACATTAAAGATTTGGTTCAACGGATTGGGAGAAATCGCTATTTTAATGTTTCACGATTTCTGTTCAGGTTTTGAGCCATTGTGGGCTGATTTGGAGAGGACTAATAGTGGGCTGGTGCGCAGCTATAAATAGAGGGTTAGAGGCATGGAGAATAGTTTACTTTCTTCACTCTCTCATTTGGTTGAGCTTATGATTCTCCTTGCTCAGTCAAATACACTTTCCACCATTAAAATTCTAGATCTACAAAGGAGAATCGAAGATCTGCATCGTTTGAAGCTAGATCTATGCAAAGTGAAAAGAGATCACATCAAATTAGAAGGTGTGAAGAGTGTTCTTCGTTGTTCGGATTCGTGATTCGTTCATTTTGTGTTGATTTGGAGAACTGGTGAGTGATATGCATCTCTCACGCGGATTCAATCAAGTATATGAGTTGTTTTATCTTAATTTCACGATTTTCAAGTCTTTTTCACTAGACCTACATCATGGTAAGTATATTTTCATTTGAATCACCATAGAATCTAATCTAGTAACCTAAAATTGGTAATTCTTATGTTAATTCATATGTTTATGCAAGTTAGATCCATCTTTTTAGTTTATTCATTGATTTATCATGATTTAGAGAATTTTATGTGACTGCCGATGATAATTGTCATTTTTGATGTTGATAGTGATTTCATAACATGTTTATGGTTGAATTGGATAATTTTGTTAAGCTGATTTCGTCGATGTTTTCGTTTGGCAAGGATTTGGTCAAGTTTGGAGTTGTTTTGGTCAGATATGGGAGTTAGGTCGTTTTCTCTTCTATCGGGTCGTTTTTGGAGTTAGGTTTCTTGTTCTCCAAGTGGAGACCAGGACGTGGAAAAGCTCTAGGCCGTGGGGAAAGCTTTGGATCGCAGATAGGCTTTGGGTCGTAGGTCGCGGTAGAAGCATTGCATCGGGTTTTCATGCATCTGACGGTTCTTTGGGATGACGTGGCGAAAAGGAAATGGTTGGCTTTAGATTGTGAGCGAGCTTCAGTAGGAACCATGTCATTACATTTGGTATCAGAGCTCCGGTTAACGATTTTAACCAAAGTTAGAAGACGTAATTACGTATGAGAGATGTGTTTGTACATTTCTGTTGGATGCTTACTATATAGTAGTATATAGTATAGTAGTGTTCGAACTCCATTAGCAAGTTTCTTGTAAGTGGCTAATCATTCTATATTGCAGATTTAGAATGAGTTGACGAACTTCTGTTAGGGATTGCAGAGTGGATCGTTCAGGCAAAGCAAACACTAGAGGGGGGTGAATAGTGTTTATAAGAATTCAAACAAAACTAAAAACTAGAGAGAACTATGGGATGAATCAAACACCAGAAACACAATCACAGACACAAATTCAAACACAGATGCAAAATAAACAAAGATAAAGGTGCAGAAAAGGAAAGAACACACTGAATTTTATACTGATTCGGATCACCCCTACGTCCAGTCCCGCACAACGCTGGATTGTACAGAGTTTCATTACTATTTTCAAATAGCCAAATACAACCTCCTTGATTTCACGGCTCAACAATGATTTCACGGCTCAACAAGGAGACACCTACTCCTATCCCTTGATTTCACGACTCAACAAGGGCACACCGACTCCTATTCCTTGATTTCATGGCTACAAGGATAAACTGTTTACTCTTTGACTTACAAACAGGGTCTTTCAACCCAAGCAATTATAAAACAACCCTATAACTCTTCAATGGCACTTGATTCAGGGAGTGGAGAGTGTAGAGAGAAGAAGTTTTATCAAATCAGAAGTGAATTTGGCAGAGTACAAGTGTAAAAACCATAAAAATGAATAAGAATAATGATAGGATGAAAGGAGATGAAGACGGAGAAGAAAAGATGTTTGAAAATTTGGTTTTAACCTCTTTTTATAGAGAATGAAGGGTTGCAACGGTTCTGAAGCGTTTCAAATAGTGAAAAGACACCTGGAAAACTAGTCGTTATATGTCGACATACATATTTTACTATGTCGACATACTTATGTATAAATTTCATTTTCAAAGCATTTTTCAAGAGTTTTGATATAAAATTAATTTTGGAAATTCTTGAGTAAAATTTTAATGTTGTAAATCAATATTATATGATAGAAAACATATAAAAACATATTTTTAAACTATATAAATATAATTATAAAATTATATGGTTTTAAACTATAAAATATAAATAAAGTATATATAAAAACTTAAGTTTGAAAAACAAAGAAGAATAAAAATAGAAACAAATATAAAAACAAAATATAGAGGGTTGGAAATAAAATAGAAAAACAAAATAGAAAAGATAGAAAAATAAAAGGGATTTGAGAAAAGAATTGAAAAATCAGAATTTGAATTTGAATTTGGATTTGAACCTGGAGTGCTATTTAGAGTCTTACAAAATCTAGACTCAATATTTATATTAATCTTTAACTCTTGAAATATTGATTACTCATTAGTCTTGAATTTATTCTGAATTCTGAATCTCTAAAAGCTCTTAAATTGTACAGTCTTCAGTATTAATTCATGTATACAAATCCTGCATATGTGTATATATATTCTAGATAAAGATGTTAGTGTATATTTTATAATCAATGATAATTGAAATAAGGTTGTTGTCATCAAAACTCCATTCTCTAACAATCTCCCCCCTTTTGATAATGACAACCTTAGTTTATAAAATATCATACCTGTATATACCTATTTGATGATGATCCTCTTATACTCCCCATGTCTATAAGAATTCTTTAAAACTATGCCTATATTTTATAATTTCTCCCCCTTTGGCATTATCAAAAAGAAATATTAAATATACTCCCCCTAAGTTAAACAACTGTAGAATCTAAGTAATATTCTTAGAAATACTCCCCCTAAATTGAATAATACTCTGAATAAAACATAAGTAACTATCCTTAAAAAAATGCTTCCCCTTAATTTATTAACTAATTCTAAGTAAAACATTCCTAATCTATTTGATCTGAAGAGAATAATATTTAATATGATAATTAAACACAAACCAAATCAAGTATCATTATTACATATGTTTGTCTAATATATATACAAACCAATCCAAACTAAGTCATACCAAATGTCTTAATATGTGCAACACCATATTTAAACAAATCAATCAAATCGTACCAAACAACCAAACGTCTCTTGGAACTTCAACCCATTAACCTTGTCCAATAATTGGATTCTTCTGAGTATCATTCCACTCTTCTTCAATGTTATGTGATGTTTGGTTGTTTTCATTCCTAAAATGAGAAGAAATATCCCAACGAATTACATCAAAATGTTTTTCTTGATATTTAACCATCCTCATTTGGATTAAACCTAGTCTGCGTTGATTACGTAGAATGATAGAGAGAATGTTTTTGAACGAACTGAGGGTTTCTTCTAGATTTTCACTTAGATTATGAATAGGATTTTCCATGGATTTGATGAGAAATGATTAAGGAAGGAGTAATGGAATAATGAAGTTTTCTGGAAGAAATGAACTTAAATAGGGTCTGGCATTCGTTGGATTTTGAATGGACATGAGTGGTTATTTAATTTTAAAATTTGAAAAAGTTTGAATTTTTTTCTGTTATATGTCGACATACATGTTTTGTTATGTCGACATACTGTAATATGTTTTTTGAAAATTTTGAATTCTTTTGAACTCTTGTAATATTTTATGATTTTTCAGAAACATAAAGATGATTTAAACAGAAATAAAACTCCATTCATTACTAAATAAAAAGCGAATACATCCAACTAACCAAGACACACTCAAATACGAGATTCGAAAGCAAATACAAGGAAATATAGAAAGATAGATTAAATTAGATGGTCTAGTTTTTGGATGATGATGAGGAAGATGAAATTCCAAGCTTTCTTTCTATCTTGACCATGAATTTAGTCATTTTGGAAAGCTTCTTGTTAAGTTTCTTTTGATTTTTGATGATTTTCGCTTGATTTTGAATAATCGTGCATTTGAGGTTACAATTTGAGGCTAGTACTCGACGCTTTCCATAGAAGTCTCTTCTTCGACTTCCATTGGGTCTTGCTCTTGTTGCAATTGAGCTTGTTTGGCCTCATATGTCTCATCAGGTTTGAAAGTGATAGGAATTTTCATGCGATGAATATTTGATGCGTCAAACACTTTCCTAGAGACAAATTCTTCTCCGTAAAGATAAAATCCAAAGTATTTGAAAATGCGAGTGAGATAAAAATCATAGTAGAGAGTGTTTTCTCTTGAAGATACATCTATGGGCTTAAATTCATTTAGAATCGTATTGGCCCAAATTATAAGGTAATTACCCATAATGGCAAAGAGAGCCTTTTGGACTATAAGGGTTGGATTGTTCTAATTTCTGGAATGGGGAGTGATGGTGTGTTGAAGGAGGAGGTTGGTGATTCTTGTTTTTGGACGAAAGAAACGATTTTTAAATCCATTGGAGCACCATCTTCGAAGATATCGTGATAGGTTTCCAAATCGGTTTCATCGATGGCGAAAGTTGAGAAATCCGTGCCCTCACTTCTACAATTTAGAATTTCTCCTAAAAGATTGGCGTCGAGAACAATTTGAGTTCCCATGACATTACTCCAAATTTGATTTCCTTTGCCTTGATAAAATCTGCGGTTGAGATTTGCGTTGAACATCTTCACAAGTTTGGGATGACACACTTCGTCGTTGTCACGAGAGTCAATTGGACTCAAGATTTCATTGTGTTGGAAGAGAGAGATGAGATCATAAGATGGAAAGTCGCTAAAGATGGCGAAAGCACCCATGTTAACCTTAGCATTTGCTAAATAGTCAACATAGGTTTTAATGGCCTCTTTATCATTGTAAAGATAACCTTTTATGGTTTTGGTTATCTTCAGTATCTAAGATGAGCTTGAGGAAGCCATTGATATGATAGTTTTGAGGTGGATAGATATGAAGAAAGTTGTTTTGAGTTGTGAATGAGAGGTAGAAAGGACGGATATATATAGAAAATGAATAGATATGAATTAAATGAATATGAATTGAATAGGCACAACTTTTCAAATTGAAAGGACACCTTTTCAGACCTTGGGAGTTGGTGAAAAGATTGGAGGGAAGTTTGAAAGTTCAAACTTTTGAAGTTCAAAATTTTAAATTTCAAAACTGTTGTATATGTCGACATGTATATTTCTGTATGTCGACATACAGTGTTTATTTCTAAAAGAGTTTTGGATTTTCAAGCTTTGAATTAAATTATCGATCTATATTTTAGGTTTAACGATTTCCTAAAATACTTCTAATCCTAATGAACATACAAACAATTTTATTTTATTAATTTATTGGTTATTTAATATTATATTATTATTTTGAACTTCAAAATTCAAAATTCAAATTCAAATTTCAAATTTCAAATTTCAAAGAATTTATTAAAATTTAAATTCAAACCAAAGCAAACAAACAAAGCAACCATTCAACCAAATAAAATTAAAATGTAATTAATGCATACCCGGTTTTTTGATCCTTTTCTTCATGATTTTCTGAACTCTGAATTGTTGTAAAGCATATATTTGTATTTCAGGTTTCTGGTTCTTCATCACTTGATGATGATTCCGAATCGTCTAACGTTGCTGCGTATGCTTTCTTTCTTTTCTTTGATGAGTTTGAGTTGTCCGGTTGTTGAGTAGATTTTTCTGGATATGGACACATTTTCTTTACATGTGCTAGTTTGTTGCAGTTAAAGCATCGTCCATCATTTAAATTTGGATTTGCTTTATTATAACCCTTCCTTCTATATTTTAGGAATCTTCTAAACTGATTTGTCATGAGTGTTGTTTCTTCATCATCTTCACTACTCGAGTCAGAATCATTTGTTGTGGCTTTCAGTGCAATAGACTTCTTTTCAATTGTTCTATTTTCTTTTCTCTTGTGTAATTGAACTTCATATGACATTAGATTCCCAATAGCTCTTCAATCTTTATTTCATTGACATCATTGGCTTCTTCTATAGCCAAAGTCTTCTAATCCCATTCTTGAGTTAACGAATTTAATATTTTTCTAACTTGATCTGCTTTAGAATAAGTTTTTCCAAGTGATGTTAGTGAATGCACTATCTCTTGAAATCTGCAATACATATCTGAAATAGACTTATTCTCATTCATTTTAAATAATTCAAATTGATTGACTAGCATGCCTATGTTAGTTTGTTTAACTTTACTAGTTCCTTTATGAGTAACTTGTAAAGTTCTCCAGATTTCATAAGCAGTTTTACATACCGATACTCTATTAAACTCATTTCTATCTAATGAACAAAATAACATATTCATGGCTTTAGAATTGCTTTGTGCAGCAACCTTTTGTTTATTTGTTCATTGTGCAAATGCAGTTATGGGTTCACCATATTCATTTTGTGTACTATTTCATGTGTCTAATCCTACAGACTGTAAATAAATTTTCATTCTACATGCCCAATATGAATAATTACTACCATTAAACAGTGGTGGTCTAATAGTGGATTTACCCTTTACAAAAGAACTATTATTGCTACCAGTGTTGGTTGCCATTTAACCAAATTTTCAAAATTCAGATTATGAACCTTTTGAAAGACCTTGCTCTGATACCAATTAGTAGGAACTGCAGAACGAATCATTCAGGCAAAGCAAACATTAGAGGGGGGTGAATAGTGTTTGTAAGAATTTAAACAAAACTAAAAACTAGAGAGAACTATGGGATGAATCAAACACCACAAACACAATCACAGACACAAATTCAAACAAAGATGCAAAATAAACAAAAATAAAGTGCAAAAAAGGAAAGAGCACACCGGATTTTATACCGATTCGGGTCACTCCTACGTCCACTCACTTACAACGCTGGATTGTGCAGAGTTTTATTACTATTTTCAAATAGCCAAATACAACCTCCTTCATTTCGAAGCTCAGCAAGGAGACACCGACTCCTATTCCTTGATTTCATGGCTCAACAAGGGCACACTGACTCCTATTCCTTGATTTCACGGCTACATGGATAAACCGTTTACTCTTTGACTTACAAACAGGGTCTTTCAACCCAAGCAGTTACAAAACAACCCTATAACTCTTCAATAGCACTTGATTCAGAGAGTAGAGAGAAGAGGTTTTATAAAATCAGAAGTGAATTCGATAGAGTATAAGTGTAGAAACCATAAAAATGATTAAGAATAATGATAGGATGAAAGGAGATGAAGATGGAGAAGAATATATGTTAGAAAATTCGGTTTTAACCCCTTTTTATAGAGAATAAAGGGTTGCAATGGTTCTAAAGCGTTTCAAATAGTGAAAAGACACTTCCCCCCGAAATTAGAAAACTAGTCATTATATGTCGACAAACATATTTTACTATGTCGACATACTTATGTATAAATTTCATTTTCAAAGCATTTTTCAAGAGTTTTGATATAAAATTAATTTTGGAAATTCTTGAGTAAAATTCTAATGTTGTAAATCAATATTATACGATAGAAAAACATATGAAAACATATTTTAAAACTATATAAATATAACTATAAAATTATATGGTTTTAAACTATAAAATATAAATAAAGTATATATAAAAACTTAAGTTTGAAAAACAAAGAAGGATAGAAATAGAAACAAATATAAAAACAAAATATAGAGGATTGAAAATAAAATAGAAAAACAAAATAGAGAAGATAGAAAAATAAAAGGGGTTTGAGAAAAGAATTGAAAAATCAAAATTTGAATTTGAACCTAGAGTGCTATTTAGAGTCTTACAAAAACTAGACTCTATAATTATATTAATCTTGAACTCTTGAACTCTTGAAATCTTGATACTCATGAGACTTGAATTTATTCTGAATTCTGAATCTCTAAAAGCTCTTAAACTGTACAGTCTTCAGTATTAATTCCTATTTACAAATCCTGCATATGTATATATATATATATATATATTCTAGATAAATATGTTAGTATATATTTTATAATCAATGATAACTGAAATAAGGTTGTTGTCATCAAAACTCCATTCTCCAACAACTTCAAGACATACTACTAGGGAGGAAGCTATACCTAGAGGGGGAAACGGTGGTACACCAAATTAACCAACCATGTTTGAGGCCATGATGGAGACATTCATGAGAAGGGTACCGACTCCAGTGACAGCCACGGTAGATGTAGGTATGCAAGTGCCTAGGGTTGTTGATTTTGCGAAGCTGTGTAATGATTTCACATCTCTAGGGGAAAGTAGTTTGAAGGGACTGACTAACTGAAGAGGTTCAGCGGTGCTTAGATACATGCATTCGTATTTTTGGAATTTGGGTATAAACAATGCAACTAAGAGAAAGCTTGCGTTAAGGTAGCTACAGGGCAGAGCTATGGAGTGGTGGAACTCTGTTATGCTTGAGACTCCGGAAGATGAGGTAACATGGGAGCAGTTCCAAGTCAAGTTCGAGACAAATTTTATCTCTACTGCTCAAAAGTCCATTCTGTTTAAGAAATTTGTAATGCTGAAACAGAATGATAGACTAGTACTTTATTATGTTTCTGATTTTGAGGCCTTGTCCAGATATGCTCGTTCATATATTGACACACCCTATCAAAAGAACGAGAAGTTTGTCATGTGATTAGATAGCTACATAGGGAGAAGATTGGTGGATCATCTTGACATTCCATATGAGAAGATTGTGGAAAAAGCCGTGGGACATGAAAGCTTGTTTCTAAAAGAAGAAAATGCTGTTGTTGTAGCTAAGGAAGCCACAAAACCACGGTAGGGTGGTAATAACAACAAGAAGAGAAAGCAACAACAACAGAAAGAAAAGGATGGCCAAAAGAGGCAGAAAGGTGAAGTGATTTGCTACAACTGCTGGTAGAAGGGCCATTATTCCACGGACTGTAAGAATCCCAAAGCTGAGAAGAAGTGTTTCAAGTGTGGACAATCTAGGCATGAGAAGAAAGATTGTCTGGGGCAAGCGAAAGGGAAGCAAATTGTGAAGGCATACGCTTTGGAGGTTGTGCCATCTTCTTCAGGAGCTCCTATAATAGAGGAGAAGGGAAAGGGCATCATTGTCCAGGGTACTCTTTTTGTTCGAGATGTTTCAGTTCGAGGTGTTTCAGTTCGAGTGTTTTTTGATACTGGAGCATCACATTCGTTTATTTGTAATGAGCTTGTGTGCCACCTAGGTTTAGAGCCTGAGATTTGTGATAGACCTTTGGTTGTGACTAATCCAGTCGGGGGTTCATTTAGTCTTTGTATGCTTTGTCGTGGTCTTGTGTTATCGAGTCATGGTTACTCTTTTGTGTGTGATTGCGTTGTTTTGAACTTCGCTGGGTTTGGGAGTGTCTTGGGCATGGATTGGTGCAAGAGGTACGCGGAAAGAGTGAATTGCAAAAAGCTTGAGGTAAGAGTTTGTGGAAGGGCGAAAGGTTTTGATTTGATGTAAGCCCAAAGATGGTGTCTTCGTGAGCTATTTATATTCGCTTGTGATTCCACATGAAGACTTGTCATTGGTGCTGATCGCTAATCAGTTTGAGGATGTCTTTGAGGAAGTCAAAGGTTTGCTGGTGCATCGTGAGATTGAGTTTAGAATCGATTTAGTCAAGGGTGCTAGACCTATCGTTATGCCTCTTAGGTGGATGGAGCCTAAGGAACAATGGGAGTTAGAGGTGCAAGTTCATGAATTTTTAGGAAAATGTTTCATTTGGAGAAGTGTATTCGTATGGGATGTACCAGTTGTGTTTGCAACGAAGGATGATGGCTCATTAAGATTGTGTATGGATTATCGTGAGCTGAACAAGGTGACTAAGAAGAACAGATATTTGTTACTGAGGATCGATGACTTGTTCGACCAGCTTCACGAGGCCAAAGTGTTTTCTTAGATGGATTTAGCAACGGGATTTCACTAGTTAAGGATGGCAAAGGATAGTGTGCCAAAGAAGCCTTTAGGACACCATTTGGTTTCTTCGAATGGTTGGTGATGCCATTTAGGTTGACTAACGCACCAAAGTATTTTTTGGATCTTATGGATAAGGTTTTCAGATATCAGTTGAACAAGTTCATGCTTGAGTTTGTGGATGATATTCTGGTTTACTCTTGGAATGAGAAGGAGCATAAGACGCACTTGCGAGTTGCTTTGGAGATCTTGCGAAAGCACCAACTGAAGGCTGAGTTTTCTAAGTGTCACTTCTAGAAGTGTGAAGTGAGGTTCTTAGGCCATGTTGTTTCATGAAATGGAATAGCGGTTAACCCCGCTAAAGTGGCAGCAATCCAGGACTGGGACATACCTAAGACTGCGACAGACATGAGAAGTTTCCTTGGGTTAGCAGGATATTATCGCCATTTTATAAAAGATTTCTCCAAGATAGCTGCACCATTAATGGGATTGTCGAAGAAGAATCAAGTGTTCACGTGGTATATGAAGTGTGAGCCAACTTTCAGAATCCTAAAAGAGAGATTGACGAGTGCTCCTGTTTTGACCAATCCAAGTAGGAATTAAGAGATAGTGGTATACACCAATGCACGTGGTACCGGACTTGGTGCAGTGTTGATATAGAAGGATAAAGTTGTGGCCTACACGAGTCGGCAGCTGAAGACGCATGAAAGGAATTATCTAACTCGTGACTTAGAGTTGCCAGCGCTCGTGTTTGCTCTAAAGATATGGAGACATTACCTATTAGGAGTTCGATTCGAGTTGTTTACGGATCGTAATTCATTAAAGTATCTTCTCCCAAAAGGATTTGATTCTTCGGCAGTAGCGGTGGTTAGAGTTTCTCACATCGTATGATTTTGGTATAGCCTATACTCCTAGTAAAAGTAACACTGTTGCGTATGTGTTGAGTTGAAGACATGCAGGATTAGGAGCAATGTTTTCGGAATAGAAAAGCCTCGAGTACTTGGCAGGATTTGATTTTAGACCATGATGTGAGTTAGAACCTGAAATGTTGGCAAACTTATCGATAAGACCTACTCTTATCGAAAGGATTGGTGAGAGCCAAAAGCTAGATGCAAAGCTTGTTGAGTTTATCCAGAAGTTGGAACCATTGAATAAAGAGTTCGAGGTCAGTCGAGAAGGTTGGCTTTGGAAACAGGGATGATTGGTTGTTCATGATATCGACGGATTGAGAGACGAGGTTCTGAAGGAATGTCATTACTTGAAGTTGATGATTCATCCAAGTGGTAATAAGATGTATCAGAACATGAAGCGATCTTATTATCATGAGGGGATGATAAGAGATATTGGAAAGTTTATTTCCAAGTGCATGAACTGTCAATTGGTGAAAGATGAACAAAAGAAGCCGAGTGGGTTGCTTTAGCCATTGGAAGTTCCTACGTGGAAGTAGGAGAAGGTTTATTCCTGTCAGATCGACTAGGACGACATATAAGTTAGCTAAGCTTTATTTAAAATGGATAGTTCGATTCCATGGTATGGCGAAGAACATAGTGAGTGATCGTGTAACACCCCACGTCCGTTAGTGTCACTCACAAAGGGAATGCACTAAGTTCTGTGGAGCATTTAGGGTAAAAGATGCAGATAAATTACAAGACAGACAGGAATTAAACAGCGGAAAGTAAAACTTTGTTTTATTGATAAAATAGTTTGTACAATGATTTCTTACAATATCAGAGTATCATCTGTCTTACAAAATAAAGAAGCATAAAACAACATTTATATTCCCCAATTTTTGCAAGAGCCAGCCATAGCATCCGAAAAGAGAATCCAAGCAAAACTTCGACAAATCTTCAAGCTGGGAAAGAGTGACAGTCCAACTTACCTGAGCTATACTATTCCCTCCTTTACTACCTTGGGGGGGGGGGGAACGGAAGAAAAGAAGACGAAAAATAAACAGAGTCAGACATAAAGCCTGAGTAAGTTCAGTAACTTCTAGCATGTGAACATGGAAAACAAAACGACATGAATTAACTGAATACAAGATTACACCATGACGATAGGGTCAACAAGATTAGACAAGGTAATCACAAGATATGCTAAGATAAGATAAACTGGATACGCTCTAATACTTTCGCCGCTTCGCTATTTCCTTGTTATACTGGTTTCTATATCTCTGCACCACCTAACTAGTGTCCCAACTAGTAACGATAACGTGATCCCAATCCCTGTATTTTCCATTGCCTTCGAGCATCCATTTATTATTTATTACCTAGATCTAATCTAGGGTTTTCTATCCAGTGCTTTCTAGATTCAACTAGAGTTTACGCTATCTGCTGAACGCTTCTCGGATTCATGATTTATGCCACCTAGTCCAACTAGGGATTATGCTACCTGTCGAACGATGCCCCCAAGTCTAGGACACACTACCTAGAGTGGTATATGTTCCTATACTTCCCCACGCATGTATCGCGAATCGTTATCGCTTGTCTAGATGCACATGTCCTGTAATGTGCGGTCCGAGTCCTGTGACAGGGAAAATCAAGGAATACAGAACTCGATCGGGAGCTTTCAGATATCTGCCGATGCAGATGCTAAGGTCTATTTTTATTCCAGTGGTTGTGGCCCCACTTGACCCCTCCCTCAACTAATGAAAGGCACACCTTGTAAAATGAGAACTATACGCCGGCCCCCGGTGCCCCTCTATCCTATGTCCATCCTCACCCATAACTAGATAGCAAGTATATGGTCTTTTGGAGTTCTCCGCCTTTCCGCTTCACGTGTCTCGATTGACTCAAGATGGATGGTAGACGACGAGTTGCTATCACAGGGCTACCGTTTTCTCATCGAATCACGCCGGTCCATCCTAGTCTTTAGGTTGCCATATATTGCAACCAAGGCATACCCCTGGTTCTTCTACGCAAACCTTAACCTCTGTGAGCCCAGGAGGATCATCTGCAGCCTCACAGAGGGATACCAAGAGTACCCTCACGTCCCCTCGAAGCCTCGGGCTTCGTAACCCAATTCGTTGGAGCCTCCTTTTTACTCAGACGGACATTCGCTCCTTCCCGTGTTATACTAAGAATTACTACTTAGTTTTACTAACTAAGATTTACAACTTAGTCTCCAGAATTGTTGTTTTCTTAACTACGGTTTACTACTTAGTTCTCTTTCCCGTCAATTTGGATTGGTTAAGTGTCATTAGTCAATTCAAGCCAACTTAACCCTCTTCATTCATCCTGTTAAACTGGTTAAGTGTTATCAGTAATTCATGTTGACTTAACCCCACCACAAACCAAGTTAAGTATTTCTTATTACTTAACCCTACCCATTCATCCTGTATTGGTTAAGTGCTCCTTTTTAACTTAACCCTGCCCGTCTGTTTTAACTAGCATGTTATTAATGGTTAAGTATTATCCCTTCATGCTCTAGACTTAACCCTATTCCTTTATCACAATCTGATGGTTAAGTGTTCAAGTTTACTTAACCCTACAGTCTTGCCCAACCATCATATCAAATTGACTAAGTGTATTAAATCTTACTTAACCCCAACCTCTAGTCTAGTTAACATGTTAATTTGGCTAAATGTATTAACTTTATTTAACCTCACCTTCTAGACTAGTTAACATGTTAATTTGGCTAAGTGTTTTCTTAGTTACTTAACCTCTACAAATCTTGTCTTGTTACCATGAGTTTGGTTAAGTGTCCCCATGGACTTAGCCCTCCGTTCTAGCTTAACTGTGCTAAGTTGGTTAAGTGTTCCTATGGACTTAACCCTCCCATTCTAGCTTAATTGTATGAACCTAACCCCACCTACCAGCCTTGTTATCATGTTGAATTGGTTAAGTGTATTAGTTAACTTAACCCTAGAATTCTTGTTCTAGCTTTAACAAAATAGATTAAAGCCGCTACCACTCACATTAGACATATATCGTTGTGATTACTGGATGTGCCGGTTGGTTCCGGGCAGGTTTACATCGCAACTCAGTCTAACCTCGGGTTAGGCATATTCGTGTTTTCTGAGTTCAAAGGGTTTTGCTCAATTTTCAAATCAGGTTTTGAAAGTAACCATCCCGTTCGTCGGACCAGTTAGGGATAGCCAGGGAGAGCAGGAAACTTGTATTTTCCAAACCCAAGCCTAGACACTATCCTCTCTGTCACCCTAGAACTTTCTGGTGTGTTATTAAAAGAGATGTCATTAATAAACCTTTAATTTGTCTAAATTTGTATTTTCTCATTTAGGACAAATTCTATAAGTAAATTATTCCGAATTTACTTATTTCCTAATTACTTTTTTAATGTAAATTGTCAACATTTATGGCCCATTTTCCCCTCTATATCATATTTATGCTTTTTGGTATGTAAACTATACCAAATTAAGTGTCACTAACCATGATTTTGCTAGACATGACAATTATTCCCACTTACGGCCAATTTCAAGTTTATGCCAATACACATATTATGCCAAATTAGCTAATCCAATTCTGATTTAACATTCTAATTACAGTTCGTGTCAAACTAGACTTATTATTCTAGTTTACAATTCATGTAAATGCTAGATTTACAAGTCAATACTAGATTCAAATTACACATCCTATAATTCATGTCAAATTTATCCAATTTGCATTTCTACGAACATGCCATAATACATGTTCCCAATTTATGCCAATTTCCAAGTTAAAAAACTACGTTTTTAGTAAATTTCATATTTTGCCCAAATCGCATTCCCACCGTTCGTATAATCGTGACTCAATCTAGATTATAGATAAATCTAGATTCGTAGCAAATAGGGAATGAACCAAAGATTGCTATGAAAAGGATAGACATAACAACTGGCATAAAATGGTTTTGAATAACGACGTAGGTTCAAGAACATGGGTAGACCTAACTTAATAGGTAAATTCCCAAGGTCTAAAACCAAGAATAGACAGAATAGAGACGTAGGTTCAAGAATATGGGTAGACCTAACTTAATAGGTAAATTCCCAAGGTCTAAAACCAAAGAAAACCAAGAAAAGACAGAATAGAAAATCAGGTTTAGACCCAATTTCACTGTCACAAAACTTAAGCAACACTTTCCTAGTCATGAATCATAGGTGCTTAATCACAGCTGTCCTTGTTATGTCGTAGGCAATAGTTTATTTTCCTAGTCAAGGGCATAGGCTTGTGTTCATAGTCTAGGAAATAATTCTCATAGTCACAGTCACAGTCATAGGCAATGTTCATAGTCATAGGCAATGTTCATAGTCATAGGCAATGTTTATAGTCATAGGCAATGTTCACAGTCATAGGCAAGGCCTAATTAGTCATAAAATCATAATAGTTCTTAATTAGGTCCAAAGATGTAGGCACAGATTCGAATAGAAATATTTAGCATATTCTTTTATTCCTTTAATTCATGTCACGAACAGAGAGAGAAACGTTCAAATCTAAAAAGTAACCGACTTATAGAGATTAGATTAGAACAGAAAGATGGCGTTGCTATGATTCATAGAAAAACAGTTGTTGAAGCCGTTTGATACTCCTCTTGAATCCTAGCTTGACTTGAACCTCTTCTTGAAAATCTTTTAGCAGCATTTCCTCGTCTTGATTTATTTTATATATATTATTTTACTCACTTATTTATTTATTTCTCAGAGGCAGCATAAGGATAGAAAAGAATTGTGAATAGAGAAGAAGACCAGGGCTGTTTATATAGTGTAGAAGTCAACGAATCTGGCCAGAAGGGCTTCCGGATACAGGGAAACGAATCAGGTTCAGAAAGCTAGAAAAAGCGGGGGGCGGGGGGGGGGGGGGGGTCGACTACCCAGTCGACTCCCCAGTCGACCTGGGGGGTCGACTACCCAGTCGACTCCCCAGTCGACCTGGGTCGCTTCTGAGTCTGTTTTGAAATTTGAACTTTGCTGAAACTTCCGGAGTCCATATCTTCCTCATACGGACTCCGATTTACGCAATCTCGGACTCGTTTTCTTGCAGAATTCCGAGACGAACGCAATGGCGCAGCCTGTTTCCCTTGATTTTGATTTTAACTTTTAATTCTGCCTTGATTTGTGAATCTTAGCGTTATAGAATTACGGGGTGTTACATTCTCCCCCACTTAAAAGGATTTCGTCCCCGAAATCTTCAAGTTAGGAAGAATGTGTCCTACCATCCAATCACCCATCTACTCAACCATTCACTCACAGGCATCCATTGTCCTTAAAAGATTTCTAATGCTTTCATGTTCATATGCATAGTGTGTGTATATGTCTTTATCTACTGTAGAATCAGGCGGTCTACTGATTCAGTCGACCTCCTTAATGCGAGTCATGTCAGTGCCATGCATCCAACCATGTATGCAAGCATCCCTAGTTATGTAAATACTATATGCATGCACAGCCATTCATCCATATGCAACACCCATATGATAACATATCAAGTTCAATTTACAAACAAATACATATCTGTAAATGCAATATGAAAGCGTCTGAACTGATCTAGTGCCTAATACGTATGCATATGCATTCACAAGCAACCATTAGCAACCACTTGCAACCATCAACCATAACATGTTTCAAATACATGTTTACATCCATTGGCTTCTACCTAAGGATCGAAGATACGACCTAGGTGATATACTTTGGAAAGAGAGAAACAATTATGCGTAAAGCTCCTAAAACAAAGAAATCAAGGATGCACCCTCAAGGAAAAGGGTATGATGCTAGTATCTAGCCTTCTTGATCTTTACTCCACTGTATCTTAACTAATTTAACTTCACGATTGTGAAGTTCCGGATCTCCATTTCCAAAATAAACAGATTTCAATCACGATACCAGGTATACGTACTAAGATGATTAGAGGTTTCCCTCTTATCCGCCATGCCATAACTATAAGAGTCGAAAGGTCACTACGTGCTCTTTGGAGTGCCTGCCACAACTATTCATCTCTCACGCAAACCATCCAAACCGAACTCGACATTCCTCAAGTACAAGCCCCAAAGGCCTAAACCAATATCAGACAAGCACCCAAGGAATATCTCCCCCGAATTTAGACGATCTACATGAGATGATATAAGCAAACTCGATAGCTATTCTCAAATCCCTACTAACCAAAAATAAACTGGTCGGACCACCAATTGGATTTGAGACTCTAGTGGGATCTTTCTACTATACAAGTACTGTGGTGCAGAGACCCAACTATGGAAGTGGATATGAACAAATGAGAAGCGCTAGAACCTAAGGAAATAGTACGAACAGAAAACTAGACTCTTCCAACCGGACTACCTTTCTCCTAGGTACGCTTGGTGGCGAAAGCATGTACTTGTCCTTCTGAAAATCTCGTCCTCGTTCTTGCCCTTGTCCTTAAGTATATGCCCTATCATACCCTAGTAAAGATACTTCCTCTTGTCTTAGGTTTTATAATTTCTTCCTCCTTCGTGTGCTAAGTCTGCATCCATGAATTCCTCATCCTTGGTTTATGCTCCTTAGCCAAACTCCTCATCCCCTTCCGTGTGTAGTCATGTTGAAAAATCTCTCGAAAACTGCCTCCATCGTCCGGAAAACCCTATAAGCTTCGAAAGAAAACTGCCCGTAGATGAAACAACTACAGCTATGGATGGAAACTGGGCACTACTATGACCTTCGATGAGGTTACCTCCCAGAAAGCCAGGAGCCCCAAAGACTCAAGAAAGAAGGAGACAAGAATTTAAACAGAGGAAGAGAAGATAGTGCATATGGCTTTTGTGGAATATTCCTTTAAAACAAATCTTTTCTTTTGAAAATGCTTCTTTTAAAATCGTTTTTGAAACAATTTTTCAAATATTTTATCTGATCCGGTAACCTTCAGCTCTGATACCACGTGTAACACCCCACGTCCGTTAGTGTCACTCACAAAGGGAATGCACTAAGTTCTGTGGAGCATTCTGGGTAAAAGATGCAGATAAATTACAAGACAGACAGGAATTAAACAGCCGAAAGTAAAACTTTGCTTTATTGATAAAATAGTTTGTACAATGATTTCTTACAATATCAGAGTATCATCTGCCTTACAAAATAAAGAAGCATAAAACAACATTTATATTCCCCAATTTTGGCAAGAGCCAGCCATAGCATCCGAAAAGAGAATCCAAGCAAAACTTCGACAAATCTTCAAGCTGGGAAAGAGTGACAGTCCAACTTAACCTGAGCTATACTATTCCCTCCTTTACTACCTGGGAGGGGGGAACGGAAGAAAAGAAGACGAAAGAAAAACAGAGTCAGACATAAAGCCTGAGTAAGTTCAGTAACTTCTAGCATGTGAACATGGAAAACAAAACGACATGAATTAACTGAATACAAGATTACACCATGACGATAGGGTCAACAAGATTAAACAAGGTAATCACAAGATATGCTAAGATAAGATAAACTGGATACGCTCTAATACTTTCGCCGCTTCGCTATTTCCTTGTTATACTGGTTTCTATATCTTTGCACCACCTAACTAGTGTCCCAACTAGTAATGATAACGTGATCCCAATCCCTGTATTTTCCATTGCCTTCGAGCATCCATTTATTATTTATTACCTAGATCTAATCTAGGGTTTTCTATCCAGTGCTTTCTAGATTCAACTAGAGTTTACGCTATCTGCTGAACGCTTCTCGGATTCAGGATTTATGCTACCTAGTCCAACTAGGGATTATGCTACCTGTCGAACGATGCCCCCAAGTCTAGGACACACTACCTAGAGTGGTATATGTTCCTATACTTCCCCACGCATGTATCGCGAATCGTTATCGCTTGTCTAGATGCACATGTCCTGTAATGTGCGGTCCGAGTCCTGTGATAGGGAAAATCAAGGAATACAGAACTCGGTCGGGAGCTTTCAGATATCTGCCGATGCAGATGCTAAGGTCTATTTTTATTCCAGTGGCTATGGTCCCACTTGACCCCTCCCTCAACTAATGAAAGGCACACCTTGTAAAATGAGAACTATACGCCGGCCCCCGGTGCCCCTCTATCCTATGGAAATCCTCACCCATAACTAGATAGCAAGTATATGGTCTTTTGGATTCTCCGCCTTTCCGCTTCACGTATCTCGATTGACTCAAGATGGATGGTAGACGACGAGTTGCTATCACAGGGCTACCGTTTTCTCATCGAATCACGCCGGTCCATCCTAGTCTTTAGGTTGCCATATATTGCAACCAAGGCATACCCCTGGTTCTTCTACGCAGACCTTAACCTCTGTGAGCCCAGGAGGATCATCTGCAGCCTCACAGAGGGATACCAAGAGTACCCTCACGTCCCCTCGAAGCCTCGGGCTTCGTAACCCAATTCGTTGGAGCCTCCTTTTTACTCAGACGGACATTCGCTCCTTCCCATGTTATACTAAGAATTAATACTTAGTTTTACGAACTAAGATTTACCACTTAGTCTCCAGAATTGTTGTTTTCTTAACTAAGGTTTACTACTTAGTTCTCTTTCCCGTCAATTTGGATTGGTTAAGTCTCATTAGTCAATTCAAGCCAACTTAACCCTCTTCATTCATCCTGTTAAACTGGTTAAGTGTTATCAGTAATTCATGTTGACTTAACCCCCACCACAAACCAAGTTAAGTATTTCTTATTACTTAACCCTACCCATTCATCCTATATTGGTTAAGTGGTCCTTTTTAACTTAACCCTGCCCGTCTGTTTTAACTAGCATGTTATTAATGGTTAAGTATTATCCCTTCATGCTCTAGACTTAACCCTATTCCTTTTTCACAATCTGATGGTTAAGTGTTCAAGTTTACTTAACCCTACAGTCTAGCCCAGTTATCATATCAAATTGACTAATTGTATTAAATCTTACTTAACCCCAACCTCTAGTCTAGTTAACATGTTAATTTGGCTAAATGTATTAATTTTATTTAACCCCACCTTCTAGACTAGTTAACATGTTAATTTGGCTAAGTGTTTTCTTAGTTACTTAACCTCTACAAATCTTGTCTTGTTACCATGAGTTTGGTTAAGTGTCCCTATGGACTTAGCCCTCCGTTCTAGCTTAACTGTGCTAAGTTGGTTAAGTGTTCCTATGGACTTAACCCTCCCATTCTAGCTTAATTGTATGAACCTAACCCCACCTACCAGTCTTGTTATCATGTTGAATTGGTTAAGTGTCTTAGTTAACTTAACCCTAGCATTCTTGTTCTAGCTTTAACAAAATAGATTAAAGCCGCTACCACTCACATTAGACAGATATCGTTGCGATTACTGGATGTGCCGGTTGGTTCCGGGCAGGTTTACATCGCAACTCAGTCTAACCTCGGGTTAGGCATATTCGTGTTTTCTGAGTTCAAAGGGTTTTGATCAATTTTCAAATCAGGTTTTGAAAGTAACCATCCCGTTCGTCGGACCAGTTAGGGATAGCCAGGGAGAGCAGGAAACTTGTATTTTCCAAACCCAAGCCTAGACACTATCCTCTCTATCACCCTAGAACTTTCTGGTGTGTTATTAAAAGAGATGTCGTTAATAAACCTTTAATTTGTCTAAATTTGTATTTTCTCATTTAGGAAAAATTCTATAAGTAAATTATTCCTAATTTACTTATTTCCTAATTACTCTTTTAATGTAAATTGTCAATATTTATGGCCTATTTTCCCCTCTATATCATATTTATGCTTTTTGGTATGTAAACTATACCAAATTAAGTGTCACTAACCATGATTTTGCTAGACATGACAATTATTCCCACTTACGGCCAATTTCAAGTTTATGCCAATACACATATTATGCCAAATTGGCTAATCCAATTCTGATTTAACATTCTAATTACAGTTCGTGTCAAACTAGACTTATTATTCTAGTTTACAATTCATGTAAATGCTAGATTTCCAGTCAATACTAGATTCAAATTACACATCCTATAATTCATGTCAAATTTATCCAATTTGCATTTCTACGAACATGCCATAATACATGTTCCCAATTTATGCCAATTTCCAAGTTAAAAAAACTACGTTTTTAGTAAATTTCATATTTTTCCCAAATCGCATTCCCACCGTTCGTATAATCGTGATTCAATCTAGATTATAGATAAATCTAGATTCGTAGAAAATAGGGAATGAACCAAAGATTGCTATGAAAAGGATAGACATAACAACTGGCATAAAATGGTTTTGAATAACGACGTAGGTTCAAGAACATGGGTAGACCTAACTTAATAGGTAAATTCCCAACGTCTAAAACCAAGAATAGACAGAATAGAGACGTAGGTTCAAGAATATGGGTAGACCTAACTTAATAGGTAAATTCCCAAGGTCTAAAACCAAAGAAAACCAAGAATAGACAGAATAGAAAATCAGGTTTAGACCCAATTTCACAGTCACAAAACTTAAGCAACACTTTCCTAGTCATGAATCATAGGTGCTTAATCACAGCTGTCCTTGTTATGTCATAGGCAATAGTTTATTTTCCTAGTCAAGGGCATAGGCTTGTGTTCATAGTCTAGGAAATAATTCTCATAGTCACAGTCATAGGCAATGTTCATAGTCATCGACAATGTTCATATTCATAGGCAATGTTTATAGTCATAGGCAATGTTCATAGTCATAGGCACTGTTCACAGTCATAGGCAAGGCCTAATTAGTCATAAAATCATAATAGTTCTTAATTAGGTCCAAAGATGTAGGCACAGATTCGAATAGAAAGATTTGGCATATTCTTTTATTCCTTTAATTCATGTCACGAACAGAGAGAGAAACGTTCAAATCTAAAAAGTAACCGACTTACATAGATTAGATTAGAACAGAAAGATGGTGTTGCTATGATTCGTAGAAAAACAGTTGTTGAAGTCGTTTGAACATCCTCTTGAATCCTAGCTTGACTTGAACCTCTTCTTGAAAATCTTTTAGCAGCATTTCCTCGTCTTGATTTATTTTATATATATTATTTTACTCACTTATTTATTTATTTCTCAGAGGCAGCATAAGGATAGAAAAGAATTGTGAATAGAGAAGAAGACCAGGGCTGTTTATATAGTGTAGAAGTCAACGAATCTGGTCAGAAGGGCGTCCAGATACAGAGAAACGAATCAGGTTCAGAAAGTTGGAAAAAGCGGGGGGGGGGGGTCGACTACCCAGTCGACTCCTCGGTCGACCTAGGGGGGGTCGACTACCCAATCGACTCCCCAGTCGACCTGGGGGGGTCGACTACCCAGTCGACTCCCCAGTCGACCTGGGTCGCTTCTGAGTCTGTTTTGAAATTTGAACTTTGCTGAAACTTCCGGAGGCCATATCTTCCTCATACGGACTCCGATTTATGCAAACTCGGACTTGTTTTCATGCAGAATTCCGAGACGAACGCAATGGCGCACCTATTTCCCTTGATTTTGATTTTAACTTTTAATTCTGCCTTGATTTGTGAATCTTAGCGTTATAGAATTACGGGGTGTTACAGATCGAGATCCATTGTTCACAATTGCATTTTGGAAAAGTTTGCAAGAGGCTTTCGGAACCGAGTTGTGTTTAAGTACGGCTTACCATCCCCAAACTGATGGTCAATCCAAGAGGGTTAATCGAGTTTTAGAAGTTCTCCTGAGGGCTTGTGTATTGGACTTCGGAGGATCATGGGAAGACCATCTACATTTAGTTGAGTTTGCATATAATTATAGCTAACAGACAAGAATTGAGTTGGCACCATACGAGGCATTGTATGGTAGACCGTATAATTCTCCAGCATGTTGGTTAGAAAGTGGAGATAAGTTGATACTTGGACCAGAGATGATGAGAGAGACATCAATTGTATTGAGATCATTCGGCAACGAATGAAGGCATCCCAAAATTTTCAGAAGAGTTGTACCGATAAACGTCGAAAATATTTTGAATTCAACGTTGGTGATATAGTTTTCGTGAAAAAATCGCCTTTGAAGCATGTTGTTCGGTTCCGAAGCAAGGGAAAGTTATCTCCTAGGTTCGTTGGACCATTTCTGGTAGTCAAGCAGATAGGAAAGCTCGCATATAGATTGGAGTTGCCAGAAAAGATGTCGAGTGTGCATAATATTTTCCATGTGTCATTTCTACGAAAGTATGTGCATGGTTCGAATGTGGTGGTGTCTCCAGAGTAGTACGAAGACCTAGAAGTCGAGTCCGTAGTTACGAAACCTCGTAAGCTGCTTCGCGTTGTGGGGAATGACACAAAACAACTTAGGAGGAAGATGGTTAAGTTGGTCAAGGTACGATGGAGTAAGGATGATGACTATTGTATGTGCGAGACAGAAGAGAGTATAAAGTCGACCCATCCAGAACTCTTCGTTTGTATGACTCATGAGTGTTGTGTCATTCTTACCCCATTGTAACTTGTACTATTGTTATTGTTGCTATTGTTGCTATAATTTCATGTGCTAGGATAAGGCTATAGATGCATGGCTTGGTGGTTTCTAGTTTGGATGGTAAATTGGTTGCTCATGGATGGTAGGCATGCGGAATTGTTTGGTTGCTTATGTCTGTTGGAATTTCGGGGGGAAATTTCCTAAAGGGGAGGGGGAGGGGAGAATGTAACTGCCCGCATTTGACATATCAAAGGATCGCAAAGTATCTTTATTTTATTCCCTGGGGGTTGGATCATTTTCATATTTTGATATGTTGGTTATGGAGATGTGAGACATGTCCATATTTTTTACTAATTTTATTTGTGACCATTTTGCCCCTATTAGTCTTGCACAAGGCATAACTTTTGACTAAGATCGAATCAGGTGCTGACATCAGTCTCATTGGAAAGAAAATGGTATTGCCAATTTCGTAGAGTGGTTGTAACGACACGCATTTTGTCCAACCTTAATCGACCGCTAGATCGACTAAGACCGTTCAAAATCCGCATACGTTAACTCTGGGAATACAACAACATCATAATAATGTTACATCAGAGTACAGAATATCAGAGTATATTGAATAAAATTACAGCGGAAGATAAATTACAATAAATTTAATACATTGCAGCGGAAACAATAAAATAGATATAGCGGAAGATAACTATGCTCTGGACACAACTTTAAGCTTCAATCCAGCATCCTGCTCGAGATAAGAACCTGTAGACAAACTACTCGACTGCCCGTGTGGAAAAGAGGGCACACGAGTTTGCAAAGTGAAACAAACTACGAGTCAGTCATGGGACTGGTGTGAGAATTCTTAACTAATAATAATAAGGCAAATCCAAGGACCACGCCGCTAACGCGGAACGGGTTTATTCCAATGGATTGTTGTGCATAAGTATAAAGTAAATCGTAAAACAGCGCAATGCTTTTGGAAAAATGAAATCACCATAAGACTCGGGTCCCATCACACAATGCAACACACACCAGAGGATAGAGTTTTACCTTATGGTGATTAAACATGCTTGGTACGATAAAAATGGATTTGATATTATTATTAGTGTGTATATGTTTTAAAAACAATTTCAATCATAATGTATCAATCCTAGGAAGAATAGTATCCCATACTACTATGCCTCCATACTAGTAATACAATCAAAACCGCATGAGGTCGTATTGGAAATTGGGTTTCCATCATGAGTCAAGGCTAGGGAGGAGCTCCTTACCGATTCGAGACACTCTAGCTAATGTCTCAGGATTCCCCGCAGTTAACCCTTGGATCCTGCAGGGCCGGTCCACACATACAACTTCGTGGATTAGTTATTCCTGAACACACGTTTCCCGGTCCTATAGGACCTATCATCCGAGGCGCCTCATTCCATCATCCACATAAGTAAAATGTCGGGCCGTGTTAAAACCCAAACACCACTTCTAGCTAGAAAGAAACGTGCTCCTCTCCCTGCGTTCCCTTCTCCCGTTTTAGACTCCGCCGGTGTGTGAGGCTCGTGAAGTCACGCTATACACAAAGCTATGCCTAAACATGCTATGTTTTGATCATCCCACAAGGCCTGCTTTTCAACAAAGCCTTGATCAAATGCATCTTAGCATGCAACATCGTCAATCCATACCGTACCATTGATTTCTACCAACATATAACCTCTAAGCTCGTACGTCTCAGAGAAGGGTGTAAAACACCAAGCAGATATATGTTTAGCAGAGATCAACGAATACAGTATAAAGGAATACAACGTCAGACATACAATCCATTTACGCGCTTATGCTCTGGGTTTGAGCGAAAGCCAAAACCGTGCAATCAACACTACGTCCGGGCGGCTACTACTGTCGCCCCTTCAAGGTAGCTACTCCCATCATGGGTCTCAATAGCAACACACTCATTCGATGTGAAGATCGTCGGCCTTCAATCACCTTCTTCAAATTTTCGAACGTCGTATCATTATTTGGAATGAGAGTAAACTCAGACTTTCCAAATAATTCTCGCATATATAAATTTGAAAACAATTTCATATCGTTAATATTAATTTATAACGATCAATCTTTATTTTTATTTATATAAAAATAATTAAATTCTATTTAGCAACACTTCATACAAACAGGAGACAATAGCGCTGTTTTTACCCAAATTTGTTTTACGCATTTCTCTAAATCTAACCGTGGGATTTTGACACAATACATATCATTGGAAAGATCTTCCCAAGGCGAACCTAACGGTTTCAGTTTTGGGAAAATCCGACGGTCGGATATTTTGGTATAATCAATTAAAAGTATGATTCTAAAATGTGAACTACCACGCTCGATTCATTAAAATTTTAATTTATATATATATATAATAATATAAATATAATTCCTTTGTCCATTTTATTATTGTGATTATCATAACAAGTAGAGAACACTTGGTTTCATAACATTTTGATATATAACATAACACACAATAATGTTTTTATTTTAATTTTCAAAATATTCATTTTGAAATTATCCCTCCTTTAATATTCATTATAAATTGGATAAAGTAAATCGATAAACTCGTTTGGGTTTAAAAATAGTGTCGTTATTTTTAAAAACGGATTTAATAGCCCAATTCATTGTCTTATCCCTTTATATATTTTTTTATAATGGGCTAGACACCTCACATTAAGCCTACGACTTGTGGATGTTGGATGTGCCGGTCGGTTCCGGGCAGACTTATTCCCCAAGTTGGGCTTAACCTAGTGTCATGGCCCGTTACGTATTTGTGTACTTGGACCTCTCACATTAGGTTCAACATTTGTGGCTGCTGGATATGTCGGTCGGGTCTGTGCAGGCTTCTACCACAAATGTAACCTAACCTCGTGTCCAAGTACAATTATAATTTATAATTATAATTAATTTTTCCAAAACATGTCATTATTTAAATTATTCTTTTCTTAAAAAAAAGAAATCCTACTTCTAAGGTATTCTTTATTCCTAAATATACCGATTTCAAGAATTTAATATAAATTGTAACTTTCCCAAATTTAATGATTTTCTAAAAAAACAATCTTTTCAAGAAATTTTGAAAACATATTTACATCAAAGATGTAATCTTTCTACATCAACGTCAATTAATTTCATTAGCTAAATATAAAATAGAAACATTCCCTTAGTTCAAAATTGATAACATCTTGAAAACAAATTCTTCTTAATTTAACACAAGGACAATCAAAAAGGTAAATTTTTATACTATCATAAATGACATACCTTATATTAACCTAATTGGCATGACATATTTGAGCTTATTAACAACCAAAATGTAACTTTCAATTCATTCCTTTAATGCGTAGGAATATTATTAAAACCTCTCTTTTCCTTATCTATTTACAAATATAAGTATTAAATGTCTTACTTTTTCTTTTCCTTATTCATTTATTTCCTTAAATGTAAATAAGTTCCTTTTTCTCCTACATATCCTATTTACATGAAAATATAATTTGCAAATTTCTATTCTTTAATTACATACAAAAAATGTAATTTTATCACACCGTCAAATTCTACTTTTTAATTGCATTGAAAATGTAATTTATACAATGGTGCAAATTTATATCCTTTTTAAATTACATTAAAATGTAATTTTATTTTACAATGCAAATTCATACCTTAATTACATATAAAAATGTAATTTTTATTTATACAATGCAAACTCATATTCCAATTACATAGAAAAATGTAATTTTTAATTTGCAATGTAAATCTCATCTTAAGTTACATATAAGAATTTAATTTTTAATTTACATTGCAAGTTCATATATTAATTACATATAAAGATGTTATTTTTATATTATCCGTTGCAAGTTCATGTCTTAATTACATGTAAAAATGTAATTTTTATCATACGGTGCAAATTCATAACTAAATTACATGTAAAAAATGTAATTTTTATCATACGGTGTAAATTCTTAACTAAATTACATGTAAAAATGCAATTTTTATCATACGGTGCAAATTCATAACTAAATTACACGTAAAAAATGTAATTTTTATCATACGGTGTAAATTCATAACTAAATTACATATAAAAATGTAATTTTTATCATACGGTGTAAATTCATAACTAAATTACATAAAAAAATGTAATTTTTATCATACGGTGTAAATTCATAACTAAATTACATGTAAAAATGTAATTTTTATCATACGGTGTAAATTCATAACTAAATTACATGTAAAAATGTAATTTTTATCATACGGTGTAAATTCAAAACTAAATTACATATAAAAATGTAATTTTTATCATACGGTGTAAATTCAAAACTAAATTACATGTAAAAATGTAATTTTTATCATACGGTGTAAATTCATAACTAAATTACATGTAAAAATGTAATTTTTATCATACGGTGTAAATTCATAACTAAATTACATATAAAAATGTAATTTTTATCATACGGTGTAAATTCATAACTAAATTACATGTAAAAATGTAATTTTTATCATACGGTGTAAATTCATAACTAAATTACATGTAAAAATGTAATTTTTATCATACAGTGTAAATTCATAACTAAATTACATATAAAAAAGTAATTTTTATCATACAGTGTAAATTCATAACTAAATTACATGTAAAAATGTAATTTTTATCATACGGTGTAAATTCATAACTAAATTACATATAAAAATGTAATTTTTATCATACGGTGTAAATTCATAACTAAATTACATATAAAAATGTAATTTTTATCATATGGTGTAAATTCATAACTAAATTACATATAAAAATGTAATACTTATTTATACCGTTCTAATTCATAGCTAAATTACATACAAAAATGTAAATTTTTATCATACAATGCGAATTCACATTTGAATTACACATAAAAATATAATTTTTATTTTACTGTTCTCATTCATATCAAAATTACATGTAAAAGTGTAATTTTTATCATCCTATGTAAATTCCTCCTTTTTATTACATATAAAAATGTAATTTTTTTTATCATACGATGTAAAGATGTCAACTTTTTCTCTTTATAATGTAAAAATATCCTTTTATATTTTACAATGTAAAAATATTATCTTCTCTATTTTACAATGTAAAAATATCAACTTCTTTATTTTACAATGTAAAAAATATTATCTTCTTTATTTTACAATGTAAAAATAATAACTTCTTTATTTTCACCGTAAAAACTCATCTTTTTATTTTAATTACAAAAAATATGATCTTTTTGTTTACAATAAACATATTGTTTATTTTTTCCACATAAAAAGATTGTCTTTTTATTTTCAACATAAAAAGATTGTCTTTTTATTTTCATGTCCAATGTTTTCATGTCTAATTCCACCACAAACGATAACATATCACATCATCAATTCAAATTTAGCGCTTCAAACTTCGGATCTAATATCACATCATCCAAATACAATTCGAATTCACAACATAGAACAACATCCATCGCATATCGATTTATTTTCACCATTCAACATTAAACACCAAAAGAATAATAATTAAATTAATTAATATTAAATTAAAAATAAATTCTCACATTGCTTGGATTTGAAATGAAGGTCCGAACTCGATCAGATCTCGTGTTCAAAGTCACGGCGGATTCGGATCTGTAATATTTCAATTTGAAGTTCATATGTATATATTAGAAAACAGCTTTTAACAACTGCAGTTGCCACATCTAAAATCGTGGCAAATTCTGAAATTTCATACCTTGATTTGTTCAAAACTTTGGATCAAGATTTCTCCCTCTGTAGTTGATGGTTTTGCGAACGGTTTGCGGCAAAATGACCGGCTACGAGAGATCTACAAGCTCCCAAAATAGGGTGATGGATGGTGGTACATGGAAGGTGCGGTTTGGGTGTAAACGCCGCGGGTTTGCGGTGCTCGTTCTTCGCCTATGGTCGATGAAAATGGATGAAACTTGTTGGAGATTAAAGAGAGTGAGAAGAGCATCAAAAAGTTGTACTACGGCATGATCTAATTCTTTGTGGATTGGGAGAATTTGAAAGATGAAATTTCGGCCATGATGGGCTCATTTCATGCGGCTGAACGTGTTTTAATGGGAGGAGAGAAAGAGGAGGCCGTACTTCTCTTATTTATATTATTATTTAGTTAGGTTATTATCCAATAAAGGTCTGTTTACCCACTTACTCCGTTTTCAGCCCAACGACTGTGTTCCCTAGCTAATAACCCCTGTTCCGGATCCATCTAACTATGTCCCGCAGGCCCAAAAGGTCATCTCAGCCTCCGTTTTTCAGATTTAAAATTATTCTTTTATTTAATATTCTGACGTATTCAAAAATCCACCGGAGCTACATACGGACTCCGAAAAATCCAAAAAAAATATTTTTGGCTATGTTTTGACGATACGAATCCAACAAAATTATTTTCGTCAAATTCTGAGACTGTTTGAAAAATGGCTATTTTTAAGTCGTTCAATTTTGACTGTATTTGACGAAACACAGTTTCTACTACCACGCTCACAAATAAATTCAAAAAATTATGAAAAATTAAACTTAACAATATTTTGACATTCCAGATCCAACAAAAGTGGTTTCGTCGAAAACGGAGGTCGTTTGCAAAATGGCTATTTTCAAGGCTATATATTTAATATTAAAAATATATTTTTAAACAAATACTTCTG
Source organism: Allium sativum (assembly GCA_030737875.1). Classification (NCBI taxonomy): domain Eukaryota; kingdom Viridiplantae; phylum Streptophyta; class Magnoliopsida; order Asparagales; family Amaryllidaceae; genus Allium; species Allium sativum. The sequence goes on from CM060924.1 coordinate 517,229,799, forward strand.
AAACTCGAAATATATAAGTGTTTACTATCTTTCAATGCAGAAACGTCATTCTGGACTCAAAGGAAGTGGTTTCGAGTCCAAATTCCTTCGTATGTGAAAAGTAGCATTTTTGACCTTTATATATTTCATAGCGACCTTTCTAAATTTTAAACTGGGCATAACTTTTGATTCCCGCTATGAAATTTCGATTTTTCAGATTCGTTAGAAAGATATTTTTAAATAGATTCTAATATTTTTGGTTTCACTAAAATCCGTTAAATTTTGCATCCTGTACGGTCAGTCAAAGTTCAAGTTTGACTTTTCAAACTACAGCGCTATTTCTAACTCCTTTTATAATTAAAATTAAATTATTCATTCTAACTTCAATTCTTAATCATTATTATTTTAAATAAATCATTTTAAATATCAAAAACTCATTAAAATTACTAAATTTAAAATTTAAAATTGGCCCCAAAATTCAGGGTTGTTACAGTCTCCCCCACTTAAAATCTTTTCGTCCTCGAAAAGGAACGAAGCTAAAAGTGTTTAATTATCCTACCCCATTTTTCCACTCTTATTGGTTTAAATAATTTTATAGTTGATTAAATTTCAAATATATAATATTTTATCCATTCAAAATCATATTTTCTAAAATAGATTATAATTACAAATACGTATATTATAGTCTTGTTACTCTCAACTCATTCTAGGGCATTACTAACCCCATCTCTAATGAGTTTTCTCATTCTAGGATACTGCTAATCCTATCTCTAATGAGTATTCTTATTAGATATTTCTAATCCAATCTCTGATGAGTCTTTTTTTCAGTTCTAACAAGTTGTACCCCAAAGATTTGAGCTAACCAGAGCTCTGATACCAACTGTAACGACACGCATTTTGCCCGACCTTAATCGGCCGCTAGATCGACTAAGACCGTTCAAAATCCGCATACGTTAACTCTGGGAATACAACAAAATCAGAACAATAACAGCAGACTTTTATAAACATCATAATAATGTTACATCATAGTACATAATATCAGAGTATATTGAATAAAATTACAGCGGAAGATAAATTACAATAAATTTAATACATTGCAGCGGAAACAATAAAATAGATACAACGGAAGATAACTATGCTTTGGACACAGCTTTAAGCTTCAATCCAGCATCCTGCTCGAGATAAGAACCTGTCGACAAACTACTCGACTGCCCGTGTGGAAATGAGGGCACCCGAGTTTGCAAAGTGAAACAAACTACGAGTCAGTCATGGGACTGGTGTGAGAATTCTTAACTAATAACTAATAATAATAAGGCAAATCCAAGGACCACGCCGCTAACGCGGAACGGGTTTATTCCAATGGATTGTTGTGCATAAGTATAAAGTAAATCGTAAAACAGCGCAATGCTTTTGGAAAAATGAAATCACCATAAGACTCAGGTCCCATCACACAATGTAACGCACACCAGAGGATAGAGTTTTACCTTATGGTGATTAAACATGCTTGGTACGATAAAAACGGATTTGATATTATTGTTAGTGTGTATATGTTTTAAAAACAATTTCAATCATAATGTATCAATCCTAGGAAGAATAGTATCCCATACTACTATGCCTCCATACTAGTAATACAATCAAAACCGCATGAGGTCGTATTGGAAATTGGTTTCCATCATGAGTCAAGGCTAGGGAGGAGCTCCTTACCGATTCGAGACACTCTAGCTAATGTCTTAGGATTCCCCGCAGTTAACCCTTGAATCCTGCAGGGCCGGTCCACACATACAGCTTCGTGGATTAGTTATTCCTGAACACACGTTTCCCGGTCCTATAGGACCTATCATCCGAGGCGCCTCATTCCATCATCCACATAAGTAAAATGCCGGGCCGTGTTAAAACCCAAACACCACTTCTAGCTAGAAAGAAACGTGCTGCTCTCCCTGCGTTCCCTTCTCCCGTTTCAGACTCCGCCGATGTGTGAGGCTCGTGAAGTCACGCTATACACAAAGCTATGCCTAAACAGGCTATGCTTTGATCATCCCACAAGGCCTTCTTTTCAACAAAGCCTTGACCAAATGCATCTTAGCATGCCACATCGTCAATCCATACCGTACCATTGATTTCTACCAATATATAACCTCTAAGCTCGTACGTCTCAGAGAAGGGTGTAAAACACCAAGCAGATATATGTTTAGCAGAGATCAACGAATACAGTATAAAGGAATACAACGCCAGACATACAATCCATTTACGCGCTTATGCTCTGGGTTTGAGCGAAAGCCAAAACCGTGAAATCAACACTACGTCCGGGCGGCTACTACTGTCGCCCCTTCAAGGTAGCTACTCCCATCATGGGTCTCAATAGCAACACACTCATTCGATGTGAAGATCGTCGGCCTTCAATCACCGTCTTCAAATTTTCGAACGTCGTATCATTATTTGGAATGAGAGTAAACTCGGACTTTCCAAATAATTCTCGCATATATAAATTTGAAAACAATTTCATATCGTTAATATTAATTTATAACGATCAATCTTTATTTTTATTTATATAAAAATAATTAAATTCTATTTAGCAACACTTCATACAAACAGAAGACAATAGCGCTGTTTTTACCCAAATTTGTTTTACGCATTTTTCTAAATCTAACCGTGAGATTTTGACACAATACATATCATTGGAAAGATCTTCCCAAGGCGAACCTAACGGTTTCAGTTTTGGGAAAATTCGACGGTCGGATATTTTGGTATAATCAATTAAAAGTACGATTCTAAAATGTGAACTACCACGCTCGATTCATTAAATTTTTAATTTATATATATATATATAATTATATAAATATAATTCCTTCGTCCATTTTATTATTGTGATTATCATAACAAGTAGAGAACACTTGGTTTCATAACATTTTGATATATAACATAACACACAATAATGTTTTTATTTTAATTTTCAAAATATTCATTTTGAAATTATCCCTCCTTTAATATTCATTATAAATTGGATAAAGTAAATCGATAAACTCGTTTGGGTTTAAAAATAGTGTCGTTATTTTTAAAAACGGATTTAATAGCCCAATTCATTGTCTTATCCCTTTATATATTTTTTTATAATGGGCTAGACCCCTCACATTAAGCCTTCGACTTGTGGATGCTGGATGTGCCGATCGGTTCCGGGCAGACTTATTCCTCAAATTGGGCTTAACCTCGTGCCATGGCCCGTTACGTATTTGTGTACTTGGACCTCTCACATTAGGTTCAACATTTGTGGCTGCTGGATATGCCGGTCGGGTCCGGGCAGGCTTCTACCACAAATGTAACCTAACCTCGTGTCCAAGTACAATTATAATTTATAATTATAATTAATTTTTCCAAAACATGTCATTATTTAAATTATTCTTTTCTTAAAAAAACAAGAAATCCTACTTCTAAGGTATTCTTTATTCCTAAATATACCGATTTCAAGAATTTAATATAAATTGTAACTTTCCCAAATTTAATGATTTTCTAAAAAAACAATCTTTTCAAGAAATTTTGAAAACATATTTACATCAAAGATGTAATCTTTCTACATCAACGTTAATTAATTTCATTAGCTGAATATAAAATAGAAACATTCCCTTAGTTCAAAATTGATAACATTTTGAAAACAAATTCTTCTTAATTTAACCCAAGGACAATTAAAAAGGTAAAATTTTATACTATCATAAATGACATACCTTATATTAACCTAATTGGCATGACATATTTGTGCTTATTAACAACCAAAATGTAACTTTCAATTCATTCCTTTAATGCGTAGGAATATTATTAAAACCTCTCTTTTCCTTATCTATTTACAAATATAAGTAATAAATGTCTTCCGTTTTCTTTTCCTTATTCATTTATTTCCTTAAATGTAAATAAGTTCCATTTTCTCCTACATATCCTATTTACATGAAAATATAATTTGCAAATTTCTATTCTTTAATTACATACAAAAAATGTAATTTTATCACACCGTCAAATTCTACTTTTTAATTGCATTGAAAATGTAATTTATATAATGGTGCAAATTTATATCCTTGTTAAATTACATTAAAAATGTAATTTTATTTTACAATGCAAATTCATACCTTAATTACATATAAAAATGTAATTTTTATTTATACAATGCAAACTCATATTCCAATTACATAGAAAAATGTAATTTTTAATTTGCAATGTAAATCTCATCTTAAGTTACATATAAGAATTTAATTTTTAATTTACATTGCAAGTTCATATATTAATTACATATAAAGATGTTATTTTTATATTATCCGTTGCAAGTTCATGTCTTAATTACATGTAAAAATATAATTTTTATTATACGGTGCAAATTCATAACTAAATTACATGTAAAAATGTAATTCTTATCATACGATGTAAATTCATAACTAAATTACATATAAAAAATGTAATTTTTATCATACGGTGTAAATTCATAACTAAATTACATGTAAAAATGTATTTTTTATCATACGGTGTAAATTCATAACTAAATTACATATAAAAATGTAATTATAAAAATGTAATTTTTATCATACGGTGTAAATTCATAACTAAATTACATATAAAAATGTAATTTTTATCATACGGTGTAAATTCATAACTAAATTACATGTAAAAATGTAATTTTTATCATACGGTGTAAATTCATAACTAAATTACATGTAAAAATGTAATTTTTATCATACGGTGTAAATTCACAACTAAATTACATGTAAAAATGTAATTTTTATCATACGGTGTAAATTCATAACTAAATTACATGTATACGGTGTAAATTCATAACTAAATTACATATAAAAATGTAATTTTTATCATACGGTGTAAATTCATAACTAAATTACATGTAAAAATGTAATTTTTATCATACGGTGTAAATTCATAACTAAATTACATATAAAAATGTAATTTTTATCATACGGTGTAAATTCATAACTAAATTACATATAAAAACGTAATTTTTATCATACGGTGTAAATTCATAACTAAATTACATATAAAAATGTAATTCTTATTTATACCGTTCTAATTCATAGCTAAATTACATACAAAAATGTAAATTTTTATCATACAATGCGAATTCACATTTGAATTACACATAAAAATATCATTTTTATTTTACTGTTCTCATTCATATCAAAATTACATGTAAAAATGTAATTTTTATCATCCTATGTAAATTCCTTCTTTTTATTACATATAAAAATGTAATTTTTTTTATCATACGATGTAAAGATGTCAACTTTTTCTCTTTATAATGTAAAAATATCCTTTTATATTTTACAATGTAAAAATATTATCTTTTCTATTTTACAATGTAAAAATATCAACTTCTTTATTTTACAATGTAAAAAATATTATCTTCTTTATTTTACAATGTAAAAATAATAACTTCTTTATTTTCACCGTAAAAACTCATCTTTTTATTTTAATTACAAAAAATATGATCTTTTTGTTTACAATAAACATATTGTTTATTTTTTCCACATAAAAAGATTGTCTTTTTATTTTCAACATAAAAAGATTGTCTTTTTATTTTCAACATAAAAAGATTGTCTTTTTATTTTCAAGTCCAATGTTTTCATGTCTAATTCCACCACAAACGATAAAATATCACATCATCAATTCAAATTTAGCGCTTCAAACTTCAGATCTAATATCACATCATCCAAATACAATTCGAATTCACAACATAGAACAACATCCATCGCATATCGATTTATTTTCACCATTCAACATTAAACACCAAAAGAATAATAATTAAATTAATTAATATTAAATTAAAAATAAATTCTCACATTGCTTGGATTTGAAATGAAGGTCCGAACTCGATCAGATCTCGTGTTCAAAGTCACGGCGGATTCGGATCTGAAATATTTCAATTTGAAGTTCATATGTATATATTAGAAAACAGCTTTTAACAACTGCAGTTGCCACATCTAAAAGCGTGGCAAATTCTGAAATTTCATACCTTGATTTGTTCAAAACTTTGGATCAAGATTTTTCCCTCTATAGTTGATGGTTTTGCGAACGGTTTGCGGCAAAACGACCGGCTACGAGAGATCTACAATCTCCGAAAATAGGGTGATGGATGGTGGTACATGGAAGGTGCGGTTTGGGTGTAAAGGCCGCGGGTTTGCAGTGCTCGTTCTTCGCCTACGGTCGATGAAAATGGATGAAACTTGTTGGAGATTAAAGAGAGTGAGAAGAGCATCAAAAAGTTGTACTACGGCATGATCTAATTCTTTGTGGATTGGGAGAATTTGAAGGATGAAATTTCGGCCATGATGTGTTCATTTCATGCGGCTGAACGTGTTTTAACGGGAGGAGAGAAAGAGGAGGCCGTACTTCTCTTATTTATATTATTATTTAATTAGGTTATTATCCAATAAAGGTCTGTTTACCCACTTACTCCGTTTTCAGCCCAACGACTATGTTTTCTAGCTAATAACCCCTATTCCGGATCCATCTAATTATGTCCCGCAGGCCCAAAAGGTCATCTCAACCTCCGTTTTTCAAATTTAAAATTATTCTTTTATTTTAATATTCTGACGTATTCAAAAATCCACCGGAGCTACATACGTACTCCGAAAAATCCAAAAAATATATTTTTGGCCATGTTTTGACGATACGAATCCAACAAAATTATTTTCGTCGAATTCTGAGACTGTTTGAAAAATGGCCATTTTTAAGTCGTTCAATTTTGACTGTATTTGACGAAACACAGTATCTACTGCCATGCTCACAAATTAATTCGAAAAATTATGAAAAATTAAAATTAACAATATTTTGACATTCCAGATCCATCAAAAGTGCTTTCGTCGAAAACGGAGGTCGTTTGCAAAATGGCTATTTTCAAGGCTATATATTTAATATTAAAAATATATTTTTAAACAAATACTTCTGAAACTCGAAATATATAAGTGTTTACTGTTTTTCAATACAGAAACGTCATTCTGGACTCAATGGAAGTGGTTTCGAGTCCAAATTCCTTCGTATGTGAAAAGTAGCATTTTTGACCTTTATATATTTCATAGCGACCTTTCTAAATTTTAAACTGGGCATAACTTTTGATTCCCGCTATGAAATTTCGATTTTTCGGATTCGTTAGAAAGATATTTTTAAATAGATTCTAATATTTTTTGTTACACTAAATTCGTTAAATTTGCACCCTGTACGGTCAGTCAAAGTTCAAGTTTGACTTTTCAAACTACAGCGCTATTTCTAACTCCTTTTATAATTAAAATTAAATTATTCATTCTAACTTCAATTCTTAATCATTATTATTTTAAATAAATCATTTTAAATATCAAAAACTCATTAAAATTACTAAATTTTAAATTTTAAATTGGCCCCAAAATTCAGGGTTGTTAAAGTGGTCACACTAAAGATTTGGTTAAGTGGTTTGGGAGAAATCACTGTTTTAGTGTTTCACAATTTCCGTTTAGGTTTTGAGCCATTGATGGGCTGATTTGGAGAGGCCCATTAGTGGGATAGCGGGAGGCTGTAAATAGGGGGTTAGAGGCATGGAGAATAGTTTACTTTCTTCATTCTCTCATGTGGTTGAGCTCGTAATCGTCCCTGCTCAATCAGATACACTTTACACCTATAAAATTCTAGATTTACATAAGAGAATCGAAGATCAAAATCGTTTGAAGCTAAATCTATGCAAAATGAAGAGAGATCTCATCAATTGGAAGGTTTGAAGAGTGTTCTTCGCTGTTTGGATTCGTGATTCGTTGGTTTTGTGTTGTTTTGGAGAATTGGTGTGTGATATGCAGCTCTCACGAGAATTCAATCAAGTATATGAGTTGTTTGATCTTAATTTGATCATTTTCAAGTCATTTTCACCTAGACATACATCATGGTAAGTAAATTTTCATTTGAATCACCATAGGATCTAATCTAGCAACTTAAAACCGGTAATTTTTATGTTAATTCATATGTTTATGCAAGTTAGATCCATCATTTTAGTTTATTCATTGATTTATCATGATTTAAAGAATTTTATACGATTGTTGATGATAATTGTCATTTTTGATGTTGATAGTGATTTCATAACATGTTTATGGTTGAATTGGATGATTTGGTTAAGCTGATTTCATCGATGTTGTCATTTGGCGAAGATTTGGTCAAGTTTGGAGCTGTTCTGGTCAGATCTAGGAGTTAGGTCGTTTTCTCTTAGATCGGGTCATTTTTGGAGTAATGCCGTTTTTCTTTTTCTCCAAGAAATGGAGTCCAGGTCATGGAAAAGCTCAAGGGCATGAGGGAAAGCTTTAGATCGCAGATGGGCTTCGGGTCGTGGGTCGCGGTAGAAGCATTGGTTCAGGTCATCATCCATAGGTCGGGTCATTGGGATGACGTGGCGAGAAGGAAATAGTTGGCTTCAGATCGTAAGGGAGCTTTATAAGGAACCAGGTCGTTACAATTTTGCTTCTTTCCTTGTCTTTATTTTTCTTGTTGTTGTACTATATAATTTGTAGTCGTCTATAAAGTAAAACATGTTTTTGTACGCCATTGGAGAAAGGTTTTTACTCCCGTTTTGGTATATAGTTTCTTTTTCAAAAAAGGAATTATAAAGTAATTATGTTTAGATATCTTAATAAAACACTGGTTAGCACTGAATTCTGATTTCATACTTTTCCAAATGATTTCATAATTACTTCCTTGTTTTTAAATCCATTTTCAAAATGATTTCAAAATTACTTATTTATTTTTAAATTGATTTCTCTTTAAATCTATTTTAACTCCTGAAATTTATTTTAACCCCTATTTTAAAATTATACTTAATATATTTTAACTCCTAATTAAAATATTTATTTCATTATATATATATATATCAATCATTTTTAAATCATCTTAACATACATTTTTAATATAAATTTCTACTTGAAATACTCAATTTTAATATAAAAGTATGTTTTGTTTAACTCAGAAATCACCATAATTTATTTAAAAAATATTCGCTTTTATTTTAAATTTTATTTTTTGAAAAAGTACATGTATATGTCGACATATACATTTATGCACGTCGACATATGCGACGTTGGTTATAATTTTAAAATTTGAAAATTGTGTCATTTGAATTCAAACCTTTTATAAACGGTTGTGACTGTTGGAAAACTATAAATAGGCTTCAGATTTCGAGTTTTTTAATAACTAATCATCATCTTCTTCTTCCTTCCTCTTCTTGCCATTCTTCTTCTTAATTTCTTGAAAATTTATACTTATACTCTGTCGATTTTTAAGAGAATTATATCAAACTCTTTCCCTTTCAATTCTCTATCAAATTCTCTTTGAAATTCAAGTGCTACTCAAGAGTTATAAGCTGTTTGTAATCAAACATCACAAGTTCAAGTTTTATTGAGTCAATACTTCAAAACTGATACTGAGAAAAGGTATGATTATAGCCTAGAAATCAATTAGTTGTTCTTATAGCCTAGTTAAATCAAGAGATCACCCTGTGCTTGGAAGAAGGTGGTGGACCTCGTAGCCATTGAAATTGAGGATTGTAATTTAGAGATTAAATTGAAATGAAATTTGCACAACCCGGAGTTGTGTGGGACTGTATGTAGGTTAACTCTGAACTAGTATAAAATCCCGGTATATACATTCCATTTACTGGTTTATATTTTTATTTAATGCATCTGTGATTGATTCTGTGATTGTTGTTATATGTGATTTGCATAACATTCTATTAAATCCAAAAAGATTTCAAGAAATTAATAAAATTCATAAAATACTATTCACCCTTCCTCTAGTGTTTAATTTTCTTTAAGATCCTTAATCTGCATCCCCAACACAAAACAACATAAATCATCCAAATAGCTATATAGTAAGAATAATAATACATCAGCCTCCTGCTTATCGTCACAAAGCATCATCGTAACCAACTGGTTACCTGTACTCATTCTACTCATCATCATCGTCGATGAGCATCCCAAGGTAGACGTAAAACCTTGAGTCAGACAATCGTCTGGTGTAAGCAATAAAAAGTATCAGTACCTACATAGGATAATATGATAATAGACAATTTAAGTCTCACTTGACCTATCTCTACAACCAAAAAATTTAGCATATAATAATTTTATTAAGTATGTTACTCGAACACATAAAAGTAGACACTAGTTAGAATAGGATTCTCAATCCCCACTTCTCTTCAGTATTCTATACTGATAGCATAATGAGAGAAAAATATAAGAGAACACACAAGTAATCATAACATCCATAACCAACAACACCCTGGCTATCACCAATTTAAAACTTAAATATATTGATATCGAATGAATGGTTGTTGGCATCCTTTAAGGACTAATGGAAAACACCAGTTCTAGTCCAACTACCATACTTCTCATATACGTTTTTCTTTCCAAGACAACTAGATCACTTCCCAAGCCATCCAGGGTACTCGATCTTTAGGTCTTAACACACATCCCCAAGATACCCCTACGTCAAATTCACTAGTGTAACAACCTGAATTTTTTATAACATATTAAAACAAGAAATCAGGGCAGAATTGAATCATAAGTTAAGAATCAATGGGAACGGGTTACGCCATTGCGTTCATCTCGAAATTTTGCTTGAAAACGAGTCCGAAATTTCGTAAATCGGAGTACGTATAACCAATATATGGCCCATAGAAGATTTCAGAAAATTCAAAATTCAGTCTGAAATTCAAATTCAGCGAGAAACAGATTGGGCGGGAAAATTTCCCGCCCAGCCCCAGGTCGACTGGTGAGTCGACCTGCCCCAGCCCAGGTCGACTGCCCAGTCGACTTGGGTGTCGACCTGGGGGTCGACCTCCCTGGTCGGACCCTGTTGGTCTGGTGCACCAGTTTGCTCCTTTGGTCTGTTTACTTGGCCTGTGACGGGATTTGATGGTTCAGATCTAAACTAGGGTTAATCCTATGGCCTAAACTAGTCTCTACACCTATAAAAACACCCTAAGACCTAGCCTAAACCATCACAAATCATCCTAACAACTAAATTCTGCCAAAATGCTCCCTAATCATGGCCTCCATCTTCATCTTGAGAGCTTCTATGGCAAAAAGGAGCAATCTTTCTTCATCAAATCATAGGAGCTACTTATTCTCAAGGCTTCTAGTGTTGCTACATCATTCCTAGAGCTTCTACAACGTCTCTATCTTGTTCTATTTGGTTCTAGTTCTCATAGCCACGCTTTGTAAGCCCCACTCTACTCTTAGATTTAAACTATGAAGTTAATATGAACATGTAGCAAGTTGAAATGGGATTTTTGGTGTAATACTTGTCTTGGGGCTATATTTGTATGCATAGATCCATTTATGACTCTTTTGATCTATGATTGTGGAACTATCATGAACCTAGTACCGTTCATCTTGATTTTTGGGTAGAAAGCTATGAGCTTTATTTGGGGATTATGCATAATGCGACATAGAACCCCTCATAACCTTAATGTTAACTTGCCTATGATGTTGAACTACATGCTACCCACAAGTTTATCACTCTATGTCAACTATTATCATGTTATCACCTTTGCCTATGATGTTGAACTACATGCTACCCACAAGTTTATTTGCTAAGTTTGATGTCATACATGTTTTGAGGCCAATAATCCTATATGCTAGTTGTGATGAACACCTTTGCCTCAAATATCATCATGTTTAACTTATGACCAACTTTACCACCTTATGCCCATCTTGGTCATATTTTTATGTTCCTTGATTCACTTGTGTTGATGCGAATTTACGTGTGAATGGGAATACGTTATGGGTAGTTAGGCAAACTTGAAATGACATGAAAAACATGACTTGAAATGTGACATGAAACTTGATTATGCTTGAAAACTTGAATGTGGTCATGACATGTAGAAAACCATAAAGTGGCCAACTCGAGGTTGGGTTGAGTTTGTAGCGTAAATCTTCCTGGAACCGCCCGGCAAATCCAGTGGCTACAAACAATAGGACGCAATGTGAGAAGTTGGTCATATCGCGCTTGAAACCCGAGGTTAGACTAGGTTGTGTAAAGCTGCCCGGACCCGCCCGGCATATCCAGTAACCACAACATAGTCTAATATGAGAGGTTGGGTGCATTAAATTAATTAATGCCACATGTTAGGGTTAAGTCATGAACCACTTGGATACACTTAACCAACTTGATACATGATTGGATAGGGTTAACCACACTTAACCCATTGGAAACCCTAGTTACGTGGTCCTTTTCAGCAGTAACCCTCTTGGATGTATCACGATACCCTAGGGACTAGGCTAGGGTGGGGCACGATTACTGGGCTGATTGTAAGCGACCAGAAAGACGGCTGAGTAGGTGCGCCAGTGTAGGTTCTGGCGGGCTATGGTCGTGCACATAGTCCGGAGTTGAAAAATAACAGACATGGGCATCAATAGGTTTAGACTGTGCATGCTTGATTTGTGTCAGTGGTTGGCACCCTAGGACTTGATACACCCTAGGGTGGACCTAGCACAGTTGACTACATTTCGTGATTGGACCGTATGACACCGACACTCGACGAGTTAGGCTTATAGGGAGCCGATCGACTAGACCGTGTAGTTGGACCTTGACTTGGGTCATCTCATGATATTGGGCCAAGGGATCATTTCTTGTTTATACTTGACATGGGTTAGAATACTAGTACTATTGGTGCAAAAACTAAACCTTGTATATGTGATGTCACACTTGGTCTACCTTGTTATCTATTTATCATGCCAGTTAGTTACCATCTTTATGTTTCATCTCAGTTTCTCATGTTTAGTTAACTTCATTAGTTTTTATACTAATAGTAGGTAGGACTTACCAGTCTTTATGACTGACCCTTTTTCTTTCGCCTCTTTTCTTCCGTTCCCCCCAGGTTCTCAGGGAGGTAATACTAGTGCTTAGCTTGGACATTTGGCTTGCTTTCTTGACAGCTCATGTACGGTTTGGACTTGAGCTTGCTATGGCTTCACCACATCTATCTTGGGGATAGTTTACTTTATGTTATTTTCAGTTTATGTTTTCTAGACTTGTGGTAGTTGGAAAATAATGACTAAGTACTTTGATGTAAGTTGACTATTTGGTTTTGAAATGGTTAACTATGGTTTTTAAATTTCTACCGCTGCTTTACTTATTTATTTATCTATGTTCTGTCTTGTGATATCTCTGTGCATGTTTACCTAGACAACACCCCTCCAAAGCTAGTGCATTCTCTTGTGAGTGGCCCTGGCGGAGGTGGGGTGTTACATTTGGTATCAGAGCGAGGTTTTACTAGACCGGACAAAAGTTTTAAAAACCCTTTTTGAAAAACTATTTTCAAAACCAATTAAATATTTTTCCAAGGAAAGTCTAGTTTATTTTAAAAGGCTATTCCCCAAAAAGCCATTAGCACTATCCTTCGTTTCCTCGTTCTAAATCTACCTTTTCCTTTTTCAGCATGGCCGATCTTAACCTTCCCGAGGGAGTACCCATACCCGGATGGTTCCGAAGGTACTTGGAAGTTAGGGCCAACGATGCAGGCCTAGCAAACACTCCTCCTCCCGTACCTGAGGTTCCTCCTCCTCCTCCTCCTCAACGTCCACAAGCGGATTTCACAAAGATTTGCAAGGACTTTAAGGCGATGGGTGGCAAGAATTTTGTTGGGACAGAGACTTATGTTGAGGCAAGAAACTGGTTAAGGGAAACTGAAGACCTTTTTGCTATCTTTGATGTAGAGAGGAAAGTTCTGTTGGCAGTATGGCTATTGAAAGAGGAAGCTGCTTATTGGTGGGAAGTCACCAACGCTACTAGGCCTATAGAGACTTGGGCCGACTTTAGGATGAGGTTTGGGCTTAAGTTTCTATCATCTGCTGAAGAGAATCTGCAATTGGAGAGGTTTATAACTTTGAAGCAAGGGGACATGACCGTAAGGGAGCATGTGAATAAGTTTAACCAGCTTGCTCGATTCGGTTTAGACATGGTTAACACACCGCAGAAGAAGGCTCTACGCTTTGCTCGAGGATTGAATGAGCCATTGCAAGGATTGGCCATGTCTCATATACCCATGGGGGCCACTTTTGAGAGCTTAGTGGATATGGCCTTGCTCCAAGGAGATGATAAGAATGGCAAGAAAGAAGTTAAGCTTAATGAGACTCAAACCAAGAAGGTGGACTCCAAGTGGGGAGGCAACCAGAACAATCAGAACAACAAGAACAACAAGGGTAACAAGGCCAACAACATCAAGGCAAGGGAGGCAAGGAAGTGCAACTTCTGTGGGATCACTGGACACATAGCCAAAGATTGTAGGAAGAAGAAGAGGAAGCTGGGAGAATGCTTTCATTGCGGAGAGTCTGGACACTACAGTAAGGATTGCCCAAAGAAGCAAGGACAGGGGCAAGGACAGACTCAGCGGGCAGGACCTTCTGGAGGGCAGATGCATGCTCTCAACACTACTCCAGCTCCGGACCGAGGTAGTATTTCTGTAGAAAGCCTTGTTTACATTTCTGGTTTTATGTTCGAACTTTATTTGATTCTGGCGCATCGCATACCCTTATTTCTTCTGACATTGTTGAAAGTTTGCACCTAAGTACTAGTCTAGTTGAGGATCCCGTTAGTGTTTCAAATCCAATTGGGGGTTCCGCCCATCTATCTATGATTTGTATGGATTTGAGGATTTCTATCTTGACCGTAGAATTCACATGTAATGCTTATGTTCTCGGGTTTATGGGATACAGGTTGATTTTGGGCATGGATTGGTTGTCCAGTTATGGAGCCATTCTCGATTGTGAGCATAGGGTAGTGAGGCTTATGACTCGCCTTGGCAATACCCTAGAGATTTCTTGTAACCCTCTGGATCCCGTCATGTTATGTTATCTTGAATCCCTCGACTCGTCTATTGACAATCTTCAATCGGTGAGGGTGGTCCGAGAATATCCTGATGTTTTTGATGAGGTGAAGGGGTTACCCCCTAAACGCGAGATAGACTTCCGTATTTATCTTGTTGATAATGCCAAGCCAGTTTCGTTGCTTGTTAGGCACATGGCCCCGCGAGAAAGAAGAGAGCTTAGCAAGCAAATCAATGAGTTGCTTGAGAAAAATTTCATTAGGCGAAGCATTTCTGAATGGGGTGCTCCTGTGGTATTCGCTACTAAGGCGGATGGTTCGCTTCATCTATGTGTTGATTATCGTGAGTTAAACAAGCTAACAAAGAAGAATATGCACCCGTTACCGAGGATTGATGATCTCTTTGACCAGCTTGTTGGTGCTTCTGTTTTCTCTCAGCTCGATCTAGCCATTGGATTCCATCAGCTTAGAGTGGTTGAGGATAGTATTGACAAGACTGCGTTTAGGACTCCAGATGGATTCTTTGAATGGCTTGTCATGCCGTTCGGTTTGACTAATGCACCCGCATACTTCGTTGATTTGATGAGTAGGGTATTTAGGGAATTCCTTAACAAGTTTGTGGTTGTCTTCGTGGATGATATTCTGATCTTCTCTAAGGACGAGGAAGAGCATGCTACACATCTCAAGGAGGTTATGGATACACTTAGAGCTCATCAGTTAAAAGCCAAGTTCTCCAAATGCCATTTCTGGAGAAGGGAAGTTCGGTTCCTTGGGCATATAGTTTCTAAGCAAGGCATAGTTGTGGATCCCGCTAAAGTAGTGGCGGTACAAGACTGGAAAGTTCTGAAGAATGCAACTAAAGTGAGAAGCTTTCTCGGTCTGGCAGGATTTTATAGGAAGTTCATTAAGGACTTCGCTAAGATTTCAGCTCCTCTTACTAAGTTAACGAAGAAGAACTTAGTTTTTGCATGGGACTTAGAGTGTGAGCTTGCTTTTCAAAGGCTCAAGAAAGCCCTCACCACAGCTCCAGTTCTAGCATTACCCGATGGAGGGAAGTTGTTTACCGTGTACACCGATGCATGTGGCACGGGATTAGGTGTTGTCCTGATGCAAGAAGGGAGAGTGATATGCTTTGGGGGTAGGCAACTCAAAGTTCATGAGAAGAACTATCCCACTCATGATTTGGAGTTGGCGGCGATCATCTTTGCACTCAAATCTTGGCGCCATTATCTTCTAGGTGAAAGGTTTGAGTTATATACTGATCACAAGTCGCTCAAGTACCTCTTCTCGCAGAAAGATTTGAATCTAAGGCAGCAGAGGTGGATGGAATTCTTGGCATCATATGACTTCGATATAGCTTATACCCCTGGCAAGGGTAATGTTGTGGCGGATGCGCTAAGTAGAAGAAGGTTGACTTTGAGTCCCTTGTTTGTTGAGATGAAGAGCCTAGAGTTCTTGGCAACCTTTGATTTTACACCTGCTGTTGAGTCGATGACTGGTTCATTAGCATCCCTTGAGCTTAGACCTACACTTCTTGATCAAGTTGGGACTTCACAGAGGGAAGACCCGCAGATAGTTGAGATCATGGACAAGTTGATTCGTGGTGAGACGTCAAGTCACCTCGCTAGATATACTATTGATGACAAGGGGTGGCTAAGGCGCAATGGAAGACTCTGTGTCCCACAAGTGGGAGACTTAGTAAATAAAGTTCTTGAGGAAGCGCATCACTCGAAGATGACCATACATCCCGGAGGGGATAAGATGTACCGGGATATGAAGCGCATTTTCTTTTGGGATGGGATGAAAAAGGATGTTGCAGAGTTTGTTTCTAGATGCATTGTTTGCCAACAAGTAAAGGCCGAGTCGAAGAAGCCCGGTGGGCTACTGCATCCATTGGAGGTCCCGCAATGGAAGTGGGAAAGTATCTCTATGGATTTTGTGGATGGATTGCCGAGATCAAGGAAGGGGAATACTAGCATATGGGTCATAGTGGATAGACTCACAAAGAGCGCCCATTTCATTCCAGTGAAGAGCAAGAGGACCGCATCATGGCTAGCATCTGTTTATCTTCGGGAGATAGTGCGATTGCATGGGGTTCCTTCTAGCATAGTGAGCGATCGTGACCCAATCTTCACTAGCCAATTTTGGAATAGTTTGCAAGAAGCGATGGGTACGCGATTGAATCTAAGTACAGCCTATCACCCATAGACGGATGGTCACACTGAAAGGGTGAATAGGGTACTAGAAGATCTGTTGAGGCTATGCATTCTTGACTTTGGTGGCACTTGGGAAGACCACCTTCCTCTCATAGAGTTTTCTTATAATAACAGCTACCAAGCAAGCATAGGGATGGCACCATTCGAAGCTTTGTATTGGAGGCCGTGCAAGTCACCAACATGTTGGTGGGAGACGACAGACAAGCTTATACTTGGGCCCGACATGATAAGGGACACATCCGAGAAGGTTGAGTTGATTCGAAGGCGGATGAAAACGGCCCAAGACAGACAGAAATCCTATGCAGACAAGCGAAGGACAGACTTAGAGTTTGAAGTTGGAGATAGGGTCTTTGTGAAGGTTTCTCCCTTGCGAAATGTGGTTCGTTTTGGAGCAGTTAGAAAGCTAGCACCAAGGTTCGTAGGGCCCTTCCCTATCATCGAGAAGATTGGGCAAATGGCTTATAGGGTGGAATTGCCCGAGAAGCTGGCTGGAGTGCACAATGTCTCTCATGTCTCGCATCTCCGAAAATGCCTACATGAATCAGCCGAAGTAGTTGAGCCTAGTATTCTTGAATACGTGGAAGTAGAGAAAGAGGCGACCCTGAGGAGAGCTCCGATTCGTATCTTGGGAACGAAGATCAAGAAGCTGAGGAATCGAGAAGTCAAGTTAGTAAAGGTTCAGTGGAGTGAAGCCGATGAAGATGCAACTTGGGAAACCGAGGAGAAGATGCGTGGGCTTTATCCATTTCTTTTTGAAGGTACATTCTCAATCTCTTTTCCTAGTCAGCATATCTTTCTTTTGCTATCCATGTTTATCTTGTTATTTCATTAATCTTGTCATGAGAACCTTAGGTAGAAACCCTTTGGATGAAACATGTATTTGAAACATGTTATGCTTGATGGTTGCAAATGGTTGCAAGTGTTTGCAAGTGGTTACTCGTGGATGCATGATACACGTTAGGCACTAAGATCGGCTCACACACTTTCATATTGCATATGCATGAGTGTTTATGCTTATTCATGGATGAAACTTGTTATGCTATCACGTGGATGTTGCATATGGATGAATGTTATGTGCACTCATGTAGAAATTATAAATTATGTTAGGAATTTGCATACATTTGGACTCATTTCACTAACATATTCTGCATTAAGGAGGTTTACTGAATCAGTAACCGCCTGATTTTCGCATTAGATAGGTGCATATACACACACTTTTACATATGTTCATACAGCATTATAAATCTTTTAAGGACAATGATTACTTGTGGATGATGTTTTGAGTAGATGGATGATGGATGGTAGGATACTGTAACAACCCGTATTTTCAATAACCTGTTATAACATAAATGGAGGCAGAATTAAACTGTAAAATCTGAATCAAGGGAAACGGGCTATGCCATTGCGTTCGTTTCGGAAAAATACGCGAAATAGAGTCTGAGTTTTCGAAAATCGGAGTCCGTATGACCAAGATATGGCCTCGCGAAGTTTCACGAAAAATTCCCAAATTAAAGTATACTTAATTAAGTGAAATGGGTTGCGCAGAGAAATATATATATATATATATATTGATATATATATATATATAATTGAAAATTTAATAAATAAATATGCAAAAATGTTCAAAACAGCGAATTGGGAGAGGGGAATAACCGAACCGGCCGATTTTTGAGGTCGACCCGAGCCCGCTGGGTCGACTAGGGGTTAATCCAGGGTGTTTGGCTGTCAACCCATGGGCCGATTCGCTCAAATGCAGATTTTGCATTTGGATGGTTCTCATGGTTCATCTTTAATCTAAAGGCCCTAGATGGTTCCTACACTTGACTTCTTCCCCAAGACATGCTTTGATGGCTTGGATTGAATCTAGGTTTAATCCTATGGCCTAAAACACTTGCCTAATCTATAAATAAGACCCTAACCTATCCTAAACCCTCATTATTCATTCATGCAACTAAACTATGGCAAAATTGCTACTCTCATGGCCTCCACTCAACTATCCTAGCCTCCACTTCATTTCTATGAGAGGTTTCATGATCATGAGAGTATTAGAGAGTCCCTATGTTAGTATGAGAGCTTCTCAAGTTGATTTCAAGGCAAAAGCTTTGATCTTTGTTCATAAAGATGGTATTTTTGTTGATTTGGAGTGTTCATCTTTGGGTTTTTGGGTGATGGCATGCATAGGCTTCATCACAAGCTTTAGATTAATCGATTTAGGCCTTCATAGCAATGTAAGCCCTTCCCTACTCTTAGATATTAACTATGAAGTTAAATGTTCATGTTGAAAGTTTGGGTTTGATTAATTAGAATGATGCATGCTATCATGTTATGCAAGTTTATGAAGTCATTATCTTGATCTTATGAGCTAAAAGCCACAACCTTTATGTTGAAATGTTGCATTATGCAACATGAGAATCTTCATATTCATTATGTCAACTTGCATATGAAGTCATAATCCTTATATGATGATATATGCGAGTTTCTAGCCCTCATTCCATGTCTTTTGTCACCATGATTCGCTTATGTACCAAGTTTGGGTTTATGCATGTTTTGAGGCTTAAGAATGTAACATGCAAGTTAATGAACACATTATGTCTCATTTGCCACCATGTTCAACTAGTGGCTTTATACCCCCTTTTGTCATGCCTTTGACAAGTTCCTTCTTTGAATCCATTATGCGAGTTTAAAAGCGTTGGGGTCACATTATGGGAAAACATAATGACATGAACATGATTTGGGTAAATGGGTATAAACATGACAACATGTAACGTTAAATATGACATGTGTTTATACTTGAAAACATGACTTGAAATATAACATGGAAGTTGACATCTAAGTATGCATAAAAAACATAAGCTTGGGAATTTACCTATTAAGTTAGGTCTACCCATTGGGAATTTACCTATTAAGTTAGGTCTACCCAATTGCTTGAAAACTTGACTATGAACATGACACTAGACTAAACATGAAAGTGGCCAACTCGAGGTTGGGTTGAGTTTGCAACGTAAAACTACCCGGAACCGACCGGCCTAACTAGTAGTTGCAAACAATAGGACCCAATGTGAGAAGTTGGTCATGTTGTGCTTGAACCCGAGGTTAGACCAAGTTATGGTGTAAAACTACCCGGAACCGACCGGCTTAACTAGTAACCACAACAAAGTCTAATGTGAGAGGTTGGGGTGCATTAAGTAATTAATGCCACATGATAGGGTTAAGTTAATTTGATTAATGACTCTTAACCAAATATGACATGGGTAAATGGGTTAAGTAAATTGGTTAGGCTAATGATACTTAACAAAACATGACAAGGTTGGGTAGGTTAAGTGATTTGATTTGCCTAATGACGCTTAACCATTTTTATACGACTAGTGGACGTGGATTAAGTTAACCAACACTTAATCAATCCAACATGATAATTTGGCAAGGTTAAGTAAGTTTTCTTAATGACACTTAACCATACAAGATGATTAGGGGATGGGGTTAAGTAATTTGCACCTAACTAATCCGACACGGTAATTAGATGGGGTTAAGTAATCCACACTTAACTAATCTAAACACGGTAATTCGATGGGGTTAAGTTAAACACTTAACCAATTTAAACTCAGTAATTCAATGAGGTTAAGTAACCAATACTTAACCAACTTAACGTGATAATTTAATGCGGTTAAGCAACTTATACTTAACCAATTATACATGATGATTTGATGGGGTTAATTAACTTACACTTAACCAATCTAATACGCGGACCTGATAAGGTTAAGTCACAAGACCTTTTTAGAATATACTTAACCATTGTAGTACAATTAGAGGATGGGGTTAGGCCAACCTATACTTAACCAATCCGACTCGATAATTTGATGGGATTAAGATAATCTATGCTTAATCGATCTAGCAAGATAATCCGATAGGATTAAGGTAAGCTAGTACTTGACCAATTTGACTTGATAGGGTTAAGTCATGAGCCTCTGGGTACACTTAACCAACTTGTGGGACTAAGTCTTGAACTTAAATACTTAGCCAATCTTTGACGTGATTCGTGGGCGGGTTAAGTCATGGACTTGAATGATAACACTTGACCCAATAGACAAACCCTAGCTAGAAGAACTAGGTAGAAAACCGTGGTTAATCAAGGATAACGGGAAAGGAAGCTAAGTGGTAAACCTTAGTTAAGGGTAACTAAGTAATAATTCTTAGCTAAGGACATATGACTAATTCTCAAAACGATGAGTAACCTGATACGGTAGGTCATCGCTTAGTATACGAGGGGGAGCAAGTTATCTGACTTGGATAAAAGCTCCAGCGCACTGGGTGCCGAAGTGGAAGCTTCGGGGGACGTGAGGATATTCTTGGGATCCCTCTGTGGGCTGCCAGGTAATTATACTAGGCCCATGAGAGGTTAAGGTCTGCGTTAGAAGGACCAAGAGTATGCCTTGGTTGCTATGCGAGCAACCTAAAGACTGGGATGGATTAGCGTGGAGTCGACGATTCTTGTTTTTGCCCTGGATAGCACATCGCCGACTACCTACCATCTTTAGTCAATCGTGTACGTGCGGAAAGGCAGGGAACCCCCAACAGACCATGTGCTTGCTATCGAGTCATGGGTGAGGTTGGCCCGTAGGAAAGTGGGCTATAGTGGGGCCGTGGAGTGGTTCTTATACATGATTTTTCTTGGATTGCCTTTCAGTAGTTGAGGGAGGGGTCACGTGGGACCATAGCCACGGGTACAAAAACAGACCTTGATATCTGCATCGGCAGACAATTTAAAGCTCCCGACCGAGTTCCGTATTTCTTGATTTGCCCTGGCACGAAACTCGGATGGCACATTGAGGAACATGTGCATCTAGACATGGAAAACGATTCACGATACATACGTGGGATCAAGGGCGCGGTTGACGGGTGGCGTAATCCCTAGTGGTCCTAGGTGGCCAAAACCCAAACCGAGACACGGAAACGTTCATTAGGTAGCATAATCCCTAGCGGTCCTAGGTGGCATAAATCCTAAGTGGACGCGCGATAGTTCATGGTAAGGAAACACAACTAGATCAAGGGTTGCAGTCCAAAACAACTTCAAGGATAAACCGTTTACATGGGAAAGCCCGTACAGCCTACGGCAAAGGACTGAACTTATACACGGAAAGAAACATATGAGTTGAGTAACCTATATATGCGGCATATTAGGTTGACATGGACCATTACACGACTTTTGAGTAGGGGTCATTCACGGATAACACGTAATACAGTTGGGGTACTAGTACGGTAGGTGCAGAGCGGATATACAGGATAGATGCCATGGGACGTTATACGCGATAGATATCTTGGGATATTATACTTGATAGAAACCTGACAATGTGATACCTTGTTTTATCTTGACATCGTAGTTTATCACGACACCCTAGTGTATCTGAGTTCAGTAGTTCATCCTGTTATTTTGATTTAGCTTATCTATCTTGTTATCATGCTTATGTTCATCTCAGTTTCTCATGTCAGTTAACTTTACTAGTTTTTATACTAATAGTAGATAGGGCTTACTCAGTCTTTTTGACTGATCCGTTTTGTTTCGCCTCTTTTCTTCCGTTTCCCCCCCCCCCAGGTTACAGGGAGGAAACACTGCTGTTTAGTTCGGACTTCTTCTGCTTGAAGGTCATCATGGATGGCTTGGACTTTTCCTGGCTATGGCTACTTTACTGCTTTTTCTTGGGGAATAATTTATGAAAAAGTCTTTATGCTTCTTTATTATTGCAAGACAGGTTTTGATGTACTCTGATGTAAAAGGCTTTAGACCTTATTTATTCATGTTATGAAAGTTTGATTTTACTTCCGCTATTTTATATATGTTCTGTCTTGTAATATTTCTGTGCATGTTTACCAATAATACTCCTCCAAACCTAGTGCATTCCCTTTGTGAGTGACCCTAGCGGAGGTGGGGTGTTACATTTGGTATCAGAGCAGAAGGTTACCAGATTGGGCAAAAGTTTTTAAAGACCTTCTGAAAACTATTTGAAAATCGTTTATAAAGAAGCATTTTTCAAGAAAGTTTTCTTTTAAAAAGAAAAGGCTATTCCCCAAAGGCCATTAGCATTATCCTTGTTTCCTTAATTAAATCTCTTTTCCTTTCTTTCCTCCATCTGTAGTCACAGTGGTTTTAACTGCGACTAGTCTTTTCTATCTACGAAAGTGCTTTCTATGCGATGGAGGTGGTTTTCAAGAGACCAGTGGCCGCGTTATAAGAAAGGATCGTGAGAAAGAAGGATAAAGGATACGAGCTTAAGGATGAGCAACTTGTTGGTATGGCTTAGTCCTCAAAGGAGGGAGAAAGATGAACAATGAAACCCATGACGAGAGAGTACCTTTGGCATGGTAAAACGGGGCGGATAGTTAAGTATTATGGGACAAGGACAAGATCATCGGGAGGGCAGTAGTATGCTCTCATTTCTAGAGTACCTCGGAAGGAGGGTAACGATCTTGTTAAAGGTTTAGCTTTTCTTCTCTATCATCCCGTTAGGACTTCGTTGTTCGTATCATTTAAGTCTGCTTCAATAGTTGAGTCTCTGCACCTTAAGTACTAGCGTAATAGAGAATCCCATTTTTGTCTCAAAGTCCTATTGGAGAATCAGTCCATTTATACATAACTTGTTTGGATTTGGGAATGTCTATGCCAAGTGTTGAGTTTGGAAATAATGCTTATGTTTATAAGCTATGGATGGATTCTAGGGATGAAGTGGTTATCCAGTAGGGGGTGCCACTCTCGGTTTTGATAGGAGGGTAGTTAGACCATTTGACTAGCCTTGGTAATGCCCTCGAAGTACCGGGTAACCTTTTTGAGGTTCTGTCATGACTAGTTACTTAGAATCCCTTGATGCCTTTATTGGAAATTTGAAGCCCGATCGAGTGGTGTTCGCCAATAAAACGGATGGTTTACTTCATTTATGCATGGGTTATAGAGATCACCCTAGTAAGTGCGCATGATAACCTGATTGACAACTGTTTACTTTCAAGAGAAAGTTCTTCTACATGGAATGCCTTATAGTATATAAACGAGATCCAAGATTCACTAGTGAATTTTGGGAAGCTTGCATGAGATCATGAGTACGCAGTCATGTTTCCGTCAAGTATTCTAGGAAAAGGATAAGTGCAAGTGGAACGAGAGGCGACGAAGAAATGAGTTCCAGCTCATGTTACGGAAACAGGAATAAGAAGCTACAAAATCGCGAAGTTAAAAAGACGACTTTGATGGTCAAAGACTAGATACACGCATGATATTTCTTTTTGGGAGTATATCCTTGATCCCTGTTTTATGTAGAGCTTACTTGTAGGCTATCTTTTGTGGACATCCTCTCGGTCCTATTCTCCGTTACAAACCCTGTAAGGAGTTTGTCCTGTTTATCTTCTCGACCCAGTTTCAGGGAATTCTAGGTAGAAACCTGTGGATGTAAACATGTATTTGAAACATGTTATGATTGATATGGTTGCAAGTTGTTGCAAGTGGTTGCTCGTGGATGCGCGAATACACATTAGATACTAGCTCGACTCGGTCACATTTCATATTGCATATGCACGAGTATTTATACTTGTTTATGGATGAAATCGAATGTATTATCATGCGGTTGTTGCATATGAATGAATGATTGTGCACGCATATAGTACCTATATGGCTAGGACTATTTGCATACATGTTAGATTCATGGCACTATACATATTTTGCATTAGAAAGATTATTCAGGCCTGATCATTAGCATTAGCTAAGGAACATGTACACACACGTTTTGCATATATTCATACAGCATTAGAAATCATCTAAGGACAATGGTTGCTTGTGGATGATGTTTTGAGTAGATGGATGATGGATTGTAGGATATGTTCTTCCTAACTTGGAGATTTCGGGGACGAAATCCTAAAAGGTGGGGAGAATGTAACAACCCGTATTTTCAATAACCTGTTATAACATAAATGGAGGCAGAATTAAACTGTAAAATCTGAATCAAGGGAAACGAGCTATGCCATTGCGTTCGTTTCGGAAAAATACGCGAAATAGAGTCTGAGTTTTCGAAAATCGGAGTCCGTATGACCAAGATATGGCCTCGCGAAGTTTCACGAAAAATTCCCAAATTAAAGTATACTTAATTAAGTGAAATGGGTTGCGCAGAGAAATATATATATATTGATATATATATATATAATTGAAAATTTAATAAATAAATATGCAAAAATGTTCAAAACAGCGAATTGGGAGAGGGGAATAACCGAACCGGCCGATTTTTGAGGTCGACCCGAGCTCGCTGGGTTGACTAGGGGTTAATCCAGGGTGTTTGGCTGTCAACCCGTGGGCCGATTCGCTCAAATGCAGATTTTGCATTTGGATGGTTCTCATGGTTCATCTTTAATCTAAATGCCCTAGATGGTTCCTACACTTGACTTCTTCCCCAAGACATGCTTTGATGGCTTGGATTGAATCTAGGTTTAATCCTATGGCCTAAAACACTTGCCTAATCTATAAATAAGACCCTAACCTATCCTAAACCCTCATTATTCATTCATGCAACTAAACTATGGCAAAATTGCTACTCTCATGGCCTCCACTCAACTATCCTAGCCTCCACTTCATTTCTATGAGAGGTTTCATGATCATGAGAGTATTAGAGAGTCCCTATGTTAGTATGAGAGCTTCTCAAGTTGATTTCAAGGCAAAAGCTTTGATCTTTGTTCATAAAGATGGTATTTTTGTTGATTTGGAGTGTTCATCTTTGGGTTTTTGGGTGATGGCATGCATAGGCTTCATCACAAGCTTTAGATTAATCGATTTAGGCCTTCATAGCAATGTAAGCCCTTCCCTACTCTTAGATATTAACTATGAAGTTAAATGTTCATGTTGAAAGTTTGGATTTGATTAATTAGAATGATGCATGCTATCATTTTATGCAAGTTTATGAAGTCATTATCTTGATCTTATGAGCTAAAAGCCACAACCTTTATGTTGAAATGTTGCATTATGCAACATGAGAATCTTCATAATCATTATGTCAACTTGCATATGAAGTCATAATCCTTATATGATGATATATGCGAGTTTCTAGCCATCATTCCATGTCTTTTGTCACCATGATTCGCTTATGTACCAAGTTTGGGTTTATGCATGTTTTGAGGCTTAAGAATGTAACATGCAAGTTAATGAACACATTATGTCTCATTTGCCACCATGTTCAACTAGTGGCTTTATACCCCCTTTTGTCATGCCTTTGACAAGTTCCTTCTTTGAATCCATTATGCGAGTTTAAAAGCGTTGGGGTCACATTATGGGAAAACATAATGACATGAACATGATTTGGGTAAATGGGTATAAACATGACAACATGTAACGTTAAATATGACATGTGTTTATACTTGAAAACATGACTTGAAATATAACATGGAAGTTGACATCTAAGTATGCATAAAAAACATAAGCTTGGGAATTTACCTATTAAGTTAGGTCTACCCATTGGGAATTTACCTATTAAGTTAGGTCTACCCAATTGCTTGAAAACTTGACTATGAACATGACACTAGACTAAACATGAAAGTGGCCAACTCGAGGTTGGGTTGAGTTTGCAACGTAAAACTACCCGGAACCGACCGTCCTAACTAGTAGTTGCAAACAATAGGACCCAATGTGAGAAGTTGGTCATGTTGTGCTTGAACCCGAGGTTAGACCAAGTTGTGGTGTAAAGCTACCCGGAACCGACCGGCTTAACTAGTAACCACAACAAAGTCTAATGTGAGAGGTTGGGGTGCATTAAGTAATTAATGCCACATGATAGGGTTAAGTTAATTTGATTAATGACTCTTAACCAAATATGACATGGGTAAATGGGTTAAGTAAATTGGTTAGGCTAATGATACTTAACAAAACATGACAAGGTTGGGTAGGTTAAGTGATTTGATTTGCCTAATGACGCTTAACCATTTTTATACGACTAGTGGACGGGGATTAAGTTAACCAACACTTAATCAATCCAACATGATAATTTGGCAAGGTTAAGTAAGTTTTCTTAATGACACTTAACCATACAAGATGATTAGGGGATGGGGTTAAGTAATTTGCACCTAACTAATCCGACACGGTAATTAGATGGGGTTAAGTAATCCACACTTAACTAATCTAAACACGGTAATTCGATGGGGTTAAGTTAAACACTTAACCAATTTAAACTCAGTAATTCAATGAGGTTAAGTAACCAATACTTAACCAACTTAACGTGATAATTTAATGGGGTTAAGCAACTTATACTTAACCAATTATACATGATGATTTGATGGGGTTAAGTAACTTACACTTAACCAATCTAATACGCGGACCTGATAAGGTTAAGTCACAAGACCTTTTTAGAATATACTTAACCATTATAGTACGATTAGAGGATGGGGTTAGGCCAACCTATACTTAACCAATCCGACTCGATAATTTGATGGGATTAAGATAATCTATGCTTAATCGATCTAGCAAGATAATCCGATAGGATTAAGGTAAGCTAGTACTTGACCAATTTGACTTGATAGGGTTAAGTCATGAGCCTCTGGGTACACTTAACCAACTTGTGGGACTAAGTCTTGAACTTAAATACTTAGCCAATCTTTGACGTGATTCGTGGGCGGGTTAAGTCATGGACTTGAATGATAACACTTGACCCAATAGACAAACCCTAGCTAGAAGAACTAGGTAGAAAACCGTGGTTAATCAAGGATAACGGGAAAGGAAGCTAAGTGGTAAACCTTAGTTAAGGGTAACTAAGTAATAATTCTTAGCTAAGGACATAGGACTAATTCTCAAAACGATGAGTAACCTGATACGGTAGGTCATCGCTTAGTATACGAGGGGGAGCAAGTTATCTGACTTGGATAAAAGCTCCAGCGCACTAGGTGCCGAAGTGGAAGCTTCGGGGGACGTGAGGATATTCTTGGGATCCCTCTGTGGGCTGCCAGGTAATTATACTAGGCCCATGAGAGGTTAAGGTTTGCGTTAGAAGGACCAAGAGTATGCTTTGGTTGCTATGCGAGCAACCTAAAGACTGGGATGGATTAGCGTGGAGTCGACGATTCTTGTTTTTGCCCTGGATAGCACATCGCCGACTACCTACCATCTTTAGTCAATCGTGTACGTGCGGAAAGGCAGGGAACCCCCAACAGACCATGTGCTTGCTATCGAGTCATGGGTGAGGTTGGCCCGTAGGAAAGTGGGCTATAGTGGGGCCGTGGAGTGGTTCGTATACATGATTTTTCTTGGATTGCCTTTCAGTAGTTGAGGGAGGGGTCACGTGGGACCATAGCCACGGGTACAAAAACAGACCTTGATATCTGCATCGGCAGACAATTTAAAGCTTCCGACTGAGTTCCGTATTTCTTGATTTTCCCTGGCACGGAACTCGGATGGCACGTTGGGGAACATGTTCATCTAGACATGGAAAACGATTCACGATACATACGTGGGATCAAGGGCGCGGTTGACGGGTGGCGTAATCCCTAGTGGTCCTAGGTGGCCAAAACCCAAACCGAGACACGGAAACGTTCATTAGGTAGCATAATCCCTAGCGGTCCTAGGTGGCATAAATCCTAAGTGGACGCGCGATAGTTCATGGTAAGGAAACACAACTAGATCAAGGGTTGCAGTCCAAAACAACTTCAAGGATAAACCGTTTACATGGGAAAGCCCGTACAGCCTACGGCAAAGGACTGAACTTATACATGGAAAGAAACATATGAGTTGAGTAACCTATATATGCGGCATATTAGGTTGACATGGACCATTACACGACTTTTGAGTAAGGGTCATTCACGGATAACACGTAATACAGTTGGGGTACTAGTACGGTAGGTGCAGAGCGGATATACAGGATAGATGCCATGGGACGTTATACGCGATAGATATCTTGGGATATTATACTTGATAGAAACCTGACAATGTGATACCTTGTTTTATCTTGACATCGTAGTTTATCACGACACCCTAGTGTATCTGAGTTCAGTAGTTCATCCTGTTATTTTGATTTAGCTTATCTATCTTGTTATCATGCTTATGTTCATCTCAGTTTCTCATGTCAGTTAACTTTACTAGTTTTTATACTAATAGTAGATAGGGCTTACTCAGTCTTTTTGACTGACCCGTTTTGTTTCGCCTCTTTTCTTCCGTTTCCCCCCCAGGTTACAGGGAGGAAACACTGTTGTTTAGTTCGGACTTCTTCTGCTTGAAGGTCATCATGGATGGCTTGGACTTTTCCTGGCTATGGCTACTTTACTGCTTTTTCTTGGGGAATAATTTATGAAAAAGTCTTTATGCTTCTTTATTATTGCAAGACAGGTTTTGATGTACTCTGATGTAAAAGGCTTTAGACCTTATTTATTCAAGTTATGAAAGTTTGATTTTACTTCCGCTATTTTATATATGTTCTGTCTTGTAATATTTCTGTGCATGTTTACCAATAATACTCCTCCAAACCTAGTGCATTCCCTTTGTGAGTGACCCTAGCGGAGGTGGGGTGTTACAGATACGTTCTTCCTAACTTGGAGATTTCGGGGACGAAATCCTTTAAGGTGGGAGAATGTAACAACCTGAATTTTTATAACATTTTAAAAAAAGAAATCAGGGCAGAATTAAATCATAAGTTAAGAATCAATGGGAACGGGTTACGCCATTGCGTTCGTCTTGAAATTCAGCTTGAAAACGAGTCCGAAATTTCGTAAATCGGAGTCCGTATGACCAAGATATGGCCCATAGAAGATTTCAGAAAATTCAAAATTCAGCCCGAAATTCAAATTCAGCCAGAAACAGATTGGGCGGGAAAATTTCCCGCCCAGCCCCAGGTCGACTGGGGAGTCGACCTGCCCCAGCCCAGGTCGACTGCCCAGTCGACTTGGGTGTCGACCTCCCTGGTCGAACCCTATTGGTTTGGTGCACCAATTTGCTCCTTTGGTCTGTTTACTTGGCCTGTGACGGGATTTGATGGTTCAGATCTAAACTAGGGTTAATCCTATGGCCTAAACTAGTCTCTACACCTATAAAAACACCCTAAGACCTAGCCTAAACTGAAACACCCCACCTCCATTAGGGTCACTCTCAAAGGGAATGCCCTAATTTTGGTGGAGGTTTATAAGTATAAGTCATAGATACACAAGACAGATATAAGTACACATATTTTTGAACAGCGGAAACAACGGCAACTTTTATTTCATCAAAATACGTGTTACACAAACCATGCCATAATTGTCTTACAATACTTCCAAAAACATTACATTTTCATAACTGTCTTGATTTCATAACTTAAAGAAGCATAAAAACATAAGTAAACTGCATAAGTCCCCATAGTTGCTATCCAAAGCCATAGCCCAAAACGAAAGAGATCCAAGCAATACATTCTTTCTCTTCAAGCTGGATGTGAAAACTGGTCAAGCTGCGGTATTCCCTCCCTGTGGACCTGGGAGGGGGGGGGGGGACGAAAGAAAAGTAGAGTCAGACATAAAGCCTGAGTAAGTCTAGGACTATTCAGTCTATGAATAAAGAAATGAGCATGATAAGTACAAACTGGAAATGGGAAAGCATTATAAGCTAAGTTAAGTTGTCTAGATTTGAATGTACTATCGTACCCCATATTAATCTCTGCACCCCTATAAACTAGTTCCCAACAGGCACCCCATAATCAGGGTGAAGTGATCCATTTCTAATGATCGGCTCCTATTCGCATAGCTACATGTGTCTTACGGCCCCCGATGTTGTAGCTACCTATGCTGGTCCCACCATGGGGTGTATCAAGTCCCATGGTGGCGGCCCGACACAATTCTAGAATGCACAGGTATACTACTGGTGCCCAGTGCCTAATTTTTCTGCGCCGGAGTGTGTGCACGCCCGCACCCCGTTAGAACCTACACTGCTGCACCACCGCTGTCGATTTGACCTCTTACAGTCAGCCCAGTAATCGTGCCCCACCCTGCCTAGTTCAGGGTATCCTGATACACCTTGTAGGGTTACTGCTGAAAAGGGTCCCCCGCTACTAGGTTTTCTATTTCTAGCCAACATGCTAAGTTGGTTAAGTGTTCTGTATAAACCTAACCCCCAATCAGTCTGTATAGTTTAGCATGTTTAATTTGATTAAGTATTAATTCAATTTACTTAATCCTATAAATCCTGACTCAGCCTTAATTGTCTTATTAAAGCCTCGACCACTCACATTAGACAGGTATTGTTGTGACTGTCTATTGCCGGTTGGGTCCGGGCAGTCTTACGTCACAACTCAGTCTAACCTCGGGTCTTTATTGGGCTCAGTGTTTAACTACCCACATTGGATAGGTATTGTTGTGACTACTGGACAGCCGGGCGGGTCCGGGCAGGTTTACGTCACAACTCAATCCAACCTCGGGTTAAACACATCGTATTTTCTAAGTTACATATTTTGTCTCTTTTCTTTTTATATGTAAATATTTGTAGTCCATTATTCAAATTCATCTTTATTGGGTAAAATTAATTTATACCACTTAAATGTTCTCAAAGTCGCTGGCATGCATCAAACATGCCAACACATATGTTTTATATTTTTAACCCAACGTCATTACCCCCGTTTTATACGTTCGCTAAAATATAACATATGTTGGGCTTTAGCATTTAAGCCCAACTTAGCCACAAGAAAAAGGGGAGGCTTAGAACATGGTGTTTATATATTCTAAGTAACATCAAAAGGGGTGTGTGAACGCATGAACTTGCAACATAACGATCTAATTAACATAAATTAGGCACTTGTGAACTTGCATTGTAATAGCATAACATCTTGACATAAAACATACCTAAACATGAATCATGGTTTTAATCTAATCATGTAAACTTTTGTTTAAAGCATGAATCTAACTTAATCATGTGCCACATATATTATCATATGTTTTCTGACAACAACCTAAGCCTAAAACATATTTTGTTTGGGCATAAAGTTAAACATAAACTAGCCATGTTCATAAAGTCAACACAAGTTCACAAAGATGCTTACTTTTGTCACTAATACAAAAGTATGGTTTTACACTTGAATCATGATGCCTATTTCAACATAAATTCATATGAATCATAATACCCAAATGAATCCAACTACACTAAAAATGATCATAAAAATATACATAGAAGGATCTAAAATCATGTTGGCATAATAGCGAATCATATACTTGCATGAGTTTCAACTTGGTTGTAATAAACTACTACAAACATATAGTTGTTAACTTTCAACATGAATCATATACTTGCAAATATCCAATAGGTCTAACATCATTATACCACAACATCCCAAATCTATTCATAATTAGAATCACAGCAACATACAATTATGAATTATCATCACCACAAATTAAGTACAATTCCATTTCTCATTTTACACAAATCAAAACTCAATTATTCATTCACACCGGAATAGCACTCTACTTACAATGTATGACGAATCTTCAATTCAGGATTCTGAATTCTGAATTTGGAGATGCTATCCTTTGTTGTAGGCGTTGTTTTGATTTAATTGTCGTGGCTTTAAGCTTTTGAATCAACTCCTAATCGTATCTCAATTTTGATGGCTACTCCTAGCCTTTCTTCAGCAGCATGACGGTCTCATTCTCATTTTTACTTGTGTGAATTAGGTGGAGTCTTAGGTCCTTTTTATAGAGTTTGTGAATTGATTAGAGCCGTCGATGGAGCTTAGATTAATATTAGACGTTCGTTTGAAAGAGAAACCAATCAGGAGCTGACACCTAGCCCTAGTGACAAGACAAAGCACAGAAATTCGGCCAAGCACAGACCAGGCCAGCCAGGAGGGACTAGGTTTGACCTGACTCAGGGGCCAGGTCGACTACCCAGTCGACCCCCAGGTCGACTACCCAGTCGACCGGGGTGCCTTGGGTGGGAAAATTCCCGCCCAACCCAATCTTGGTCCGATTTTTGAATTTTGAACTCATTTCTAAACTGTTTCTGTCTGTTTGAATTTTAAACTGAATTCTGAAACTTCTAGAGGTCATATCTCCCTCATACGGAGTCCGTTTTACGCAAACTCGGACTCTATCTCAAGCAGAATTCCGAGACGAACGCAATGGCGTATCTCGTTTCCCTTAATTCTTTGATTTGAAATTAATTATACTTTAATTTTTGAATTTCACTGTTATAGAATATACGGGGTGTTACATTCTCCCCCACTTAAAAGGATTTCGTCCCCGAAATCTTCAAGTTTAGGAAGAATGTATATCCTAACATCCAAACGTCCATCTACTCATACATCAAACACGAGTATCCATTGTCCTTAAAAGACTTCTAATGCTTCATGATCATATGCGAAGTGTGTGTACATGTACTTATCTAATGCAAAATCAGTCGGTCTACTGATTCATTTGACCTCCTTAATGCAAATTATGTAAGTGTCATGAATCCATTATTTATGCAAACCTTCCTATTCATGATTCTACATGAGTGCACAATCATTCGTATAAATGCAACATCCATATGACAACACATTAAACTTCAACCATATACGAATATAAATACATATATGAATATGCGATATGAAGTGACTGAGCCGATCTAAAACCTAGATTGTGTGTGTATATGCAACCACGAGCAACCACCAGCAATCACTTGCAACCACTTGCAACCATCATCCATAACATGCTTCAATTACATGTTTTCATCCAAAGGGTTTCTACCTAAAAGATAAGGTCGAGGAGATATACCTAAAAAGATAGATAAAAGCGCAACTTAAGGAAAAAGAAAGATCAAAGATGTACCCTCAAAAAGAAAAGGGTAGGCTACGCGTATTCTAGCCTCAGTTTCCCAAGTCGCGTCTTCCTCGGCGTCGCTCCACTGAACTTTGACGAGCTTGACTTCGCGGTTGCGTAGCTTTTTCACTTCAGTTCCTAAGATGCGTGTTGGAACTCTTCTCACGGTTGCTTCGCGTTCCACTTCGGCTTTTTCTAGAATGCTAGGCTCTACTATTTCAGCAGACTCGTGTAAACACATCCGGAGGTGAGAAACATGAAAGACGTTGTGAACTCCGGCCAGCTTTTCGGGTAGCTCTAATCTATAGGCCATCTTCCCAACCTTCTCGATGATAGGAAACGGCCCTACGAACCTTGGTGCAAGCTTCGCTGTGGTTCCAAAACGAACAACGTTTCTTAGAGGAGATACCTTAAGAAAAACTCTGTCCCCAACCTCAAACTCAAGGTCGGTCCTTCTCTTGTCCGCGTAGGATTTTTGTCTATCTTGGGCCGTCTTCATCCTTCTTCATATCAAGTCTACTTTCTCCGAAGTCTCTCGGATCATATCTGGTCCAAGTATGAGCTTGTCAGTAGACTCCCACCAACAAGTGGGCGATCGGCACGGTCTTCCATATAAAGCTTCGAAGGGTGCCATTCCGATGGTGGCTTGGTAGCTGTTGTTGTAGGCAAATTCCACCAAAGGAAGATGGTCTTCCCATGTCCCTCCGAAGTCAAAGACGCACAGTCTTAAAAGGTCCACCAAAACTCTGTTCACTCTTTCTGTTTGGCCATCGGTTTGGGGGTGATAGGCTGTACTCAAGCATAACTGTGTGCCTACCGCTTCTTGCAGACTCCGCCAAAACTCACTTGTGAAGATAGGGTCTCGGTCACTAACAATGCTGGAGGGTATTCCATGGAGTCGAAAAATCTCCTTGAGATAAAGAGATGCTAGGGATGAGGCAGTCCTTTTACTCTTGACAAGTAAAAAGTGGGCGCTTTTAGTAAGCCTATCCACTATTACCCAAATGCTAGTGTTGCCTCTTCTAGACCTAGGTAGCCCATCAATGAAGTCCATTGAAATGCTATCCCACTTCCACTGCGGGACCTCTAGAGGATGGAGCAGACCGCCAGGCTTCTTCTACTCCGCCTTAACTTGTTGGCAAGTCATACACTTAGAAATGAAATCTGCCACGTCCTTCTTCATGCCGCTCCAAAAGAAAGTTCTCTTTATGTCCTTGTACATTTTATCTCCGCCTGGATGTATCGTCATCTTGGAGTGATGTGCTTCTTCGAGATCCGTCTTTACTAAATCCCTTGTCCGTGGGACGCATAGTCTTCCGTCTCGCCTTAACCAACCCTTATCGTCGATGGAGTATCTTTTGAGGTGACTTGAAGTCTCACCCCTAATTAGCCTATCAATCGTCTCCACAAGCTGAGGGTCTTCGCGTTGTGCTGTCCCTATTGATTCCACTAAAATCGGGCGTACTTCGAGAGATGCTAGCAAGCCCGGTACAAAATCGGAGGAAGGCCTAAAGTTAAAACTGGCTATATACTCCAAGCTTTGCCTTTCTATAAAGAGCGGGCTTAGGGTCAGTTTCTTTCGGCTCAACGCGTCTGCCACTACGTTGTCTTTGCCCGGAGTGTAGGAGATCTCGAAATCGTACGAGGCAAAAAACTCCATCCATCTCTGTTGCCTCAAGTTAAGATCTTTCTGCGAGAAAAGATATTTCAATGATTTATGGTCAGTGTAAAGTTCGAACTTCTCACCTAGGAGATAGTGTCGCCAAGACTTAAGTACAAAGACGATGGCGGCTAACTCAAGATCGTGGGTCGGGTAGTTCTTTTCATGAACTTTCAATTGCCTTCCACCATAAGCTACTACCCTTCCTTCTTGCATCAAGACAGCGCCTAGTCCTGTCCTGCATGCATCCGTGTATACTGTGAACATCTTGCTTCCATCTGGCAACGTCAGAACTGGGGCTGTTGTAAGAGCCCTTTTTAGTCGTTGGAAAGCAAACTCGCAATCCAAGTCCCAATTGAACACTAGATTCTTCTTTGTCAGCCTTGTGAGTGGATCTGAGATTCTCGCAAAATCCCTTATGAATTTTCGGTAGAAACCTGCTAGTCCTAGAAAACTTCGGACCTCAGTTGCATTCCTTGGTGTCTTCCAATCCTGTACCGCTACTACCTTAGCAGGGTCCACAGCTAACCCTTTCTTGGATACTACATGCCCAAGAAACCTTACTTCCTCTCTCCAAAAGTGGCACTTGGAGAATTTGGCTTTTAGCTGATGGACTCGCAGAGTTTCCATGATTGCCCTTAGGTGCTGAGCATGCTCTTCTTCACTATTTGAGAAGATCAAGATATCGTCTACAAAGACCACTACGAACTTGTTGAGGAATTCTCTGAACACCCTACTCATCAGGTCCACGAAGTAAGCGGGTGCGTTTGTCAAGCCGAAAGGCATGACAGGCCATTCAAAGAAGCCGTCTGGGGTTCTGAATGCTGTCTTATCGATGCTATCTT
Source organism: Allium sativum (assembly GCA_030737875.1). Classification (NCBI taxonomy): domain Eukaryota; kingdom Viridiplantae; phylum Streptophyta; class Magnoliopsida; order Asparagales; family Amaryllidaceae; genus Allium; species Allium sativum. The sequence continues at coordinate 517,266,065 of CM060924.1, forward strand.
CAGCCACACTTAGCTGATGAAATCCGATCGCTAAATCGAGTTGGGAGAAAACTGACGCTCCTACAAGCTGATCAAACAGATCGTCAATTCTGGGGAGAGGGTGCCTATTCTTTTTCGTTAGCTTGTTGAGCTCCCTATAGTCAACACATAGACGGAGTGAACCATCCGCCTTTGTGGCGAACACCCCTGGAGCGCCCCATTCTGAAATGCTGCTTCTAATGAACCCCTTCTCTAGAAGCTCTTTAACCTGTTTACTGAGCTCTCTCCTTTCCCGTGGAGCCATGTGTCTAACGGGCAACGCAACGGGCTTTGCATTATCTACAAGATATATACGGAAGTCTATCTCCCGCTTCGGAGGTAAGCCCTTCACTTCTTCGAAGACATCCGGATATTCACGGACCACTTTAACCGATTGCAAACTCTCAACAGAAGCATCTAGCGATTCAAGATAACTAAGCATAACCGCATACGAGGGATTACAAGTAATTTCCAGAGTGTTAACGAGTTGGGTCAGAAGCCTAACCACCCTTTTCTCACAATCAAGGATGGCACCATTACTGGATAGCCAATCCATACCCAAAATAAAACCATATCCCGAGAAGCCCAAAACAAAGGCACTACATCTAAATTCTATGCTTAGAATAGAAATTTTCAATCCCACACAGATCATAGACAAATGAGCTGGGACCTCGATTGGATTTGAAACAATTAAGGGGTCCTCTACCATACTAGTTTCTAGGTGCAGAGATTCTACTAAAGCAGATGAAATAAAGGAGTGTGATGCACCAGAATCAAATAAAGTGCGAACTGGGTGATCATAAAGATAAACTACACTTTCTACAGAAGTATTTATACCTCGCTGTTGCAGAGGTGGCGCTTCTAGCACATGAACCTGTGCCCCTGAGGTGGATCCAACCCTCTGCCCTCGCTTCTTTGGGCAATCCTTAGCCATGTGGCCTGTCTCACCGCAAGAAAAGCACCCACCATTCAACTTGGCCTTCTTTTCCGGCAATCTTTCACTAAGTGCCCCCACTTTGCCACAGAAATTACACTTCCTCTTCTCTTGGGACTTGTTGTCTTTCCCGCCCTTCTTAAAGTTTGTCTTCTTAGGCTGTAAACCCTCTTTCTTCCCTTGAGAGCTTTCTGCCTTTGCCTCCTTCTTGCCCTTATCCTCTTCATTCAGCAATGCCATCTGCACCAACCTTTCATACGTAGCTCCCATAGGTATATGGGTCATGGCCAAGCTGTGTAATGGCTCATTCAATCCTTTGACAAAGCGGAGAGCCTTCTTGTGCGGGGTGTTGACTAGGTCCAGTCCGAACCTAGACAGTTGATCGAACTGATTAACGTACTCTTTGACTGTCATATTCCCTTGTTTAAGAAATAAGAATTTTTCCAATTGAAGACTCCTTTCATCTTCTGAGAGAAATTTAGCCTCAAACCTCGCCCTAAAGTCGTCCCATGTTTCCACTGGTCTTTCTGCATTGGTAACTTCCCACCAGTAGGAAGCCTCGCCTTTAAGTAGCCATACTGCCAGTTGTACCTTCTGCCTATCTTCTACTTCAAAGATGACGAATAAGTCCTCGGTTTCCTTCAGCCAGTTCCTGGCTGCCACGAAGGACTCGGTTCCATGAAAGTCCTTCCCTCCCATAGCTTTGAAATCTTTACATATCTTAGCAAAAGCATTACCACGCGGAGGAGGTGGAGGAGGAGGTGCTGCTGCAGCTGGATGATTTTCTGCAGCTGGATGATTTCCTACAGCTGGGGGAGGAGGAATAGTGGGACCTGGCTGATTGGCCCTTGCTTCTAAGAATCGTCTGAACCAACCAGGTATTGGTACACCCTTTGGCAAGTTAAGTTCTTCGGACATGCTGAAACAAAAAGGATAGATTCAAAACGAAGGATAAAAGATAGTACCTATGGCTTTGGGGGACTATGCCTTTTTAAAATAAAATAACATTTTTTTTTCTTTAAAAATGCTTCTTTAAATTTTCTTTTGAAAATAAATTTTCAAAACTTTTTATCTTATCTGGTAAACCTATGCTCTGATACCAAGTGAAACACCCCACCTCCGTTAGGGTCACTCTCAAAGGGAATGCCCTAATTTTGGTGGAGGTTTATAAGTATAAGTCATAGATACACAAGACAGATATAAGTACACATATTTTTGAATAGCGGAAAACAATGGCAACTTTTATTTCATCAAAATACGTGTTACACAAACCATGCCATAATTGTCTTACAATACTTCAAAAAACATTACATTTTCATAACTGTCTTGATTTCATAACTTAAAGAAGCATAAAAACATAAGTAAACTGCATAAGTCCCCATAGTTGTTATCCAAAGCCATAGCCCAAAACGAAAGAGATCCAAGCAATACATTCTTTCTCTTCAAGCTGGATGTGAAAACTGGTCAAGCTGCGGTATTCCCTCCCTGTGGACCTGGGGGGGGGGGGGGAATGAAAGAAAAGAAGACGAAAGAAAAGTAGAGTCAGACATAAAGCCTGAGTAAGTCTAGGACTATTCAGTCTATGAATAAAGAAATGAGCATGATAAGTACAAACTGGAAATGGGAAAGCACTATAAGCTAAGTTAAGTTGTCTAGAGTCGAATGTACTATCGTACCCCATATTAATCTCTGCACCCCTATAAACTAGTTCCCAACAGGCACCCCATAATCAGAGTGAAGTGATCCATTTCTAATGATCGGCTCCTACTTGCATAGCTACATGTGTCTTATGGCCCCCGATGTTGTAGCTACCTATGCTGGTCCCACCATGGGGTGTATCAAGTCCCATGGTGGCGGCCCGACACAATTCTAGAATGCACAGGTATACTACTGGTGCCCAGTGCCTAATTTTTTTGCGCCGGAGTGTGTGCACGCCCGCACCCCGTTAGAACCTACACTGCTGCACCACCGCCGTCGATTTGACCTCTTACAGTCAGCCCAGTAATCGTGCCCCACCCTGCCTAGTTCAGGGTATCCTGATACACCTTGTAGGGTTACTGCTGAAAAGGGTCCCCCGCTACTAGGTTTTCTATTTCTAGCCAACATGCTAAGTTGGTTAAGTGTTCTGTATAAACCTAACCCCCAATCAGTCTGTATAGTTTAGCATGTTTAATTTGATTAAGTATTAATTCAATTTACTTAATCCTATCAATCCTGACTCAGCCTTAATTGTCTTATTAAAGCCTCGACCACTCACATTAGACAGGTATTGTTGTGACTGTCTATTGCCGGTTGGGTCCGGGCAGTCTTACGTCACAACTCAGTCTAACCTCGGGTCTTTATTGGGCTCATTGTTTAACTACCCACATTGGATAGGTATTGTTGTGACTACTGGACAGCCGGGCGGGTCCGGGCAGGTTTACGTCACAACTCAATCCAACCTCGGGTTAAACACATCGTATTTTCTAAGTTACATATTTTGTCTCTTTTCTTTTTATATGTAAATATTTGTAGCCCATTATTCAAATTCATCTTTATTGGGTAAAATTAATTTATACCACTTAAATGTTCTCAAAGTCGCTGGCATGCATCAAACATGCCAACACATATGTTTTATATTTTTAACCCAACGTCATTACCCCCGTTTTATACGTTCGCTAAAATATAACATATGTTGGGCTTTAGCATTTAAGCCCAACTTAGCCACAAGAAAAAGGGGAGGCTTAGAACATGGTGTTTATATATTCTAAGTAACATCAAAAGGGGTGTGTGAACGCATGAACTTGCAACATAACGATCTAATTAACATAAATTAGGCACTTGTGAACTTGCATTGTAATAGCATAACATCTTGACATAAAACATACCTAAACATGAATCATGGTTTTAATCTAATCATGTAAACTTTTGTTTAAAGCATGAATCTAACTTAATCATGTGCCACATATATTATCATATGTTTTCTGACAACAACCTAAGCCTAAAACATATTTTGTTTGGGCATAAAGTTAAACATAAACTAGCCATGTTCATAAAGTCAACACAAGTTCACAAAGATGCTTACTTTTGTCACTAATACAAAAGTATGGTTTTACACTAGAATCATGATGCCTATTTCAACATAAATTCATATGAATCATAATACCCAAATGAATCCAACTACACTAAAAATGATCATAAAAATATACATAGAAGGATCTAAAATCATGTTGGCATAATAGTGAATCATATACTTGCATGAGTCTCAACTTGGTTGTAATAAACTACTACAAACATATAGTTGTTAACTTTCAACATGAATCATATACTTGCAAATATCCAATAGGTCTAACATCATTATACCACAACATCCCAAATCTATTCATAATTACAATCATAGCAACATACAATTATGAATTATCATCACCACAAATTAAGTACAATTTCATTTCTAATTTTACACAAATCAAAATTCAATTATTCATTCACATCGGAATAGCACTCTACTTACAATGTATGACGAATCTTCAATTCAGGATTCTGAATTCTGAATTTGGAGATGCTATCCTTTGTTGTAGGCGTTGTTTTGATTTAATTGTCATGGCTTTAAGCTTTTGAATCGACTCCTAATCGTCTCTCAATTTTGACGGCTACTCCTAGTATTTCTTCAGCAACATGACGGTCTCATTCTCATTTTTACTTGTGTGAATTAGGTGGAGTCTTAGGTCCTTTTTATAGAGTTTGTGAATTGATTAGAGCCGTCGATGGAGCTTAGATTAATATTAGACGTTCGTTTGAAAGAGAAACCAATCAGGAGCTGACACCTAGCCCTAGTGACAAGACAAAGCACAGAAATTCGGCCAAGCATAGATCAGGCCAGCCAGGAGGGGCTGGGTTCGACCGGGCTCAGGGGCCAGGTCGACTACCCAGTCGACCTGGGTGACCCAGGTCGACTACCAAGCCGACCTGGGTGACCCAGGTCTACTACCCAGCCGACCTGGGTGCCTTGGGCGGGAAAATTCCCGCCCAGCCCAATCTGGGTCCGATTTTTGAATTTTGAACTCATTTCTGAACTGTTTGTCTGTTTGAATTTTAAACTGAATTATGAAACTTCCGGAGGTCATATCTCCCTCATACGGAGTCCGTTTTACGCAAACTCGGACTCTATCTCAAGAAGAATTCCAAGACGAATGCAATGGCGTATCCCGTTTCCCTTAATTCTTTGATTTGAAATTAATTATACTTTAATTTATGAATTTCACTGTTACAGAATATGCGGGGTGTTACATAAACCATCACAAATCATCCTAACAACTAAATTCTGCCAAAATGCTCCCTACTCATGGCCTCCATCTTCATCTTGAGAGCTTCTAAGGAAAAAAGGAGCAATCTTTCTTCATCAAATCAAAGGAGCTACTTATTCTCAAGGGTTGTAGTGTTGCTACATCATTCCTAGAGCTTCTACAACGTCTCTATCTTGTTCTATTTGGTTCTAGTTCTCATAGCCACGCTTTGTAAGCCCCACTCTACTCTTAGATTTAAACTATGAAGTTAATATGAACATGTAGCAAGTTGAAATGGGATTTATGGTGTAATACTTGTCTTGGGGCTATATTTGTATGCATAGATCCATTTATGACTCTTTTGATCTATGATTGTGGAACTATCATGAACCTAGTACCGTTCATCTTGATTTTTGGGTAGAAAGCTATGAGCTTTATTTGGGGATTATGCATAATGCGACATAGAACCCCTCATAACCTTGATGTTAACTTGCCTATGATGTTGAACTACATGCTACCCACAAGTTTATCACTCTATGTCAACTATTATCATGTTATCACCTTTGCCTATGATGTTGAACTACATGCTACCCACAAGTTTATTTGCTAAGTTTGATGTCATACATGTTTTGAGGCTAATAATCCTATATGCTAGTTGTGACGAACACCTTTGCCTCAAATATCATCATGTTTAACTTATGACCAACTTTACCACCTTATGCCCATCTTGGTCATATTTTTATGTTCCTTGATTCACTTGTGTTGATGCGAATTTACGTGTGAATGGGAATACGTTATGGGTAGTTAGGCAAACTTGAAATGACATGAAAAACATGACTTGAAATGTGACATGAAACTTGATTATGCTTGAAAACTTGAATGTGGTCATGACATGTAGAAAACCATAAAGTGGCCAACTCGAGGTTGGGTTGAGTTTGTAGCGTAAATCTGCCGGGAACCGCCCGGCAAATCCAGTGGCTACAAACAATAGGACCCAATGTGAGAAGTTGGTCATATCGCGCTTGAAACCCGAGGTTAGACTAGGTTGTGGTGTAAAGCTGCCCGGACCCGCCCGACATATCCAGTAACCACAACAAAGTCTAATGTGAGAGGTTGGGTGCATTAAATTAATTAATGCCACATGTTAGGGTTAAGTCATGAACCACTTGGATACACTTAACCAACTTGATACATGATTGGATAGGGTTAACTACACTTAACCCGTTGGAAACCCTAGTTACGTGGTCCTTTTCAGCAGTAGCCCTCTTGGATGTATCACGATACCCTAGGTACTAGGCTAGGGTGGGGCACGATTACTGGGCTGATTGTAAGCGACCAGAAAGACGGCTAAGTAGGTGCGCCAGTGTAGGTTCAGGCGGGCTATGGTCGTGCACATAGTCCGGAGTTGAAAAATAACAGACATGGGCACCAGTAGGTTTAGACAGTGCGTGCTTGATTTGTGTCAGTGGTTGGCACCCTAGGACTTGATACACCCTAGGGTGGACCTAGCACAGTTGACTACATTTCGTGATTGGGCCGTATGACACCGACACTCGACGAGTTAGGCTTATAGGGAGCCGATCGACTAGACCGTGTAGTTGGACCTTGACTTGGGTCATCTCATGATATTGGGCCAAGGGATCATTTCTTGTTTATACTTAACATGGGTTAGAATACTAGTACTATTGGTGCAAAAACTAAACCTTGTATATGCGATGTCACACTTGATCTACCTTGTTATCTATTTATCATGCCAGTTAGTTACCATCTTTATGTTTCATCTCAGTTTCTCATGTTTAGTTAACTTCATTAGTTTTTATACTAATAGTAGGTGGGACTTACCAGTCTTTATGACTGACCCTTTTTCTTTCGCCTCTTTTCTTCCGTCCCCCCCCCCCAGGTTCTCAGGGAGGGAATACTAGTGCTTAGCTTGGACATTTGGCTTGCTTTCTTGACAGCTCATGTACGGTTTGGACTTGAGCTTGCTATGGCTTCACCACATCTATCTTGGGGATAGTTTACATTATGTTATTTTCAGTTTATGTTTTCTAGACTTGTGGTAGTTGGAAAATAATGACTAAGTACTTTGATGTAAGTTGACTATTTGGTTTTGAAATGGTTTACTATGGTTTTTAAATTTCTACCGCTGCTTTACTTATTTATTTATCTATGTTTTGTCTTGTGATATCTTTGTGCATGTTTACCTAGACAACACGCCTCCAAAGCTAGTGCATTCTCTTGTGAGTGGCCCTGGCGGAGGTGGGGTGTTACTACTAGATTCCTTCAACCTATAACTGATTCCTTGGCACTTACGATCACATAAACCATTGAGGACTCCATCCCTTGGACTGAGTCCCACTCGATTCAATCCACTGACTCGCAGCATCATTCCACTTTGAGTTATATGTCACTTCCGCTTTTGACCAATCTTGTACGAGTTTCCAGTTAAAGAATCAACACTACTTTGATGGTAATTACCACCCCACAAATGCTATCAGCTATTGAGACCACCATCAAGCTCCTAAAGATCCCTGCTTGTCACCTTTAGATACCCGACCACCAAACATCAACCATGATGGATCAGTTTAGGTCCAACCCCTATGGATCGATATCGGTCCATAAACTTAGCCAGTTTTTGGCTAAGTGTTGGACTAGTTCATTCGTCACCTTGAATATATCCCTCTGATCCATCCACATCTCAAATTGGCTTTCCAAAGCTTCAACTTCCAGTCCATCGACGGGTATTTGAGCGTTTTCACTTGGACCCATCTAGTCGTCTCTAAACTTTGCACGAGAGCTGCCTTAGACCTCTCTATGTCCCGCAAGAATTTTCAACACCCCATGGCCAACTGTGATGGATCAGTACTGGTCCATAGGCTATGGACCAATACTGGTCCATGTACTTAGTGTATTTTTCAATGAAAATTCCTAAGCACCATCCCGGTACTCTCTAGAGCTTCTCTGCCAGGATTAATCTGAATCTGATCATCATAACCTCTGATTTGCTCCATTCTTCGATTCTACATCCTATGACACATAATTTATATTAACAAATCACGCATAACATATAGTTCAATCAGTCAAACAACAATTCATCCAATTTCAAATATGAACAATCATATGAGTGCATACAAACATGATTATATCATGAAAATCACAAAATTAGCATAGCTTGATCTTAAACACATATAAAACATGATAGATCTAGCGAATTACATGATATATGACCAAACTAGATTATCCTAGGGTCGTCTAGATCTGAATTAAACATGCATGATCCTGTTTCAGGTAAAATTAGCATATAAGGTATTTGATTAACTTAATTAACACATATAATTCGTAGTAAGCACATGAAAGATCTCTATAACTCACTGAAATTAAGATCTTTTGCAACATAGATGAAATCAAATCTTGACAGCGAAGAAACAATGATGAAAACACTTGAATTCATTGCAAAACAGCGAGATCCGATATCCATTGTTGTGGATTTTGGTTCTAGATATGATTTAGAATGATTTGAGACATATATTAGGATTTGGGGAATTAGGTTGAACCGGAGATTCACAAATGTGTGGAATGAGTAGAAGAATCCTAATCCTCTCTTCATACCCCATATTTATATCTTAGGTCATTAAACTAATGGGATCACTAATCAACTCATTGGCTATTAATTAACCTGACCATCAGAAATAAAAACTTAAAACAACGATTTCTATCAAATTACTGGGCTAAATCTTGAATGTCACCAATCTACGGAATGGTCAACCACCAACCCGATCCGATGATACCAAGTACAACACCTTACTTGGTCCTCAGTAAAATTTATGGTTAAAACAGCAAGTCTTATGGGTAAAATGGTCACAATATGATTTGGTAAAAATTGTGAACATGTATCACATCCCTATGAAAAACACATTTAATATTTTGAGGATGATACGACACTAAGGAATTAAATGGAATTATTTTACGATCCTCTAATATGTAAAATACGGGTCATTACAAAATCTCCTACAGAGAATTCCAAATTCTTTCTTCTCTCATCAGCGTAACTTTTTCGACAATCTTAGGTTGCCATCTTCCATTGACAAGTGATCTCAATCTTATCCATCATTTCCCTTGTCATTTCTGGCCTAAGTTCCAATTTTTATCCACTTTCTAATCAATAAGAAGGTGAATTACATGGCCTACCATATAACATCTCAAACGGTGTCACAGCAATACTCAATTGATAACTGTGGTACTCATGCATAGCCCGATTCCCAATGTTCTTGCAAACTCTTCCAGAATCCCTGGTAAGCAAAGGATCTCAATCACCTATTATGGCCTTAGGTATTCCATGGAATTGAACTATATATTTAATGCATAATTTAGCCAATTAGGATGTCGTTTTAGTAGATTTGACAGGAATGAACCTTGCCTTTTTATTCATGCAATCCAAAACAACCCATATACCATCATGTCATACTAAGCCTTGATAATCCATCAATACTTGTTCCCCCTTCCATATAGAAATCTTCAATGGTTGCAGAGTTCTACCCGACTTCTTCTGCTCAGCTTTAACCAACTAACAATTCATACACTTCGAGATAAATCTCCCAACATCCCCTTTTATACCATCCCAATGGTAAACTTTATTCATATCTCGATACACTTTTTATCATCAGGATGAATAGTCTGTCTAGAGTGGTGACGTTCTTTCAGAACCTCAACTCTCAATCCATCTATGTCAGGAATAACCAATCTTCCAACCTTATGAAGACAATCATCTCGGTCGATTTTGTACCCCTTCATTTCCTCAGACTCAATTCTCTTTCCAATCTTTGAAGTATCTCATCAAGCATAGCATATTTCTCTAGCCATTTCCAATCCTTTCGATGAGAGTGGGTCTAATCAATAAGCTCGCCAACTTCTCAGGCTCTAAATCACAGTGAGGACTGAGATCAAATCTAGCCAAATACTGTAGGTACTTTCATTTGGTTAACATAGCTTCTAAGCTCGTGTGTCTTCTACCCAATGCTTCGGTTACTGCGTTATCTTTTCCTCGAGTATAGGCAATCCCAACATCATACGACACTAGAAACTCTAACCATTATTGCTGCCAAAGATTCAAATCCTTTTGGGATAAAAGATACTTCAGTGACTTAAGATCCATAAATAACTCGAATCTATCTCCCAATAGATAATTCCCCACATCTTTAAAGCAAACATTATTGCTGCCAACGCCAAATCATGAGTAAGGTAATTCCTTTCGTGCAGCTTAAGTTGTCGACTCGCGTAAGCCACAACTTTCTCTTTATGCATTAGCACTACTCCTAATCTAGTACTACATGCATCTGTATACACAACCATCTCGTCGTTCCCACTCAGAGTAACCGATACACAAGAATCTCACTAATTTCTCTTTTGAGATGTGACACCCCACGTCCCTCAATGTCACCTATATGAGGATGTATTAAGTTCTGTGAAGCGCAATAATAATATAGAGACTAATTTCACAAGACATAATATGAAATGCAAAGGAAAATTTTCAGACCTTTATTTAATTAATCCAAGTACAACATTTCAGTTTTCAAATACCAAATAAAAGACAATCATAACCATTTGTCTCGTGAAAATATGAACCATCAAAGCATAAGTACAAAACCATAAAATTCATATCCCTCATGGGTCATAACAATAAACATAAAAAAGTAACTGAAACAATACATCGAGAGATAAATAATCCAAGTCCAACTAAAAATAATCACGTCACTGCTACAATCCACCACCCTGAGAACCTGGGAGGAAGGAAGAGATAGAAGGAAAAAAATAGGTTAGACATAAAGTTCGGCAAGTTCCAGTGATTTTTAGCATAAGCATAAGATAAGAAGTATCAAGAAAGACAAATGATACTTGATAAGAAATGGAGTAAAATACACAAGTATGATATAAACGAGATAAGGTAAGATCGAGTATGCTTCTCTTTCATATCCCAAGAACAAATCTCTGCACCAACTATCAAAATATCAAGATTAGGTTTTTGTTACACCCCACACTTTTCTACACCAAAAATTTGACAAAAATCAAAACTTGAACACATCCAAGCATGGAGAGTGTATATCTGGTACCTGCAATAAATGGGCATGAACATAATCAGAGTATGATAAAGAAAACTCAAAGTGGAAACAAAAATAGGATAACAAGTATTAACTCAAGTAACTACCTTTTTCAAAGTAACTCACTTTGTCAATACTGAGCATGAGAGAGAACGAGAACTGAAAGCCAAACTTAATTATTTGTGATAACCCGACCTTCTCTATGAGACTTGGGAGGTTGTAATGGGGGGGGGGGTCAAAACAACAAGTTCTAGTGACTAAGTAATGTACAACACATACTTATAACACAGATATATTCCATTTGGTTCAATCCAAGCGATATGCCTGACAAGATTAGTGATTCTAAACCAACCTTGTTAATGTTTACGCATGACTCTACTACTCTCCCCAAAGTCGTGTATCCAAATTATATTACCGAGATATGACATTTACATACATTTTTGTGAAGCATTTATACCATAGCTTAACTGGTTAATTATATCAAGAGTGGGCCCCCAATACGGGGTTTCTATATCTGTTCGCATTTACTATTCTTTATTATTTATCGCTTGACTATCACTAGTAGATAGGGTGGATTCTTCCTGATCGCTTAAGACCCTTGGCGGACCAGTTGGTCACTTGTTAACTCTCGATAATGTGTTCAACGTTAACATAAACTAGATGGCACTAGCTACGGGCCATACTAGTTAAGGCTTCCATCATTCACGCATATACCCTTAACCCGCATAAGGTGAGAGAAGGTATTTTATCGTTCGTTACACCTTCAACTGACCTTATTAGATAACCTCCTTAGTCGATTATTTCTGCCCATATGATAGGTGGCCATATCTAACTTTTTTTTGTTTCCAGATTTGGGTAGGCCCACACATGCCATTTAAGACCCATATATTGAAAAACCTATTCCTAGGTGGACTCTTTAACCTTAGTCACTTAGCCTTTCAGGACCCAGGAAGCGAACTATACGTGAAGGTTATTTGTAACGACCCGGATTTTTGAACAGGTTAATTTTAGATATTTAATAATTTTTTTAAATACTGAGTTGATAATAAATGAATTTTTATATTTATGTTATCGATTTAAATATCGATTTCGACTTAATATCGTATATATTAAATTATCAAAATAAGGAATCAACGAATAACTGAATTCAAAGTTAAAACTGATTTGAAAACAGTTCAGATAATCAATACAAAACTTTTGTTAGAATAATAATATTAATTGATTATCGAAGAATTATTTGTTTTATAATTAATTTAAATCAATTTAAATTAATATCTTCTCCATATGATCAAATGGGGTTTCGATACCTGTCCCAGTGTGTTTAGAATAGCGGTTTTACCCTAGGAACGTAAGTGCTTGGGTCCAGAAAGGAGTTCAGAGTCATAGGGTATTTTAATTGGAGGGTACAGGATCAAAAACTAATTAAATTAAAATAAATTTCCTTTATTTTGTGGATAAAAATAAAACAGCAAAGACAAAAGAAAGGGGCCTCGCTGTTCATTTTTAAAACTACATCACTTTTCTTTAAAATCACCACTTACCCTTTTCGTTCTCTTTTTCATTATCGTTCATTACGTGGAAAAAGGAATGAAGCCACCTCTTTTTCATTTGCTTAGAAAGTCGAACTAACTCAAATCAAAATCACAAAATCCCTAGAGCTTATCCCTTTGAAGCCGATAAGATGGATTTTCATTTCGATGAGTACCAGAAGACGCAACAGCAGTTTCAACGAGGATCGATTCAAGGATTGAGCAGCATAGCGATACGTTGTTGAGGGAGCTATGAGCAAATCTATGTCGATTGTGTCAATGGGGATCTCGTATTTTGGTGGGGACGTTGCAGTTCAAGACTGGAGAAAAGGTCTATGTAGATGGAAGATCGATCATTTTCGGTGAGTTCGAGCTTCACTCTGAGGAGGTCGAGATCATATTGAATGGAGAGGTGGAGTTTGATTTTGCGAAGAATAAGTGGTATGCGACAGTATAATTTGGGAAGTGCGATTTGTAAATCTGGGAACGTTAGTTGGTGAGTTGCGACGTTCAGCATGGCAGCAAGAAGTGGGAATTAGGGAGTCGAACAAGGGATTTTGGATGTTATGCTGTTAGCAGTTTTCGGTCATGATAGTGGAAGGAGCAGTAGGTGTTCGATGGAATCCCGGAACGGTGGAAGTTAGTATGCGGGCTGAGTGGCATTAGAAATGGATCAGTGATTTTTCTTTGAGATTTGTTCCACCGTTAGTCGAGTGGTTTGGCAGAGATAGTAAGGCAAATAAACTCATTCAAGTTGATTCATAAGGTGCGATATATCAAAATCAAACAGGATATTCGACAACTGCAGTCACGGTGAGTAAATCTCACTCACCATTTTATTAGAATTATTTTTAGTTGTTAAAAATAATTGATTGTTGCTTGGATGCGTTTAAATACTTTTGTGTTGATTTTATATTAGTTATTTAGGATAGACTATTATATATATGTTGGGTTGATGATTAGATTGTTCCCGTAGTATCATTAGCGGATGCCCGCGGTACCATTAGCGGATGATTTCCCTATGCGCCCCACAAATATATATTAGTGGATGACCTCCATACCGCGATATCCTGCCTCGAAGCAGGATGGGTATTACTATATTGACTAACGTCCGTGGATGCAGGAAAACAGGTTGGAGGGATCCAACTAGATCCTCAAAAATATATTATCTGTTTATTTATTTATTTGCATATATATCGTCATATATGATGTGTTAGAAGACCTGAAATAAATAATTGGTTGTTTGGTGTTTAAATATCACCGGGCCTAAGTGTTGATATTTAAAAATATCACGAAAAGGAATATTTCAGATCTAAAGGGAAAATCCTATTTTTCTAAAATAGAATTTGAATTTAGAATGGAATAAAAATACTAACTTGTTTTAAAGAATCAAAACAAGTAGTTCATTTATAAACAAACTTTATAAATGAAGTAAAATGAATTTTTCATTTGGATGATTCAAGAAATAAAGTATACAAGAGTGAATCTGAAAAGGGAAGATAAATTTTCCAAAGTAGAAATATTGATTTCAATTGAATTTGAAATCGAGACTTGGTTAACATAGAAACAAGTGAAATAAAAGGTGTTTGTAAATAAAAAGGAAAAAATTTTATCATTTGGATAATTTAGATATTTTAAATTCAAATGTGAATTTAAAATAAGAACTTAGAATCATTTTAAATAACATACGATTAACTTTATTCCAATATTCGGAATATAAATAAAGTTGAATAAATCCTTAGTGTAATAACCCGGAAAATCTGAGCCAGTTTAAAATTTTTATTTTGGCAATTTTAGCGAATTTTGAATATTTAAAATAGATTATTTTAAATAATATCGACAAGAAATTTATTTTTGAATGTAATTAGAACGTATATATTATATACGTCGTCGTTAGAATATAAATATTTATATATAATTATAAATAGAATTGAAAATGGCGCGGTAGTTCGATAATTCGATTTCAAACTTCAATTGAATGTACCGGGTGCAAAACAATCCGGATTTTAGTGAAACCAAAAACATTAGGATCTAATTGATGATACCTTTCCAACGAATCCGAAAAATCAAAATTTCAAAGCGGGAATCAAAAGATACGTCCAGTTGAAAATTCTGAATAGTCGCTATGGAATTCTGGCCCTTAAAAATAGACATTTTGCAAACAACCTCGGATTTCGACGAAACCACTTTTGTTGGATCCGTGATGTCAAATTATTGCTAGATTTTAAATTTCATAATTTTCTGAATAAATATGTGAGCGTGGCAAAGGAAAACGCGTTTGACCAGTTTTAGTTGATTTTAATCGACTGGAAATTGGCCATTTTTCCAACGGTCTCAGAATTCGACGAAACTAGTTTTGTTAGGACCGTATCATCAATACGAAGCTAGAAAATATTTTTCGAGAATTTTTAGAGTTAGTATGTGACCCCGGTAATTTGAAATGTACGTTTAAAATTCAATATAATGATTTAAATGTGAATTTAAATGAAAACTGATCGAAACGATGGAATTGGCTTATGAAACATATCCCATTGTGTTCGAAATGGGGGTATTACGCTAGGGACGACAGGCGGTGGGTTCGATTTGGTGTTCGTATGTGAAACTTTCCTTTTTTGGAAATTAAAATTATATATAAATACACCCTCGGCCAATCAGATTTCACTAAACCCTAACCCAACTCAGGAAGCCGCCGCATTTGAAATTAAACGAACGAAATTGTCCCAATTTCAATCCAATATTTTCCTCAATTCAAATCGAATTAAAACCCAACTCAAAGATGAAGTTTAAAGAGATTTTGATGAGATTCGATTTCGTATAGGTTTGATAATGGTTCGTGGGAAATTCTACTCGATTTTCCCTCTCGAAGTCGCGCCGTTCATAGCCACCTTTCGACGCCGTGGGCCCACCGAGCTCCTCCAGTCTCTGGCCGCTGGTGGTGGCGTCCAAGCTCCACGCCGTGAGGTGTTCTGACCCGATTCCGGTCAAGGGCCGACGATGCAAGGAGGAAACCTAGTTTGGAGGATGTTGGGTTCAGGATATCGGCTGTTGCTTGTAAAAGAAGAAGTAAAAGGGAGCGGCCCTTATTTTGTTAATGAAGGTGATTAATTTTTGGTTAAGTACTTTGCTAATTAATTCAATAGTGTAATTAGCATATAAATACATCATTAAGTAATGATTTTGTTATATAAATAGAGTTGTTTTAAAATAAAATAACTTTGGTTTTAAAATATAAATGGCATGGATTTCTTTTTAAATAAAAAAAATTAGCATTGTTTCAAGATCAAAATGTATTGTTTTTGAAGATAAAATTAGCAATGTTTTTAAAAATAAAATTAGAATTACTTTTGAAAAATAAACATCTGTGATTTGAAAATATAAACTAGGGTATGATCTTTGAAAATATAAAATAGAATTTTTTTTTGAGAATAGAAACAGCATTGCTTTTGAAAATATAAAATAGCATTAATTATGTAAAATAAAATTGCATTGTCTTGAAAGATGTGATTTAAAAATAAATAACATCGCCAAAAAAAAACGACTTTTATATATTGAATAGCGAAGTAAAAAAACGATTTTTATATATTGAATAGTGAAGTAAAAATTCGATTTTTATATATTGAATAGCGAAGTAAAAATTCGATTTTTATATATTGAATAGCGAAGTAAAAATTCGATTTTTATATATTGAATAGCGAAGTAAAAATTCGATTTTTATATATTGAATAGCGAAGTAAAAATTCGATTTTTATATATTGAACAACGAAGTAAAAATTCGATTTTTATGTATGTAGTGGCTACGGTCAACGAAGGTGACAAAAAGGCGAGAACGACGAAGAATTCTGCAAAAGAAGAGTCAAGATGGTTGGATAGCTATCGGTGAGAACTCCTCACCTTTCAATTTCTTTTTCTAGTTATATATATATATACTAGGATGCAGACGGTGCTTAGTAGCACCCGACACCATCGTCCACAGACCATGGACTTGTTTGTTTGGTTGTGTAGTTGGTTAGATTATTTGGTTTAAATTGAATTGTTTTGTGAAATGAATGGATTTGATTGATGTGTGAATGGCGTGGGCCTTCACTAGATTGGGGATAAGGCTAGGCCTCGTCCCGTTTCTAGTATCGTGCCGTTATGCCGCCGGAATTTTCTAAAATAAGTTAGAAAAATAAAAATATCATTTTATTGAATAAATGAATTGAATAGAAATTCATATGTTGAAATAAAATGTTTTATCGTTAAAAATATAATTTTCAACGTGAATGTGAATAAATAAAATATTCATTTACAAACCGGACGGTTTGTTTATGTACACCTATTTGAAGGACATTGATTGGGTCGATAAATTTTACACATCGCCCAACTGCACAATTAAAATATGTGTTTGTTGATTTGAAACCCCACACGGGTGTTGGGATGAAATTTGAAGTTCACCCATCCTGATTGATTAAATATGTCGATCGATTGATTGACAGGCTGTTATAAGCGTTAGATATCTATATTTGATGCTTATACAGTGTAGTGCACTTTGGTTGATGGTTGATTATTTTTCCATGCTATTATATACGTGTGATGTATGAAATTCCATATAATTAACATTATATGGTGATGGATTGGGCCTCATTCCAATATAGAAAATAAAGAATATTATAAAATAAAGGTTCATGTGTTGACAGTACTCATCCGTTGAGATTAGTCATGTGTTGAACGAAATATTTGAAAAGGAATTATTTGAAATAGAAATATTTGAAATCGAAATATTTGAAAAGGAATTATTTGAAATAGAATTTGAAATAGAAATATTTGAAATAGATTATTTGAAAATAGAAATATATGAAGCCGTGTTGATTAGATTTACGCCATTTTGACGTGAACGATATTTATATCGATTTTAATCATTTTAAAATGAATATTGAAAAGTGATTTCGAAATCGAATATTTTGAAGTGGAATTCGAAATGAATTGAATATAAACAATTTAGAAATGAATTTGATTTAAATAGAAAACAAAACGAATTTGATTTAAATAGAAAACCAATTTGAATTGAATCGAATAGAAAACCAATTTGAATTGAATGGAATAGAAAACCAATTTGAATTCAAATTGAATAGAAAATGAATTGAATTTAAATTGAATAGAAAATGAATTGAATTCAAATTGAATAGAAAATAAATTGAATATATAACGAATTCAATTCGAATTGAAAACAAATTGCAATGAATTCAAATTGAATTGAAATTTGAATTGAATAGAGATGAATTTTAAAACGAATTTATAAGGAAGAATTCAATTTTGATTTGATTTGAAATGGAAGTTGAAAATGTTTTTAAAACGAATTCAAAACTATTTATAAAATTCGTTTTAAATAGAAATTGACGAAATATATATTTTATATATTATATATATAATATAATGGCCTGAATAGAACGCGCCGCGCCGCGGCAGTTCGTGAATTTCGACCATTTATTTCAAATGGACATTACGGGAGATCCGACCGTCGGATTCTCCTAAAACCGGAACCGTTGGGTTCGTATCGAAAAGAGCTTTCTAACGAATATTAGAAATTTGAAATCTAACGGTTGGATTTGGAGTTACGTCCAAATCAAATTTGAAAAAGGCCGTTGTAAGTGCAGTTCGATGGCCATTGTTGGAAATCGATTGTACGGGCCTTAATAAAATTATTAAAAATAGTAATAATTTGTGTAAAATCATAAGAAATGATTTGGGAAAAATTGTGGTGAAAAACTCCATATTTGAAAAGATAAAAATGGATTTTTATCAAAATGAACTAGTTTTGAACTAAATTTAAAACCCAATTATTTTTAAATAAATAAATTAGATTTAAAAAGGGGTCTTAAATAATCGGAGTTTCTAATATATTTGATTGGATTTGAAATGGGTTTATCGTGAACGGTGTTTTAAATAACCTAGTTCTTTAACCCGATAACAAATAGAATGTGATTTGGGTTTGTCGTGAACAGTGTTTTAAATAACACCTAGTTCTTTAACCCAGTAAAAGGAGTTTTAACGAATCTGCAATTAGGTTGAAATGTGAATCTATAATCTAAATTATCAAATTTAGAAATGAGCGAGAATGGAGTATCACCAGTTTTGCTCCAAAGCGATAGTTAAATCTTTAATTAGATTTGAACGTGAAATGGTAATTAATTTTATTGATAACACCATAGTATTAGGTATGGAGTATCACCAGTTCTTGTTGCTGGCCCTGAGTAGGCCGGGTACGCATGATAGGGGGTTCTCGCTTCGCGGTTTGGTGGCGAACATGCCGTCTATGATTTATATTTATGATTGAAATTGTTTTGACACTATACACTTATTATAGTATCAAATGATCTGTTTTAAACGTACCAAGCATATTTGGCTATTATAAGGGAAAACCCTATCCTCCGGCTTGCGTTGCATTGTGTGATGGGACCTGGGTCTTATAATAGCTTCATTTTTCAAAAAAGCATTGCGCTGTTTATTCTATGCACTGGTATTCTTGGGAGGAAACCCGTTCCGTGTTATACGGCGTGGTCCCTTGAAATACTCTCTTTTAAAGTAAAGTTTTAAATAACTGTTTTAGTTCTCACACCAGTCACATGACTGACCGGGAGTTTATTGTTTTAACCTAAACTCTGGGTGCCCCTATTTTCCGCACGGGCAGCTAGTAGTTTTGGTTTTGCAGATTTATATTCACAGGATCCTGGTTTACAGCTGGAATGATATCCGGAAAGCTCTGTATCCGTATATCACCTTCAGTTGTGCTTTGTATTATTTTCCGCTGCTATATAATTTATTGTAATCTCTGACATTTATCGAATGTAATTTATTCATTTATACTCTGCATATTCTTGTATCTGATGGAATTGTTGTAATAGCAATGAAATGTTCTTCTGTTTGTGTCCTAATTTGTCTTGTCCTCATAGTAATTCGTTCTTTCTCGTCTCTTCGGAGACCGGGGAAGTTTCGGGTCGCTTCATTTGGTATCAGAGCTTTGGTTTACAGAGATCGAGAACAAGACACATTAGAACCATTCGAAAGAATTCATCAGATATTGGATTAGCAATATCCAATTAGAATGACTCGTTAGAGATGGGATCAGTAGTATCCTAGAACGAGTGTAAAGAGTATATTTTTCAAATGAAAACAATTTTGTTTTAAAAATCTAAATCGTTTTATACGTATTTGATTATTTATTTATTTTGATTATGGACAATCTAGTATATAAAGATTTTGCATATACGCGTCATAAACGTATATTCGAAGTTTTAATATACTGGATAGATATAGAATCACATCCTAGACACCCGGAGATGGTTCTGATGATTGATATATCATCATCAGAATTTGTGTTCGTGTTTCGAAGGTGAGATATCTATATATTTCCATCAGACTGGTGTGAGAACCAAAACTTATATAGTTAGAACACATTGTTGTGAATTGGCATCAAAAACATGACTTTTTGTATATGTATCAAAATTTATGAATTTGAAACGTTAATCCACTAATTGATTGATGTTTGAGTTGTTTGTTTATTTGTTTGATAATTTTGAACCATTATGCCTAATTGAACCAAATATTGAATTGTATCGAAAGTTGGTTACATTTGCTTGCATATACATATACTTACATTGAACAAGTCATAGCAAGGAGGCTAGAGCAGAGAATAAAATTTGTTTGCCCGACAAATAGGTACATGTTTACTACATAATTTACTGTTTTGTTTGGGTGATGATGATTTTATGAGCCTATTGGCTAGCCGCTTGGCTTTTTCTTTTTCTTTTTGAGATCAGAAGGCCTATATGGCAATTTCAGGATTTTCCCGTGGCTCCCGGTGCAGGGGAGGTTATGGCGAAATTTTTCGAAAATTCCGGGTGTTAGCCAAATTTTTGAAAATTCTCAGAAACTGAAAAGTTGGAGAATGAAAGTCAGAACGAACGTAGAGCTGATTAATCAAACCACTTTCGACTTTGTTCCTTTTCGGGGACGAAAAGTTTTAAGTGGGGGAGATTGTAATAACCCGGAAAATCTGAGCCAGTTTCAAATTTTTATTTTGGCAATTTTAGCGAATTTTGAATATTTAAAATAGATTATTTTAAATAACATCGACGACAAATTTAATTTTGAATGTAATTAGAACGTATATATTATATACGTCGTCGTTAGAATATAAATATTTATATATAATTATAAATAGAATTGAAAATGGCGCGGTAGTTCGATAATTCGATTTCAAACTTCAATTGAATGTACCGGGTGCAAAACAATCCGGATTTTAGTGAAACCAAAAACATTAGGATCTAATTGATGATACCTATCCAACGAATCGGAAAAATCAAAATTTCATAGCGGGAATCAAAAGATATGTCCAGTTGAAAATTCTGAATAGTCGCTATGGAATTCAGGCCCTTAAAAATAGACATTTTGCAAACGACCTCGGATTTCGACGAAACCACTTTTGTTGGATCCGTGATGTCAAATTATTGCTAGATTTTAAATTTCATAATTTTCTGAATCAATATGTGAGCGTGGCAAAGGAAAACGCGTTTGACCAGTTTTAGTTGATTTTAATCGACTGGAAATTGGCCATTTTTCCAACGGTCTCAGAATTTGACGAAACAAGTTTTGTTAGGACCGTATCGTCAATACGAAGCTAGAAAATATTTTTTGAGAATTTTTAGAGTAAGTATGTGACCCCGGTAATTTGAAATGTACGTTTAAAATTCAATATAATGATTTAAATGTGAATTTAAATGAAAACTGATCGAAACGATGGAATTGGCTTACGAAACATATCCCATTGTGTTCGAAATGGGGGTATTACGCTAGGGACGACAGGCGGTGGGTTCGATTTGGTGTTCGTATGTGAAACTTTCCTTTTTTGGAAATTAAAATTATATGTAAATACACCCTTGGCCAATCAGATTTCACTAAACCCTAACCCTACTCAGGAAGCCGCCGCATTTGAAATTAAACGAACGAAATTGTCCCAATTTCAATCCTATATTTTCCTCAATTCAAATCGGATTAAAACCCAACTCAAAGATGAAGGTTAAAGAGATTTTGATGAGATTCGATTTCGTATGGGTTTGATAATGGTTCGTGGGAAATTCTACTCGATTTTCCCTCTCGAAGTCGCGCCGTTCATAGCCACCTTTCGACGTCGTGGGCCCACCGAGCTCCTCCAGTCTCTGGCCGCTGGTGGTGGCGTCCAAGCTCCACGCCGTGAGGTGTTCTGACCCGATTCCGGTCAAGGACCGACGATGCAAGGAGGAAACCTAGTTTGGAGGATGTTGGGTTCAGGATATCGGCTGTTGCTTGTAAAAGAAGAAGTAAAAGGGAGCGGCCCTTATTTTGTTAATGAAGGTGATTAATTTTTGGTTAAGTACTTTGCTAATTAATTCAATAGTGTAATTAGCATATAAATACATCATTAAGTAATGATTTTGTTATATAAATAGAGTTGTTTTAAAATAAAATAACTTTGGTTTTAAAATATAAATGGCATGGATTCCTTTTTTTAAAAAAAATTAGCATTGTTTCAAGATCAAAATGTATTGTTTTTGAAGATAAAATTATCAATGTTTTTAAAAATAAAATTAGAATTACTTTTGAAAAATAAACATCTGTGATTTGAAAATATAAACTAGGGTATGATCTTTGAAAATATAAAATAGAATTTTTTTTTTTGAGAATAGAAACAGCATTGCTTTTGAAAATATAAAATAGCATTAATTATGTAAAATAAAATTGCATTGTCTTGAAAGATGTGATTTAAAAATAAATAACATCGCGAAAAAAAAACAATTTTTATATATTGAATAACGAAGTAAAAAAACGATTTTTATATATTGAATAGCGAAGTAAAAATTCGATTTTTATACATTGAATAGCGAAGTAAAAATTCGATTTTTATATATTGAATAGCGAAGTAAAAATTCGATTTTTATATATTGAATAGCGAAGTAAAAATTCGATTTTTATATATTGAATAGCGAAGTAAAAATTCGATTTTTATATATTGAATAGCGAAGTAAAAATTCGATTTTTATATATTGAACAACGAAGTAAAAATTCGATTTTTATGTATGTAGTGGCTACGGTCAACGAAGGTGACAAAAAGGCGAGAACGACGAAGAATTCTGCAAAAGAAGAGTCGAGATGGTTGGATAGCTATCAGTGAGAACTCCTCACCTTTCAATTTCTTTTTCTAGTTATATATATATACTAGGATGCAGACGGTGCTTAGTAGCACCCGACACCATCGTCCACAGACCATGGACTTATTTGTTTGATTGTGTAGTTGGTTAGATTATTTGGTTTAAATTGAATTGTTTTGTGAAATGAATGGATTTGATTGATGTGTGAATGGCGTGGGCCTTCACTAGACTGGGGATAAGGCTAGGCCTAAACCCGTTTCTAGTATCGTGCCGTTATGCCGCCGGAATTTTCTAAAATAAGTTAGAAAAATAAAAATATCATTTTATTGAATAAATGAATTGAATAGAAATTCATATGTTGAAATAAAATGTTTTATCATTAAAAATATAATTTTTAACGTGAATGTGAATAAATAAAATATTCATTTACAAACCGGACGGTTTGTTTATGTACACCTATTTGAAGGACATTGATTGGGTCGATAAATTTTACACATCGCCCAACTGCACAATTAAAATCTGTGTTTGTTGATTTGAAACCCCACACGGGTGTTGGGATGAAATTTGAAGTTCACTCATCCTGATTGATTAATTATGTCGATCGATTGATTGACAGGCTGTTATAAGCGTTAGATATCTATATTTGATGCTTATACAGTGTAGTGCACTTTGGTTGATGGTTGATTATTTTTTCATGCTGTTATATACGTGTGATGTATGAAATTCCATATAATTAACATTATATGGTGATGGATTGGGCCTCATTCCAATATAGAAAATAAAAAATATTATAAAATAAAGGTTCATGTGTTGACAGTACTCATCCGTTGAGATTAGTCATGTGTTGAACGAAATATTTGCAAAGGAATTATTTGAAATAGAAATATTTGAAATCGAAATATTTGAAAAGGAATTATTTGAAATAGAATTTGAAATAGAAATATTTGAAATAGAATATTTGAAAATAGAAATATATGAAGCTGTGTTGATTAGATTTACGCCATTTTGACGTGAACGATATTTATATCGATTTTAATCATTTTAAAATGAATATTGAAAAGTGATTTCGAAATCGAATATTTTGAAGTGGAATTCGAAATGAATTGAATATAAACGATTTAGAAACGAATTTGATTTAAATAGAAAACGAAACGAATTTGATTTAAATTGAAAACCAATTTGAATTGAATCGAATAGAAAACCAATTTGAATTGAATGGAATAGAAAACCAATTTGAATTCAAATTGAATAGAAAATGAATTGAATTCAAATTGAATAGAAAATGAATTGAATTCAAATTGAATAGAAAATAAATTGAATATATAACGAATTCGATTCGAATTGAAAACAAATTGCAATGAATTCAAATTGAATTGAAATTTGAATTGAATAGAGATGAATTTTAAAACGAATTTATAAGGAAGAATTCAATTTTGATTTGATTTGAAATGGAAGTTGAAAATGTTTTTGAAACGAATTCAAAACTATTTATAAAATTCGTTTTAAATAGAATTCGACGAAATATATATTTTATATATAATATAATGGCCTGAATAGAACGCGCCGCGCCACGGCAGTTCGTGAATTTCGACCATTTATTTCAAATGGACATTACGGGAGATCCGACCGTCGGATTCTCCTAAAACTGAAACCGTTGTGTTCGTATCGAAAAGAGCTTTCTAACGAATATTAGAAATTTGAAATCTAACGGTTGGATTTGGAGTTATGTCCAAATCAAATTTGAAAAAGGTCGTTGTAAGTGCAGTTCGATGGCCATTGTTGGAAATCGATTGTACGGGCCTTAATAAAATTATTAAAAATAGTAATAATTTGTGTAAAATCATAAGAAATGATTTGGGAAAAATTGGGGTGAAAACTCCATATTTGAAAAGATAAAAATGGATTTTTATCGAAATGAACTAGTTTTGAACTAAATTTAAAACCCAATTATTTTTAAATAAAAAAATTAGATTTAAAAAGGGGTTTTAAATAATCGGAATTTCTAATATATTTGATTGGATTTGAAATGGGTTTATCGTGAACGGTGTTTTAAATAACCTAGTTCTTTAACCCGATAACAAATAGAATGTGATTTGGGTTTGTCGTGAACAGTGTTTTAAATAACACCTAGTTCTTTAACCCAGTAAAAGGAGTTTTAACGAATCTGCAATTAGGTTGAAATGTGAATCTATAATCTAAATTATCAAATTTAGAAATGAGCGAGAATGGAGTATCGCCAGTTTTGCTCCAAAGCGATAGTTAAATCTTTAATTAGATTTGAACGTGAAATGGTAATTAATTTTACCGATAACACCATAGTATTAGGTATGGAGTATTACCAGTTTTGCTTCATGGGATGAATAGGTTGGGATTGGGAAATAAAATAAATAATTACTTCGTTGTGGTTCACTAATCTCGACTAGTTTGGAAAACCATAATTTGGTTTGAAATGACATCCAAAGGAAGATTAAAGGATAAATTTTAAAGAATTTATCTTGGATAAAATTAATGGGAACCTTTCCCTAAAAATGTGATTTTGTGAATAAAAGAATATTCTGAATTAGAATGAGGCGTATGTTGTGTTTATGTAACATTTGTTTTAATATACGCGGGTTGTTCGGAAAGGCCGGGTTTATACCCATTCTGAATAACCGATTCGACGATATGTCGAAGATGAAGAAGGTGGTTGAAGACCGGAAGTCTTCACATTGTTCGGATAATTACTGACGATCCTGATTGGGCTGTACACCCAAGAGGATGGAAATAGTTGGTGGTCGTCCAGACGTACTTGGAGATGGATGGATATGCGAGGAAAGTGCCTCCGGTTTCGTTCAGACCTAGAACGGACTTGTAAATGGATGGTGTGTCCGACATTATATCCCTTTATATTGTATTTGTTGATCTCTGCTAAATATATATCTGTTTGGTGGCGGAGAATTTATTCTCTTGCTTAACGCCCTTCTCTTAGACATATGAGCTCAGAGGTTATATATTGGCAGAAATCAGTGGTACGATATGGATTGATAGTGTGGCATGCTGAGATGCAGTGATCCAGACTTTTGTTGAAAAGCAAAGTTTGGTGGTTGATGATCAAAGCGCAACTGATATAGCATGGCTTTGTGTATAGCGTTGATCCGCGAGCCTCACACCCCGGTATGGTGGTAAACTGATGGTTTGATCAGTATGCTTTTTCGTGGATGGGCACCTTAGTGGTGTCGTGGATTCGGTCGACCTAGATGAGCCTAGTGCTCAGGGATATATAGAGTAGGCGGTGTTTTCTCTCGCTGGGACGTAAGCCGCGGTGGTACTCTGGTCCCAAATGTGCGGATGTGCAGACGGTGTTTTCTCTTGTGGGGACGTAAGCCGTGGTGAATTGCATTACGCGATCGATCTTTCGAATCAGGAGCCATCATGATGGAAATCCAATTTCCAATACGTGTATTGCGGTTTTAATTGTAGAACTAGTATGGCGACATGATATATGGTACCCATGCCGTCTATGATTTATATTTATGATTGAAATTGTTTTGACACTATACACTTATTATAGTATCAAATGATCTGTTTTAAACGTACCAAGCATATTTGGCTATTATAAGGGAAAACCCTATCCTCCGGCTTGCGTTGCATTGTGTGATGGGACCTGGGTCTTATAATAGCTTCATTTTTCGAAAAAGCATTGCGCTGTTTATTTTATGCACTGGTATTCTTGGGAGGAAACCCGTTCCGTGTTATACGGCGTGGTCCCTTGAATTACTCTCTTTTAAAGTAAAGTTTTAAATAACTGTTTTAGTTCTCACACCAGTCACATGACTGACCGAGAGTTTATTGTTTTAACCTAAACTCTGGGTGCCCCTATTTTCCGCATGGGCAGCTAGTAGTTTTTGTTTTGCAGATTTATATTCACAGGATCCTGGTTTACAGCTGGAATGATATCCGGAAAGCTCTGTATCCGTATATCACCTTCAGTTGTGCTTTGTATTATTTTCCGCTGTTATGTAATTTATTGTTATCTCTGATATTTATCGAATGTAATTTATTCATTTATATTCTGCATATTCTTGTATCTGATGGAATTGTTGTAATAGCAATGAAATGTTCTTCTGTTTGTGTTTTGATTTGTCTTGTCCTCACAGTAATTCGTTCTTTCTCATCTCTTCGGAGACCGGGGAAGTTTCGGGTCGCTTCACTTAGGATTTATTTTTAACATTTGACTATGTCAGATTTATAAAAAATAGATTTATTCCCAGACGAGATATTTAAATTTAATTTAAATAGAAACTGAGATAGGGCATGAAAATAGATTCTATACTTATATAGATAAGTTGAATAAAGGGAATACTCCAAAATGAGATTCTGGTTTTTAAATAGAATTCGAAATGAACTTGTTTAAAAATAAAACAAGTAAATTTATAAAGAATGTTTATAAATTTGGTGAATAAATTATCAAGAGATAATTGGTAAACTAGAAATTCAAATGGGATTTGAATAAAGAAAATTCAAATATAGAATTTGAACATAGAAATTCAAATTGAAATTTGAATTTAGAATTTCAAATAAAATTGAAATGGAATTTGAATATAGAAATTCAAATCGGATTTAAATATAAAATTTGATTATAGAAATTCAAATAGGATTTAAATATAGAATTTGAATATAGAAATTCAAATGGGATTTAAATATAGAATTTGAATAATAGAATTGAAATGGGATTTGAATATTGAATTCAAATAGAATTGAAATGGAATTTGAATATTGAATTCAAATAGAATTGGAATGGAATTTAAATATTGAAGATCGAAGTATAAATAAATTTATTTCCGAGTTAGGGAAAATCGACAATTTTAGAAGATCGGAAATATTATGTGGGATTGGAAAAATGGATTTGATATATATTAAAATTTATATCAGAATGGAGTGAATTCATTTAAACGAAGTTTAAAAGTTTATATATAAAAATATAATTAAAACGAACCCACTGCGGCGCGGTAGTTCGTAAATTGGCGATTCGAACTTCAATTGAGTATATAGAATTCAAATTAAGTCGGGATTCTTTGAAACAAAAACCGTCAGGACCAGTTGAATAATAGTTTTCTAATGAAAGAGAAAAATCTGGATTTCGTCGTATAGATTTTGAGTTAAGTCAAAATCAATTTTTTAGAAAAATAGCACCATAATCGTTTTAAAAACGATAACGGTTTATTTAAATAAATAAAAGGATTTTAAGGAAATAAAATCTGAATTGGCATTAGAAAAATCCATACTGGAGATATAAAATAAATACGAACTCAAGTGAAGTAAGTGAAATGATTTTTGAAACAAAAATCAGATTTTTAGTTATTAAATAG
Organism: Allium sativum; assembly: GCA_030737875.1. NCBI lineage: Eukaryota > Viridiplantae > Streptophyta > Magnoliopsida > Asparagales > Amaryllidaceae > Allium > Allium sativum. Next base: position 517,294,414 of record CM060924.1, read on the forward strand.
GTTTAAATAGTTTGAAGAAAATAGTTAATCGAGATTTGAATCGAAATTGGGCATTGGATAAGTGAAAGAGATTTGAGGATTTCTATTCGAAATCGAATATGTAACTCGAGTTGAAATGGAATTAGATTGGGTTCATTAGTAGATTAAAATATATTTGAATGTGATATGTTCAAATTAGAAATGAAATAGGCAAAGCAGCTGATTAGAGAATAAATTAGCGAATTGGGTTAAGATGAATGGATTGAGTTGAAACCAAATAGGAATATTTGGATATGTGTTAAGCAGGTTTGATATGAAGTATATGAAGAGTTATAATTTAAGTGCCCGACAAAAAGGTACATGTTTAAATTGAATATGAGGTTTTATGCGCCGTATCAGCAAGCCACTTGGCTTTTTGATTTTTCTTTTTGAATAGAGAGGCCTGTGTGGCAGTTTGGGGATTTTCCCGATGCTCCCGGTACAAAGGAGGTTATGGCGAATTTTTCCGGGAATTTAAGGAGTTAGAATATTTTTAAGAAGATTGGATAAACTAGAAATCGATAGATTGGATAAACTAGAATTCGATAATGAAACGAACTTGAAATAGAATATTATAAACGAAAAGGAATTTTATAAATAAAATCCTGGGAGATTTTACGTTTTAAAGTGAATGATGATTTAAAAGGAATAGAAGTTATTCAAATGGAGTTAAAGAAATAGAGTTAAGAAGAATTAGAAACTGACTGGAAATTAGTTGAGTTGAACGACTTTTTAAGTATCGATCTGATGTTGGTTTCGTCCTTCGGGGTTTATACTTAGGAAGTTGTTCTCTTACTAGTTCACAGTTAGAGTCTGATAGTTGTGGAAGAATAGTGATATATAAATATGCAATGGGAATGTTTTCCAGAGTTAATAAAATGTATTTTTTAATTAAAGAAAATAAGGAAATATGAATATATATATATATGTTTGATGATTTGATCGATAATTCCATTGGGAAATAAGATCGTTGTGTGTACATGGACATTTTTCATTTGATAGTTAAGTCACCGACTATCCAAGCTTTGACCATTTTAATGTTGTTAATATGGAGGGACCGGTTGGATTATTATCCAAAGAACCACTCCGTATTTGCAGTAGCGTTGCGATTCAGATTATATGAAGATAATCGAAGACGGAGTAGAGTGCAAGGACTTTTTCTATTAATAGAAATTGTGCCTTCGGTTTCGTTCAGTCCCAGGACGAACGTATATGGACGAGTGTCTGACAGAGTATTTCCAATGATCGAATGGGTTGGTCTGTATAAATATATATGGTTGCAACGGATTTATTCCCTTAGCATAACATCTAGAATATTTGTGCAAACTAATTAGTGATTAACGGATCTGATAATGTGGCATTCAAAGTAATTGTGTTATCAATGAGAGAAGTAATCATAGCCTCTGGCCTCAACAACCGGGAAATGACAAAAATCGGGCAGGCAACATGGCTATGTGGTTAGCTCCCATTACGGTGTATTATCACCTATCTAGAGAATATTCATTTGCTTCTTTAATCTATATCAGTGTTGTCCCTTATCGGGAAACGGTTGTTGATCCCAACCATTGGTGATGTACATTCGACACACTCTAGCGAAATGAGTGGTCGGTCATGTGTGGCTGAGGTGCAAGACGTTCTTGTTGAATTCAGTGTATTCTCCTCTAGAGATACACCAGCGGAAGGTGGTTCCATACCTTGTCATAGTTGGAAATCCATTACCCAATACATGCTTGCGGTTTTGATTGTATACTATATATGTAGAACGTGAGATGATAGCGTTTCTACTAGATGATTATTATATTGTGGTTGATAGGCATTATTATAATATCAAAAGGTTTTTGATATAAAGATATTTTGGATTCTTATAAGTGAAAAACCCGTTCCGTTATACCGCGTGGTCTTATGAGATATCGTTTACTTGTTCAAGCTGTTTTAAACTGTTTATTCATACCAGTCCCATGACTGACCCGGAGTTTATTTTGTTTTGTTTCCCTAAACTCTTGGGTTCCCAAATTTGAACGACAGTCAAGTAGTTCAGGTGTTTACAGGTATTTGGAGGAGCTTGGAGCAGGAGGCTTCAACGTTAGTTATCTAGTGTTATTTCTGCTATATTGTAAGTGTTGTACTCTGATGATAATGTTATGTATATACAGTCAAATTTTGTATTTCAAAAGCTGTTATATATTATATTTTATTCCGCTATGATGTGAGATTCTGTGTTGTGTTTCTGTTCTTCGTCTTCTATTCTAAGTTTCTTTCTTTCTATTTCTCATCCTCTAACTTCTTTCTATTAATGATTCGTATTTCTGTGCAATTTGGGTTGGACATGTGGTGTATTTAGTCAACTCAGATAGTATGGATTTGCGGGTTGTTACAGTTGGTATCAGAGCTTAGGTTGAGCAAATACCTAGGCTTGATGGGGTGTGCTCATTAGAGATAGGGTCAGTAGTACCCTAGAATGAGTTGAGTGTATATACGAGAGAGCGTATTTGTTAATTGATATAAAAACAAATTGTTTTATATTGTGTTGGCAAGTCTGTTGAGTGGTGTATGAATTCTGATCGAATCATGGGACGCCATGAAGTCGATAGGAATTTCTAAACACTTGAACAGAGAAATTCAACATAATAATGTTTTAAAGAGGGTAAATGAAATAATTTTATCCAAAATTCTATTTTGATAGAAAAGGAATATTTTTCTGAAATTATTATATATGGATGAGTTGGTTGCTATATATTATAATCAGATGGGACTATAAAATTGAAATGGTTATATATAACCAATTAGAACTGGTATATAAGTGAAATATATACAAGTGAAACAAATTAAAAAAATTATATGAATTAACTATACAAATAAAATGAATTAGAACTGAATTCAAACCAGAATTTGGAATATTAAAACCTGGGAAGTTTGAAAATATTTTCTGAAATATATTAGAACAATATAGCTTAAGTTTGAAGGATTTTTCCTACCTTAGTAATTTCGGGGATGAAATTCTTTTAAGGGGAAGGACTGTAACGACCCAGATTTTCGAATAGGTTAATTTTAGATATTTAATAAAAAAATTTAAATATTGAGTTGATAATAAATGAATTTTTATATTTATGTTATCGATTTAAATATCGATTTCGATTTAACATCGTATATATTAAATTATCAAAATAAGGAATCAACGAATAATTGAATTCGAAGTTAAAACTGATTTGAAAACAGATAATCAATACAAAACTTTTGTTAGAATAATAATATTAATTGATTATCGAACAATTATTTGTTTTAAAATTAATTTAAATAAATTTAAACTAATATCTTCTCCATATGATCAAATGGGGGTTCGATACCTCTCCCAGTGTGTCTAGAATAGCGGTTTTACCCTCGGAACGTCAGTGGTTGGGTTCAGAAAGGAGTTCAGAGTCATAGGGTATTTTAATTAGAGGGTACAGGATCAAAAATTAATTAAATTAAAATAAATTTCCTTTATTTTTTGGATAAAAATAAAACAGCAAAGACAAAAGAAAGGGGCCTCGCTGTTCATTTTCAAAACCACATCACTTTTCTTTAAAATCACCACTTACCCTTTTCGTTCTCTTTTTCATTATCGTTCATTACATAGAAAAAGGAATGAAGCCACCTCCTTTTCATTTTCTTAGAAAGTCGAATTAACTCAAATCATAATCACAAAATCCCTAGAGCTTATCCCTTTGAAGCCGATAAGATGGATTTTCATTTCGATGAGTATTAGAAGACGCGACAGCAGTTTCAGCGAGAATCGATTCAAGGATTGAGCAGCATCGCGATACGTTGTTAAGGGAGCTACGAGCGAATCTATGTCGATTGTGTCAAGGGGGATCTCGTATTTTGGTGAGGACGTTGCGGTTCAAGACTGGAGAAGAGGTTGATGTAGATGGAAGATCGATCATTTTCGGTGAGTTCGAGCTTCAGTCTAAGGAGGTCGAGATCAGATTGAATGGAGAGGTGGAGTTTGATTATGTGAAGAATAAGTGGTATGCGACAGTATAATTTGGGAAGTGCGGTTTGAAAATCTGGGAACGTTAGTGGGGTGAGTTGCGACGTTCAGCATGGCAGCAAAAAGTGGGAAGTAGGGAGTCAAACAAGGGATTTTGAATGTTTTGCTGTTAGCAGTTTTCGGTCATGACAGTGGAAGGAGCAGTAAGTGTTCGATGGAATGCCGGAATGGTGGAAGTCAGTATGCGGGCTTAGTGGCATTAGAAATGGACCAGTGATTTTTCTTTGAGATTTGTTCCACCATTAGTCGAGTGGTTTGGCAGAGATAGTAAGGTAAATAAACTCATTCAAGTTGATTCATAAGGTGCGATATATCAAAATCAAACAGGATATTCGACAACTACAATCACGGTGAGTAAATCTCACTCACCATTTTATTAGAATTATTTTTAGTTGTTAAAAATAATTGATTGTTGCTTGGATGCATTTAAATACTTTTATGTTGATTTTATATTAGTTATTTAGGCTTGACTATTATAAATACATATATATATATATATATATATATATATATATATATATATATATATATATTGGGTTGATGATTGGATTGTTCCCGCAGTATCATTAGCGGATGCCTGCGGTACCATTAGCGGATGATTTCCCTATGCGCCCCACAAATATATATTAGTGGATGACCTCCATACCGCGATATCCTTCGTCGAAGCAGGATGGGTATTACTATGTTGACTAACGTCTGTGGTTGCAGGAAAACAGGTTGGAGGGATCCAACTGGATCCCTCAAAAATATATTATCTGTTTGTTTATTTGTTTGCATATATATTGTCATATATGATGTGTTTGAAGACCTGAAATAAATAATTGGTTGTTTGGTGTTTAAATATCACTGGGCCTAAGTGTTGATATTTAAAAATATCATGAAAAGGAATATTTGGGATTTAAAAGGAAAATTCTATTTTTCTAAAATAGAATTTGAATTTAGAATGGAATAAAAATATTAACTTGTTTTAAAGAATCAAAACAAGTAGTTCATTTATAAACAAAGTTTATAAATGAAGTAATTTTTTTTTTCATTTGGATGATTCAGGAAATAAAGTATACAAGAGTGAATCTGAAAAGGGAAGATAAATTTTCCAAAGTAGAAATATTGATTTCAATTGAATTTGAAATCGAGACTTGGTTAATATAGAAACAAGTGAAATAAAAGGTGTTTGTAAATAAAAAGGAAAAAAATTATCATTTGGATAATTTAGACATTTTAAATTCAAATGTGAATTTAAAATAAGAATTTAGAATCATTTTAAATAACAAACGATTAACTTTATTCCAACATTCAGATTATAAATAAAGTTGAATAAATCCTTAGGATTTATGTTTAAAATTTGACTATGTCAGATTTATAAAAAATAAATTTATTCCCAGACGAGATATTTAAATTTAATTTAAATAGAAACAGAGATAGGACATGAAAATAGATTCTATACTTATATAGATAAGTTGAATAAAGGGAATACTCCAAAATGAGATTTTGGTTTTTAAATAGATTTCGAAATGAACTTGTTTAAAAATAAATCAAGTAAATTTATAAAGAATGTTTATAAATTTGGTGAATAAATTATCAAGAGATAATTGCTAAACTAGAAATTCAAATGGGATTTGAATAAAGAAAATTCAAATATAGAATTTGAACATAGAAATTCAAATTGAAATTTGAATATGGAATTTCAAATAGAATTGAAATGGAATTTGAATATAGAATTTGAATATAGAAATTCAAATGGGATTTAAATATAGAATTTGAATATAGAAATTCAAATAGGATGAAAATATAGAATTTCAATAGTAGAATTAAAATGGGATTTGAATATTAAATTCAAATAGAATTGAAATGGAATTTGAATATTGAATTCAAATAGAATTGGAATGGAATTTAAATATAGAAGATCGAAGTATAAATAAATTTATTTCCGAGTTAGGGAAAATCGACAATTTTAGAAGATTGGAAATATTATGTGGGATTGGAAAAATGGATTTGATATATATTAAAATTTATATCAGAATGGAGTGAATTCATTTAAACGAAGTTTAAAAGTTTATATATAAAAATATAATTAAAACGAACTCACCGCGGCGCGGTAGTTCGTAAATTGGTGACTCGAACTTCAATTGAGTATATAGAACTCAAATTAAGTCAGAATTCTTTGAAACAAGAACCGTCAGGACCAGTTGAATAATAGTTTTCTATTAAAAGAGAAAATTTTGGATTTGTCGTATAGATTTTGAGTTATGTCAAAATCAATTTTTAAAAAAAACAGTGCCATTATCGTTTTAAAAACGATAACGATTTATTTAAATAAATAAAAGGATTTTAAGGAAATAAAATCCGAATTGACATTAGAAAAATCCAGACTGGAGATATAAAATAAATATGAACTCCAGTGAAGTAACTGAAATGATTTTTGAAACAAAAATCGGATTTTTAATTATTAAATAGGTTAACTAGTTTGAAGAAAATAGTTAACCGAGATTCGAATCGAAATTGGGCGTTGGATAAGTGAAAGAGATTTGAGGATTTTTATTCGAAATCGAATATGTAACTCGAGTTGGAATGGAATTGGATTGGATTCATTAGTAGATTAAAATATATTTGAATGTGATATGTTCAAATTAGAAATGAAATAGGCAAAGCAGCTAATTAGAGAATAAATTAGCGAATTGGGTTAAGACGAATGGATTGAGTTGAAACCAAATAGGAATATTTGGATATGTGTTAAGCAGGTTTGATATGAAGAGTTATAATTTAAGTGCCTGACAAAAAGATACACGTTTAAATTGAATATGAGGTTTTATGCGCCGTATCAGCAAGCCGCTTGGCTTTTTGATTTTTCTTTTTGAATAGAGAGGCCTGTGTGGCGGTTTGGGGATTTTCCCTATGCTCGCGGTACAAAGGAGGTTATGGCGAATTTTTCCGGGAATTTAAGGAGTTAGAATATTTTTAAGAAGATTGGATAAACTAGAAATCGATAGATTGGATAATCTAGAAATCGATAGATTGGATAAACTAGAATTCGATAATGAAACGAACTTGAAATAGAATATTATAAACAAAAAGGAATTTTATAAATAAAATCCTAGGAGGTATACGTTTTAAAGTGAATGATGATTTAAAAGGAATAGAAGTTAATCAAATGGAGTTAAAAAAATAGAGTTAGGCAGAATTAGAAACTAACTAGAAATTAGTTGAGTTGAACGACTTTTTGAGTATCGATCTGACGTTGGTTTCGGCCTTCAGGGTTTATACTTAGGAAGTTGTTCTCTTACTAGTTCACAGTTAGAGTCTGATAGTTGTGGAAGAATAGTGATATGTAAATATGCAATGGGAATGTGTTCCAGAGTTAATAACATATATTTTCTAAACATAGAAAATAAGGAAATATGAATATATATATATATATATATATATATATATATATATATATATGTTTGATGATTTGATCGATAATTCCATTGGGAAATAAGAACGTTGTGTGTAACGAACATTTTTCATTTGATAGTTAAATCACCGACTATCAAAGCTTTGACCTTTTTAATGTTGTTAATATGGAGAGACCAGTTGGATTATTATCCAAAGAACCTGTAAAGACCCGCAACTTCCCCGTAAAGGAAAGCGTCGGATAGTTCGAGAACAAACCACAACAGAACGCATACAGAAGAACATTTCATTGTATATTACAACAATGCATCAGATTACAAGAATATACAGAGTATAAACGAGTATTACACAGAAATATTAGAGATTTAAATTACATTTTAAATACATAGCAGCGGAAAATAATACAATACACAACTAGAAGAGATATACGGATACAAAGCTTCCCGGATATCGTTCCAGCTGTAAACCAGGTTCCTGTGAATATAAATCTGCAAAACCAAAACTACTAGCTGCCCGTGTCAAAATAAGGGCACCCAGAGTTTAGGTTAAAACAATAAACTCCAGGTCAGTCATGTGACTGGTGTGAGAACTAAAACAGTTATAAATCTTTATTTTCAAAGCTAGGTAAATCAAGGGACCACGCCGTATAACACGGAACGGGTTTCCTCCCAAGAATACCAGTGCATAAAACAAACAGCGCAATGTTAAATAAAGAAAAATGAAGCTGTTATAAGACCCAGGTCCTATCACACAATGCAACGCAAGCCGGGGGATAGGGTTTTCCCTTATAACAGCCAAAGAATGCTTGATACGTTTAAACAAATCATTTGATACTATAATAAGTGCGTAGTGTATAAAACAACTTCAAATCATAAGTATCAATCATAGGCGGCATAAGCGCCCCATCCCACTATGTCGCCATATATAGGATTACAACTAAAACCGCAAATGTCACGTATTTGGAAATTGGATTTCCATCTATGAACCGAGGCAAAAGATAGTCCTCAACCGATTCGTGACTCTCTAGCCCGAGCCACAGGATCAGAACGCATCAACCCTTTAGATCGTCAGGGCCGGTCCACACGGAGTGGATTATTATGCCTGAACAATACGTCTCCCCACCCTATGGGGTGTAAGTCTGGTCCGTCAGCCGACCAGAATGCATTCGGCCGAAACCAATATAACCGAGGCGCCTCGCAACCGCAACAACCACATAAGTCAAACTCGTCAGGGCGTGTAAAACCACTGACGCCACTTCTAGCTAGAAAGAAACGCAAGTCCTCCCTGATGTCCCCTCCCGTTTTTTGTTCATACCGGGTGTGAAACTCGCGAAGCAAACGTTACACAAAGCTACGCCACAAAGGCCGTGCTTTGATCATCAACCACAAGACTTTGTTTTTCAACAGAAGCCTTGATCATTTGCATCTTAGCATGCCACACAGGCAAACCATCCTATGCAACCGATATCAGTCACACAGAATGAAATCCGATGTCAGACACACAGTCCATTTACAAGTCCGTTCTGGGTCTGAACGAAACCGGAGGCACCTAGTACCCCGCATATCCATCGATCTCCAAGTACGTCTGGACGATCACTAACTGTTTCCATCTTCTTGGGTGTACAGCCCAATCAAGATCATCAGTAATTACCCAAACGACGTGAAGACCTCCGGTCTTCGACCATCGTCTTCATCTTCGACTTATCGTCGTATCAGTTATTCAGAATGGGATAAACCCGGTCTTTCCGAATAACTCGCGTATATATTATAAAAGTGTTACACAAACACAACATACGCCTCATTCCAATTCATCAGTCACTAACCGTAAATTAATCAAGAGAATAATTCCCCAAATATTAACCCCGAAGGCCGAAACCAACATCAGATCAATATCCAGAAAACCATTCTGCTTGGCTAACCGACAGTTAGTTTCTAAATTTCACGTTCAAATCTAATTAAAGATTTAACTATCGCCTGGAGCAAAACTGGTGATACTCCATTCTCGATCTTTTCAATCTAACTAAAGATTCATTAAAACTCCACTTAGTTTTAATCATTATCTGGGTTAAAGAATCAGTGTCATTTAAAACACGGTTCACGATAAACCCAAAATCACATTCCATTAATTATCGGGTTAAAGAACAAGTGTTATTTAAAACACTGTTCACGATAAACCCAAAAATCAATATCAATTCAATTCCAATTAAATATCATTTAATTGGTACACTTCATTAAATCTAAATAAAAAGATTTAATCTTTTCTCAACTGGGTTCAAGAATAGTGTTAGTGAAGACACCATTCACGACAAACCCAAATCACATTCCATTAATTATCGGGTTAAAGAACAAGTGTTATTTAAAACACTGTTCACGATAAACCCAAAAATCAATATCAATTCAATTCCAATTAAATATTATTTAATTGGTACACTTCATTAAATCTAAATAAAAAGATTTAATCTTTTCTCAACTGGGTTCAAGAATAGTGTTAGTGAAGACACCATTCACGACAAACCCAAATCACATTCCATTAATTATCGGGTTAAAGAACAAGTGTTATTTAAAACACTGTTCACGATAAACCCAAAAATCAATATCAATTCAATTCCAATTAAATATCATTTAATTGGTACACTTCATTAAATCTAAATAAAAAGATTTAATCTTTTCTCAACTGGGTTCAAGAATAGTGTTAGTGAAGACACCATTCACGACAAACCCAAATCACATTCCATTAATTATCGGGTTAAAGAACAAGTGTTATTTAAAACACTGTTCACGATAAACCCAAAAATCAATATCAATTCAATTCCAATTAAATATTATTTAATTGGTACACTTCATTAAATCTAAATAAAAAGATTTAATCTTTTCTCAACTGGGTTCAAGAATAGTGTTAGTGAAGACACCATTCACGACAAACCCAAATCACATTCCATTAATTATCGGGTTAAAGAACAAGTGTTATTTAAAACACTGTTCACGATAAACCCAAAAATCAATATCAATTCAATTCCAATTAAATATTATTTAATTGGTACACTTCATTAAATCTAAATAAAAAGATTTAATCTTTTCTCAACTGGGTTCAAGAACAGTGTTAGTGAAGACACCATTCACGACAAACCCAAATCACATTCGATATTCAATACAAGGCTCTGAATAGAAAATATATCGGCTTATATTCAATATCGAATTCTACGACTAACAAATGTCGTATTGGAAATAACGATATCAATATATACCTTTCAAATTTCCATAACAACACCTGTATAATCACGAATTCCAACATCGAAATATTCCGAAGACAATTTCGATTCAAATCCACTCCAATGCAATCATTGGAAATTTTGGTTATTTTTAAAACCCTTTTCAAATTCAATTTATTTATTTAAAAATAAATAGAATTATAATTCTAGTTCAAAACTAGTTCATTTCGATAAAAATCCATTTTTATCTTTTCAAATATGGAGTTTTTCATCCCAATTCTTTACAACTCATTTCTTATGATTTTACACAAATTATTACTATTTTTAATAATTTTATCAAGGCCTGTACAGTCGATTTCCATCAATGGCCATCGAACTGCACTTACAGCGACCTTTTTCGAATTTGATTTGGACGTACCTCCAAATCCAACCGTTAGATTTTGAATTTCTAATATTCGTTAGAAAGCTCTTTTCGATACGAACCCAACGGTTCCGGTTTTAGGAGAATCCGACGGTCGGATCTCCCGTAATGTCCGTTTGAAATAAATGGTCGAAATTCACGAACTGCCGCGGTGCGGCGCGTTCTATTCAGGCCATTATATTATATATATAATATATATAATATATATTTCGTCGATTTCTATTTAAAACGAATTATATAAATAGTTTTAAATTCGTTTCCAATTCTATTTCAACTTCTATTTCAATTCAAAGCAAAATTGAATTCTTCTTTATAAATTCGTTTTAAAATTCATTTCTATTCAATTCGAATTTCAATTCAATTTGAATTCATTTCAATTCGCTTTCAATTCCATTTGAATTCGTTTTCAATTCAATTCATTTCGAAATCGTTTTCAATTCAATTCATTTCGAAATCGTTTTCAATTCAATTCATTTCGAAATCGTTTTCAATTCATTTTGAATTCGTTTTCAATTCAATTCATTTCGAAATCGTTTTCAATCGATATAAATATCGTTCACGTCAAAATGGCGTCAATCTAATCAACACGGCTTCATAAATTTCTAATTTCAAAATAGTTGTTATTATCAAAATATTTCGTTCAACACATGACCAATCTCAATGAATGAGTACTGTCAACACATGAACCTTTATTTTATAATATTCTTTATTTTTCAAATTGGAATGAGGCCCAATCAATTACCATATAAAGTTAATTATATGGATTTTTCATACAACACATGTATATCATAGCATTGAAAAATAATCAACCATCAACCAAAGTGCACTACACTGTATAAGCATCAAATATAGATATTCAACGCTTATAACAGCCTGTCAATCGATCGATCGACATATTAATCAATCAGGATGAGTGAACTTCAAATTTCATCCCAACACCCGTGTGGGGTTTCAAACAATCAAACACCTATTTTATTTGTGCTGTTGGGCGATGTGTAAAATTTATCGTCCCAATCCATATCAGTCAAATGGGTGTACATCAACAAATCGTTTTGATTTGTAAATGAATATGTTATTTTATTCATTTCTAATAAAAATGATATTTTTATTTTTCTAACATATTTTAGAAGATTTCGGCGGCATAACGGCACGATACTAGAAACGGGACGAGGCCTAGCCTTATCCCCGGTCTAGTGAAGGCCCACGCCATTCACACATCAATCAAATCAATTCGCTATGCAAACCACAAAATTTGGAGTAAGAGTCTAACCTAGCCTTACTCCTTCGCCTTATAACGGCGCACGTCTAATCCTAACCAATTTATCGATTCGATTATTCACACCACAAACCACATTCAAACCAATATCGCAATCAATAACCAAACAGCCAAACAAACAAGTCCATGGTCTGTGGACGATTGTGTCGGGTGCTACTAAGCACCGTCTGCATCCTAGTATATATATATAACTAGAAAAGAAATCGAAAGGTGAGGAATTCTCACTTATAGCTATCCTAGCTCCACGGCTCTTCATTTGCAGAAGTCTTCGTCGTTTCGCCTTTTTGTCACCTTCGTTGTCCGCTTTCACTACATACGTAAAAATCACATTTTTAGTTCGCTATTCAATATATAAAAATCGAATTTTTAGTTCGCTATTCAATATATAAAAATCGAATTTTTAGTTCGCTATTCAATATATAAAAATCGAATTTTTAGTTCGCTATTCAATGTATAAAAATCGAATTTTTAGTTCGCTATTCAATATATAAAAATCGAATTTTTAGTTCGCTATTCAATATATAAAAATCGAATTTTTAGTTCGCTATTCAATATATAAAAATCGAATTTTTAGTTCGCTATTCAATATATAAAAATCCTATTTTTCTATCGAAGTTCAATATATAAAAATTCTATTTTTCTATCTTAAAGTTCAAACCATTTTCTTTTTAAAGTTAAAACCTTTTTCAATTTAAAGTTAAAACCTTTTTCAATTTAAAGTTAAAACCTTTTTCAATTTCAAGTTAAAACCTTTAGAAATCAGTTTTAAAAACTTAAATAAAAATCAGTTTTAAGAACTTAAATAAAAATCAGTTTTAAGAACTTAAATAAAAATCAGTTTTATGAACTTAAATAAAAATCAGTTTTATTTTCCTTTTTAAAACAAAAATCAGTTTTAACTCCTAAAACCAAAATCAGTTTTTATTTTTTTTTCTTTTAAACATTTTCTGTTTTAAATTCTGTTTTATAAAAATAAAAAAAATAAATTAAAAATAACTTACAGGGGGGGCGCTGAGGCGGCGCTGTGGCCATCGGGGGGGGGGGGGGGGGGGTTCTCCGTTCATCGCGATAGGAAGGGGGGGTGTGCGGTCTTTGGCCAGAGGAGGGGAGGGGCAGGCGGGGAAGAAGGAGCGGGAGGAGAAGATGGAGAGGGCGCGGTCTTCGAACGGTGGGTGCGCCTCGATTGGGGATGAGGGGTTTCCGTCGTTGCTGGAGTCTGGTGGGGGGTGCGGTGTGGCCGTGGAGGCGCCAGGGAGGAGGGCGACGACGTGGGAGGGGTCGCCGATGAGATCGTCGGGGGTTTTTTTTTTCTATTTTCGATTGAAAATATGAGGGGGGGGGGGCCAGAGTAAAAAAGGGGGGGAAGAGATATATATTTTATTATTATTTTTTTTTCTTTTTTCAATTTACGTTGACTTTTACATACGAACACCGAACCGGGTCCAACGACTGTCATCCCTAACGTAATACCCCCATTCCGAACACAATGGGATATGTATCGCAAGCTGATTCGACTGTTTGAATCAGTTTCCGTTAAATTTACATTTAAATCACTATATTGAATTTTAAACGTACATTTCAAATTACCGGGGCCACATACTAACTAGAAAAATTCCTGAAAAATATTTTCTAGCTTCGTATTGACGATACGGTCCTAACAAAACTAGTTTCGTCGAATTCTGAGGCCGTTTGAAAAATGGCCAATTTCCAGTCGATTAAAATCAACTGAAACTGGTCAAACGCGTTTTCCTTTGCCACACTCACATATTGATTCGAAAAATTATGAAATTTGGAATCTAGCAATAACTTAACATCACGGACCCAACAAAACTGGTTTCGTCGAAATCCGAGGTCGTTTGCAAAATTGCTATTTTTAAGGGCCTTATATATATAAAAATATATATAAATTCCACAGCGACTATTTCAAATTTTAAACTGGACATATCTTATCATTTCTAAGATGAAATCTCAGTTTGTTAACTTCGTTACAAAGATATAGTTATACAGATTCAAATATTTCTTGTTTCGTTCAATTCTGACTTATATTGAATTCTGTATATTCATTTGAAATTAGAAATCGAATTTTCGAACTACCGCGCCATTTTCAATTCCTTTTATAATTATATATAATTATTATATATTCTAACGACGACGTATATAAATATATTCGTTCGAATTCTATTCAAAATAAATTTCACGTCGATATTATTTAAAATAATCCATTTTAAATATTCAAAATTCGCTAAAATCGCCAAAATAAAAATTTCAAACTGGCTCGCATTTTACGGGTTGTTACAATCTCCCCCACTTAAAACTTTTCGTCCCCGAAAAGGAACAAAGTCGAAAGTGGTTTGATTAATCAACTGTACGTTCGATTTGGCTTCCATTCTCCAACTTTCAGTTTCTGAGAATTTCCAAAATTTCAAAAATTTGGCTAACACCCTAAATTTTTGAAAAATTTCGCCATAACCTCCCCTGCACCGGGAGCATCGGGGAATTTCAAATAGCTTCCCCGGTCCTTCAGATCTCAAAAAGAAAAAGAAAAAGCCAAGCGGCTAGCCAATAGGCTCACAAAATCATCATCACCCAAACAAAACAGGAAATTATGTAATAAACATGTACCTATTTGTCGGGCAAACAAATTTTATTCTCTGCTCTAGCCTCCTTGCTATGACCTGTTCAATGATATATATGTATATGCAAGAAAATGCAAACAATTTCAATATAGTTCAATTGGGCATAATGTTTCAAAATTATCAAACAAATGAACAAACAACACAAACATCAATCCATTAGTGAATTTAACGTTTCAAATTCATAATTTGATATATATACAAAAAATCATGTTTTGATGCCAAATCACAACAAATAAATCTATCTATATATAAGTTTTGGGTTCTCACACCAGCCTAATGGAAATATATAGAAAATCACACCTTCGAAACACGAACATAAATACTGATGATGTCATGACAATCATCAGTACCATCTCCGGGCGACTAGAGTGTGATGCTATATCTATCCAATATATTAAAACTTCGGATACACGCGGATCAGACGTATACGCAAAATCTATATATACTGGATTGTCCACATCAATATAAATAGATAATCAAATACGAATAATTGATTTAAATTTTCAAAACAAAATTGTTTTCATTTTCAAAAATATACTCTTCACACTCGTTCTAGGATACTACTGATCCCATCTCTAACGAGTCACTCTCATTGGATATTACTAATACAATATCTGATGAATTCTTTCATATGGTTCTAATGTGTCTTGTTCTCTGAGCTTTGTAAACCAAAGCTCTGATACCACGTGTAAAGACCCGCAACTTCCCCGTAAAGGAAAGCGTCGGATAGTTCGAGAACAAACCACAACAGAACGCATACAGAAGAACATTTCATTGTATATTACAACAATGCATCAGATTACAAGAATATACAGAGTATAAACGAGTATTACACAGAAATATTAGAGATTTAAATTAAATTTTAAATACATAGCAGCGGAAAATAATACAATACACAACTAGAAGAGATATACGGATACAAAGCTTCCCGGATATCGTTCCAGCTGTAAACCAGGTTCCTGTGAATATAAATCTGCAAAACCAAAACTACTAGCTGCCCGTGTCAAAATAAGGGCACCCAGAGTTTAGGTTAAAACAATAAACTCCAGGTCAGTCATGTGACTGGTGTGAGAACTAAAACAGTTATAAATCTATATTTTCAAAGCTAGGTAAATCAAGGGACCACGCCGTATAACACGGAACGGGTTTCCTCCCAAGAATACCAGTGCATAAAACAAACAGCGCAATGTTAAATAAAGAAAAATGAAGCTGTTATAAGACCCAGGTCCTATCACACAATGCAACGCAAGCCGGGGGATAGGGTTTTCCCTTATAACAGCCAAAGAATGCTTGATACGTTTAAACAAATCATTTGATACTATAATAAGTGCGTAGTGTATAAAACAACTTCAAATCATAAGTATCAATCATAGGCGGCATAAGCGCCCCATCCCACTATGTCGCCATATATAGGATTACAACTAAAACCGCAAATGTCACGTATTTGGAAATTGGATTTCCATCTATGAACCGAGGCAAAAGATAGTCCTCAACCGATTCGTGACTCTCTAGCCCGAGCCACAGGATCAGAACGCATCAACCCTTTAGATCGTCAGGGCCGGTCCACACGGAGTGGATTATTATGCCTGAACAATACGTCTCCCCACCCTATGGGGTGTAAGTCTGGTCCGTCAGCCGACCAGAATGCATTCGGCCGAAACCGATATAACCGAGGCGCCTCGCAACCGCAACAACCACATAAGTCAAACTCGTCAGGGCGTGTAAAACCACTTACGCCACTTCTAGCTAGAAAGAAACGCAAGTCCTCCCTGATGTCCCCTCCCGTTTTTGGTTCATACCGGGTGTGAAACTCGCGAAGCAAACGTTACACAAAGCTACGCCACAAAGGCCGTGCTTTGATCATCAACCACAAGACTTTGTTTTTCAACAGAAGCCTTGATCATTTGCATCTTAGCATGCCACACAGGCAAACCATCCTATGCAACCGATATCAGTCACACAGAATGAAATCCGATGTCAGACACACAGTCCATTTACAAGTCCGTTCTGGGTCTGAACGAAACCAGAGGCACCTAGTACCCCGCATATCCATCGATCTCCAAGTACGTCTGGACGATCACTAACTGTTTCCATCTTCTTGGGTGTACAGCCCAATCAAGATCATCAGTAATTACCCAAACGACGTGAAGACCTCCGGTCTTCGACCATCGTCTTCATCTTCGACTTATCGTCGTATCAGTTATTCAGAATGGGATAAACCCGGTCTTTCCGAATAACTCGCGTATATATTATAAAAGTGTTACACAAACACAACATACGCCTCATTCCAATTCATCAGTCACTAACCGTAAATTAATCAAGAGAATAATTCCCCAAATATTAACCCCGAAGGCCGAAACCAACATCAGATCAATATCCAGAAAACCATTCTGCTTGGCTAACCGACAGTTAGTTTCTAAATTTCACGTTCAAATCTAATTAAAGATTTAACTATCGCCTGGAGCAAAACTGGTGATACTCCATTCTCGATCTTTTCAATCTAACTAAAGATTCATTAAAACTCCACTTAGTTTTAATCATTATCTGGGTTAAAGAATCAGTGTCATTTAAAACACGGTTCACGATAAACCCAAAATCACATTCCATTAATTATCGGGTTAAAGAACAAGTGTTATTTAAAACACTGTTCACGATAAACCCAAAAATCAATATCAATTCAATTCCAATTAAATATCATTTAATTGGTACACTTCATTAAATCTAAATAAAAAGATTTAATCTTTTCTCAACTGGGTTCAAGAATAGTGTTAGTGAAGACACCATTCACGACAAACCCAAATCACATTCCATTAATTATCGGGTTAAAGAACAAGTGTTATTTAAAACACTGTTCACGATAAACCCAAAAATCAATATCAATTCAATTCCAATTAAATATTATTTAATTGGTACACTTCATTAAATCTAAATAAAAAGATTTAATCTTTTCTCAACTGGGTTCAAGAATAGTGTTAGTGAAGACACCATTCACGACAAACCCAAATCACATTCCATTAATTATCGGGTTAAAGAACAAGTGTTATTTAAAACACTGTTCACGATAAACCCAAAAATCAATATCAATTCAATTCCAATTAAATATCATTTAATTGGTACACTTCATTAAATCTAAATAAAAAGATTTAATCTTTTCTCAACTGGGTTCAAGAATAGTGTTAGTGAAGACACCATTCACGACAAACCCAAATCACATTCCATTAATTATCGGGTTAAAGAACAAGTGTTATTTAAAACACTGTTCACGATAAACCCAAAAATCAATATCAATTCAATTCCAATTAAATATTATTTAATTGGTACACTTCATTAAATCTAAATAAAAAGATTTAATCTTTTCTCAACTGGGTTCAAGAATAGTGTTAGTGAAGACACCATTCACGACAAACCCAAATCACATTCCATTAATTATCGGGTTAAAGAACAAGTGTTATTTAAAACACTGTTCACGATAAACCCAAAAATCAATATCAATTCAATTCCAATTAAATATTATTTAATTGGTACACTTCATTAAATCTAAATAAAAAGATTTAATCTTTTCTCAACTGGGTTCAAGAACAGTGTTAGTGAAGACACCATTCACGACAAACCCAAATCACATTCGATATTCAATACAAGGCTCTGAATAGAAAATATATCGGCTTATATTCAATATCGAATTCTACGACTAACAAATGTCGTATTGGAAATAACGATATCAATATATACCTTTCAAATTTCCATAACAACACCTGTATAATCACGAATTCCAACATCGAAATATTCCGAAGACAATTTCGATTCAAATCCACTCCAATGCAATCATTGGAAATTTTGGTTATTTTTAAAACCCTTTTCAAATTCAATTTATTTATTTAAAAATAAATAGAATTATAATTCTAGTTCAAAACTAGTTCATTTCGATAAAAATCCATTTTTATCTTTTCAAATATGGAGTTTTTCATCCCAATTCTTTACAACTCATTTCTTATGATTTTACACAAATTATTACTATTTTAAATAATTTTATCAAGGCCTGTACAGTCGATTTCCATCAATGGCCATCGAACTGCACTTACAGCGACCTTTTTCGAATTTGATTTGGACGTACCTCCAAATCCAACCGTTAGATTTTGAATTTCTAATATTCGTTAGAAAGCTCTTTTCGATACGAACCCAACGGTTCCGGTTTTAGGAGAATCCGACGGTCGGATCTCCCGTAATGTCCGTTTGAAATAAATGGTCGAAATTCACGAACTGCCGCGGCGCGGCGCGTTCTATTCAGGCCATTATATTATATATATAATATATATAATATATATTTCGTCGATTTCTATTTAAAACGAATTATATAAATAGTTTTAAATTCGTTTCCAATTCTATTTCAACTTCTATTTCAATTCAAAGCAAAATTGAATTCTTCTTTATAAATTCGTTTTAAAATTCATTTCTATTCAATTCGAATTTCAATTCAATTTGAATTCATTTCAATTTGCTTTCAATTCCATTTGAATTCGTTTTCAATTCAATTCATTTCGAAATCGTTTTCAATTCAATTCATTTCGAAATCGTTTTCAATTCAATTCATTTCGAAATCGTTTTCAATTCATTTTGAATTCGTTTTCAATTCAATTCATTTCGAAATCGTTTTCAATCGATATAAATATCGTTCACGTCAAAATGGCGTCAATCTAATCAACACGGCTTCATAAATTTCTATTTTCAAAATAGTTGTTATTATCAAAATATTTCGTTCAACACATGACCAATCTCAATGAATGAGTACTGTCAACACATGAACCTTTATTTTATAATATTCTTTATTTTTCAAATTGGAATGAGGCCCAATCAATTACCATATAAAGTTAATTATATGGATTTTTCATACAACACATGTATATCATAGCATTGAAAAATAATCAACCATCAACCAAAGTGCACTACACTGTATAAGCATCAAATATAGATATTCAACGCTTATAACAGCCTGTCAATCGATCGATCGACATATTAATCAATCAGGATGAGTGAACTTCAAATTTCATCCCAACACCCGTGTGGGGTTTCAAACAATCAAACACCTATTTTATTTGTGCTGTTGGGCGATGTGTAAAATTTATCGTCCCAATCCATATCAGTCAAATGGGTGTACATCAACAAATCGTTTTGATTTGTAAATGAATATGTTATTTTATTCATTTCTAATAAAAATGATATTTTTATTTTTCTAACATATTTTAGAAGATTTCGGCGGCATAACGGCACGATACTAGAAACGGGACGAGGCCTAGCCTTATCCCCGGTCTAGTGAAGGCCCACGCCATTCACACATCAATCAAATCAATTCGCTATGCAAACCACAAAATTTGGAGTAAGAGTCTAACCTAGCCTTACTCCTTCGCCTTATAACGGCGCACGTCTAATCCTAACCAATTTATCGATTCGATTATTCACACCACAAACCACATTCAAACCAATATCGCAATCAATAACCAAACAGCCAAACAAACAAGTCCATGGTCTGTGGACGATTGTGTCGGGTGCTACTAAGCACCGTCTGCATCCTAGTATATATATATAACTAGAAAAGAAATCGAAAGGTGAGGAATTCTCACTTATAGCTATCCTAGCTCCACGGCTCTTCATTTGCAGAAGTCTTCGTCGTTTCGCCTTTTTGTCACCTTCGTTGTCCGCTTTCACTACATACGTAAAAATCACATTTTTAGTTCGCTATTCAATATATAAAAATCGAATTTTTAGTTCGCTATTCAATATATAAAAATCGAATTTTTAGTTCGCTATTCAATGTATAAAAATCGAATTTTTAGTTCGCTATTCAATATATAAAAATCGAATTTTTAGTTCGCTATTCAATATATAAAAATCGAATTTTTAGTTCGCTATTCAATATATAAAAATCGAATTTTTAGTTCGCTATTCAATATATAAAAATCGAATTTTTAGTTCGCTATTCAATATATAAAAATCCTATTTTTCTATCGAAGTTCAATATATAAAAATTCTATTTTTCTATCTTAAAGTTCAAACCGTTTTCTTTTTAAAGTTAAAACCTTTTTCAATTTAAAGTTAAAACCTTTTTCAATTTAAAGTTAAAACCTTTTTCAATTTCAAGTTAAAACCTTTTTCAATTTAAAGTTAAAACCTTTAGAAATCAGTTTTAAAAACTTAAATAAAAATCAGTTTTAAGAACTTAAATAAAAATCAGTTTTAAGAACTTAAATAAAAATCAGTTTTATGAACTTAAATAAAAATCAGTTTTATTTTCCTTTTTAAAACAAAAATCAGTTTTAACTCCTAAAACCAAAATCAGTTTTTTTTTTTTTTTTTCTTTTAAACATTTTTTGTTTTAAATTCTGTTTTATAAAAATAAAAAAAATAAAAAAAATAAATTAAAAATAACTTACAGGGGGGGCGCTGAGGCGGCGCTGTGGCCATCGGGGGGGGGGGGGGGGGGTTCTCCGTTCATCGCGGTAGGAAGGGGGGTGTGCGGTCTTTGGCCAGAGGAGGGGAGGGGCAGGCGGGGAAGAAGGAGCGGGAGGAGAAGATGGAGAGGGCGCGGTCTTCGAACGGTGGGTGCGCCTCGATTGGGGATGGGGGGTTTCCGTCGTTGCTGGAGTCTGGTGGGGGGTGCGGTGTGGCCGTGGAGGCGCCAGGGAGGAGGGCGACGACGTGGGAGGGGTCGCCGATGAGATCGTCGGGGGTTTTTTTTTCTATTTTCGATTGAAAATATGAGGGGGGGGGGGGCCAGAGTAAAAAAGGGGGGGGGGGAAGATATATATATATATATATATATATTTTCTTTTTTCAATTTACGTTGACTTTTACATACGAACACCGAACCGGGTCCAACGACTGTCATCCCTAACGTAATACCCCCATTCCGAACACAATGGGATATGTATCGCAAGCTGATTCGACTGTTTGAATCAGTTTCCGTTAAATTTACATTTAAATCACTATATTGAATTTTAAACGTACATTTCAAATTACCGGGGCCACATACTAACTAGAAAAATTCCTGAAAAATATTTTCTAGCTTCGTATTGACGATACGGTCCTAACAAAACTAGTTTCGTCGAATTCTGAGGCCGTTTGAAAAATGGCTAATTTCCAGTCGATTAAAATCAACTGAAACTGGTCAAACGCGTTTTCCTTTGCCACGCTCACATATTGATTCGAAAAATTATGAAATTTGGAATCTAGCAATAACTTAACATCACGGACCCAACAAAACTGGTTTCGTCGAAATCTGAGGTCGTTTGCAAAATTGCTATTTTTAAGGGCCTTATATATATAAAAATATATATAAATTCCACAGCGACTATTTCAAATTTTAAACTGGACATATCTTATCATTTCTAAGATGAAATCTCAGTTTGTTAACTTCGTTACAAAGATATAGTTATACAGATTCAAATATTTCTTGTTTCGTTCAATTCTGACTTATATTGAATTCTGTATATTCATTTGAAATTAGAAATCGAATTTTCGAACTACCGCGCCATTTTCAATTCCTTTTATAATTATATATAATTATTATATATTCTAACGACGACGTATATAAATATATTCGTTCGAATTCTATTCAAAATAAATTTCACGTCGATATTATTTAAAATAATCCATTTTAAATATTCAAAATTCGCTAAAATCGCCAAAATAAAAATTTCAAACTGGCTCGCATTTTACGGGTTGTTACAGAACCACTCCGTATTTGCAGTAGCATTGCGAATCAGATTATATGAAGATAATCGAAGACGGAGTAGAGTGCAAGGACTTATTCTATTAATAGAAATTGTGCCTTCGGTTTCGTTCAGTCCTAGGACGAACGTATATGGATGAGTGTCTGACAGAGTATTCCCAATGATCGAATGGTTTGGTCTGTATAAATATATATGGTTGCAACGGATTTATTCCCTTAGCATAACATCCAGAATATTTGTGCAAACTAATTAGTGATTAACGGATATGATAATGTGGCATTCAAAGTAATTGTGTTATCAATGAGAGAAGTAATCTTAGCCTCTGGCCTCAACAACCGGGAAATGACAAAAATCGGGCAGGCAGCATGGCTATGTGGTTAGCTCCCATTAGGGTGTATTATCACCTATCTAGAGAATATTCATTTGCTTCTTTAATCTGTATCAGTGCTGTCCCTTATCGGGAAACGGTTGCTGATCCCAACCGTTGGTGATGTACATTCGATACACTCAAGCGAAATGAGTGGTCGGTCATGTGTGGCTGAGTTGCAAGACGTTCTTGTTGAACTCGGTGTATTCTCCTCTAGAGATACACCAGCGGAAGGTGGTTCCATACCTTGTCATAGTTGGAAATCCATTACCCAATACGTGCTTGCGGTTTTGATTGTATACTATATATGTAGAATGTGAGATGATAGCATTTCTGCTAGATGATTATTATATTGTGGTTGATAGGCATTATTATAATATCAAAAGGTTTTTGATATAAAGATATTTTGGATTTTCATAAGGGAAAAACCCGTTCCGTTATACGACGTGGTCTTATGAGATATCGTTTACTTGTTCAAGCTGTTTTAAACTATTTACTCATACCAGTCCCATGACTGACCTGGAGTTTATTTTGTTTTGTTTCCCTAAACTCTTGGGTGCACAAATTTGGACGGACAGTCAAGTAGTTCAGGTTTTACAGATATTTGGAGGAGCTTGGGGCAGGAGGCTTCAACGTTAGTTATCTAGTATTATTTCTGTTGTATTGTAAGTGTTGTACTCTGATGATAATGTTATGTATATACAGTCAAATTTTGTATTTCAAAAGCTGCTTTATATTATATTTTATTCCGCTATAATGTGAGATTCTGTGTTGTGTTTCTGTTCTTCTTCTATTATAAGTTTCTTTCTTTATATTTCTCATCCTCTAACTTCTTTCTATTAATGATTCGTATTTCTGTGCAATTTGGGTTGGACGTGTGGTGTATTTAGTCAACTCAGATAGTATGGATTTGCCGGTTGTTACATTATTAGTTCATACCCTATTTGCGTTAGCACCTTTCCCCTTTTAGGATAAAGTAGGCTAAGTTATTAAGACATTCCCGTTTAGTCCATTTTATACAAAAATACTATACGTACACCATATATTTGCGTTATGGGTTTATATGGTTAATAATATATTACATTATTAACCTACTAAGTACAGATATATTTTCTATTTCCATTACTATTAACAAGGAAGGTTATATTCCTTTTTCCTAGGATATTTATATAATACCTTCCCTGACTTGGACTTAGTGTTTAAACGACAATCATAAATTCTCCCATGACACCCATTCCATTTTATTTCCTTTTTACTGTCACTTATGACTTTAACGGTCATATTTACTGTTAACCCTTAACGCGGTTCGGAAAGCAATGGTTTAAATGCATCTCAAAGCAGTTAAACACTAACGAGCGCGAAATGGTCAAGCTTTATACGATTGCACATAAGAGCTCGGTCGCGCACTAGAGCTCGGTCATGCATGAACTCTGTTCACACGTTACCTGGTCAGACAACACCATGAAGTACCTCCACTCGGTTGAAAACAAAACTGCTTGATCACGATGATCTGCTCATACATGGCTTATTAACTCACATGCAACATTGGCTTGGAGCAATATGTGACATGTATGAAGCAGTCACGACAGTGAAATGTATCATAAAAAGGGTTAGGTCAACTCTGTGCAAAGGCGTGAAGTAATATTGCCTTGGGTCAAATTAGTTTGCATCAATACACGCGCGTAGGAAATATGAGCACCATATGACAATCATGTTAAGCACAGCAATGTTGTAACATAAAGAAAAGGTAGATAAACATGCATGCATGTGAGGTAGTTCATGAATGCCACGTCATTTCAGGATGGTTTGGCACGAACATCTGGGATCTCATTCGAGCATCGCTCGCATGAAGGTCACTCGTTCATGAAGGCTCGCGCATGCATAGAGCTCGCTCGCTCACTTCAGAGGTCGTGCACCGCATGCACGAGCGGCTCATCAGCAGCTAAGGTCGAGCACACCTAAGAAGGGATCGTGCACATCTGTGGACGAGTTCAGGTCGAGCGCCATCATCTTGGTGTCGAGCAATGCTGGGAAATAAGGTCGAGCAGGCCATTATCTGACAAGTCAAGCATTGCAGTATGGCTAAAGCAAATTGATAATATAAATGAGTGGCAAACTCGTAATTATTGATCCCACTTTCGAATAGTGCCAACCCGCAATAATTCACAAAAGGAAAGCACACGTGGTGCTAGTACACTAGTTCAGTGCTTATAACAAAGGATCACTTGTGTAAAATAATAGTGGTCGCTCTTCATCTTATATTGGTCGCTCACACACCGTCCCCCAGATCGCTCTAGCACGTAATATGTAACATGGAGTAGAATATAAAAGCAATGTAAATAGTTCAATGGCATGTTTGTAATTGTTGAACCCATATTTCACTAAAAAAAAGAATGGCAATGGTGTAATTTCAATATTTTGGAATTGAGAAGCAACAGAAGTGTGTAGCCTTCCACGTGGCTTCCGAGGTGGTAAATGCATTAATAAAATACAGTTGGAAAAATAAGAGGGGCCGCTTGCTCCAATGATTATGCAGAGGTCACTCATACATATTCAAGAGGGGTCGCTCACGCATGTTCATAAGAGGACGGTCACACAGTATGTTGGGAATTGCACACTACCTTTTGAATGCGGACAGCTAGCGTACAACTGTAAAGTGCATCGTGACAGCTATCCTCACATAGTCCGGCACCCGATATTTACAACTTCGCCACACCACATAAGTTCCACCTATGAATACCCTCTTTCACAACCATTTAGAGGACGGAACTAAGCCACCTCGAAGGGCTGTCGTTTTGGTTTTCCACCATTCCAAAGCTTCTCAAGCTCCGTTAATGGCTTCCTAAGCTCATTCCTTCTTCCTCCTACATCAAGTGGATCTCATCTTCTACAATCACCATTAATTCTCACTCCAATTTAAACCAAGTGATCTCCAACCGCCATTACTCCTCTTTAAAGCTCGGATCTAACACTAATTTCATGATGTAATCAAGGAAGATTATCTAATCACGAGATCGAATTCGTTCTTCCTCGAATTCAAGTGAGATCTAAAGCGGAAAGAGAGGAAAAAGTTGGAAATTTTCATAAAGAGAGCGAACAAGTGTAATAAATGAGATGTATGCGATGATGCTCTATGTAAATTTCTTTATGACAATGAAAATCATTTCAAAAGTGGACTTAGATCTATCCTAGATCGAACCACTATAAAAATCCTTGTGTTTTTACTTGCATTTGCATTTATGGCCCCATTTTCTATTGCATACCTTTTGGTGAAGTGTCGGTAAGACATCTTTGGTGTTTGACCGATTTTGGTTTAAACATTCGGCGCCCATAGTGGGGCCGCATACACATTTCCTTCTCTCACACTTCTCTCTAGCCTAAGACCCTTGCATTGAAGTTCTAAATCCTCTACTACAAGGTTGAGGCCCTTGTCCGAAACAATGGAAAAATCTAAGAAGACCGCTAGTAAAACCGTGGTAGAAACTGATAATGCTGCTAACGAAGAAACACCGCTTACCACCCTCTTTGAAGTTGGTGAAAACTCAGTGGGTGGAGCTGGTGTGACTAAGAATGAGTTGAACGCGGTTATTGCCAACATGAGCCAAAGAATGGATGCTTCTACTAAAGTTATGATGGAGAAACTTGAGGCCATCCTTAATGCTCGACCAAATCCAGCCCCTCAGAAGGTCCATGTTGATCTCGAAAAAAATGACAATTCGTTCGCCTCTGATCATAACCGCAATGACAACATGGAAGACGATAACGATTGGTTGAGCGACAAAGACGAAGCTGACGTCGGAGGCTTGAAACTAAAAACTAAAAGTCATTCCATGGAAAAGCTCGAAGGATTAACAGCCCCATCATGGGGGAACCTTCTCATCAGGATTGTAAAGGACCTAAGCTCTCTAATCAGGATCGCATGCCTAGACGAACATTTGGTAAAGAGCTCAGCTTCGCAGAGCGGCATAACACTGAAGAATACATCTTGGATATGATAGAACAAATCGTGAGGAGTAATCAGGATGGTAATGGCGATGAAAGAGAATGGGACTTCTCTCCTGATAGGACTCCATTCATTGAGAGAATCCTTGAATCAGAATGTCCGAAAAAGTTCAATCCTCCAACTCTGACTCCGTACAACAGCCTTGTTGATCCTAATTACTTTCTGTTCAAATATGAGTGGCATATGAGTGTGGCTAAGGCGTCTGATGAGATGAGATGCACATACTTTCCTCTCTACTTAGAAGGTGCTGCATCATTATGGTTCATAATGCTGCTACCTAAATCCATAGACCGGTTCTCTGACCTGACCAAAAAGTTCAAGGAGCAGTTCCGCTTGTATGCTACCAAAGCCAAGGATGCTATGACGCTCTCAGCAATGAAACAGAAACTGAGTGAAACTGTTTAAGCCTTTCTCATTTGATTCAATGTTGCCTTGTCTGAAGTAAGGAATCCAGAGCCAAGTATAATTCTCATGGCTTTACTCGATGCTATAGACAAAACAAGCGAATTTGGGAGGCGAATAAAGATGAAGGAACCGAATACGCTTGACAAGTTCTATAAAAAAGCAGAAGAGTACATGAGAGTGGATGATAATCATGTGCCTCTTCAGATCATTAGTGGTAACCAACTTCATGAAACTCCCAAAAGTGTTGCTACTCAATGTAATCAACAGAAAACTCAGGGGCAGAAGCGAGCCAATGACGGGAATGACAACAAAGCTAATAAAAAGTTTTGTTTTCTTGACTCTAAACTAACTCCTTTGAATGATACTCCTGAAAACATTTACCTTGCCATGAAGGATGCAGAAGATTACCCGGAGCCTCAGCCAATGAAGATGAATGAAAATCTAACCAAATTTGGGAAGTTCTGCAGGTTCCACAATCAGCCAGGCGATAATAACAATGAATGTAGGCATCTAAAATCATTAATTGAAGAGCTAATTAGGATGAACTTCCTACAACAAAATGTGAATAATTCCCAAGAGGAAAATCCTTCAGCAACTCTCCAGAGGCAAGGGGCATTAAATGACCTATCCGGTCCAAGTAAAAGCTCCTGCTCAAACTAATCCAAGGCCGATAATCAACTGACGACCGTTGATGATGATATAATATATGTGGCTAAGAATAAGCGATTTTCTTCGCCATTACTCTACTTCTTTCGTTACTGTACTTCTTGCTATGTTCTACTTTCTTGTAAACAATCTGTAATGATGTACATACATTGTATCAAACAATAGCTTTTTGAATGATCTTATCTACCTGCGTAATTCTCTTACTTGCAAAATGTACAAAATTTGCTAAAGGCGATTTTCTCATTGCAGGCTGCTCCATAGGCATTCATTTCCTCAAATTCCGACGAAGTGAGACAGTCCTAATAACATCAAATTGAATGTCAAGTGCTATAACCATCAATATACATAATGCAAGGATGAAAAGCACCACTTTGAAGAGTGAATAGGAAAAGTTCCAATGAGTCAGACGACAAAGAGGGAACCAAGCAACCACGGATCCGAAACCCCAAAGGTTGCGGGAATTCATTGCGCTAAACGAAGCGAAAAAGTTCACTATAAGTGAAACGTGAAACGATGCAACCCTCCAAGGTTGCAGGAATTTGTTACCCGAAATGAAGCGCGGGAGTTCACTATAAGTGAACGAAGCGTGGGAGTTCGTGGCATGAAGTGATGCAAGCCTCCAAGGTCGTGGGAATTCTTTGCGCGAAACAAAGTGCGGGAGTTCACTATACGTGAAACGATGCGCGAGAGTTGTGGCTCGAAGCGATGCAGCCCTCACCTAAAAGTTTGCGGGAATTCGTTGCACGAAACGAAGCGCGGGAGTTCACTATACGTGAAACGATGCATGGGAGTTCGTAGCGCAAAGCGATGCTACCCTCACCCAAAGGTTCGCGGGAATTCATTGTGCGAAACAAAGCGCGGTAGGTCACTATATGTGAAACGATGCGCCGGAGTTCGTGGCGCGAAGCGATGCAGCCCTCACTCAAAGGTTCACGGGAATTCATCGCGCGAAACGAAGCGCAGGAGTTTACTATGAGTGAAATGAAGCATGGGAGTTCATGGCCCAAAGCGATGCAACCTTCCAAGGTCATGGGAATTTGTTGTGCGAAATGAAGCATGGGAGTTCAATGTACGTTAAACAATGTGCGGGAGTTCATGGAGCGAATCAATGCAGCCCTCACCCAAAGGTTCGTGGGAATTCGTTGCGCGAAACAAAGCGCAGAAGTTCACTATACGTGAAACGATGCATGGGAGTTTATGGTGTGAAGTGATGCAGCCCTCACCCAAAGGTTTAAGGAAATTAATTGTACTAAATGAAGCGTGGGAGTTCGCTATACGTGAAACGATGCGCGGAAGTTCATGGCGCGAAGCAATGCAGCCCTCACCCAAATGTTTACAGGAATTCGTCGCGCGAAGCGAAGCGTGGGAGTTCATTATACGTGAAACGATGCACGGGAGTTCATGGCGTGAAGCGATGCAGCCCTCACTCAAATGTTCGCAGGAATTTTTTGCACAAAACGAAGCATGGGAGTTCACTTTTCGTGAAACGATGCACACAAGTTCGTGGCGCGAAATGATGCAATTTCATCTAAATGTCGCTGGAGTCTGCACTGCAAAACGATACGACGACCAAATTTTTTTCCATAGAGAAAGCAAATTCTCCACAGGAGAAATCAACAATGGCCGATGAACTCTATAATGTTAATTCAATCGATAGGAGAAGATGAGCGTTGGATTAAAACGGCCTCTGCAAAACACGAGGCATCCAACAAAGTCTCCGATAGACAAGGAAAATAAATGTTGAGAAAAAAATATTCTTCCTATATTGAAGACTGATGACGACCTCCTAAGCTGGGGGCATGAATAATTCAAGACTCCTCCAAAAGAAAGCAGAAAATAAGCCACAAATACGTATTTCCTAAATGAGAAATGTCGTATACTGCCACATATGTCAATTAAGATGATGACGTTTGAAGTCTACAGTCGGCTTTAGTCGATTAGTTGATCTTAAGCATTAGCGTGGATTCGAATTAGAATATCGTGTTTGTACAAATAATATTCGATGAATTTTGAACCGCTGAATAAATCATTCCTGTTAAAACACTCTATTCAATTCAAAATAAAATTCTCTATAATTCATTTTTCTAATGATGAACTAATCCACTATCGATATGGACAATAGATGGTGAGTATAAGTCCAAAATCATGCAATCACTTGTTTTAATTACAGAACAGGTGGTAAAAACATGTGAATCCAATCAACAAGTTATACAATTGGATTGTTTGGGATCAACGAGTAAAAGCTCGATTTTCCATAGCAAGCAAAAATCTATAACTGGATCTCAAAGAACAAAAATATATCAACAAAAATGTTCATTTTGAAGCCCACATTTCTCCAAAACAAAAAATACAAGCTTCGAGGGGCAAACGTTAACCCCGTTTTTAACGCGGTTCGGAAAGCAATGGTTCAAACGCAGTCTCAAAGCGGTTAAGCACTAACGAGCGTGAAATGGTCAAGCTTTATGTGGTCACACATAAGAGCTCAGTCGCGTACTAGAGCTCGATCGTGCATGAACTCTGTTCACACGTTATCTGGTCAGACAACACCATGAAGTACCTCCACTCGGTCAAACACAAAGCTGCTCGATCACGATGATCCACTCACACATGGCTTATTAACTCACTTGAAACATTGGCTTGTAGCATTATGTGACATGTATGAAGTAGTCACAGCAATGAAATGTATCATATAAAGGGTTGGATCATCTCTGTGCAAAGGCGTGAAGTAATATTGCCTTGGGTCGGATTGGTTTGCATCAACACATGCGCGTGGAAATATAAGCACCATATGACAATCACGGTAAGCACAGAAATGTTGTAACATAAAGGAAAGGTAGACAAACGTGCATGCATGTGAGGCAGTTCATGAATGCCACGTCATTTCAACATGGTTTGGCATTAACAACTCGAACATCTGGGCTCTCATTCGAGCATCACTTGCATGAAGGTCGCTCGCTCGTGAAGGCTCGCACATGCATAGAGCTCGCTCGTTCACTTCAGAGGTCATGCACCGCATGCACGAGCGGTTCATCAGCAGCTCAGATCGAGCACACCGAAGCAGGGGTCATGCACATCTCTAGACGAGGTCGGGTCGAGCACCATCATCTATGGGGTCGAGCAATGCTGGGAAATAAGGCCGAACAGGCCATTATCAGACAGGTCAAGCATTGCAGTATGGCTAAAGCAAATTGATAATATAAATGAGTGGCAAGCTCGTAATTATTGATCCCACTTTCGAACAGTGCCAACCTGCAAGAATTCACAAAAGGAAAGCACACATGGCGCTAGTACACTTGTTCAATGCTTATAACAAAGGCTCACTCATGCAAAATAATAGTGGTCGCTCTATATCTTATATGGGTTGCTCGCATACCGTCCCCCAGATCTCTCTATCACGTAATATGTAACATGGAGCAGAAATAAAAAAGCAACGCAAATAGTTCAATGGCATGTTCTTAATTGTTGATCCCATATTTCACTAAAAAACAAGAATGACAATGGAGTAATTTCTATATTTTGGAATTGAGAAGCAGCATAAGTGTGTAGCCTTCCACGTAGCTTCCTGGGTGTAAATGCATTAATATGATACGATTGGAACAATAAGAGGGGTCGCTCACTCCAATGATTACGCAGAGGTTACCCATACATATTCAAGAGGGGTCACTCGTGCATGTTCATAAGAGGACGGTCAGAAAGTACATTGGGGATCCACGCTACCTTTTGAATGCGGACAGCTAACGTATAACTGTAAAGTGCATCGTGATAGCTGTCCTCACATGGTCCGGCACCCCATATTTAAAACTTCGCCACAACACATAAGTTCCACCTATAAATACCCTATTTCACAACCATTTAGAGTACGAATCTAAGCTACCACGAAGGGCTGTCATTTCGGTTTTTCGCCATTCCAAAGCTTCTCAAGCTCCGTTGATGGCTTCCTAAGCTCATGCCTTCTTCCTCCAACATCAATTGGATCTCATCTTCTCCAAACTCCATTAATTCTCACTCCAATTTAATCCAAGTGATCACCAACCGCCATTACTCCTCTTTAAAGCTCGGATCTAACACTTGTTTCTTAATGGAATCAAGGAAGATTATCTAATCATGAGATCTAATCCATTCCTCCTCGAATTCAAGTGAGATCTAAAGTGAAAAGAGAGTAAAAAGTGGGAAATCATCACAAAAAGAGTGAACAAGTGTAATAAATGACATGTATGAGATGATGCTCCATGTAAATTTCTTTATGATAATGAAAATCACTTCAAAAGTGGACGTAGATCTATCCTAGATTGAACCACTATAAAAATCCTTGTGTTTTTTTACTTGCATTTGCGGCCCAATTTTCTATTGCGTACCTTTTGGTGAAGTGTCGATAAGAAATCTTTGGTGTTTGACCGATTTCGGTTTAAACATTTTCCTAAGGAAACTATTTATCAGTCCTAAGTTATCTATTTATTGTACCCCAATGGACAATTTCTATTCTTATTCTTTTATTTATTGTTTGACTGTTATATATATATATATATATATATACGTAGCAGGCCTCTCACATTAATTTGACTACATGTGGAAGTTGGATTTGCCGGTCGGTTCCGAGAATAGTACTAGGACTGGAGATTGCCTGGGAACTCCTCTCGCGCTTGAGTACGGGAGCCTTTGGCGCTGGGTATCCACCTTCATTTATTTTTCATCCGTTTTCGTATTTCGTCCGTAACTTTTCCATACAGAATCCGTTCACGAAACTCAAAACTTGAGAGTTGACCAGAATTCAGAGGTGAACGCAACGGTTAATGTTTCGCTAAAATTCCTATTTCTTATATTCTAATAATTAATTTATATCGCCAAAATTTCATGTTGTTACATTCTACTCTCCTTAAAAGGAATTTCGTCCTGAAATTTTGATGCCTATAATCCTATGCTACACAACCAATTTGTGTGCATATACTTTGCGACCATGTGTACATGTGCATGGTGTATATAATGCAATTTCAACCTAAAACATGCATGCAAGATGATTCTAATCGGATCCTCCTACTTGTTTGCATTAAACTTTTGAAATATTTTTGAAAACATGATGTAGAACATCCTAAATATACTGGCAGTTCTATATGAATACAAATTTTGAAAATTCTTTTCCAACAATAACCCTCACACAACAATGAATAGAAGTGTAAGCCAACCATTTTTGCATCCAAACCCTACCATCCAAAATGTACGCAATCTAATAGTTTACTATTTACCTGCTCCTAAACCGAAAAAAGGAAATTAAGGCGAAGAATTATAACATTTCCTCCGCTCCCAAATATTCCATTTCCCATCCTGCAATGGAAATTTTCACCTCAGTTACCCAAAATGCCACAAAATTTTGCAACTGCAGACTATAAAGGAGGCTTAAAATAAGCTCTAAAAACATGAAACGAGCTAATAAATAACTTGTGTGCATCGTTTACATGGCATCGAAACAGTGTTTCCAAGGTTAAAACAGCCTTTTCCTTTTTACCGTTAACGTTTTTATCATATCATCGGTCCTATTGCACCGCTACAATGCAAACAAAAAGCATCCATAAACCTTCCTTACACCATTTATGTGACCAAAAATCGAAATCTTTCATAAAAATAAACTTCCGCTTGAAAATGTATTATGTTTATCTTGAAATTTCCTTTCAAAACCGTTTTATTTTCCTGTAAAATAAGAAAATGATAGAAACTTTTTTTCAAACAACATTTTCCATAAACTTTCAAAAAATGTAATTTGTGGAAAATTAAACAATTCATGTCACATGTTGACGAAAAAGGAAGTCAGTCACGCCAAAAATGCGAAAACCAAAATCATACAAAAGACAAAAAATAAATTTTAGTTCTGACAAGGAACGGTGGTTTATTTATTTATATAACCATGATGTAGAATCATTCCTTTATTAAAATCTATTCAACACAGAATTTTAATCTTTCCAGCTCTAGGACAAGTGCTAGTAAATAAATGAGATTTCATGCAATTAATCATGTGTGAATGAAAAACATTTTTTTCAACATGGAAATATCATTACGAAAGTCATGTGAATTGTTCATTACTAGCAAACTTCTAACACAACGCTACATCAAAGAAAAGAAAATTGCTAGAAAGGGAAACACACAATATAAGATACGCATGCACAAAGCATGTTCTAACAACAACAATGACGATGACGACTAACACTACCCACTATAGGTTGGTCTACCTCCGCGGCTAGAGCCTAATCCATTACCACGTCCGCGCTAGGAGCGTAGTATAGCGGAGATGCAACCAATCTCTTGCGCATGTCGACGCTGCTATTCGCGAACCTCTCGGAGCTTGGTCTGTATGACTAGGATGACAGTGATCTCTGGGCCCTCCTGACTACGCTGTTGAGATGGAGTGGGTAGTGCGGGTGTAGGAGCATCGGGAAGTTGGATGCCCATATTCTAGTGAGTGATGTGACTGATGGCGGTCGGTGCCTTCTTCATAGGTCACTCCCCAGAAATCCTTACCTGGAAGTGTCAGAAGACACGGATAAGAAGATGGCTATAGGGAAAATGGATTCACGGGGTGTCGGCGAACGACTCATAGAGATGGATCATAAGCACACATGCCCAATTGATGGCTATGTCACCAAGGATAACATAGGTGGAACGACAAACAAAAGGATAAATATGCTCCACAACTACACGGGCTACTGGTCGCAGACTGGTAGTGGTATGATGCATTGTATGATGCACACAACTATACGGGCTACTGGTCGCTGACTGGCGGTGGTCCAAGCTTCGGGCCCTCTAACAAAGATACGCTAAAGGATCTGAGGGTGCTCCATCTCAATAGCATCAATCTCGGCTCCCTCTGCCGAGATACTCAAAATCCGGACCAAATCAGATTAGTGAACTCTATACGGGTGCACATGACCTCAGATCTGATGACGCAGGACTCGTCATCGATATCAGCTTCCATCTGGGCATCGAACAAATGGACATAACGCGGATACACATCGCACTCAAAAGTATCGAAGCGTAGAATCGGTGCTAAGCCTACGGTGACAAAAAGCTCCTCCAAAACCAAATGTGGCGAAATCGGAGAACTTCACCGGTGTAAAAACCCGTAACTTCCCCGGTGAGGAAAGCGCGGATAGTTCGAGAACAAGCCACAGAATAACGCAGACGGGAGAACATTTCATTGTATATTACAATAATGCATCAGAATACAAGAATATACAGAGTATAAATGAATATTACACAGAAATATCAGAGATTTAAATTACATTAAATACATAGCAGCGGAAAATAATACAATGCACAACTAGAAAGAGATATACGGATACAAAGCTTTCCGGATATAATTCCAGCTGTAAACCAGGATCCTGTGAATATAAATCTGCAAAACCAAAACTACTAGCTGCCCGTGTCAAAATAGGGGCACCCAGAGTTTAGGTTAAAACAATAAACTCTAGGTCAGTCATGTGACTGGTGTGAGCACTAAAGCAGTTATTAATCTTTGTTTTTAAAGTTAGGTAAATCAAGGGACCACGCCGTATTACACGGAACGGGTTTCCTCCCAAGAATACCAGTGCATAAAACAAACAGCGTAATGCTAAATAAAGAAAAATGAAGCTGTTATAAGACCCAGGTCCTATCACACAATGCAACGCAAGCCGGAGGATAGGGTTTTCCCTTATAACAGCCAAAGAATGCTTGATACGTTTTAAAACAAATCATTTGATACTACTATAAGTGCCTAGTGTATAAAACAACTTCAAATCATAAGTATCAATCATAGACGGCATGGGTACCATATATCATGTCGCCATACTAGTTCTACAATTAAAACCACAAAGGTCACGTATTTGGAAATTGGATTTCCGTCTGTGAACTGAGGCTAGGGATCGTCCTCACCGATTCGAGACTCTCTAGCCCGAGCCTCAGGCAAGCGCGTAGGCAAGCCTTGGATCGTCAGGGCCGGTACACCGATGTGGATTATTATGCCTGAACACTACGTTTCCCCGCCCTTTGGGGCGTAAATGAGCCAACGAGTGGCTCCATCGGACCCGGATCGTCCGATCTAACCGAGGCGCCTCGCAACAGCAACAACCACACAGGTGAAAAGTATATAAATGTCAGGGCTGGTAGGTCACTGACACCACCCTAGCTAGAAGGAAACGCATGCCCTCCCTGAGGTCCTCTCCCGTTTCTGGTTCACAACCGGGGTGTGAGGCTCGCGAATCAACGCTACACAAAGCTACGCCACCAAGGCCGTGCTTTGATCATCAACCACAAGACTTTGCTTTTCAACAGAAGCCTTGATCATTTGCATCTTAGCTTGCCACACAGGCAAACCATTCTATGCAACCGATATCAGTCACACAGAATGACATCCGATGTCAGACACATAGTCCATTTACAAGTCCGTTCTGGGTCTAAACGAAACCGGAGGCACTTTCCTCGCATATCCATCGATCTCCAAGCACATCTGGACGACCACCGATTGATTCCCTCATCTTGGGTGTACAGCCCAATCAAGATCATTAGTAATCACCCAAACGATGTGAAGACTTCCGGTCTTCAACCACCGTCTTCATCTTCGACTTATCGTCGTATCAGTTATTCAGAATGGGATAAACCCGGTCTTCCCGAATAACTCGCGTATATTTTAAATAAGTGTTACACAAACACAACATACGCCTCATTCCAATTCATCAGTCACTAACCGTATATTAATCAAGAGAATAATTTCCCAAATATTAACCCCGAAGGCCGAAACCAACATCAGATCAATATCCAGAAAACCATTCTGCTTGGCTAACCGACAGTTAGTTTCTAAATTTCACATTCATAGGGAAAGGTTCCCATTAATTTTATCCAAGATAAATCTTTCAAATTTATTCTTTAATCTATTTTTGAATATCAATTCAAACTAGTCGGGATTAACGAACTTTACCGAAGTAATCATTTGTTTTAATTTCCCAATCCCAGCCTATTCATCCCATGAAGTAAAACTGGTAATACTTCATATCTAACACTACGGTGTTATCGGTAAATTCAATTACCACTTAACGTTCAAATCTAATTAAAGATTTAACTATCGCCTGGAGCAAAACTGGTGATACTCCATTCTCGATCATTTCAATCTAATTAAAGATTCATTAAAACTCCACTTAGTTTAATCGTTAACTGGGTTAAAGAATCAGTGTCATTTAAAACACGGTCCACAATAAACCCAAAATCACATTCATTAATTATCGGGTTAAAGAACAAGTGTTATTTTAAACACTGTTCACGATAAACCCAAAAATCAATATCAATTCAATTCCAATCAAATATTATTTAATTGGTACACTTCATTAAATCTAAATAAAAAGATTTAATCTTTTCTCAACTGGGTTCAAGAACAGTGTTAATCAAGACACCATTCACGATAAACCCAAATCACATTTGATATTAAATACAAGGTTCTGAATAGAAAATATATCGGCTTATATTCAATATCAGATTCTACGACCAACAGATATCGTATTGGAAATAACGATATATATATCTATATCTTTCAAATTTCCATAACAACACCTGTGTAATCACGAAATCCAACATCGAAATATTCCGAAGACAATATCGATTCAAATCCATTCCAATGCAATTATTGGAAGTTCTGGTTATTTTCAAAACCATTTCAAATCCAATTTATTTATTTAAAAATAAATAGAATTTTAATTCTAGTTCAAAACTAGTTCATTTCGATAAAAATCTATTTTTATCTTTTCAAATATGGAGTTTTTCATCCCAATTTTTCCCAAATCATTTCTTATGATTCTACACAAATTATTACTATTTTTAATAAATTTATCAAGGCCCGTACAGTCGATTTCCATCAACGACCATCGAACTGCACTTACAGCGACCTTTTTCAAATTTGATTTGGACATAATTCCAAATCCAACTGTTAGATTTCTAATTTCTAATATTCGTTAGAAAGCTCTTTTCGATACGAACCCAACGGTTCCGGTTTTAGGAGAATCCGACGGTCGGATCTCCCGCAATGTCCGTTCGAAGTCAATGGTCGGAATTCGCGAACTGCCGCGGCGCGGCGCGTTCTATTCAGGCCATTATATTATATATATAAAATATATATAATATATACTTCGTCGATTTCAATTCAAAACGTGCTTTATAAATCGTTTTAAATTCATTTTCAAAACGGTTTCAACTTCATATTCAATTTCAAATCAAAATTGAATATTCCAATTTAAATTCATTTTAAATTCATTTCAAATTGATTTCAATTCAAATTGATTTCTAATTCAATTTCAGTTCGTTTTCAATTTAATTTCAATTCGAATTCATTTCTATTCCATTTCAATTCGAATTCATTTATATTCAATTTCAATTCGAATTAATTTATATTCAATTCGAATTTATTTCTATTCCATTTCAATTCGAATTCATTTATATTCAATTTCAATTCGAATTCATTTATATTCAATTTCAATTCGAATTTATTTATACTCAATTTCAATTCGAATTTATTTATATTCAATTCCTTTCAAAATATCAGATTTTGAAATCACTTTCGATATTCATTATAAAATGAATAAAATCGATATAAATATCGTTCATGTCAAAATGGCGTCAATCTAATCAATACGGCTTCATATATTCCTATTTTCAAATATTCTATTTCAAATATTTCTTTTTCAAATATTTCTATTTTAAAACTGGAATGAGGCCAAATCAATTACCATATAATGTTAGTTATATGGATTTTCTACAACACATGTATATATCAACAACGATGAATAATCAACCATCATCCAAAGTGCATTCTACACTGTATAAGCATCAAATATAAATATCCAACGCTTATAACAGCCTGTCAATCAATCGATCGACATACAACTAAACAATCGGGATTAGTGTACGTCAAATATCATCCCAATACCCGTGTGGGGTTTCAAGCAATCCAACACAGATTTTTATTTGTGCAGTTGGGCGATGTGTAAAATTTATTGTCCCAATCAATGTCCTTCAAATAGGTGTACATAAACAAACCGTCCGGTTTGTAAATGAATATTTATTTATTCACATTCACGTTAAAAATTATATTTTTAACGATCAAACTATTTTATTCAACCTATGAATATTCTATTCGGTTCATTTATTAAATAAAACGTTACCTTTATTTTTCTAACTTATTTTTAGAAAATTTCGGATTCATAACGGCACGATATTAGAAACAGGACAAGGCCTAGCCTTATCCCCGGTCTAGTGAAAGCCCACGCCATTCACACATCAATCAAATCAATTTCATTTCACCAAACAATTCAATTCCAAACCAAATAATCTAACCAACTACACAACCAAACAATTAAACAAACAAGCCATCCATGGTCTGTGGATGACGGGTGTCGGGTGCCGCTAAGCACCGTCTGCATCCTAGTATATATATAACTAGAAAAAGAAATTGAAGAGTGAGAAGTTCTCACCGATAGCTATCCCAACTTCATGACACTTCATTTATAGAAATCTTCGCCGTTCTCGCCTTTCGTCACTTTCGTTGCCCGTAGTCACTACATATGTAAAAATCGAATTTTTACTTTGCTATTCAATATATAAAAATCGAATTTTTACTATGCTATTCAATATATAAAAATCGAATCTTTACTTCGCTATTCAATATATAAAAATCGAATTTTTACTTCGCTATTCAATATATAAAAATCGAATTTTTACTTCGCTATTCAATATATAAAAATAGAATTTTTACTTCGCTATTCAATATGTAAAAATCGAATTTTTACTTCGCTATTCAATATATAAAAATCGAATTTTTACTTCGCTATTCAATATATAAAAATCGAATTTTTTCTTCGCTATTCAATTTATAAAAATCGAATTTTTTCTTCGCTATTCAATATATAAAAATCGTATTTTTATTTTGCTAACTTCAAAATAAAAATCATATCTTTATGATTCAGTTCATACGATAAAAATCTATCCTTTACATTAACAAAAATCTTATTTCTACCTTTCTAAAAATAATTTCTTTACACGATAAAATATCGTATCTTCTTATAACTAAAATGATGTCCTTATGCAACAAGAAAAATGATCTTTTTTATGATTAAAAATGACAACTTTATGTAATAAAAATACTAACTTTACATAGTAAAGCTAAGAAAACTGAATTTAACCCATTATATAAATTAAATAAAAGTAAATACTTACAAGGCGTTTTAGCAAAGAAGAAAAAGGGAGGGGGGGCTCGCTCGTGCGTCGGTGGTGGCTTCGAGTGGTGGTCGGCGGAGGTGCAATCGGTGGCTGAGGAGGTTAGGGCGGCGGTGGCGGTTCAACAGGGGGCGATGGGTTTCGGGTTGTGGAGGGGGGTTTGGGCGAGTTCGATTCAGCGGGGGGGGGGGGGGGGGGAGTCTTCGTCAATTGTGGCAGAGGATAGGGTAGGGGGGTCTTCGTCAATTGCGGCAGAGGATAGGGTAGGGGGGTCTTCTTCGATTGCGGCAGAGGATAGGGTAGGGGGGCTCGCGCGGTGGCGCGCCGCCTGGGGGGGGGGGCTCGGCTTTTTTTTTCTTTTTTCTGACTGAATTGAAAAGTAAACGGGGGGGGGGGTCTGAGTGTAAGAAGAAAAAAGGGGGGAGTTTATTTTAATTATTTAATTATTTATTTCACTTCAAAAAGTAATTTTCTATTTCGAACTCGAAATGAGGCCCACCGACTGTCGCCCATAGCTAATTACCCCCGTTCCGAACACAATGGGATATGTCCCGTAAGCCAATTCGACCGTTTCGATCAGTTTTCGTTAAAATCAACATATAACTCTATATAATGAATTTGAACGCGCATTTCAATTTACCGGGGTCACATACTAACTCTAAAAATTCCCGAAAAATATTTTCTTGCTTCGTACTGACGATATGGTCCTAACAAAACTAGTTTCGTCGAATTCTGAGACCGTTGGAAAAATGGCCATTTTCCAGTCGATTAAAATCAACTGAAACTGGTCAAACGCGTTTTCCTTTTCCACGCTCACATATTGATTCGAAAAATTATGAAATTTGAAACCTAGCAATATTTTGACATCACAGACCCAACAAAAGTGGTTTCGTCGAAATCCGAGGTCGTTTGCAAAATGTCTATTTTTAAGGGCCTGAATTCCATAGCGACTATTCAGAATTTTCAACTAGACATATCTTTTGATTCCCGCTATGAAATTTCGACTTGTCGGATTCGTTGGAAAGATAGTCACAATTAGATCCCATTATTTTTTTGTTTCACTAAAATCCGGTTTATTTTGCACCCGGTATGTTCAATTGAAGTTTGAAATTGAATTATCGAACTGTAGGGCCATTTTCAATTCCTTTTATAATTATATATAATTATTTATATTCTAACGACGACGTATATAATATATACGTTCGAATTCTGTTCAAAACAAATTTCTCGTCGATATTATTTAAAATATTCTATTTTAAATGTCGAAATTCGCTAAAATTGCCAAAATAAAAATTTTAAACTGCCTCAGATTTTCGGGTTGTTACAATCTCCCCCACTTAAAACTTTTCGTCCCCGAAAAGGAACAAAGCCGAAAGTTGTTTCACAAATCAACTCAACTTCCAGTATTCTGATTACGGCTTAAGTTCTTCAACTTTTCTGTTTCTCAGAACTTTTCAAAAATTTCAAAAATTTGGCTAACACCCTAAATTTTCGAAAAATTTCGCCATAACCTCCCCTGCACCGGGAGCCACGGGAAAATCCAGAAATTGCCGTATAGGCCTTCTGATCTCAAAAAGAAAAAGAAAAAGCCAAGCGGCTAGCCAATAGGCTCATAAAATCATCATCACCCAAACAAAACAGTAAATTATAGTAAACATGTACCTATTTGTCAGGCAAACAAATTTTATTCTCTGCTCTAGCCTCCTTGCTATGACCTGTTCAATGCAAGTATATGTATATGCAAGCAAATGCGACCAAATTTCAATACAATTCACTATTTGGTTCAATTGGGCTATATGGTACAAATTTTAATAAATCAACCAATAATCAACAACACAACCATCAATCAATTA
The DNA here is from genome assembly GCA_030737875.1 of Allium sativum. Classification (NCBI taxonomy): domain Eukaryota; kingdom Viridiplantae; phylum Streptophyta; class Magnoliopsida; order Asparagales; family Amaryllidaceae; genus Allium; species Allium sativum. The sequence continues at coordinate 517,336,636 of CM060924.1, forward strand.
GTTGATTAGCTTTTGAAATTCATAACTTTGATATATACTCAAAAATCAGATTTTTGATGCCAAATCACAACAATAGGCCCTATCTAATTTTGGTTCTCACACCAGTCAATAGGAGATATATAAATATCACACCTTCAACACTCGAACACTAATTCTGATGATGTAGCTACAATCATCAGAATCATCTTTGGGCAACTAGAGTGTGAATCTATATCTATCCGGTATATTAAAATTTCAAATACACGTTTGCAAGGCATATATGCAAAATCTTTATATACTGGACTGTCCAAATCAATATGAAATAAATAATCAAATACGAATAATTGATTTTAAATTTTCAAAACAAAATTCGTTTCATTTTTAAAAATATACTCTTCACACTCGTTCTAGGATACTACTGATCCCATCTCTAACGAGTCATTCTCATTGGATATTACTAATCCAATATATGATGAATTCTTTCGTATGGTTCTAATGTGTCCTGTTCTCTGCTTTGTAAACCAAAGCTCTGATACCAACTGTAAAAACCCGTAACTTCCCCGGTGAGGAAAGCGCGGATAGTTCGAGAACAAGCCACAGAATAACGCAGACGGGAGAACATTTCATTGTATATTACAACAATGCATCAGATTACAAGAATATACAGAGTATAAATGAATATTACACAGAAATATCAGAGATTTAAATTACATTAAATACATAGCAGCGGAAAATAATACAATGCACAACTAGAAAGAGATATACAGATACAAAGCTTTCCGGATATCATTCCAGCTGTAAACCAGGATCCTGTGAATATAAATCTGCAAAACCAAAACTACTAGCTGCCCGTGTCAAAATAGGGGCACCCAGAGTTTAGGTTAAAACAATAAACTCCAGGTCAGTCATGTGACTGGTGTGAGCACTAAAACAGTTATTAATCTTTGTTTTTAAAGTTAGGTAAATCAAGGGACCACGCCGTATAACACGGAACGGGTTTCCTCCCAAGAATACAAGTGCATAAAACAAACAGCGCAATGCTAAATAAAGAAAAATGAAGCTGTTATAAGACCCAGGTCCTATCACACAATGCAACGCAAGCTGGGGGATAGGGTTTTCCCTTATAACACCCAAAGAATGCTTGATACGTTTTAGAAAAAATCATTTGATACTACTATAAGTGCCTAGTGTATAAAACAACTTCAAATCATAAGTATCAATCATAGACGGCATGGGTACCATATATCATGTCGCCATACTAGTTCTACAATTAAAACCACAAAGGTCACGTATTTGGAAATTGGATTTCCGTTTGTGAACTGAGGCTAGGGATCGTCCTCACCGATTCGAGACTCTCTAGCCCGAGCCTCAGGCAAGCGCGTAGGCAATCCTTGGATCGTCAGGGCCGGTACACCGATGTGGATTATTATGCCTGAACACTACGTTTCCCCGCCCTTTGGGGCGTAAATGAGCCAACGAATGGCTCCATCGGACCCGGATCGTCCGATCTAACCGAGGCGCCTCGCAACAGCAACAACCACGCAGGTGAAAAGTATATAAATGTCAGGGCTGGTAGGTCACTGACACCACCCTAGCTAGAAGGAAACGCATGCCCTCCCTGAGGTCCTCTCCCGTTTCTGGTTCACAACCGGGGTGTGAGGCTCGCGAATTAACGCTACACAAAGCTACGTCACCAAGGCCGTGCTTTGATCATCAACCACAAGACTTTGATTTTCAACAGAAGCCTTGATCATTTGCATCTTAGCATGCCACACAGGCAAACCATTCTATGCAACCGATATCAGTCACACAAAATGACATCCGATGACAGACACACAGTCCTTTTACAAGTCCGTTCTGGGTCTGAACGAAACCGGAGGCACTTTCCTCGCATATCCATCGATCTCCAAGCACATCTGGACGACCACCGATTGATTCCCTCATCTTGGGTGTACAGCCCAATCAAGATCATTAGTAATCACCCAAACGATGTGAAGACTTCCGGTCTTCAACCACCGTCTTCATCTTCGACTTATCGTCGTATCAGTTATTCAGAATGGGATAAACCCGGTCTTCCCGAATAACTCGCGTATATTTTAAATAAGTGTTACACAAACACAACATACGCCTCATTCCAATTCATCAGTCACTAACCGTATATTAATCAAGAGAATAATTTCCCAAATATTAACCCCGAAGGCCGAAACCAACATCAGATCAATATCCAGAAAACCATTCTGCTTGGCTAACCGACAGTTAGTTTCTAAATTTCACATTCATAGGGAAAGGTTCCCATTAATTTTATCCAAGATAAATCTTTCAAATTTATTCTTTAATCTATTTTTGAATATCAATTCAAACTAGTCGGGATTAACGAACTTTACCGAAGTAATCATTTGTTTTAATTTCCCAATCCCAGCCTATTCATCCCATGAAGTAAAACTGGTAATACTTCATATCTAACACTACGGTGTTATCGGTAAATTCAATTACCACTTCACGTTCAAATCTAATTAAAGATTTAACTATCGCCTGGAGCAAAACTGGTGATACTCCATTCTCGATCATTTCAATCTAATTAAAGATTCATTAAAACTCCACTTAGTTTAATCGTTAACTGGGTTAAAGAATCAGTGTCATTTAAAACACGGTCCACAATAAACCCAAAATCACATTCATTAATTATCGGGTTAAAGAACAAGTGTTATTTTAAACACTGTTCACGATAAACCCAAAAATCAATATCAATTCTCAATTCAATTCCAATCAAATATTATTTAATTGGTACACTTCATTAAATCTAAATAAAAAGATTTAATCTTTTCTCAACTGGGTTCAAGAACAGTGTTAATCAAGACACCATTCACGATAAACCCAAATCACATTTGATATTAAATACAAGGTTCTGAATAGAAAATATATCGGCTTATATACAATGTCAGTTTCTACGACCAACAGATATCGTATTGGAAATAACGATATATATATATATATATCTATATCTTTCAAATTTCCATAACAACACCTGTATAATCACGAAATCCAACATCGAAATATTCCGAAGACAATTTCGATTCAAATCCATTCCAATGCAATTATTGGAAGTTCTGGTTATTTTCAAAACCATTTCAAATCCAATTTATTTATTTAAAAATAAATAGAATTTTAATTCTAGTTCAAAACTAGTTCATTTCGATAAAAATCTGTTTTTATCTTTTCAAATATGGATTTTTTCATCCCAATTTTTCCCAAATCATTTCTTATGATTTTACACAATATATTACTATTTTTAATAATTTTATCAAGGCCCGTACAGTCGATTTCCATCAACGGCCATCGAACTGCACTTACAGCGACCTTTTTCAAATTTTATTTGGACATAATTCCATATCCAACCGTTAGACTTCTAATTTCTAATATTCGTTAGAAAGATCTTTTCAATACGAACCCAACGGTTCCGGTTTTGAGGAGAATCCGACGGTCGGATCTCCCGCAATGTCCGTTCGAAGTCAATGGTCGGAATTCGCGAACTGCCGCGGCGCGACGCGTTCTATTCAGGCCATTATGTTATATATATAATATATATATAATATATACTTCATCGATTTCAATTCAAAACGTGCTTTATAAATAGTTTTAAATTCATTTTCAAAATGGTTTCAACTTAATATTCAATTTCAAATCAAAATTGAATATTCCAATTTAAATTCATTTTAAATTCATTTCAAATTGATTTCAATTCAAATTGATTTCTAATTCAATTTCAGTTCGTTTTCAATTCAATTCAATTCAATTTCAATTCGAATTCATTTCTGTTCCATTTCAATTCGAATTCATTTATATTCGAATTCATTTATATTCAATTTCAATTCGAATTCATTTATATTCAATTTCAATTCGAATTTATTTCTATTCCATTTCAATTCTAATTCATTTATATTCAATTTCAATTCGAATTCATTTATATTCAATTTCAATTCGAATTTATTTATACTCAATTTCAATTCGAAATTATTTATATTCAATTCTTTTCAAAATATCAGATTTTGAAATCACTTTCGATATTCATTATAAAATGAATAAAATCGATATAAATATCGTTCACGTCAAAATGGCGTCAATCTAATCAATACGGCTTCATATATTCCTATTTTCAAATATTCTATTTCAAATATTTCTTTTTCAAATATTTCTATTTTAAAACTGGAATGAGGCCCAATCAATTACCATATAATGTTAATTATATGGATTTTCTACAACACATGTATATATCAACAACGATGAATAATCAACCATCATCCAAAGTGCATTCTACACTGTATAAGCATCAAATATAAATATCCAACGCTTATAACAACCTGTCAATCAATCGATCGACATACAACTAAACAATCGGGATTAGTGTACGTCAAATATCATCCCAATACCCGTGTGGGGTTTCAAGCAATCCAACACAGATTTTTATTTGTGCAGTTGGGCGATGTGTAAAATTTATCGTCCCAATCAATGTCCTTCAAATAGGTGTACATAAACAAACCCTCCGGTTTGTAAATGAATATTTATTTATTCACATTCACGTTAAAAATTATATTTTTAACGATCAAACTATTTTATTCAACCTATGAATATTCTATTCGGTTCATTTATTAAATAAAACGTTACCTTTATTTTTCTAACTTATTTTTAGAAAATTTCGATGGCATAACGGCGCGATACTAGAAACGGGACAAGGCCTAGCCTTATCCCCGGTCTAGTGAAAGCCCACGCCATTTACACATCAATCAAATCAATTTCATTTCACCAAACAATTCAATTCCAAACCAAATAATCTAACCAACTACACAACCAAACAATTAAACAAACAAGCCATCCATGGTCTGTGGATGACGGGTGTCGGGTGCTGCTAAGCACCGTCTGCATCCTAGTATATATATAACTAGAAAAAGAAATTGAAGAGTAAGAAGTTCTCACCGATAGCTATCCCAACTTCACGACACTTCATTTATAGAAATCTTCGCCGTTCTCGCCTTTCGTCACTTTCGTTGCCCGTAGCCACTACATATGTAAAAATCGAATTTTTACTTTGCTATTCAATATATAAAAATCGAATTTTTACTATGCTATTCAATATATAAAAATCGAATTTTTACTTCACTATTCAATATATAAAAATTGAATTTTTACTTCGCTATTCAATATATAAAAATCGAATTTTTACTTCGCTATTCAATATATAAAAATCGAATTTTTACTTCGCTATTCAATATATAAAAATCGAATTTTTTCTTCGCTATTCAATATATAAAAATCGTATTTTTATTTTGCTAACTTCAAAATAAAAATCATATCTTTATGATTCAGTTCATACGATAAAAATCTATTCTTTACATTAACAAAAATCTTATTTCTACCTTTCTAAAAATAATTTCTTTACACGATAAAATATCGTATCTTCTTATAACTAAAATGATGTCCTTATGCAACAAGAAAAATGATCTCTTTTTATGATTAAAAATGACAACTTTATGTAATAAAAATACTAACTTTACATAGTAAAGCTAAGAAAACTGAATTTAACCAATTATATAAATTAAATAAAAGTAAATACTTACAAGGCGTTTTAGCAAAGAAGAAAAAGGGAGGGGGGGCTCGCTCGTGCGTCGGTGGTGGCTTCGAGTGGTGGTCGGCGGAGGTGCAATCGGTGGATGAGGAGGTTAGGGCGGCGGTTCAGCAGCGGGCGATGGGTTTCGGGTTGTGGAGGGGGGTTTGGGCGAATTCGATTCAGCGGGGGGGGGGGGGGGGGTCTTCGTCGATTGCGGTAGAGGATAGGGTAGGGGGGTCTTCGTCGATTGCGGCAGAGGATAGGGTATGGGGTATTCTTCGATTGCGGCAGAGGATAGGGTAGGGGGCTCGGCGGTTTTTTTCTTCTTCTGACTGAATTGAAAAGTAAACGGGGGGAGGGGTGTCTGAGGGTAAGGAGAAAAAGGGGGAGTTTATTTTAATTATTTAATTATTTATTTCACTTCAAAAAGTAATTTTCTATTTCGAACTCGAAACGAGGCCCACCGACTATCGCCCATAGCTAATTACCCCCATTCCGAACACAATGGGATATGTCCCGTAAGCCAATTCGACCATTTCGATCAGTTTTCGTTAAAATCAACATATAACTCTATATATTGAATTTGAACGCGCATTTCAATTTACTGGGGTCACATACTAACTCTAAAAATTTTTGAAAAATATTTTCTAGCTTCGTATTGACGATACGGTCCTAACAAAACTAGTTTCGTCGAATTCTGAGACCGTTGGAAAAATGGCCATTTTCCAGTCGATTAAAATCAACTGAAACTGGTCAAACGCGTTTTCCTTTGCCACGCTCACATATTGATTCGAAAAATTATGAAATTTGAAACCTAGCAATATTTTGACATCACGGACAAACAAAAGTGGTTTCGTCGAAATCCGAGGTTGTTTGCAAAATGTCTATTTTTAAGGGCCTGAATTCCATAGCGACTATTCAGAATTTTCAACTGGACATATCTTTTGATTCCCGCTATGAAATTTCGACTTGTCATATTCGTTGGAAAGATAGTCACAATTAGATCCCATTATTTTTGGTTTCACTAAAATCTGGTTTATTTTGCACCCGGTATGTTCAATTGAAGTTTGAAATTGAATTATCGAACTGCAGGGACATTTTAAATTCCTTTTATAATTATATAGAATTATTTATATTCTAACGACGACGTATATAATATATACGTTCGAATTCTATTCAAAATAAATTTCTCGTTGATATTATTTAAAATAATCTATTTTAAATGTCAAAATTCGCTAAAATTGCCAAAATAAAAATTTTAAACTGGCTCAGATTTTCGGGTTGTTACAACCGGGCGACTAATTCAGAACTCATAAATGGTCGTGGATAGGTAGTGCTTAATCTTAGCATCAACGTGGTCTAACCAAGCGGCTTCCTAGGGCATGAGATAAGGGTACTGGTTGCGAGGTGACATGGAGGAATCAGCAAAACGGATAAGAGAAATTGCAAGTCCGAGTTATAATCGGGTAGAGATTTGCACGAGCAGGATTATGGTGACAATTAGGGGCGAAACGGAGCAGGGTTTGCTCGGATTGGAGCTTGGAAAGAGGAGGGTTTGAGTGTTTCGGTGGAAGGGGGTTTAGCGGAGAAGGGTCGGCTAACGATGTTTTATACATCGTTCAGCAGAAGACGGGTCGGTTCAACCACGCCTGTGCGTGCGTTATCGATCGACCTGACCCATAGAGGGAGGTCGACCGCCAGTCGACCGCTATGGGTCGACCGCTTGCCCCATAGCGGGCGTGTTTGAACCTCGGCCCAACGGCCTGTCTAATTTATATAACTTAAATTTTAAACTTTCTAAATACGTCGAAACAGCTGCTACTCCCAATCAAATTCTCGTATTGACTTCCACCAATCCTCTAGTCGAGAATTTAATTTTCCACGCCTTTTCCATGCATCCAAAAAGATTGGTGACCACCGAAACGAATGAACTTAAAATAAAAAATTAGCTAGGAAGCCGAACTCAACACATTTCAGCTCTTAGTGGCTTAAGGCCCATTTCATATAATTAGGCTTACGACTAATTTCTATAGTCGAAATAAATTAGAGTCGAGTAAGAAAGACGAAGAAAAACAGAAAAGAAAATCGAATTACATTCTCTCACGATTCCTAATTTAACTAATTCCATTGATCATTTAACCTAGGCTCTGATACCAAATGTAACACCCCACACTTCTCTACACCCAAATTTTGACAAAAATCATAACTTGAACACATCCAAGCATGGAGCGTGTATATCAGGTACCTGCAATAAATGAGCATGAACATAATTAGAGTATGATAAAGAAAACTCACAGCGGAAACAAAAATAGGATAACTAGTATTAACTCAATTAACTACCTTTTTAAAAGTAAGTCACTTCGCCAATACCGAGCATGAGAGAACGAGAACCAAAAGTCAAACCAAATCATCTATGAGAACCCGACCTTCCCAAGGAAACCTGGTTGGTTGTAATGAGGAGGGGGGTCAGAACAACAAATTCTAGTGACTAAGAAATGTACAACACAAACTTATAACACAAATATATTCTGTTTGGTTCAACCCAAGCTGTATTCCTGACAAGGTTAGTTATTTTAAATTAACCTTGTTTATGTTTACGCACGACTCTACTACTCTTCCCAAAGTAGTATTCCAAAATTGTATTACCGAATAGGAATTTTACCTGCATTTTTGTGAAGCCTTTATACCAGAGCTTAATTGGTTAATTATATTGAAAGTGGGCACCTGGTACGGGGTTTCTATATTTGTTCCCATTCACTATTCTTTATTATTTATCACCTGACTATCAATGATAGATAAGGTGGATTCTTTCTGATCGCTTAGGACCTTAGGCGGACCTATTGGTCGCTTATTAACCCTCAATAATGTGTTCAACGTTAACATAAACTAGAGGGCACTAGGTATGGGCCCTAATAGTTAAGGATTCCGTCATTCACGCATATACACTTTACCTGCATAAGGTGAGAGAAGGTATTTATCGTTTGTTATACCTTCTAGCCGACCTTATTAGATAAGCTCCTAAGTTGCTTATTACATCCCATAGGATAGTGGCCATATCTAACATTTTTTTATTTCCAGGTTTGGGTAGGCTCGCACACACATGCCATTTAATACCCCTATACTGAAAAACATATTCCCAGGTGGACTCTTTAACCCTAGTCACTTAGCCTTTCAGAACCCAGGAAGCGGACTATACACAAATGTTATTAGTTTGTACCCCATTTGCCTTTAGCACCTTTCCCTTTTTAGGATAAAGTAGGCTATGTTATTAAGTCATTCCCGTTTAGTCCTTTTTATATGGAAATACTATACGTACACCATTTATTTTCTTCACGAGTTTATATGGTTAATGATATCTTAAATTATTAACCTACTAAGTCCGACTATATTTCCAATTTCCTTTACTATTAACAAGGAAGGTTATATTCCTTTTTCCCTAGCATATTTATTTAATACCTTGCCTAACTTGGACTCACTGTATAAACAACAATCATAAATTCCATCATGACACTCATTCCCTTTTATTTCCTTTTTATTTCCCTTTATGACTCAAACGGTCATATTTTACTAAGGCAACCAATTATCAGTCCCAAGTTATCTATTTGTTGTACCCCAACGGACAATTTCTTTTCTTATTCATTTATTTATTGTTTGACTATTTTTTTAGTAGGATAGATGTGTAGTGTGTCTAACACCCCGTATTTTCTATAAATATTAAATTAACAAATTTAAGAACACTTAATTTTTGGGAGAAGAATTGGGTGAAAGGGGTTACGCCATTGCGTTCGTCTTGGAATTCAACTTGAGATAGAGTCTGAGTTTTCATAGATCGGGCTCTGTATGAAGAAGTCATGGAGTTCAGAAGATTTCAAGTTTAAACAGAAATTAAATTAAAATAGTAATTAAAAGTCAAAACAGTTTGAAATTCGAAATTCAGTCAGAGCGGGTTGAGCGGGAAATTTCCAGCTCAGAGGTGTCGACCCCCCCAGGGGAGTCAACTTAGGTGTCGTCTCCCTATAGGGGAGTCGACATAGGTGTCGACCCCCCCCCCCCCCCGTAGGGAGTCAACCCCTTTTGGATCCAGATCCAGTGACGAATTTTCATAGGCCTGAGCTGATGTGGCCTTCTCTGATTGGCCGATGACTAATTTCTGAGGTACTAGGGGTTATGTGTCATGCTATGGTTGGATGGATGACACATCTCTTTGGTTTGATGGCTCTGATTTCTCCTGAACTAATCTAAAGGCTAGAATTAATCCTAGACTTCTATATAAACACCCCAAACCTTAACCCTAAACCTCACAATCTCATTCTATGAAGTCGTCATGTTGTCCATCCCTAAGCTAGCCTAGCCTCAATCTTCTCCAAATTAGAAATCAAGTTAGAAAGCTCCGAACCAATCCAAAATAGATAATCAAACGTCTACATCAATGGATAGCTTAACAAATTCAGAAATCGGATCCCAGAAAACAAGATCCGTTCATTTTCTGTAAGTTCATGTTATTTTCAGATTTAAACACCTAATAGTAATCTTGGCAAGTAATAAAATGGATCTAAGTCTATGCTTGATGATGAGACAATCTTTTCAATTTACCCCTATCTTTCTATTTAATCTATGATTTTACATGCTTAAGAAGTTATTATATCGATTCAATCATGCCTATCTTTGTTGAACATCGAATATATAATCCTTTTTGGTTCATGATGTTATTCTTATGCCTGCGATAATGATTTGTATCAGCTTATTCAAGAATCTATCTTTATTGGATCTAAATTTCTTGTATTAGGTCTGTTGTTACATGCCTATTTTTATGCCTATTCTTATTTTATGCTATTTCTCTCTCTTCCCTTATTTCCTTTTTCTTTCATGAACCTGGGTTACCTTCGAACCTAGGCTGAAATCGTGAAATACGAACGACTGGAATACTGGGAATATTTGGGTATAACCTATTTTGGTGAAATTGTTGGGCATAACTTGTAATTGACATTTGGGGAATAATCTATTTGGTAATAGTGGAACATAATTTGTAACTTGTGATTTGGGGCATAATTGATATTGTTACAAACTTAGGGAAAAATTGGAATATTAAAACTAGGTTGGGCATAACTATTGATTGGGATGCCAAGCAAAATGTATATTGTGATTTTGGGGAATGACTATTATTGCAAATTTGGGGAGATTAGGTGTAACCTATTTTTAGCAATAACTTGAAATTTAATTTGTAGGGCATAACTTGCAATTAGCTTGGTTGGGCATGACTTGAGAATTGGAACATGACTAGTTTTGTAAAATTTGGGAAAATTAGTATATAAAATCTTGACTTGGACATGTATGGTAAATATGTAAATTTGCTGAAGACGAACGTGCCTAACCCGAGGTTAGATTGATTTGCGGTGTAAGACAGGCCGGAACCGCCCGACGCATCCAACGACCGCAACAATATAGATCTAATGTTAGAGGTTAGCGCATTAAGCTCAAAACCTGAGGCTAGAATGAGTTTTCGGTAGAAGTATGCCCGGAACCGCCCGGCACATCCAACAACCGCAAACAACAGTTCTAATGTGAGAAGTCGAGGCATTAACGAATGAATTAATGCTAATGAACGGACATACTAAGGATGGTAGGGTTAAGTTAACACAAGAGGGCAACGCTTAACCAATATAACATGATGTGTGATAAGGAAACGCTTAACCAAGGTAACATGACAAGTGGAAGGGTTAAGTTAATTGGAAACACTTAACTAAATCCAACATGATGAATGAGTAGGATTAAGTTAACGAACATAACATGATGAACGAGTGGGGTTAAGTCAAGGGGAAACTCTTAACCAATATAACATGATGAATGAATAGGGTTAAGTTAATAGGAAACACTTAACCAATACAACATGACGAATGGTAAGGGTTAAGTTAATAAGAAACACTTAACCAATATGACATGTTAGGTGGGTGGGTTAAGTTAACATGGACAAGAAGACAACTTAACCAATATTATGTGAACAAAGGGGATAGGGTTAACGCAAGCTTAACCAATAATACATATGGACTTGATAAGGGGAAGGGTTAAGTAAATCTTGGGTAAGTGGGTAATATTAGTATATATAGGCCCACAAACTTAACCGTCAAATAAACATGCATGAATCAGTGAGAGGGTTAAGTAACATATGAATAGGCAACATTTAACCAGTACAACATGTTAATTAAGCAATTGGGTAGGGTTAAGTCAAATTGAGAACACTTAACCATTAAAACATGTTGATTAAAAAACCCTAGTAATGGGGACCCATTTCAGCAGTAACCCACATAGGTGCATCATGGTACCCTGAGCTAGGCAGGGCGGGGCACGATTACTGGGCTGATTATAAGTGGTCAAAATAGCGGCGGGTGGTGCAACAGTGTAGTTCCGATGGAGTATGGGCATGCACGTGCTTCGGAGTGAAAAAGCAGGCACTGGGCATCAGTGGTATACACTGTGCATCTTGAATCGTGTCGGGTCGCCATCATAGGAATTGGTACACCCCATGATGGGGCCAGCTCAGGTATCTACATACAAGCGGGGCCGAATGACACAGGTAATGAATGCATACAGGCGAGGTCAAATGACATAAGTAATACATACATGCGATTTAGGGAGCCGATCAATTGGGTAGTAAGGGTACGTCTAACATACCCATGGCAATTAGGCAGATTGAGGTGGGATCCTCATGATAGATGTACACCTGATGGGTACCACAATTGCGGGGATTGGGATCACATTATCATTTTATACATATTTCTGGTTGGGACACTAGTTAGGTGGTGTAGAGATATAGAAACCAGAACAACAGGGTAGTAGCGAAGCAGAGAAAAAGTAGAAGCGCATCTTGCCTTATCATATCTTATGCTAATCTTATTTAGTTATCCCTCTTATCATGGTATTGTCTTATATTCAGTTTATTTATGTCATGTTGCTTTTACCTGTTTACATACTGAAAGTCACCAGACTTACCAAGCTTTATGTCTGACCTGTTTTCTTTCATCTTCTTTTCTTCCGTTTCTCCCCCAAGGTAGTCAGGGAGGGAATAACTCATCTCAGTTTGAACCGTTTCTCTTTCCAAGCTTGAAGATTCTTTGATGTATTGCTTGGATCCTCTTATCTTTGGCTATGGCTGTATTTGCACTTTAATTTGTGGACTTATGCTACTTTGCTATGTTTTATGCTTTTTATATACTTGGAAGTTTTTGAATCAAGACTGAAGCATTATGTAGTACTCTTAAGTATGATTGAGTTAATTGCTGTAAAAGCTTGATTGAACTACATTGCTTATAAAATGACTTTGTTTTCCGCTACTTTATTTGTCTGTCTTGTAATTTATCTGCATATTTTACCTATAACACTTCACTAAAGTTAATGCATTCCTTTTGTGAGTGACATTAATGGAGGTGAGGTGTTACACTTAGTATCAGAGTTGAGGGTTACCGGATCAGATAAAAGATTTGAAAAATTATTTTCAAAATGGTTTTAAAAGAAGCATTTCCAAAAGAAAAGTTTTGTTTTAAAGGCATATTCCCCGAAGCCATATGCACTAACTTTTGATCCTCTGTTTGAATCCTTGTTTCCTTCTTTTCTGAGTCTCTGGGGCTCCTGGCTTTCTGGGAGGTAACCTCATCGCGGCATGGTTCCGTAGGCTTGATGAGACTACGACACCTGTCAAAGGGCGAAGAATTGCCCAACTACCATCTATAGCCGCAGTAGTTTCACCTACGGCTAATTTTATTTCAAGCTTTGTAGGGTTTTCTGTGCGATGGAGGCAGCTTTTGAGGGACTTGTCAACATGTTGCACATGGATGGTAAAGATGAGAATGTAACAACCCGAATTTTTAACAACGTGTTAAAGCCATAAATCAAGGCAGAATTAATTTTTAAAACAAGAATCAAGGGAAATGGGTTATGCCATTGCGTTCGTCTTGAAATTCTGCTTGAGATAGAGTCCGAGTTTGCGTAAAACGGATACCGTATGAAGAAGATATGGACGAACGAAGTTAGGCAGAAAAACCGGAAACATGCCAGAATACACTAGCGCACTTGTGAAGTGCGGCAATACAAAAATACACTGGTGCACCTGCCAAGTGCGCCCATACAGATCCAGCACAGAATTCTGGAGTGTTCTGTGATGACGTGTCTTCTTCTGAGTGGCTGGATGACCTGTCTTCGAGCTGGGTGGTTCTGATGACTTCTGGACTGATCTGAAGGCTCTAAATTACCCTATTCTCCTATTTAAACACCCCTAAACCTAGCTTTCTCTCCACACCAAACCATTGCAATGTTATGTTGCCTCCACCTTAATTAAATTAAATTAATAATAAAACGCGAAGATTATTTCTTGAAGACTACGGCTAGGAATTGGGGATTTGCTTCTACAATCAAAGCAAGATTCAACGATTCAACAATTCGATGACTAGTTTATAGATTCAACTTCTACATCTTTCTTAAACCACGATCTGTAAGTTCTAGTTACTTTTAGATAAAAACTATAAATCTAATATGTGCATGGTATAATTTGGAAGTGATTTATGTATGATTCATATCTATTATTGGTTTCTTCTTGGATCTTGACTATTGGGAATATTGCCTACGACGTTGAAACTATTGTTAATGACATAAGACTATCACTACGCCTATGACTGTGGACATAAGATTTTGCCTATGCCTATGACTGTGGACATAAGATTTTGCCTATGCCTATGCCTATGACGGTGAACATAAGACTGCCTATGACTATGAACAATATGACTATGCCTATGACTATGACAGTGAACATAAGACTGCCTATGACTATGAACATAAGACTATTGCCTATGACTATGACAAGGACAATTGTGACTAATTACCTAAGATTAATGACCATGAGGTTATTGCCTAGGATTATAACTTTGAAATTGGATCTAAGCTTGACTTTCTATTCAGACCTATTTTCTTTATTTGTCCTTGGATCCCCATTTTGGGGATTTTTCTATTTAAGTTAGATCTATCCATGTTCTTGAATCTAGATTAGTATTCAAACCTTTTTATGTTAGTAATATTATCAGATTTATATACCTGCGATGTTTTAATCAATTTATTCAGTTATGTCATACCTTGAAAATAGATAGATTATGTTATTGAATGATACTGATCTATGCCTGTGGTTCTATTTTATTATCATGTTGAATTGGGAATTAATGAATAAGTCTAGTCATATGTATAGGAACTTGAAGTATAACCCGTTATAACAAGTTGTGTAGTTTATCATGTTATGCAAGTTTTAGGTTGTAAAATCACATCACATATGTGACCAAATGTTAGATCTACATGTTTATGTGTATATGTCAAACCTATTTCATATTTCAAGTTCACACTTATTCATATGCTCGTGACTGATTTGCAAGTTCACATATATGTAAGTTGGTTTAGTCTATGTTGCAAGTTCACATATATGTATGTTGATTTAGTCTACGTTGCAAGATTCACACCTATGATATTCATGTTGACTATTTTGCAAGTTCACACCTATGATGTTCATATTGACTATGCCGAAAATGCCAAGTTTACACCTATGTCACGTTTATGTTAATGAATTGCTTTATGCCAATTTTGCGTACGTTAAATTAGGCTAAGTTTTTAGCCTAATATTATATGTCAAAAATCATGCGGACGAGAAATTAGGCTAAGATTGTTAGCCTAATATATAGATGGGGTAACGTTGGAAAAAATTGGTAATCATAGGAAGCTTGACATGAAACTTGCCTTGAAAACTTGACAAGAACCTGACATGAAACTTGCCTTGAAACTTGACAAGAACTTGACATGAAACTTCCCTTGAAAACTTGACACGAACTTGACATGAATCTTGAACATGGACATGACACTAGAATGAACTTGAAAATGGCCAACTCGAGGTTGGGTTGAGTTTGCAGTGTAATTCTTCCCGGAACCGCCGGGCAAATCCAGTTACTGCAAACAATAGGATCCAATGTGGGTAGTTGGTCATATCGCACTTGAAAACCCGAGGTCAGACCGAGTTGTGGTGTAATTCTGCCCGGAACCACCCGGCATATCCAGTGACCACAACAATAGGTCTGATGTGAGAGGTTGGGGTGCATTAATGAATTAATGCCACATGATAAGGTTAAGTCATGAACATGTAAGACAACACTTAACCAACTTGATACATGATTCGTAGGTGGGTTAAGTCACGAACTTGAATGACAACACTTAACCAACTTGACATGCTAGACTGATAGGGGTTAAGTCACGAATTTAAATGACAACACTTAACCTATTGGACGGAAACCTTAGTTACGCGGTCCATTTCAACAGTAACCCACTATATGTATCATGGTAACCTGGGACTAGGCAGGGTGGAACACGATTACTGGGCTGATTGTAAGTGACCAAAACGACGACTGTGTTGGTGCACCAGTGTAGGTTCAGGCGGGCTATGGTCGTGCACGTGGTCCGGAGTTTAAAAAGCAGGCATTGGGCATTAGTAGGTTTATCTGTGCATTCTTTATTCGTGTCGGTGGTTGGCACTATAGGGCTTGATACACCCTATGGTGGACCTAGCACAGGTGACTACATTCGTGATAGGGCCGTATGACACAGAGACACATGACGAGCTAGAACTTGTAGGGAGCCGATCGAGTAGTGGATCGTTCCGTTGGACCCAGTAATGGGTAATTCGTGATATTGGGCCAAGGGATCATTTCATGATTAATATAAGACATGGGTTTGGGATTCTAGTACAGCTGATGCGGCGAACCTTGAATACGTGATGCTATACTTGATTTATTATGTTATCTTAGTCTATCTTGCCCATCTTGTCATCATTCGTATGTTTACTTTCAGTTTATACATGTCATGTTACCTTTATCTATTTTTATGCTGAAAGTCACTTGGACTTACAAGTCTTTATGATTGACCCTTTTTCTTTCGCCTCTTTTTCTTCCGTTCCCCCCAGGTTCTTAGGGAGGAAAACCTAGCACTTAGCTTGGATTTCGCTTGCTTTCGGTTCAGCTCATGTACGGTTTGATCTTGAGCTATGCTATGGCTGCATTTCTGCTACCTTCGGGGAACTAAGCTACTTTTGATGTTTTAAGTTTGTGCTTCTTTATCTGTGCAAGACAAAATTTGATGTAATGGAAAATAATAACCTTGGCTATTTGATGTAAAAGGTTTTGATTCTTTTTGAAAGTAATGAAATTTACCTTTTGATTCTTCCGCTGTTTTATCTATGTTCTGTCTTGTAATATTTCTGTGTTTGTTTACCTCGATAACGCTCCTCCAAAACTAGTGCATTCCCTTTGTGAGTGACCCTAGCGGAGGTGGGGTGTTACAGAGAATGAGGGAGTTTGGCTAAGGAGCACAACCCAAGGATGAGAAACTCATGGATATGGACTTGGTTCACAAAAGAGGTAAAAAGAAAGAGGTGTAAGTGGAAGAACAACAGGACAAGAAGGGAGGAAAGAATAGTAAAACCTAAGAAAAGAGGAAGTGTCTTTATTATGGTATAACGCGTCATATAATTAAGGACAAGGGCAAGAACAAAGGACATGATTTTCAGGAGAGCAAGTGCATGCTCTCACCGCCAGCGTACCAAAGATTGAGGTAGTAAAGTTTCTGTTGAGAAAGTTTAGTTTTTCTTTTTGAACATCCTGTTAGTACTCTTTTTGATTTTAGTGCTTCACATTCGGTTATATCTGCCTCCATAATTGAGTCTCTGCACCTTAGTACTTGTATAGTAGAAGAGCCCGTTATTGTCTCAAATCTAATTGGTGGTTCAGCTCATTTATCTTTGGTTTGTAAGGATTTGAGAATTGCTATATTAAGTATTGAGTTTAAGTGTAATGCTTATGTTTTTTGTTTCATGGGCTATGGGTTGATTCTAGGCATGGATTGGTTAGCTAGTAATTGGGAAAGGAGGGTAGTTAGGCTTTTGACTTGCCTCAGGAACACCCTCGAGATTTCATGCAATCCTAAGGGATCAGTTTGGCTTAGCTACCTAGAATCACTTGTTGCATCTATCGACGATTTGCGATCCGTTAGAGTAGTCCATGAGTACGCAGATGTTTAGGGGTTTGTCCCCTAAAACGCGAGATAGACTTCCGCATATATCTAGTTGACAATGCAAAGCCAGTTGCATTACCTGTACGACACATGACTCCAACGGAAAGGAAGGGCTCAGTAAACCAGTAAAGGAGTTACTTGAGAAAGGAATCATAAGGCGAAATATTTATGAATAGGGTGCTCCAGTTGTTTTCGCTACAATGGCGGATGGTTCACTTCGCTTGTGGATAGATGATATTTTGGTTTTCTCTAAGAGTGGGGAAAAACATGCTTTGTATCTAAGAGAAGTCTCAGATACCCCACAAGCGCATCAGCTTAAGGCTACGTTCTCCAAATATCATTTTTGGAGAGAAGAAGTAAGGTTTCTAAGACATGTGACATCCAAGGAAGGGATAACAGTAGATCCCGCAAAAGTAGTTGCGGTGCAAGATTAGAAGTTTCCCAAGAAATGCAACAGAAGTAAGAAGTTTTCTTGGATTAGCAGGCTGGAATAGGAAGTTAATTAAGGAATTTGTGAAGGTATCAGCCCCACTTACTAGATTGATGAAGAAGAATCTAACTTTTTCTTGGGATTTGATTCGTGATGTTGCTTTCCAACAATTGAAGAGAACCCTGACAACTACCCCAGTCTTGACATTGCCCGAAGGGAACAAGACGTTTGCAGTGTATACAGATGCATGCGGGACAAGGCTAGGCATTGTTTTAATGCTAGAGGAGAGGGTAGTTAGTTATGGAAGAAGACAACTGAAAGTACATGAGAAAAACTATCCTACCCACAACTTGGAATTAGTTGTTATAGTGTTTGCTCTTAAGTCATGGCATCATTATCTTTTAATAGAGAAAGTTTGAACTATATACGGATCCTATGTCCCTAAAATATTTGTTCTTGCAAAAAGATTTGAAATTTGAGGCAACAACGATAGATGGAATTTCTTGCCTCATACGACCTTGAGATTACTTATACCCCTAACAAGGGTAATGTTGTGGTAGGCGCCCTAAGTAGAAAGAGACTGACCTTAAGAGAGGTAAAGTTTGAAGTACATAGTAACCTTTAGCTTTAGACGCTCAGTCAAGTTTGTACCTGGTTTGTTGGCATCGCTAGAAGAGCGGCCTACGCTTTTGGATCGGATAGGAGCGGTGTAACATGAAGACCCTCAGATTTGTGACATGATGGATAAGCTAAGTAGAGGAGAGACCTCTAATCATCTTAGTATATACACTTGATATCATGGTTAACATCTGTTTATCTTGGAAAGATAGTCCGACTACATGGGATACCCTCTAGCATAGTAAGTGATCGAGATCCTATCTTTACTAGTGAGTTTTGGAAATGGAGGTCAAGAAGCTTCGAAATCGTGAAGTCAAGCTAGTTAAAGTACAATGGGGTGATGCTGAAGAAGACGCGATTTGGGAGACTGAAGACAAGATAAACGCATCCTACCCTTTTCTTTTTGAGGGTACATCCTTGATCTCTTTTTCCACAAGTTTACGCATGCTTATATCTATCTTTTAAGTATATCTCCTCGGTCCTATTCTTGATCCTTAGGTAGAAACCAATGGATGTAAACATGTATTTGAAACATGTTATGATTGATGGTTGCAAGTGGTTGCTAGTGGTTGCTCGTGGTTGCATACACACACACATTAGGTACTTGATCGGCTCAGTCGCTTTCATATTACATATGCATATATGTATTTAGATATGGATTGAAACTTGATGTGTTATCATATGGATGTTGCATTTGTATGAATGATTGTGCACTCATGCAGAGGTTATAAGGTACGATTAAGAATAATTGCATGCATGATGGACTCATGGCACTGACATAATTCGCATTAAGGAGGTCAACTGAATCAGTAGACCGCCTGATTTTGCATTAGATAAGGACATATACACACACTATGCATATGATCGTGAAAGCATTAAAAATATTTTTAAGCACAATGGATGCATGTGATTGAATGGTTGAGTAGATGGATGTTGGATGGTAGGATATACATTCTTCTTGACTTGGAGATTTCGGGGACGAAATCCTTTAAGGAGCGGAAAATGTAACACCCCGTATTTTCTATGAATATTAAATTAACAAATTTAAGAACACTTATTTTTAGGAGAAGAATTGGGTGAAATAGGTAACGCCATTGCGTTAGTTTCGGAATTCTGCTTGAGATAGAGTCCGAGTTTGCATAAATCGGGCTCCATATGAAGAAGTTATGGAGTTCAGAAGATTTCAAGTTTAAACAGAAATTAAATTAAAATAGTAATTAAATGTCAAAACAGTTCGAAATTCGAAACTCAGTCAGAGCGGGCTGAGCGGGAAATTTCCCGCTCAGAGGTGTCGACCCCCCCGGGGGGAGTCGATATATGTGTCGACCCCCTATAGGGGAGTCGACATAGGTGTCAACCCCCTATAGGGGTGTCGACATAGGTGTCGACCCCCCGGTAGGGAGTCGACCCCTTTTTGATCCAGATCCAATGACGAATTTGCATAGGCTTGAGTTGATGTGGTCTTCTCTGACTGGCCGATGACTAATTTCTGAGATATTAGGGCTTATGTGTCGTGCTACGGTTGACTGGATGACACATCTCTTTGGTTCGATGGCTCTGATTTCTCCTAAACTAATCTAAAGTCTAGAATTAATCCTAGACTTCTATATAAACACCCCAAACCTTAACTCTAAACCTCACAATCACATTCTATGAAGCCGTCATGTTGTCCATCCCTAAGCTAGCCTAGCCTCCATCTTCTCCAAATTTGAAATCAAGTTAGAAAGCTCCAAACCAAATCCAAACTAGAGAATCAAACGTCCACATCAAAGGATAGCTTAACAAGTTCAGAAATCAGATCCCAGAAAATAAGATCCGTTCATTTTCTGTAAGTTCATGTTATTTTCATATTTAAACACCTAATAGTAATCTTAGAATGTAATAAAATGGATATAAGTCCATGCTTGATGATGAGACAATCTTTACAAATTTAACCCTATATTTCAATTGAATCTATGATTTTACATGCCTAAGAAGTTATTATATCGATTCAATCATGCCTATCTTTGTTGAACATCGAATATATAATCCTTTTTGGTTCATGGTGCAATTCTTATGCCTGCGATAATGATTTGTATCAGCTTATTCAAGAATCTATCTTTATTGGATCTAAATTTCTTGTATTAGGTCTGTTGTTACATGCCTATTTTTATGCCTATTCTTATTTTATGCTCTTTCTCTCTCTTCCCTTATTTCCTTTTTCTTTCATGAACCTGAGTTACCTTCGAACCTAGGCTGAAATCGCGAAATACGAACGACTGGAATACTGGGAATATTTGGGTATAACCTATTTTGGTGAAATTGTTGGGCATAACTTGTAATTGACATTTAGGGAATAATCTATTTGGTAATAGTGGAACATAATTTGTAACTTGTGATTTGGGGCATAATTGATATTGTTACAAACTTAGGGAAAAATTGGAATATTAAAACTAGGTCGGGCATAACTATTGATTGGGACGCCAAGCAGAATGTATATTGTGATTTTGGGGCATGACTATTATTGCAAATTTGGGGAGATTAGGTGTAACCTATTTTGAGCAATAACTTGAAATTTAATTTGTAGGGCATAACTTGCAATTAGCTTGGTTGGGCATGACTTGAGAATTGGAACATGACTAGTTTTGTAAAATTTGGGAAAATTAGTATATAAAATCTTGACTTGGACATGTATGGTAAATATATAAATTGGCTAAAGACGAACGTGCCTAACCCGAGGTTAGATTGAGTTGCGGTGTAAGACTGCCCGGAACCGCCCGACACATCCAACGACCGCAACAATATAGATCTAATGTGAGAGGTTAGCGCATTATGCCCAAAACCCAAGATTAGAATGAGTTTGCGGTAGAAGTCTTCCCGGAACCGCCCGGCACATCCAGCAACCGCAAACAACAGTTCTAATGTGAGAGGTTGAGGCATTAATGAATGAATTAATGCTAATGAACGGACATACTAAGAATGGTAGGGTTAAGTTAACACAAGAGGGCAACACTTAACCAAAATAACATGATGTGTGATAAGGCAACGCTTAACCAATGTAACATGACAAGTGGAAGGGTTAAGTTAATATGAAACACTTAACCAAATCCAACATGATGAATGAGTAGGGTTAAGTTAACCAACATAACATGATGAACGAGTGGGGTTAAGTCAAGGGGAAACTCTTAACCAATATAACATGATGAATGAACAGGGTTAAGTTAATAGGAAACACTTAACCAATACAACATGATGAATGGGAAGGGTTAAGTTAATAAGAAACACTTAACAAATATGACATGTTAGGTGGGTGGGTTAAGTTAACATGGACCAGAAGACAACTTAACCAATATTATGTGAACAAAGTAGATAGGGTTAACGCAAGCTTAACCAATAATACATATGTACTTGATAGGGGGAAGGGTTAAGTAAATCTTGGGTAAGTGGGTAATATTAGTATATATATAGGCCCACAAACATAACCGTTAAATAAACATGCGTGAATCAGTGAGAGGGTTAAGTAACATATGAATAGGCAACACTTAACCAGTACAACATGTTAATTAATCAAATGGGTGGGGTTAAGTTAAATTGAGAACACTTAACCATTAAAAAATGTTGATTAAGAAACCCTAGTAACGGGGACCCATTTCAGCAGCAACCCACATAGATGCATCATGGTACCCCGAGCTAGGCAGGGTAGGGCACGATTACTGGGCTGATTATAAGTGGTCAAAATAGCGGCGGGTGGTGCAGCAGTGTAGTTCCAATGGAGTGTGGGCGTCCACATGCTTCGGAGTGAAAAAGCAGGCATTGGGCATCAGTGGTATACACTGTGCATCTTGAATCTTGTCGGGTCGCCATCATAGGAATTGATACACCCCATGATGGGGCCAGCTCAGGTATCTACATACAATCGGGGCCGAATGACACGAGTAATGAATGTATATAGGCGAGGTCAAATGACACAAGTAATACATACATGCGAGTTAGGGAGCCGATCAATTGGTTAGTAAGGGTACGTCTAACATACCCATGGCAATTAGGCAGATTGAGGTGGGATCCTCATGATAGATGTACACCTAAAGGGTACCACAATTGTGGGGATTAGGATCACATTATCATTTTGTACAGATTTCTGGTTAGGACACTTGTTAGGTGGTGCAGAGATATAGAAACCAGAATAACATGGTAGTAGCAAAGCAGAGAAAAAGTAGAAGCGCATCTTGCCTTATCATATCTTATGCTAATCTTATCTTGTTATCCCTTTTTTCAAGGTATTGTCTTATATTCAGTTTATTCATGTCATGTTTCTTTTACCTGTTTACATACTGAAAGTCACCGGACTTACCAGGCTTTATGTCTGACCCATTTTCTTTCGTCTTCTTTTCTTCCATTTCTCCCCCAGGTAGTCAGGGAGGGAATAGCTCGGCTCAGTGTGGACCGTTTCTCTTTCCAAACTTGAAGATTCTTTGATGTATTGCTTGGATCCTCTTATCTTTGGCTATGGTTGTGTTTGCACTTTAATTTGGGGACTTATGCTACTTTGCTATGTTTTATGCTTCTTATATACTTGGAATTTTTTAAATCAAGACAAAACTTTATGTAGTATTCTTAAGTATGATTGAGTTAATTGTTGTAAAACCTTGACTGAACTACATTGCTTATAAAATGACTTTGTTTTCCGTTGCTTTATTTGTCTGTCTTGTAATTTATCTGCATCTTTTACCTATAACGCTTCACTGAAGTTAATGCATTCCATTTGTGAGTGACATTAATGGAGGTCGGGTATTACAGTGTCAGACTACACAGCTGATATTGTTTAACTGATATATATATATATATATATATATATATATATATATATCCTCTCACATTAAGTTGACTGCATGTGGATGCTGGATTTATCAGTCGGTTCCAGGCAGACTTTTACCATAAGTCAACTTATCCTCGTGCCTTAATGCAAATATATTTATGCATTAGACTCCTCACATTAAACTGACTACCTGTGGTTGCTGAATTTGTCGGTCGGTTCCAGGCAGGCTTACACCACAAGTTGAGTTTAACCTCATGTCTAAATGGTGTTATAATTCAAATTTCCTAATTGGGGTTCACAACATTTATCCTAATTGATTTTAGGAATTGTAACCATTTTTTCCATCACATTTATTTTCCCTAAATCAATATTGGTTACAATGGTTACTTCTTTATTTGCGGTCTTATTTATAGCAGTTGATTACATTACAGCTACAAATGGTCACCATAAATATATTGATTAAAAACGGATTATATTTACACAAATTCCATAATTGAACCTTATCCAACATTCAAACATTCCATACAATTTATATTTCCCCGTTTTATGCTGATTTGGACGGATATTTTGTGTATATATATTTTCATGTTTTCGTGAGGTCGATGTAGTCATTAATATTTTATTTTATTATTCTTTTTAAATTAATGATTTGGTCTAATAAATTAACCAAACATTCCTTTTTATATTCAAACTTTCCAAAAGATTTCAAGTCTCATAAAGGACAGTTAGTCGTAATCATTGTAAATAATGTCTATTTTGTGGAATTGACATATTTCCAAACCACAAGAAATATATGTAATAATATTGGATTAGTCAATGAAAATTACATACAAATATATGTATTTATATTTATATGTACCTTTGCATCACATTTCCCTTTTTAAATCCTTTTTGTCATACTTCTTGTGATTCCAAAATAATGCCTCTTTATATTTAAGGAGGAAAAAGGCATATTTTACAATGCTTAAGCCAAAACCCAAAAATAATGAATATAAATAGGAATATTTCTTTTGTTCTCACAATCACATAATACAAAAATTTCATCTTTTTACCCAAATTCACATATTTCATATTTCAGCATTGAACTAAAGATCTGGAACATAACTACAACAAATTTATGTTTAATAGGACTAATTTCAAGATCCATAGTGCTATGTAGCATGTACAACATATTTCATGACATAATTATAGGAATATGTGGGGAAAATATTTAAGCATCCTACAATTCATGTTATACATAATCACAACTTATCATTTACCAATTTTAAACATATTCATAATCAGATCTAATGGTTGCCAACAATTCATAATTAATAAAAAGATCTGATAGGCATAAAACATAGATTGGACTCAAACGAAACAGATAAGTCATTATAATTGTATTAGTAAATTTCCCACTCACCTTATAGGTTCCAATTTCTCAGTTCTGCACCCCATAGGCTTACAGTCCCCAAATTATTATAAATCTACAATTTATCTAGAAAGGGAAAAATTCTAGATCTGTAGAAGTGTAAGAAAAAGGGAAGAGAGCGAAGAATCTATCATTGAGCATCCTCTTCTATTGAATCTATTAATCTTCCCAATTCCATATGAATTTGATTTGATTTGGAATGTGCATAAATATATTTTATTTAGAAATTAGGTTAGAAGAGAAAGAAAAATGGCAGAGCTTCGCTGCCTCTATAGATTTGAATGGAAGAGAATGGGGCTCTACCCCTTTATTTATAATGGTGGAAATGGCCTTGGATCATCGAATTAGTTTTAAGTTACATCCGTCCATTTGTTATATAAAAAAATTAACCTAATCCTTTAGAACCTAGTCGCCACTAGGCGATCTAACGCCCAGTAGGTCAACCTAGGTAGTCGACAGCCAGTCGACCCCCATGTCAACCGCCTGGGCACCAGATTGCCCAGGTCGGATGGGTTATATTAGGTAAATTATAAATTAAATATTCTATTTATTTATTTTTGGTCCGATTTTGTATTTCGTCTGTAACTTTTTCATACGGACTCCATTCACGAAACTCCGAACATGAAAGTTTACCGAAATTCCGAGACAAAGCAACGGTTAATGTCTCGCGCTAAATCCCATTATTTGCAGAAATTTCTATTTTTGAAATTCTAATAATTAATTCATATCTCCAAAATTCCGGGTTGTTAAGGTTTACCCTAATTACTACTCAGTGATCGGCTTCCTATAGACAAGAATAACCTAAGCCAGCCACGACAGTTGGGGATATCAGTCCCGAACCCATCAACTTTAAAGACATATTCCCATATTCCGATGTTACACCATCTTATCTTCCCCATCGAACCCATGCACACTCATGACTCCGCCGGAATGCGCCCGTACCCACCTTCAAGATTTGAACCTATTACAATCCAGATTAGTAAAGCGTGCCCTAGCCTTTACCTAGTGTGAGGCTCTGAGATGATACCAATAGGGATACAAACGGATACGGGTTCCGAAAAACAATAGAATTGACACAAGCTACCCCTAGGCTGGTTCCCCCAAGTAAACTAGGATTTTAAGAGTCCTGGGGATATTAACAACAGAAGTGGAACCTATTAGCTTATTATTTAAATAGGTTTAAGTTTAGCAATAAGCAACATTGTGACGACCGCCCATAGCCCCCGCACTATACAAGAGGAATAATGCGCTGAAAGGTGTGACAGGCAGCTATGGACGATCATCAAGGTATGGTAGATAAACGAAACCTGTTGTAAACTCACAGCGCAAGGATAAAATATAATAGAACATATACAACAGGTAGTGATAGTGAAGCAGAAAACACTAAATTTTCATGACAACTAGAAAGTATTTCCCATACACGTGGATAATGATAATAATGTTTGTACAATTTGGTCCAACCAGAAATAGCAGAAATGGATGACCAGAATAGGCCGACCCACTTTGGTCCAACCCAACTTTGGTCCGACCCAACTTTAGTCCGACCCAACTGTAGTTCAACCCAACTTCGGTTCAACCCAACTTCGGTCCGACCCAACTTCAGTCCGACCCAACTTTAGTCCGATCCACTTTGGTCCGATCCAACATTGGTCTGATCCAACTTTAGTCCGACCCAACTTCAGTCCGACCCATCTTTGGTCCGATCCACTTTAGTCGGATCCAACTTTGGTCTGATCCAAAACCTGCATATTGCAATTCAACTCCGATTTTGACCAAAACTTCGCTAAACGATAAATCCGACGAAACTAACTTATCCAATTCTTCCAAAAGGATTACAAGCACGTTATGAAATCAATAATATTCAATATGACAATTCTATCCATGATAATGTCAAATTCACCAAAATCGCCATAAATATGCATATAAACAAAAACCATAGATCTAACCTTCACATTCATAAGAAATATAACAGAAATTACCTATCTAAACTTGCTAAATAAGATCCTAGGGTGATCTATATGAAAATGAACTCCAATGCATAGATAATGTGCACATAAAAATGCATATTTATATTCACATATTTATTCTTGTTTAGTAGAATAAATGAACATTTTTGGGTATTTTGTACGATCAAACCATGTTTTAAATATTTTCAAAATCATCACTTAATTTGGGAAAAAAGGGGGTCACTTGTGCATGTTTTAATTTGTGAAATCTTTTACTTGTTCCTTGTTATTAACTCTTGTAGGAATTTAGGAGCTAAAATGATATATGCACATGAGGAGATGATGGAAAGCATGCACATACACAAGAGGAGGCAAAGAATTAATTCATCTTATGGATAGTGGAGGGTCCATCTTTCAACTAGCCCACTTGCTCTTAAGCTTCATTGTAACACCCCGTAATTTTATAACATTAAAATTCACAAATTAAAGTATACTTAATTTTTAGAAAAGAATTAAGTGAAATGGGTTGCGCAGAGAAATATATATATATCGATATATATATATATATATATATATATATATATATATATAAATTTAAAATTAAATAAATAAATATGCGAAAAAGTTCAAAACAGCGAATTGGGAGGGGAAATAACCGAACCGGCCCATTTTTGAGGTCGACCCGAGCCCCGATAGGTCGACTAGGGGTTAATCCAGGGTGTTTGGCTGTCAACCCGTGGGCCGATTCGCTCAAATGCAGATTTTGTATTTGATTGGTTCTCATGGTTCAGGGTTAATCTAATGGTCCTAAATAACTTCCTACACCTATAAATACATCCTAATGCTAACCCCAAACCTAATTAAAATAGAATAGTTACCGTCGCCATGGAAATCAATGGAGCCGCCGCCAACTAAGAAAGAAGAAAAGCAAATTCAATTCTAATTCTCTCAACCCTAAAGCAAAGCAAGACTCTCTCTTTTCTTCTCTAAATTGTGAGTATGATGATCTTAACAAGATTATTATCATTTTAATTAGGTTGAGTGTAATAACCCGGAAAATCTGGGCCAGTTTAAAATTTTTATTTTGGCAATTATAGCGAATTTTGAATATTTAAAATGAATTATTTTAAATAATATCGACGAGAAAATTTATTTTGAATATAATTCGAACGTATATTTTATACGCGTCGTCGTTAGAATATAAATATTTATATATAATTATAAATAGAATTGAAAATGGCACAGTAGTTCGATAATTCGATTTCAAACTTCAATTGAATGTACCGGGTGCAAATCAATCCGGATTTTGGCGAAACCAAAAATGATAGTATCTAATTGATAATATCTTTCCAACGAATCCGAAAAATCAAAAGTTCGTAGCGGGAATCAAAAGATATGTCCAGTTGAAAATTCTGAATAGTCGCTATGGAATTCAGGCCCTCAAAAATGGACATTTTGCAAACGACCTCGGATTTCGACGAAACCAGTTTTGTTGGGTCCGTGATGTCAAGTTATTGCTAGGTTTCAAATTTCATAATTTTTCGAATCAATGTGTGAGCGTGGCAAAGGAAAACGCGTTTGACCAGTTTTAGTTGATTTTAATCGACTGGAAATTGACCATTTTTCATACGGTCTCAGAATTCGACGAAACTAGTTTTGTTAGGACCGTATCGTCAATACGAAGCTAGAAAATATTTTTCTGGAATTTTTCTAGTTAGTATGTGACCCCGGTAAATGGAAATACGCGTTCAAATTCAATATATAGAGTTATATGTTGATTTTGACGGAAACTGATCGAAACGATCGAATCAGCTTGCGATACATATCCCATTGTGTTCGGAATGGGGGTAAAACGCTATGGACGACAGGCGGTGGGCCTCGTTTTGAGGTCGAAAATAAAAGTTGCTTTTTGGTGAAAAATAAAATAATTAAATAATATTAAATAATTAACTTACCTCCTCTTCCCCTTATACTCTGGCTCCCCCTTATTAATCGAATCAGATGAATTAAAAAGAAAAAAAAAACCCGACTTTTCCCCCCTTTCAATTTTCTCTGATCGACGCCACCTCTCCCCGGCGGGCCACCGCGCCTCCTACGACAGCACTGCCCTGACGCAGGCGAACCCCCCCTTCTCCTCCAAACCCTTCTCGAACCCTGTGCGCCCCCGCCCCAGCCCTTCAACGCGAGAATCCGGCCATCGCTTCATCACCGCGGGGGGGCCGCCGATCCAGCATCCCGACCGTCCGACCTCCGCTTGTTTCCCCTGGAGGCCGCCACTCTCCTGCGCCTCCACCTGCAACCCTTCCCCGACACCTCGCGCGCCACCTCGAGCACCTGAATCGCGCGAGACAGTGAACCATAGGCGCTGAGCAAGAGTCCGAACCATTCGTGAGCTTCCAAGAAGGTAATTAACAGCTTAATTAATCAGTTTATTAATTTAGTTAATTAAAAATATAATCTTTCATATTGTAGAAGGATAAAAATATGATTTTTATATTTTTAAAGTATTAAAAATATAGTCTTTACTATATAGATGATGTCAAAATATGATTTTTGTTTATGTAGAGGATTAAAAATATAATTTTTACATGATAGGAAAATTTAAAAATATCATCTTTATATGTGTAGAAAAATAAAAATGTGATTTTTATAAATTTATATTTGAAAGGCGAAAACTTTATTTTTGAAAAGGAGAAATCTTTATTTTTATAAAGGCGAAATCTATATTTTTGAAATGGAATTTTATCTATATGATAACATAGTAAAAATTCGATTTTTATATATTGAATAGCATAGTAAAAATTCGATTTTTACATATGTAGAGAATACGGGCAACGAAGGTGATAGAAAGGCAAGAACGACGAAGACTTCTGCAAATGAAGAGCCGTGGAGCTAGGATAGCTATCTGTGAGAATTTCTCACCTTTCAATTTCATTTTCTAGTTATATATATATTCTAGGATGCAGACGGTGCTTAGTAGCACCCGACACAACCGTCCACAGACCATGGACTTGTTTGTTTGGTTGCATAAAATTAGTTAGATTATTTGATTGAAATTGAATTGTGTGGTGAAATGAATTGATTTGATGATGTGTGAATGGCGTGGGCCTTCACTAGACCGGGGATAAGGCTAGGCCTTGTCCCGTTTCTAGTATCGTGCCGTTATGCCGCCGAAATTTTCTAAAATAAGTTAGAAAAATAAAAATATCATTTTATTGAATAAATGAACTTAGTAGAAATTCATATGTAAAAAAAAATGTTTTATCGTTAAAAATATAATTTTTAACGTGAAGTGAATAAAAGAAAATATTCATTTACAAACCGGACGGTCTGTTTATGTACACCTATTTGAATGCCATTGATTGGGTCGACAAATTTTACACATCGCCCAACTGCACAAATAAAATCTGTGTTTGATTGTTTGAAACCCCACACGGGTGTTAGGATGAAATATGAAGTTCACTCATCCTGATTGATTAAAAATGTCGATCGATTGATTGACAGGCTGTTATAAGCGTTAGATAACTATATTTGATGCTTATACAGTGTAGTGCACTTTGGTTGATGGTTGATTATTTTTCAATGCTATTATATACATGTGTTGTATGAAAATCCATATAATTAACTTTATATGGTAATTGATTGGGCCTCATTCCAATTTAGAAAATAAAGAACAACATAAAATAAAGGTTCATGTGTTGACAGTACTCATCCATTGAGATTGGTCATGTGTTGAACGAAATATTTTGAAAAAGAAATATTTGAAATAGAATATTTGAAATTAGAAATTTATGAAGCCGTGTTGATTAGATTGACGCCATTTTGACGTGATCGATATTTATATCGATTTTATTCGATTTTGAAATGAATTGAATTGAAAACGATTTCGAAATGAATTGAATTGAAAACGATTTCGAAATGAATTGAATTGAAAACGATTTCGAAATGAATTGAATTGAAAACGATTTCGAAATGAATTGAATTCAAAACAATTTCGAAATGAATTGAATTGAAAACGATTTCGAAATGAATTGAATTGAAAACGATTTCGAAATGAATTGAATTGAAAACGATTTCGAAATGAATTGAATTAAAAACGATTTCGAAATGAATTGAATTGAAATCGATTTGAAATGAATTTAAAATGAATTTAAATTGGAATATTCAATTTTGATTTGAAATTGAATAGGAAGTTGAAACCGTTTTGAAAACGAATTTAAAACGATTTATAAAATTCATTTCGAAAGGAAAATCGACGAAATATATATTATATATATAATATAATGGCCTGAATCGAACGCGCCGCGCCGCGGCAGTTCGTGAATTTCGACCATTTATTTCAAACGGACATTACGGGAGATCCGACCGTCGGATTCTCCTAAAACCGGAACCGTTGGGTTCGAATCGAAAAGAGCTTTCTAACGAATATTAGAAATTTGAAATCTAACGGTTGGATTTGGAGATATGTCCAAATCAAATTCGAAAAAGGTCGCTGTAAGTGCAGTTCGATGGCCGTTGAAGGAAATCGGCTGTACGGGCCTTGATAAAATTATCAAAAATAGTAATAATTTGTGTAAAATCATAAGAAATGATTTGTGAAGATTTGGGATGAAAAAATCCATATTTGAAAAGATAAAAATAGTTTTTATCGAAATGAACTAGTTTTGAACTAGGATTATAATTCTATTTATTTTTAAATAAATAAATTGAATTTGAAAAGGGTTTTAAAAATAACCAAAGTTTCCAATGAATGCATTGGAGTGGATTTGAACCGAAATTGTCTTCGGAATATTTCGATGTTGGAATTCGTGATTATACAGGTGTTGTTATGGAAATTTGAAAGATATATATTTATATCGTTATTTCCAATACGACATTTGTTAGTCGTAGAATTTGATATTGAATATAAGCCGATATATTTTCTATTCAGAGCCTTGTATTGAATATCAAATGTGATTTGGGTTTGTCGTGAATGGTGTCTTCACTAACACTGTTCTTGAACCCAGTTGAGAAAAAAATTAAATCTTTTTATTTAGATTTAATGAAGTGTACCAATTAAACGATATTTAATTGGAATTGAATTGGTATTGATTTTTGAGTTTATCGTGAACAGTGTTTTAAATAACACTTGTTCTTTAACCCGATAATTAATGGAATGTGATTTTGGGTTTATCGTGAACCGTGTTTTAAATGACACTGATTCTTTAACCCAATTAAAGATTAAAACTAAGTGGAGTTTTAATGAATCTTTAATTAGATTGAAATGATCGAAAATGGAGTATCACCAGTTTTGCTCCAGGCGATAGTTAAATCTTTAATTAGATTTGAACGTGAAATGGTAATTGAATTTACGATAACACTGTGGTGTTAGATATGAAGTATTACCAGTTTTACTTCATGGGATGAATAGGTTGGGATGGGGAAATTAAAACAAATGATTACTTCGGTAAGGTTCGTTAATCCCGACGAGTTTGAATTGATATTCAAAAATAGATTAAAGAATAAATTCAAGAAATTTATCTTGGATAAAATTAATGGGAACCTTTCCCTATGAATGTGAAATTTAGAAACTAACTGTCGGTTAGCTAAGCAGAATGGTTTTCTGGATATTGATCTGATGATTGGTTTCGGCCTTCGGGGTTAATATTTGGGGAATTATTCTCTTGATTAATTTACGGTTAGTGACTGATGAATTGGAATGAGGCGTATGTTGTGTTTGTGTAACACTTATTTAAAATATACGCGAGTTATTCGGAAAGACCGAGTTTATCCCATTCTGAATAACTGATACGACGATAAGTCGAAGATGAAGACGATGGTCGAAGACCGGAAGTCTTCACGTCGTTTGGGTGATTACTGATGATCTTGATTGGGCTGTACACCCAAGAAGATGGAAACAGTGGGTGATCGTCCAGACGTACTTGGAGATCGATGGATATGCGAGGTACTAGGTGCCTCCGGTTTCGTTCAGACCCAGAACGGACTTGTAAATGGACTGTGTGTCTGACATTGGATTTTAGTCTGTGTGTTTGATTTATATTAAATATATATCTGTTTGGCGGCGGAGAATTTATTCTCTTGCTTAACGCCCTTCTCTGAGACATACGAGCTCAGGGGTTATATATTGATGGATATCAAACG
Organism: Allium sativum; assembly: GCA_030737875.1. NCBI lineage: Eukaryota > Viridiplantae > Streptophyta > Magnoliopsida > Asparagales > Amaryllidaceae > Allium > Allium sativum. The sequence continues at coordinate 517,369,642 of CM060924.1, forward strand.
CATGGAGTGAATTGCCTGTGTGGCACGCCTAAGTGGCAATTGATCGAGGCTTCTGTTGAAAATCAAAGTCTTGTGGTTGATGATCAAAGCACGGCCTTTGTGGCGTAGCTTTGTGTAACGTTTGATTCGCGATTTTCACACCCGGTATGAACCAAAAACGGGAGAGGACGTCAGGGAGGGCATGCGTTTCTTTCTAGCTAAAAAGTGGCGTCAGTGGTTTTACACGCCCTGACGAGTTTGACTTATGTGGTTGTTGCTGTTGCGAGGCGCCTCGGATTGATCGGTTGTTCTCGAACCGATGGAGTCATTTAGTTGGCTCACTTACACCCCATAGGGTGGGGAGACGTAGTGTTCAGGCATAATAATCCACATCGGTGGACCGGCCCTGAGGATCCAGGGGGCAGTTGCGGCTGTTCCTGAGGGGCGGGCTAGAGCGTCTCGAATCGGTTGAGGACTATCTTTTGCCTCGGTTCATAGATGGAAACCCAATTTCCAAATACGTGACATTTGCGGTTTTAATTGTAGAACTAGTATGGCGACATGATATATGGTACCCATGCCGCCTATGATTGATACTTATGATTTGAAGTTGTTTTATACACTATGCACTTATAATAGTATCAAATAATCTGTTTTAAACGTATCAAGCATTCTTTGGCTGTTATAAGGGAAAACCCTATCCCCCGGCTTGCGTTGCATTGTGTGATAGGACCTGGGTCTTATAACAGCTTCATTTTTCTTTATTTAGCATTGCGCTGTTTGTTTTATGCACTGGTATTCTTGGGAGGAAACCCGTTCCGTGTTATACGGCGTGGTCCCTTGATTTACCTAACTTTAAAATAAAGATTAATAACTGTTTTAGTTCTCACACCAGTCACATGACTGACCTGGAGTTTATTGTTTTAACCTAAACTCTGGGTGCCCTTATTTTGACATGGGCAGCTAGTAGTTTTGGTTTTGCAGATTTATATTCACAGGATCCTGATTTACAGCTGGAACGATGCTCGGAAAGCTCTGTATCCGTGTATCACTTCTAGTTGTGTGTTGTATTATTTTCCGCTGTGATGGATTTAAATGTAATTTAAATCTCTGATTTCTGTGTAATATTCATTTATACTCTGTATATTCTTGTAATCTGATGCATTGTTGTAATATACAATGAAATGTTCTTTTATATGCGTTCTGTTGTGGCTTGTTCTCGAACTATCCGCCACTTTCCTTTACGGGGAAGTTACGGGATTTCACAGTTGGTATCAGAGCTTTGGTTTACAAAGCAGAGAACAAGACACATTAGCACCGTACGAAAGAATTCATCAGATATTGGATTAGTAATATCCAATTAGAATGACTCGTTAGAGATGGGATCAGTAGTATCCTAGGACGAGTGTGAAGGGTATATTTTTAAAATGAAAACCAATTTTGTTTTGAAAATTTAAAATCAATTATTCGTATTTGATTATTTATTTACATTGATGTGGACAATCCAGTATATATAGATTTTGCGTATACGTCTGATCCGCGTGTATTCAAAGTTTTAATATATTGGATAGATATAGCATCACACTCTAGTCGCCCGAAGATGATATTGATGATAGCGATCGCATCATCAACATTTATGTTCGAGTTTCGAAGGTGTGATTTTCTATATATTTCCATTAGACTGGTGTGAGAACCAAAACTAATTTAGCTAGAATACATTGTTGTGATTTGGCATCAAAACATGATTTTCTATTATCAATTTGAAACTCTAATCCACTAACTGATTGATGTTTGTTTAATTGTTTGATAATTTTGAACCATTATGCCTAACTGAATCAAATATTGAACTATATTGAAAATTGGTCGCATTTTCTTGCATATATATGTATATCATTGAACAGGTCATAGCAAGGAGGCTAGAGCAGAGAATAAAATTTGTTTGCCCGACAAATAGGTACATGTTTACTACATAATTTACTGTTTTGTTTGGGTGATGATGATTTTATGAGCCTATTGGCTAGCCGCTTGGCTTTTTCTTTTTCTTTTTTGAGATCTGAAGGACCGGGGAAGCTATTTGAAATTCCCCGATGCTCCCGGTGCAGGGGAGGTTATGGCGAAATTTTTCGAAAATTTAGGGTGTTAGCCAAATTTTTGAAAATTTTGAAAATTCTCAGAAACTGAAAAGTTGGAGAATGGAAGCCAAATCGAACGTAGAACTGATTCATCAAACCACTTTCGACTTTGTTCCTTTTCGGGGACGAAAAGTTTTAAGTGGGGGAGATTGTAATAACCCGGAAAATCTGGGCCAGTTTAAAATTTTTATTTTGGCAATTATAGCGAATTTTGAATATTTAAAATGAATTATTTTAAATAATATCGACGAGAAAATTTATTTTGAATATAATTCGAACGTATATTTTATACACGTCGTCGTTAGAATATAAATATTTATATATAATTATAAATAGAATTGAAAATGGCACGGTAGTTCGATAATTCGATTTCAAACTTCAATTGAATGTACCAGGTGCAAATCAATCCGGATTTTGGCGAAACCAAAAATGATAGGATCTAATCGATAATATCTTCCAACGAATCCGAAAAATCAAAAGTTCGTAGCGGGAATCAAAAGATATGTCCAGTTGAAAATTCTGAATAGTCGCTATGGAATTCAGGCCCTCAAAAATGGACATTTTGCAAACGACCTCGGATTTCGACGAAACCAGTTTTGTTGGGTCCGTGATGTCAAGTTATTGCTAGGTTTCAAATTTCATAATTTTTCGAATCAATGTGTGAGCGTGGCAAAGGAAAACGCGTTTGACCAGTTTCAGTTGATTTTAATCGACTGGAAATTGACCATTTTTCATACGGTCTCAGAATTCGACGAAACTAGTTTTGTTAGGACCATATCGTCAATACGAAGCTAGAAAATATTTTTTTGGAATTTTTCTAGTTAGTATGTGACCTCGGTAAATGGAAATACGCGTTCAAATTCAATATATAGAGTTATATGTTGATTTTGACGGAAACTGATCGAAACGATCGAATCAGCTTGCGATACATATCCCATTGTGTTCGGAATGGGGGTAAAACGCTATGGACGACAGGCGGTGGGCCTCGTTTTGAGGTCGAAAATAAAAGTTGCTTTTTGGTGAAAAATAAAACAATTAAATAATATTAAATAATTAACTTACCTCCTCTTCCCCTTATACTCTGGCTCCCCCTTATTAATCGAATCAGATGAATTAAAAAGAAAAAAAAACCCGACTTTTCCCCCCTTTCAATTTTCTCTGATCGACGCCACCTCTCCCCGGCGGGCCACCGCGCCTCCTACGACAGCACCGCCCCGACACAGGCGAACCCCCCTTCTCCTCCAAACCCTTCTCGAACCCTGTGCGCCCCCGCCCCAGCCCTTCAACGCGAGAATCCGGCCATCGCTCCATCACCGCGGGGGGGCCGCCGATCCAGCATCCCGACCCTTCGACCTCCGCTTGTTTCCCCTGGAGGCCGCCACTCTCCTGCGCCTCCACCTGCAACCCTTCCCCGACACCTCGCGCGCCACCTCGAGCACCTGAATCGCGCGAGACAGTGAACCATAGGCGCTGAGCAAGAGTCCGAACCATTCGTGAGCTTCCAAGAAGGTAATTAACAGCTTAATTAATCAGTTTATTAATTTAGTTAATTAAAAATATAATCTTTCATATTGTAGAAGGATAAAAATATGATTTTTATATTTTTAAAGTATTAAAAATATAGTCTTTACTATATAGATGATGTCAAAATATGATTTTTGTTTATGTAGAGGATTAAAAATATAATTTTTACATGATAGGAAAATTTAAAAATATCATCTTTATATGTGTAGAAAAATAAAAATGTGATTTTTATAAATTTATATTTGAAAGGCGAAAACTTTATTTTTGAAAAGGAGAAATCTTTATTTTTATAAAGGCGAAATCTATATTTTTGAAATGGAATTTTATCTATATGATAACATAGTAAAAATTCGATTTTTATATATTGAATAGCATAGTAAAAATTCGATTTTTACATATGTAGAGAATACGGGCAACGAAGGTGATAGAAAGGCAAGAACGACGAAGACTTCTGCAAATGAAGAGCCGTGGAGCTAGGATAGCTATCTGTGAGAATTTCGCACCTTTCAATTTCATTTTCTAGTTATATATATATTCTAGGATGCAGACGGTGCTTAGTAGCACCCGACACAACCGTCCACAGACCATGGACTTGTTTGTTTGGTTGCATAAAATTAGTTAGATTATTTGATTGAAATTGAATTGTGTGGTGAAATGAATTGATTTGATGATGTGTGAATGGCGTGGGCCTTCACTAGACCGGGGATAAGGCTAGGCCTTGTCCCGTTTCTAGTATCGTGCCGTTATGCCGCCGAAATTTTCTAAAATAAGTTAGAAAAATAAAAATATCATTTTATTGAATAAATGAACTGAGTAAAAATTCATATGTAAAAAAAATGTTTTATCGTTAAAAATATAATTTTTAACGTGAAGTGAATAAAAGAAAATATTCATTTACAAACCGGACGGTCTGTTTATGTACACCTATTTGAATGCCATTGATTGGGTCGACAAATTTTACACATCGCCCAACTGCACAAATAAAATCTGTGTTTGATTGTTTGAAACCCCACACGGGTGTTAGGATGAAATATGAAGTTCACTCATCCTGATTGATTAAAAATGTCGATCGATTGATTGACAGGCTGTTATAAGCGTTAGATAGCTATATTTGATGCTTATACAGTGTAGTGCACTTTGGTTGATGGTTGATTATTTTTCAATGCTATTATATACATGTGTTGTATGAAAATCCATATAATTAACTTTATATGGTAATTGATTGGGCCTCATTCCAATTTAGAAAATAAAGAACAACATAAAATAAAGGTTCATGTGTTGACAGTACTCATCCATTGAGATTGGTCATGTGTTGAACGAAATATTTTGAAAAAGAAATATTTGAAATAGAATATTTGAAATTAGAAATTTATGAAGCCGTGTTGATTAGATTGACGCCATTTTGACGTGATCGATATTTATATCGATTTTATTCGATTTCGAAATGAATTGAATTGAAAACGATTTCGAAATGAATTGAATTGAAAACGATTTCGAAATGAATTGAATTGAAAACGATTTCGAAATGAATTGAATTGAAAACGATTTCGAAATGAATTGAATTGAAAACGATTTCGAAATGAATTGAATTGAAAACGATTTCGAAATGAATTGAATTGAAAACGATTTCGAAATGAATTGAATTAAAAACGATTTCGAAATGAATTGAATTGAAATCGATTTGAAATGAATTTAAAATGAATTTAAATTGGAATATTCAATTTTGATTTGAAATTGAATAGGAAGTTGAAACCGTTTTGAAAACGAATTTAAAACGATTTATAAAATTCATTTCGAAAGGAAAATCGACGAAATATATATTATATATATAATATAATGGCCTGAATAGAACGCGCCGCGCCGCGGCAGTTCGTGAATTTCGACCATTTATTTCAAACGGACATTACGGGAGATCCGACCGTCGGATTCTCCTAAAACCGGAACCGTTGGGTTCGTATTGAAAAGAGCTTTCTAACGAATATTAGAAATTTGAAATCTAACGGTTGGATTTGGAGATACGTCCAAATCAAATTCGAAAAAGGTCGCTGTAAGTGCAGTTCGATGGCCGTTGAAGGAAATCGTCTGTACGGGCCTTGATAAAATTATCAAAAATAGTAATAATTTGTGTAAAATCATAAGAAATGATTTGTGAAGATTTGGGATGAAAACTCCATATTTGAAAAGATAAAAATAGTTTTTATCGAAATGAACTAGTTTTGAACTAGGATTATAATTCTATTTATTTTTAAATAAATAAATTGAATTTGAAAAGGGTTTTAAAAATAACCAAAGTTTCCAATGATTGCATTGGAGTGGATTTGAACCGAAATTGTCTTCGGAATATTTCGATGTTGGAATTCGTGATTATACAGGTGTTGTTATGGAAATTTGAAAGATATATATTTATATCGTTATTTCCAATACGACATTTGTTAGTCGTAGAATTTGATATTGAATATAAGCCGATATATTTTCTATTCAGAGCCTTGTATTGAATATCAAATGTGATTTGGGTTTGTCGTGAATGGTGTCTTCACTAACACTGTTCTTGAACCCAGTTGAGAAAAAAATTAAATCTTTTTATTTAGATTTAATGAAGTGTACCAATTAAACGATATTTAATTGGAATTGAATTGGTATTGATTTTTGGGTTTATCGTGAACAGTGTTTTAAATAACACTTGTTCTTTAACCCGATAATTAATGGAATGTGATTTTGGGTTTATCGTGAACCGCGTTTTAAATGACACTGATTCTTTAACCCAGTTAAAAATTAAAACTAAGTGGAGTTTTAATGAATCTTTAATTAGATTGAAATGATCGAAAATGGAGTATCACCAGTTTTGCTCCAGGCGATAGTTAAATCTTTAATTAGATTTGAACGTGAAATGGTAATTGAATTTACGATAACACTGTGGTGTTAGATATGAAGTATTACCAGTTTTACTTCATGGGATGAATAGGTTGGGATGGGGAAATTAAAACAAATGATTACTTCAGTAAGGTTCGTTAATCCCGACGAATTTGAATTGATATTCAAAAATAGATTAAAGAATAAATTCAAGAAATTTATCTTGGATAAAATTAATGGGAACCTTTCCCTATGAATGTGAAATTTAGAAACTAACTGTCGGTTAGCTAAGCAGAATGGTTTTCTGGATATTGATCTGATGATTGGTTTCGGCCTTCGGGGTTAATATTTGGGGAATTATTTTCTTGATTAATTTACGGTTAGTGACTAATGAATTGGAATGAGGCGTATGTTATGTTTGTGTAACACTTATTTAAAATATACGCGAGTTATTCGGAAAGACCGGGTTTATCCCATTCTGAATAACTGATACGACGATAAGTCGAAGATGAAGACGATGGTCGAAGACCGGAAGTCTTCACGTCGTTTGGGTGATTACTGATGATCTTGATTGGGCTGTACACCCAAGAAGATGGAAACAGTGGGTGATCGTCCAGACGTACTTGGAGATCGATGGATATGCGAGGTACTTGGTGCCTCCGGTTTCGTTCAGACCCAGAACGGACTTGTAAATGGACTGTGTGTCTGACATTGGATTTTAGTCTGTGTGTTTGATTTCTATTAAATATATATCTGTTTGGCGGCGGAGAATTTATTCTCTTGCTTAACGCCCTTCTCTGAGACGTACGAGCTCAGGGGTTATATATTGATGGATATCAAACGCATGGAGTGAATTGCCTGTGTGGCACGCCTAAGTGGCAACTAATCGAGGCTTCTGTTGAAAAGCAAAGTCTTGTGGTTGATGATCAAAGCACGGCCTTTGTGGCGTAGCTTTGTGTAACGTTTGATTCGCGAGTTTCACACCCGGTATGAACCACAAACGGGAGAGGACGTCAGGGAGGGCTTGCGTTTCTTTCTAGCTAAAAAGTGGCGTCAGTGGTTTTACACGCCCTGACGAGTTTGACTTATGTGGTTGTTGCTGTTGCGAGGCGCCTCGGATTGATCGGTCATTCTCGAACCGATGGAGTCATTTAGTTGGCTCACTTACACCCCATAGGGTGGGGAGACGTAGTGTTCAGGCATAATAATCCACATCGGTGGACCGGCCCTGAGGATCCAGGGGGCAGTTGTGGCTGTTCCTGAGGGGCGGGCTAGAGCGTCTCGAATCGGTTGAGGACTTTCTTTTGCCTCGGTTCATAGATGGAAACCCAATTTCCAAATACGTGACATTTGCGGTTTTAATTGTAGAACTAGTATGGCGACATGATATATGGTACCCATGCCGCCTATGATTGATACTTATGATTTGAAGTTGTTTTATACACTGTGCACTTATAATAGTATCAAATAATCTGTTTTAAACGTATCAAGCATTCTTTGGCTGTTATAAGGGATAACCCTATCCCCCGGCTTGCGTTGCATTGTGTGATAGGACCTGGGTCTTATAACAGCTTCATTTTTCTTTATTTAGCATTGCGCTGTTTGTTTTATGCACTGGTATTCTTGGGAGGAAACCCGTTCCGTGTTATACGGCGTGGTCCCTTGATTTACCTAACTTTAAAATAAAGATTAATAACTGTTTTAGTTCTCACACCAGTCACATGACTGACCTGGAGTTTATTGTTTTAACCTAAACTCTGGGTGCCCTTATTTTGACACGGGCAGCTAGTAGTTTTGGTTTTGCAGATTTATATTCACAGGATCCTGATTTACAGCTGGAACGATGCTCGGAAAGCTCTGTATCCGTGTATCACTTCTAGTTGTGTGTTGTATTATTTTCCGCTGTGATGGATTTAAATGTAATTTAAATCTCTGATTTCTGTGTAATATTCATTTATACTCTGTATATTCTTGTAATCTGATGCATTGTTGTAATATACAATGAAATGTTCTTTTATATGCGTTCTGTTGTGGCTTGTTCTCGAACTATCCGCCACTTTCCTTTACGGGGAAGTTACGGGATTTCACATTGAGTTATGAATGGATTATGAGTAGATGATGTGAATTATCATATATGTTGTTGTAAACCCCTTTTGCTATCATGTATATTGTAAATCCAATGTTATGTGATGATGATATCTTATATGTTGTAAATCATGCTATGATGATGTTATGTATGTTGAAAGTTTCTATGCTAAGTTGTGATGAATCATACATGTTAAAAAGGCCATGATGTTACCATCTATGCTAGTTAGTTCATATTAATTAAATCATCATGTTTGGTTTATGTTGATCTATATGACAAGTCACATATGCAAGTTAGATTGATTAGAAAAGTTATGAACATATGCCAAGACATCTATTATGACATCTAGAATTATGCTATGACATATGTGATATCCTATGCTAGTTCACACCATCTGCCTAAAAACCCCATATGCAAGTTCATGTACAGATTTGGGCTATGATCATATCATGTAAATTGAGACATTTAACAAGTTGACACCTTTTGATCCTTAAAATGTGTAGTTTATGCAAGTTTCACCCCTATTATGATTAGATTTATTTTAATTGTCTATATGTTGTGATAATTTATCTTTGTGCTAGGTGTTAGACTATACAAGTCTAGCCTATATTATGCGTTGAATAAGCGAACGTATAAACGTGGGGTAGGGGTAATATTAAGGACTTAATATTAAAAAGTTGGGGTGCAATTGATATGATTTTGCATGCCATAAGTGGATGGCCATAATTGAGTCAATTATGGACATCATTAAAAGTTGACTTAATTAATAATTTGAATAGGGAATTATTAAAACTGGGGTAAAAGATTTTAAGTGTTAATCAATGCTTAGGACACGAGGTTGGACTCGTTTGTGACGTAAACCTGCCCGGACCCGCCCGGCAAATCCAGTGGTCACAAATGTCAGCCCAATGTGAGAGGTCCTAGGCCTAAACTAAAGCATAACGGTTGTAAAGACACGAGGTTAGACTCTTTTATGGTGTAAGACTGCCCGGACCCGCCCGGCAAATCCAGCTGCCATAAATGTCAGTCTAATGGGAGAGGTCTTTATGAGGTTATGGCCTGAATGAATTAAGAAATACTTAACCAAATAAACATGTAAGGTGGGACATGGGGGTTAAGTAGGTGCCTTGGGTGGCATGAGGAATCTAGGGGGTGCCCTTAGTGGCATGTGAAATACGATTAGTAAGACTTAACCAAACACACATGTAAATGAACATGACTAAGAGGGTTAAGTGGGATATACTAGTGACAAGCTTAGGTGGGTAGCTTGTGGGGGCCCATTTCGACCAGTTTCCCAAACGTATCTTTGTGGGCTCGACCCAAGTCGAGAACGGGACACGCATGCTGGGTTTGACTGTAAGAGGCCAAAACGGGGAGCGGTGGCAACGCAAGTCCAACGGGTTTCATATGCGTGTGTGGACCCGGGCTGGTAGGTAAGACGTTGTTGCATCGTGTAGGTATAAGCCGTGCATTCTTAAGTTGTATCGGGTTGCCACTTTAGGGGAGTGATACACCCCACTGTGGGGCCATCACGGATATCTACGAGTAGGGAGCCGATCGAAAGTGGGTAGTGGGTGTACACCTAGTGGAGATAGGGGCGGACGGCACCTATGTAGTCAGCTAGGGGTACGTAAGGCTATTTATAAAGTTTCTGTGTGAACAAGTGGGATCAAACAATAGGGTGACTGGTGTGGTGCAGTGTAGTAATGTGCGGTGCAGTGTAGTAATCATTCGTTAGTAATTAGGTGTGCCTTTACCGTTATCTTAAACGCTATCTTTATCTTCATTAGAGTTCATAGACATTTACTTGTCTTCCAGCTTATGCCTTAGTCTAGTTATTTTGATAATAGTATTGTTAGAATTATCATACTCGCCAGACTTTATGTCTGACCCCCTCTATTTCTATCCTTTTTCCCCCTCCAGGTCCTTAGGTTAGGCCCAGTTCTAGTGGAGTTTGATTAAATTGCTTCATCTCTCTTGGAAAGCTTGGACCGTTGAAGTAAAGTCCAGCTTGTTATCTTTTTAATGGCTATTTATGTAATGGGATTATGTATTTTGTTTTTATGAAGATGGATATTGTACTTGGTTTTATGATGTAACAAAAATGTTTAATTTCCGCTGCAATAAAATGAAGTTTTAGATTTCCAAGTACTATTTACTATCTGCCTTGTTGTAATTTTTCTGTTCTATATTCACTTATAACCTCCATGGAAGTTAATGCATTCCCTTCGTGAGTGACATTAATGGACGTGGGGTGTTACGCGTGGTATCAGAGCCAGGTTACCAGAACAGATAAAAATACTTTAGAAAAATTGTTATTTTTGGAAGAAGTGCTTTCAAAAACATGTTTTAATGAGTAATTTAAAGAGAATTTTTTTTAAGAAAATAATAATAATCCCCAATAGCCCATATCTTTATCTTTCGAATTCTCCATTCTGAATATTTCCTTTTTCGTTTCAGCATGGCTGAAGATCTTAATCTACCCGACGGTGTAACGATACCAGGATGGTATAGGAGGTTATTAGAGGCTAGGGCCGCTACAGGTCCAACCAATGTTCCTCCACCACCAGTTGCACCTGTTCCTCCTCCTCCTCCTCGCGTAGATACTTTTGGCAAGGCGTGCAAGGAATTCAAGGCTATGGGTTGAAAACCATTTCAAGGGTCAGAAACGTTTGTAGAAACGTTGGTGGGAGGTCACTAATGGGGAACGTCCTGTTGACTCTTGGGCGGATTTCAGACGTAGGTTCGAGGCAAAGTTTCTCTCAAAGGCGGAAGAAAATCTATATATGGAAAGGTTCCTGACATTGAAGCAAGGAAGCTCATCAGTGAAAGAATATGTCAATAAATTTAATCAGTTAGCAAGGTTTGGCTTGGACTTAGTAAACACGCTGGAGAAGAAGGCTCTAAGGTTCGTGAATGGCTTGAATGAACCATTGCAAGGGTTGTCTATGACCCACATCCATATGGGAGCCACCTTTGAGAAGTTAGTAGAAATGGCGCTCATGCATGAGGAGAAAAGCGCTAAAGCTGATAAGGCACCCGAGAAGAAGGGGGATCAGAAGGAACCACAACAGCAAAACAAGAAGGGTGGAAAAGACAATAATGGCAAGGGAAAGAAGAAGTGCTTTAACCGTGGAACCCCAGGCCATTTCAGCAAGGATTGCCGAAAGAAAAAGAAGACAGGTTGTTTTCATTCTGGCGATGCGGGACATTTAGTGAAGGACTGCCCAAAGAAGGGGCAGAGGGCAGGAGCTACCTCGGGAGGACAGGTGTAGGATCTTATGGCACCAGGGCAGGCAAGGGGACAAGTTCAGGCTCTCGCGGTCCCACCTCTGCAAGAAGGAGGTAGAACCATTTCTGTTGAAAGCTTAGTTTTTCTGTTTGATCATCCTGTCCGTACCTTATTCGATTCGGGTGCATCACATTCATTTATCTCTACATCATTAGTTGAATCACTGCACTTAAACACCAGTTTAGTAGAGGATCCCTTAGTTGTTTCGAATCCAATTGGGGGCTCAGCTTATTTGTCTATGATGTGTTTGGATTTGAAAATTTCCGTACTTAGCGTTGAATTTAGATGTGATGCTTATGTGTTTGGCTTCACGGGCTATGGGCTAATTTTAGGAATGAATTGGTTATCCAGAAATGGGGTCGTTCTTGATTGTGAAAGGAGAGTAGTTAGGCTCGTGACTCGCCTTGGCAACACTCTCGAAATCTTTTGTAATCCCATAAATTCGGTTATGCAAAGTTATCTAGAATCGCTTGACGCGTCTGAGGAAAATCTACGATCTATTAGAGTAGTCCGAGAATATTCGGATGTGTTTGAGGAGGTGAAGGGCTTGCCTCCGAAGCGGGAGATAGATTTTCGAATATATCTTGTGGATAATGCGAAACCAATATCTTTGCCAATACGCCACATGGCTCCACGTGAAAGGAGGGAACTCGGTAAGCAAGTGAAGGAGTTGCTTGAGAAGGGGTTCATAAGACGAAGTATATCGGAGTGGGGTGCTCCAGTAGTATTTACCACGAAGGCGGATGGGTCCCTTAGACTTTGTGTGGACTATAGAGAACTTAATAAGCTTACTAAGAAGAACAGACACCCACTGCTGAGGATTGACGATCTCTTCGATCAGTTAGTTGGCGCCTCAGTGTTTTCGCAGTTGGACTTAGCCACTGGTTTCCATCAGTTGAGAGTGGATGAGGATGGCATTGACAAGACTGCCTTTAGGACTCCGGACGGTTTCTATGAATGGCTAGTGATGCCCTTCGGTTTGAAAAACGCCCCCGCATACTTTGTTGATTTGATGAGTAGGGTGTTTAGGGAGTACCTTAACAAATTTGTGGTAGTCTTTGTAGATGACATCTTGATCTTTTCTAAGGATGAAGAAGAGCATGCCCTACATCTTAGGGAAGTGTTGGAGACTCTTCGAGCGCATAAGCTTAAAGCTAAATTTTCTAAGTGTCACTTTTGGAGGAAGGAAGTACGGTTCTTAGGACACGTGGTTTCCAAAGAAGGGATAGCTGTAGATCCCGCGAAGGTGGTGGCCATCCAAGATTGGAAGGTTCCTAAAAATGCTACCGAAATGAGAAGTTTCTTGGGGTTGGCTGGCTACTATAGGAAGTTTATCAAAGACTTCGCAAAGATATCAGCTCCATTGACACGCTTGACGAAGAAGAACCTAGTTTTCACATGGGACGTAGATTGTGATGATGCGTTCCAACGTTTGAAGAGAGCTTTGACTTCAGGCCCAGTCTTAATATTGCCAGATGGGAGTAAGCCGTTTACCGTTTATACTGACGCTTGTGGGACATGACTAGGCGCAGTCTTAATGCAAGAGGGTAGGGTAATAACCTATGGTGGAAGGCAGTTGAGAGCACATGAGAAAAATTATCCTACACATGACCTAGAATTGGCCGCTATTGTTTTCGCGCTTAAGTCTTGGCGTCATCATCTTCTTGGCGAGAAATTCGAATTATTCACTGACCACAAGTCTTTAAAATACCTATTCTCTCAAAAGGACTTGAACTTAATGCAGCAAAGGTGGATGGAGTTCTTAGCGTCCTACGACTTCGAAATAGCCTATACCCCTGGCAAGGGTAACGTGGTGGCAGACGCCTTAAGTAGAAAAAGATTATCCTTAAGTCCTTTGTTTGTTGAGCGGCGAAGTTTAGAATTCATTTCGATGTTTGACTTTAGACCTTCCGTTGACTTTGTACCTGGTTTGCTAGCATCCTTGGAGGTCAGACCTACGCTTTTGGGACGGATTGGCGAGGCACAGCGAGACGACCCGCAGTTGGTTGAGTTAGTTGAAAAGCTCAAAGGAGGGGAGTCATCAAGCTATCTCCGTAGGTATACCCTAGATGATAAGGGTTGGTTACGTAGGGACGGTAGACTTTGTGTACCAAAAGACGATGACCTAAGGAAGACTATTCTTGACGAAGCACATCATTCGAAGATGACCATTCATCCCGGCGGGGACAAGATGTACAAAGACATGAAGAGAGTTTACTTTTGGGTCGGCATGAAGAAAGACGTGGCCGAGTATGTCGCTAGATGCTTGGTGTGCCAACAAGTAAAAGCGGAGCAAAAGAAACCCGGTGGGTTGCTTCACCCATTGGAGGTTCCACTATGGAAGTGAGAGAGTGTCTCGATGGATTTTGTGGATGGATTACCGCGATCGAGGAGGGGTAATACGGGGATTTGGGTTATAGTAGATAGACTTACTAAGAGTGCCCATTTCATTCCCGTGAAGAGTAAGAGGACTGCTCCATGGTTAGCTTCTGTATATGTCCGAGAAATAGTTCGTTTGCACGGTGTTCCTTCTAGCATAGTGAGCGACTACGATCCTATTTTCACTAGCGAATTTTGGAGAAGCTTACAAGAGGCGGTAGGGACTCGGTTATGTTTGAGCACCGCATATCATCCTCAGACGGACGGCCAGACCGAGAGGGTGAATCGCATTCTAGAGGATCTGTTGAGGCTATGTATCCTAGACTTTGGGGGTACGTGGGAAGAGCATCTTCCATTGGTGGAGTTCGCATATAATAATAGCTTTCAGTCCAGCATTGGTATGGCACCATTCGAAGCTCTTTATGGACGACCTTGGCGTTCACCTAAATGTTGGTGGGAATCTACGGATAAGATCTTACTTGGGCCCGATATGATTAGGGAGACTTCGGAGAAGATCGACTTGATTCGAAGGAGGATAAAAGCAGCGCAAGATAGGCAGAAATCTTATGCGGATAAGAGGAGGACAGAGCTCGAGTTTGAAGTTGGGGACATGGTCTTTGTCAAAGTGTCTCCATTACGAAACGTTGTTCGCTTTGGGTCCGTTGGGAAATTAGCACCAAGGTTTGTAGGGTCGTTTCCTATTAAGGAGAGGATTGGATGGATGGCGTATAGAGTGGAGTTGCCCGAGAGACTTAGTGGTGTACATGACGTATTCCATGTGTCACATTTGAGGAAGTTCTTGCACGAGACCGCGGAAGTGGTAGAGCCGAGCTTGCTTAGAGAGGTGGAGATAGAGCGTGATGCGACAATTCGACGAGCTCCTACGCGCATTCTTGGGTCGGAGATCAAGAGGTTGAGGAATCGAGAGGTCAGACTAGTCAAAGTGCAATGGGGAGATGATGAGAGCAACTCTACTTGGGAGACGGAAGAGAAGATGCATTCACGATACCCTTTTCTTTTTGAGGGTATGTCCTTTAATTTCTCCTTTATTGCTTAGCTTGTACTTATCTTATCTTTAGTATATCCTCTCGCTAGTATCTTTGACCTTTAGTTAGGATAATCCTATGGTTGAAACATGTGTTTGAGACATGTTATGTATGGTGGATGCAAAGTGGATGCAAGTGTTTGCTAGTGGTTGCTCGTGGACGCATATACACACACTATTAGGCACTAGATCAGCTCAGTCACTTCATACTGCATATTGCATATAAATGGCTATATTTAGTAAAATGGATGTATAATGGTTGTGTTATCATATGGATACCGCATTTTGGTGAATGGTTGTGCACGCATGTAGAAATAATATGTATTGATAGGGTTCTTTTGCATACATAATGGACGCATGACACTATCATGGTTTGCATTAAGGAGGTCAACTGAATTAGTGGACCGCCTGATTTTGCTTTAGACAAGGAACATATACACACACTGTGCATTTAAACATAAAAGCACTAGAGGTCTATAAGGACAATGGATGCCTGTGTTTGATGGTTGAGTAGATGGTTGTTTGGATGTTAGGATATACATTCTTCTTGACTTGAAGATTTCGGGGTCGAAATCGTTTAAGGAGGGGAGAATATAACACCCCGTAATTTTATAACATTAAAATTCACAAATTAAAGTATACTTAATTTTTAGAAAAGAATTAAGTGAAATGGGTTGCGCAGAGAAATATATATATATATATCGATATATATATATATATATATATATAAATTTAAAATTAAATAAATAAATATGCGAAAAAGTTCAAAACAGCGAATTGGGAGGGGAAATAACCGAACCGACCCATTTTTGAGGTCGACCCGAGCCCCGCTAGGTCGACTAGGGGTTAATCCAGGGTGTTTGGCTGTCAACCCGTGGGCCGATTCGCTCAAATGCAGATTTTGCATTTGATTGGTTCTGATGGTTAAGGGTTAATCTAATGGTCCTAAATAACTTCCTACACCTATAAATACATCCTAATGCTAACCCCAAACCTAATTAAAATAGAATAGTTACCGTCGCCATGGAAATCAATGGAGCCGCCGCCAACTAAGAAAGAAGAAAAGCAAATTCAATTCTAATTCTCTCAACCCTAAAGCAAAGCAAGACTCTCTCTTTTCTTCTCTAAATTGTGAGTATGATGATCTTAACAAGATTATTATCATTTTAATTAGGTTGAGTTATGAATGGATTATGAGTAGATGATGTGAATTATCATATATGTTGTTGTAAACCCCTTTTGCTATCATGTATATTGTAAATCCAATGTTATGTGATGATGATATCTTATATGTTGTAAATCATGCTATGATGATGTTATGTATGTTGAAAGTTTCTATGCTAAGTTGTGATGAATCATACATGTTAAAAAGGCCATGATGTTACCATCTATGCTAGTTAGTTCATATTAATTAAATCATCATGTTTGGGTTATGTTGATCTATATGACAAGTCACATATGCAAGTTAGATTGATTAGAAAAGTTATGAACATATGCCAAGACATCTATTATGACATCTAGAATTATGCTATGACATATGTGATATCCTATGCTAGTTCACACCATCATTATGTTGCCTAAAAACCCCATATACAAGTTTATGTATAGATTTGGGCTATGATCATATCATGTAAATTGAGACATTTAACAAGTTGACACCTTTTGATCCTTAACATGTGCAGTTTATGCAAGTTTCACCCCTATTATGGTTAGATTTATTTTAATTGTCTATATGTTGTGATAATTTATCTTTGTGCTAGGTGTTAGACTATACAAGTCTAGCCTATATTATGCGTTGAATAAGCGAACGTATAAACGTGGGGTAGGGGTAACATTAAGGATTTAATATTAAAAAGTTGGGGTGCAATTGATATGATTTTGCATGCCATAAGTGGATGGCCATAATTAAGTCAATTATGGACATCATTAAAAGTTGACTTAATTAATAATTTGAATAGGGAATTATTAAAACTGGGGTAAAAGATTTTAAGTGTTAATCAATGCTTAGGACACGAGGTTGGACTCGTTTGTGACGTAAACCTGCCCGGACCCGCCCGACAAATCCAGTGGTCACAAATGTCAGCCCAATGTGAGAGGTCCTAGGCCTAAACTAAAGCATAACGGTTGTAAAGAGACGAGGTTAGACTCTTTTATGGTGTAAGACTGCCCGAACCCGCCCGGCAAATCCAGCTGCCATAAATGCCAGTCTAATGTGAGAGGTCTTTATGAGGTTATGGCCTGAATGAATTAAGAAATACTTAACCAGATAAACATGTAAGGTGGGACATGGGGGTTAAGTAGGTGCCTTGTGTGGCATGATGAATCTAGGGGGTGCCCTTAGTGGCATGTGAAATACGATTAGTAAGACTTAACCAAACACACATGTAAATGAACATGACTAAGAGGGTTAAGTGGGATATACTAGTGACAAGCTTAGGTGGGTAGCTTGTGGGGGCCCATTTCGACCAGTATCCCAAACGTATCTTTGTGGGCTCGACCCAAGTCGAGGACGGGACACGCATGCTGGGTTTGACTGTAAGAGGCCAAAACGGGGAGCGGTGGCAACGCAAGTCCAACGGGTTTCATATGCGTGTGTGGACCCGGGCTGGTAGGTAAGACGTTGTTGCATCGTGTAGGTATAAGCCGTGCATTCTCAAGTTGTATCGGGTTGCCACTTTAGGGGAGTGATACACCCCACTGTGGGGCCAGCACGGGTATCTACGAGTAGGGAGCCGATCGAAAGTGGGTAGTGGGGTACACCTAGTGGAGATAGGGGCAGACGACACCTATGTAGTCAGCTAGGGGTACGTAAGGCTATTTATAAAGTTTCTGTGTGAAGAAAGTGGGATCAAACAATAGGGTGACTGGTGTGGTGCAGTGTAGTAATGTGCGGTGCAGTGTAGTAATCATTCGTTAGTAATTAGGTGTGCCTTTACCGTTATCTTTAACGTTATCTTAAACGCTATCTTTATCTTACTAAGAGTTCATAGACATTTACTTGTCTTCTAGCTTATGCCTTAGTCTAGTTATTTTGATAATAGTATTGTTAGAATTATCATACTCGCCAGACTTTATGTCTGACCCCCTCTATTTCTATCCTTTTTCTCCCTCTAGGTCCTCAGGTTGGGCCCAGTTCTAGTGGAGTTTGATTAAATTGCTTCATCTCTCTTGGAAAGCTTGGACTGTTGAAGTAAAGTCCAGCTTGTTATCTTTTTAATGGCTATTTATGTAATGGGATTATGTATTTTGTTTTTATGAAGATGGATATTGTACTTGGTTTTATGATGTAACAAACATGTTTAATTTCCGCTGCAATAAAATGAAATTTTAGATTTCCAAGTACTATTTACTATCTGTCTTGTTGTAATTTTTCTGTTCTATATTCACTTATAACCTCCATGGAAGTTAATGCATTCCCTTCGTGAGTGACATTAATGGACGTGGGGTGTTACATTCATATTATTGAATGGGACAAAAGGCCTCATGCATTCTACATGACATATTAGTGGCTAATATCAATTAGAAGCTTCATTAATGGGCATTTGGGGAATTCCTAAGGAAAGTGATTAGGGTTTTAGGGTTTTAGATCATGTAAGTATACCCTTTTGTTTCATGTATTCTGTATCTCCTTTTTAGCACATGAAAGTGTAAGTGATCAAATAAATAAAAATGGCTTCCAAGCCTCTTTCTTTTATGTCTATGTCTCTTTAATTTGTATGCTCTTTACTTTATGTTCATAGCTTAGATTTATTTACATGCTCTCTACTTTATGTTTATAGTTTCGATTTATTTACATGCACTTAGTTTAGTTCTTTTCTTGTTCTATTTGGATTTTCTTTCTTTTTGCTTTATTTTCCAATGTTGAAACTTACATGTGTTAATATGATAACATATATTAGAAGATAATCCCCTACAATTTAGGGGTAATGAAGCTCTCTAAGTTTATGTAAGTTCAACATTTATATGATATGTGATTTCTCATATTGTGCTTCATGATAGTGGATTTTGATGTAAGTTTATACATGTGGGTTTGATAGCTTATGTTGCCTTTGCAAATGAGCTATTCTTATTCAATATAAACACAAGTTACATCAATATTTGCTAAGTGGTTTTTGATTATGAAATATAAGCAAGAACAAATTTTGATGATCTATGTCGCTAATTACAATCGTGGATGGATCATTCTTAAAATAGATTTTGCTTTGTTGTCATATTCATGAGAACAACGAGTGGTTTAATTGTTGTGTTATAGTTTGATAGTTTATGTTATGTTAACTAATAACATAAATAAACTATACTTATGATAAATGCAACATTTATGTCACTAAATTTTGAAAATAGAGATCATAGATTGTATGTTAGTTAATTTACATAAATATGAGAGGGGATTTACCTCTAAATTGGTCTCTAATCCCATATTTATCCCTCAACTTAGTTTTTGTTAGTAAACAATCCAAAGTTTGGTTTAATTTGATTGAGTAAGATTGATGTAATGACCCGAAGATTCCCGCCCTTTGAATCGACCATAAATCGCACAGGTCTGATCAAAAAATTGGAAATCCTCGAATGCATTAACTCTTGGAATACAACACATTAGAGCAAAAACAACAGACTTTTATTACATCATAATAATGCAACATCAGAGTACAGAATATCAGAGTACATCGATAAATAATAATACAGCGGAAGATAAATTACAATAAATGTAATACAATGCAGCGGAACTAAAAAATCTGATACAGCGGAGGTCTATCAATACTCTGGACACAGCTCTAAGCTTTGATCCAGAATCCTGCTCAATATCTGCAAAATAAGCTACTCGACTGCCCGTGTGGAAAAGAGTGCACCCGAGTTTGAAAAGTGAAACAAACTATGGGTCATTCATGGGACTAGTATGAGAAATCTTTCCTAACTTATCTAACAATATAGCTAATCATAGGACCACGCTGCTAACACAGAAGGGTTTACTCCATTGGATTGCCAATGCATGAAATAAAGTAAATCGTTAAACCACATAATGCTTTTTAGAAAAATGAAATCATTATAAGACTCTAGTCCCATCACACAATGCAACACAAACCGGAGGATAGAGTTTTACCTTATAATGGTCGAAAATGCTTGATACGATAAAAACAGATCTGATATTTTTATTAGTGTATATATGTTTCAAAAACATTTCAATCATAATGTACCAATCATAGATGTCATAACTACCATATACTATGTCGCCATACTAGTTATACAATCAAAACCGCATGATGTCGTATTGGAAGTTGGATTTCCATCATGAGTCAAGGCTAGGAACGATCTCCTTACCGATTCGAGACACTCTAGCAATGTCTCAGGATTTAGACGCTGGCGAACCCTTGGATACTGCATGGCCGGTCCACAAATACTTTAACGGATTAGCAATTCCTGAACACACGTTTCCCGGTCCTATTGAACCTATAATTTGGCCATCGGCGACCAATAAATCCGAGGTACCTCGTAATCCATCATCCACATAAGTAAAAATGTCAGGGCTGGTAAGTCGCTGACACCACTTCTAGCTAGACAGAAACGTGTGCACTCCCTAAGTTCCCTTGCTCTGTTTTTGACTCATACCGGGGTGTGAGGCTTGTGAAGTCAAGCTATACACAAAGCTACGCCTAAACAGGCTAAGCTTTGATCATCAACTACAAGGCCCTGCTTTTCAAAAAAAGCCTTGATCATTTGCATCTTGGCGCGCCACATTGACAATCAAAGCCATTTGATCGATAACTACCAACATATAAACTCTGAGCTCATACGTCTCAGAGAAGGGTGTTGAGCAAGAGAATAAATTCTCCACCACCACAGATATATATTAAATAGAAATCAATTTAATTTACATGGAATAAAATCCAATGTCAGACACACATCCATTTACAAATCCGTTATGGGTCTGAACGAAACCGGAGACACCTTGATCCTCGTCCCGTATGTCCGATACAAAAGTGAGGTGCTCGCATATCCGGACAATCGACAAGTACGTCCGGATAAACTACCACTATTAACCCTTTACTGGGAGCTACCCAATGTCGGGCGTCAGTAGTCGTCCATTCGATGTGAAGATCGTCGGTCTTCAACCACCGTCTTCATCTTTGACTCTTAATCGTCGTAGTAATTATTCAGAATGGGTTAAACCCGGTCTTTCCGAATAACTTGCGTATTTTATAATAAAAAATCAAGTGCTATAAAAAGACATCCAACGCCACATTCCAATTCAGAATGTTCTTTTAATAAAATATTCATATTATTAGGGGAAGATTCCCATTAGTTTTACCAAAGATAAATTCTTTTAAATTTATTCTTTTTCAATATTCATTAAAACTACAATTTGGTTTTAATATCAAAAATCGTTATTTTACGATTATTCCAATTTAAGAAATAAATCTTATCTTTAACTGGGTTAAAGAATCAATGTCATTTAAAACACAGTTCACGATAAACCCAAATCATCTTCCATTAAATATGGATTTTTCACAGAAATCAAGTCAAATATATAATCGATATAAATTTCTATATCAAACCAATAATACAAACGGAATAACGGCAAAGCCTTTTAAATTCCATATATAGTAACGATCTTCTTTTACGGAAACTCGCCTCGATTATTGGAAAATCGAATTCCATTCAATTCTAATTTAATATATTAAATTGGAAAATTTTACTTTGGAAAATTTCCATTTGATCTTAATAAAAGATTTATGAATTCCAAAATCATCTTTTTCGCTGTTAATTGGGTTAAAGAACAAATGTCAATAAAACAAAGTTCATGACAAACCCAATTCACATTTCATTTTATTCCAATTACTAAATATAATTGAAAACTCTAATAATCTTAATTAAAAAAATTAATTCTTTTCATACGGGGTTTAAGAACAGTGTTATTTATGACACCATTCACGACAAACCCAAACTCAATTCTTTTATTCGATTCCAATTAAGTATTAATTTATTGGAAAACTTCATTAAAATCTTAATTAAAAGATTTGTTCTTTTCTCATCTGGGTTTAACAATAGTGTTATTGAAGACACCATTCACGACGACCCAATAATCCAATTTATTTATTTAATTACAATTAAATATAGATTAATTGAAAAATTTCTTTAAATCATTAATTTGAAGATTTATTCTAGTTAAATAACTAGTTCCTTTCGATAAAAATATATTTTTATCTTTTCAAATATTATTTAAAAGATATTCTGAATCAGAATGCGACTCAATCAATTTCCATATAATTTTAATTATATGGATTTCATACATTACATGCATATAACAGTGATGATAAATAATCATTAAATAATCCATTCACATCCAGAGTGAAATTTACAATTGTGTGAGCATTAAAATAAATAAATAATTAACGCTCATCACAGACTGTCAATCCATCGTTTGACTTACAACTAAATATTGGGACCAGCGTATGACAAATATCATCCTAACACCCGTGTGGGGTTTTCAAACAACAACGGTTTAACTAAATAAATCATTAGTTATTAAATTTAACCAATTCTAATTCAGCTTGAATTATTTTCCATTTAACAAATTTTCTTTTGTTTAAATAATAAATAAATATTTATAATTTAATTTCAACAAACATATATTTTGATGTAACATGACAAAAATCTAAATATATGACATTTTAAATGTAACAAGCCATAATCTAAATATATGACATTTTTAATCCAATATGACATTTCTAATCTAATGTAACAATTCTATATAAAATGACATTTCTTAAATGTAATGAAATTTCTAAATGAATGACATTTTTATTCTAAATAAACAACTCTAACTCAAGTGATGTTTTTATTCTAAATAAATATTTCTAACAAAAGTGATGTTTTCAATTTTCCTCTTTTCTAGCATGTTAAAATAATGTTTTAACATACAAATATTCTCTAACCTATGTTTTCTACTGAATCACTTTTACATTAAAAATGTGATTTTTAATGTTGCAAAATTTTTACTCAAACAGTCAATATTTCCAATGATTCAAACTTTACATTAAAAATTATGATTTTAATGTTTCAACACTTTTATTCAAATATGAACAATTTTCATATGAATCAATCTTTTTATAAAAATGATATTTCTAATGTTAACATGCTTTTGTTTTAAAGATGAACATTTTCTAGTGATTCATTCATTTCATTAAAAACAAAGTTTTTAATGTAAACATGTTTTATTTTAAAAACATGAATCTTTGTCTAACTTCTATTATTACATTAAAAAGTGAATTTTTAATGTAAAACATGTTTTCATTTTTAAGACAGGGATATTTTTCTAGTTTTCTAACATTACACTAAAATGTAAATTTTTATGTAATCATGTTTTTATTTTAAAACATGAATATTCTTCTTTATTCCTTTTTAATGAAATGAAATGTTTCATTCTTTCTAATGAAAAAAAATGTATATTTTGTTTAATATTTTTTTTGTTTTTGTTTTTTTATGATAAAAAATGTATACTTTGGTTAAATCCTTTTTAATGACCAAAAATGTATATTTTGGTTAAATCCTTTTTAATGATCAAAACTGTATGCTTTGGTTAAATCCTTTTTAATGACCAAAAATTTGTTCTTTGGTTTCCTTCTTTTTAAATGACAAAAATGAATATTTTTGTCTTATTCTTTTTAAATGACAAAAATGAATATTTTTCCTGGTTTTCAAATCTTACATTTAGAAGTAAATTTTTGATGTAACATGTTTTAATTCCTAAACATGAATCTTCCCTATATTTTATAACATCACAAAAAATGTTATCCTTTTTATGAAATCATGTTTTTAATCCTAAGACATGAATCTTTTCTATTTTTATAACATTACATAAGAATGTTAACTTTTTATATAATCATGTTTTCATCCTAAACATGAATACTTTCTATTTTTATAACATTATATAAAAAAATTAACTTTTTAATATAATCATGTTTTCATCCTTCTATTACATTTTAAAATGTAACCTTTTACTTTCATTCTTTTATTACATTATAGAAAAGTGAAATCTTCTATTTCTTTGATTACATTCTAGAAAAAAATGTAATCTTTTATTACATTATAGAAAAATGTAAACTTTTCTTTATTTTATTACATTATAGAAAAATGTAAACTTTTCTTATATTCTTTCATAAAAGAAATGTAATTTTTAAGGTGTTATTGCATTAAAAATATGGTTCTTAATGTAAAAACGTTTTCATTCTTATAATATGAACATTTTTATAAATCCATTCATGACATTAAAAATATGGTTTTTAGTGTAAACATGTTTTTATTTCTTATAACATGAACAATTTTCATACCTTCTAAATTTACATTAAAAATGGATTTTTTAATGTTAAACATGTTTTACTTTAAAACATGAACAAATTTCTCATATTCTATATTTACATTAAAAATGAAAGTTTTTAATGAAATCATGTTTTAATTCAAAACATGAACATTTTCTATTATCCTATTCTTAACATTAAAAATGTAAATTTTTAATGAAATCATGTTTTTATTTCAAAACATGATCATTTTCTATTTTTATATTAATTCCACAAAATGATAGGAATTTATATTTCATTCTTGTTGAAAATTCTAATTCAACAAGATGACAAGATTTGATGTTTCATTTTGACTGAACAATCTAACTAAATCAAAATGACAAAAATTGTAAGATTCATTTTTTTTGAGAGTTTAGATTCAACAAACCGTATGAAATGTGATATTCCATTCTGACAATAAAAATTGATATTTTATTGTAGATCTATATTTGCCGTAACGGTGTTTCATGTTCCTAATAAAATATGAAACTTATACTATAGCATCAAATTCACTATACATAGATCTGAAATAAAATTGAAATTTTTATTTCAAATCAAGATAAAATAATAAACTATAGATTCAAACAAGTTCTAACAAGCATGAAAATCATGATCAACAACCAATATTTAACAGATTCAAATTTTAAACAACACAGATCTGGTTTAATTTTCATAACTATATGGATTTAACTGGGGAGAAATAATTAAATTTTTATTATAAAAATATAATAAATCTCACGGTGATCGGTTTTTTAGAAATCGTTCGTGTTTATTTCTGAATTTCTATTCACGTTCAAATTTGGATGAATTCCAAATTGCTTCATTTCAGATCTGGTCAGTTCTAGGATGTAGATCTCATCGCTACGAATCCAACGCTTCTGAAATCGTCTGATTTCATCGCTGTTTGAAAGAGTTATGATATTTTAAAGATTTGATTACATAAATTAATATAATTAATTGATTAAATAATAATTTCCCCTTTTATCCCTTTCTCCTTCAATTTGTAAAGTTCCTGATACAAACCGAACCCAAATACACCGCTCCTTGCTCTTTGAATTGTGCGGTACAGAGACCACCGGCCACTGATCGACGACCACCACCATGTCGAGCGTTCCACCCCCTACCAGCGTCACCAACCTCTTAAAACTTGACCACCTCCGGCGTCCCAAAAACCAGTACGAACGACGCAACTTTGGTCACCAAATCCGAGCAAATTACACCCCTAATCCCGATCTCAGCCGTATCAATACGAAGCCCTCATTCTACTCTTTGATTTACTTAACATGAGATGGGTCTGATTGTTGATAGATTGGAAGAAATTGAAAGGAGACGTGCGGAGTATTTCTGGCCGTTCATTGAACATGGCGGCGGCTAGGGTATGTAGTTAGGGTTTTGTTAATATATTAGGTTATATTTATAATATTATTTTAATCATAAATCATTAAAACGCCCGTTTACCCAGCTCCAAATCCATCCCAGCGAGAGTTGCCCCTAGCCAAATATCCCCCTTTCAGACCTAAAGGAATAGGTCTCATCAGCCCATTTGATCGTCTCAGCCCACTTTTCTTTATTTTAAAATATAAATCATTTAATTATTTAATTTGATCATACATTTTAATCTACGGGAGCCACATACTGACTCTAAAACTTAAAGAAAAATTATTTCTAGTTATGTTTTGATGATACGGTCCTAACAAAATTAATTTCGTTGAATTTGAAGGCCGTTTGAAATATGGCCATTTTCCGGTCGATCCAAATTGACTGAAATAGTCAAAACACATTTTCTTTTGCCACGCTCACATATTAATTCTAAAAATTATGAAAATTTAAACCTAGCAATAATTTGACATTCTGGTTCCAACAAAAGTGTTTTCATCGAAAATGGAGGACGTTTGCAAAAAGGCTATTTTTAAGGGCTATATATTATATTAAAAAATATACGACTTTTCTAAATTTTAAACTGGGCATAACTTCCTATTTTTATTATGAAATCTCAGTTTCTTATATTCATTAGAAAGATAGGGTTAAACATATTTAAATATTTCTTGTTTTATTGAAATCTGAATTATTTTGAATCATGTACATCAATATGAAATTTAAAATCGAATTTTCGAACTGCTGCGCCATTTCTAACTCCTTTTATAATTAAATTTATTCGTTTTAACTTGGATTAAAATAAATTTCTAGTCATTACTATTTAAAATAAATCATTTTAAATATTAAAAATTCATTAAAATTTCTAAAATAAAAATTTTAAATTGGTTCAGAATTTCCGGGTTGTTTCAATCTCCTCCACTTAAAATCTTTTCGTCCTCTAAAAGGAACGAAGCTAAAAATTGTTTAACTAACCGATTAAATTTTAATATTTTATTGGTTTTAATAATTTTATTAGTTGAATTAATAATCACACAACACATTCATCAATCAATTAATTGATTAGCTTTTAAAAATATATATAACTTTTATATATTCAAAAATCATATTTTCTAAGATCGTATTATATATGTAACCACAAATATGTTAATTATAAACTTGTAACTCTCAACTCATTCTAGGGCTTTACTAACCCCATCTCACACGAGTTTTCTCATTCTAGGATACTACTGATCCTATCTCTAATGAGTATTCTTATTGGATATTACTAATCCAATCTCTGATGAGTCTTTTGTTCCATTCTTACAACTTGTACCCCAAAGATTTGAGCTAACCAGAGCTCTGATACCAACTGTAATGACATGAAAATTCCCGCCCTTTGAATCGACCATAAACCACATAGGTCTGATCCAAAAGTTGGAAATCCTCGAATGCATTAACTCTGGGAATACAACACATTAGAGCAAAAACAGTAGACTTTTATTACATCATAATAATGCAACATCAGAGTACAGAATATCAGAGTACATCGATAAATAATAATACATTGGAAGATAAATTACAATAAACGTAATACAATGCGGTGGAACCAAAAAAAATACGATACAGCGGAGGTCTATCAATACTCTGGACACAACTTTAAGCTTCGATTCAAAATCCTTCTCAATATCTGCAAAATAAGCTACTCGACTGCCCGTGTGGAAAAGAGGGCACCCGAGTTTGCAAAGTGAAACAAACTATGGCTTATTCATGGGACTGGTATGAGAAATCTTTCCTAACTTATCTAACAACATGGCTAATCACAGGACCACGCCGCTAACGCATAACGAGTTTACTCCATTGGATTTCCAGTGCATGAAATAAAGTAAATCGTTAAACCACGTAATGCTTTTTAGAAAAATGAAACCATTATAAAACTCAAGTCCTATCACACAATGCAACGCAAACCGGAGGATAGAGTTTTACCTTATAATGGTCAAAAATGCTTGATACGATAAAAACGGATTTGATATTATTATTAGTGTATGTATGTTTCAAAAACATTTCAATCATAATGTATCAATCATAGGCGGCTTAGCTACCATATACTATGTCGCCATACTAGTTATACAATCAAAACGACATGATGTCCTATTGGAAGTTGGATTTCCATCATGAGTCAAGGCTAGGAACGATCTCCTTACTGATTCGAGACACTCTAGCAATGTCTCAGGATTCGGACGCTGGAGAACCCTTGGATACTGCAGGCCCGGTCCACAAATAATTTAATGGATTGGCAATTCCTGAACACATGCTTCCCAGTCCTATTGAACCTATAATTTGGCCATTGGCGACCAATAAATCTTAGGTACCTCATAATCCATCATCCACATAAGTAATAATGTCAGGGATGGTAAGTCACTGACACCACTTCTAGCTAGAAAGAAACGTGTGCACTCTCTACATTCCCTTGCTCCGTTTTTGACTCATACCGGGGTGTGAGGCTTGCGAAGTCACGCTATACACAAGGCTACGCTTTGATCATCAACCACAAGGCCCTGCTTTTCAACAAAAAGCCTTGATCATTTGCATCTTGGCGTGCCACATTGACAATTGACGCCATGCGATCGATAACTACCAATATATAACCTCTGAGCTCGTATGTCTCAGAGAAGGGTGTTGAGCAAGAGAATAAATTCTCCGCCACCACAGATATATATTAAATAGAAATCAATTTAATTTACATGGAATGAAATCCAATGTCAAACACACATCCATTTACAAGTCCGTTCTGGGTCTGAACGAAACCGGAGACACCTTATTCCTCATCCCTTATGTCCAATATGGAAGTGAGGTGCTCGCATATCCGGACAATCGACAAGTACGTCCGGACAAACTACCACTATTAACCCTTTACTGGGAGCTACCCAATGCCGGGCATCAGTAGTCGTCCATTCGATGTGAAGATCATCGGTCTTTAACCACCGCCTTCATCTTCGACTCTTAATCGTCGTAGTAATTATTCGAAATGGGTTAAACCCGGTCTTTCAGAATAATTTGCATATTTTATAATCAAAAATCCAGTGCTATAAAAACACATCCAACACCTCATTCCAATTCAGAATATTCTTTTAATAAAATATTCATATTATTAGGGGAAGATTCCCATTAGTTTTATCAAAGACAAATTCTTTTAAATTTATTCTTTTCAATATTCATTAAAACTCTAATTTGGTTTTAATATCAAAAATCATTATTTTATGATTATTCCAATTTAAGAAATAAATCTTATCTTTAATTCGGTTAAAGAACCAATGTCATTTAAAATGCAGTTCACGATAAACCCAAATCATCTTCCATTAAATATGGAATTTTCACAGAAATCAAGTCAAATATATAATCGATATGAATTTCTGTATTAGACCAATAATATAGATGGAATAATGGAAAAGTCTTTTAAATTCCATATATAGTAACGATCTTCTTTTACGGAATCTCATCTCGATTATTATTAAATTGAATTCCATTCAGTTCCAATTTAATATATTAAATTCGAAAACTTTACTTTGGAAAATTTCCATTTGATGTTAATAAAAGACTTATAAATTCCAAAATCATCTTTTTCACTGTTAGTTCGATTAAAAAACAAATGTCATTTAAACATAGTTCACGATAAACCCAATTCACATTTTATTTTATTTCAATTACTAAATATAATTGAAAACTCTAATAATCTTAATTAAAAAGATTAATTCTTTTCATACGGGGTTTAAGAACAGTGTTATTTAAGACACCATTCACGACAAACCCAAACTCAATTCTTTTATTCGATTCCAATTAAGTATTAATTTATTGGAAAACTTCATTAAAATCTTAATTAAAAGATTTATTCTTTTCTCATCTGGTTTTAAGAACAGTGTTATTGAAGGAACCATTCACGACGACCCAATAATCCAATTTATTTATTTAATTACAATTAGATATAGATTAATTGAAAAACTTCTTTAAATCTTTAATTTAAACATTTATTCTAGTTAAATAACTAGTTCCTTTCGATAAAAATATATTTTTATCTTTTCAAATATTATTTAAAAGATATTCTGAACCAGAATGCGACTCAATCAATTTCCATATAATTTCAATTATATGGATTTCATACATACATGTATATAACAGTGAGGATAAGTAATCATTAAATAATCCATTCACATCCAGAGTGAAATTTACAATTGTGTGAGCATTTAAATAAATAAATAATTAACGCTCATCACGGACTATCAATCCATCGGTTGACATACAACTAAATTTAGGACTAGTGTATGACAAATATCATCTCAACACCCGTGTGGGGTTTTCAAACAACAGCGGTTTAACTAAATAAATCATTGGTTATTAAATTTAATCAATTCTAATTCAGCTTGAATTATTTTCTACTTAACAAATTTTCATTTGTTTAAATTATAAATAAATATTTATAATTTAGTTTCAACAAACATATATTTTGATGTAACATGAAAAAAAAATCTAAATATATGATATTTTAAATGTAACATGCCATAATCTAAATATATTACATTTTTAATCCAATATGACATTTCTATATAAAATGACATTTCTAATCTAATGTGACAATTCTATATAAAATGACATTTCTTAAATGTAATGACATTTCTAAATGAATGACATCTTTATTCTAAATAAACATCTCTAACTCAAGTGAAGTTTTTATTCTAAATAAATATTTCTAACAAAAGTGATGTTTCCTATTTTCCTCTTTTCTAGCATGTTAAAATAATGTTTTAACATGCAAATATTCTCTAACCTATGTTTTCTACTGAATCATTTTTACATTAAAAATGGTATTTTTAATGTTACAACATTTTTATTCAAACAGTCAATATTTCCAATGATTCAAACTTTACATTAAAAATTATGATTTTAATGTTTCAACACTTTTATTCAAATATGAACAATTTTCATATGAATCATTCTTTTTATAAAATTGATATTTCTAATGTTAACATGCTTTTTTTTTAAAGATGAACATTTTCTAGTGATTCACTCCGGCGTCCCAAAAACCAGTACGAACGACGCAACTTTGGTCACCAAATCCGAGCAAATTACACCCCTAATCCCGATCTCAGCCGTATCAATACGAAGCCCTCAATCTACTCTTTGATTTACTTAACATGAGCTGGGTCTAATTTTTGATAGATTGAAAGAAATTGAGAGGAGACGTGAGCATTATTTCTGGCCGTTCACTGAACATGGCAGCGTCTAGGGTATGTAGTTAGGGTTTTGTTAATATATTAGGTTATATTTATCATTTTATTTTAATCGTAAGTCATTAAAAAGCCTGTTTACCCTTATAGCTCCAAATCCAGCCCAGGAGAGTTGCTCCCAGCCAAATATCCCCCTTACGGACCCAATGGAACAGGTCTTGTTAGCCCATTTGATCGTCTCAGCCCACTTTTCTTTATTTTAAAATATAAATCATTTAATTATTTAATTTGATCGTACATTTTAATCTACCGGAGCCACATACTGACTCTAAAAATTACAGAAAAATTATTTCTAGTTATGTTTTGATGATACAGTCCTAACAAAATTAATTTCGTCGAATTTGAAGACTGTTTGAAAAATGGCCATTTTCTGGTCGATCCAAATTGACTGAAATAGTCAAAACACATTTTCTTTTGCCACGCTCACATATTAATTCTAAAAATTATGAAAATTTAGACCTAGCAATAATTTGACATTCCAGTTCCAAAAAAGTGGTTTCGTTGAAAACGGAGGTCATTTGCAAAATGGCTATTTTTAAGGGCTATATATTATATTAAAATATATATAAATTCTACAGCGACTTTTCTAAATTTTGAAGTGGACATAACTTCCTATTTTTATTATGAAATCTCAGTTTCTTATATTCGTCAGAAAGATATGGTTAAACAGATTTAAATATTTCTTGTTTCACTGAAATCCGATTTATTTTGAATCATGTACATCCATTTGAAATTTAGAATCGAATTTCCGAACTGCCGCGCCATTTCTATCTCCTTTTATAATTAAATTCGATCGTTTTAACTTGGATTAAAATAATTTTCTAGTCGTTATTATTTAAAATAAATCATTTTAAATATTCAAAATTCATTAAAATTTCTAAAATAAAATTTTTAAATTGGTTCAGAATTTCCGGGTTGTTACAATTGAAGTTGTTTCTTTTCCCACGGATCGACCCGTACTAACAATTGTACACCGTACGCTTGCGGTCTTATTACAATATTACGTGTTAACGGTTTTCTAATTTAATAGAATATCCGTTTCGTGAACAAGTTTTTGGCGCCGTTGCCGGGGAAGGAAATTAATTTTAATTTTATTCTTCGAATTATTTTTTTATATTTCTTGTTTGTTCTTCTATTTAAAAAAAATTTGCTTTGCATTTCTTATAGTTCATTTTTGTTTTTGTTGTGAGTGTTGTGGTGCTTGTTTTGTTTTGATTTTGTTCACTTTTGTTTGTCTATGTATTGTTGCATTTGCAAAATTTTTGTCACTTTCTTTCTTCTTTCCATTCTAAAAAAAAAACATCTCGTAGACAGTTGCAATTTTACATTCTGTTTCTCACTAGTGTTTTTCTGTTTTATTTTTCACCAAACTTCTCTTAGTGTTTTTCTGTTAGTTCATTCTATTTTAGTGTAAGTTCATTCTATTTTTATTTCTGGTCTATTCACTATTTCTGTTCAACTATCCATTCTGTGTATATAGAGTAGAATATTGTGTGCATTTCTTTTGTTCACTGAAATCTACACTTCTGTGCAATTCCACAATACACTTTACTACACTTTTTGGCATTCTGTACATTTTCAAATTGATTTATAGTGACAAACTGTTCTATTTTACAGACCATCACAACTCCACTAAAACCACCATCACCTACCTACTACCGTCGACAAATCGCTCCGCGACCACTTACTGCTGCTGATGTCACCTCTTCACCATCAGTACACCGCAAATTCAACCTATTTAGTGCAAATAATCACTTGCCCCGACATCCCTATCTCCATTGCCTGCCATCTCAATCATTACCAACTTCTACAATAGTTCTTAGCAGCACAAAGCCTCTGTCGTCCGAACAACATCACTTGTCTTCCTCCTTCACTGCTCTAACCATCCCATTCACCAAACAAAAACATAGACAATCACTTCCTTCTACCCCCTGCAAAGCTTAACAGCAAACCTCCCTCGACAATCTACCACTGACCACAATTTCTGCAAATCCATCTATCATCAACCTCCAACAACCTACAGTTGACCTTCCATTTCAACTACTCCTCACACCACACTGACTTGCTGGATACCTTTCCAACTACCTTCAAGTTCATTGCCATGAACTTCTGCCAAAACAATCAACATACCAACATTTTTTCTCTACACTCAACTTTCAAATCCTCTCTACCTCACCGAATTGAAACCACAAATCGCCCCACTGCATACCATTAGCCACCGCACAAACCACCTTAAACCCACCAGAAAAAAACAGTACTTACCCCCAAATCACTATCAAGCCGCAACTTTCCTCCACAACTGTCATCACCGCGACACCACATCCCAAATTGCCAATCCGAATACCCACTGAAATCGATAACCCCAATTTGAACCACTCATCCAGAAACCCCAAGTTCCACGCAACTCACTAAACCCGAATACTTCAACTGCCTCACGCCTGTCACAAAAAATCGTCGAGCCCTTCATTCAAACCGTGATTTCAATTCTTGACCAAGTCACCTGAGGCCACGAAATTTGATTTGGGAGTTTCGATCTGCGAATTTCGATTGTCTATGAATTTCGATTTTTATAATTGGGACAAAGTTTGATGATATGAATTGAAGGGGTGTTGATTGAGTTGTTTTATTTTCGGTGAAGCTTACTGATTGGGCCTTTCTCATTTTCTAGTGGGTTGAGTTGGCTTATCCTATTTTGTTTGTTTTGTTTAGTTCATTTCTAGGTTTTGGTCTGAAAATAAAAAAAATTGTCTTTTTTTTTTGTATATATATCTTTTTAACTTTTCAGGTTGCAAAAGACGAAAAGGGAATTGCTACGCTTTGCTTGCGCTAAAAAAAAAAATTCGCCACTAGAAAAAAATTGCTAATAAATTCAAATGCTCTGGTATTGTTCTCTTCTCCCTTGTTTTTATTCAATTGCATTATTGTTTGCTTGCATTTGCATTTACAAAAAATCCAAAAACAAACTAAAATTCATCTGTAGTTGCATTATAATTCACGTTTAATTTCTGTTTTGCAGTCATCTCGTTTTATTTTTAATTTCTAGGACATCGTTATATAATGAAAAATTGGTTTCTTTCCAACGAATTTTTTCTCGGTGTATAGATTACGACAGAGTAATAACCATTTATAAATATTATGGTGATTCGTAAATATTATATCGGTTGTTCCTCCGAAGGTACTTAAACCTTCGGTTGCATTGCTAGGGTGATTCCTAGTGCACCGATAACTCCTGTCCGTTAACTGGCTGAGAAATTTTTTGTTCAAATTAATATAACCGTCATTCTATAATTTTAGAAATTTGTAAATAAGTAATTTGCATTCATATAGTTGCATTAGGTTCATGCATATATTAAAAAAAAACAAAAAAAAATCCGAAACTTAAAAAATTCTTTTGTTAATATTTCCTTTTCTCTTTAAAAAGAAAATTAAAAAAAAAACCATTTCTTTTGGAAAGTGTCTGAAGTTCCTTATTCCCACAAAATTTACGATAGTTGTGAAAATCAATATATTCCATATAGTTTTACACCAAATTCATATGGATACTTTAATGATAACTATTGTACAAATAATTTGCATTTTGCACCACCAACTTTTCAAAATTTACAAAATAATCCTGATTTTACACCACCAAATTTTCAAAATGATGATCAACCCTCGAGTCTTGAAATAAGTGTTCGATCTTTAATTGAAGCACGTCAAAATGATGATCAACCCTCAAGACTTGAAATAATGCAATCTCTAGTGGAAGAAAGTCGACGATTAAATGAATTAATTTCAAACTAATTTCCAAATTCAAATAATTTTGATTATTACCCTATCCAGTTCAATTTCAAACTCCAAAATGAATTTCAAATTCAAAATGGAAATGTGGATAACTTTTCGAATGATTTTGGCCATGGGAATAATTTCAATTATAGTGCAAATGAAATTTTTTGTCCTCAACAATTTCAAATTGAAAGTGCTCATGTAAATAATTATAAATTTGATTTTGTTGAGCAAATAAACGAAATTTACGATAATCACAAGGATTTGTTATTTGAAACCTAATTGAAACAACATGAACAACAAAATCAAGTTTCAACGTGTGACGATTCGAACTATAATCCATCTTTTACCAAAATCGACGATTTTCAAGTAACAACTTTCAAAACGGAAAACAACAATCTTAACGAAGTTGTTAATAATATGGTAATTAAGTTGGATTTCAATTCTTTTGAGAGGGTGGAACAAAATTCAAAATTCGATCTTCCGTTTTCTGAAAATTTGAAAATTACAACCTTGGACTTTGAAAATGGTTTATGCAATGAAGTTGTGAATAATTCAAAGGAAGACAAATTTGATGAAAATGAATTTTTTGGACTTTTCGAAGATGAACTGAAATCTAAACGACTAGATTTGAATCATCATTATGATTTTGAAATCAATAATTCTAAACAATTTTTCAATGATAATTTTGAAATTCAAATTGGTGAAATTAAACATGAAATTCAATCAATTATTCAATCTACCACAAAAATCATCGAAAATAATTCAACTCATTCGATCTTTAATAAAACGTCATTTGTTTTTCCAAATCTACGTCTAACTTCAGAAACTTTTACGATGGTTTTTTGAGCTTAAGCCGTGTCTCTCATACTTGAACAGACAAATGAATCGGTCTTTAAAAGACTGTTTCATTTACTTTTTTCCAATATATTTTCTGATATATTGTAAATAATTTTTTTTCTTTCTTTTCTCTTGTAAATATAGCGCATATTTTCAAAATTTTCTTTTCTTTTCTCCTTCCACTTTGGTTGACTGTGGGGACACAGTCAAAATCAAGTGTGGGGGAGTTTCATATTTATTTTGGTTTTTGCATAGATTTCGCTTTTCTTTTCTTTTTTTCATCCAGAAAGATATAAAAAAAAGAAATTAAAAAAAGTGCATTTTAATTTACTTTTAAATGGGCACAATGAAGCAAATATACGGTTTTGGTCGTACGATTAAAATATTTAGAATTTTACTTCTCTTAATGGATAATGAAAGAAAAGTTTAAATTATGAGAAAATTTAGTATAACTAGTATATAGGGAGATTTGTAGGCGATGAGTATGAAATGTTTTCTAAATTGTAATCCGATTAAATGAACGGTTGATTTAGATTACTTGCGATAACATTTTAGATCGTTTAAGTGAAGTTGTGCTAAGATATTCTCGCTAAACTCTCTCTAAAAAAAAGAATATGTATATATATAATAATCCAAGGGTATCCAACATTGCTGGTACATCTGGCATTGGTGTGCAAACCCGCGAAGCTTTTCCGACATCTTATTGACAAAGTCAGCGTTGGTATACCTTGGTCTCATTTATGAGTTGGACACCTTAGGATTACAGACCATTACGTAAGTCGTAATGTTGTGTAGGGGTGGTATACCTAGGAATTTGTAAATAATAATAATGTAAATATTTTTGTAATAAAGAGAGACTTAGCACTTGAAATCCAAGCACACTCTTCACTTATTTGACCTAACTTGTTAACCAAAAGTAAATAAAGATGCTATTTTACGATTGTTGATATCGATTACAGAATTCATTTCATATTTGCACTATGTTTCTACCAAAATAACTAGCCAAGCTGGAGGAGTTTGTAATGATAACTGACTTTTGTTTGAAGTTTTAATTAGTAACGGACTTAAATTCCATATTGACGACCCAAACTTATGTTAACTCCTTCGTGTTAAATTTAAAAGTAAATTACCCATTTGTAAATACTCTTTTAAAAACTTACATCCATCTTGTAAATATTTTTGAATCTTTCATTTTGTAAATATTGCACTTAACATTTGGATTTTGTGGGTAGTATCCGCTGAAAACCCTCACGAGACAACACTCGTCCTACTGGGGACACCCAGAGGTTTAACGGCTTGTTGCATACGCTCAATGCAATCGTGCTCCCTACGAAAGTGGATTTATCTTAGTTTCTTTACTTTATTCGAGGATGAATAAAAAGATAAGTGTGGGGGTATTTGATGTGCACTTAAAAATGCACATTTATATTCACATATTTATTCTCGTTTAGTTGAATAAATGAACATTTTTGGGTATTTTGTATGATCAAACCATGTTTTAAATATTTTCAAAATCATCACTTAATTTGGGAAAAAAGGGGGGGTCACTTGTGCATGTTTTAATTTATGAAATCTTTTACTTGTTCCTTGTTCCTTGTTTTTAACTCTTGTAGGAATTTAGGAGCTAAAATGATATATACACATGAAGAGATGAAGGAAAGCATGCATATACACAAGAGGAGGCAAAGAATTAATTCATCTTATGGATAGTGGAGGGCCCATCTTTCAACTAGCCCACTTGGTCTTTAGCTTCATATTATTGAATGGGACAAAAGGCCTCATGCATTCTACATGACATATTAGTGGCTAATATCAATTAGAAGCTTCACGAATGGGCATTTTAGGGAATTCCCAAGGAAAGTGATTAGGGTTTTAGGGTTTTAGATCATGTATATATACCCCTTTGTTTCATGTATTTTGTGTCTCCTTTTAAGCATACGAAAGTGTAAGCGGTCAAATAAATAAAAATGGCTTCCAAGCCTCTTTCTTTTATGTCAATGTCTCTTTAATTTCTATG
Source organism: Allium sativum (assembly GCA_030737875.1). Classification (NCBI taxonomy): domain Eukaryota; kingdom Viridiplantae; phylum Streptophyta; class Magnoliopsida; order Asparagales; family Amaryllidaceae; genus Allium; species Allium sativum. The sequence goes on from CM060924.1 coordinate 517,407,518, forward strand.
CTCTTTACTTTATGTTCATAGCTTAGATTTATTTACATGCTCTCTACATTATGTTTATAGTTTAGATTTATTTACATGCACTTAGTTTAGTTCGTTTTTTGTTCTATTTGGATTTTCTTTCTTTTTGCTTTATTTTCCAATGTTGAAACTTACATGTGTTAATATGATAACATACATTAGAAGCTAAACCCCTACAATTTAGGGGTAATGAATCTCTCTAAGTTTATGTAAGTTCAACATTTATATGATTTGTGATTTCTCATGTTGTGCTTCATGATAGTGGATTTTGATGTAAGTTTATACATGTGGGTTTGATAGCTTATGTTGCCTTTGCAAATGAGCTATTCTTATTCAATATAAACACAAGTTACATCAATATTTGATAAGTGGGTTTTGATTATGAAATATAAGCAACAAAATTTGATGATCTATGTCGCTAATTACAATCGTGGATAGATTATACTTAAAATAGCTTTTGCTTTGTTGTCATTTTCATGAGAACAATGAGTGGTTTAATTGTTGTGTTGTAGTTTAATAGTTTATGTTATGTTAACTAATAACATAAATAAACTACACTTACGATAAATGCAATATTTATGTCACTAAATTTTAAAAGTAGAGATCATAGATTGTATGTTTGTTAATTTACATAAATATGAGAGGGGATTTACCTCTAAATTGCTCTCTAATCTCATATTTAGCCCACAACTTTGTTTCTAGTCTTCTTTAGTTTTTGTTAGTAAACAATCCAAAGTTTGGTTTAATTTGATTGAGTAGGATTGAAGTTGTTTCTTTCCCCACGGATCGACCAGTACTTGCCCCGTACTAACAATTGTATGTCGTGCGCTTGCGGTCTTATTACAATATTTTGTGTTAATGGTTTTCTAATTTAATAGAATATTTGTTTAGCGAACAATAGATCTAAAAAACACTTGAATTTGATGAAAAACATGATCTACTACTCATACACTTTGTTGAATCCCTATGAGAGATGTAATCCACTCACTGATTCTCCAAAAAAAGCTAAAATGGTAGAAATAAGAATTCAAATAGCGAGCACCTTGCACCAAACACCTTGATCCAATGAATCCTTGCTTTAATTGATGTAGATCTGGCCTCCAATGGTGTAGATCTATGATTTCTCTCCTTGGATTTGGATTTTTAATGGTGGAAAGGTGTTAGAAGAGGAAGGTGATCAATGCCTCTAAATGAGAGAATGGAAAGTATACTTCTTCCCTCCTCTCTCACCCCCTATTTATAGGATTCCACCAGCCCACTAATGGGCCTTCCCAACTCAGCCTACTAGGCTCTCCAAACCTGAACAACCTACTAAAAATCCTTAAAACAGCGATTTTTCGCAAACCGCTTAGCCAAATCCGTAATGTAACCACTCTACGGAAAGGCAAACATCAATTCCTTTCTAATGGCATAGGTATCACCCTCTAAATCAACCTGAGTCAAAATTTATGCCCTATATAAGAATGACAGGGGCAAAATGATCACAAAAAAATTGGTAAAAATTATGAACATGTCTCACATCACCATAAGCAACATATTAATAGATGAGAATGATCCAACCCTTAGGGAATAAAATTAAAATATTTTACGATCTTCCGATACGTAAAATGCTGGTTGTTACATTCTCCCGCCTTAAGAATTTCACCCCTGAACTTCCAAGCAAACACAAGCAATCACTACAATTCCGCATGCCTATCATCCATGAGAACCCAATTCTGTCACCCATACTACCAACCATCAAGCCATCCAAGTCCAGTACCACATGCATCGGTGTATACCACCATCTCTTCATTCCTACTTGGAATGGGCAACACAGGAGCACTCGTCAATATTTTTTTTAGGATACCTAATGGTTGCTCACACTTTACATCCCATGTGAATATTTGGTTCTTCTTCGTCAATCCTGTCAAAAGTGCAGCTATCTTGGAGAAATCCTTGATAAATTGTCGGTAATATCCTGCCAACCCTAGGAAACACCGAACATCCATCGCAGTCTCAGGTCTATCCAAGTCCTGAATTGATGCCACCATAGCAGGGTCAACCGCTATCCTATTTCCAGAAACTACATGGCCTAAGAATCTCACTTCATCCTTCTAGAAGTGACACTTTGAGAACTTAAGTTTCAGCTGATGCTTTCGTAAGATCTCTAACACAAATCTCAAGTATGTCTTGTGTTCTTCCTCATTACTGGAGTAAACCAGAATATCATCCACAAACCCAAGCATGAACTTATTCAACTGATCTCTGAACACTCTATTCTTAAGATCCACGAAATACGCTGGTGCGTTAGTCAACCCGAATGGCATCACCAACCATTTGGAAAACTTGGATGGTGTCCTAAAAGCAGTCTTTGGTACACTATCCTTAGTCACCCTCAACTGGTGAAATCCCGTTTCCAAATCCATTTGAGAAAACACTTTGGCTTCGTGAAGCTGATCGAACAAGTCATCTATCCTTGGCAATGGATACTTGTTCTTCTTAGTCACCTTATTCAGCTCATGATAATCCACACACAATCTTAACGAGCCAGCCACCTTAGTTGCAAACACCACTGGTGTACACCATTCGGAAACGCTTCTCCAAATGAATCCTTTTCCCAAAAGGTCATGAACCTGCATCTCTAACTCTCGCTGTTCCTTAGGCGCCATGCTCCTAAGAGGCGTAATGATTGGTCTAGTACCCTCGACCAAATCGATTATAAACTCGATCTAACGATGCAGCAGCAACCCTTTGACCTCGTCAAAGACATCTTTATACTCCTTAGCGATCAGCACAGATGATAAGTCTTCTTGTGGAATCACAAGTGAATATAGATAGCTAACGAAGACACCCTCTTCGCGCTTACACTTTATCAACACCTTTCGCCCTTCCACATCCCCGACTCTCACCTCTAGCTTCTTGCAATTTACCCTTATCGCATACCTCTTGAGCCAATCCGTGCCTAAGATGATCCCAAACCCACGAAGTTAAGAACAAAGAAATCACACACAAAAGAGCAACCATGACTCGTTAACACTAGACCACGACACAACATGCACAAACTGGACGAACTCCCGACTGGATTAGTCACAATCAATGGCCTATCACAAATCCCAAGTCAAACTTCTCGTTCTTTTGATAAGGAGTATCCACATATGAACGAGCATACTTCGAAAAGGTCTTGAAGTCAGAAATATATTCATGAACTGGACGACCATTTTGTTTAAGCTCCACGAATCTCTTAAACAGAACATACTTCTACATGATGGAGATAAATTTTGCTTTAAACTTAGCTTGGAATAGCTCCCATGAAATATCCTCTTCAGGGGGTCTTAAGTGTGACAGAGTTCCACCAGTCCATTGCTTTGCCCACTAATTGCCTTGATGCAAGTTTCCTCTTTGTTGCATCATCAATACCCATGTCCTTGAATATTCGGACACAAGTATCCATCCATCTTTGAACCTCTTTAACTGGTTCAGTGCCCTTATACTGTTTCCCTCCCAATGATGTAAAGTCATTGCATAGCTTTGCAAATTCTACAGCTCTAGGCACTAGAACTCCAACCTCAACTGTAGCTGCCATGGAGTAGGGTTCCTTCGGAAGACATGCTTCCATCATGGCTTCAAACATGGTCGGGTAATCAGGTGCCATGCCATTACTCCCTCCAGGCACAGTTTCTTCCCTAGCAGAATGTCTCGTATAGAGTCAACTCATTCTAAATCTGCAAACTAGAATGATTAGCCACTTTCAAGAAAAAATGCTAAAGGAAGTACAAATGCTACTACTATATATGCTAATATATATAGTAAACATCCAACTGAAATCTAAAAATACGTCTCTCATACGTAATTACGTCTTAGAACTTTGGCCACAATCGTTGGCCAGAGCTCTGATACCAAATGTGACGACCGCCCACAGCCCCCGCACTATACAAGTGGAATAATGCGCTGAAAGGTGTGCCATGCAGCTATGGACGATCATCTAGGTATGGTAGATAAATGAAACCTGTCATAAACTCACAACGCAAGGATAAAATATAATAGAACATATACAACAGGTAGTGATAGTGAAGCAGAAAACACTAAACTTTCATGACAACTAGAAAGTATTTCCCATACACGTGGATAATAATAATGTTTGTACAATTTGTCTCACTACAACACTTAGAGAAATAGAAAACAACGGAAACAAATACTAGATAGTAATAAAACTGGTACGTGAGCCTCCAGCTCGCCATCGACCAGCATCGTCGTCCTCACTAAAGCAATATCTTCCACCTATTATTCAGTCTTCCCATCAACAACCGGATGAACAACCCAGGGTAATAAGAGGAAATATAAAACCTTGAGTCAAACAACAGTCTTACTGAGCGATAAAACAACTAACAAACTTCATTAATAAAGTATATGAGAATGCGTAAATAATATATTACTTAAATTGTAAAGTAGGAATATAGCACATCTTACGTGGACTTCCTCCGAACTCCTTATCTCAAAATACAACTATCCCGTGCAATCTCGCCTTTTGTAATCTTCGCACTACCTCTTGAGCAAAATACACGTTCTCCAAATTAACTATTACTCCATTTTACTGAGTAATTATTCCTTCGCAAATCGCACAGAAGAGTAATCACATCGGCATGCTGCTCCGCCTTTTTTCTTTCCAATTTTCCTTCCCATATCGCACAGAAGATCAATCGCATTGACACGCTACCGCCCCCATCTACACGATTATCTTCGATAGAATATTCTGACGAAATCAGCACTTCCGTGGTTGATGATACTTAATTATCTTGAACAACCAATTTGTACAGCAAGGCATTAACTACGGCTCCATGGCTGACCATGACCCAGGTGATTCATGTGTTAGTTTCTCTAAACTTCCTGTCTAAATTTTACCCTTCGATCTATTTTGTTAACTCGTTCGTAATCTATGTATTCTTCGTCTTTACTACATATTCACAATATAATATTTCGATTCTTCTACCGCCAGTGAATTTGTAATGACCTAATTACTACCGACAGCCAACCGTACAGCAAGTCGTTAAACTAAGACTTTCATGGCAGAATACGACTCAGGTGATTTGCATACTACTTTCTATCAATTTCCAATATGAATTTATCTCGATCTATTTTTCTAGCCGTTCATATGCTGTGTTTCCATTTTCATTACTAAGGACCGTGGTATTCATATATTAATATCTTGATTCTCCTTTATGTCTGCATCGAATTTGTACTGTGAAATTAGAAACACCGGACTGGTTTGTTTAGGAAACGATGTAAACTCCAATTTAATTAGGTAACTGTATATCCCCCATTAACACTAACTATTTTTAAGGATATATGTAGCGATTGATGATTGTTGTGATTCATTTGTTTTTTTGTTGTTGTCCTGTTTTACTTTTTTTTTCTTTACCGGTTTTTTCAGCTACATTTTTGCACGTGTCATATTATACTGTGTTTTTCTGTATTGTGAAAATTCATGATCAACCCTTTCCATCCAAAAAAAAAACCATTTAACAACGGAAACTGCACTCTTTGTATTCGCATTGTATCTCATGTGTTAAAGTTCTATAAGTAATTGTACGTTATGCTATGATAGAAAAAAAATTCAACTATAACAATGGCTTGCCAATAGAGGATATATGCTTACAACTTCCTGTTCTTTTATTATTTCACTACACTATATGTCTGATTATGTAATTTTGTTATCCAAAACAGATAATGATATATGTTCATTACATATCTTTATATCTCCAACTCACCTTCACAAAATTCTTAAAACTACTTCACTATTCAATTTACTGTCTCATTACATTCATATAATGTAGATTGTCAATTTATGCTGGTGGTAAGCATGCTTACTTATGTCTTCGACAACCATGCTTTATATCAGTTCAAATTAACTCTTAAGTAAGCATCTTGAAAGTCACATTTCTACATGCGACATTGTTGTGTTTCTATTGCAAGATATGTTAGACGTGTAGTCGCACGTGATAAGGTGCTTATTGAGAAATAATTACTGGTAAAAATAAATATCCATTTTATTAAAAACTCCTAATTTTTACAACGTCAATATCTATGTTTTCTATGCCTTTTACGTGGAAGTGGTTGCACAACTGAGTCTGAATATGGATTCCATTCCCAATCAACTGTTTGTTGGCACATGTATAAGGACATGATACTATTTCCTCCAGCAATCACCCAGTAATGGGTAGAGCAGTTTGTCGTCGCGATTTCGTTGGCCTTTCTATAAAACCCACAGCTTACTATCTTGAGTTCTATTGGATTTTGGTACACTAACTCTCCTATCGGTGGTAAAAGAATTTTCGGTGTATGAGCCTACTAATCTTGAAGCTTGAAGGAGAATAGCATTCTTTAAATCGTTTTATTTGTAGGCAAGTGCGCAAACTTTTGTCATTCTGGTTCCTACTTTACTCCTAACACCGTGATATTCACAAACATGGAATTGCTTTGGCATAAAAAAAGTAGTAATACATTGTCCTTATTTAAAAAAAATCCAAAATTCAGCAATTTCTTATGTTTACATCCTTGGATGTATGCTATAGAAAAATTTGTCTACTGTTTATTCTATTTTCCCATATATTTAAAGCCCTATAATAAAACTCATAACTAATTTATTTAGCATGATTATTATATCTTTTATAAGAACCCTTGCACCTAATTTGAGGTAAATTATGAATTATATGTACATTAAAAACTAATGTTTCATAGCAATAGGCAAACCTTCTAATATGTTTTTTCTTTTCAATTTGCTCAGTTTGTTAATGTTGTGTGAAATACAATTGTGGGTAGGACAAATATAGTCTTCTGTGTAACAAAGTATATTTTAACCAATTGTATCATAAACTACTATGCATATATATAAAAATATAAATTGTACAATCATTAAACAATATATATTTGTCGCTTTAAATGTGTAAATGATGATGGTAGCTTATTCATGCATCAAAATAGCATCTTCTTCCCTTATATTTACAGTTTTTGGTGGTCAGCTGATTTAGGCTATAATAAGCCATATAAAAAGAGAAGTTACAGAGAAACTTTGGTTGTCTCAAACTCCATAAAATTCAAATGTACATCTTGCAATTAATCAGTAAACAAAAGATATACGTTTGTATTATAACTCTTACAAATATTTTGGAACATCGTAATTTTTTGCACGTCTAGGATCACATAAAATGGCATACTTGACTAATTTTCAAACTATTTCTAGCTTACATGTTGTTGTGATTCCTTTTGATATGTGCCTAAGTGCGTGCACGTAATGGTAGTAGTGTTTCTGGTACTGATCAACTTGCTACTCTTCTTGAAGTTGAAGGATTTTTCCCTTCCCTTAAAATTGTTATTCTATTTATTTCAAATGAATTTTCCATGCCTAAATCATTCGATGTACAAATTCCAATTATTTTACCATGGTTATGGTCAATGTGCACGGATAACCAAATTGCTAAGCTGCTAAGCTTATTGCGGCTGTTTAGTTTTTCAGTGCATTTATGCAAGTGTATCGACATATCATTCAGTTTTAGTTTAGTCTTAATTGGGCATAGTTAGCAAATAATGGACAAAAAACATGAGACGTTTTCATATGTGATCTTAACAAAATGAATTAGATGTATGACATTTTAGTCAGATAAACTGTTTTTTTTCATGTATGCTTGTGGTTTAAAGCACCAAAAATTATGTAGTGCTTAAACATTCCAACCAATCATGCTGGGGCAAGCAGTGGGTTGAATTTAATACGATGTTACATTAAAGATATTTCTCAAGAAGGAAGAGGAGAAGGTTACTATTTATATAAAATAGACTGAATTCATCATACCTGAGTTCTAAGGGTGTAAAGCTTCTGTACTCTTAATGTATGCATGTTTATTTGTGTTTGTAATACAAAGCTAACTTACTTGCGTAGTTTATATTGCCGGTGGAACCCTGAAATCTACTATAAACTTAACTCCAGTGGAACTATAAACATACTACAATTACACACACACACACTGTTCTTCTTACTATTTTCACTAAGCAAGCTTCATCAGTTAAATGATATTTTGATAGAAGAGTAGATGGTTATGAGGAAGCTGGGGGTAAAAGTAAGACTATTATGTTTTATGTTTGGAAAGGTAGGTGACTAGGGTGGTCTTCCTGTTGCTTTCATTGATGAGGTCTATCTTTTTAACTTCATTTCATTTTTATGAGTAATTACAACATGGAAACTTTGGTGGAAGGAAGAAGTTGGTTCTGTCAACTCCTACTTGGATTGGAGGAAAGAATGACTTTCTTCGTAGTGCCTATTTAGCCGTTGGTGGACTATGCTTCATTTTAGCAGCAGCCTTTGCACTTATTTACTTAGTGAAGTCAAGGAATCTTGGAGATCCTTCATATTTGACATGGAACAGGTCACTAAATACTTGCATATATGGAAGAAGGCAGTGTGGTTGTATGCTTAAAATATGATGTACACGAGACAAAAACAGGCTGTCAATTTCTTCAGGGAGACATTATGTATTAGTATTCCATACATTCTAATTCATCGTGCAAACTTCACAATGTCCTTTTTCTTTTACAAAAAGTTCCTTTCATTTGCGTCCTACATGCAAAAGCAAGCTTCCATTATGTCACTTTAAAGTTTTATCAAATAGAATTGAATTCAAAAACATTTAAACAAAGTCACTATTAGATATGCAATTCATGAACAAATAATGAACTGATGTACAATAGGGCTAAATCTTATTATCTTACCACCATTACACCCATGTGCTTTGAATGACTGGTAATTTGGTTTAAAGATGATTACTATTAAACACATTTCTGTGCTTGAAACCACTTTAATTATGAACCCTAAGAACATATTGTATTAAATAACTATTTTCGAAGTTTATCACAAATTTAGACACCATTTGGGTTTCCATCTTAGAAGCTATATCTGTATTTTTGCTAGAGTGGAACTATTCGCAACTATACTGGATTTTAGGTAAATATATTCACAATTGTGTTGCATTTTACGTGGTATGATTCACAACTCAAATGATATTTCAGGTAGTTATAAGGCACATTGGTAGGGCTGCTGAGGTTGTCCAATACATTTTTATTTAGTCCTAAGATATTAAAATGGTTATGGTTCTCTCTTTGAAACCAATGGTTAGCACATTCGTTGTAGTATATGATTTTTATTTGTTAGTCAATTTCCTCATTACTGAGTGTCCTGCTCAAATAATTTATCACATACTCATGTACCATAACATTTTCTCTATTATTAATTTGAAATTGTATGAGAATCAGAGCTAAAACATATCATTAATCTTGTGCTTGCAAGGTTAGCATGGCAACAAAAAATAATGAGGATGACGCTGTCCGTGTGCGAAGCACATGCCACTCACTAGTCAAATAATCTACCTAGCTCTAGAGAAGAACTCTCAATTTCCTTCCCCATTACATGACAATGATAGCCTTTACAATCCATACACCTAAAGGAATAACAATTCAGTCATGGAAATTAAAGCATCCATTCATATATGGCAAAGCAACTCAATCATGATCGCAACATGCATTCAAACGTCCACGACTGACTCTAGCTATCACCGCCAACCTTGCTTTGGAAACTTCGTTATCATATGACTGGCTAACAATTTTCCGTCAATTGTCAAGGACGATACACGACGCCCCAGTTCTAGCAAAACTCCACATGCTATACTCAACACATGCTACACGTTATACTCAATACGTGTCTAGGCCATACACGACACCCAAGGCACTCGACCTATAATTGGTCTTCAATTGTACCTCTACTTTGAGTCCGTTAGAACCTACGACAATGATAATTCCTCGGCCTTCGTCTCTCTAGTCGTTATCAAGTACGACTGTTAATTAGCTCAGAACACTTTAGAGCTGCCACTTCACACGAACTCAATACATCCTTGAGTTATCATACCATTCATTGTTTTACGCCGATCAACGAACACTTTTCAATACTTCAAAACTTCCCAATTGAATTCACTTTGAAGTCACATCATCACCGGAAATGTCCGACCAGAAATAGCTGGCCAGAAATGGCTGACCAGAATAGGCTGACCCACTTTGGTCCGACCCAACTTTAGTCCGACCCAACTTTGGTCCGACCCAACTTGAGTCCGACCCAACTTTGGTCCGACCCAACTTCAGTCCGACCCAACTTTGGTCCGACCCACTTTGGTCCTATCCAACTTTGGTTCGATCCAACTTTGGTCCGATCCAACTTTGGTCCGACCCAACTTAAGTCCGACCCAACTTCAGTCCGGCCCAACTTTGGTCCGATCAACTTTAGTCTGATCCAACTTGGTCCGATCCAACTTTGGTCCGATCCAATTTCAGTCCGATCCAAAACCTGCATGTTGCAATTCAACTCCGATTTCGACCAAAACTTCGCTAAACAAGAAATCTGACGAAACTAAATTATCCAATTCATCCAAAAGGATTACAAGCATGTTATGAAATCAATTGGTCTGATCCACTTTGGTCCGATCCACTTTGGTCCGATCAAACTTTGGTCTGATCAAACTTTGACCCGAGCCAACTTTGGTCGATCCAACTTCAGTCTGATCCAAAATCTACATGTTGCAATTCAACTCCGATTTCAACCAAAACTTCGCCCAACGATAAATCCGATGAAACTAACTTATCCAATTCATCCAAAAGGATTACAAGCATGTTATGAAATCAACAATATCATCAATATGACAATTCAATCCATGATAATGTCAAATTCACCAAAATCACCACAAATATGCATATGAACAAAAACCATGGATCTAACTTGCACATTTGTATGAAATATAATAGAAATTACCTATCTAAACTTTCTAAATCAGATCCTAGGGTGATCTATATGAAAATGAACTTACCAATGCATAGATCTAAAAAAACACTTGAATTTGATGAAAAACATGATCTACTACTCATACACTTCGTTGAATCCATGTGAGAGATGTAATCCACTCACTGATTCTCCAAAACAAGCTAAATGGTAGAAATAAGAATCCGGACAACAAGCATCTCGCACCAAACACCTTGATCCGATGAACCCTTGCGTTGATTGATGTAGATCTAGCCTCCAATGGTGTAGATCTATGATTTCCCTCCTAGGATTTGGATTTTTAATGGTGGAAAGTTGTTAGAGGAATAAGGAGATCAATGCCCCAAATGAGAGAATGAGAAAGTAAACATTTTCCCTCCTCTCTCACCTCCTATTTATAGGATTCCACCAGCCCACTAATGGGCCTTCCAAACTCAGCCCAATAGGCTCTCCAAACCTAAACAGCCAACTAAAAAACCTTAAAAAAGCGATTTATCCCAAACCGCTAAGCCAATTCCTTAATGTAACCACTCTACGGAAATGCAAACATCAATTTCTTTCCAATAGCACAAGTATCACCCTCTGATTCGACCTGAGTCAAAAGTTATGCACTGTACAGGACTGATAGGGACAAAATGGTCACAAACAAAATTGGTAAAAATTATGGACATGCCTCACATCCCCATAAGCAACATATTAAAAGATGAGAATGATACAACCCTCAGGGAACAAAATAAAAATATTTTACGATCTTCCAATACTTAAAATGCAGGCTGTTACAAACATATAACCCTATATTATATTTTCTAGTTGTAAATGACATTTCTAATTAAATGTAACAACTCTTCACCAAATCATACAAGCACCTGCTCGGATGTATAAAGATTATAGTAAAGAGTTTTACTTAATTTACATCTTATCCACATATTTTCCATAACATGTTCTAATTAAATCCAGCATATTCATATTAACATGTTCGCACATTCTTATTTTTATAATTATCCCAGTTATATAGTCAAATTCCAATATGCCTAAATATCCTTTTTATTGTTATTACATATTATTCCAGTTTATCCCAATTTTCTGCAATTCTAATGGAAAAGGCCTAAGCTTCTGATGGTCGAGGCTCAGCTCAAAGTAAAAAGGAAAAGGAGAAATATAACCAAACTTAGATATATACAAACAAATAAAATAGGCATAACAAGACTGTAAATAAGATAGTAATTGAAAGGGAATAAGGAAGATAGATGTACGAATAGATAGGTAATAATTGAAAATGAAAACGTAATTGATAGTATTAAAAGAACAATAACATATAAGAATAAACTTATAAACACTGCTTAGTTCAGATCCACTATATTTACTGTCAAAACCTTTTTAAAATTGCAGATCTCAAAATAACTTGAAACTCATAATGATTTCTATTAGATCCAGAAAAGGCCTAAAAATAGTTGTTGTAGAAGAAAAAAAAGAATTATCCCTTCAATCTATGTCCTGGCAGCACCTCGACATTTTCTTAATTTTATTTAGAACATAACCTAGAGGAGGAGGAAGATGAAGAAATGTTTGTGTATAAGAAAAATGGTGACGTTGCTAGTATATTTATAGATGAGTTAGGATAATCTAAACCATAGGATATTAGGATAAAAATCAAACCGTTCAAGACATGTCATGCTGAGTCAGCATGAAAAAACACATAAAACAGTCCAGATGCAGGCCTCTGCCTACTCGAAGGTGGGTCAACCCACCTACTACCTAGATCAAAACATGGGTCGACCCATGTAGGGTCTGGTCGACTCCTGACCGTTGCACTCTATGTTAATTTATTTTAAATTTAGTTCAAATTTCTTTAGTCCATAACTTCTTCATACTTAATCCGATTTACGAAAACCAACAGTCTATACGAACTAGAATTTCTTAGCGAATGCAAGGTGAATTTTTTTTACTCAGTTCTAAATATTTTATTAATTAATATTAATTTTATCATCTTTTTTATATAATTATGGTGTATTAAATTGTTGGGTATTACATTCTCCCTTCCTTAAAGGATTTCGTCCCTAGAATCTCCAAGTTAAGAAGAATGTTATTAATGTTAAGAACCTACACCCATCAACCATTGGCATCCTGTAACACCCTAGAATATAATACACTACAACCATAGTAAATATTAAGAATTAACCGAAACTGGCTGTGACACCCCACATCCGTTAATGTCACTCACAAAGGGAATGCAATAAGTTTCGTGAAGAGTTAGGTAAAAAGTCACAGAATATTACAAGATAGATATAAAAAAATTTGCAGCGGAAATAAACAAATTTATTAATCATCAAAATTTCGTGGTCCAAAGCATCATTTGTCTGAAATATAAAAGCCCATTAATACATAAAAACCACTATCTTGTACTTCAGAAATATCAGAGTACATAAAAGAACGAAAATTCACCAAGAACAAAATTTGGCCATAGTAACAAGAATAGGAGCTTGATCCACACATATCAGCATCTCCAGCAAAATAAGTAGAATCATGAACAAGCCTGTGTGTTTCCTTCCTGAGAACCTAGGGGTGGAGGGTGGGGAAAAGGAAGAAAGAAGGGGAAACAAAAAGGGTAAGACATAAAGTCTGGCGAGTCTAGTTACTTTTAGCCAGTAAATAAATAAAAGTAACATGATAGGCATACAAAGTGGATAAGAAAGGACACTACATAAATGGGAGGTACGACAAGGTAAATAGGATAACAGGATAGAATAGATAGCGCTTCTTAATAATTTCCTTGCTCTGCACCAATACTAGTATAAAAAATATATAATAGATTACATACTCCCCAATTGCTTAACAAAAACAGGATGATCCCAACAGAAACATAATGGTAGTTTTAGGTGTACTCTAGTAATGGGTTTTAACCCAAACCGAACTGGTACCTAAACAGAAATAACGGGTGTTAGCCCAGACAGAAACACAGGTACCCTACAGAAATAGACATGACTTGATGTACCCTATTTACTACCCCCAATCGATCGGCTCTCTATTCCGTAGATACCCTGTGTTGGCCCCACAGTAGGGTGTATCACTCCCTAAAGTGGCAACCCTTTATTTTCTGGATGTGCACAACCATATCTACTGATGTCACAACGTCTTATCTTCCCACTCCAACCTAGTTCGGAGTACCCATTTGATACCTATTTAAGGGTTACTAACTGAAATGGGTCCCATACAAGATGATGCAAGCTATCCCCTTTGTCTTGCATCCCACTACTAGGTTTTCAACTGGTTATGTTTACCTAAAAGGTGTCTTTAATTACATAACCTTATCAGGTTAAGTGTGTGGGCCTATATATATACTAATATTACTCACCTACCCAAGATTTACTTGACCCTCCTACTGATTCAAGCATGTTTATTTAACGGTTAAGTTTGTGGGCCTATATATATACTAACATTATCCACCTACCCAAGATTTACTTAACCCTCCCTTTTTATTCAGCCAAGTTTACTTAAACCCCAACAAAAATTTAAGTTCATACAATCCCTATGGATTAACTTAGGTTAAGTAGTCCAATTCATTACCATGTCCATTTATGTTTATAATGGGCTAGACCTCCTACATTAAGCCTACAACATGTGGATGCTGAATATGCCGGTCGGGTTCGGGCAGTCTTATTGCATAGTTGGGCCTAACCTTGTGTCTTAGCCCGATTCGTATTTACGTACTTAGACCTCCCACATTAGGATCAACATTAGTGGCTGCTGGATATGTAGGTCGGGTCCAAGCAGACTTCCACCGCTAATGTAACCTAACCTCGTGTCATAAGTACAATTACAATTCCTAATTGTAATTACTAAACATTCCATTTTTGATAAATTAAATTACTGATTAATCCTTTCCTTTTATAGGTGTCAATACATATTTTACTGATAATTCTAATTATATATCAATTCATTTAATGATTACATGCCAATTATAAATCTCGTTCCCCCGTTTCCTTCACTATCATATTCGCACGTATTTTGGCGGCATCTAGGCTAATAAGTAGTCTAGCCATAACAATGAAAAAGGGAATATGACGGGGTGATAGTTTCAACATATATTGGCATTAACATACTATCATGATGACAAAGTGAATGGACATGTAATTAACATCATATCAAGGTGAACATACATATTATCATGGACATGTAATCATCATCATAACGGGATCTAACATAAATATTGCTTTAGATCTACATAAATGTTCACATGCTTTAGATCTAATAGATTAAATTATCATAAATAAAGGTTAAGATCTACGGGTTTATTAATAGATCTACCCAAATCCACATCATAGAGGTTACAATTAAGATAAAAGTGTGGACCCATTCCTAATCAATTCAAGGTGGCATATGTTCATGGTTCACATAAATAATTTGATCTATCCAAATGAAACAAAAATAACATACCAGAAAAATCACATTTACCAAAACATAGTTACAAGTCAAGATCCATATAAACACTATAACCGAATCATAACAATTATATTAGAACTAGGAAATTAGATCTTTTCATGACATAGGATAAAGTTCCATATCAACACAGATTCATACTTTACAACATATCCAGTTCATTGTCTATCAAAGCATACTTTTATTTATCTAAACCTAAAAATAATCTAGAAACTCACATCGTTAGGTTTAGAGAATTGAGAGAGAATAGATCTGAATTCTGAATTTGATTAGCTAAACCATTGTTGTAGGATTTGATTCTATTTCAGTTTGCAACCCGTCAGCATATGGCCTCCATGATCTTCAATGAAGAAAATAGGAGAATAGGGGACCATATTTATAGCCTAGAACCACTGAACTAGACCAAGAATCAAGTCCATGTACATAAAACGAATTCTGTCCAGATCTTCCCTGGGGGGTCAACACCCCTATAAGGGGGTCGACACCCTTGTCGACACCCCTTGGGGGGTTCGACACCCACGGGAAGGAATTTTCCTGCTAAGCCCGCTTTGGTTGGATTTTGATTTTTGAACTGTTTTGAAGGTTATGGAATTATTATATATATATTGTTCCTTATGCATATAGAAATTTCTAAGGCTTATAGCTTCTCCATACGATATCAGATTTACGCAAACCTGGACTCTATCCCAAGCAGAATTCCGAGACGAGTGCAATGGCTCAGCCCATTTCCCTTAGTTCTTCTTCTAAAAATTAAGTATTCTTTAATTTGTTAATTTTAATATTTTAAAATTATGGGGTGTTACATTCTCCCCTCCTTAAAGGATTTCGTCCCCGAAATCTTCAAGTTAAGAAGAATGTATCCTACCATCCATCATCCATCTACTAATCCATCATCCACAAGCATCCATTGTCCTTAAAATATTTCTAATGCTTATATGAGTATATGCAGAGAAGTGTGCATATGTCCCAATACTAGTGTGAAAATCAGGCAGTTTACTGATTCAGTTGACCTCCTTATTGTGATGTATGATTAGTGCCATGAATCCAATATGTATGCAAATAATCTTGTTATAACATGTAAGTTCTATATGTGTGCACGTCCATTCGTCCAAGTGCAACATCCATATGCTGACTCATCCATTTTCATCCATAAAAGAAAAGAAAATGCACATGCATCCATATGCAGTATGAGAGAGTTATTGAGCCGATCTAGTGCTTAATGTGTGTGTATATGCATCCACAGGCAACCACTAGCAAAAACTTTCATCCACTTGCATCCATCAAACATAACATGTCTCAAACACATGTTTACAATCATGGGATTTCCTACCTAAAGGTCGAAGATTCGATTGATAGGATATACTCAGATGATAGAAGCAAATGCGAATAAAGGCTTTTGGAAGAGAAGTTAAGAACATTCCCTTGAAAAGGAAAGGGTATGATGCATAAAAATCTTGTCTTCGGTCTCCCAAGTTGCATCTTCTGGGTTGTCTCCCCACTAGACCTTCACCAACTTGACTTTTTGTTTGCGTAACTTCTTAACCTCCGATCCGAGTATGCAAGTCGGAAGTCATCCAATCATTGCTTCGTTCTTTATTTTCACTTCCTTTCGCAAGTTTGGCCCCACTACCTCGAACTCTATAAATTTTATCGCCACTTGGATGGATAGTCATCTTAGAATGATGGGCTTCCTCAAGGACTGTCTTTAATAGGTTTCCCATCCTGATATGATTCACCTATCAAACTTATTCTCAAGTAGCCCCGCCACTTTCTTATCAGGTTACCTCTTTTCTTTTGGGAGCCATATGGCGCACAGGTAATGCAACTGGCTTTGCATTGTCCATCAGGTATATACGGAAATCAATCTCGCACCTCGGGGTAAACCCCAAACCTCATCTAAGACATCAGAATACTCATGGACTACTGGTGCCGATCGCAGATCATCGATAGACGCCTCAAGAGTCTCTAGGAAACTAAGCATGACAGACCCTTATTGGTCACAAGAAATTTCGAGGGTGCTTAATGACCCTCTTCTCACCACCCAGAATGGCACTATATGTGGTAAGCCAACCCATCCCTAGAATCAACCCATAGCCATAAACCCGAGCACATATGCGTCGCTTTCAAATTTGATGCCTAACACAGATATTCTCAAACCCCTACAAATCATAGATAAATGAGCCAAACCACCAATGGGGTTTGAGACAACAACGGGATCCACTACCATACTAGTAACTAAGTGCAGAGATTCAACAACAGAACTAGATATAAATGAGCGTGAAGCATCAGAAATTAAATGTGTTCTAACTAGATGATTTGAAAGAGAAACTAAACTTTCTATGGAAAATTTTCTACCTCTTTTAGGAGCACTGATCGCGAGAGCATGCACCTGCCCTCCAGAAGTTCCTGCCCTTTGACCTTGTCCCTATTTCTTTGGGCAATCCTTAATAAGATGCCCGACCTCTCCACAAGCGAAGCAAGCATTCTTCCTTTTCCTACAGTCCTTGGCTAAGTGACCTTCTTGCCCACAACTATGGCACTTCCTCTTATCTTTAACCTTATCATTCATTTTTCCTTTTTCTGCTATTGTCCCTTCTTGGGCCACACCTTCTCATTTTGCTTTGCTTCCTCAGCCTTTACTTCCTTCTTTTCTTCCTTGTCTTCCTCATGCATTATGGCCAAATCAACAAGTTTTTCAAAAGTGGCTCCTATTGGGATATGGGAAATGGCTAACCCATGAAGGGGTTCATTCAGCCCTTTAACAAACCGCAAAGCCGTTATGTGGTAGCCACCAATTCTAACCCGAGCCATACTAGTTGGTGAATTTGTTCACATATTCTTTCACCGTCAAGTTTCCTTGTTTGAGTGCTAAGAACTTCTCCATCTTCATGCTTTTCTCGGCTTAGGAAAGAAATTTCATTTCAAATCTTTGCCTAGAATCTTCCACCGGACGTCCAGCTTGGGTGACTTCCCACCAAAATGAGGCTTCGTCCTTTAATAGCCGCAGCTAACTGAATCTTCCTCCTATCCTCTACTTCAAAGATTACGAACAAGTCATCGGTCTCCTTGAGTCAATTTCGAGCTTCAACGAATGTCTCATTCCCATGGAATGGCTTCCCTCCCGTAGCACGGAAGTCTTTGCAGATCTTAGCGAAGTTATCTGCTCTTGGAGGGGGAGAAGGAGGAATGATTGGCACAGCTGGGGGAGGAACGTCTCTTTGGCCTTCGGTAGGCGTCATATCCTCCAAATACCTACGGAACCATCTGGGTATCGTGAAGCCCTCAGGGATATTAGGAATGTTTTGTTCCCCAGATATGCTGAAAAAGAAAAAGAGGAAGAGATTTAGATAAAGGACCGAAGGATATTACATATGGCTTCTTGGGGGAATATTTTCAAAACAGACTTTTCTTTTTGAAAATACTTTCTTTTAAAACCTTTTTGAAAATAGTTTTCAAAAACTTTTATCTAATCTGGTAACCTTCAGCTCTGATACCAAGTGTGAGACCCCACGTCCGTTAATGTCACTCACAAAGGGAATGCATTAAGTTTCGTGAAGCATTTAGGTAAACAGACACAAAATATTACAAGACAGATATAATTTTTTTTTTCAGCGGAAATAAACAACTTTATTAATCATCAAATTTCCGTGGTCCAAAGCACCATTTATCTAAAATATAAAACCCATTAAAACATAAAACCACTGTCTTGTACTTCAGAAATGTCAGATTACATAAAAGGAAGAAAATTCCCCAAGAACAAAATATGGCCATAGCAACAAGAATAGGAGCTATTAGCAGCTCCAGCAAAATAAGCAGGATCACGATCAAGCCTATGTGTTTCCTCCCTGAGAATCTGGGGGGAACGGAAGAAAGAAGGGGAAACAAAAGGGTCAGACACAAAGTCTGGCGAGTCTAGTTACTTTTAGCCAGTAAATAAATAAAAGTAACATGATAGGCATACAAAGTGGATAAGAGAGATCACTACATAAATGGCAGGTATGACAAGGTAAACAAGACAACACGATAGAATAGATAGTGCTTCTTAATACTTTCCTAGCTCTGCACCAATACTAGTATAACAGATATGTAATAGGATTACATACTCCCCGATTGCTTAACAAAAACAGGATGATCCCAACAGAAACATAAAGGTAGTTTTAGGTGTACTCTAGTAATGTGTTTTAACCTAAACAGAACTGGTACCTAAACAGAAATAACAGGTGTTAGCCCAGACAGAAACACAGGTACCCCACAGAAATAAACAGGACTAGATGTACCCTATTTACTACCCCCAATCGATTGGCTCCCTATTCCGTAGATACCCTGTTCTAGCCCTACAGTAGGGTGTATCACTCCCTAAAGTGGAAACCCTTTATTTTTCGGATGTGCACAACCATATCTACTGATGTCACAACATCTTATCTTCCCCAGTAGGCGGTGTAATGCACACACATGACCCCATTGGAACGCGCCGTCAACACTGCCTCCACGTTTGGATCTGCATGACCTACTCTGACCTAGTTCGGAGTACCCGTTTGATAACTATTTAAGGGTTACTAACTGAAATGGGTCCCACACAAGATGATGCAAGCTTTCCCCTTTGTCTTGCATCCCTACTACTAGGTTTTCAATTGGTTATGTTCACCTAAAAGGTGTCTTTAATTACATAACCTTATCAGGTTAAGTTTGTGGGCCTATATATACTAATATTAGATCTAGGAAATTAGATCTTGTCATGACATAGGATAAAGTTTCATATCAGCATAGAATCATACTTTACAACATATCCAGTTCATTGTCTATCAAAGCATACTTTTATTTATCTAAACCTAAAAGTAATCTAGAAGCTCACAGCGTTAGGTTTAGAGAATTGAGAGAGAATAAATCTAAATTCTGAATTCTGAATTTGATTAGCTAAACCGTTGTTGTAGGATTTGATTCTATTTCAGTTTGCAACCCATAAGCATATGGCCTCCATGATCATCAATGAAGAAAATAAGAGAATATGGGACTATATTTATAGCCTAAAACAATTGAACTAGACCCAGAATCAAGTCCAGGTACATAAAGTGAATTCTGCCCAGATCTGGCCTGAGGGTGTGGAGGGGGTCGACACCCCCTAAAGGGGGTCGACACCCATGTCGACACCCCTTGGGGGGTCGACACCCACGAGAGGGAATTTTCCCGCTCAACTTGCTTTGGTTGGATTTTGATTTTTTAAATGTTTTGAAGGTTTTGGAATATATATATATATATATATATATATATATGCTCTTCCTTATGCGTATACAAACTTCTAAGGCTTATAACTTCTCCATACGATGTCCGATTTATGCAAACACAGACTTTATCCCAAGCAGAATTCCGAGAAAACACAATGACGCAGCCCGTTTCCCTTAATTCTTCTTCCAAAAATTAAGTATTATTTAATTTTAATTTTAATATTTTAAAATTACGAGGTGTTACACTAGCATTGTCATTGTGTTTGTTTTGGAATTCTAGTTCTGATAGACCCCAAAGTTTGTGTAAAACGGATAACGTATGAAGAAGTTATAAGCTCCAGAAGTTTGTATACATATAAGATGCTTATGTGTATATAAATAAAATATAAAAATTCCAGAATTTTGAACGAGACAAGCAGGAACATAAGTGGGAAATCATCATGTCAGGGGACGATCCACTCCATCTTGGGTCGACTCATGGGACGACCTAAGGTTGGTTGTGTCGACCTATGGTTTGACCCGGGGGTAGGTGGGTCGACCCACCCCTAATCCATCCGGATTCCTTCTACTGAACCTAACCTGTTTTATGTCTGTATTTATGCTGACTCAGCATGACGTGTATGGTTCAGATTTAAAACCTAGATCTAAGGGTTGATGTTGGCTCTGTAACTCTATAAATAGATGGCTTCCCTCATTCTGGAACTCACACCAATTCTTCTCATCTTACTCTGCCTCTAAATTATTCTGAAAAGTATGAACATACAATGGGGGAATGCTGCTAAAGATAAGATTAAACAGAAGCAACATCAATCACGACTTGCATATGTATAACTTGGTTTGATTTGGACATTTTGTGGCCCAGTGTTATACATATTTATTTTCACCAAGACTCGCTGTGAGTTACAGTTATTTACAGATCTGATTTCTTAGGCCTTGAATGTGATAGTTAAATAAAACTGATTAGGATTTACAGTAAAATAAATATACATGTTTCACTATTTTCACCTATGTCGTTATAAACCTGTTATACCTATGTCTGTGATGTCGTTAATTGAACAAGTTATACTTATGCCTGTGATGTTGTTTATTGAACAAGTTATACCTACGCCTATGATGATGTTAATTGGACAAGTTATACCTATGCCTGTGATAATTTAAATGGGAAAGTTATACATATGCATGTGGTATTAACAAGTTATACATATGCCTGAAATGTTGGAAAGATTAACATGTTATATGTATCTATCTTCCTTTTCCCATTTTCTATGTTTTTTTCCAGTCTTACATACATAGTTATTTGATTCTATTCTTCTCCCTCTGTTTTCCTTTTTATTTTATGCCAAGCCTTTGGAAGCCTGGTCTATAACCAATTATAATGGGCATACGATTGGGTTAAAAGTAAATAATATAAAGAGGTACTTAGGCATGTTATTTACTTGGACTGATTGACCATAATTTGGGGAAAAAAGGATAAATATACATGTGTAGACTTGCTGTAGATAATTACTGTAGATGGACATTATGCATAAACCTATAACTTGGGGATGTAGTTGATAAATAGTATGCATACTGACTAGACATGTAAACTTTGACTTAAAACGGACATTAAATAGATGGCATGTTAAGAATAATGTTATATACACATAATGACATTACAATCATGCTTGTTAATAAAAACCTGAACCTGCTAAGTTGAACATAGTTACTAATAAGCAAAGAGGTCCCCCGTCTTCTGTTGTATCGGGTTTTTGGGACTCTTAAATCCTAGATATTTGGGGACACAAGCTTAAAGGGTTTTGGCTTGTGTCAATCTGCTGTTTGGAACCCATATCAGTCAGTATCCCTGCAGTTATCTTATCTGATGGGGCCTCGTACTAGGTAGAGACTCAGGGCATGCTTTACTAAACTTGATAGTAAGAGGTTCACATGAGGGTGGTTACGGACGCATTCCGGTGGAGTCATGAGCGTGCATGGGTCTGACTAGGGAAGACAAGGCGCTATAACACCAGTAAATAGGTCTGTGTCATATGGTTGTTGGGTTAGGGAGTGATACACCCTACTGTCGGGGCGGGCACAGGGTATTTACAAAATAAGGAGCCGATTGCTTGGGTAGTAATTAGGGTACACCTAATCCTGTTGTTATGTAATCAGGTTAATATCTAATCCTATTATGTAATTAGGGTACACATAATCCTACTATTTAATCCCGTTGTATAACCCTATTGTTATTTTCTATTATTAATCCTGATGTTATTCCTGCTCATATGTAATTAGGCAAAGAACCTAATCATGTTGAACCTGTTATACTAGTATTAGTGGGGACATATATGTTCAGACATTACTTGTTTTTAGGATATAAATGTGAAGCATTACCCAATCATAAGTTTATTCCTTTTATTCTATCAATCCTGCTATTCCGTTTAGTTTATCTGTTTTGACAATGTACCTTTCTTATCCTGTCTTATTTACCTGTCTTGACATTCCTATTTTATGCATATTTGTAAATCACTAGAACTTGCCAGACTTTATGTTTGACCCATTTTCTTTCGCCTCTTTCTGTCTTCCCCCTCCTCAGGTCCTCAGAGTGGTAGCACTGAACAGTAACTTGGATATCTCTTTAGCTTGGACTTGACTTGGACCTCTTATGATGTATCGTTTTGACTTACTCTCTACTTTACTTTGGCTTATGTCATGGGATATGACTTTATGTACTTTGGTATTTTATTTGCTGAGATGGCTAGAAAGACAGATTTTAGACAATTGATAGTTGTAACTAGTTTTGATGTATTTCTAAGACTATGATTTATTTCTTTTATAATAAAGTTTAAAAATTATCCACTACTTATTTTATCTGTTTTTTGTATTCTCTATTATGATTGCCTGTTGCGCTTTACAGAACTTAATGCATTATCTTATAAGTGACATTAACGGACGTGGGGTGTCACACATCCATTGTCCTTAAAATTTCTAATGCTTTGTATGAACATATGCAAAGGTGTTGTGTATACGTTTCTACACTAATGCGAAAACCAGGTAGTTTACTGATTCAGTTGACCTCCTTAATACAATATATGTCTGTTCCATATGTCCAATATGTATGCAAGGAATCATAATATTACATATAAGTTCTATATGTATGCACAACCATTCATAAAAATGCAACATCCATGTGATGATTCAACCATTTTTCATTCATTGAAAATTTAAAATGCGCACACATCTATATGAAATATGTATGTGCTTTAGCCGATCTAGTGCCTAATGTGTGTGTATATGCATCCACTAGCAAACACTTGCAACCATCAAATATAACATGTCTCAAACTCATCTTCTTAACCATAGGTTTCTAACTAAGGATCATGATTCAAACGATAGGAAAAAAACTAGAATTCAAAAAGCTTATAAAGGAAGTAATAACATACTTTCAAAGAGAAAAGGGTAAGAAGCATGAATCTTGTCTTTGGGTTCCCATGTCGCATCATCACAATCTTCTCCTCATTGCACCTTTACTAACTTGATCTCCTTGTTGCGTAGCATCTTAACTTCCGATTGAAGAATACGGGTAAGAATTTTCCTAACTGATGCCTCCTTTTCAACTTCAACGTCCTCAAGTGTACTTGGCTCTACTACCTCTGCTGAATCATGTATACATTTCCTCAATTGAGAAACATGGAATATGTCATGAACTCCCGCCATCCTCTTTGGTAGTTTAACCCTGTAGGCCATCTGACATATCCTCTCAACAATGGGAAATGGCCCCATAAACCTTGGTGCCAACTTCCTTACCAAGCCAAAACGTACAACGTTGCTTAGAGGTAACACCTTGATAAAGACCATATCTCCTACCTCAAACTCTAAGTAAGTCCTCCTCCAATCGGCATATGACTTCTTCCTATACTGAGCTGCCATAAATTAAGATCCTTCTACGAGAAAAAAATACTTGAGTGACTTGTGATCCGTGTAGAGATCGAATCTCTCTCCAAATAAGTAGTGTCTCCAAGACGTAAGTGCGAAGACTATAGTTGCCAACTCCAAATAGTGGGTAGGGTGGTTCTTCTCATGAACTCTTAATTTCCTACTTCCATAGAAGAGCACCCTACCTTCTTGCATTAACACGACATCTAAGGCTGTTCCACAAGCATCCGTATAGATCGTAAACACCTTGACACCATCAGGAAGAGTCAGTGCAGGGGCTGATGTCAGAGCTCTCTTTAACCTCTGGAATGCATCCTCGCAGTTAATGCTCCAAGTGAAAGCAAGTTCTTATTTATCAGACGGGTAAGTGTAATAACCCGGAAAATGTGAACCGATTTAAAATTGTTAAAATTGGTTATTACCAAAGAATTTGAATAATTGAAATAGCATATTTCAATAAAATTGAGAATTGGGTATAGTATGGCAGTTTGAAAATTTGAATACAAATTTTGTCTGACTGTACCGGGTGGAAAATATAACGGATTTTAGCGAAACTGAAAATATTTAAATCTGTTTATGAATACCTTTCTAACGAATCTGAAAAATCGAAGTTTCATAACGGGAATCAAAAGTTATGGCCAAATGAATTTTCAGAAAGGTCGTTATATAGCATATATAGCCCTTGAAAATAGATATTTTGCATACGACCTCGGAATTCGACGAAACCACTTTTGTTGGGTCCGGGATGTCAAACTATTGCTAGGTTTCAAATTTCATAATTTTTGAAGCTAGTATGTGAGCGGGGGAAAAGAAAATGTGATTGGTCAATTTCTGTTAAAATGGGTTGACCTAAAAAAGGGCCATTTTTCAAACGAGCTCAGAATTCGACGAAACTAGTTTTGTTGGGACCGTATCGTCAAAAAAAACTAGATTTATTTTTCTGGAATTTTTCGATTAAGTTTGTGGCCCTGGCAAATTGAAATGTACGTTCAAATTGAATATAAAATGTTTCATACTTTAATTTGAAAAATAACTGACTGTAACAGTCGAATAGGCCAACGAAACATATCCCATTGTGTCCGGAATGGGGGCATTTAGCTAAGGGCGACAGTCGTTGGGTTGAAATTGGTGTACGTTGGCTAGAAGGGGTAATAAAGGAATTTAAAAATATAATATAATAGAAAATATCTCTATTTTCTCTCTCTCTTCAGAAAACCCGATTAACCCTATTATCGAACGGTGGAAATCGTCGAAGCCTTCCCATTGATTTCGCCGCCGCCACAGCCAATATCGCTGCCACCTCCAGTTAACAATTCTGATCGCCTCCCTCCCCTCTTCAAATCAAAGCAAGCCTCGCCAGAAACCATAACAATTCGCGTCGAATTTCCTCCAGGAAGTTCGCCTCTTTGAAGCGCCGCCATGCCCTGCTGGAGCCGCCGAGTCTACCGCCACCACCATCGATCGGGAGCTGGTTCGTAGCCCTTCAACGTCGCAGGGTCTGATCGGAGCAACGAGGTACGGTTTGGATTTAAAATCAAAACCTAGTTTTGAAGGTTTAAAAACCCTTCTGCTTCGAAATTCTGAAATGAAAATAACACTTTTAAGTGTTGCAAAACTTTGAAAAATAATATCTTTTTCATTCGTTAACGAAATTCGATGAAATAGGAGACATCACGACCGCAAGGAGGCTCTCTACCACATAGAAGAAGCCGTGGATTTTTCTGATCTTCCTACGATTTTTAGCATTACAAAAACCAATGTGAGGAATCTAAACTAAATTGTGTGAACGGAATCGCGTTGTATAAATTATATAAGCGAAGTGTAAATTATATACGCATTGTATACCTCATGTACATGTGTTGTATAAGTTATATTAGCGATGTATAAATTATACAAGCGTTGAATGAAACATATATGCTTTGAATTGTGATGAAATGCAAGTGAATTATAGAAATAATATATATATATATATATATATATACACTCCCCTCGTCCACAGACCATGGACAATATTTATTGCTTGTGATTGACGTGATATTATATGGTATGACGAATGGTTGGAAATAATAGTTTGTGGTTGATATTGTGGTTGAAATTCAAGTGTTGAATATTATTTGAATTTAAATAAATAGCTTTAACGATAAAAATCACATTTCTATATATATACAAACTATAGAGAATATTCATGTGTTGAGTTGAAATTCATTCGTTGAATCGAAATTCATGTGTTGAATATTATTTGAATTTAAATAAATAGCTTTAACGATAAAAATCACATTTCTATATATATATACAAACTATAGAGAATATTCATGGGTTGAGTTGAAATTCATTCGTTGAATCGAAATTCATGTGTTGAATATTATTTGAATTTAAATAAATAGCTTTAACGATAAAAATCACATTTCTATATATATACAAACTATAGAGAATATTCATGTGTTGAATTGAAATTCATTCGTTGAATTGAAATTCATGTGTTGAATGTTATCGTATTTTAAAATAAAATGGATAGACAATAAAAACTACATTTCTATTGTGAATATGAAGTGTTAAAAATATTCACGTGTTGAATAAATATTTTTGATGATAAAAATATTTCTTTTATCATGTATACGCTTTGATAAAAATACACACGTGTAGAAATAAATAATAGTTTGCTAGAAATATTATTATTAGCTTTGTTCTGCATATATATACATGTGTTGAACAGGGAAAATGGATTAGCTGTAGAGTAAAGAAATTATTTGCGTGCCCGACAAATAGGTAAGCCTTGATGAGTTGGCTGCGCAATTTTATTTTTATATCAACTCCTGTGAATGCCATTGGATGCGGAGTGCTGGTTATTCTATGTGAAATAATAAACATCGCCATAGGATAGTAACAATTAATTTTGAACTACACTACATGGCATACTTCTTGACGATAGGCATACTTCATTATATTCCAGATAAGCAATTGGAGCTTGTGTGACGAGGTGGAAGATTCACCATACGAGCGAGGGGCTTGTATGGCGATGATTATATACTACAGGTTGAACTGATGACTGATATGGACTACATAAAATATAACGATAAATTGCCAGATTAATAAAAACCCCACACGGGTCTGGAGTTGACAATAATCACGTCTCTCTAGTTATTAGATACGGCACATGGACTATTTATTTCCACACGGAGCGGGGTGACGAGAATTTATTCTCTGGAGTTATTATCTATACACGCTCCCCCGTAAACACCAGAATATATCACTATAAATATGTGGATGCTTTATAGGATTTATTGGTTACCTAACACGGCCCAATAAATTTCCAAACCCCTCCCCGTACAAAGAAGGTTATGGCGAAATTTTTCGAAATATTAAGGCGTTAGTGAAATATTTGAAGTGAAAACGAAGTTGAAATTAATGAATGAACTATATTTGAAATCATAGAATGAACTATATTTATATATAAATATAAATATAATTAAAAGGAATCGAAGCCGTGCAGTTCGCGTTTTGAAATCGTAATTTGAAACGATTATTACGAGAAATCCGACCATCGGATTTTCCCGAAACCGCAACCGCTGGGTTCGCCTTGGAAATATCTTTCCAACGGCACCAACCTTGTAAAAATCCAACGGTTGGATTGTCTGGAATGTTTAATTCAAATCTGAAGAAAAACAGCGCCGGAATCGTTTATATTTATATATAAATATAATTAAATTAAATCGAATAACGACGCTGCAGTTCGAATTTTGAAACCGTAACTTCAATGACTAGTGTGGAAGATCCGACCGTCGGATTTTCACGAAACTGGAACCGTTGGGTTCGCTTTGGGAATATCTTCCCACTGATATAGGCTTTGTAGAAATCCAACGGTTAGATTTTCCGATATGTGTAAAACAAATTAGGGGAAAAACAGCGCCAGTGCCACGGTACGACCTGAAACGTCGTTTAATTAAATATGGCCATTTTTAAAATAAATAAAAATGGCGAAAATTCGTTATAAAATATTATAAGCAACATAGATTGCAAATAAACCAATTGGGCCTGAATTGTTTGATATTTGATGGTTGTATGTGTTTGACACGAAAATAACACCAAAGAACTGAAATATGGATGTCGAATAATATAACCATGGAAAGAATTGATTTAAATTCTAATTACGTAAATTATTTGAAAAGGCCGAGCTAACCCTCATTTCAAATAATTGATCGAGCGATTCGAATTGGAAAATGCACAGACGATTCAAGACCGACGATCTTCGTATCGGTTGGATGGGCGCTGCTGAGGTTCCTGACCGGAGTAGCTACCGGGAAGGAACGGAAGTAGTAGCTGTCTGAACGTATGCGTTGATTGGACGGTTATACGAGGAATTTGACGCCTCCGGTTTCGTTCAGACCCAGAACGGACTTGTAAATGGACTGTGTGTCTGACATTGGATTTTGTTCTATACTGACTGATCTCTGTTAAATATATATCTGTTTGGCGGCGGAGAATTTATTCTTTTGCTTAACGCCCTTCTCTGAGAAGTACGAGCTCAGAGGTTATATATCGATGGAAATCAGTCGTATGGAGTGGACTGCCTATGTGGCATGCCAAGATGCTGTGATCAAGGCTTTTGTTGCAAAGCAAAGTCTTGTGGTTGATGATCAAAGCACGGCCTACGTGGCCTGGCTTTGTGTATAGCGTGGATTCGTGAGCCTCACACCCCGGTATGAGTTAAAAACGGGATACGGACTGCAGGGAGAGCACAGCGTTTCTTTCTAGCTATGGTGGTGTCAGTGACTTACCAGCCCTGACATTTATATCTATTTTTCACCTATGTGGTTGTTGGAATGCGAGGCGCCTCGATTATAGGTCTGTAAGGACCGGGAAACGTGTGTTCAGGAATACTAATCCTCAAACGTAAGAGAGGACCGGCCCTGAAGCATCCAGGGTTACCCAGAGTGTGCAGTCCTGAGGCATTTGCTAGAATGTCTCGAAGCGGAGAGGAGCTTGCCCCTTGCCTCGACTCATGACGGAAATCCAATTTCCAATACGAAATAACGGATTCGATTGTAGAACTAGTGTGGCGACATAGTATATGGTATCTATGCCACCTATGATTGATATTTATGATGCTATTCATTTTTGAAACATATATGCACTAGTAATAATATCAAATGGTTTTGCTTTACACGTATTAAGCTTATTTGGCCATTATAAGGTAAAACTCTATCCTCCGGCTTGCGTTGCATTGTATGATGGGACTTGAGTCTTATAACGGCATCATTCTTTTTAAAAGCATTGCGTTGTTTTAAAGAATTTACTTTGTTTTAAATGCACTAGTAATCACTGGAGTAAACCCGTTCCGCGAAAGTGGCGTGGTCCTATGATTTGCTTATTACTGTTGTTTAACTGTTAAATAGATTCCTCATACCAGTCCCTATGACTGACTCGTTGTTTGTTTCACTTAGCAAACGCGGGTGCCCTTGTTTCCACACGGGCAACCTAGTTCACAGGTGACAGGTTGTTTTTGGCTCTGCACTGTTGCATAGAGTGCATTTTGGCTCATGGCGAGGCTGACTTCACAGAGATGACTTTGACATTTTCCGCCATTATTGTACTTATATTATGATTCCGCCACAGGCGAAGCAGACTGCTTTACTTTCAGTATTTATTCTCGTATGTATATGTACCGCCTTCGGCAATGTAGACTGATAAACTTATTATGTCTCACTGCATGTATATATTCCGCCTCTGGCGATGATGACTGATCACTTCCCTTTTATTTACTAAGTTATATCCTACGATGTGCTATTCTGATGTTGTTACATGTTGTGATTCCGATGTCATATCCATGTAAAAATTTTCTATTTATTGTTTTTTCTATTTTCTGTCCTCTGCTATGATGATTGATGTGTTATATTCCAATGATTATCCTTAATACCGCCCCTCGGATTTTGGGATCGTCATAGTTGGTATCAAAGCTTTGGTTAACCTTAGTTCCGGGATCTAACACATTAAACACCTCGTCAGAATTGAATCCGTAGTGTTCTAAGGCGAGTAGCTCATTAGAGATAGGATTAGCAATGTCCTAGAATGAGCTAAGCAGATTAGCAAAATAATTTGATCAGTACATCATTACCTTTCCTTATGTTCCCCTGCTTTATCATATATGAAAATTATCAAATCTGTGAGCTTGACTCTTTTCTTGCTTATACAGTACTCTCTTTGATGGCTACACGAGCAGCAGCAGTTAGAGGAGGCCGTGGAGGCCGAGCAGGAGTAGCAGGAGGACGGGGGAATATCTCCGTAGTTGAGGAAGGCCCTATTATTCAGCCACCAGCACCCGAGGACTTTGAGCTAGACAGAGTAGCGAAGAGATATAGGAACCTAGGGGGAAAACCCTTTTCTGGTCTTGGCACAGTGACAGAGGCTATTGCTTGGTTGAAGACCTGTGAAAAGATTTTTGAAGGCATGGGATTGGGGACCAACAACAAAGCACGACTAGGTATTTGGCTCCTACAGGAAGAAGCAGAGTTGTGGTGGGATGCCATCACCTCAGAGGATGCAGCAGGTACTGTCAGGACCTGGGAGCAATTCAAGACCATGTTCAACGAGAAGTTTGTACCTGAGCAGGCCTTAGAGAGGATGCGAGAGCAGTTTGCTAATCTCCAGCAAGGAGATCTCTCTATCCAGGATTACCTCAATAAATTCACTCAGTTGTCGCGCTACGCTCCAGAGCTTATTATGACTAACAAAGCTAAGAACAAGAGGTTTATATTTGGGCTAAAGTGCAAGTACCATGACAGAGCCATGAGCAACATCAAACTCTCATTCTCAGAATTAGTAGAAATGGCTTGCAATTATGAAGATATGGATGAAAGACACGCCAACCAAGACCGCGCCGAAAGCCAAGCTGGAAATAAGCGCAAAGCTTCAGCAGATCAGCCAGAGTCTAGCATTACAGCGGCCGCTGCTCAGAAATCTGGAAAGATACCGAAAGGGAATTGCTACAACTACGGGAAGCCAGGACATTTTTCTAATGTGTGCAAAGCCCCGAAGAAGCCGAAGGCAAATCCAGACCACAGCTCAGCCGAATGCTACAACTGCCATAAGAAAGGGCACTATAGCAGGAATTGTCCTCTGAAGCAGAATGCACAAGTGGCTCATGTGTATGACGGGGAGACCCCGCCAGCTACCACCGATGGATCAGGTAAACCCGACGTCTTGGGAGGTACCCTTACCATTAAAAATATTCCTGTTTCTGTACTTTTTGATACTGGTGCATCACGTAGCTTCATTTCTAGTAACATTGTTCACAAGTTAAAATTGAACCCAAGGAAGCTTAAGGAACCAATTAAAGTTCAAAATCCGATAGGAGGGTCTACTATTCTCGGCTCATATTGTAATGTACCCGCCTCATATTCTTGTTATCGATTTCCTTCTAAAGTAATTGTCATGGACCTTTCCGAATTTGATATTATACTGGGGCTGGACTGGTTGACAAAATATAAGGCCGAAGTTAGATGTGCCGAGAGAATCGTTAAAGTCAAAACGAAGCATGGACCTATATATATACCATGTCACGGTTCTGAAATTAATAGAACAGAATTTTGGTCTTCTTTAGAAGTTACTCCCCCTTCATTAGAAAAGATACCGATCGTTAAAAACTATGCGGATGTGTTTGAAGAAGTAGAAAACTTACCGCCGTAAAGAGAAATTGAGTTTAGAATAGATCTAATTCCTAACGCCTGACCAGTAGTACATCCAATTAGAAGAATGGCCCCGAAAGAAAAAGAAGAGTTAGGTAGTCAAACTCGAGAATTGCTTTGGAAAGGTCTGATCAGACCGAGCTTTTCAGCTTGGGGAGCAGCAGTAGTATTTGTCCCAAAATCAAACGGTACCCTAAGACTTTGTGTTGATTACCGAGATCTCAACAAGCAGACACTGAAGAACAAATATCCCTTGCCACGTATAGATGATCTGTTAGATCAATTAAATGGGGCAACAGTATTCTCCAGGATGGACCTAGTTACAGGTTTCCATCAATTACGTATAGCCGAAGACTGTGTTCCTTTGATAGCCTTCAGGGGTCCCAATTTATTCTACGAATGGTTAGTAATGCCGTTCGGCTTGAGTAACGCTCCGGCATACTTCGTCGATCTTATGAACAGAGTGTTCCGAGGTGTATTTAATAAATTTGTTCTAGTCTTTATAGATGACATTTTAATCTACTCCAAGTCGGAAGGCGAACATGCAAAGCATTTAGAGCAAGTGTTGAAAATTCTAAGGAGAAATGTCTTGAAAGCTAAATTTTCTAAATGTGCCTTCTGGCAGGATGAAGTTAAGTTCTTAGGCCATGTCGTATCAAAAGAAGGGATTGCGGTAGATCCAAGCAAAATTACAGCGATTCAGAACTGGAAACAACCTACTACCCCCACAGAAGTTCGAAGTTTCCTTGGATTGGCTAGTTACTATCGAAAATTCGTTCAAGATTTTTCAAAGATATCTGGTGTATTGACAAAGCTTACAAAGAAGCATGAAAAATTCAAATGGACTCCCGAATGTGAAGAAGCTTTCCAGGAGCTGAAACTGAAGTTGATAAATGCTCCAGTATTGACAATTATAGAA
Source organism: Allium sativum (assembly GCA_030737875.1). Lineage (NCBI taxonomy): Eukaryota > Viridiplantae > Streptophyta > Magnoliopsida > Asparagales > Amaryllidaceae > Allium > Allium sativum. The sequence goes on from CM060924.1 coordinate 517,440,536, forward strand.
GGCAACCAAGACTTGACTGTATGGACAGACGCTTCTATTAGAGGGCTAGGTGCAGTATTAATGCAAAAAGGCGAAGTGGTCGCTTATGCCAGCCGTCAGCTGAAGCCGCATGAAAGAAACTATGCAACTCATGATCTTGAGTTATTAGCTATCGTGTTTGCTTTAAGAATCTGGAGGCATTATTTATTGGGCGAGAAGTTCGAACTATTCACCGATCATCAATCCTTGAAATATCTATTCACTCAGAAAGATCTAAACTTGAGACAACAGCGTTGGTTAGAATTCCTTGCAGCATACGATTTTGAGATTATATACACTCCAGGGAAAGCCAATGTTGTCGCAGATGCGCTCAGTAGAAAGAATGAAATCATCGCCAGTTTTGTCATCACGTCTTCATTAATCGACAGGATCTCGACCCTTCAGAAGGACGATGAATTTGTTCAAAGAATCAGTCGGAGAGTCAAGGGAGGTGAATCCACAAGTTTCCGACTCGATGACGAAGGAGTTCTTAGATTAAAGGGCAGAATTTGCATCCCAAATCTTCCAGAGCTTCGGAGAGAAATACTTGACGAGTGCCACAAGTCCAAACTAAGTATCCATCACGGTGTGAGCAAAATGTACAATGACATCAAGCGCACATTCTGGTGGAGATCGATGAAAAGAGATATTTCATTATATGTTAGCAGATGCTCCACTTGTCAGCTAGTTAAGAGTGACCAGCAGAAATTGGCTGGATTATTACAACCATTAGAAATTCCAGGATGTAAGTGGGAGAAAATTTCGATGGACTTTATTGATGGTTTGCCTCGAACTAAGAAAGGAAACAACAGTATATGGGTAATCGTAGATCGCTTCACGAAGACTGCCCATTTCATACCTGTCCGATCCAACAGGACGGCTCAAATTTTAGCACAGATTTACTTCAAAGAAATAGTTAAACTACATGGAGTGCCGCTCAATATAGTCAGTGATAGAGACCCCCTATTTACAAGCAAATTATGGGAAGCATTCCAGACAGAATTGGGAACCAAATTGAATCTAAGCACCGCTTATCACCCACAGACAGACGGCCAAACTGAGCGGGTGAATAGAATTCTAGAAGATTTACTGCGAGCTTGCGTTATCGATTTTGGAGGCTCATGGGAAGATCACTTACATTTACCCGAATTCTCTTATAACAATAGCTATCAAGCAAGTTTGGGAATGTCTCCATTTGAAGCGTTATACGGTAGACCGTGCAGATCTCCAGCATGTTAGGTAGAACCTGGCAATAGGCTTGTGTTAGGGCCCGATATGATTCGGGAAGCATCAGATAAAGTTGATTTCATTAAGAAGCGATTGAAAACCGCAAAAAGCCGACAGAAAAGTTATTCTGATGCGAGAAGAAGAGATTTATCATTTTCCGTTGGCGATTATGTTTATTTAAGAGTTTCTCTGATGCGAGGGGTAATCAGATTTGGCAAAACTGGGAAGTTGGCACCGAGATTTATTGGTCCCTTTCCTATACTTGAACGGATTGGAAATCTGGCATATAGAGTTTCATTACCAGATTGGTTGCCTGGTGTACATGATGTGTTCCACGTGTCTCAACTCAGAAAACATGTTCATGATCCGGATCTTGTTGTAGAAGAAGCAGCGCAACAGGATATAGACATAACTCCAGAATTAGCCCTCAGAAGAGAGCCATTAAAGATAGTTGGCAAAGAAACTAGAGAGCTAAGGAGCAAAAAGATTCATTTAGTCAAGGTGCAGTGGAGTAGTGATCCTAGAGACTGTACTTAGGAGACTGAGGAAAGTATTAAACAAGCCTAGCCCAAATGCAGAGTAGACATCTCTAACTAACTCCGGTGCAAGGTACCTTTACAATACTTTGCATTTACATTTTGTTTCCTACTATGTTGTTATTTCCTTTTCGAGGACGAAAAGTTTTAAGTGGGGGAGATTGTAATAACCCGGAAAATGTGAACCAATTTAAATTTTTTAAAATTGGTTATTACCAAAGAATTTGAATAATTGAAATAGCATATTTCAATAAAATTGAGAATTGGGTATAGTATGGCAGTTTGAAATTTTGAATACAAATTTTGTCTGACTGTACCGGGTGGAAAATATAACGGATTTTAGCGAAACTGAAAATATTTAAATCTGTTTATGAATAACTTTCTAACGAATATGAAAAATCGATCAAAAGTTATGGCCAAATGAATTTTCAGAAAGGTCGCTATATAGCATATATAGCCCTTGAAAATAGATATTTTGCATACGACCTCGGAATTCGACGAAACCACTTTTGTTGGGTCCGGGATGTCAAACTATTGCTATGTTTCAAATGTCATAATTTTTGAAGCTAGTATGTGAGCGGGGCAAAAGAAAATGTGATTGGTCAATTTCTTTTAAAACGGGTCGATCTAAAAATGGCCATTTTTCAAACGAGCTCAGAATTCGACGAAACTGGTTTTGTTGGGACCGTATCGTCAAAACAAAGCTAGATTTATTTTTCTGGAATTTTTCGATTCAGTTTGTGGCCCTGGCAAATTGAAATGTACGTTCAAATTGAATATAAAATGTTTCATACTTTAATTTGAAAAATAACTGACTGTAACAGTCGAATAGGCCGACAAAACATATCCCATTGTGTCCGGAATGGGGGCATTTAGCTAAGGGCGACAGTCGTTGGGTTGAAATTGGTGTACGTTGGCTAGAAGGGGTAATAAAGGAATTTAAAAATATAATATAATAGAAAATATCTCTATTTTCTCCCTCTCTTCAGAAAACACGATTAACCCATTTATCGAACGGCGGAAATCGTCGAAGCCTTCCCATTGATTTCGCCGCCGCCACAGCCAATATCGCCGCCACCTCCAGTTAACAATTCTGATCGCCTCCCTCCCCTCTTCAAATCAAAGCAAGCCTCGCCAGAAACCATCACCAATTCGCGTCGAATTTCCTCCAGGAAGTTCGCCTCTTTGAAGCGCCGCCGTGCCCTGCTGGTGCCGCCGAGTCTACCGCCACCACCATCGATCGGGAGCTGGTTCGTAGCCCTTCAACGTCGCAGGGTCTGATCGGAGCAACGAGGTATGGTTTGGATTTAAAATCAAAACCTAGTTTTGAAGGTTTAAAAACCCTTCTGCTTCGAAATTCTGAAATGAAAATAACACTTTTAAGTGTTGCAAAACTTTGAAAAATAATATCTTTTTCATTCGTTAACGAAATTCGATGAAACAGGAGACATCACGACTGCAAGGAGGTTCTCTACCACATAGAAGAAGCCGTGGATTTTTCTGATCTTCCTACGATTTTTAGCACTACAAAAACCAATGTGAGGAATCTAAACTAAATTGTGTGAATGGAATCGCATTGTATAAATTATATAAGCGAAGTGTAAATTATATACGCATTGTAATCACATTGTATAAATTATATAAGCGAAGTGTAAATTATATACACATTGTATACCTCATGTACATGTGTTGTATAAGTTATATTAGCGATGTATAAATTATACAAGCGTTGAATGAAACATATATGCTTTGAATTGTGATGAAATGCAAGTGAATTATAGAAATAATATATATATATATATATATATATATATATATATACACTACCCTCGTCCACAGACCATGGACGATATTTATTGCTTGTGATTGACGTGATATTATATGGTATGACGAATGGTTGGAAATAATTGTTTGTGGTTGATATTGTGGTTGAAATATACCTTTGTGGTTGAAAAATACCTTTGTGGTTGAAAAATACCCTCTTGTGGTTGAAACAAATTAGAATAGGATTGTTTAATTGAAAATAAAACATGCCGCCTGCGTGCGAACTAGATGCATGATCCCCATTGTCAAAAACCGCGAGGTTTTAAGGTAGAGCGAGGAGCCGTACTAGGGACGGTCCCGGTTTTAACTACCCTGCCGTTATGCTGCCGAAATTTTCTGAAGTATTCATGTGTTAGAATAATTTTCATTCGTTGAAATAAATTACATATGTTGAAACCAATATTCATGTGTTGAGTTGAAATTCATTCGTTGAATCGAAATTCATGTGTTGAATATTATTTGAATTTAAATAAATAGCTTTAACGATAAAAATCACATTTATATATATATATACAAACTATAGAGAATATTCATGTGTTGAGTTGAAATTCACTCGTTGAATCGAAATTCATGTGTTGAATATTATTTGAATTTAAATAAATAGCTTTAACGATAAAAATGACATTTCTATATATATACTAACTATAGAGAATATTCATGTGTTGAGTTGAAATTCATTCGTTGAATCGAAATTCATGTGTTGAATATTATTTGAATTTAAATAAATAGCTTTAACGATAAAAATCACATTTATATATATATACAAACTATAGAGAATATTCATGTGGTGAATTGAAATTCATTCGTTGAATTGAAATTCATGTGTTGAATGTTATCGTATTTTAAAATAAAATGGATAGACAATAAAAACTACATTTCTATTGTGAATATGAAGTGTTAAAAATATTCACGTGTTGAATAATATTTTTGATGATAAAAATATTTCTTTTATCATGTATACGCTTTGATAAAAATACACACGTGTAGAAATAAATAATAGTTTGCTAGAAATATTATTATTAGATTTGTTCTGCATATATATACATGTGTTGAACAGGGAAAATGGATTAGCTGTAGAGTAAAGAAATTATTTGCGTGCCCGACAAATAGGTAAGCCTTAATGAGTTGGCTGCGCAATTTTATTTTTATATCAACTCCTGTGAATGCCATTGGATGCGGAGTGCTGGTTATTCTGTGTGAAATAATAAACATTGCCATAGGATAGTAACAATTAATTTTGAACTACACTACATGGCATACTTCTTGACGATAGGCATACTTCATCATATTCCACATAAGCAATTGGAGCTTGTGTGACGAGGTGGAAGATTCACCATACGAGCGAGAGGCTTGTATGGCGATGATTATATACTACAGGTTGAACTGATGACTGATATGGTCTACATAAAATATAACGATAAATTGCCAGATTAATAAAAACCCCACATGGGTCTGGAGTTAACAATAATCACGTCTCTCTAGTTATTAGATACGGCACATGGACTATTTATTTCCACACGGAGCGGGGTGACGAGAATTTATTCTCTGGAGTTATTATCTATACACGCTCCCCCGTAAACACCAGAATATATCACTATAAATATGTGGATGCTTTATAGGATTAATTGGGTACCTAACACGGCCCAATAAATTTCCAAACCCCTCCCCATACAAAGGAGGTTATGGCGAAATTTTTCGAAATATTAAGGCGTTAGTGAAATATTTGAAGTGAAAACGAAGTTGAAATTAATGAATGAACTATATTTGAAATCATAGAATGAACTATATTTATATATAAATATAAATATAATTAAAAGGAATCGAAGCCGTGCAGTTCGCGTTTTGGAATCGTAATTTGAAACGATTAGTACGAGAAATCCGACCATCGGATTTTCCCGAAACCGCAACCGCTGGGTTCGCCTTGGAAATATCTTTCCAACGGCACCAACCTTGTAAAAATCCAACGGTTGGATTGTCTGGAATGTTTAATTCAAATCTGAAGAAAAACAGCTCCAGAATCGTTTATATTTATATATAAATATAAATATAATTAAATTAAATCGAATAACGACGCTGCAGTTCGAATTTTGAAACCGTAACTTCAAATGACTAGTGTGGAAGATCCGACCATCGTATTTTCATGAAACTGGAACCGTTGGGTTTGCTTTGGGAATATCTTCCCACTGATATAGGCTTTGTAGAAATCCAACGGTTAGATTTTCCTATATGTGTAAAACAAATTAGGGGAAAAACAGCGCCAGTGCCACGGTACGACCTGAAACGTCGTTTAATTAAATATGGCCATTTTTAAAATAAATAAAAATGGCGAAAAATTGTTATAAAATATTATAAGCAACATAGATTGCAAATAAACCAATTAGGCCTGAATTGTTTGATATTTGATGGTTGTATGTGTTTGACACAAAAATAACACCAAAGAACTGAAATATGGATGTCGAATAATATAACCATGGAAAGAATTGATTTAAATTCTAATTACGTAAATTATTTGAAAAGGCCGAGCTAACCCTCATTTCAAATAATTGATCGAGCGATTCGAATTGGAAAATGCACAGACGATTCAAGACCGACGATCTTCGTATCGGTTGGATGGGCGCTGCTGAGGTTCCTGACCGGAGTAGCTACCGGGAAGGAACGGAAGTAGTAGCCGTCTGAACGTATGCGTTGATTGGACGGTTATACGAGGAATGTGACGCCTCCGGTTTCGTTCAGACCCAGAACGGACTTGTAAATGGACTGTGTGTCTGACATTGGATTTTGTTCTATACTGATTGATCTCTGTTAAATATATATCTGTTTGGCGGCGGAGAATTTATTCTTTTGCTTAACGCCCTTCTCTGAGACGTACGAGCTCAGAGGTTATATATCGATGGAAATCAGTCGTACGGAGTGGACTGCCTATGTGGCATGCCAAGATGCTGTGATCAAGGTTTTTGTTTCAAAGCAAAGTCTTGTGGTTGATGATCAAAGCACGACCTACGTGGCCTGGCTTTGTGTATAGCGTGGATTCGCGAGCCTCACACCCCGGTATGAGTTAAAAACGGGATACAGACTGCAGGGAGAGCACGACGTTTCTTTCTAGCTATGGTGGTGTCAGTGACTTACCAGCCCTGACATTTATATCTATTTTTCACCTATGTGGTTGTTGGAATGCGAGGCGCCTCGATTATAGGTCTGTAAGGACCGGGAAACGTGTGTTCAGGAATACTAATCCTCAAACGTAAGAGAGGACCGGCCCTGAAGCATCCAGGGTTACCCAGAGTGTGTAGTCCTGAGGCATTTGCTAGAATGTCTCGAAGCGGAGAGGAGCTTGCCCCTTGCCTCGACTCATGACGGAAATCCAATTTCCAATACGAAATAACGGATTCGATTGTAGAACTAGTATGGCGACATAGTATATGGTAGCTATGCCACCTATGATCGATATTTATGATGCTATTCATTTTTGAAACATATATGCACTAGTAATAATATCAAATGGTTTCGCTTTACACGTATTAAGCTTATTTGGCCATTATAAGGTAAAACTCTATCCTTCGGCTTGCGTTGCATTGTATGATGGGACTTGAGTCTTATAATGGCATCATTCTTTTTAAAAGCATTGCGTTGTTTTAAAGAATTTACTTTGTTTTAAATGCACTAGCAATCACTGGAGTAAACCCGTTCCGCGAAAGTGGCGTGGTCCTATGATTTGCTTATTACTGTTGTTTAACTGTTAAATAGATTCCTCATACCAGTCCCCATGACTGACTCGTTGTTTGTTTCACTTTGCAAACGCGGGTGCCCATATTTCCACACGAGCAGCCTAGTTAACAGGTGACAGGTTGTTTTTGGCTCTGCACTGTTGCATAGAGTGCATTTTGGCTCATGGCGAGGCTGACTTCACAGAGATGACTTTGACATTTTCCGCCATTATTGTACTTATGTTATGATTCCGCCACAGGCGATGCAGACTGCTTTACTTTCAGTGTTTATTCTCGTATGTATATGTACCGCCTTCGGCAATGTGGACTGATACCCTTATTATGTCTCACTGCATGTATATATTCCGCCTTTGGCGATGATGACTGATCACTTCCCTTTTATTTACTAAGTTATATCCTACGCTGTGCTATTCTGATGTTGTTACATGTTGTGATTCCGCTGTCATATCCATGTAAAATTATTCTATTTATTGTTTTTGCTATTATCTGTCCTCTGCTATGATGATTGATGTGTTATATTCCAATGATTATCCTTAATACTGCCCCTCGGATTTTGGGATCGTCACAGTAAGCGGAGCTAATATCCGTGCAAACTCCTTAATAAACCTTTTGTTATAACCTGCTAACCCCAAGAAACTCCTAACCTCTGTTCTTAGGAACTTTCCAATTTTGTACCACGACAACTTTAGAGGGGTCCACCTCTATTCTATCCTTGAAGACAACATTCTCTATGGACCTTATTTCCTTTCTCCAGAAATGATAATTAGAAAATTTAGCTTTAAGATGATGCGATCTGAGAGTGCGTAGAACCTATTCTAAGTGCACTACTTGTTCTTCCTCGCTCCTCGAGAAAACCAGAATGTCATCCATGAAAACCACAACGAACTTGTTCATGTACTGCCTGAACACCCAACTCATCAAGTCCACAAAGTACGTGGGTGCATTGGTAAGCCTAAAAGGCATGATCAGCCACTCAAAGAAACTGTCTGGAATCTAGAAAGCAGTCTTGTCTATACTGTCATCTTCTACCCTTAGCTGATGAAATCATGTGGCTAGATCTAACTGTGAGAAAACCGAAGCGCCCACTGGCTAGTTAAACAAGTCATCGATCCTCGGAAGAGGGTGCCTATTCTTCTTTGTGAGTTTATTCAGCTCCCTATAGTCCATGCATAGATGGAGAGAGCCGTCTGCCTTGGTCGCAAAGACGACTGGAGCTCCCCACTTAGAAATGCTTCGTCTAATGAACCATTCTCGAATAGCTTACCTACTTGCTTTTTAAGCTTCCTCCTCTCCATAGGAGCCATGTAGCACATTGGTAAAGCTACTGGTTTTTCATTCTCCATTAAGTAAATCCGGAAATCTATCTCTTGTCTAGGAGGTAATCCTCTAACCTCATCGACCACGTCCGAAAAATCTCTGACTATGAGTACTGATATAATATCGCCAACAGAAGCGTCAAGAGAATCTAGGAAACTAAGCCTAACGGACCTTTGTGGGTCACAAGAAATTTCAAGAGTTCTCCCATGGCACATCAGAAGCCTAACAACTACCCTCTCACAATCTAGAATAGCACCATACATGGCTAGCCAATCCCGTCCTAGAATAAGCCCGTAACTCATAAAGCCAAGATATGTGTCACACTCATACTCGATGCTCATTATAGAAATTCTCAAACCCCTACATATCATAGAGAAATGACTCGTACCTCCTGTAGGGTTTGAGACCACAACAGGATCAGAAATTATACCAATGTCTAGGTGTAGACTATCCACCACAGAATTGGATATGAATGAATGGAAAGTACCATAATCAAAGAGAGTCCTAATAGGAGAGCCAAAAGGATAAATCAAACCTTTGACGGTGACTTTCCTACCTTGGTCCGGTCCGCCAGCCAGAGCTGCCTCTAGAGCATGAACTTGTCCTCTAGATGATCCCGCCTTCTGACCTTGCTTGTTAGGGAAATGTTGGGTGAAATGCCTAATTTGTCCACAAATGAAACAAGCATTCTTCGCCTTTCTACAGTCCCTAACAAAGTGCCTAAATTCCCACATTCATGGCACTTAACCTTTGTCTTGATTTGTGCCTTATCAGGTTTTCCTCCCATCTTTGGTATACCCTTTTTGGGTCACCACTTCTTATCGGTCTTGGGTTTGTCGTCTTTAGTCTTAACTTCTTTCTTCTCCGCTTTCCCGTCCTCATGTATCAAATCCATGTCCTCCACTAGCCTCCCGAAAGTCACTCCCATCGAGATGTGTGTCAATGCTAGTCCTTGTGGAGGTTGAATTAACCCTTTTACGAATCTTGAAGCCTTCTTATAAGGAGTGTTTACCGAATCCAAATCAAATCTTGCCAATTGTTTAAAACTACTAACATATTCCTTCACTGTCATACTTCCTTGTTTTAAACTCAAGAATATATCCATTTGCATTCCTTCCTCATCCTGTGACAAGAACTTCATCTCAAATCTATTCTGAAACTCATCCCAAGTGGACACCGCCTGTCCTGGCTGTATCACCTCCCACCAATAAGATGCCTCCTCTTTCGGTTGCCAAGCGGCTAACTAAATATTTCTCATAACATCTAGCTCCAAGAATCAAATACATTTTCTATCTATATAAGCAATTGTGTGCCTCCGCGAAACTCTCAGTACCACGAAACGGCTTGCCTCACACAGAAATCCTTACAAAGCTTAGAGAAGTTGACTTCAGGATTGGGTGGAACTACTATGACTACAGTTGGTGGTGGGACATTACCTTGCACTTCAGCAGGTGTCGTAGCCTCTACGTATCTACGGAACCATGTTGGAATGGGAATGCCCTTGGGGATATTAGGAGCTCCAGACATGCTGATAAAGAGAAGAAATAAGGATTCGAAAAGAGATCGAAGGAATATTTTAAATGAATTGAGGGGATATATTTAAAAAAATAGGTTTTACTTGAAAATACTTTGCTTTGAAAATACTTTTTCGAAATCTTTTCCTCTGACCTTGTAACCTTAGGATCTGATACAAAATGTGACACCCCACGTCCCTTAATGTCACTTATTTGAGGGTGCATTAAGTTCTGTGAAGCGCAATAATAATACAGAGAATAATTTCAAAAGACAGAATATGAAATGCAGCGGAAAATTTTCAAACTTTATTTATTCAAACCAAGTACAACATTTCAGTTTTCAAATATCAAATAAAAGATAATCATAACCATCTGTCTCATGGAAATATGAATCATCCTATTACAAGTACAAAACCATAAAAATTATATCCCTCATGAGTCATAACAATAAACATAGAAAATAAACTGAAACAATACATCGAGAGAGGAATAATCCAAGTCCAAGCTGAAAAGAATCACGGTCATCGCTGTAATCCACCTTCCTGAGAACTTAGGGAAAGGAAGAGAGAGGGAAAAAACAAATACATTAGACATAAAGTCTGCCGAGTTCCAGCAATTTTTATCATAAGCAGAAGATAAGAAGTATCAATACAGGTAAATGGTACTGGACAAGAAATGCAGTCAAATACACAAGTATGACATAAACGAGATAAGGAAAGATCGAGTAGTAATATATATCATTCATATCCCAAGAACAAGTCCCTATACCAACTATTAGAATATCAGGATTTGGTTTTACCTTAATTACTATCCAATGATCAGCTACCTACAAATACGAATAACCAGTGCCAGCCATGACACTTGTGGATATCTGTCCGAAACCTGTCAACTTTAAAGACACAGCCCTATATGTTGGTGTAACAGCATCTTATCTTCCCTTATCGGACCAATGCACGCTCATGAATCCACCGGAACACGCCTGTACCCACCTCCAAGATTTGGACCTCTGACGATCCAGATATGTAACACCCCACGTCCATTAATGTCACTCACTAAGGGAATGCATTAACTTTCATGGAGTATTATAAGAGTGTAGAACAGAATATGACAAGACAGATATATAAAATAGTACTTAAGAAAATTCAAAATTTATTCATTGCAGCAGAAAAGCAAAACATGTTTGATTACAACATCAAAACCACATACTAGAGTCAAGTACATAAATATCCATCTTGAACAAACTTATTATCAGAGTACATAAAAGTAAAATCATAATCCCACTCCAAATAGCCATAATGAAAAAGAGATAAAGCCGAGCATTATTTTCAACACTTCCAAGTACTTCAAGAGGAAAGAAATCCAAGTCAAGCTCCACTAGTCCCACCCTGAGCACCTGAGTGGGGAGGGGAAAAGGAAAGAAAAGAGGCGAAACAAAACAGCTCAGACATAAAGTCTGGTGAGTCCAGTGACTTTAACTATATAATTAGTAAAGTAACAGGATAAGGACATAAACTGGATATAAGAAATGACTGTAACATAAGCAAGTATGACAAGGTAAACAAGATGAATAGGATATAACTTTGATTGCGCTTCTAATCACTATAAGACAATTCCTACACTGCACCAATGCTAATTACACCGTCCCATTACTAGACCCATACTGAAAGTTGATTCCTCTTACTAATCATAATAATAATAATGGTAGTTTCGTGTACTCCTAGCTGCTGTCATAGGTGTCGCCTGCTCCTATCTCCACTAGTTGTATCCACTGCCCTCCCCATTTGATCGGTTCCCTAACTCGTAGATACCCATGTTGGTCCCACAGTAAGGTGTATCACTCCCTAAAGTGGAAACCTGATACTACTAAAAATGCACGGATTATACCTACACAATGCAACAATGTCTTACCTACATGGCCAGACCCATGCACGTACATGACTTCGTTGGACTTGCATTGCCACCGCTAACTCTTTATTGACCTCTTACAATTAAACCCAATAAGCGTGTCTCGTCCTCGACCTAGTTCGAGCTCACATAGATACATAACGGATTACTGGTTGAAAAGGGTCTACACACTTGACACAAGCTTCCCTCTTAAGCTTATTCCCCACTAGGAATTCCCACTTAACCCCTTCTTATTTCCATGTCTTCTTACATGTTTCACCATGGTGAAGTGCTTCAAATTATATTTCACATGTCACCCATGTCACCCACTTAACCCCCATGTCTTACTACATGTCTTATCATGGTTAAGCGTTTATTAATTCATTATAACCGTAATCTTGCAGGACCTCCCACATTGGATTGTCGTCTTGCGGTTGCTGGATATGCCGGGCGGTTATGGGCAGTCTTATACTACAATCTGAATCTAACCTCATGTCTTTGCATTATTGTGTACCTAGTTCCTGCCTTTGACTTCTCACATTATATCACAAAATTGTAGTTGCTGGATGTGCAGGGCGGTTTCAGGTAGTCTTATACCGCAATTCGAATCTGACCTCGTGTCTTAAACGTTCATTATCACTTTCTCAATTCATGTCCCCAATTTCAAATATTGGATTATAATATATACCCATAATTTCCAATCTAAATTATGTTCTTCATTTTAATCTAAATTTATGTCCATAATCTCATGTAAACAAATTGTACCAATTCATGCCCCAAATCAATTTCATGATTTCAAGTCTTTTTATGCCCAACTGCACATTATTCAATAATTTCCCCAAACTTTTCCTACAACATTCCCACGTCATTCGTACGTATAATAATATGTTAGGCTCACAGTTAGCCTAATCTCATAAAAAGGAAAAGAAGAGAAGAAGAGAACCACGACATCAAATTGGCATAAAAATAAGCATAAGAAATATGAACTGGCATAGAATAATAAAATAGATCTAATTAGGTATATGAACTGGCATAGAGCAACAAAATAGATCTAATTAGCATATGGAACAAAAACTAACATATGACAATAAGATAAATCCAATCAGCATTTGGAAAATAAACTGGCATAAAACAATAAGATAGATACAATTTAGCATTTGGAACATAAACTGGCATAAAACAATAAGATAGATCCAATAAGGCATATGGAACATGAACTTTAGGTATGAATCTAAAAGTTAAGAATTCACCAAACATAATATGATTCATCTTACAGGCATGTTCATATAGTCCAATTCACAAACTTATCACAATTACTTTTAATTAATTATAAGTGAAAGTAACGTGGACTCACAGTGGTAGAAGAGAAAATAGATCTGAATTATGCATTCTAAATTTGATTAGCTAAACCGTTGTTGTAGAATTTGATTCTTATCTTCCAATATGAATACTCTATTCCGATTTGCTTTTATGTAGAAGAAAGACTAGTTTAGGTTGTGGCAGCATGGAGGCGTATGAATTAGTGTAATGAAATCAGGGTTAGGTCTAGGTGTGTTTATATAGGTGTATTATGTGAATTAGGGCCTTTAGATTAGGTTAGGATCCATCTAAACCATCCAAACCAGAAAAACACATCACCCAGCCAATCAGAGAACGCCGCATAGGCCCTAATTCTCCAAAATTCGTCACTGCCCAGATCTGGCCGATGGGTCGACCCCTACAGAGGGGTCGACACCTATGTCGACACCACTATAGGGGGGTCGACACCTATGTTGACTCCACTAGGGGGGTCGACACCCTAGAGCGTGATAATTCCCGCCCATCCCGCTTCTTGCTGATTTGAATTTTGAATTTGATTTTAGTTATTATTTTAATACTGGTTTAACTGAAATCTTCTAAGCTCCATAACTTCTTCATACTGTATCTATTTTACGCAAATTCGGAATCTATCTCAAGAAGAATTCCGAGACGAACACAATGGCGTAACCCGTTTCCCTTAATTCTTCTTATAAAAATTAAGTATTCTTTAATTTTTCGATTTTAATATTATAAAATTACGGGGTGTTACATTCTCCCCTCCTTAAAGGATTTTGTCCCTGAAATCTTCAAGTTAAGAAGAATGTATCCTACCATACAAACATCCATCTACTCATCCATCATCCACAAGCATCCATTTTCCTTAAAAGATTTCTAATGCTATATGAACATTTGCAAAAGTGTGTGTATATGTTACTTATCTAATGCAAAGATCAGGCGGTCTACTGATTCATTTGACCTCCTTAATGCAAAATATGATCGTGCCATGCGTCCTTTATGCATGCAATTATCCCTAATGCACTTTATAACTTATATATGAGTGCACAATCATTTACTCAAATGCAACATCCACATGATATCACATTAAATTTCAGTCAATAAACAAATATATGCAATATGCAATATGAAAGTGACTGAGCCAATCTTAATGCCTAAAGTGTGTGTTAATGCATCCACGAGTAACCACTAGCAACCACTTGCATCCACTAAACATAACATGTTTCAAACACATGTTTACAATCATAAGATTTTCTACTAAAGATCGAAGATATAACTGAGAGGATACACTAAACGATAGAAAAAGTATAAACAAAGCTGTAGAAAAAGGAGAAGTTAAGAACATACCCTCAAAAAGAAAAGGGTACGACGCGCGTATCTTGTCTTCAGTCTCCCAAGTCGCGTCTCCTTGATAATCTCCTCATTGGACTTTAACCAACTCGACCTCTCGGTTGCGTAATTTCTTGACCTCCGGTCCAAGGATGCATGTAGAAGCTCGTCTGATCGTGGCATCTCGCTCCACATCCACTTCTCTAAGCATGCTCGGCTCTACTACTTCCGCGGTATTATGTAAACACTTCCGTAAATGCGACACATGAAATATGTCATGAACACCACCAAGCTTCTTAGGCAACTTCACTCTATAGGCCGTCTGTCCAATTCTTTCAATAATGGGGAATGGCCCTACGAAACTTGGTGCCAATTTCCCTACAGACTCAAAACGAACTACATTCCTCAACAGTGATACTTTAATAAAGACCATGTCTCCAACACTGAATTCAAAACCGGTCCTTCTCTTATTAGCATATGACTTTTTCTAGTCCTGTGCCGTCTTCATGCGTCTTCGAATCAAGTTTATCTTCTCTGAAGTTTCCCTTATCATCTGGGGCCCAGCAAAATCTTATCCATAGATTCCCACCAACAAGTAGGTGATCGACAAAGTCGTCCATATAGAGCTTCAAAAGGTGCTATGCCAATACTGGTCTGATAGCTGTTGTTGTAGGCGAACACTACTAATGGAAGATGTTCCTCCCATGTTCCTCCAAAGTCCAAGATGCATAACCTCAAAAGATCTTCTAGAATCCAATTCACTCTTTCTGTCTGGCCATCCGTCTAAGGGTGATAAGCAGTACTCAAACACAATTGCGATCCTACCACCTCTTGCAAGCTCTTCCAAAACTCACTAGTGAAAATGGGATCTCGATCGCTCATAATACTATAAGGTATGCCATGTAGACAAACTATCTCTCGGAGATAAACAAATGCTAACCATGCAGCTGTTCTTTTACTCTTAACGGGAATGAAATGGGCGCTCTTGGTAAGTCTATTCACTACTACCCAAATCCCCGTATTACCCTTCCTTGACCTCAGCAACCCATCGACGAAATCCATGGAAATACTTTCCCATTTCCACTGTGGAACCTCTAAAGGGTGAAGCAAACCACCATGCTTCTTTCGCTCAGCCTTGACTTGCTGGCACACTAAGCATCTAAAAACGAACTCAGCCACATCCTTCTTCATTCCGGCCCAAAAAAACTCGCTTCATGTCCCTATACATCTTGTCTCCACCGGGATGTATGGTTAGTTTAGAACAATGTTCTTCTTCAAGGATTGTCTTTCTCAAACACTCGTCTCGAGGTACGCAAAGTCTCCCATCCCTACGCAACCAACCTTTGTCATCGATAGTATACCTACTAAGATGGCTTGAAGACTCCCCTCTGATGAGATGGTCTACTATCTCTATCAACTGTGGGTCATCTCGCTGTGCAGCACCTATCTGTCCCAAAAGCGTAGGTCGTACCTCTAACGATGCCAACAAACCGGGTACATAATCAATAGAGGGTCTAAAGTCAAAGGTAGAAATATACTCTAAGCTCTGCCGCTCGACAAACAAAGGACTCAAAGTCAACTCTTTCTACTCGAGTCGTCCGCTACAACGTTACCCTTGCTAGGGGTATATGCAATCTCAAAATCGTAGGATGCTAAGAACTTCATCCACCTCTGTTGCCTTAAGTTTAGATCTTTTCGAGAGAACAAGTATTTAAGCGACTTATGGTCTTTATACAACTCAAACCTCTCTCCAAGCAAATAGTGACGCCAAGACTTAAGCGTAAAAACTATGGCCGCTAACTCCAAATCGTGGGTAGGGTAATTCTTCTCATGGACCTTCAACTGTCTTCCACCATAGCATATCACCCTTCCCTCTTGCATCAAAACTGCGCCAAGCCCTGTCCCGCAAGCATTGGTATACACTATGAACGGTTTACTCCCATCTGGCAAAACTAAAACTGGAGCTGTCATCAATGCCCTATTTAAACGTTGGAACGCATCGTCACAGTCAACATCCCAAGAAAAGGTAAAATTCTTTTTCGTCATCCGTGTAAGTGGGGTTGATATCTTAGCAAAGTCCGTGATGAACTTTCTGTAATAGCCTGCTAAACCAAGAAAACTTCTTATTTCTGTTGCATTCTTAGGAATCTTCCAATCTTGGATTGCCACTACCTTCGCGGGATCAATAGTTATCCCTTCCTTAGAGACCACGTGCCCTAAGAACCTCACTTCATTCCTCCAAAAATGACATTTGGAGAACTTAGCATTGAGTTGATGTGCTTGAAGGGTCTCTAATACTTCCCTAAGATGTAGGGCATGCTCTTCCTTGCTCCTAGAGAATATCAAATATCATCCACAATGACCACCATGAACTTGTTTAGAAACTCCCTAAACACCCTAACACCCCACTCATCAGGTCTACAAAATATGCGGGTGCATTTGTCAAACCAAAAGGTATGACTAGCCATTCAAAGAAACCGTCGGGAGTCCAAAAAGCAGTCTTAACTATACTATCCTCAGCTACCCTCAACTGATGAAATCCTGTTGCTAAGTCGAACTACGAGAAAACAGAAGCACCAAACAAATGATTGAACAAATCATCTATCCTCGACAATGGGTGTCTATTTTTCTTCGTGAGTTTATTTAGCTCCCTATTGTAGCGACCCGAACTTCCCCGGTCTCTAAGGAGATGAGAAAGAACGAATTACTGTGAGGATAGGACAAATTAGAACGCAGACAGAAGAACATTTCATTGCTATTACAACAATCCCATCAGATACAAGAATATACAGAGTATGAATGAATAAATTACATTCGATAAATATCAGAGATTACAATAAATTACATAGCAGCGGAAAATAATACAAAGCACAACTGAAGGTGATATACAGATACAGAGCTTTCCGGATATCATTCCAGCTGTAAATCAGGATCCTGTGAATATAAATCTACAAAACCAAAACTACTAGCTGCCTGTGTCGAAAATAAGGGCACCCAGAGTTTAGGTTAAAACAATAAACTCCAGGTCAGTCATGTGACTGGTGTGAGAACTAAAACAGTTATTTAAATCTTTACTTTAAAAGAGAGTAATTCAAGGGACCACGCCATATAACATGGAACGGGTTTCCTCCCAAGAATACTAGTGCATAGAAAAGACAACGCAATGCTTTTCCGAAAAATGAAGCTATTATAAGACCCAGGTCCCATCACACAATGCAACGCAAGCCGAAGGATAGGGTTTTCCCTTATAATAGCCAAACATGCTTGGTACGTTTAAAACAAATCATTTGATACTTATATAAGTGTATAGTGTCAAAACAATTTCAATCATAAATATCAATCATAGGCGGCATGGGTACCATCTATCATGTCGCCATACTAGGCTCTGCAAATAAAACCGAAATATCTCGTATTGGAAATTGGATTTCCGTCATGAGTCGAGGCAAGGGGCAAGCTCCTCTCCGCTTCGAGACACTCTAGCAAATGCCTTGGGACTACGCACTCTGGGCAACCCCTGGATGCTTCAGGGCCGGTCCTCTCTTACGTTTGAGGATTAGTATTCCTGAACACACGTTTCCCGGTCCTTACAGACCTAAAATCGAGGCGCCTCATCCAACAACCACATAGGTGAAAAGTATATAAATGTCATGGCTGGTAAGTCACTGACACCACCAAAGCAAGAAAGAAACGTCGTGCTCTCCCTACAGTCCTTATCCCATTTTTAACTCATACCGAGGTGTGAGGCTCGCGAATTCACGTTATACACAAAGCTTCCACGTAGGCCGTGCTTTGATCATCAACCACAAGACTTTGCTTTTCAATAGAAGCCTTGATCCATGCAACTCAGCATGCCACACAGGCAATTCATGCCATGCGATTGATATCTATCGATATATAACCTCTAAGCTCGTACGTCTCAGAGAAGGGCGTTAAGCAAGAGAATAAATTCTCCGCCGCTAAACAGATATATATTTAACAGAAATCAATCAACACAGAATAAAATCCAATGTCAGACACACAATCCATTTACAAGTTCGTTCTGGGTCTGAACGAAACCGGAGGCACTTTCCTCGCATATCCATCGATCTCCAAGTACGTCTATACGACCACCAATTGATTCCCTCATCTTGGGTGTACAGCCCAATCAAGATCATCAGTAATAACCCAAACGATGTGAAGACTTCTGGTCTTCGACCACCGTCTTCATCTTCGACTTATCGTCGAATCGGTTGTTCAGAATGGGTATAAACCCGACCTTTCCGAACAACCTACGTATATTAAAACAAATGTTACACAAACACAACATACGCCTCATTCCAATTCATTAGTCACTAACCGCAAATTAGCAAGAGGACAATTTCCCAAATATTAACCCCGAAGGCCGAAACCAACATCAGATCAATATCTAGGAAACCATTAATCTTAACTAACCTGCAGCTAGTTTCTAAATTTCATATTCTTAGGGAAAGGTTCCCATTAATTTTATCCAAGATAAATTCTTTAAAATTTATTCTTTAATCTTCCAGTGGATGTCATATCAAACCAGATTATAGTTTTCCAAACTAGTCGAGATTAGCGAACCACTCCAAAGTAATTATTTATTTTATTTCCCAATCCCAACCTATTCATCCGATGAAGAAAAACTGGTAATACTCCATATCTAATACCACGGTATTATCGGTAAAATTAATTACCATTTCACGTTCAAATCTAATTAAAGATTTAACTATCGCTTTGGAGCAAAACTGGTAATACTCCATTCTCGCTCATTTGCCAAATTTGATAATTTAAATTATCAATTCACATTTCAATCTAATTGCAGATTCATTAAAACTCCTTTTACTGGGTTAAAGAACTAGTGTCATTTAAAACACAGTTCACGACAAACCCAAATTACATTCTATTTATTATCGGGTTAAAGAACAAGTGTTATTTAAAACACTGTTCACGATAAACCCGCAAATCACTTCTAATTTAATTTCAATCAAATATATTAGAAATTCCGATTATTTAAAACCCCTTTTTAAATCCAATTTATTTATTTAAAAATAGTTGGGTTTTAATTTTAGTTCAAAACTAGTTCATTTCGATAAAAATCTATTTTTATCTTTTCAAATATGGAGTTTTTCATCCCAATTTTTCCCAAATCATTTCTTATGATTTTACACAAATTATTACTATTTTTAATAATTTTATCGAGGCCCGTACAGTCGATTTCCATCAACGACCATTGAACTGCACTTACAACGACCTTTTCCAAATTTGAATTGGACTTATCTCCAAATCCAACCATTAGATTTTGAATTTCTAATATTCGTTAGAAAGCTCTTTTCGATACGAACCCAACGGTTCCGGTTTTAGGAGAATCCGACGGTCGGATCTCCCGTAATGTCTGTTCGAAATCAATGGTCGAAATTTATGAACTGCCGCGGCGCGGCGCTTTCTATTCAGGCCATTATATTATATATATAATATATATAATATATATTTCGTCGATTCCTATTTAAAACGAATTTTATAAATAGTTTTAAATTCGTTCAAAAACATTTCAATTTCCATTTCCCATTTCAAATCAAAATTGAATTTTTCCTTATAAATTCGTTTCAAATTCATTTCAATTTAATACAAATTTCAATTCAATTTGAATTCATTTCAAATTTATTTTTCTTCTATTTCAATTCGTTTTCAACTCAATTTGAATTCATTTTCTATTCGAATTCATTTTATATTCAATTCAATTCGAATTCGAATTCGTTTTATATTCAATTGAATTCGAATTTGTTTTCTATTCAATTCAAATTCGTTTTCAATTCAAATCAAATCAAATTCGTTTTCTATTCAATTCAAATCCGTTTTCAATTCAAATCAAATTCAATTTCTATTCAATTCAAATTCAAATTCAATTCAATTCAAATCAAATTCGTTTTCTATTCAATTCAAATCTGTTTTCAATTCAATTCAAATCAAATTCGTTTTCTATTCAATTCAAATTCGTTTTCAATTCAATTCAAATCAAATTCGTTTTCTATTCAATTCAAATTCGTTTTTTTTATCTCTTTTCAAAATTCATTATAAAACGAATGTAATCGATATAAATGTCGTTCGCGGCAAAATGGCGCATCTCTAATCAACACGGCTTTATATATTTCAATAATTCCATTATTCTATTCAACAAATGAATATTTATTCTATTCAATACATGAATCTATATTTTTGTCAACACATGACTAATCTCAACGAATGAGTACTGTCCACGTGTGACTATTTTTGTTATTTAATATATTTTATAAAAAT
Organism: Allium sativum; assembly: GCA_030737875.1. NCBI lineage: Eukaryota > Viridiplantae > Streptophyta > Magnoliopsida > Asparagales > Amaryllidaceae > Allium > Allium sativum. The sequence continues at coordinate 517,461,518 of CM060924.1, forward strand.
TATGGTATCTATCGTTTGATTTCAAATCAGACTTCAACCGTAAATTAGTAAGAGAACGATTCCCTAAATATTAACCCCGAAGGCCGAAACCAACATCAGATCAATATCCAGGAGACCACTCATCTTATCTATTTTCCGGTTAGTTTCTAATTTCATATATGATAAAGATGTAAATTTTATTGTTAAAATACTTCGTTCAACACATGACTAACCTCAACGGATGAGTACGGTCAACACATGAACCTTTATTTTATAATGATAAAGATGTAAATTTTATTGTTAAAATATTTCGTTCAACACATGACTAATCTCAACGGATGAGTACTGTCAACACATGAACCTTTATTTTACCGATTGGAATGAGGCCCAATCAATTACCATATAAAGTTAATTATATGGATTCCATACAACACATGTATATAATAGCAACGATAAATAATCAACCATCATCCAAAGTGCACTACACTGTATAAGCATCAAATATAGATATCTAACGCTTATAACAGCATGTCGATCCATCGATCGACATATAACTAATTACTGGGATTAGTGTATGCCGTATTTTATCCCAATACCCGTGTGGGGTTTCAAACAATCAAACACAGATTTTATTTGTCCAGTTGGGCGATGTGTAAAATTTATCATCCCAATCAATGTCCTTCAAATAGGTGTACATAAACAAACCGTCCGGTTTGTAAATGAATATTTATTTATTCACGTTCACGTTAAAAATTATATTTTCAACGATCAAATTATTTTATTCAACCTATGAATATTCTATTCGGTTCATTTATTAAATAAAATGATATCTTCATTTTTCTAACTTATTTTAGAAAATTTCGGCGGCATAACGGCACGATACTAGAAATGGGACAAGGCCTAGCCTTATCCCCGGTCTAGTGATGGCCCATGCCATACACATATCAATCAAATTCATTTCAATTCACCAAACAACCAAATTCAAATCAAATAATCTAACGAATCTATGCAACCAAACAAACAAGTCCATGGTCTGTGGACAGTGGTGTCGGGTTCTACTAAACACCGTCTGCATCCTAGTATATATATTTTTAACTAGAAAACGAGATTGAAGAGTGAGAAATTCTCACCCAAGCTAATCCAATATCACGACTCTTCTATTGTAGGAAATCATCACTGTTCTCGCCTTTTGTCACTTTCGCTACCCGTAGTCACTACATATACAAAAATCACATTTTTATTTAACTTCATATATTTACAACGCTTCATTCTATATAAAAAATTTATTTTTATATTTCTACTTCTTATATAAAGATCGAATTTTTATTGTCTATATAATATAAAAATCGTATTTTTATAATCTCTGCTATATAAATAAAAATTCTATTTTTACACCGCTACTATATAGATAAAAATTCTATTTTTATAACGGTGTTCATATAATAAAGATTATATTTTTATATCGTTCTTTTCATATTCTAAAAATATTAACTTCTCTATTTTCAAAATATAATCTTTTCTCCTTTCAAAATATAATCTTCATAAAATTAAAAATCACGTCTAAATTTAGTTTTAATATCACATCTCATTTTCAGTTTTAAATCAAAGAAAAATCCGTTTTAAATCTCTATAAAAGTTCGGTTTTTATCAACTAAAAATTCAGTTTTAATCATCATAAAAATTCAGTTTTAATCAACATAAAAATTCAGTTTTAATCAACATAAAAATTCAGTTTTAATCTCATTAAAAATCTAAATACTTACAGGAGGGGATTTTGATCTGCTGACGTGGCGGCGGGGTCACTGATGGTGGCGGAGTGGTCTGGAGGGGGTACGGTGGCGGATCTGGTTGGCTTCAGGGTGGCTGCATCCTCCCTGCTCGAGTTGGGGGAAGTCTTGCGTGCGTCGGAGGGGGGCATCTGAGGCGAGGGGGGATGCGGTGGAGGCGGTGGTCGGTTAGGAGGGTACGGCGCAGTTTCTGGTGGGGTTTGGGGGTTCGAGGTTGGGGAGAGGGAGAAGGACGAGCGGAGGAGATAGGGGGGTTCGGTGGTGGTCGGCGCCACCTGGGGGGGGGGGGGGCGTCGATGGGGCGACGCATCCAAGGAGGCGACGGCGATTTTTCTCCCCTTTTTTTTTATTTGTTCTGATTTGAATAAGAATGAACGGGGAAGGGAGATAAAGTAAGGGTGAGGGTTTTTATTTTATTTTATTTTTATATTATTTTAATTTCAAAAGTTGACTTTTAATCCGAACACCAAACGAAACCCAACAACTGTCGTCCCTAGCTAATTACCCCCATTCCGAACACAATGGGCTATGTATCGTAGGCTGATTCGACTGTTTCGATCAGTTTTCGTTGAATTTACATTTAAATCATTATATTGAATTTTAAACGTACATTTCAAATTACCGGGGCCACGTACAGCCTCTAAAAATTCCAGAAAAATATTTTCTAGCTTCGTATCGATGATACGGTCCTAACAAAACTAATTTCGTCGAATTCTGAGACCGTTGGAAAAATGGCCATTTTCCAGTCGATTAAAATCAACTTAAACTGGTCAAACACGTTTTCCTTTGCCACGCTCACATATTGATTCGAAAAATTATGAAATTTGGAATATAACAATAATTTGACATCACGGATCCAACAAAAGTGGTTTCGTCGAAATCCGAGGTCGCTTGCAAAATTCCCATTTTTAAGGGCCTAAATTCCATAGCAACTATTCAGAATTTTCAACTGGACATATCTTTTGATTCCCGCTATGAAATTTTGATTTTCCGGATTCGTTGGAAAGATATCATCAATTAGATCCTATTATTTTTGGTTTCACTAAAATCCAGTTTATTTTGCACCCGGTATGTTCAATTGAAGTTTGAAATCGAATTATCGAACTACTGTGCCATTTCAATTCCTTTTATAATTATAAATAATTATTTATATTCTAACGACGACGTATATAATATATACGTTCGATTTCTATTCAAAATAAATTTCTCGTCGATATTATTTAAAATAGTCTATTTTAAATGTTCAAAATTCACTAAAATTGCCAAAATAAAAATTTTAAACTGGCCTAGATTTTCGGGTTGTTATAATCTCCCCCACTTAAAACTTTTCGTCCCCGAAAAGGAACAAAGCCAAAAGTGGTTTGATTAATCAGCTCTACGTTCGATCTGGCATCCATTCTCCAACTTTTCAGTTTCTGAGAATTTTCAAATTTTCAAAAATTTGGCTAACACCCTAAATTTTCGAAAAAATTTCGCCATAACCTCCCCTGCACCGGGAGCACGGGAAAATCCCGAAATTGCCATACAGGCCTTCTGATCTCAAAAAGAAAAAGAAAAAGCCAAGCGGCTAGCCAATCGGCTCATAAAATCATTATCACCCAAACAAAACAGTAAATTATGATAAACATGTACTTATTTGTCGGGCAAACAAATTTTATTCTCTGCTTTAGCCTCCTTGCTATGACCTGTTCAATGTAAGCACATGTATATGCAAGCAAATGCGACCAATTTTTAATACAATTCAATATTTGATACAATTAGGCATAATGGTTTAAAATATCAAACAAATAAACAAACAACTCAACCATCAATCAATTAGTGAATTAGCTTTTCAAATTCATAATTAGATATATACACAGAAAAACATGTTTTTGATGCCAAATCACAACAATGTATTCTAGCTATATAAGTTTGGGTTCTCACACCAGTCTAATGGAAATATATAGATATCACACCATCGAAACACGAACATAAATACTGATGATGTCATGACAATTATCTGTACCATCTCCGGGCAACTAGAATGTGATTCTATATCTATCCAGTATATTAAAACTTCGAATATACGTTCATGACGCGTATATGCAAAATCTTTATATATTGGATTGTCCAAATTCAATACAAATAAATATTCAAATACGTATACTTGAATTTAACTTTCAAAACAAAATTGTTTTCAATTGAAAAATATACTCTTCACACTCGTTCTAGGATACTACTGATCCTATCTCTGACGAGTCATTCTAATTGGATACTACTAATCCAATATCTGATGAATTCTTTCATATGGTTCTAATGTGTCTTATTCTCGAGCTCTGTAAACCAAAGCTCTGATACCAAATGTAGCGACCCGAACTTCCCCGGTCTCCGAGGAGATGAGAAAGAACGAATTACTGTGAGGACAGGACAAATCAGAACGCAGACAGAAGAACATTTCATTGCTATTACAACAATCCCATCAAATACAAGAATATATAGAGTATGAATGAATAAATTACATTCGATAAATATCAGAGATTACAATAAATTACATAGCAGCGGAAAATAATACAAAGCACAACTGAAGGTGATATACGGATACAGAGCTTTCCGGATATCATTCCAGCTGTAAATCAGGATCCTGTGAATATAAATCTGCAAAACCAAAACTACTAGCTACCCGTGTCGAAAATAAGGGCACCCGGAGTTTAGGTTAAAACAATAAACTCCAGGTTAGTCATGTGACTGGTGTGAGAACTAAAACAGTTATTTAAATCTTTACTTTAAAAGAGAGTAATTCAAGGGACCACGCCGTATAACACGGAACGGGTTTCCTCCCAAGAATACCAGTGCATAGAAAAGACAACGCAATGCTTTTTCGAAAAATGAAGCTATTATAAGACCTAGGTCCCATCACACAATGCAACGCAAGCCGGAGGATAGGGTTTTCCCTTATAATAGCCAAACATGCTTGGTACGTTTAAAACAAATCATTTGATACTATTATAAGTGTATAGTGTCAAAACAATTTCAATCATAAATATCAATCATAGGCGGCATGGGTACCATCTATCATGTCGCCATACTAGGCTCTACAAATAAAACCGAAAAATCTCGTATTGGAAATTGGATTTCCGTCATGAGTCGAGGCAAGGGGCAAGCTCCTCTCCGCTTCGAGACACTCTAGCAAATGCCTCGGGACTACGCACTCTGGGCAACCCCTGGATGCTTCAGGGCCGGTCCTCTCTTACGTTTGAGGATTAGTATTCCTGAACACACGTTTCCCGGTCCTTATAGACCTAAAATCGAGGCGCCTCATCCAACAAACACATAGGTGAAAAGTATATAAATGTCAGGGCTGGTAAGTCACTGACACCACCAAAGCTAGAAAGAAACGTCGTGCTCTCCCTGCAGTCCTTATCCCGTTTTTAACTCATACCGAGGTGTGAGGCTCGCGAATTCACGTTATACACAAAGCTGCCACGTAGGTCGTGCTTTGATCATCAACCACAAGACTTTGCTTTTCAACAAAAGCCTTGATCCATGCAACTCAGCATGCCACACATGCAATTCATGCCATGCAATTGATATTTATCGATATATAACCTCTAAGCTCGTACGTCTCAGAGAAGGGCGTTAAGCAAGAGAATAAATTCTCCGCTGCCAAACAGATATATATTAAACAGAAATCAATCAACATAGAATAAAATCCAATGTCAGACACACAATCCATTTACAAGTTCGTTCTGGGTCTGAACGAAACCGAAGGCACTTTCCTCGCATATCCATCGATCTCCAAGTACGTCTGGACGACCACCAACTGATTCCCACATCTTGGGTGTACAGCCCAATCAAGATCATCAGTAATAACCCAAACGATGTGAAGACTTCTGGTCTTCGACCACCGTCTTCATCTTCGACTTATCGTCGAATCGGTTGTTCAGAATGGGTATAAACCCGGCCTTTCCGAACAACCCGCGTATATTAAAACAAATGTTACACAAACACAACATACGCCTCATTCCATTTCATTAGTCACTAACCGCAAATTAGCAAGAGGACAATTTCCCAAATATTAACCCCGAAGGCCGAAACCAAAATCAGATCAATATCCAGGAAACCATACATCTTAACTAACCTACAGCTAGTTTCTAAATTTCATATTCTTAGGGAAAGGTTCCCATTAATTTTATCCAAGATAATTTCTTTAAAATTTATACTTTAATCTTCCATTGGATGTCATATCAAACCAGATTATAGTTTTCCAAACTAGCCGAGATTAGCGAACCACTCCGAAGTAATTATTTATTTTATTTCCCAATCCCAACCTATTCATCCCATGAAGAAAAACTGGTAATACTCCATATCTAATACCACGGTGTTATCGGTAAAATTAATTACCATTTCACGTTCAAATCTAATTAAAGATTTAACTATCGCTTTGGAGCAAAACTGGTAATACTCCATTCTCGCTCATTTGCCAAATTTGATAATTTAAATTATCAATTCACATTTCAATCTAATTGCAGATTCATTAAAACTCCTTTTACTGGGTTAAAGAACTATTGTCGTTTAAAACACAGTTCACGACAAACCCAAATTACATTCTATTTATTATCAGGTTAAAGAACAAGTGTTATTTAAAACACTGTTCACGATAAACCCGCAAATCACTTCTAATTTAATTTCAATCAAATATATTAGAAATTCCGATTATTTAAAACCCCTTTTTAAATCCAATTTATTTATTTAAAAATAGTTGGGTTTTGATTTTAGTTCAAAACTAGTTCATTTCGATAAAAATCTATTTTTATCTTTTCAAATATGGAGTTTTTCATCCCAATTTTTCCCAAATCATTTCTTATGATTTTACACAAATTATTACTATTTTTAATAATTTTATCAAGGCCCGTACAGTCGATTTCCATCAACAGCCATCGAACTGCAGCGACCTTTTCCAAATTTGAATTGGACGTTTCTCCAAATCCAACCATTAGATTTTGAATTTCTAATATTCGTTAGAAAGCTCTTTTCGATACGAACCCAACAGTTCCGGTTTTAGGAGAATCCGACGGTCGGATCTCCCGTAATGTCCGTTCGAAATCAATGGTCGAAATTCACGAACTACCGCGGCGCGACGCGTTCTATTCAGGCCATTATATTATATATATATAATATATATTTCATTGATTCCTATTTAAAACGAATTTTATAAATAGTTTTAAATTCGTTCAAAAACATTTCAATTTCCATTTCCCATTTCAAATCAAAATTGATTTTTTCCTTATAAATTCGTTTCAAATTCATTTCAATTTAATTCAAATTTCAATTCAATTTGAATTCATTTCAAATTTATTTTTCTTCTATTTCAATTCGTTTTCAACTCAATTTGAATTCATTTTCTATTCGAATTCATTTTATATTCAATTCAATTGAATTCGAATTTGTTTTCTATTCCATTCAAATTCGTTTTCAATTCAAATCAAATCAAATTCGTTTTATATTCAATTCAAATCCGTTTTCAATTCAATTCAAATCAAATTCGTTTTCTATTCAATTCAAATTCGTTTTCTATTCAATTCAAATTCGTTTTCAATTCAAATCAAATTCATTTTCTATTCAATTCAAATCTGTTTTCAATTCAATTCAAATCAAATTCGTTTTCTATTCAATTCAAATTCGTTTTCAATTCAATTCAAATCAAATTCATTTTCTATTCAATTCAAATTCGTTTTTTTAATCTCTTTTCAATATTCATTATAAAACGAATATAATCGATATAAATGTCGTTCGCGGCAAAAGGGCGCATCTCTAATCAACACGGCTTTATATATTTCAATAATTCCGTTATTCTATTCAACAAATGAATATTTATTCTATTCAATACATGATTCTATATTTTTGTCAACACATGACTAATCTCAATGAATGAGTACTGTAATAACCCGAAATTCTGAACCAGTTTAAAATTTTTATTTTGGCAATTTTGATGAATTTTGAATATTTAAAATGGATGATTTTAAATAATATCGAGGAGAAATTTATTTTGAATATAATTAGAATTTATATATTATATACGTCGTCGTTAGAATATAAATAATTATATATAATTATAAATAGAATTGAAAATGGCGCGGTAGTTCGATAATTCGATTTCAAACTTCAATTGAATGTACCGGGTGCAAAACAAACCGGATTTTAGCGAAACCAAAAATAATAGGATCTATTTGAGGATATCTTTCCAACGAATCCAAAAAATCGAAATTTCATAGCGGAAATCAAAAGATATGTCCAGTTGAAAATTCTGAATAGTCGCTATGGAATTCAGGCCCTTAAAAATGGGAATTTTGCAAACGACCTTGGATTTCGACGAAACCACTTTTGTTGGATCCGCAGTGTCAAATTATTGCTAGATTCCAAATTTCATAACTTTTCGATTCAATATGTGAGCGTGGCAAAGGAAAACGCGTTTGACCAGTTTCAGTTGATTTTTATCGACTGGAAATTGGCCATTTTTCCAACTGTCTCAGAATTCGACGAAACTAGTTTTGTTAGGACCGTATCATCAATACAAAGCTAGAGATATTTTTTCTGAAATTTTTTTGAGTCCGTATGTGGCCCCGGTAATTTGAAATGTGCGTTTAAATTGAATATATAAAGATTTATACTTTAATTTAAATCAAAACTAGTCGAAACGATAAAATTGGCTAACGAAACATATCCCATTGTGTTCGGTATGGGGGTAAAACGCTAGGGACGACAGTCGGTGGGCTCAATTTTGAATTCAAATGTAAAGTCAACATATAGGAGAATAAAATAATAAAATATAATTATATATATATATATAAACCTACACCCCCCTTCAAAACCTAAATCAGAAATAGCCCGCCCCTTTTTTTTAATCGACTGCTACAAAACCCGTCGCCCTCCCCTACCCTCGCCGTCGGAGGCGCGCTCCCTCCCAGACCCGTCGCCGCCAGTGGCGAACCCCCCTCCTCACGCCACACCTCTTCTCCTCTTTCCCCTTTCCTTCTCGTGACAACAACCCACCGCAACCCTGAACTCGCTACACCGAAGTCACTGCGCCACGCTGGGCCCACCGCCGCCCCTGCCCCTTCTCCGACCAACCTCACCCCGCGCAGCACCCCGTGCTCCTCCTCCAACCAAAAACACAGTGAGCTCCTTCTTCCTTTTTGTTACATTGTTTTGATTTCAATCTTTTCCTTTCTTTCTTTGTTGAATGATAGTACTAGGAGATTTAGATTTTGGTATACAGAATATAGATTTAAAAATACGATTTTTATTGGTATAAAAGGCGAGATTTTATATTATAGTAGGAGGGTTAAAAACATAATTTTTATAATATAGGAGGGTTAAAAACATAATTTTTATATTATAGAAGTGTTAAAAATATAATTTTTATAATATGAAAAGGTTAAAAATATAATTTTTATACTAGTGGCATATTAAAAATATGATTTTTATATTTTTAAAGTATCAAAAATATAATTTTTACATGATAGGAATATTAGAAATATCATCTTTATATGTGTAGCAAAATAAGAATGTGATTTTTATAATGTTAAATTTGAAAAGGCGAAATCTTTAAAATAGAAAAATAGTTTTTTATATATTGAGTAGCAAAGTAAAAATTCGATTTTTATATATTGAATAGCGAAGAAAAAATTCGAATTTTATATATTGAGTAGCGAAGTAAAAAATCGATTTTTATATATTGAATAGCGAAGTAAAAATTCGATTTTTATATATTGAGTAGCGAAGTAAAAATTCGATTTTTATATATTGAGTAGCAAAGTAAAAATTCGATTTTTATATATTGAATAGCGAAGTAAAAATTCGATTTTTATATATTGAATAGCGAAGTAAAAATTCGATTTTTATATATGTAGTGGCTACGGGCAACGAAAGTCACAAAAGGCGAGAACGATGAAGATTTCTATAAATGAAGTGTCGTGGAGTTGGATTAGCTTTGGTGAGAACTTCTCACTCAAAATCTCTTTTTCTATATATATATATATATATATATATATATATATATATATATATACTAGGATGCAGACGGTGTTTAGTAGCACCCGACACCCGCCATCCACAGACCATGGATGACTTGTTTGTTTGATTGATATGTTGTGAAATTTGTTTGGGAAATTGATGTGAAATAGATAATGAAATATATTCATGTGTTGAAAGGAAATAAAATATTTATATAGTGAAAAATATTTTATCGTTAAAAATATAATTTTTAACGTGAATGTGAGTAAATAAATAGTTATAAACAAATCGGCCGATTTGTTTATATACACTGATTTGACTGATATTGATTGGGTCGATAAATTTTACACATCGCCCAACTGCACAAATAAAATCTGTGTTTGATTGTTTGAAACCCCACACGGGTATTGGGATAATATATGACATACACTAATCCCAATAATTAGTTGTATGTCGATCGATTGATTGACAAGCTGTTATAAGCGTTAGATATCTATATTTGATGCTTATACAGTGTAGTGCACTTTGGATGATGGTTGATTGTTTATCGTTGCTATTATATACATGTGTTGTATAGAATCCATATAATTAACTTTATATGGTAATTGATTGGGCCTCTTCCAATTTAGAAGATAAAGAATATTATAAAATAAAGGTTCATGTGTTGACTGTACTCATCCGTTGAGATTAGTCATGTGTTGAACGAAATATTTTAACGATAAAATTTACATCTTTGATATTATAAAATAAAGGTTCATGTGTTGACCGTACTCATCCGTTGAGATTAGTCATGTGTTGAACGAAATATTTTAACGATAAAATTTACATCTTTAATATTATAAAATAAAGGTTCATGTGTTGACTGTACTCATTCGTTGAGATTAGTCATGTGTTGACAAAAATATAGATTCATTTGTCGAATAGAATAATGAAATTATTGAAATATATAAAGTCGTATTGATTAGAGATGCGCTATTTTGACGCGAACGATATTTACATCGATTATATTCGTTTTTATATTTGAATTGAATCGAATAGAAAACCAATTTGAATTGAATCGAATAGAAAACCGATTTGAATTGAATCGAATAGAAAACCAATTTGAATTGAATCGAATAGAAAACCAATTTGAATTGAATCGAATAGAAAACGAATTTGAATCGAATTGAATTGAAAACGAATTCGAATTGGATTGAAAACGAATTCGAATTGAATTGAAAACGAATTGAAATGAATTCAAATTGAATTGAAATTTGAATTGAACAGAAATGAATTTTAAAACGAATTTATAAGGAAAAATTCAATTCTGATTTGAATTGAAATGGAAGTTGAAATTGTTTTTGAAACGAATTAAAAACGATTTATAAAATTCGTTTTAAATAGAAATCGACGAAATATATATTATATATTATATATATATATAATATAATGGCCTGAATAGAACGCGCAGCGCAGCGGCAGTTCGTGAATTTCGACCATTTATTTCAAACGGACATTACGGGAGATCCGACCGTCGGATTCTCCTAAAACCGGAACCGTTGGGTTCGTATCGAAAAGAGCTTTCTAACGAATATTAGAAATTTGAAATCTAACAGTTGGATTTGGAGATATGTCCAAATCAAATTTGGAAAAGGACACTGTAAGTGCAGTTCGATGGCCGTTGTTGGAAATCGACTGTACGGGCCTTGATAAAATTATTAAAAATAGTAATAATTTGTGTAAAATCATAAGAAATGATTTGCGAAAAATTGGGATGAAAAACTCCATATTTGAAAAGATAAAATAGATTTTTATCGAAATGAACTAGTTTTGAACTGAAATTAAAACCCATTTATTTTTAAATAAATAAATTGAATTCAAAATGGGTTTAAATAGAATTGATTCATGGGTTTATCGTGAACTGTGTTTTAAATAACACTAGTTCTTTAACCCGGTAATAAATAGAATGTGATTTGGGTTTATCGTGAACTGTGTTTTAAATGATACTAGTTCTTTAACCCAGTGAAAGGAGTTTTAATGAATCTGCAATTAAATTGAAATGGGAATTGATAATTAAAATTATCAAATTTAGAAAGTGAGCGAGGATGGAGTATCACCAGTTTTGCTCCAAAGCGATAGTTAAATCTTTAATCAGATTTGAACGTGAAATGGTAATTAATTTTACCGATAACACCGTGGTGTTAGATGTGGAGTATTACCAGTTTTGCTTCATGGGATGAATAGGTTGGGATTGGGAAATAAAATAAATAATTACTTCGGTCTGATTCGCTAATCTCGACTAGTTTGGAAAACCATAATTTGGTTTGAAATGACATCCAAAGGAAGATTAAAGAATAAATTTAAAGAATTTATCTTGGATAAAATTAATGGGAACCTTTCCCTAAGAATTGAAATGTAGAAACTAGCTGTAGGTTAGTTAAGAAGAATGGTTTCCTGGGTACTGATCTGATGTTGGTTTCGGCCTTCGGGGTTGATATTTGGGGAATTGCTCTCTTACTGATTTACGGTTAGTGACTAATGAATTGGAATGAGGCGTATGTTGTGTTTGTGTAACATTTGTTTTTAATATACGCGGGTTGTTAGGAAAGGCCGGGTTATACCCATTCTGAATAACCGATTCGACGATATGTCGAAGATGAAGACGGTGGTTGAAGACCGGAAGTCTTCACATCGTTTGGGTGATTACTGATGATCTTGATTGGGCTGTACACCCAAGATGAGGGAATCAGTTGGTGGTCGTCCAGACGTACTTGGAGATCGATGGATATGCGAGGAAAGTGCCTCCGGTTTCGTTCAGACCCAGAACGAACTTGTAAATGGATTGTGTGTCTGACATTGGATTTTATTCTGTGTTGATTGATTTCTGTTAAATATATATATCTGTTTGGCGGCGGAGAATTTATTCTCTTGCTTAACGCCCTTCTCTGAGACGTACGAGCTTAGAGGTTATATATCGATAGATATCAATCGCATGGCATGAATTGCCTGTGTGGCATGCTGAGTTGCATGGATCAAGGCTTCTGTTGAAAAGCAAAGTCTTGTGGTTAATGATCAAAGCACGGCCTACGTGGCAGCTTTGTGTATAGCGTGGATTCGCGAGCCTCACACCTCGGTATGAGTCAAAAACGGGATGAGGACCCAAGGAGTGCACGACGTTTCTTTCTAGCTATGGGTGGTGTCAGTGACCTACCAGCCCTGACATTTATATACTTTTCACCTTTGTGGTTTGGATGCGAGGCGCCTCGATTTTAGGTCCTATAGGGCCGGGAAACATGTGTTCAGGAATAATTAATCCTCAAACGTAAGAGAGGACCGGTCTTGGAGGATCCCAGGGTTGCCCAGAGTGTATAGTCCTGAGGCATTTGCTAGAGTGTCTCGAAGCGGAGAGGAGCTTGCCCCTTGCCTCGACTCATGACGGAATCCAATTTCCAATACGTGTAATTCGGTTTTAATTGTAGAACTAGTATGGCGACATAGTAGACGGTAGCTATGCCGCCTATGATTGATATTTATGATTGAAATTGTTTTGACACTATACACTTATTATAGTATCAAATGATTTGTTTTAAACGTACCAAGCATGTTTGGCTATTATAAGGGAAAACCCTATCCTCCGGCCTGCGTTGCATTGTGTGATGGGACCTGGGTCTTATAATAGCTTCATTTTTCGAAAAAGCATTGCGTTGTTTACCCTGCACTGGTATTCTTGGGAGGAAACCCGTTCCGTGTTATACGGCGTGGTCCCTTGAATTACTATCTTTAAAGTAAAGCTTTAAATAACTGTTTTAGTTCTCACACCAGTCACATGACTGACCTGGAGTTTATTGTTTTAACCTAAACTCTGGGTGCCCCTATTTCCGCACGGGCAGCTAGTAGTTTTGGTTTTGCAGATTTATATTCACAGGATCCTGGTTTACAACTGGAATGATATCCGGAAAGCTCTGCATCCGTATATCACCTTCTAGTTGTGTTTTATATTGTTTTTCCGCTGCTATGTAATTTATTGTAATCTCTGATATTTACCGAATGTAATTTATTCATTTATACTCTATATATTCTTGTATCTGATGGAATTGTTGTAATAGCAATGAAATGTTCTTCCGTCTGCGTTCTGATTTGTCGTGTTCTCAAAACGATCAGGGGTTTCGAACGATCTAGATCGGTTTAACGACTGATTCGGATCGAGCGAAATACCAGAACGTCACATTTGGTATCAGAGCTTTGGTTTACAGAGCTCGAGAACAAGACACATTTGAACCATACGAAAGAATTCATCAGATATTGGATTAGCAATATCCAATTAGAATTACTCGTTAGAGATAGGATCAGTAGTATCCTAGAACGAGTGTGAAGAGTATATATATATTTTTTTCAAATGAAAACAATTTTGTTTTGAAAATTTAAATCATTTTATACGTATTTGAATATTTTATTTGTATTGAATATGGACAATCCAATATATAAATGTTTTGTATATACGCGTCATGAACGTATATTCGAAGTTTTAATATACTGGATAGATATAGGATTACACTCTAGTCGCCCGGAGATGATATTGATGATAGCGATCGCATCATCAATATTTATATTCGTGTTTCGAAGGTGTGATTTTCTATATATTTCCATTAGACTGGTGTGAGAACCAAAACTTATATAGCTAGAACACATTGTTGCGAATTGGCATCAAAAACATGATTTTTGTGTATATATCAAAATTATCAATTTGAAACTCTAATTCACTAATTGATTGATGTTTGTGTTGTTTGTTTAGTTATTTGAAATTTTTTGAAACATTTATGCCTAATTGCATCAAATCTTAAATTATATTGAAAATTGGTCGCATTTGCTTGCATATACATGTACTTACATTGAACAGGTCATAGCAAGGAGGCGAGAGCAGAGAATAAAATTTGTTTGCCCGACAAATAGGTACACGTTTACTACATAATTTACTGTTTTGTTTGGGTGATGATGATTTTATGAACCTATTGGCTAGCCGCTTGGCTTTTTCTTTTTGAGATCAGAAGGCCTATATGGCAATTTCGGGATTTTCCCGTGGTTCCCGGTGCAGGGGAGGTTATGGCGAAATTTTTCGAAAATTTAGGGTGTTAGCCAAATTTTTGAAAATTTGAAAATTCTCAGAAACTGAAAAGTTTGAGAATGGAAGCCAGATCGAACGTAGAGTTGATTAATCAAACCAATTTCGACTTCGTTCCTTTTCGGGGACGAAAAGTTTTAAGTGGGGGAGATTGTAATAACCCGAAATTCTGAACCAGTTTAAAATTTTTATTTTGGCAATTTTAGTGAATTTTGAATATTTAAAATGGATGATTTTAAATAATATCGAGGAGAAATTTATTTTGAATATAATTAGAACGTATATATTATATACGTCGTCGTTAGAATATAAATAATTATATATAATTATAAATAGAATTGAAAATGGCGTGGTAGTTCGATAATTCGATTTCAAACTTCAATTGAATGTACCGGGTGCAAAACAAACCGGATTTTAGCGAAACCAAAAATCATAGGATCTATTTGAGGATATCTTTCCAACGAATCCAAAAAATCGAAATTTCATAGTGGAATTCAAAAGATATGACCAGTTGAAAATTCTGAATAGTCGCTATGGAATTCAGGCCCTTAAAAATGGGAATTTTGCAAACGACCTCGGATTTCGACGAAACCACTTTTGTTGGATCCGCAGTGTCAAATTATTGCTAGATTCCAAATTTCATAATTTTTCGATTCAATATGTGAGCGTGGCAAAGGAAAACGCGTTTGACCAGTTTCAGTTGATTATAATCGACCGGAAATTGGCCATTTTTCCAACGGTCTCAGAATTCGACGAAACTAGTTTTGTTAGGACCGTATCGTCAATACGAAGCTAGAGATATTTTTTCTGGAATTTTTTGAGTCCGTATGTGGCCCTGGTAATTTGAAATGTGCGTTTAAATTGAATATATAAAGATTTATACTTTAATTTAAATCAAAACTAGTCGAAACGATAAAATTGGCTAACGAAACATATCCCATTGTGTTCGGAATGGGGGTAAAACGCTAGGGACGACAGTCGGTGGGCTCAATTTTGAGTTCAAATGTAAAGTCAACATATAGGAGAATAAAATAATAAAATATAATTATATATATAAACCTACACCCCCCTTCTAAACCTAAATCAGAAATAGCCCGCCCCTTTTTTTTAATCGACTGCTACAAAACCCGTCGCCCTCCCCTACCCTCGCCGTCGGAGGCGCGCTCCCTCCCAGACCCGGCGCCGCCAGTGGCGAACCCCCCTCCTCACGCCACACCTCTTCTCCTCTTTCCCCTTTCCTTCTCGTGACAACAACCCACCGCAACCCTGAACCCGCTACACCGAAGTCAATGCGCCACGCTGGGCCCACCGCCGCCCCTGCCCCTTCTCCGACCAACCTCACCCCGCGCAGCACCCCGTGCTCCTCCTCCAACCAAAAACACAGCGAGCCTCCTTCTTCCTTTTTGTTACATTGTTTTGATTTCAATCTTTTCCTTTCTTTCTTTGTTGAATGACAGTACTAGGAGATTTAGATTTTGGTATACAAAATATAGATTTAAAAATACGATTTTTATTGGTATAAAAGGCGAGATTTTATATTATAGTAGGAGGGTTAAAAACATAATTTTTATAATATAGGAGGGTTAAAAACATAATTTTTATATTATAAAAGTGTTAAAAATATAATTTTTATAATATGAAAATGTTAAAAATATAATTTTTATACTAGTGGCATATTAAAAATATGATTTTTATATTTTTAAAGTATCAAAAATATAATTTTTACATGATAGGAATATTAGAAATATCATCTTTATATGTGTTGCAAAATAAAAATGTGATTTTTATAATGTTAAATTTGAAAAGGCGAAATCTTTAAAATAGAAAAATAGATTTTTATATATTGAGTAGCAAAGTAAAAATTCGATTTTTATATATTGAATAGCGAAGAAAAAATTCGATTTTTATATATTGAGTAGCGAAGTAAAAATTCGATTTTTATATATTGAATAGCGAAGTAAAAATTCGATTTTTATATATTGAGTAGCGAAGTAAAAATTCGATTTTTATATATTGAGTAGCAAAGTAAAAATTCAATTTTTATATATTGAATAGCGAAGTAAAAATTCGATTTTTATATATTGAATAGCGAAGTAAAAATTCGATTTTTATATATGTAGTGGCTACGGGCAACGAAAGTTACAAAAGGCGAGAACGATGAAGATTTCTATAAATGAAGTGTCGTGGAGTTGGATTAGCTTTGGTGAGAACTTCTTACTCAAAATCTCTTTTTCTACATATATATATATATATATATATATATATATATATATATATATACTAGGATGCAGACGGTGTTTAGTAGCACCCGACACCCGCCATCTACAGACCATGGATGGCTTGTTTGTTTGATTGATATGTTGTGAAATTTGTTTGGGAAATTGATGTGAAATAGATAATGAAATATACTCATGTGTTGAAAGGAAATAAAATATTTATATAGTGAAAAATATTTTATCGTTAAAAATATAATTTTTAACGTGAATGTGAGTAAATAAATAGTTATAAACAAATCGGCCGATTTGTTTATATACACTGATTTGACTGATATTGATTGGGTCGATAAATTTTACACATCGCCCAACTGCACAAATAAAATCTGTGTTTGATTGTTTGAAACCCCACACGGGTATTGGGATAATATATGACATACACTAATCCCAATAATTAGTTGTATGTCGATCGATTGATTGACAGGCTGTTATAAGCGTTAGATATCTATATTTGATGCTTATACAGTGTAGTGCACTTTGGATGATGGTTGATTGTTTATCGTTGCTATTATATACATGTGTTGTATGGAATCCATATAATTAACTTTATATGGTAATTGATTGGGCCTCATTCCAATTTAGAAGATAAAGAATATTATAAAATAAAGGTTCATGTGTTGACTGTACTCATCCGTTGAGATTAGTCATGTGTTGAACGAAATATTTTAACGATAAAATTTACATCTTTAATATTATAAAATAAAGGTTCATGTGTTGACCGTACTCATCCGTTGAGATTAGTCATGTGTTGAACGAAATAATTTAACGATAAAATTTACATCTTTAATATTATAAAATAAAGGTTCATGTGTTGACTGTACTCATTCGTTGAGATTAGTCATGTGTTGACAAAAATATAGATTCATTTGTCGAATAGAATAATGAAATTATTGAAATATATAAAGTCGTATTGATTAGAGATGCGCTATTTTGACGCGAACGATATTTACATCGATTATATTCGTTTTTATATTTGAATTGAATCGAATAGAAAACCAATTTGAATTGAATCGAATAGAAAACCAATTTGAATTGAATCGAATAGAAAACCAATTTGAATTGAATCGAATAGAAAACCAATTTGAATTGAATCGAATAGAAAACGAATTTGAATCGAATTGAATTGAAAACGAATTCGAATTGAATTGAAAACGAATTCGAATTGAATTGAAAACGAATTGAAATGAATTCAAATTGAATTGAAATTTGAATTGAACAGAAATGAATTTTAAAACGAATTTATAAGGAAAAATTCAATTCTGATTTGAATTGAAATGGAAGTTGAAATTGTTTTTGAAACGAATTAAAAACGATTTATAAAATTCGTTTTAAATAGAAATCGACGAAATATATATTATATATTATATATATATATATATAATATAATGGCCTGAATAGAACGCGCCGCGCCGCGGCAGTTCGTGAATTTCGACCATTTATTTCAAACGGACATTACGGGAGATCCGACCGTCGGATTCTCCTAAAACCGTAACCGTTGGGTTCGTATCGAAAAGATCTTTCTAACGAATATTAGAAATTTGAAATCTAACAGTTGGATTTGGAGATATGTCCAAATCAAATTTGGAAAAGGTCGCTGTAAGTGCAGTTCGATGGCCGTTGTTGGAAATCGACTGTACGGGCCTTGATCAAATTATTAAAAATAGTAATAATTTGTGTAAAATCATAAGAAATGATTTGCGAAAAATTGGGATGAAAAACTCCATATTTGAAAAGATAAAATAGATTTTTATCGAAATGAACTAGTTTTGAACTGAAATTAAAACCCATTTATTTTTAAATAAATAAATTGGATTCGAAATGGGTTTAAATAGAATTGATTCATGGGTTTATCGTGAACTGTGTTTTAAATAACACTAGTTCTTTAACCCGGTAATAAATAGAATGTGATTTGGGTTTATCGTGAACTGTGTTTTAAATGATACTAGTTCTTTAACCCAGTGAAAGGAGTTTTAATGAATCTGCAATTAAATTGAAATGGGAATTGATAATTAAAATTATCAAATTTAGAAAGTGAGCGAGGTTGGAGTATCACCAGTTTTGCTCCAAAGCGATAGTTAAATCTTTAATCAGATTTGAACGTGAAATGGTAATTAATTTTACCGATAACACCGTGGTGTTAGATGTGGAGTATTACCAGTTTTGCTTCATGGGATGAATAGGTTGGGATTGGGAAATAAAATAAATAATCACTTCGGTGTGATTCGCTAATCTCGACTAGTTTGGATAACCATAATTTGGTTTGAAATGACATCCAAAGGAAGATTAAAGAATAAATTTAAAGAATTTATCTTGGATAAAATTAATGGGAACCTTTCCCTAAGAATTGAAATGTAGAAACTAGCTGTAGGTTAGTTAAGAAGAATGGTTTCCTGGGTATTGATCTGATGTTGGTTTCGGCCTTCGGGGTTGATATTTGGGGAATTGCTCTCTTACTGATTTACGGTTAGTGACTAATGAATTGGAATGAGGCGTATGTTGTGTTTGTGTAACATTTGTTTTTAATATATGCGGGTTGTTCGGAAAGGCCGGGTTATACCCATTCTGAATAACCGATTCGACGATATGTCGAAGATGAAGACGGTGGTTGAAGACCGGAAGTCTTCACATCGTTTGGGTGATTACTAATGATCTTGATTGGGTTGTACACCCAAGATGAGGGAATCAGTTGGCGGTCGTCCAGACGTACTTGGAGATCGATGGATATGCGAGGAAAGTGCCTCCGGTTTCGTTCAGACCCAGAACGAACTTGTAAATGGATTGTGTGTCTGACATTGGATTTTATTCTGTGTTGATTGATTTATGTTAAATATATATCTGTTTGGCGGCGGAGAATTTATTCTCTTACTTAACGCCCTTCTCTGAGACGTACGAGCTTAGAGGTTATATATCGATAGATATCAATCGCATGGCATGAATTGCCTGTGTGGCATGCTGAGTTGCATGGATCAAGGCTTCTGTTGAAAAGCAAAGTCTTGTGGTTAATGATCAATGCACGGCCTAAGTGGCAGCTTTGTGTATAGCGTGGATTCGCGAGCCTCACACCTCGGTATGAGTCAAAAACGGGATGAGGACCCAAGGAGTGCACAACGTTTCTTTCTAGCTATGTGTGGTGTCAGTGACCTACCAGCCCTGACATTTATATACTTTTCACCTTTGTGGTTTGGATGCGAGGCGCCTCGATTTTAGGTCCTATAGGGCCGGGAAACGTGTGTTCAGGAATAATTAATCCTCAAACGTAAGAGAGGACCGGTCTTGGAGGATCCCAGGGTTGCCCAGAGTGTGTAGTCCTGAGGCATTTGCTAGAGTGTCTCGAAGCGGAGAGGAGCTTGCCCCTTGCCTCGACTCATGACGGAATCCAATTTTCAATACGTGTAATTCGGTTTTAATTGTAGAACTAGTATGGCGACATAGTAGATGGTAGCTATGCCGCCTATGATTGATATTTATGATTGAAATTGTTTTGACACTATACACTTATTATAGTATCAAATGATTTGTTTTAAACGTACCAAGCATGTTTGGCTATTATAAGGGAAAACCCTATCCTCCGGCTTGCGTTGCATTGTGTGATGGGACCTGGGTCTTATAATAGCTTCGTTTTTCGAAAAAGCATTGCGTTGTTTATCCTGCACTGGTATTCTTGGGAGGAAACCCGTTCCGTGTTATACGGCATGGTCCCTTGAATTACTGTCTTTAAAGTAAAGCTTTAAATAACTGTTTTAGTTCTCACACCAGTCACATGACTGACCTGGAGTTTATTGTTTTAACCTAAACTCTGGCTGCCCCTATTTCCGCACGGGCAGCTAGTAGTTTTGGTTTTGCAGATTTATATTCACAGGATCCTGGTTTACAGCTGGAATGATATCCGGAAAGCTCTGTATCCGTATATCATCTTCTAGTTGTGTTTTATATTGTTTTTCCGCTGCTATGTAATTTATTGTAATCTCTGATATTTACCGAATGTAATTTATTCATTTATACTCTGTATATTCTTGTATCTGATGGAATTGTTGTAATAGCAATGAAATGTTCTTCTGTTTGCATTCTGATTTGTCGTGTTCTCAAAACGATCAGGGGTTTCGAACGGTCTAGATCGGTTTAACGACTGATTCGGATCGAGCGAAATTCCAGAACGTCACAAGTACTGTCCACGTGTGACTATTTTTGTTATTTAATATATTTTATAAAAATTATGGTATCTATCATTTGATTTCAAATCAGACTTCAACCGTAAATTAGTAAGAGAACGATTCCCTAAATATTAACCCCGAAGGCCGAAACCAACATCAGATCAATATCCAGGAGACCACTCATCTTATCTATTTTCCAGTTAGTTTCTAATTTCATATATGATAAAGATGTAAATTTTAATGTTAAAATACTTCGTTCAACACATGACTAATCTCAACGGATGAGTACGGTCAACACATGAACCTTTATTTTATAATGATAAAGATGTAAATTTTATTGTTAAAATATTTCGTTCAACACATGACTAATCTCAACGGATGAGTACTGTCAACACATGAACCTTTATTTTATAATATTCTTTATTTTCCCGATCGGAATGAGGCCCAATCAATTACCATATAAAGTTAATTATATGGATTCCATACAACACATGTATATAATAGCAACGATAAATAATCAACCATCATCCAAAGTGCACTACACTGTATAAGCATCAAATATAGATATCTAACGCTTATAACAGCCTATCGATCCATCGATCGACATATAACTAATTACTGGGATTAGTGTATGCCGTATTTTATCCCAATACCCGTGTGGGGTTTCAAACAATCAAACATAGATTTTATTTGTGTAGTTGGGCGATGTGTAAAATTTATCGTCCCAATCAATGTCCTTCAAATAGGTGTACATAAACAAACCGTCCGGTTTGTAAATGAATATTTATTTATTCACGTTCACGTTAAAAATTATATTTTCAACGATCAAATTATTTTATTCGACCTATGAATATTCTATTCGGTTCATTTATTAAATAAAATGATACCTTCATTTTTCTAACTTATTTTAGAAAATTTCGGCGGCATAACGGCACGATACTAGAAACGGGACAAGGCTTAGCCTTATCCCCAGTCTAGTGATGGCCCACGCCATATACATATCAATCAAATTCATTTCAATTCACCAAACAACCAAATTCAATTCAAATAATCTAACTAATCTATGCAACCAAACAAACAAGTCCATGGTCTGTGGACAGTGGTGTCGGGTGCTATTAAACACCGTCTGCATCCTAGTATATATATTTTTAACTAGAAAAAGAGATTGAAGAGTGAGAAATTCTCACCCAAGCTAATCCAATATCACGACTCTTCTATTGTAGGAAATCATCACTTTTCTCGCCTTTTGTCACTTTCGCTGCCCGTAGTCACTACATATATAAAAATCACATTTTTATTTAACTTCATATATTTACAACGCTTCATTCTATATAAAAAATTTATTTTTATATTTCTACTTCTTATATAAAGATCGAATTTTTATTATCTATATAATATAAAAATGGTATTTTTATAATCTCTACTATATAAATAAAAATTCTATTTTTACACCGCTATTATATAGATAAAAATTCTATTTTTATAACGGTGTTCATATAATAAAGATTATATTTTTATACCGTTCTTTTCATATTCTAAAAATCTTAACTTTTCTATTTTCAAAATATAATCTTTTCTCCTTTCAAAATATAATCTTCATAAAATTAAAAATCACGTCTAAATTTAGTTTTAAAATCACATCTCATTTTCAGTTTTAAATCAAAGAAAAATCAGTTTTAAATCTCTATAAAAGTTCAGTTTTTATCAACTAAAAATTCAGTTTTAATCAACATAAAAATTCAGTTTTAATCAACATAAAAATTCAGTTTTAATCAACATAAAAATTCAGTTTTAATCTCATTAAAAATCTAAATACTTACAGGGGGGTTTTCGATATGCTGACGTGGCGGCGGGGTCACTGATGGTGGCGGGCTGGTCTGGAGGGGGTACGGTGGCGGATCTGGTTGGCTTCAGGGTGGCTGCGTCCTCCCTGCTCGAGTTGGGGGATGTCTTGCGCGCGTCGGAGGGGAGCATCTGAGGCGAGGGGGGAATGCGGTGGAGGCGGTGGTCGGTTAGGAGGGTACGGCGCAGTTTCTGGTGGGGTTTAGGGGTTCGAGGTTGGGGAGAGGGAGAAGGATGAGCGGAGGAGATAGGAGGGTCCGGTGGTGGTCGGCGCCACCTGGGGGGGGGGCGTCGATGGGGCGGCACATCCAAGGAGGCGACGGCGATTTTTCTCCTTTTTTTTTATTTGTTCTGATTTGAATAAGAATGAACGGGGAAGGGAGATACAGTAAGGGTGAGGGTTTTTATTTTATTTTATTTTATTTTTATATTATTTTAATTTCAAACACAATGGGCTATGTATCGTAGGCTGATTCGACTATTTCGATCAGTTTTCGTTGAATTTACATTTAAATCATTATACTGAATTTTAAACGTACATTTCAAATTACCGGGGCCACGTACAACCTCTAAAAATTCCAGAAAAATATTTTCTAGCTTCGTATCGACGATACGGTCCTAACAAAACTAATTTCGTCGAATTCTGAGACCGCTGGAAAAATGGCCATTTTCCAGTCGATTAAAATCAACTGAAACTGGTCAAACACGTTTTCCTTTTCCACACTCACATATTGATTCGAAAAATTATGAAATTTGGAATCTAACAATAATTTGACATCACGGATCCAACAAAAGTGGTTTCGTCGAAATCCGAGGTCGCTTGCAAAATTCCCATTTTTAAGGGCCTGAATTCCATAACGACTATTCAGAATTTTCAACTGGACATATCTTTTGATTCCCGCTATGAAATTTTGATTTTCCGGATTCGTTGGAAAGATATCATCAATTAGATCCTATTATTTTTGGTTTCACTAAAATCCAGTTTATTTTGCACCCGGTATGTTCAATTGAAGTTTGAATTCGAATTATCGAACTACCGCACCATTTTCAATTCCTTTTATAATTATAAATAATTATTTATATCCTAACGACGACGTATATAATATATACGTTCGATTTCTATTCAAAATAAATTTCTCGTCGATATTATTTAAAATAGTCTATTTTAAATGTTCAAAATTCACTAAAATTGCCAAAATAAAATTTTTAAACTGGCCCATATTTTCGGGTTGTTACACCTATAATCCACACACAATCTAAGTGATCCATCAGCTTTCGTAGCAAAAACAACTGGAGCACCCCACTACGAGATACTTCTCCTTATGAACCCTTTCTCAAGCAACTCTTTCATTTGTTTACTAAGCCCCTCATTTCTCTTGGAGCCATGTGGCGCACAGGCAATGCAATTGGCTTTGCATTGTCCACCAAGTATATACATAAATCTATCTCGCGTTTTGGAGGTAAGCCCTTAACCTCCTCAAAGACATCTGCATACTCACGGACAACTCGAACAGATTGCAAATCATCAGTAGATATGTCAAGAGATTCTAGGTAGCTAAGCATAACCAAACCCTTAGGATCGCATGTGATATCAGCAGTATTACCCAAACTAGTCAATAGTCTAACTACCCTCTTTTCACAATCGAGAATGGCACCATACCTGGTTAGCCAATCCATTCCTAGAATCAACCCATAGCTCGTGAAACCAAGCACATAAACATTGCATTCGAACTCAACGCCATACACAAAAATTCTCAAACCCCGGCATAACATATAAAGATGAGCCGTACCCCCAATAGGATTTGAGACACTAACGGGATCCACTAATATACTAGTATCTAGGTGTTGTGTTTCAGCTAACGAAGCAGATATAAATGAATGTGAAGCTCCAGAATCAAACAAAGTTCGAACAGGATGATCAAAAAGGAAAATCAAACTTTCAACACAAATGTTTCTACCTCTCTCTTGCGGAGGTGCCATGAAAGCGTGAACCTGCGCTCCAGAAGTAGACCATGTCCTCTGTCCTTTCCCTTGTCCTTGCCTCCTTAGGCAGTCTTTAATCATATGTCCTGCCTCACCACACTGGAAGCAACCTGTCTTCTTCTTCTTCCTACAGTCCTTGCTTAAGTGGCCCGGTGTTCCATAATTATAACACTTTTTTTCCTTTGCCCTTGTTATCCTTACCACCTTTCTTTTGTTGTTGTTGTGTCTTCTTTGGATCCCCTTTCTTATCCTGTGCCTTATCTACATTAGCACCTTTCTCCTCTTCATTCATCAACGCCATGTCAATAAGTTTCTCAAAAGTAGCCCCCATAGGAAGGTGGGACATAGCTAACCCATGCAATGGTTCATTCAGACCATTGGCAAATCTCAAGGCCTTCTTATGTGGTGTATTAACTAATTCCATACTAAATCTAGCTAACTGGTTAAACTTGTTGATGTACTCCTTCACAGACAAACTCCCTTGTTTCAAACCAAGTACCTCTCCATGTATAAACTCTCCTCTGCCTGTGAAAGAAATTCATGTCGAACCTTCCTCTAAAGTCTATCCACATCTCCACCGGACGCCCTCAATTAGTTACTTCCCACCAAAAGGAAGCTTCGTCCTTCATCAACCAAGCAGCTAGCTGAACCTTCCTTCCATCTCTATCTCGAAGATACCAAACAAGTCCTCCACTTCCTTAAGCCAATTTCTAGCCTTGACAAATGTCTCAGTACCATAAAATGGTTTTCCTCCCATCGCACGGAAGTCTTTGCATATTTTAGAAAATGTGTCTACATGGGGAGGAGGAGGAGGAGCGGCTGCAGTGGGGGAGGAGGAACGTCTGCTAGGCCAACATCGGTAGCCTTAGCCTCTAGATACCTTTGGAACCATCCCGGTATTTGTATGCCCTTTGGAAGATTAAGATCCCCAGACATGATGAAACGAAAGAAAAACAGATTCAAAATAGAGAATCGATAGATATATATATGGCTTTTAGGGATTATGTTTTTCAAAATAAACTTTCCTTTTGAAAATACTTCCTTTTAAAACCTTTTTGAAAATAGTTTTCAATTTTTTTTATCTAATCTAGTAACCTTTAGCTCTGATAACACGTGTAACACCCCACGTCCATTAATGTCACTCATTAAGGGAATGCATTAACTTTCATGGAATATTATAAGAGTATAGAACAGAATATCACAAGACAGATATATAAAATAGTACTTAAGAAAATTCAAAATTTATTCATTGCAGTAGAAAAGCAAAACATGTTTGGTTACAACATCAAAACCACATACTAGAGTCAAGTACACAAATATCCATCTTGAACAAACTTATTATCAGAGTACATAAAAGTAAAATCATAATCCCACTCCAAAGATCCATAATGAAAAAGAGATAAAGCTGAGCATTACTTTCAACACTTCCAGGTACTTCAAGAAGAAAGAAATCCAAGTCAAGCTCCACTAGTCCGACCCTAAGCACCGGGGAGGGGGGGGGGGGAGGGGAAAGGAAAGAAAAGAGGCGAAACAAACAGGTCAAACATAAAGTCTGGCGAGTCCAGTGACTTTAAATATATAATTAGTAAAGTAACAGGATAAGGACATAAACTGGATATAAGAAATGAATGTAACATAAGCAAGTATGACAAGGTGAACAAGATGAATAGGATATAACGTTGATTGCGCTTCTAATCACTATAACATAATTCCTACACCGCACCAATGCTAATTACACATCACCATTACTAGTCCCATACTGAAAGTTGATCCCTTTTACTAATCATAATAATAATAACGGTAGTTTTGTGTACTCCTAGCTGCTGTCATAGGTGCCGCCTGCTCCTATCTCCACTAGTTGTACCCACTACCCTCCCCATTCGATCGGCTCCCTAACTCGTAGATACCCGTGTTGGTCCCACAGTATGGTGTATCACTCCCTAAAGTGGCAACCCGACACTACTAAAAATGCATGGCTTATACCTACATGATGCAATAATGCCTTACCTACCAGCCCCGACCCACGCACGCACATGACTCCGTTGGACTTGCATTGCCACCGCTAACTCTTTATTGACCTCTTACAATCAAACCTAGAAAGCATGTCCCATCCTCGACCTAGCTCGAGCTCACGTAGATACAGAATGGGTTACTGGTTGAAAAGGGTCCACACACTTGACACAAGCTTCCCTCCTAAGCTTGGTCCCCACTAGGAATTCCCACCTAACCCCTTCTTATTTCCATGTCTTCTTACATGCTTCACCATGGTTAAGTGCTTCAAATTATATTTCACATATCACCCATGTCACCCACTTAACCCCCATTTCTTACTACATGTCTTATCTTGGTTAAGTGTTTATTAATTCATTATAACCGTAATCTTGCAAGACCTCCCATATTAGATTGCCGTCTTGCGGTTGCTGGATATGCCGGGCAGTTCCGGGCAGTCTTATACCGCAATCCGAATCTAACCTAGTTTCTTTGCATTATTACATATCTAGTTTCTGCCTTTCACCTCTCACATTAGATCACAAAATTGTGGGTGCTGGATGTGCCGGGCGGTTCTGGACAGTCTTATACAGCAATTCAAATCTAACCTCATGTCTTAGGAGTTCATTATCAATTTCTCAATTCATGTCCCCAATTTCAAATCTTGGATTATAATATATACCCATAATTTCCAATCTAAATTATGTTAATCATTTTAATCAATCTCATGTAAACAAATTTTACCAATTCATGCCCCAAATCAATTACATGATTTCAAGTCTTTTTCTGCCCAACCGCAAATTATTCAATAATTTCCCCAAACTTTTCCCACAACATTCCCACGTCGTTCGTATGTATTATAATACGTTAGGCTCGCAGTTAGCCTAATCTCATAAAAAGGAAAAGAAGAGAAGATGGGAAGAGAACCATGACATCATACTGGCATAAAAATAAGCATAAGAAGTATGGACTGGCATAGAACAATAAAATAGGTCTAATTAGATATATGAACTGGCATAGAGCAACAAAATAGATCTAATTAGCATATGGAACATAAATTGACATAGGACAATAAGATAGATCCAATTAGCATTTGGAATATAAACTGGCATAAAACAAAAAGATAGATCCAATTTAGCATTTGGAACATAAATTGGCATAGAACAATAAGATAGATTCAATAAGGCATATGGAACATGAAGTTTAGGTATGAATCTAAAAGATAAGAATTCACCAAACATGATATGATTCATCATACAGGCATGTTCATATAGTCTAATTCACAAACTTATCACAATAACTTTTAATTAATTATAAGTGAAAGTAACGTGGACTCACAGTGGTAGAAGAGAAAATAGATCTGAATTCTGTATTCTGAATTTGATTAGCTAAACTATTGTTGTAGAATTTGATTCTTATCTTCCAATATGAATAATCTATTCCGATTTGCTTTTGTGTAGAAGAAATCCTAGTTTAGGTTATGGCAGCATGGAGGCGTATGAATTAGTGTAATGAAATCAGGTTAAGGTTTAGGTTTGTTTATATAGGTGTATTAGGTGAATTAGGGTCTTTAGATTAGGTTAGGGTCCATCTAAACCATCCAAACTAGAAAAACACATCACCAGCCAATCAGAGAATGCCACATAAGCCCTAATTCTCCAAAATTCGTCACTGCCCAGATCTGGCCGATGGGGTCGACCCCTACAGGGGGGTCGATACCTATGTCGACTCTCCTAGGGGGTCGACACCCTAGAGCGGGATAATTCCCGCCCAGCCCGCTTCTTGCTGATTTGAATTTCGAATTTGATTTTAATTATTATTTTAATCCTGGTTTAAATTGAAATCTTCTAAGCTCCATAACTTCTTCATACTTCATCTGTTTTACGCAAACTCGGACTCTATCTCAAGCGGAATTCCGGGACAAACGCAATTGTGTAACCCGTTTCCCTTAATTCTTCTTATAAAAATTAAGTATTCTTTAATTTGTCAATTTTAATATTACAAAATTATGGGGTGTTACAAGATCTGTAAAGTGTGCCCTAGCCTCTACCTAATGCGAGGCAGCTAATGCGAGGCTTCGAGATGATACCAACAAGGATACTAACTGATACGGGTTATAAACAACAGCAGAATTGACACAAGCCACCCTAGGCTTGGTCCTTCTAGTAAAATAGGAATTAACAGTCTCCCCCAATATTAACAGCAGACATGAAACTGATGGATCTAGAATAACCCTAGAGGGGGGGTGAATAGGGTTTTTCACAGTTTTTAAATAGAATTGAAAAACTGACAGGATATTAAAATAATAAACAGATCACAGAATATAGCAGAAACAGAAATGCAGAAAATAAATCACACACAGATATACCCAGCTTCGGCAAAACCCTGCCTACTGCTGCATTTCTAAGGTTTCTACTAGGTGATAGAACAGATCCCGCATACAAGACCTTGTACACTCGCGACTCTCGCTCCTATTCTAACCCTACGCTCAAAACCCTAGACTGAACGATGTCCCATCGATCAGATTCCCCGAATTACAACCCCGTAATCCGTATCCCAGAATTTTACAGACTCTGAAACTAACAGTCAACACCCTGACTGTTTTACCTAGACTTCACAGAACTAGACACCTGTTCGTTTGATTTTTTACAACATGAATTAAAAAAACAAGAAAACAAAATAAAAGGAAATTAAACCCTTAAGGATTTAAAACAAAGGGGTCATCCCTTTATTAAAACACTTGGCTAGGTTTTAAGCCCATTAGGTCGGCCCCTTTCCTTTGCTTTTGCCCGATCTCCTTTTTGTTCTGAAACTCAAAAATGGCGGCGGCTCTGAACAAAAAAAAAACTAGGGTTTCTCTCGTTCTTCCCCAAATCTGAATCGATGTTTAAAGAGAACGAGTTCGTGGTTCTCTGATTGCTTCACTTTGATGATGTAGGTTGATTTGCGATGCTTCCTGCTTCACTGATTTGGGAAGATTCTTCTGTCTTTCTCGATCGAATGAAACTGTGAGTTTTTCTGAAAAATTGATTATTCCCCTTTGTTCATGAATGTTGTGGACTTTTATTTTTCAATCTCGCATTTTCCGATGATGAATTTGGTGTGCTAATATAGGGTTATAGAAAACTCTAACTTTACTCTGATTTCGCTAATATTGACTCGGCTTGATTTTTGCAGTTTTCCCCCTTTTGAAATTCTTGATAGAATCGGCTGAAAAATGAATTTGTTCCCTTTAAATCTTCTTGTGAGGTTTCCTCTTTTGTTCATGCGTGATTCCTTGATTGAGTAGTCTGTAATGACTCTCGAATTAAAAATTGCCTCTTTTGCAAAATCTTTGACTGATTGGAATGATCTTTAAAACAGTTTCTATATTTGTGAATTCGGCTTGAAAAAGTTCTTGCGTGTAAAATCCTCTTTTGAATTCTCTGCATTGATAAAAATGGCTCTTGCTAATTTTTGATGACTTGCTTGAAAAAATGCCATAAAAATTGAATTATTCTTCCCACAGATGCTTGCTGATTTGCAGAGATTTTTAGCCCAAAATATTGCATTGAAAACATTTCCAAAATTGTTTTCTTATTTCTGGCAACATTTAAATGAAATCATTTTGCCAAATATTCTCCTCGATTTCATACTTCTTGCTGAGTAATGTTGCTCACTGATATAATTCTTGTGTGTAATGTGATTCACCATGCAATTTAGACAGAACAAAACAAAAACAAAAAAAATCACTGAAGCTTTTTCCTTGGAAACTCATAACTGCTTAGAACATTACTGCTAGACTTATTCACCATTGCTTTGTTGATCATATGCTTTACCTATGCTGACATACATTGCCCCAGTTTTGTGCATGAAATCTGGAATTGGTAAACTCGGCTTCTTTTTGTTGTTTTGCATTCTGTTCTGATCTTGTTTGTTCATCTGAGCTTGCATTTGAAAACATGACTTCATTGCTTGTGCACTTGAACACATGCTGCCTGATTTGAAAACTGCTGTACACTGAAATCTGAAATTTTTTTAAAAAAATTGTTTTGTGCCTGGAAAGCTGGGCTGAACCATGTATACATTATCACTGCTATGCATGACTTGTCTTTGTTGCATCACTCATGTATGTTGGCATTTGAATTACTTGACATTGTTACTTGTACCACCTGAAATGCTTCGACCATGTTAGTTTGCTTGAGTACATCTGTTATGACACCATTTCTCTTGCCATGCTCCACTAGCATGTTGTCCATGCTTTCTGTCCATTGATTGTTGCATGTGCTCCATGCTGTTTTATTGCCTTGACCACACCATCACTTTTTGCTGACTTTGACCACTTTGAAATTTGCTGCTTACATTTTGTTTAGCCATGCACCATTTTTGCTTTCCTGTTTAGCTTTCTGAGCTCGACCACTAACACTTGTATCATCTTGATTCTGAAACCATCATGTATTTACATGTGCACGACCACTTTTAGTTGATCTGAACTGCACCACTTTGAATTTGTGCATCCATTCATGTTTTGATTTTAGTTGCTGCACTTGATCCTTGAACATGCTCGCACACACTAGTTTTACTTGTCCTGGTTTTCATTGTTTGTGCATGTTCAAACCATTATTGCTTCATACTATTGAATTTGAGTTCTTCACTGATTTTGTTTCTTGCTTGGGCTGGTTTGAGTTGATTCATGCAAGCTCGACGACTTTTGCACTCTAGCTTTCTTGGCTCGACTCCATGCTTTGACACTTTGAAATTGATTGCTTTCTTTGAGGTTTTGATCATGTTTGTTTGTGTTGACTTTGTTGCTTTTCAAAATATGCACTGAGTTGAGAAGGTCCACGTGGCTACTCCTCAGTTGCACGCTGAATTGGCGAGGTAGTGCACACGTGTATACACGTGTGTACATGCAGCCATCAGACGAGTTGTCCCTGTCCCTGCATTGAAATATATATGTTGTCTGCCTTGTGGTATTTACAGTGTATCACTGTGAATATCACAAGCTGTCTAGACACAGATTGATGGTTTTATAATTCAGATCAAGTCATGAAAAATGATGAGAAACACACCAGAAATCTGAGGCAAATAAAATTTTAAAATAAAATTTAAATTTGCAGGTATTCTGTTTTATTTCTATTGCAGTGTACTGTGTGTGTGTGTTTCATGTGTGACAGGTAAGCTGGGATGACTGGACTAACTGTGATGACAGGACTGACAAGCTGAAGACAAGAAGACAGTGTGAGGTGTCAATGAATGTATGAGTCTGTATATACAAGTGAAAATGGACATATATGAAATGTACTGATGTCTGTAATAAACAAGTTTGATCGAAATAAAATATCATTTTATTGTTGTCAAACGAACTTGTCTATTTTATTCTGTTTATACAAGTACAAATATTCTGTGAATGTATAAATAGTGGAGTTACAAATAGTTGTACTGTTTGAATATTGAAATAAAATATTCTATTTAAATAAAATACTGTGTTAATATTTGAATTTCTGTACAGTCGTATTTTATTTAAATATAAATATTATATTCATTGCTGTGATGTATATATATAACAGTACAGTACCAAACACATTTATAATAAAAATATATTTGGTTGTTATCATCAAACAAAAATCATATAATTGTGTATACAACACCGTTATATACAACAATCTCCCCCTTTTGATGATGACAAACAAATAAAAGATTTTGAATATAATAAATGTGTTTGTTTGTGGATATTTGAACTCCCCCTATTTAAATGCTCCCCCTACAACAGAAACTCCCCCTATAACTATGCATGAATGAAATGTATGAATAATAATGAATTTTCAAAATTAAAAATATTTATCAAATATTCACTCATAAATCAAAATCTAAACCCATTCTCCCCCTTTTGTTATCATCAAAAGGATACAGAATTTAAAATATAGATGAAAAATGACTTACAAATACTATATCAGCTTAAGAGGAAGAACAGTCATCATAAATCTCAATCAGTCAAACAAAAATCATAATAAACTAAGAACAGGTGGCACATTTCACATTGTAGAAAAATGACGGATTTACGATGAATTTTATATATTATGGAGAGAGTTAAAAAAAATATTTTTCAATTATTTTCCAAAAGAATTTTATAACAAGTAAAGCACAAAATATAGTGGTGGATTTGGACTATAATTATAAATTCAACTTAAGTGACAAAAACAGATAATCTCAAATCCCAATAGCTATCAATCAACAAAACATAATATTTCATAAGATTTCAACACATTTCACAGATTAGAAAGATGGATTGAAAAACTGGTTTTTATAAACACCAAGAAGAATTTCAAATAAATTACAATTTATAGCACAATTTTCCTTTTTCTTTTTATTTTATTTAAGAGCACACTGACCACGCATAACCAGAGCTTGGATTTTCAAATGAAGTCAGTCGCAGCTTAAATTATAAGTTGTCTCTTAACCATGCATGACCAGAGCTTGGATTTTTAAATGAGGTTAGAGACACACTTATATATTTATTATATATATTTATCATTTCACCTTTTAAAAAGAAAACACTCCTTGGTATAAAACCAATATATGGATGATAGAAAATGTGGTAGGTACAGAAATGGACTGTGAAATAAATTTCTAAATTAATTTTATTATGAAATATGACCAACTGTACCGGGATTATTGAAAATTTTCAATTATCACTAATTCTGAATAATAATATAACCACAATTCCATCACAAATATTTTCACTGTTTATTTAAAATGATTTTAAGAAAAAAAATAAACTCTCCACATTTATATAAAATCATAACGGATGGCAGAAGGATGATAAGTAATGAAGATGGCAGTGAAATAATTGCCAGTTCAAAGATATTATAATAAATATTCAACCATCATGAAAATCTAAATAAAATTCTCCTCTTGTTGTGAAATATACTGTAGTCACAATTCATCACAATTTCTAAATCTGGTTATAATTTTGATGAATTATAAATACAGTTTAATTTGGATATTGATTTCAATTTCTGAAAGAATAATCAATAAATAATTTTAAAATTGAAAATCTATTACAAGAGGAATATGCTGATCTATACATGACAAGAGAAAAAATGTGTACAAGACAGAAAGAGTGTGTGGATTTATACATTGTGAAGATTTGATTCTAAGTACAGATGGGTGAGACAAAAATAAGACGCTTCTGATACCACTTGGTGTCTCTATTTACGAGGATTTTTTTAACATGATACTGAACAAGAATGTCATAGACAAAAGAATTATAAATACAAAGCCCAATCAGACAAGATAACAGATTATGCACATGTATCAGAGCAGCGGTCAGATTAAAGCAGCCAGTTATTTGAAGACAGTATCAGAGCAACACAGAACATAAAATCACGTCAGACTTGTCAGCGGATGGTCACATAAGATCATTCATGATTCAAGATTAGAAATATCGTTTATTTGAAATCATTTGAGGAATATGAAAAATATCAGGATTTAATAAATCAATCACACCAATTTAAAAAATTTTGAATTGAGATATGTGTGAGATTTAATAAACCAACAATTTCAAATGATTTTCAGCAAACAAATATTTAAATCATATAACCATGAAATAACAGAGAGATTCAAGACCGGGTTTTCAAAAAAAAATTCACAAGAATTTTCTGACAAGTCCTCAAGAGATTTCAGATCATCTACATCAATTTTGTGAGATATTCATGATCCAAAGAAAATAATTTATTTGAAATCATTTGAATCAATGTCAAATTTTGAGATATAATGAATCAGTCACACAAGGTTAATAATTTTAGATTTAAGTGGTATGTGAGATTCAAAATATCAAGAATTTCAGATGATTTCAAACAAACCAATTTGAACCATAATAATCATGAATATAAGATGGATTTCAAGATGTATCACTGAGATTTTAGACAATTTACAATATTCAAGCCAATCTGAAAATGTCTGAAATTATCACAACTGATAAATAACAGAGTGTACTGTAATGAGTATAATATTTTCAGCGTTTCCAAAATGAATTGGAAGGAACTCAAAACAGCATAAGTGTGTGAAATTTCATTAATTATTCAGATCTTCAAAAATTTAGAATTCTAGTTAACAGTGTTCAAGATATGATATGAATGCTTCAGCACTGTTATGAAAATAAACTTCTAAACAATCGCAGATAATTACAAGATTAAATTCAGAATCTGGAAATAATTTTAAACAAGAGAGTTTTATTCAAATGAATTTCCAGAAAATCATGAGAACTGCAATTGGAAGTTTAAGAAGCACAGGATAAACAAAGAGATATGGCAGTGACAAATTAAATAAAAAAAATAAAAGAAAATAAAAAGAAAGGGGTAGAAGAAGCAGAAATAAACAATAAAAAAATATATATGTACAAGGATGAAGTTAGAAATCATACCTGACATATGATGAGAAACAGAATTTCTAAACTTATCAGCCTTGGCTAAGGAACAGTGGATGATTCAATAATATGAAGTGGTTTGAATCACTTTTCTCTTTTCAGCATAGTTG
This sequence comes from Allium sativum, assembly GCA_030737875.1. NCBI lineage: Eukaryota > Viridiplantae > Streptophyta > Magnoliopsida > Asparagales > Amaryllidaceae > Allium > Allium sativum. Next base: position 517,497,129 of record CM060924.1, read on the forward strand.
TTCCTCAGCCACTTCAGGTACCTAATAGTTGATAGGATCGAGTGGTCTAACAAAATTTGTAAAACCACTCACAGTTTCGTTCATATGTTTTGGTACCCAAACTTGTTTATATAACAAACCATCTGAATTTACCTTTGTGCCTTTAGGAACCCAAATCGTTTTGAATCTAACAAAACCCGTTTTATTTCCATTTGAGATCCAAGAATGTTTAAATGGTTTGTTATAAAACAAAAACTCGTCTCGATTGTGATTTACAAATCCTTTGAAGTTTTCAGAGTTAGAACTTTCAAAACAAACATTTCTAAAGTGATTTGAGGGATTTTTAAAACCGTTTGTATTCTGCTTTTCAAAATCATTCATTTTCCCAAATCCAAGTCCGTTTTTATTTCCAGACGGAAATTGATTTCTCAACAACATATTCAACGATTTTTCTCCATTTGAAAATTTAACCAATGTTGATTCAAGTTGTTGAAGTTTAAATTTGAGATCATCATTTTCTTTCATTAAATCTGAACAATGATTTTTAGTGATCTTACAATTTTCAGAATCAACTTTCAAAAACAAATTTTCAATTTCAAGCAATTTGATTTTGGCTTGGGACTCAGAGATTTCAGATTCAAAATTAACTTGTTTTTCAAATTCAAGTTTCTTGAAATTCTCAATCTCTTTTTCAAGCTCGTTTAAAATTAAATCATTTTTCAACAAGCTTTCTTTCTCAGCAATTTCATGTTTGGAACTTTTGATGGCCTTAAAATTATTAAATTCTTTTTGCAAAGAATTGTTTGAATCTTTTAGCTCAGCCTCGTTATCTTTTAAAATCACAATTTCCTCTTTAAGTCTTTGAATATTTTTATTGAGATGAACGAGGTCAGTTTTCAATTTCAAACAACTTTCACAGTCAGAATTTTCTAATTTCATGACATTTGTAGATTCTGATTCCAAACAGTTAATTTTGCTATTTAACTCGTGATTTTTAGATTTCAAGTATTTGTTTTTACGATGGAATTTATCAACGATTTTTGTTAAATCAGTACACATATAAACCAACTCTTCATAAGAGAAGCTTTCAGTCTCATTGTCTGTTGAGTCTCCATCGTCTGATCTACTTGAATTTTCATTTGTTTCTTCTCCTGAGCATAGATCTGAATCTGAGTTGACAGTTGAGGGTTTTGAGAAGTTGCTGTCGTTTCCATATCTTGTAGTTAGAGCTGTCCAAATTTCCTGCGCAGTTAAACAATGAGAAATCAGACTGTATTGATTATCATCAAGGTGAGAATACAGAATATGTGTAGCACGAGAATTAGAAGCTTTATCTACCATGTCAAACCCATTGATAACAACATCCCAACATTTAATATCAACAGATTTTAAATAAAATTCCATTTCGGATTTCCAATTTAAAAAATCTGTTCCAGTGAAAATAGTTGGAGATGAACTGGACTGACTCTCTGTGGACTGACAGCAAGGGTTACCCATGACTATAGAGTTAATGAAATTACCAGGCTCTGATACCACTGATGGATCTAGAATAACCCTAGAGGGGGGGGGGGTGAATAGGGTTTTTCACAGTTTTTAAATAGAATTGAAAAACTGACAGGATATTAAAATAATAAACAGATCACAGAATATAGCAGAAACAGAAATGCAGAAAATAAATCACACACAGATATACCCAGCTTCGGCAAAACCCTGCCTACTGCTGCATTTCTAAGGTTTCTACTAGGTGATAGAACAGATCCCGCATACAAGACCTTGTACACTCGCGACTCTCGCTCCTATTCTAACCCTACGCTCAAAACCCTAGACTGAACGATGTCCCCTCGATCAGATTCCCCGAATTACAACCCCGTAATCCGTATCCCAGAATTTTACAGACTCTGAAACTGACAGTCAACACCCTGACTGTTTTACCTAGACTTCACAGAACTAGACACCTGTTCGTTTGATTTTTTACAACATGAATTAAAAAAACAAGAAAACAAAATAAAAGGAAATTAAACCCTTAAGGATTTAAAACAAAGGGGTCATCCCTTTATTAAAACACTTGGCTAGGTTTTAAGCCCATTAGGTCGGCCCCTTTCCTTTGCTTTTGCCCGATCTCCTTTTTGTTCTGAAACTCAAAAATGGCGGCGACTCAGAACAAAAAAAAACTAGGGTTTCTCTCGTTCTTCCCCAAATCCGAATCGATGTTTAAAGAGAATGAGTTCGTGGTTCTCTGATTGCTTCACTTTGATGATGTAGGTTGATTTGCGATGCTTCCTGCTTCACTGATTTGGGAAGATTCTTCTGTCTTTCTCGATCGAATGAAACTGTGAGTTTTTCTGAAAAATTGATTATTCCCCTTTGTTCATGAATGTTGTGGACTTTTATTTTTCAATCTCGCATTTTCCGATGATGAATTTGGTGTGCTAATATAGGGTTATAGAAAACCCTAACTTTACTCTGATTTCGCTAATATTGACTCGGCTTGACTTTTGCAGTTTTCCCCCTTTTGAAATTCTTGATAGAATCGGCTGAAAAATGAATTTGTTCCCTTTAAATCTTCTTGTGAGGTTTCCTCTTTTGTTCATGCGTGATTCCTTGATTGAGTAGTCTGTAATGACTCTTGAATTAAAAATTGCCTCTTTTGCAAAATCTTTGACTGATTGGAATGATCTTTAAAACAGTTTCTATATTTGTGAATTCGGCTTGAAAAAGTTCTTGCGTGTAAAATCCTCTTTTGAATTCTCTGCATTGATAAAAATGGCTCTTGCTAATTTTTGATGACTTGCTTGAAAAAATGCCATAAAAATTGAATTATTCTTCCCACAAATGCTTGCTGATTTGCAGAGATTTTTAGCCCAAAATATTGCATTGAAAACATTTCCAAAATTGTTTTCTTATTTCTGGCAACATTTAAATGAAATCTTTTTGCCAAATATTCTCCTCGATTTCATACTTCTTGCTGAGTAATGTTGCTCACTGATATAATTCTTGTGTGTAATGTGATTCACCATGCAATTTAGACAGAACAAAACAAAAACAAAAAAAATCACTGAAGCTTTTTCCTTGGAAACTCATAACTGCTTAGAACATTACTGCTAGACTTATTCACCATTGCTTTGTTGATCATATGCTTTACCTATGCTGACATACATTGCCCCAGTTTTTTGCATGAAATCTGGAATTGGTAAACTCGGCTTCTTTTTGTTGTTTTGCATTCTGTTCTGATCTTGTTTGTTCATCTGAGCTTGCATTTGAAAACATGACTTCATTGCTTGTGCACTTGAACACATGCTGCCTGATTTGAAAACTGCTGTACACTGAAATCTGAAATTTTTTAAAAAAAATTGTTTTGTGCCTGGAAAGCTGGGCTGAACCATGTATACATTATCACTGCTATGCATGACTTGTCTTTGTTGCATCACTCATGTATGTTGGCATTTGAATTACTTGACATTGTTACTTGTACCACCTGAAATGCTTCGACCATGTTAGTTTGCTTGAGTACATCTGTTATGACACCATTTCTCTTGCCATGCTCCACTAGCATGTTGTCCATGCTTTCTGTCCATTGATTGTTGCATGTGCTCCATGCTGTTTTGTTGCCTTGACCACACCATCACTTTTTGCTGACTTTGACCACTTTGAAATTTGCTGCTTACATTTTGTTTAGCCATGCACCATTTTTGCTTTGCTGTTTAGCTTTCTGAGCTCGACCACTAACACTTGTATTATCTTGATTCTGAAACCATCATGTATTCACATGTGCACGACCACTTTTAGTTGATCTGAACTGCACCACTTTGAATTTGTGCATCCATTCATGTTTTGATTTTAGTTGCTGCATTTGATCCTTGAACATGCTCGCACACACTAGTTTTACTTGTCCTGGTTTTCATTGTTTGTGCATGTTCAAACCATTATTGCTTCATACTATTGAATTTGAGTTCTTCACTGATTTTGTTTCTTGCTTGGGCTGGTTTGAGTTGATTCATGCAAGCTCGACCACTTTTGCACTCTAGCTTGCTTGGCTCGACTCCATTCTTTGACACTTTGAAATTGATTGCTTTCTTTGAGGTTTTGATCATGTTTGTTTGTGTTGACTTTGTTGCTTTTCAAAATATGCACTGAGTTGAGAAGGTCCACGTGGCTACTCCTCAGTTGCACGCTGAATTGGCGAGGCAGTGCACACGTGTATACACGTGTGTACATGCAGCCATCAGACGAGTTGTCCCTGTCCCTGCATTGAAATATATATGTTGTCTGCCTTGTGGTATTTACAGTGTATCACTGTGAATATCACAAGCTGTCTAGACACAGATTGATGGTTTTATAATTCAGATCAAGTCATGAAAAATGATGAGAAACACACCAGAAATCTGAGGCAAATAAAATTTTAAAATAAAATTTAAATTTGCATGTATTCTGTTTTATTTCTATTGCAGTGTACTGTGTGTGTGTGTTTCATGTGTGACAGGTAAGCTGGGATGACTGGACTAACTGTGATGACAGGACTGACAAGCTGAAGACAAGAAGACAGTGTGAGGTGTCAATGAATGTATGAGTCTGTATATACAAGTGAAAATGGATATATATGAAATGTACTGATGTCTGTAATAAACAAGTTTGATCGAAATAAAATATCATTTTATTGTTGTCAAACGAACTTGTCTATTTTATTCTGTTTATACAAGTACAAATATTCTGTGAATGTATAAATAGTGGAGTTACAAATAGTTGTACTGTTTGAATATTGAAATAAAATATTCTATTTAAATAAAATACTGTGTTAATATTTGAATTTCTGTACAGTCGTATTTTATTTAAATATAAATATTATATTCATTGCTGTGATGTATATATATAACAGTACAGTATCAAACACATTTATAATAAAAATATATTTGGTTGTTATCATCAAACAAAAATCATATAATTGTGTATACAACACCGTTATATACAACAGAAACATCTTATCTTATTAATTAAACAGGTTTAACTTAGAAGGTTTAAGTTTATTAATAAGCAATATATAACCTTATGTTATATTTCCTGGTTGTGAATGACATTTCCAATTAAATGTAACAAACCTTCCCTAAATCATACAAGCACCTGTTTAGATGTATATAGATTACAGTAACATGTTTTACTTAATTTACATCTGATCCACATATCATACTCTAATTAAATCCAGCCTATTTAGATTAAAATGTTTACACATTCTTCCTTTATAATTATCCCAATTATACAGTCCAATTCTAATATGCCGAAATCTCCTTTTTACTATTATTACATATTATTCCAATTTATCCTAATTATATGCAATTCTAATGGGGAAGGCCTAGGCTCTCAATGGCATAGGCTCAATGCAAAATAAAAAGGAAAAGGAGAAACATAACCAAACTCAGATATGAACAAACTGATAAAATAAGCATTATAGACTGTAAATAAAATAGTAATATAAAGGGAATAAGGAAGATATATTTACAAATAGACAGGTAATAACTAAAACTGAACATGTAATTGACAATATTAAAAAAACAATAATATATAAGAATAAACTTATAAACATAGCTTATTTCAGATCCAATAAATTTACTATCAAATCCCCTTTTAAAATTGCAGATCTAAAAAATAACTTGAAAATCATAGTGATTTGTATTAGATCCAGAAAAGGCCTTTAAAATAATTGTTTTAGAAGAAAAGCAAGAATTATCCCTTCAATCTATGTTCTAGTAGCACCTCGACATTTCCTTAATTTTATTTAGAACATAACTTAGAGGCGGAAGAAGATGAAGAAATGTTTGTGTGTAACAAAAGTGATGATGTTGCTAGCCTATTTATAGACAAGTTAGGATAATCTAAACCGTATGATATTAAGTTATAAAATCAAACCATTCGAGACACGTCATGCTGAGTCAGCACGAACAAAACACACAAAATAGTCCAGATGCAAGCCTCTGCCTGTTCGAAGGTAGGCCGAACCACCTACTACTTGGGTTAACACTAGTGTCGACCTATGTAGGGTCGGGTCGAATCTTGACCGTTGCACTCTGAGTTAATTTATTTTAAATTTAGTTCGAACTTCTTTAGTCCATAACTTCTTCATACTTAATCCGATTTACGAAAACCAAGATTCTATCCGAGCCAGAATTTCATAACGAACACAACGATAAAGTCTATTTAAATTAATTTTGAATATTTTATTAATTAATATTCATTTTATTATCTTCTTTATATAATTATGGTGTATTAAATAATGGGGTGCTACACAAGTCCATAAAAACATGCTCGAACTTTATAACTCATGCGAAGACCTGATTCTTCTTTGTCAATCCGGTTAACAGTGAAGCCATCTTTGAGAAGTCCTTAATAAAAAGTCGATAATATCCAACTAAACCAAGGAAATTTCTAACAACCATAGCGTTCTTAGGTCGATCCCAATCCAGGACTGCTACTACCTTAGTGGGTATAGTTGTTTATTTCGAATTCGTAGAAATGAGTGTTATTGTAAGAATTGTGTAGATTACCCATATTGATTTATAAATCTATCGGCGTTTTCGGTTGTTTAAGGTTTTGCGTGATTTTGTGAATTAGCCCTAGCCCTTTTGTTCTTTTTTTATAAAAAGACAATGTTTGAAATTACAAGGAATATGAACAAAACATAAAGGAAGAGATGTGTAAATTCACGTATCTTATACGTAGTTTATACTATTTATTCCAAATAAAATATTAAATATTCCTTATGATTTTGAATATGTCAATATTTCCTCTTTCTAAATGTTTGAGTGCAAAATTTTCATAAATTATTGAAAATAACATTTTTTTTGGGATTTAAAATCTCAGCGAGTTAGAACATAGAAAGATTGTTCAAGTCATTAGTTTAGACTAGAATGTAGAATAATTAGAATTTGAATGAATTACTAACTACGTAAATATCACGCTAACATATATATATATATTGTTTATTCATTCAAAAATATATGTAAATAACGTCGGTAGTATTATAAATTAGGTAAACACTAAATAGGTTGGATTTAAGTGTTATCCATTAATGATGGGTATATGGTAATGTTTCCCGTAATAAATGAAGAATGAATTGTCGTAACCTTGGAATTGTTGGTAGTAAATGTGGAATTGATTGTAGTAACAGTAAAGTTACAACTAATTTAATTAAGAATTAAGATCGCAACCATGCAACTTTATGGGGAAATAGATATGACAGTGAATGTCAAAAGGTTTCAATTAAAATAAATAGGAAGTAAATATTGTAATACCATTTTAGATAGAATAGTATAATGAACTATATACGTATAAGAAATAATATAATAAACAAACATTAGTGTAAAAATGGAAGTCACAATAAATCGAATTAATGAAATTAAATGAGACTAATTTAATGACAATGTAGTGGTTATTAATGACATACGACGGTTATGGTAATTTAATTAAATGGGGATTTGGGTAGAAGTTACCGTAATAACTACTAAGTCTAATAATTCGTCATATAGCTTAAATCTTGTCTTATAGAAATATCAAGTTTGTCTTATCTTTAGTTTTATTTTGAAATAATATCTCTAATTAGTATAAGAATTGGACTTAGTAGGTTGATGATGTAAGGTCAATTGAGTTATCCGACATATTTCTACATTTTCAGTAATCGGATATGCATACAAGTGAAGTGAGTATCATTGATCACAGAGACATGTAACAATTATTAGTGTGTAGCCTGGAATGTTCCTAGTAGTTTACTTCAAGTGTTGAGGTCTTAAGTGTATATAGGGTTTGTCTCCCTTATAAGAAGAGGAAACCTAAAGGAATAATTTATTAGTGCAACCTACTTCGTGATTATAGCCTTAAATAATTGGATCCGCCTATTAGGGTACTAAGTGACTGGATTCTCCCTTCCCTTTTTGAGGAGTAAGGGCAAAATCGTATGATCTTCACTTGTAAGGTACTATGTGATCGGGTAACTCATTATTTTCCAATAAAAAGTATCAAATGACTAATTGGGAATAAGTTTGGAAATCCTTAAAAGAATCCACATCCTATAGACAGTAAGTGATGGGGGTAAGGTTCACCTTGGGATAGGGTATTAAATGACAGCTGCGAAAGTACCAAAAGGTCTGCTTATCCTTCGGATAGTATTAAGTCACTTGAGGATTATCCAATAAGATCATAGTAACATAGGATCCATCAGGAATAGGGCTTAAATGATGATTAGTTATTTGCCTATCCTGTAGATATTAAGTGACTACTTACTATCTCTTGCCTTATGGGGGGTTGGAATATGTGAATGTTAGAAGCCTTATTTATAAGTTAAGGGACTTAATAGCTAGAGTCCTATCATTTGAATTTGTATTTTTGTAAACCACCTAGGTATTAAGTGATCATAAGTGATATGACTTATATATTATATTGTGATTAAGGTCATAAGTATCTATAGAACCCACCTCTTTTCTATTAGTTAAGTATTAAGTTGCTAGAAAATCCACCTCTTAGTTATGAGTTTGTAGGAAGGTTTGAAGTCTCATATATGTGTAAAGGTTCTATCTCAATATAACATAATAACTTATCTTTGGGAAATATTACTTTGGGTATGATAGTTAATCATTGTGCATAAACTTTGCAAGGTTAGGTTAGAATCACTAACCTTGTTATACATATAATTTGGGTGAAACCAAATGAGATGAATTTGTGCATTATATACAATGTTATACATTTTCTACTAACTAAGACTTGTTGTTCTGACTCTCTCATCGTAACTCTCTGGTTTATTTTTGGGAAGACTTGTTGTGTAACGTACCGAAAAATTTTCGACCTATAAAATTCGACAAACAACACCATGTCGACCATTCAAGACTCGAAAATTGACCGGGTAGTCCATGAATGAAATTAGAGGGTGGGGATAGATAAGATAGAAACTTAGAATAAAAGAAGAAGAAGAATGACATACAACATCAGAGTAAACACGGATCTCACAGTGGAACGAATAAATATATTTAATAACATAACTTTGAAATATAAATCTGTACTTGAATATACATATCATTTCCAAAGTACAGCACTTACAACACAGCGGAAAAACCATAGCTATATAATTCTGAAGCCTCCTGCTCCAGCTCTTCGAGTATCTGTAAATCCCGATTACTTAACTGCCCGTACAAAATTGGGCACCCAAGAGTTTAGGGAAAACAAAACAAAATAAACTCCGGGTAAGTCATGACACTGGTATGAGTAAAACAGTTTAAAACAGTTTGAGCCATTAAACGATATCTCATAAGACCACGCCGTATAACGGAACGGGTTTTTCCCTTATGAGAATCCAAAATAAACTTTATAACAAAACTCATTGATATTATAATAGTGTCTATCAACCACAATATAATAATCATCAAGCAGAAACGCTTTCATCTCACGTTCTACATATATAGTATACAATCAAAACCGCAAGCACGTATTGGATAATGGATTTCCAACTATGACAAGGTATGGAACCACCTTTCGCTAGTGTACCTCTAGAGAGGAATACACTGGGTTCAACAAGAACATCTTGCAACCCAGCCACACATGATCGGCCACACATTTCGCTTGAGTGTATCGAATGTATATCACCAACGGTTGGGATCAGCAACCATTTCCCAAATGGGACAGCATTGACAATAGATTTTTAGAAGTAAATGAAACTCTAGATCAGGTGATTATACAGCCTAATAGGTGCGACCAACATAGCCATGCTGCCTGCCCGATTTTTGTCATTTCCCAGTGTTGAGGCTAGAAGCCACGCTTATCTCTGATAGATCACACGTTTATTCACTTTGAATGTCACATCGTCATACCCGCCAAATCACAAATTGATTTCCCCAAAAATACAATGGGTATACAGCTAAGAGAAACGAATTCCTCTGCCACCAAACGTAAATACGTTTGAAGAGATCAACTTACGCGATCTATTAAATATACTCTGTCAGACATTCTTCCATACAGGTCATCCTGGGATTGGACAAACCAAAGGCACTATTCAGTACAACCATCTTAGGCAACCTTTACCTAAGATTTATACAATAGCCCTTGCACTTTACCTTGTCTTCAATTATCTTTGGCATATATGATTCGCAATGCTTATACCAATACGGAGTGGTTCTTCGGATAATAATCCAACTGGTCTCTCCATATTAACAACGTTAAAATGGTCAAAAACTTCGATAGTCGGTGAGTTAACAATCGAAGAAAAATAGGTATGAAAACAACGATATTATTTCCAGATGGAAATTATATCGATCAATCATCATTAAACATTTATTCCCTTTAGTTCATTAATTTATTTATCACCTGTTTCCATATATTCTAAATTCTTATTTTCTATTATCAGAAAACATTTATGATTCTCATTTGGAAAACATTTCCAAAACTCCTTCACTTGGTTTAAACCGATGTTTAAATCAAACATCGCCATGCCAACTCAAATCATTTCACTCATTAACTAAATTCTCTTAACCATCCTTTACTATCAAACCTTACAATTCCTTAGTTAAGAAGGATGTCAATCAAGTTGGGGTATAATTACCTCTCAGACCTTTACTGAACAACGTTTTTAACTTCAGAATAGTCAAAGTTTATCTTTTTAGACCTTTAACAAACTTCCTTACGTAACTCTCGGATTCTAGTTACGAATCCACTTCTTTATTGAAAACATTGATTATAACGCTAACGTTATAAACCCTACTTCTGAAATATCTAACTTAACATCTAACTTTTTATTTCTAACTTTGAATAATTAACCTACTCTAATTTATTTATAAATAAATAAATCTTGATTTAAAAACCGGAAAGTAAATAATACTTTCCCGAATTCGACGATTTACTCTCTTCGAATAATTAATATTCGATTAACTTACTTTGAATAACTAATATTCGATTAGCTCACTTCGAATAACTTATATTCGATCAACTTTCTTCGAATAACTTATATTCGGTTAACTCACTTCGAATAACTTATATTCGATCAACTTTCATCGAATAACTTATATTCGATTAACTCACTTTGAATAACTTATATTCGATCAACTTTCTTCGAATAACCGATATTCGATAATCTCTCTTTTCGAATAAACTATATTCGATTAATCTCCCTTCGAATAAACTATATTCGATTACTCCTTTTCGAATGACTAAATTCGATTAACTCCTTTCGAATAACAAAATTCGATTTACTTCTTTCGAATAACTAAATTCGATTAACTCCTTTCGAATATCTAAATTCGATAACCCCTTTCGAATAATTAAATTCGATTAACTCCTTTCGAATAACTAAATTCAATTAACTCCTTTCGAATAACTAAATTCGATAACCCCTTTCGATTAAACTAATCTATAACTCCTTTCCTTTAAACTAATCGATAACTCCTTTCCTTTAACTCTATTCGATAACTACTTTTCTTTAAACTAATCGATAACTTCTTTCGATTAAACTAATCGATAACTCCTTTCGATTAAACTAATCGATAACTCCTTTCCCTTAACTCTATTTTATAAACTATATTCGACTAACTCCTTTGGATTAATTCATTTGGATTAACTCGGTTTAATTAACTCCTCTTGACTAACTTAACTTAATTAACTCAACTTGTTTAACTCGACTTGATTAACTCCTATCGATTAACTAATATTTGATTGACTTATATTCGAATAACTATGTTTGTTTTAACTTTATCTCGAATAACTATATTCGATGTAACCTCATTTCGAATGACTAGATTCGATTTTCTCCTTTAACTCTATTCGAATAAATTATATTCGATTAACTCCTTCAACTCTATTGGTTAACTCTAATCGACTAACTCTATTCAATTAACTCTAATCAAGTAACTCTATTCAACTAACTTTATTCAACTAACTCTATTTGATTAACTCTATTGATTAAACCCTTTTGATTTACTCCTTTTTGAATAAGGAATATTCGGTTCACTCTTCGTCCATATTCCGTTTCAAATATCGATGTTGAAACTGATTCTTACTTCTCTATATAAGTCTTAACTTATATATTCCATTTATCCAGTGGTAACTATTTTACTTAATTTATAAAATATTATTTATAAACTAATCGTCTCAATTTATCTGTTAAACAGATTCTATTTATTATCTACTTTAAATAAATCGTTTCACATTTACTCGTTAAACAGATTTCCGTTTAATCTTTATTCCCTTTTATAATTCTATTTGCCTTACAAACAATCCCTTTATAAAACTCTATTTGTTTTATAAATAATCCCTTTATAAAACTCTATTTGTTTTATAAATAATCCTTTTAAATTATCCTATTTATTTTCCAAATAAATATCCTTATGATATCTTATTCATTTTCTAAATAAATATCCCTTATACTTCTATTTATTATCCCAATAAACGTTTCTTATATGATCATATTTATTATCCCAATAAATATTCCTCTTTATAAAATCCTTTGATTTTATAAATAGTTCCCTTTTTATAAAATCCCTTGATTTTATAAATATTTTCTCTTTAATTAATTCTCATTCATTTTATAAACAAATAGCCCTTTTTATAAAATCCTTTGATTTTATAAACAAATTTCCTTTTTCATTCTTCTTTGATTTTACAAAGTATTTTCTTTTATAAAATCCTTTCTTTATATATAAAATCCATTGATTTTATATAAATAATTTATTTTCTGAATACACTTTGAAAATCCCTTTTTTACTTCCCAGTATTTCTTACGGTATTTAAAATAGCAAATAACCATGATCGATATCATTCAAACACACATAATCAACGACATATTATATATCACATCATATATTACAATATACGAAAAACAGTAAAATAAATGTTGAGGAATCCAGCTGGATTCCTCCAACCTGTTTCCCTGCATCACAGATGTTAAACAACATAATTAACATCGATTTCATTTCAATATGAAATATTCTGCTAAACAGAATCAACATTTAATTAACGAATTTTATATATATATATATATATATATATATCGTTATATAAAATTTCAACCAATACACAAGCAATTCAACCATACAATTAACACATAGCAATCAATAGGTAATTATCAGTTCTAAGAATACGTTATAAAAATATAACTGTTCAGTGTTGGTGAATTTTACTCACATTTCGTGTTAACCGTTAAATAATGATTTGCGTCTGCTGATTTAGACGGACAATTTATTTTGCTATAAATTGTAACAGGCCCCAATCCACTTCCAGTTAGTTCCATTGGGTAGCTCTCGTTCATACGATCCTAACTGTAACACCCCGTGTATTCTATAACTGTGGAATTAACAAATTAAAGTATAATTAATTTGAAATCAAAGAACTAAGGGAAACGGGATACGCCATTGCGTTCGTCTCGGAAAAATACGCGAAATAGAGTCCGAGTTTTCGAAAAACGGAGTCCGTATGAAGAAGATATGGCCTTCGGAAGTTTCTGAGTTAAGTTTAAAATTAAAACCGGGCCCAATTGGCCAAGGCGGGAAAATTCCCGCCTAAGACACCCAGGTCGACTGGGCTGTCGACCTGGTCTAACCAGGTCGACTGGGCTGTCGACAGGGCTGTCGACCTGGTCCAGACCCAGGTCGAACCCAGTCCACCCTGGCTGGCCTATTCTATGTTGGTCGATTTTCAGAAGTCTGCTTTGTCATTAGGGCTAGGTGGCAGGCTCTAATTGGTCTCTCTTTCGAATGAATGGCTATGATCAATCCAAGCAACATCGATGGTCCTAATCAGTTCATAACCCCTATAAAAATGACCCTAGACTCTACCTAACCTAAGTCTCTAACACAATTCTCTAGCCTCCATTGCTCTCTTCTTCTAATTAAAAATAAAAATGGCGTCGCTACTCTGCTAGAATCAAAACTAGAAGTCAATCAACATCATCCTAAATTCAAATTTGAGATAAAAGCTTCTGCAACAATTCTGTAACAACTAAAGTTCTTTCTTTAATCCAATCAAGGCAAGTACAGTTATTCTCCGCTATAAACGTTAATTATAATTTTGATATGCATTTAAAACTGAGTTTGAGGTTGTATATATATTCTCTTCTGTTGGATCTGTTTTCTGTGACTGTTCTGTATTCCTTTCTTCTTTTCTGTTTCTATAGCCAGGCTATCACGAGCCTGTGCCCAATCTCATAAAGAGATTAACGTATGAACGCAAAATTTGGGACAATTAATGAATGATGCGAAATTTGACAAGACTGAATTGAACGTATGACTTTAGATCTGAAGCATAAAATATATGGGACATGTGACTTGGGATTGGATGCATAAATTTGGCTATGAACATGTAATTTATATATTGCATGCATAGAGTATGTTGTAATTTAGATTTGTAACTAATTAGAGAAATGAACATATGTTATTTAGATCTGTAATTAATTAGAAAAATAAGCATATGTTATAAACTAGTTTTAGACCTATGCATATTCTGTGATAAAAGAAGAAGAGGAACCACTATAAGATTACATATGATTTGAGACTTTGGACAAAATGCATATAAAAGTCAAGATTTGATTTTTAGAAGATATGATTTAAAGATTTAGATTGTTGGGTATAGTTTGCATAATGATTCATGACTTAAAAAGAAGAAGATATGGAAACTTAGGTGTAAAGATTTACATTAATTAGGATATCTATTATTGTGATTACACCTAAATAGGGAATTTTGCATATATGGCATGCATTGTAATTAATGATCATATTTGGTATAATTTATATGTGAATCTGCTGTATAAGGTTAGTTTAACAAAAATTGGAACATATGTTATAGGGTAAATTATGTCCATATTCTGCGCTATGTAAATGTATGCAAACATAGGAGTATATGATCTTATTGTGAATCACGACAATTATTTAGGGATATGAATTTAGGCCTAATTTATGTTTAGGCAAGGCATGTAAATAGAACCTTTAGAAATATTAAACCTGCTAAATCTGTCATTTACTGAATCCGTTGAAAATGCCTATTTTGCTAATTTGCTAAGTTGCCTAAAACTGCTAGTTCTGTTATATTGCATAGACTGCTAATTAGATTGAAATGCCAAATCTGTTAAATTTGTCTGTTGAGATGCCTAACCTGTTATATGCCAAAATCTGCTAAGTTGCTAAATCTATTAAATCCGTTAAGTCATATAATCTGGAAAAAAAAAACCTGCTATCTGCTAAAATCTGTTATCTGCTGTGTTGATATAATCATCCTGTTATTGATATAATCTGAATTGGCATATATATATATTGGGCGTGCGCATAAACGGTAAATTATTAATTGGCCGCAAAGATAAACATGGCTAACTCGAGGTTAGAATGAGTTTGCGGCGTAATTCTGCCCGGAACCGCCCGACACATCCAGTGGCCGCAAACAATAGGTTCTAATGTGAGAAGTTAGTCATAACCTGCTTAAGACACGAGGTTAGGTCTGGCTTGTGGCAGAAGTCTGCCCGGAACCGCCCGGCCCATCCAGCGGCCACAAGCTAGCGACCTAATGTGAGAGGTCTGGGCATTAATAATTAATTAATGCAAATCTAAGATAAGAATGACGTCTAAAACGTATTGGGGAAAATAGGGATAAACCAACGGGATTAATAGGTGTAGTAAACCCGTCCAATACAAAGTTAGACAAATCTGAAAAAATCTGTACATCTGATCCGTTAGTCTGAAAACTTGTTAACTTAATTTGTGAACTAGTAAATCTGAATTCTGTATGTCTGAACTTGTAAACAAATAAATCTGAAATCTGTTAGTCTGGGGACACAAGGTTAGGAGGGGAATTACTTGTGTCATCTGTTGTTTGGGGCCCATATTAGTCAGTAACCCTTTCTGGTATCAAAACTTTGACCCAACAGTAGGTGGGGTCCGGGCACGCTTACTGAACTAATTATAAGCGGTTCATTCTGATAATGGCGAGGGGTGTTGATGGTGCGTTCCAACCGGGTCATGTGCGTGCATGGATCCCGGTATCCCTCTGAGGATGTAAGACGCCGTGACATCTGTAAATAGGTCTGTGCCAATTGGTTGTCACTTTAGGGAGTGATACACCCTACTGTGGGGCCGACACAGGATATTTATGTATTAGGGAGCCGATCGCTTGGGGTAGGGTTTTAGGGTACGCTTAGTTCTGTCTGTTTCTGTGGTACCGTCTGTTTCTGTTGGGTGGTAACACCTGTCTGTTTCTGTGTGGTACCCGTCTGTTCGGGTGGTAAAGGCCCATTACTAGTGTACACCTAATTCCACATTCTGTTTCCGTAGAGATAAATCTGTTTCTGCTTCTGTCTGTTTCTGATCGGGTAGTAAAGGCCCATTATTAGCATTCTGTTTCTGTTAAAGTATTCTGTACCTGTTCCTGCTTCAATTTAGACATTAGGGTGACACCTAATTCTGCTATACTAGTATTAATGCAGAGAAGTGTAAAACAATAGTTTATATCATTCTGTTTTTCTGTTATATCTGCTACATCTGTTATAGTTATCTCACATCCAGTTTTATGTTCATATCATATTATTATTATCTGTTCATATGCTGAAAGTCACTGGACTTGCCAGACTTTTTGTCTGACCCTTGTTGTTTCGCCTCCTTTCTTCCGTTTCCCCCCCAGGTTATCCAAGGAGGGAAATACTTTAGCTTGATTCGGATTTCTCTTTGCTTGAAGTGCTTAAAGTATGGCTTGGCTCTGTATAGCTTCCGTTCCATGGGGATTATGATTTTAAACTATGCATTTTGAAGGCTTTTGTACAAGACTGATATTTTGTACTTGAATTCTGAAATTGAAAGGATGTAACCATATTAATTTCTGTTTCCGCTGTAATAAAGTAAAAAAAATTCAAGTACTGTTTTTTCTGTCTTGTAAGTTTCTGTTCTGTTTACTAAAATGCTCCACCAAAGTTAAGGCATTCCCTTTGTGAGTGACCTTAACGGAGGTGGGGTGTTACACTTGGTATCAGAGCTGAAGGTTACCAGATTTTATAAAAAGTTTTGAAAATTATTATCAAAAAAAAAAAGGTTTTGAAAGGAAGTATTTTCAAAATAAAAAATAAAGCTTATTTTGAAAAACATAATCCCCAAGAGCCATATATCTTTCTTTCAGTCCTTTTTGTATTGAACCCTTCCTTTTTCATTTCAGCATGTCTGAAGCATCTGAGATACCAGAGGGTGTTCATGTACCCGGTTGGTTTCGTCAATATCTTGAGGCTAGGACCGCCGCTGCAGGTCCAGCAAATGATCCCCCTCCTCCACCCCCTCCTCGTGCAATTGCTTTCTCAAAAATCTGTAGAGATTTTAGGGACATGGGTGGGAAGGATTTCAAAGGAACTGAATCATTCATAGAAGCAAGGAATTGGCTCAAAGAAACTGAGGATCTATTCGTTATCTTCGAGGTGGACGATAGGCAGAAGGTACAGTTGGCAGTATGGCTGCTCAAAGACGAAGCTTCCTACTGGTGGGAAGTCACTAACGCCGAGAGGCCGGTTGAGACATGGATGGATTTCAGAACAAGGTTTGAGACAAAATTCCTCTCGCAAGCTGAACGAAGTTTACAACTGGAAAAGTTCTTATCTCTTAAGCAAGGAAGTATGACGGTCAAGGAATACGTCAACCAGTTCAACCAACTAGCTAGGTTCGGATTGGATTTAGTCAACACTCAGCATAAAAAGGCTCTCCGCTTTGTTAAAGGATTGAATGAGCCACTGCACAGCTTAGCCATGACCCACGTACCTATGGGAGCGACTTACGAGAAATTGGTGGACATGGCACTACTGCACGAGGAAGACAAGGGCCCGAAAGAGACAAAGAAGGAAGAACCACAGAATAAGAAAGCGGGGCCCAAAAAGGAAACACAAAAGAAGGATGAGAAGTCCGAAGATAAGAAGGGGAAAAAGTGCTTTACTTGTGGGAGCTCAACTCATCTGAACAAGGATTGCAGAAAAAGGAAGGGCGCTTGCTTCAACTGTGGGGAGATGGGACACTTCACTAGGGACTGCCCGAGGAGACGAGGACAAGGAGGGCAGGCGAACACTCTTGAGGCTAGTGGCTAGGATAGAAATAGGAAAATTTCTATAGTAGGTTTAATTTCTTTATCTGATTGTGACTTTTCTGATTTTGGTATTTTGGTTTTGTAATCGATACTCTGCACTTTAATGCTAGTATTATTTCTGAATTCCGCTATAGACTCAGACCCATAAGGGTTATGGATCATCTGTTTGAGACTGGGGTTTGAGAGATATCTGTGTTAGGCGTCAAGTATGATGCATACATTCTGAGTTTTCGTAGGATGTCAATTTGATATTGGTTTCGGTCTTTGGGGCCGATACTTAGGACCCATGTCTATTGGGAACCAAATTTTCGTTCTATCTGTACTCGCTTCCATCATTCGACTGTATCCTATCGATTGAATCTTCGAACTTTAGGTAGAAACTAATGGGTGTAAACATGTGTTTGAGACATGTTATGTTTGATGGTTGCAAGTGGATGCAAGTGGTTGCTAGTGGTTGCCCGTGGATGCATATACACACACTAGGCACTAGATCGGCTCGAAAACACTCTCATACTGCATATGGATGGGTGAGCATTTTTCAATTCTTGTGGATGCAAAATGGTTGATTCAGCACATGGATGTTGCGTTTGAGTGAATGGTTGTGCACTCATATAGAAATAATGTATATCATCAGAATTCTATTGCATACATGTTGGACTCATGGCACTGATATAATTCGCAGTAAGGAGGTCAACTGAATCAGTAGACCGCCTGATCTTTGCATTAGATAAGGAACATATACACACACTTTTGCATATGTTCATACAACATTAGAAGTTTTCTAAGGACAATGGATGCTTGTGGATGATGGTTGAGTAGATGGGTGATTGGATGGTAGGACACATTCTTCTTAACTTGAAGATTTCGGGGACGAAATCCTTTTAAGTGGGGGGAGAATGTAACACCCCGTGTATTCTATAACTGTGGAATTAACAAATTAAAGTATAATTAATTTGAAATCAAAGAACTAAGGGAAACGGGATACGCCATTGCGTTCGTCTCGGAAAAATACGCGAAATAGAGTCCGAGTTTTCGAAAAACGGAGTCCGTATGAAGAAGATATGGCCTTCGGAAGTTTCTGAGTTAAGTTTAAAATTAAAACCGGGCCCAATTGGCCAAGGCGGGAAAATTCCCGCCTAAGACACCCAGGTCGACTGGGCTGTCGACCTGGTCTAACCAGGTCGACAGGGCTGTCGACCTGGTCCAGACCCAGGTCGAACCCAGTCCACCGTGGCTGGCCTATTCTATGTTGGTCGATTTTCAGAAGTCTGCTTTGTCATTAGGGCTAGGTGGCAGGCTCTAATTGGTCTCTCTTTCGAATGAATGGCTATGATCAATCCAAGCAACATCGATGGTCCTAATCAGTTCATAACCCCTATAAAAATGACCCTAGACTCTACCTAACCTAAGTCTCTAACACAATTCTCTAGCCTCCATTGCTCTCTTCTTCTAATTAAAAATAAAAATGGCGTCGCTACTCTGCTAGAATCAAAACTAGAAGTCAATCAACATCATCCTAAATTCAAATTTGAGATAAAAGCTTCTACAACAATTCTGTAACAACTAAAGTTCTTTCTTTAATCCAATCAAGGCAAGTACAGTTATTCTCCGCTATAAACGTTAATTATAATTTTGATATGCATTTAAAACTGAGTTTGAGGTTGTATATATATTCTCTTCTGTTGGATCTGTTTTCTGTGACTGTTCTGTATTCCTTTCTTCTTTTCTGTTTCTATAGCCAGGCTATCACGAGCCTGTGCCCAATCTCATAAAGAGATTAACGTATGAACGCAAAATTTGGGACAATTAATGAATGATGCGAAATTTGACAAGACTGAATTGAACGTATGACTTTAGATCTGAAGCATAAAATATATGGGACATGTGACTTGGGATTGGATGCATAAATTTGGCTATGAACATGTAATTTATATATTGCATGCATAGAGTATGTTGTAATTTAGATTTGTAACTAATTAGAGAAATGAACATATGTTATTTAGATCTGTAATTAATTAGAAAAATAAGCATATGTTATAAACTAGTTTTAGACCTATGCATATTCTGTGATAAAAGAAGAAGAGGAACCACTGTAAGATTACATATGATTTGAGACTTTGGACAAAATGCATATAAAAGTCAAGATTTGATTTTTAGAAGATATGATTTAAAGATTTAGATTGTTGGGTATAGTTTGCATAATGATTCATGACTTAAAAAGAAGAAGATATGGAAACTTAGGTGTAAAGATTTACATTAATTAGGATATCTATTATTGTGATTACACCTAAATAGGGAATTTTGCATATATGGCATGCATTGTAATTAATGATCATATTTGGTATAATTTATATGTGAATCTGCTGTATAAGGTTAGTTTAACAAAAATTGGAACATATGTTATAGGGTAAATTATGTCCATATTCTGCGCTATGTAAATGTATGCAAACATGGGAGTATATGATCTTATTGTGAATCACGACAATTATTTAGGGATATGAATTTAGGCCTAATTTATGTTTAGGCAAGGCATGTAAATAGAACCTTTAGAAATATTAAACCTGCTAAATCTGTCATTTACTGAATCCGTTGAAAATGCCTATTTTGCTAATTTGCTAAGTTGCCTAAAACTGCTAGTTCTGTTATATTGCATAGACTGCTAATTAGATTGAAATGCCAAATCTGTTAAATTTGTCTGTTGAGATGCCTAACCTGTTATATGCCAAAATCTGCTAAGTTGCTAAATCTATTAAATCCGTTAAGTCATATAATCTGGAAAAAAAAAACCTGCTATCTGCTAAAATCTGTTATCTGCTGTGTTGATATAATCATCTTGTTATTGATATAATCTGAATTGGCATATATATATATTGGGCGTGCGCATAAACGGTAAATTATTAATTGGCCGCAAAGATAAACATGGCTAACTCGAGGTTAGAATGAGTTTGCGGCGTAATTCTGCCCGGAACCGCCCGGCACATCCAGTGGCCGCAAACAATAGGTTCTAATGTGAGAAGTTAGTCATAACCTGCTTAAGACACGAGGTTAGGTCTGGCTTGTGGCAGAAGTCTGCCCGGAACCGCCCGGCCCATCCAGCGGCCACAAGCTAGCGACCTAATGTGAGAGGTCTGGGCAGTAATAATTAATTAATGCAAATCTAAGATAAGAATGACGTCTAAAACGTATTGGGGAAAATAGGGATAAACCAACGGGATTAATAGGTGTAGTAAACCCGTCCAATACAAAGTTAGACAAATCTGAAAAAATCTGTACATCTGATCCGTTAGTCTGAAAACTTGTTAACTTAATTTGTGAACTAGTAAATCTGAATTCTGTATGTCTGAACTTGTAAACAAATAAATCTGAAATCTTTTAGTCTGGGGACACAAGGTTAGGAGGGGAATTACTTGTGTCATCTGTTGTTTGGGGCCCATATTAGTCAGTAACCCTTTATGGTATCAAAACTTTGACCCAACAGTAGGTGGGGTCCGGGCACGCTTACTGAACTAATTATAAGCGGTTCATTCTGATAATGGCGAGGGGTGTTGATGGTGCGTTCCAACCGGGTCATGTGCGTGCATGGATCCCGGTCTCCCTCTGAGGATGTAAGACGCCGTGACATCTGTAAATAGGTCTGTGCCAATTGGTTGTCACTTTAGGGAGTGATACACCCTACTGTGGGGCCGACACAGGATATTTATGTATTAGGGAGCCGATCGCTTGGGGTAGGGTTTTAGGGTACGCTTAGTTCTGTCTGTTTCTGTGGTACCGTCTGTTTCTGTTGGGTGGTAACACCTGTCTGTTTCTGTGTGGTACCGTCTGTTCGCGTGGTAAAGGCCCATTACTAGTGTACACGTAATTCCACATTCTGTTTCCGTAGAGATAAATCTGTTTCTGCTTCTGTCTGTTTCTGATCGGGTAGTAAAGGCCCATTATTAGCATTCTGTTTCTGTTAAAGTATTCTGTACCTGTTCCTGCTTCAATTTAGACATTAGGGTGACACCTAATTCTGCTATACTAGTATTAATGCAGAGAAGTGTAAAACAATAGTTTATATCATTCTGTTTTTCTGTTATATCTGCTACATCTGTTATAGTTATCTCACATCCAGTTTTATGTTCATATCATATTATTATTATCTGTTCATATGCTGAAAGTCACTGGACTTGCCAGACTTTTTGTCTGACCCTTGTTGTTTCGCCTCCTTTCTTCCGTTTCCCCCCCAGGTTATCCAAGGAGGGAAATACTTTAGCTTGATCCGGATTTCTCTTTGCTTGAAGTGCTTAAAGTATGGCTTGGCTCTGTATAGCTTCCGTTCCATGGGGATTATGATTTTAAACTATGCATTTTGAAGGCTTTTGTACAAGACTGATATTTTGTACTTGAATTCTGAAATTGAAAGGATGTAACCATATTAATTTCTGTTTCCGCTGTAATAAAGTAAAAAAATTTCAAGTACTGTTTTATCTGTCTTGTAAGTTTCTGTTCTGTTTACTAAAATGCTCCACCAAAGTTAAGGCATTCCCTTTGTGAGTGACCTTAACGGAGGTGGGGTGTTACACTAACGGATCTAGTTTTGCTTAAAACCGACATCGTATGATAAAGTTATTGTCATTACAAGTTATATAAATAATATAAAAGAGAATTAAATTAATTATAATAACCATTGGGCATGACAACCATTTTCTCAGCCCAAACCCGTTGTAAATACCTAGCCCAACCAAACCCCTTCTTCCCAAATCGTGAAAACAAGATCTGTCGCTCCTCTAAACACCAATAGCCGATTTCATTCAAATCCTACTCCTCCATCGCACCCTTTAAAATCAAACAAAAATTACCAAAATTCTTGTCATCAAAAACACTTCCACCCTATACCAGTGTTGTGCAATTCGAGCTCATGTCCATAGCCTTCCATCGCCACCCCCAGGATGTCGCATCACCTTAGTTAGCGTCAAGCTCTTCGAAAATCACCCGGTCCTGTGCGCATTGCAACCACGAGCTTGCTTCTGACCTTAGATGTTCTTTCGATGCCTCCAATCACGTCGGAATCTCAACTCTAACCCACGCTTGCAACCGACAGTGAACGAAAAAGGGGTATCGGACCCTTCGAAAATCACACTAGGATGAAGAGGAGAATCCAACGATTTCAACTATATAAGTCTCATGATTTTACAGTTTTATTTGCAATTGTTTGATTTTTAAAACTTGCGTTTTTGAAGAAAAAGACATGAAGAAGAGTGGTGGCCCATTTTCTTGTTTGCTGAGGAACGATCAAACAAATGAAGATGTTTAAGGCTTTGTACAGATATTATATAGGATTCATTTCTTGATTTTTCTTGTGGAGCTTTTAAAGGCCATAGTTTGGGTTTGAGGCCACAAGAGACGGGCGGTCTGAGAGGAATGAACGTGGATCATTCTTTGATGTTATAACTTTTTTGTTAAAGTTGCTATATAAGGCATAGATATTTTATTGTATACATTTTCGTAAACTCCATTTATATACAACTGCTATAGACAGAATTAGCTATATCGTCGTACCGACCAATGTGCCAGGATCCAAAAAATATAATAATTTGGGTAGATTAACTCATATTTTGTGAAACCCTAGAATATTGATTAAGGTGCAAAATACTCCAAATAAAAAGTTGCGTATTTAATTAATTAAAAATTACGGTAAAATTCTAAAAATTAAATTATCACTACGTCTAAAAGGGCTTGTCTAAATTTGAAGCCAATATTTAATTAAGATTAAATATATCGTTATGATTGATAAACGATTTTATAACGACTATTCTAAAATTTGATTTGGATATAACTAAAAATCTACACGACGAAATCCCAATTTTTCTCTACCCCTAGAAAAATATACTTCACTAGCTCCTAACGTTTCTTATTTTATAGAAATCCGATTTAAAACGGCTTCTGTATATTCGGTTGAAGTTCGAATCGCCAAATTGCGAACTGCCGCGCCCTTTCGAGCTCGATTATATTATAATATAATTATACGTTCAAACTTCATTTAAATAATATATTCGTTATTATAATTCAAATTCTAAAATGAATTATATATTTTAAATAATCTAATTCACACAATTTGTGAATTCCACTATTTTGATTATTTCTGAATTTTATATATTATTCTATTATTTTAATTTAATTAAATATTCACTATTATTTAATTAAACAATGATTTAATTCCCTAAATCACTATTTTAATTAATTAAATAAATACATTATTACCCTAAAGAATACGGGTCGTTACATTTTTACCCACTTAAAATAATTTTGTTTGCTAAGGTAGAAAACAAACCCTACTAACTGGGTTAGAATTATCCGTTCACTTCTTAACTTCAGTTTCAACTGAACTAATAAACTTCAATTAAAATATTAGTTAATTCTTATCAACGTTTCAAAAATCCTGAAAATTTTCTAATGCCTTAACTTTTTGAATTTTTTTGCTAGCATCTCCTTTGTACGGCTCAATCGGTACAACCACAACTCGCCTCTCTAGGCCTTCTCCAACCCAAAAGAAAATCAAATAGAATAGCGGCTTGCCAATTCGGCTCATAAATCTCATATCCATATAAAATATAAACTAGTACCTTTTTGTTGGGCATATCATTTTACCCTATCCCATCTGCTATCAATTCAACATATACTGATGTCATCTTAACCAATTCCCAATCTATATCTGTTCAATACAGCTATCCGCTTATATCCAAACCAAATTTCATTTCAAACTTGAGTTCCATTCTCGATTCCAACTCTTAACTTACCAATTCAATATACTTAACCAAGTTAAGTTATCATTCCATATTTCATTAACTAATTAATTCCCTCTAATCAGTTACCTTTATCTCATACTCAAATCTGATTTTTTTTTCAAAAATCAATCCATTTACTTACCAAAGTCAAATTATATTTAAAATCCAATCTTACTCAGTATCGTTCTATTTTCAATTCAATTTCCACTTTACTGGCTTTAATCCAATTCCAAATTACTTCCACAATTTCTATTTAATTTGGTTTTGTTTCAAACAAATATTTTCTTGGGAGTTTTAAACAGATTTTCTTTTCTCAAAAATCAAACTTCCCTTTTCAGGATTCAAAACAACTTGTTTTTCTCAAAACAATTCAAAATGAATACCTTTGGTAGTAATCCGTCACTTAGAACTTGAAAATGAACACTGATGATGTGGCCATCATCATCAGAGTTATTTCCCAGCTATCAAAGTGAGTTCAATACTATATCACTTGTCAAAACTCATTCTTTAAACACTTTCATTTTGAAATACGTTTCAAAATACCATTCACAGTGCTTGTAAATCAATTTAAAATCTCCCAGGATTTTAAAATTCTCATATATTAAATCCAGATTCATTACAAACACTTATTCAGATTTCCAGGGTTTTAAATTTCAATTTTTATTTAAATTTAGATTTAATTCATTTTGATTTCATATATTTCACTTATATGAATTCTGATTGGTTATTTACATAACCATTTTACTTTTATAATCTCATTTGATTATAATAACAACCAATAAATCCAATATATTATAAATCCAATATATATATTTTCTCTATATCAAAATATACTTTGGGTAAAATTACTTCATTTACCCTCTTTTCAAAACATACCATGATGGTTCATCGTATTCAAGTGTTTACAAATCCCTACCGATACAGTGGATCAAACTGATCGACCAGAACCCATAAACAACTCAACCAATAAATCTCCATAATATAAAACCATTTTATATCAAATAACAAATACGTTCACTCATATATATACACTCAACTCAATCTAGGGTATTGCTAACCCCATCTCTACTGATTCACGCCACAGAGCAAAGTTAATCACTTAACCTTCGCTCTGATACCAATGTAACATACCGAAAAGTTTTCGACCTAGAAAATTCGGCATACAACACCATGCCGACCATTCAAGACTTGAAAATTGAACGGGTAGTCCACGAAAGAAATTAGAGGGTGAGGAAAGATAAGATAGAAACTTAGAATAGAAGAAGAAGAAGAAGAACATACAACATCAAAGTAAACACGAATCTTACAGCGGAATGAATAAATATATTTCATAACATAACTTTGAAATATAAATCTGTACTTGAATATACATATCATTTCCAAAGTACAACACTTAAAACACAGCGGAAAAACCATAGCTATATAATTATGAAGCCTCCCGCTCCAGCACTTCGAGTATCTGTAAATCCCGACTACTTGACTACCCGTACAAAATTGGGCACCCAAGAGTTTAGGTAAAATAAAACAAAATAAACTCCGGGTCAGTCATGGGACTGGTATGAGTAAAACAGTTTGAGCCATTAAACGATATCTCATAAGACCACGCCGAATAACGGAACGGGTTTTTCCCTTATGAGAATCCAAAATAAACTTTATATCAAAACTCATTGATATTATAATAGTGTCTATCAACTACAATATAATAATCATTATGACGATCGCAAAACCCCATGACACGGTGTTAAGGATAATCATTGGAATATAACACATTAATCATCATTAGCAGATCACAGATATTAGCATAAATGAGAAATAGAACAACTTACACACATATGACAGCGGAATCATATAAATATCACCACATCAGAGAGCACAGTGCAGGATACAACTTAGTGCATAATAATACATAATCAGTCATCATCGCCAGAGGCAGAATCATACATAAAGAGTACACAAAATAAATATCAGTCTACATCGCCAATGGAGGAATCATAATACATATACAATAATGGCGGAAAGAGTCAAAGTCAGCACAGTGTAGTCAAGCCTCGCCATGAGCCAAAAGTGCACCAGATACCTGTAATTAGGCTGCCCATGTGAAAATGAGGGCACCCGAGTTTGCAAGGTGAAACAAACTACGAGTCAGTCATGGGACTGGTATGAGAAATCTACTTAACTTATTAACAACAGTAATAAGGCAAATCAAAGGACCACGCCACTTTCGCGGAACGGGTTTACTCCAATGAGTGCTAGTGCATGAAATAAGGTAAATGATTAAATCATCGCAATGCTTTTTATAAAATGAAGCCATTATAAGACTCAGGTCCCATCACACAATGCAACGCAAGCCAGAGGATAGAGTTTTACATTATAATGGCCAAAAATGCTTCATACGAATAAAACAAAAGTGTTTGATATTATTACTAGTGCATATATGTTTCAAATGTGATTTCAATCATAAATATCAATAATAGGCGGCATAAATGACCCATACCACTATGTCGCCATACTAGTAATACAATCACATCCAAAAATTTGTATTGGAAATTGGATTCCATCCTGAGTCGAGGCAAGGGGCAAGCTCCTCTCCGTTCGAGACACTCTAGCAAATGTCTCAGGACCCCACTATGATCCTTGGATCTTCAGGGCCGGTCCTCTCTTACTTTTGAGGATTAGCTATTCCTGAACACACGTTTCCCGGTCCTTACAGACCTATAATCGACGCGCCTCACATTCCAACAACCACACAGGTGAAAAGTATATATAATGTCAGGGCTGGTAGGTCACTGACACCACCTTAGCTAGAAAGAAACGTCATGCTCTCCCTGTAGTCACTATCCCGTTTTTGACTCATACCGAGGTGTGAGGCTCGCGAATTCACGTTATACACAAAGCTACGTCACACAGACCATGCTTTGATCATCAACCACAAGACTTTGCTTTGCAACAGAAGCCTTGATCATATGCCACTTAGGCGTGCCACACAGGCAATCCACTCCATGCGACTGATTTCTATCAATACCACTACACCAAAACAGTGGATTCCCAACAAGTATATGTGTTACAAATAATTTCTGTAACACTTTTATGTGTCACCAACGGCGTGTGAGGAATTTCCTGTAACACTTATAAGTGTTTCGAACAGATTAACTGCTAACACTTATAAGTGTTACAGACATAATCATTGCCAACACTTATAAGTGTTACACGAAATTCATTGCTAACACTTATAAATGTTGGAACTATAAGATATGGTAACACTTATAAGTGTTACAGGAAATTCATTGCTAACACTTATAAATGTTGGAACTATATGATATGGTAACACTTATAAGAGTTACAAACATATTCATTGCTTACACTTATAAATGTTGGAACCATAAGATATGGTAACACTTATAAGAGTTGCAAACATATTCATTGCTAACACTTATATTTGCATATAAGATGGCATAAGCTCTATTTAATATGCATTTAGCTATGATATTATCTCGACATAACAACGTGTAACGAAATCCATAAGAAAAAAATCCATATTTATGACAACAACAAAGTACAAACTAATAAAAAATAATAATACATTACTAAATTCAACACATATACAATATCCAATATGTTTATATATAACAACATTTTGTATTTGCAGATTCCAAAATAGGTTTCAGTTTAAAATACAAATACACACACGTAGCTTGCTGTTTGAAACAGCACAACAAGCAAGCTCAGCTTGCTGTTTGAGCAGATGTCATTTACATCGAATAATAATGACTAGCTCAAAATTATGGGTTCCGAAGGACCCTAAAATGAAAATTCAAAAAGACAATACTATGATAGTTGACAAAATACAAATACGAAAGAAGAAACAAGGTAAAATTATAGCAGTAACAACAGAGATACAGAAGCCGTTAAGAAAAACAAGAAACGGAGAGTGACGATAATTCAGGAAGTGAAATGGCAATCAAAATTGGTGAATAAACATTGCAATAATTTGATCGTGTCTGTAATAAAAATAATTCTGAAGAATAAAAATAATATCAAAGTTACGCAAGTAATCAAAATATTCAATTAATGCAACTAGTGAGCTACTAAGTTCTGAGTCTAAAGTAAAAAAATGGACAATAATAAGTGGAAATTGTTGTTATAAATGTGAAAGCAGGAGTTGCTGAGCAAAACTCAAGTATCAACATGCATTCAAAAATTAGATAAAGCAAAATGTGGTAGTGGAAAATGCAAACATGAAGTTTGAGTAACTCTGGTGAACAATAAAATAAACTTAGGAATCAGACTAGCAAATGCAACAATATATAAAAGAAATGAGTGAGCAGAGAAATACCATATGAAGTAGATAAGTAGAGGGCCTCCATTGAGTTCAAAGCAATGCAGCAGCAAGACGTAATTAATAATCTTGAATGGAGTAATATGACTAATCAAATTGAAAAATAGAAATAGAAAATTGAAGGGATCTAAGACAAGTTGTGCGGCTCTTTTAGTGAACATGAAACAAAAACCAGTTTCATAATCATAACAAAAAACTAAGTTGTACTTGTTCACCTTAACCTAATTAGTGAACATGAAACATGGAATCCATGTTTATTGAGGATCCCACGTTGTTAAATTTACAACAGAATTTTACATATTAAAAACAACTTCTTAACGCTAACAACTTGATAATACTTCATATCTAATTGAGAATTCTGCGTTTTTATAGCTAATATGCAGTTCTATAGTGTTTAATAAAGCTCAATTATATCTTAAAATTACCATAAATATTTCAAAGAAATTCTTCTGTTAACAGTATACCTCAAATAAATCAGCTTCAGAGCTTTTTTTAGATGAAGGAACAATGGTGTTTATAGTCTAATTTCGAGATTATATCAGTTCATTATTGGTTCATTGTTGAAGTCTGAGTAAAAATTGAGGTGTGTTGCCACAGTTAGGCTACAGACTTCATATCCATATTTCAAATATCATTTTGATCTGTATAGCATATTAGTTGGTTCATTCATATCATTATCAACTGGGTAAGTTTTCTATACTTGCACAAATGTGCCCAACAAAATGGGTCAGTTCAAATATCAGTTGGGTGAGTTTTCCATATCATTAAACCATCGTTTTTATCTAGAAATCCCAACCATTGCCTACTAGTTTGAACTAACACATACAA
Organism: Allium sativum; assembly: GCA_030737875.1. Classification (NCBI taxonomy): domain Eukaryota; kingdom Viridiplantae; phylum Streptophyta; class Magnoliopsida; order Asparagales; family Amaryllidaceae; genus Allium; species Allium sativum. Next base: position 517,527,090 of record CM060924.1, read on the forward strand.
TTTTCATAACGAGATTAACTTCTTCAATTCAGCAATTACAATGGCAAGTGTTTATTGGAACTCGATCTGATAAGCAACACATGACGATTCACAATGATTCGAACTCAAATCGAAAAACTAGGTATACAAAAAATACTCCCAACGTCGTTGGATTATCAAAAAAAGTTTAATCGCAAGTGTGGATTGGAACCACTCAACGCTCCACGAAAAAACAGAGATTGTAAATATACCTCGGATTTTTTTCCGCTGTAGATGAAGAAACCGAAAGATGAGGTTTTGACGATAGATCCAGAAAAGGGAAAGATATGCGGTCTTGAGAATAAGCGTTGAGGAATAAGCGTTCACGCGCCTATTAGGTTAAATTGTGAGAACTTACACTTTTACCCTTAGAATATAAAAGTTGACCAGACATAACAACACATAGAAGTGTTGGCACATTTTTGGTGACACATTTTTACTATAACAACACATATAAGTGTCACTAGTCTACAACACATATAAGTGTTGGCAGTTGAAAAAAATAAGATTTGCCAAATGGCCATGATGGTGTAGTGTACATAACCTCTGAGCTCGTACGTCTCAGAGAAGGGCGTTAAGCAAGAAAATAAATTCTCCGCCGCCAAACAGATATATATTTAACAGAGATCAATCAGCACAGAACAAAATCCAATGTCAGACACACAGTCCATTTACAAGTTCGTTCTGGGTTTGAACGAAACCGGAGGCACCAAATCCTCGCATATCCGTACAATCAACAATATGTCCGGACGGCTACTACCTCAGCTCCTTCAAGGTAGCTACTCCAATCACGAGCATCAGTAGCGCCCATCCCTTCAATGTGAAGATCGTCGTTCTTCTACCGTCTTCGACTCTTCGACTTTTCAACGTCGATCGATTATTTGAAATGAGAATGAACTTGGCCTTTTCAAATAACCCACGTATATTTAGATTTTCAAATCAATTTTTCACATGGTTAAACTATTCAACATTCACATTTCAGTTCTTTAGTATAATTTTCATGTTAAACACATTCAACCATCACATATAAAGCCAACACAACAAAATTGGTTTATTTCCACTCTATATCGTCTATAGTATTTTATAACGATATATCGCCATTTTTAATTATTTAAAACGGCCATATTTAATTAAACGACGTTTCAGGTCGTGCCGAGGCACTGGCGCTGTTTTCCACTAAATTTGTTTTACACCTATCTAAAAATCTAACCGTTGGATCTTCACAAATTTTATATCATTAGAAAGATCATTTCAAAACGAATCCAACGGTCTCAGTTTCGGGAAAATCCGATGGTCGGATCTTCCACACTAGTCGTTTGAAGTTACGATTTCAAATTACGAACTACATCGTCGTTATTCGATTTAATTTAATTATATTTATATATATATATAATCGTTTCTGGCGCTGTTTTTCTTCAGATTTTAATTAAACATTCCATACAATCCAACCGTCGGATCTTTACAAAGTTGGTGCCGTTGGAAAGATATTTCCAAGGAGAACCCAACGGTTGCAGTTTCGGGAAAATCCAATGGTCGGATTTTCCGCACTAGTCATTTGAAATCACGGTTTCAAAACACGAACTGCACAGCCACGATTTGTTTTAATTTTATTTATATTTATATAAATATAGTTCATTCGAAAATTCCTATATCGTTTTCACTTCAAATATTTCACTAACGCCTTTAAATTTTGGAAAATTTCGCCATAACCTCCTTTGTACGGGAAGGGCTGGGAAAATTCCCAAATAGCCACACGGGCGTCTCATCTCAAAAAGAAAAAGAAAAAGCCAAGCGGCTAGCCAACAGGCTCATAAAATCATCACCCAAACAAAACAGTAAACGTGTACCTATTTGTCGGGCACAAAATTTTATTCCTCTTCTCTAGCCTCTTTGGTATAACCTGTTCAATAAATATGTATGTACATATATGCAATTCTTATCACTTATCATTTTCCATTCAACTTCATATTTGTTTCAATTTGGTTTAAAAACACCATTCATTCTAATGTTGCATGCATAGGCAAAAATCATATCATTAGCATGAATATTTCAACTCATGCATATTTATTTGAACAAGTGGTTATTTTTAACACTTCACATTTCAAAAATGATAATTTTGGCGAACTAAAATATATTTCAACACATGACTATTTTATTTAGTTCCTATGCATGTTAAAAATAATATTTCTTTCACAAATATTTATTTCAACGCTCGTATATCTTTAGCATATCACATATATGATAAAAATGATATTTTTATCATCTAAAATATTTATTCAACACATGAATGTTTTTAACACTTCATAATTTCAATAAAAATGTAATTTTTATTGTTCGATATTTTTATTCAACACATGAACTTTTCCAATACACACACTTCTCAACACATGAGCATCTACACACATGGATATTTTATATATGTTGTTCATATAAGAAAGATGAAATTTTTATTAGGCGAATATTTTACATACTTCATATATATTATAAAAATGTGATTTTTATTGTTTAAACACTTTATTCATTCACACATGAATTTAATTTTCACACATCACTTCTCAACTTATGAGCATTTCCACACATGGATATAGTTTCAACACATGACTTTAATTTCAATGCATGAAGATATTTTCAACATATGAAAATAATTCTAACACATGAATATTATTCAAAATTTCGGCAGCATAACGGCAGGGTAGTTAAAACCAGCACCGTCCCTAGTACGGCTCCTCGCTCTACCTTAAAACCTCGCGGTTTTTGACAATGGGGATTCATGCATCTAATTCGCACGCAGGCGGCATGTTTTATTTTCATTTCCACAATTATTTCCAATTTATTTCAATCACCAATGGGTATTTTTCAACCACAACCAATCAATATCAACCACAAACAATTATTCAACCATTCACATTTTTCATCCAATATTTCACACCAATTCACAACAATAAATATCATCCATGGTTTGTGGACGAGGGGAGTATATATATATATATATATATATTATTTCTATATTTCACTTGCACTTCAACACATATATCAATTATACTATGCATGTATAATTCATACCTCGCTCATATAGCTTACACAACGCATGTACATGAGGTATACAACACGTGTATAATTTATATTTCGCTTATATAATTTATACATGACATTTTCCATTTAAATTCTTTTAATTTAGATTTCTCACATTGGTTTTCGGAGTGCTAAAAATTGTAGATGGCTCAGAAAAATCCGCGGTCTCTTCTATGTGGTAGAGAGCCTCCTTGCGGTCCCGATGTTTCCTGTTTCATCGAATTTCGTCAACACACCATAAAGATATGATTTTTCAAAGTTCAGATGTAATAAAAACTCACCTTTCACGATGGTTCAAAACTAGGGTTGCAGTTTTCGCGAAAACCGAGGCACGATATGATGATCAGAGGGTACAGCGTGGAAGAGGGAGGAGAGGGGAGTCGATCGGTGGCGGTCTGGGCGAACTCGGTGGTCAGATCTGGACGGGGCGGCGGCGGTAAGTCGGCGGCTTTGGGTCGACGGTTCTCGTCGATGCGGCGACGATAGGGGTCAGCGGTTTGTCGGATTTGAAGAGGGGAGGGAGGCGCGTCGATTCGAGGTGGTGGCGGCGTCGGTAGGTGGCTGAGGCGGTCGGAAATTGCCTGGGAAGGTTCGAACTTCAGTCGCCGTCGATACGAGAGAGAAGCGGGTTTTTTTTATTTTTTTATTTATGAAAGGAATTTTCTGATTCGCCGATATATATATATATTATTCAGAAAATTAGGGTTTTCACTTACGAACCCCAATTCAAACCTAACGACTGTCGCCCCCAGCTAAATACCCCCATCCCGGACACAATGAGATATGTTTCATTGGCCAATTCGACTGTTACAGTCAGTTATTCTTCAAATTAAAGTATAAAACATTTAATTTTAACTTTGAACGTACATTTCAATTTGTCAGGGCCACAAACTGATTCGAAAAATTTCAGAAAAATAAATCTAGCTATGTTTTGATGCTACGGTCCCGATAAAAGTGGTTTCGTCGAATTCCGAGGTCGTCTGCAAAATATCTATTTTCCAGGGCTATATATTCTATATAGCGACCTTTCTGAAAATCCATTTGGCCATAACTTTTGATTCCCGCTATGAAACTTCGATTTTTCATATTCGTTAGAAAGGTATTCACTAACAGATTTAAATATTTTTTGTTTCACTAAAATCCGTTATATTTTTCACCCTGCACACTCAGTCAAAATTTGAATTCAAATTTTCAAACTGACTCACTATTTCTAATTCACTATTTTATTGAAATATTCTATTTCAATTGTTCAAATTCCTTTGAAATAACCAATTTAAAATTTAAAATTGGCTCGTATTTTCCGGGTTGTTACAATCATCTAGCAGAAACGCTTTCATCTAACATTCTACATATATAATATACAATCAAAACCGCAAGCACAGATTGGGTAATGGATTTCCAACTATGACAAGGTATGGAACCACCTTTCGCTAGTGTACCTCTAGAGAGGAATACACTGGGTTCAAAAAGAATATCTTGCAACCTGGCCACACATGACCGACCACTCATTTTGCTTGAGTGTATCGAATGTATATCACCAACGGTTGGGATCTGCAACCGTTTCCCGAATGGGACAACATCGACAGTAGATTTTTAGAAGTAAATGAAACTCTAGATTAGGTGATTATACACCCTAATAGGTGTGAACCACATAGCCATTCCGCTTGCCCGATTTTTGTCATTTCCCAGTTGTGAGGCTAGAGGCCACGCTTATCTCTGACAGATCACACGTTTATTCACTTTGAATGTCACATCGTCATACTTGCCAAATCACAAATTGATTTCCCCAAAAATACTACGGGTATACAGCTAAGAGAAATGAATTCCTCCGCCACCAAACGTAAATACGTTTGAAGAGATCAATTTACGCGATCTATTAAATATACTCTGTCAGACATTCTTCCATATAGGTTGTCCAGGGACTGGACAAACCGAAGGCACTATTCAGTACAACCATCTTAGGCAATCTTTACCTACGATTTATACAACAGCCCTTGCACTTTACCCCGTCTTCAATTATCTTTGATATATATGATTCGCAACGCTTATGCCAATACGGAGTGGTTCTTCGGATAATAATCCAACCGGTCTCTCCATATTAACAGCGTTAAAATGCTCAAAAACTTCCATAGTCAGTGAGTTAAATATAAAAGAAAAACAGGTGTGCAAACAACGATATTATTTCCAGATAGAAATTATATCGACCAATCATCATTAAACATTTAACATTTATTCCTTTAGTTCATTAATTTATTTATCTCCTGTTTCCATATATTCTAAATTCTTATTTTCTATTATCAGAAAACATTTCTGATTCTCATTTGGAAAACATTTCCAAAACTCCTTCACTTGGTTTAAACCGATGTTTAAATTAAACATCGGCATGCCAACTCAAACCATTTCACTCATTAACTAAATTCTCTTAACCATCCTTCACTATCAAACCTTACCATTTCTTAGTTAAGAAGGAAGTCAATCATGTTGGGGTATAATTACCTCTCAGACCTTAACTGTACAATGTTTTAACTTCGTAATAGTCAAAGTTTATCTTTTTAAACCTTTAACAAGCTTCCTTACGTAACTCTCGGATTCTATTTACAAACCCACTTCTTTATTGAAAACATTGGCTATAACGCTAACGTTATAAACCCTACTTCTGAAATATCTAACTTAACATCTAACTTTTTATTCCTTACTTTGAATAATTAACCTACTCTAATTTATTTATAAATAAAGAAAACTTGATTTAAAAACTGGAAAGTAAATAATACTTTCCCGAATTTGATAAAATCGAATTCGACGACTTACTCTCTTCGAATAACTAATATTCGATTAACTTACTTCGAATAACTAATATTCGATTAGCTCACTTCGAATAACTTATATTTGATCAACTTTCTACGAATAACTATTATTCGATTAACTCACTTCGAATAACTTATATTCGATCAACTTTCTTCGAATAACTTATATTCGATTAACTCACTTCGAATAACTTATATTCGATCAACTTTCTTCGAATAACCGATATTCGATAATCTCTCTTTTCGAATAAACTATATCCGATTAATCTCTCTTCGAATAAAGTATATTCGATTACTACTTTTCGAATAACTAAATTCGATTAACTCCTTTCGAATAACTAAATTCGATTAACTCCTTTCGAATAACTAAATTCGATTAACTCCTTTCGAATAACTAAATTTGAATAACTCCTTTCGAATAACAAAATTCGATTAACTCCTTTCGAATAACTAAATTCGATTAACTCCTTTCGAATAACTAAATTCGATAACCCCTTTCGAATAACTAAATTCGATTAACTCCTTTCAAATAACTAAATTCAATTAACTCCTTTCGAATAACTAAATTCGATAACCCCTTTCGATTAAACTAATCTATAACTCCTTTCCTTTAAACTAGTCGATAACTCCTTTCCTTTAACTCTATTCGATAACTCCTTTCCTTTAAACTAATCGATAACTTCTTTCGATTAAACTAATCAATAACTCCTTTCGATTAAACTAATCAATAACTCCTTTCCTTTAACTCTATTTTATAAACTATATTCGACTAACTCCTTTGGATTAACTCATTTGGATTAACTCGGTTTAATTAACTCCTCTTGACTAACTTAACTTTATTAACTCGACTTGTTTAACTCGACTTGATTAACTCCTATCGATTAACTAATATTCGATTGACTTATATTCGAATAACTATGTTTGTTTTAACTCTATCTCGAATAACTATATTCGATATAACCTCATTTCGAATGACTAGATTTGATTTTCTCCTTTAACTCTATTCGAATAAATTATATTCGATTAACTCCTTCAACTCTATTGGTTAACTCTAATCGACTAATTCTATTCAATTAACTCTAATCAACTAACTCTATTCAACTAACTTTATTCAACTAACTCTATTTTATTAACTCAATTGATTAAACCCTTTTAATTTACTCCTTTTTGAATAAGGAATATTCGGTTCACTCTTCGTCCATATTCAGTTTCAAATATCGATGTGGAAACTGATTCTTACTTCTCTATATAAGTCTTGACTTATATATTCCATTTATCTAGTGGTAACTATTTTACTTAATTTATAAAATATTATTTATAAACTAATCGTCTCAATTTATCTGTTAAATAGATTCTATTTATTATCTACTTTAAATAAATCTTTTCACATTTACTCGTTAAACAGATTTCCGTTTAGTCTTTATTCCCTTTTATAATTCTATTTGCCTTACAAACAATCCCTTTATAAAACTCTATTTGTTTTATAAATAATCCCTTTATAAAACTCTATTTGTTTATAAATAATCCTTTTTAATTATCCTATTTATTTTCCAAATAAATATCCTTATGATATCTTATTCATTTTCTAAACAAATATCCCTTATACTTCTATTTATTATCCCAATAAACATTTCTTATATGATCATATTTATTATCCCAATAAATATTCCTCTTTATAAAATCCTTTGATTTTATAAATAGTTCCCTTTTTTAAAAAATCCCTTGATTTTATAAATATTTTCTCTTTAATTAATTCTCATTCATTTTATAAACAAATAGCCCTTTTTATAAAATCCTTTGATTTTATAAATAAATTTCCTTTTTCATTCTTCTTTGATTTTAGAAAGTATTTTCTTTTATAAAATCCTCTCTTTATATATAAAATCCATTGATTTTATATAAATAATTTATTTTCAAAATACACTTTGAAAATCCCCTTTTTACATCCCAGTATTTCTTACGGTATTTAAAATACCAAATAACCATGATCGATATCATTCAAACACACATAATCAACAACATATTATATATCACATCATATATTGCAATATATGAAAAACAGTAAAATAAATATTGAGGAATCTAGTTGGATTCCTCCAACCTGTTTCCCTGCATCACAGATGTTAAACAACATAATTAACATTGATTTCATTTCAATATGAAATATTCTGCTAAACGTAATCAACATTTAATTAACGATTTATATATATATATATATAATTTCAACCAATACACAAGCAATTCAACCAAACAGTTAACACATAGCAATGAACAGGTAATTATCAGTTCTAAGAATACGTTATTAAAATATAACTGTTCAGAGTTGGTGAGTTTTACTCACATTTCGCGTTAACCGTTATATAACGATTTGCGTCTGTTGATTCGGACAGACAATTTATTTTGCTATAAATTGTAATGGGCCCCAATCCACTTCCATTCAGTTCCATTGGGTAGCTCTTGTCCATACGATCCTAACGGATCTTGTTTTGTTGAAAACCGACATCGTATGATAAAGTTATTGTCATTACAAGTTATATAAATAATTTAAAAGAGAATTAAATTAATTATAATAACCATTGGGCCTCACAACAATTTTCTCTGCCCAAAACCATTGTAAATACCTAGCCCAACCAAACCCCTTCTTCCCAAATCGTGAAAACAAGATTTGTCGCTCCTCTAAACACCAATAGCCGATTTCGTTCAAATCCCACTCCTCCATCGCACCCTTTAAAATCAAACGAAAATTACCAAAATTCCTATCATCAAAAACACTTCCACCCTATACCAGTGTTGTGCAACTCGAGCTCCTGTCCATAGCCTTCCATAGCCACCGACAGGATGTCGCATCACCTTAGTTAGCGTCGAGCTCTTCGAAAATAACCCGGTCCTGTGCGCATTGCCGCCACGAGCTTGCTTCTGACCTCAGATGTTCTTTCGATGCCACCAATCACGTCGGAACCTCAACCCTAACCCACACTTGCAACCGACAGTGAACGAAAAAGGGGTATCGGACCCTTCGAAAATCATACAAGGATGAAGAGGAGAATCCAACGATTTCAACTATATAAGTCTCATGATTTTACAGTTTTATTTGCAATTGTTTGATTTTTAAAACATGTGTTTTTGAAGAAAAAGAAATGAAGAAGAGTGGTGGCCCATTTTCTTGTTTGCTGAGGAACGATCAAACAAATGAAGATGTTTAAGGCTTTGTACAGAGATTATATTGGATTCCTTTCTTGATTTTTCTTGTGGAGCTTTTGAAGGCCATAGTTTGGGTTTGAGGCCACAAGAGACGGGGCGGTCTAAGAGGAATGAACGTGGATCATTTTTGATGTTATAACTTTTTTGTTAAAGTTGCTATATAAGGCATAGATATTTTATTGTATACATTTTCGTAAACTCCATTTATATACAACTGCTATAGACAGAATTAGCTATATCATCGTAACGACCAATGTGCCAGGATCCAAAAAATATAATAATTTGGGTAGATTAACTCATATTTTGTGAAACCCTAGAATATTGATTAAGGGTGCAAAATACTCCAAATAAAAAGTTGCGTATTTAATTAATTAAAAATTACGGTAAAATTCTAAAAATTAAATTATCACTACGTCTAAAAGGGCTTGTCTAAATTTGAAGCCAATATTTAATCAAGATTAAATATATCGTTATGGTTGATAAACGATTTTATAGCGACTATTCTAAAATTTGATTTGGATATAACTAAAAATCTACACGACGAAATCCCGATTTTTCTCTTCCCCTAGAAAAATATACTTCACCAGCTCCTAACATTTCTTGTTTTATAGAAATCCGATTTAAAATGGCTTCTGTATATTCGGTTGAAGTTCGAATTGCCAAATTGCGAACTGCCGCGCCATTTCGAGCTCGATTATATTATAATATAATTATAAGTTCAAACTTCGTTTAAATAATATATTCGTTATTATAATTCAAATTCTAAAATGAATTATATATTTTAAATAATCTAATTCACACAATTTGTGAATTCCACTATTTTGGTTATTTCTGAATTTTATATATTATTCTATTATTTTAATTTAATTAAATATTCACTATTATTTAATTAAACAACGATTTAATTCCCTAAATCACTATTTTAAATAATTAAATTAATTAATTATTACCTACAGAAATGCGGGTCGTTACATTTTTACCCACTTAAAATAATTTCGTTTGCTAAGGTAGAAAACAAACCCTACTAACTGGGTTAGAATTATTTGTTCACTTCTTAACTTCAGTTTCAACTGAACTAATAAACTTCAATTAAAATATTAGTTAATTCTTATCAACGTTTCAAAAATCCTGAAAATTTTCTAATGCCTTAACTTTTCGAATTTTTTTTTGCCAGCACCTCATTTGTACGGCTCAATCGGTACAACCACAACTCGCCTCTCTAGGCCTTTTCCAACCCAAAAGAAAATCAAATAGCCAAGCGGCTTGCCAATTCGGCTCATAAATCTCATATCCATATAAAATATAAACTAGTACCTTTTTGTTGGGCATATCATTTTACCCTTTCCCATCTGCTATCAATTCAACATATACCGATGTCATCTCAACCAATTCCCAATCAATATTTGTTCAATACAGCTATCCGCTTATATCCAAACCAAATTTCATTTCAAACTTGAGTTCCATTCTCTATTCCAACTCTTAATTTACCAATTCAATATACTTAACCAAGTTAAGTTATCATTCCATATTTCTTTAACTAATTAATTCCCTCTAACCAGTTACCTTTATCTCATACTCAAATCTGTTTTTTTTTTTCAAAAATCAATCCATTTACTTACCAAAGTCAAATTATATTTAAAATCCAATCTTACTCAATATCGTTCTATTTTCAATTCAATTTCCACTTTACTGGCTTTAATCCAATTCCAAATTACTTCCACAATTTCTATTTAATTTGGTTTTATTTCAAACAAATCTTTTCTTGGGATTTTTAAATAGCTTTTCTTTTCTCAAAAATCAAACTTCCCTTTTCAGGATTCAAAACAACTTGTTTTTCTCAAAACAATTCAAAATGAATACCTTTGGTAGTAATCCGTCACTTAGAACTTGAAAATGAACACTGATGATGTGGCCATCATCATCAGAGTTATTTCCCAGCTATCAAAGTGAGTTCAATACTATATCACTTGTCAAAACTCATTCTTTAAACACTTTCATTTTGAAATACGTTTCAAAATACCATTCACAGTGCTTGTAAATCAATTTAAAATCTCCCAGGATTTTAAAATTCTCATATATTAAATCCAGATTCATTACAAACACTTATTCAGATTTCCAGGGTTTTAAATTTCAATTTTTAATTAAATTCAGATTTTATTCATTTCTATTTCATATATTTCACTTATATGAATTCTGATTGGTTATTTACATAACCATTTTACTTTTATAATCTCATTTGATTATAATAACAACCAATAAATCAAATATATTATAAATCCAATATATATATTTTCTCTATATCAAAATATACTTTGGGTAAAATTACTTCATTTACCCTCTTTTCAAAACATACCATGACGGTTCATCGTATTCAAGTGTTTAAAAATCCCTACCGATACAGTGGATCAAACTGATCGACCAGAACCCATAAACAACTCAACCAATAAATCTCCACAATATAAAACCATTTTATATCAAATAACAAATACTTTCACTCATATATATACACTCAACTCAATCTAGGGTATTGCTAGCCCCATCTCTACTGAGTCACGCCACAGAGCAAAGTTAATCACTTAACCTTCGCTCTGATACCACTGTAACATACCGAAAAGTTTTCGACCAAGAAAATTCGACATACAACACCATGCCGACCATTCAAGACTTGAAAATTGAACGGGTAGTTCATGAAAGAAATTAGAGGGTGAGGAAAGATAAGATAGAAACTTAGAATAGAAGAAGAAGAACATACAACATCAGAGTAAACACGAATCTCACAGCGGAATGAATAAATATATTTCATAACATAACTTTGAAATATAAATCTATACTTGAATAAACATATCATTTCCAAAGTACAACACTTACAACCATAGCTATATAATTCTGAAGCCTCCTGCGCCAGCTCTTCGAGTATCTGTAAATCCCGACTACTTGACTGCCCGTACAAAATTGGGCACCCAAGATTTTAGGGAAAACAAAATAAACTCTGGGTCAGTCATCGGACTGCTATGAGTAAAACAGTTTAAAACAGTTTGAGCCATTAAACGATATTTCATAAGACCACACCGAATAACGGAACGGGTTTTTCCCTTATGAGAATCCAAAATAAACTTTATATCAAAACTCATTGATATTATAATAGTGTCTATCAACTACAATATAATAATCATCTAGCAGAAACGCTTTCATCTCACATTCTACATATATAGTATACAATCAAAACCGCAAGCACGGATTGGGTAATGGATTTCCAACTATGACAAGGTATGGACCCACCTTTCGCTAGTGTACCTCTAGAGAGGTATACACTGGGTTCAAAAAGAATATCTTACAACCTGGCCACACATGACCGACCACTCATTTCGCTTGAGTGTATCGAATGTATATCACCAACGGTTGGGATCAACAACCGTTTCCCGAATGGGACAGCATCGACAGTAGATTTTTAGAAGTAAATGAAACTCTAGATCAGGTGATTATACACCCTAATAGGTGTGAACTACATAGCTATTTTACTTGCCCGATTTTTGTCATTTCCCAGTTGTGAGGCTAGAGGCCACGCTTATCTCTGACAGATCACACGTTTATTCACTTTGAATGTCACATCGTCATACCCGCCAAATCACAAATTGATTTCCCCAAAAATACCACGGGTATACAGCTAAGAGAAACGAATTCCTCCTTCACCAAACGTAAATATGTTTGCAGAGATCAACTTACGCGATCTATTAAATATACTATGTCAGACATTCTTCCATACAGGTTGTCCTAGGACTGGACAAACCGAAGGCACTATTCAGTACAACCATCTTAGGCAATCTTTACCTAAGATTTATATAAAGCCCTTGCACTTTACCCCGTCTTCAATTATCTTTAACGTATATGATTCGCAATGCTTATGCCAATACAGAGTGGTTCTTCGGATAATAATCCAACCGGTCTCTCCATATTAACAAAGTTAAAATGGTCAAAAACTTCGATAGTCGGTGAGTTAACTATCAAAGAAAAACAGGTGTGCAAACAACGATATTATTTCCAGATGGAAATTATATTGACCAATCATCATTAAACATTTAACATTTATTCCCTTTAGTTCATTAATTTATTTATCTCCTGTTTCCATATATTCTAAATTCTTATTTTCTATTATCAGAAAACATTTCTGATTCTCATTTGGAAAACATTTCCAATACTCCTTCACTTGGTTTAAACCGATGTTTAAATTAAACATCGGCATGCCAACTCAAACCATTTCACTCATTAACTAAATTCTCTTAACCATCCTTCACTATCAAACCTTACCATTCCTTAGTTAAGAAGGAAGTCAATCAAGTTGGGGTATAATTACCTCTCAGACCTTAACTGAACAACGTTTTAACTTCGGAATAGTCAAAGTTTATCTTTTTAAACCTTTAACAAGCTTCCCTACGTAACTCTCGGATTCTATTTATGAATCCACTTCTTTATTGAAAACATTGACTATAACGCTAACGTTATAAACCCTACTTCTGAAATATCTAACTTAACATCTAACTTTTTATTTCTTACTTTGAATAATTAACCTACTCTAATTTATTTATAAATAAAGAAATCTTTATTTAAAAACTGGAAAGTAAATAATACTTTCCCGAATTCGATAAAATCGAATTCGATTGTTTACTCTCTTCGAATAACTAATATTCGATTAACTTACTTCAAATAACTAATATTCAATTAGCTCACTTCGAATAACTTATATTCGATCAACTTTCTACGAATAACTATTATTCGATTAACTCACTTCAAAAAACTTATATTCGATCAACTTTCTTCGAATAACTTATATTCGATTAACTCACTTTGAATAACTTATATTCAATCAACTTTCTTCGAATAACCGATATTCGATAATCTCTCTTTTCGAATAAACAATATCTGATTAATCTCTCTTCGAATAAACTATATTCGATTACTCCTTTTCGAATAACTAAATTCGATTAGCTCATTTCGAATAACTAAATTCGATTAACTCCTTTCGAATAACTAAATTCGATTAACTCCTTTTGAATAACTAAATTCGATTAACTCCTTTCGTATAACTAAATTCGATTAACCCCTTTCGAATGACTAAATTCGATAACCCCTTTCAACTAACTAAATTCGATTAACTCCTTCTGAATAACTAAATTTGATTAGCTCCTTTCGAATAACTAAATTCAATAACCGCTTTCAATAAAACTAATCAATAACTCCTTTCCTTTAAACTAATCGATAACTCCTTTCCTTTAACTCTATTCGATAACTCCTTTCCATTAAACTGATCGATAACTTCTTTCGATTAAACTAATCGATAACTCCTTTCGATTAAACTAATCGATAACTCCTTTCCTTTAACTCTATTTGAATAAACTATATTCGACTAACTCATTTGGATTAACTCGGCTTGATTAACTCCTCTTGACTAACTTAACTTAATTAACTCGACTTGTTTAACTCGACTTGATTAACTCCTATCGATTAACTAATATTCTATTGACTTATATTTGAATAACTATGTTTGTTTTAACTCTATCTCGAATAACTATATTCGATATAACCTCATTTCGAATGACTAGATTCAATTTTCTCCTTCAACTCTATTCGAATAAATTATATTCGATTAACTCCTTCAACTCTATTGGTTAACTCTAATCGACTAACTCTATTCAATTAACTCTAATCAACAAACTATATTCAATTAACTCTATTCAACTAACTTTATTTGACTAACTTTATTGATTAAACCCTTTTGATTTACTCCTTTTTGAATAAGGAATATTCGGTTCACTCTTCGTCTATATTCTGTTTCAAATATCGATGTTGAAAATGATTCTTACTTCTCTATATAAGTCTTCATTTATATATTCCATTTATCCAGTGATAACTATTTTACTTAATTTATAAAATATTATTTATAAATTAATCGTCTCAATTTATCTGTTAAATAGATTCTATATATTATCTACTTTAAATAAATCTTTTCACATTTACTCGTTAAACAGATTTCCGTTTAATCTTTATTCCCTTTTATAATTCTATTTGCCTTACAAACAATCCCTTTATAAAACTCTATTTGTTTTATAAATAATCCCTTTATAAAACTCTATTTGTTTTATAAATAATCCTTTTTAATTATCCTATTTAATTTCCAAATAAATTTCCTTATGATATCTTATTCATTTTCAAAATAAATATCACTTATACTTCTATTTATTATCCCAATAAATGTTTTTTATATGTTCTTATTTATTATCCCAATAAATGTTTCTTATATGATCTTATTTATTATCACAATAAATATTCCTCTTTATAAAATCCTTTGATTTTATAAATAATTCCCTTTTTATAAAATCCTTTGATTTTTTAAATATTTTCTCTTTAATAAATTCTCATTCATTTTATAAACAAATATCCCTTTTTATAAAATCGTTTGATTTTATAAAAAATTTCCTTTTTCATTCTTCTTTGATTTTACAAAGTATTTTCTTTCATAAAATCCTTTCTTTATATATAAAATCCATTGATTTTATATAAATAATTTATTTTCAAAATACACTTTGAAAATCCCTTTTTTACATCCTAGTATTTCTTACGGTAATTAAAATACCAAATAACCATGATCGATATCATTCAAACACACATAATCAACAACAGATTATATATCACATCATATATTACAATATATGAAAAACAACAAAATAAATGTTGAGGAATCCAGTTGGATTCCTCCTACCTGTTTCCCTGCATCACAGATGTTAAACAACATAATTAACATCGATTTCATTTCAATATGAAATATTCTACTAAACAGAATCAACATTTGATTTACGATTTATATATATATCGTTATATATAATTTCAACCAATACACAAGCAATTCAACCAAATAGTTAACACACAATAATCAACATATAATTATCAGTTCTAAGAATACGTTATAAAAATATAACTGTTCAGAGTTGGTGAGTTTTACTCACATTTCGCGTTAACCGTTAAATAACGATTTGCGTTTGTTGATTCAGACGGACAATTTATTTTGCTATAAATTGTAAAAGGCCCCTATCCACTTCCAGTCAGTTCCATTGGGTAGCCCTCATCCATACGATCCTAACAGATCTTGTTTTGCTGAAAATCGACATCGTATGATAAAGTTATTGTCATTACAAGTTATACAAATAATTTAAAAGAGAATTAAATTAATTACAATAACCATTGGGCCTCACCACCATTTTCTCAGCCCAAACCCATTGTAAATACCTAGCCCAACCAAACGCCTTCTTCCCAAATCGTGAAAACAA
The DNA here is from genome assembly GCA_030737875.1 of Allium sativum. Lineage (NCBI taxonomy): Eukaryota > Viridiplantae > Streptophyta > Magnoliopsida > Asparagales > Amaryllidaceae > Allium > Allium sativum. The sequence continues at coordinate 517,543,504 of CM060924.1, forward strand.
GATCTGTCGCTCCTCTAAACACCAGTAGCCAATTTCATTCAAATCCCTCTCCTCCATCACACCCTTTAAAATCAAACAAAAATTACCAAAATTCCTGTCATCAAAAACATTTCCACCCTATACCGGTGTTGTGCGACTCGAGCTCCTATCCATAGCCTTCCGTCGCCACACCTAGGATGTCGCATCACCTTAGTTTACGTCGAGCTCTTCGAAAATCACCTGGTCCGGTGCGCCTTGCCACCACGAGCTTACTTCTGACCTTAGATGTTCTTCCGATGCCACCAATCACATCAGAACCTCAACCCTAACCCATGCTTGCAACCGGCAGTGAACGAAAAAGGGGTATCGGACCCTTCGAAAATCACACTGGGATGAAGAAGAGAATCCAACGATTTCAACTATATAAGTCTCATGATTTTACAGTTTTATTTGCAATAGTTTGATTTTTAAAACTTGCGTTTTTGAAGAAAAAGACATGAAGAAGAGTGGCGGCCCATTTTCTTGTTTGCTGAGGAACGATCAAACAAATGAAGAGGTTCAAGGCTTTGTATAGATATTATATAAGATTCCTTTCTTGATTTTTCTTGTGGAGCTTTTGAAGGCCACGGTTTGGGTTTGAGGCCACAAGAGCCGGGCGGTCTGAGAGGAATGAACGTGGATCATTCTTTGATGTTATGACTTTTTTGTTAAATTTGCTATATAAGGCATAGATATTTTTTGTATCCATTTTCGTAAACTCTGTTTATATACAACTGCTATAGATAGAATTAGCTATATCGTCGTGACGACCAATGTGCCAGGATCCAAAAAATATAATAATATGGGTAGATTAACTATATTGTGAAACCCTAGAATATTGATTAAGGGTGCTAAATACTCCAAATAAAAAGTTGCGTATTTAATTAATTAAAAATTACAGTAAAATTCTAAAAATTAAATTATCACTACATCTAAAAGGGCTTGTCTAAATTTGAAGCCAATATTTAATTAAAATTAAATATATCATTATGGTTGATAAATGATTTTATAGCGACTATTCTAAAATTTGATTTGGACATAACTAAAAATCTACACGACGAAATCCCGATTTTTCTCTTCCCCTAGAAAAATATACTTCACCAGCTCCTAACGTTTCATGTTTTACAGAAATCCGATTTAAAACGGCTTCTGTATATTCGGTTGAAGTTTGAATCGCCAAATTGCGAACTGCCGCGCCATTTCGAGCTCGATTATATTATAATATAGTTATACGTTCAAACTTCATTTAAATAATAAAATCGTTATTATAATTCAAATTCTAAACTGAATTATATATTTTAAATAATCTAATTCATACAATATTGTGAATTCCACTATTTTGATTATTTCTGAATTTTATATATCATTCTATTATTTTAATTTAATTAAATATTCACTATTATTTAATTAAACAACGATTTAATTCCCTAAATCACTATTTTAAATAATAAAATAAATAAATTATTACCCGCAAAAATACGGGTCGTTGCATGTTGTCCTTGCGTATAAGTGCAAAAAGATTCCCAAAAAGTCCTAAGATTGGAGCAATTATAGGTGCACTAAAGCTCGGGTCGGCCAACGGACGGGGAGAAAAATAGGATCAGAGAATGACTAGTCCCAGATGGAAAATCAGATCGGCCCAACCACTTATGGTTTGAATCGATACCTATCCGGACAGGTGCCGATTTGGAGATGTGCCAAGTTATGGTACCTGTCTTGCGTTGAATCCATAAGTTTGCACTGATCCGATGCTTTTACCTTCATACTTATTCGATGTAGGGAGCGTTGTACCATTCCATTTCCAAGCACTTTAGGCAGCTCCAAAATGTTAAGTGGGAAGGTCGATCCTAGCCCTCGGGTTTTGTCCATAACTCCAAGTTTTCATGATATTCATTGCTTCAACCAAGTTTTTCCAGGTTCATATAAATCCACAATCAAGTTATAAACGTTCTAGTAATCAGGAATTCAAATCAAGACAATATTATAGTAAGGCAGATCAATAAATACTTATATGAATACCTCTTGGGTGAAACATTAGAAGAAGAAAATTTTGACTAATGGAATCAAAGATAGACATTCTGGATATAAACGTGTGATATCTACCTATAACCTAAATTTTGAGTAATAGGTTCAGAGAATCAAGATTTTAAATTGAAGAGTTCAAGTTTCAGGACTCATGAGTATCAAGAAATCAAGAGTTCAAGAGCTCAAGAATTATAGAGTAAATGTGTCTAGAAATTTAGTTAAAACACTGGTTAGTTTTTTATTCTAATTTCAAATTTAAATTATGATTTTAATGTTAAATCCTGATTTCAAACTTCCTTTCAAAATTATTTACTTGATTTTAATCTAGTTTTAAAATGATTTCAAAATTACTTCCTTATTTATAAATATATACTACTTTATTTTAAGAAATATTTTAACTGTTGGAAGTTATTTTCTATTTCAAAATTATGTTTTCAACTTATGTTTTACTTACAAATCTGTTACTAGTTTTATAGTTACTTATGTTTTTCAAAGCACTTATTTATATTAAGTTTTAATATATTCGTAGTTTTATATTTAAACTTTTATATCATTATATATTTAGTTATTTAAATATTTTTATTACATCTTTATATGAGTTTTTAAAATGTATTTTACTTTGAATATAGTTTTTAATATATAGAAATATAGTTTGTTGTAACTCTGGATTCACCATAATTTATAAACATTGTTTACTTTATTTTAAAATTCAATTTTTGATTTTGTACTAGCATAAGTCAACATATGAAAATGCTATGTCGACATACTAGCCATTAATTGATTTTTAAATTTTAAAAAAGTGTCTTTTGAATTCAAACTTTTTTGAAAGGTTATGACTATTCGAAACCTTTAAATACCTTCCAGAATTCAAAAATTTTAATCACTTTTCTTTTCCTTCTTCCTCTCTTAACTTTACACCATTATTATATTTAATTGCTTAACTTTCTACACTTATAGTTTTCCAATTTCTATAGAAATCATACCATTCTTATTCTCTTTCAACTCTAATTCAAAATCTCTTTGAATTCAAGTGATATTCAAGAGTTATAGGCTCTTTGTAATCAAAGATCTCGAGATTAAGTTCTGTCGAGTCAATATCACAAAAACTGATAGGAGAAGGGTGTGGTCATGTCCCGTTTAAAGTGGCTTAGTGTGATTATGTCCTGGAAATCGATTGGATGTAAAGTTGTGCCCCGTAAATCATTTAAGTCTCACTGTACTTGGAATCAGTTGGGGTGTTCCTTTGTGGCCCTGAAATCAAGGAGTGTAACTAAATATTATTGAATAAAAATCCACATCAACCCAGTATTATATGGGACTGGATGTAGGGGTCCCAAACCAGTATAAATTCCCGGTGTGTGCTTTCCTTTTATTGTTTTTTACTTTTATTTTCTGCATTCTGCGATTGATTTTGTGATTGCTATTAGATGTGATCTGCATACAGTTTTATTTAATCCAAAAAAATTTCAAGGGATTAATAAATTTCATAAATACTATTCACCCCTAATGTTTAACTTTCCTTAAGATCCTTAATCCTCATCCCCTACAACTATTTATAATCGAACTATTTTAAGCAGTTAATATTTTCAAAAATATTATTACCATGTTAAACGACCCGAACTTCCCCGTGAAGCAAAGCACGGATTATACTGAGAACAAGCCACATCGGAACACAAAAAGAAGAACATTTCATTGTTTATTACAACCATTCCATCAGAATACAAGAATATACAGAGTGAATAAATAGAATACATTCGATAAATATCAGAGATTACAATAAATTACATAGCAGCGGAAAATAATACAAAACACAACCGAAAGAGATATATAGATACAGAGTTTTCCGGATATCGTTCCAGCTGCAAATCAGGATCCTATGAATATAAATCTGCAAAACCAAAATTACTAGCCGCCCGTGTCAAAATAAGGGCACCCAGTGTAATAACCCGGAAAACACGAGCCAATTTAAAATTTTTAAATTGATTATTTCAAAGCAATTTGAACCATTGAAATAGAATATTTCAATAAATTAGTGAATTAGAAATAGTAAATCAGTTTGAAAATTGATATTTTGCATATGGCCTCGGAATTTGACGAAACCACTTTTGTCGGGTCCGGGATGTCAAACTATTGCTAGGTTTCAAATTTCATAATTTTTCGAATCAATATGTGAGCGTGGCAAAAGAAAACGCGTTTGACCAGTTTCTGTTAAATTTAATCGACTGGAAATTGGCCATTTTTCAAACGGTCTCAGAATTCGAAGAAACTAGTTTTGTTAGGACCGTATCGTCAATACGAAACTAGAAAATATTTTTCTGGAATTTTTCTAGTTAGTATGTGACCCCGGTAATTTGAAATGTACGTTTAAAATTCAATATAAGGACTTAAATGTAATTTCAACGAAAACTGATTGTAACGATCAAACCAGCTTACGATACATATCCCATTGTGTTCGGAATGGGGGTAAAACACTATGGACGACAGGAGGTGGGCCTCGTTTCGAGGTCATATGTAAAAGTCAACCCTTTGGCAAAATTTAATAATTAAATAATAAAATAAAAAAAACCTACCTTTCCCCCTTTTTCTCCTTCATTGCCCCCCCCCCCCCCCGATCATTTAACAGAAAGATAAAAAAAAAAAAAAGAAGAAGAAAACCTAAAAACCAAAATCGCGCCGCCTTACCTCGAACCGCCGACGATCGAGCTGAAGCCCCACCGCCCGACCAACCTCCTCCTCCCTCCAGACATCGCGACATCCAATCGAGCCCCTCCCGAAACCTCGCCGCGACGCCTCGCTGAACCTCCGAACGCCGCCTGAGCCGCCGACGCCCTCGCCTTCCCTCATCCCCTTCGCCAGCTGTCGGTGAGCCATTTTACTTTATATTTATTTTTATTTCTGTTTTATAATTTCTGATTTGAAAAAAAAAGAAAAACGATTTAAAAACGAATTACTGTATTTTTTTTTTAAGATTTGAAAACTGATTTCTTTTAGTTTTATAAACTGAATTTTTAAATGATTTAAAAAGAAATAAAAACAGAATTTTTAAAGAAAGAATTTTAAAAACTGTTTTGAAAAGAATTTTAAAAACAGAATTTTTGAAAAGAATTATAAACTGATTTTTTTTGAATTTTTAAAACTGATTTGAAGAGAATTTTAAAAACTGATTTTTATGAAAAATAAAAACTGATTTTTATGAAGTTATAAAACTGATTTTTATGAAGTTATAAAACAGAATTTTTAAGAGAATAAAACAGAAATTTAAAAAGAAATAAAAACTGAGTTTATTTTAAACTTTGAAATGGAAAAAAAAGGGGTTTAAACTTTGAAATTAAAAAGGTTGAATCTTTTAAAAGAAAAAGATTTGAACTTGCAAAAATAAAGATCATATTTTTTAAAAGAGAAAAGTCGGAATTTTTGATAAGTAGAAGAAGTAAGATATGATTCTTATATTTTTAAAGCAATAAAAATATAATTTTTACATCATAAGAATATTAAAAATATAATCTTTGTTTTTAAAATATGATCTTTATATATTGAATAACATAGTAAAAATTCAATTTTTACTTATGTAGAGAATACGGGAAACGAAAGCGACAAGAAGACGAAATAGACGAAGATTTCCATAAAGGAAGAGTCGTGTGATTGGATAGCTACTGGTGAGAAATTCTCACTCTTCAATTTCATTTTTATATATATATGTGTGGGAAATAAAAGTGAATTGCTATATATAAATATTTATATATATATATATATATACGCCCCCTCGTCCACAAACCATGGACGATATATATATTGGTTGAAATTGTTGTGAAAATTGGTTGACGGCAAATTGTTGTTTGGGATTGTTTGTGGTTGGTATTGAATTGATTGAGGTTGAAAAATACCCGTTTGTGATTGGAAAATTATTGGTTGAAACCACATAGGATTAGTTTGTGGTAATGAAATAAATATAAACATGCCGCCTGCGTGCGAATTAGATGCATGATCCCCATTGTCAAAAACCGCGAGGTTTTAAGGTAGAGCGAGGAGCCGTACTAGGGACGGTGCCGGTTTAACTACCCTGCCGTTATGCTGCCGAAATTTTGAATAATCTTTGTGTGTTAGAATTATTTTCATATGTTGAAATTATTTGCATGCATAGAAATTAAAGCCATATATTGAAACTATGTCCATGTGTGGAAATATTCATGTGTTGAAAAGTGTTGTGTGAAAATAAAATTCATTTGTGAATGAATGAAGTGTATTAACAATAAAAATCACATTTTTATGTATATATATATATATATATATATGAAGTATGAAAAATATTCGCTTTATATAAATAGTTTCAACAATCAAAATTTCATCTTTTCAATAAGAACAACATAAATAAATTGTCCATGTGTGGGAATGCTCATTTGTTGAGAAATGTGTGTAGTGGAAAAGATTCATGTGTTGAATAAAAAGATTGAACGATAAAAATTACATTTTTATTGAAACTATGAAGTGTTGAAACCATACGTTGGTTGAATAAATATTTTAAATGATAAAAATATCATTTTATCATATGTGTGATATGCTAAAGGTATGCAGACGATGAAATAAATATTTGTGATAGAAATATTATTTTTAACATGCATAGGAACTAAATAAAATAGTCATGTGTTGAAATCTATTTTAGTTCGCCAAAATTATCATCTTTGAAATGTGAAGTGTTAAAAATATCCACTTGTTCAAATAAACGTGCATGAGTTGAAATATACATTAACTAGCTAATGATATGATTTTAGCCTATGCATGCGATATTAGAATGAATGGTATTTTTTAGACCAAAGCAAGTCAAATATGAAGTTGAATCGAAAATGATAAATATTAGAAATTGTACATATGTGCATGCATATCTGTTGAACAGGTTATAGCAAAGGGGCTAGAGAAGAGGAATAAAATTTTGTGCCCGACAAATAGGTACACATTTACTGATTTGTTTGGGTGACGATTTTATGAGCCTATTGGCTAGCCGCTTGGCTTTTTCTTTTTCTTTTTGAGATTAGAAGGACCGGGAACGCTATTTGCGATTTCCCGATGCCCCCGGTACAGGGGAGGTTATGGCGAAATTTTCCAAAATTTTAGGGAGATAGAAAAATATTTGAAGTGAAAACGATATAGGAATTATTGAATGGACTATATTTGTATAAATATATAAATATAAATATAATTAGAACGAAACGTGGCCGTGCAGTTCATATTTTGAAACCGTGATTTCAAATGACTAGTGCGGAAGATCCGACCATTGGATTTTCCCGAAACCTCAACCGTTGGGTTCGCCTTGGAAATATCTTTCCAACGACACCAACTTTGTGAAGATCCGACGGTTGGATTGTCTGGAATGTTTAAAACAAAATTAAGGAAAAACAGCGCCAGAAACGATTATATTTATATATATAAATAAATATAATTAAATTAAATCGAATAACGACGCTGCAGTTCGAAAATTGAAATCGTAACTTCAAATGGTTAGTGTGGAAGATCCGACCGTCGGATTTTCCTAAAACTGGAACCGTTGGGTTCGTTTTGAAAAGACCTTCCTAATGGTGTAAAATTTGTGAAGATCCAACGGTTAGATTTTCCTATATGTGTAAAACAAAATTAGTGGAAAGCAGCGCCAGTGCATCGACACGACCTGAAACGTCGTTTAATTAAATATGGCCGTTTTAAATTAAATAAAAATGGCGATATATCGTTATTAAGTGCTATAGACGATATAGAGTGAAAATAAACCAATTTTGTTGTGTTTGCTTGATATGTGATGGTTGAATATATTTGACGTGAAAATTATAACTAAACAACTGAAATGTGAATATTGAATAGTTCAACCCTGTGATTAATTGGTTTGAAAATCTAAATATACGTGGGTTATTTGAAAAGGCCGAGTTTATCTCATTTCAAATAATCGATCGACGTTGAGAAGTCGAAGAGTCGAAGACGACTGAAGACCGACGATCTCCACGTTGGATGGATGGGCGCTACTGATGCTCGTGATTGGAGTAGCTACCATGAAGGAATTGAAGTAGTAACCGTCCAAACATAGTGTTGATTGTACGGATATGCGAGGAATTGGTGCCTCCGGTTTCGTTCAGACCCAGAACGGACTTGTAAATGGACTGTGTGTCTGACATTGGATTTTGTTCTGTGTTGATTGATCTCTGTTAAATATATATCTGTTTGGCGGCGGAGAATTTATTCTCTTGCTTAACGCCCTTCTCTGAGACGTACGAGCTTAGAGGTTATGTATTGACAGAAATCAGTCGCATGGAGTGGATTGCCTGTGTGGCACGCCTAAGTGGCATATGATCAAGGCTTCTGTTGCAAAGCAAAGTCTTGTGGTTGATGATCAAAGCATGGTCTGTGTGACTAGCTTTGTGTATAACGTGAATTCGCGAGCCTCACACCTCGGTATGAGTCAAAAACGGGAGACGGACCGCTGGGAGTGCACGACGTTTCTTTCTAGCTATGGTGGTGTCAGTGACCTACCAGCCCTGACATTATATATACTTTTCACCTGTGTGGTTGTTGGAATGCGAGGCGCCTCGATTATAGGTCTGTAAGGACCGGGAAACATGTGTTCAGGAATAACTAATCCTCAAAAGTAAGAGAGGACCGGCCCAGCCGATTCCAAGGATCATAGTGGGGTCCTGGGACATTTGCTCGAGTGTCTCGAATCGGAGAGGAGATTGCCCCTTGCCTCGACTCATGAAGGAATCCAATTTCCAATATGATATGTGCGGTTGTGATTGTATTACTAGTACGGCGACATAGTAGATAGTAGCTATGCCGCCTAGGATTGATATTTATGATTGAATTTGCTTTCGAAACATATATGCACTAGTAATAATATCAAACACCTTGTTTATTCGTATGAAGCATCTTTGGCCATTATAAGGTAAAAACTCTATCCTCCGGCTTGCGTTGCATTGTGTGATGGGGCCTGAGTCTTATAATGGCTTCATTTTAGAAAAAGCATTGCGTTGATTTAATCATTTACTTTCCTTCATGCACTAGCACTCATTGGAGTAAACCCGTTCCGCGAAAGTGGCGTGGTCCTTTGATTTGCCTTATTATTGTTGTTAATAAGTTGAATAGATTTCTCATACCAGTCCCATGACTGACTCGTAGTTTGTTTCACCTTGCAAACTCGGGTGCCCTCATTTTCACACGGGCAGCCTAGTTACAGGTTTCTGACGCACCTTTTGGCTCATGGCGAGGCTTGACTACACTGTGCTGACTTGGATTTTCTCCGCCATTATTGTATCTATATTATGATTCCGCCACTGGCGATGTAGACTGATATTCCTTTTGTGTACTCTTTATGTATGATTCCGTCTCAGGCGATGGTGACTGATTATGTATCATTATGCACTAAGTTGTATCCTGTACTGTGCTTCTCTGATGTGATATTATCTATATGATTCCGCTGTCATATGTGTGTAAATTATTCTAATTTCTGTTTATGCTATTATCTGTGATATGCTAATGATGATTAATGTGTTATATTCCAATGATTATCCTTAACACCGTGCCACGGGGTTTTGGGATCGTCACACCCAGAGTTTAGGTTAAAACAATAAACTCCAGGTCAGTCATGTGACTAGTGTGAGAACTAAAACAGTTATTATTCTTTATTTTAAAGTTAGGTAAATCCAGGGACCACGCCATATAACACGGAACGGGTTTCCTTCCAAGAATACCAGTGCATAAAACAACAGCGCAATGCTAAATAAAGAACAATGAAGTTATTTTAAGACCCAAGTCCCATCACACAATGCAACATAAGCCGGAGGATAGGATTTTACCTTATAATAGCCAAAGAATGGTTGATACGCTAAAATTCATCTTTTATTATTACTATAAGTGTATAGTGTCAAAACAATTTCAATCATAAGTATCAATCATAGACGGCATAAGTGCCCCATACCACTATGTCGCCATATCTACAATCAAAACCGCAAAGTCACGTATTGGAAGTTGGATTTCCATCTGTGAACCAAGGCAAGGGATCGTCCTCACCGAATTCGAGACTCTCTAGCCCGAGCCTCAGGAACAGCCGCAACTGCCCCATGGATCGCCAGGGCCGGTCCACTGATGTGGATTATAATGCCTGAACACTGCGTTTCCCCGCCCTTTGGGGCATAGATGAGCCAAATGACTCCATCGGCTCCACACAGTCACCGATATATCTGAGGCGCCTCGCAATCCAATAACCACATAGGTGAAAATAATATAGATGTCAGGGAAGGTAGGTCACTGACACCACCCTAGCTAGAAATAAACGCATGCCCACTCTGATGTCCTCTCCCGTTTCTAGTTCACAACCGGGGTGTGAGGCTCACGAATTAACGCTACACAAAGTTGTGCCACACAGGTGGTGCTTTGATCATCAACCATAAGACTCTGCTTTTCAACAGAAGCCTCGATCATTTGCATCTTAGCATGCCGCACAGACAAACCACTCCATGCAACCGATATCCATTAATCACACAGAATGATATCCAATGTCAGACACACAGTCCATTTACAAGTCCGTTCTGGGTCTGAACGAAACCGGAGGCACCTTGTACCTCACATATCCATCAATCTCCAAGTATGTCTTGACGATCACCAACTGATTCCCTCCTCTTGGGTGTATATCCCAATCACGATCATCTGTAATTATCCAAACGATGTGAAGACCTCCAGTCTTCGACCACCATCTTTATCCTCGACACATCGTTGAATCAGCTATTCAGAATGGGATAAACCCTATCTTTTTGAATAACTCGCGTATATAATAAACAAGTGTTACACAAACACAACATATGCCTCATTCCAATTCAGAATATTCTTTTATTCAAATATTCTTATACTTTGGGCTAGGTTCCCATTAATTTTATCAAAGACAAATTCCTTAAATTTACTCTTTAATCTTCCTTTGAATATCAATTCAAACCAAACGATGGTTTATCCAAACTAGTCGGGATTAGCGAACCATACCGAAGTAATCACTTGTTAAATTTCCTAACCCCAACCTATTCGTCCCATGAAGTAAAACTGGTCATACTTTGTATCTAACACCACGGTGTTATCGGTATATTCAATTACCATTTCACGTTCAAATCTAATTAAAGATTTAACTATTGCCTGGAGCAAAACTGGTGATACTCCATTCTCGATCATTTTAATCTAATTAAAGATTCATAAAAACTCCGCTTGATTTTAATCTTCCCAAAAATCACTATCAATGATTATTTAACTTGGGAAATCATATCCAGTCTTTAACTGGGTTAAAGAACCAATGTCATTTAAAACACGGTTCACGATAAACCCAAAATCACATTCCATTTACAATGGAATCTTCATGGAAAACAAATCGATATAAACTTCCATATCCGACTAATAATATAAATGGAATAACGGAAAGCCATTTAAATTCCAGATATATTAGTTGTCTTCCTCCACATAAATTCACTTCGATCATTACTAAATCGAATTCCATTAAATTCCAATTTATTTTATTAAACTGGAAAACTTTACTTTGGAAAATCTCCTTTAAATATTAACAAAAGATTTATAAATTCCAAATCACATTTCACTGTAAATCGGGTTAAAGAACGAATGTCGTTAAAACACAGTTCACGATAAACCCAATTCACATTCCATTAATTATCGGGTTAAAGAACTAGTGTTATTTAAAACACCGTTCACGATAAACACAAAAATCAATTCAAATTCAATTCCAATTAAATACCATTTAATTGGTATACTTCATTAAATCTAAATAAAAAGATTTAATCTTTTTCTCAACTGGGTTTAAGAACAGTGTTAATGAAGACACCATTCATGACAAACCCAAATCTCATTCGATATTAAATACAAGGCTCTGAATAGAAAATATATCGGCTTATATTCAATATCAAATTCTACGACCAACAAATATCGTATTGGAAATAACGACATAAACATATCTTTTAAATTTCCATAACAATATCTGTATAATCACGAAATCCAACATCGAAATATTCCAAGGACAATTTCGATTCAAATCCATTCCAATTAAATTATTGGAAATTCTAGTTACTTTTAAAACCCTTTCAAATCCAATTTATTTATTTCAAAAATAAATGGATTATAATTCTAGTTCATTTCGATAAAAACCTTATCTTTTCAAATATGGAGCTTTTCATCCCAATTCTTTCCAAATCATTTCTTATGATTTTACACAAATTATTACTATTTTTAATAATTTTATCAAGGCCCGTACAGTCGATTTCCACAAATGTCCATCGAACTGCATTTACAGCGACCTTTTCCAAATTTGATTTGGACATAATTCCAAATCCAACCGTTAGATTTCAAATCTCTAATATTTGTTAGAAAGCTCTTTTCGATACAAACCCAATGGTTCCAGTTTTAGGAGAATCCGACGGTCTGATCTCCCGTGATGTCCATTCGAAGTCAGTGGTCGAAATTCGCGAACTGCCGCGGCGCGGCGCGTTCTATTCAGGCCATTATATATATATATATATATATATATATATATATATATATATATATATATAACATGTATATATTATATATTTCGTCTATTTCCTTTTAAAAGGTATTTTATAAATTGTTTTTAATTCGTTTTCAAAATGATTTCAACTTCATATTCAATTTCTAATCAAAACTGAATATTCCATATCATCGATATATAAATGATAATATTTTCAAAACATTATATTTTTGAAATCAATTCCTTTTCGATATTCGTTATAAAATGAATAAAATCGATATAGATATCGTTCACGTCAAAATGGCGCATATCTAATCAACACGGCTTGATATATTTCAATAACTTTGTTATTCTATTCAACAAATGAATATTTTCTTCAACACTTGAATTTTCTTTTATTTAACACATGAATATATATTTTATTCAACACATGAATTTTCTCCTATTCAACACATGAATATATATTTTATTCAACACATGAATTTTCTTTTATTCAACACATGAATATATATTTTATTCAACACTTGAATTTTCTTTTATTCAACACATGAATATATATTTTATTCAACACGTGAATTTTCTTTTATTCAACACATGAATATACTTTATTTTCCAGCTTGGAATAAGGCCCAATCAATTACCATATAATGTTAATTATATGGATTCCCTACAACACATGTATATAATAGCAACGATAAATAATCAACCATCATCCAGAGTGCATTCGACACTGCATAAGCATCAAATATAAATATTTAACGCTTATAACAGCCTGTCAATCGATCGACCGACATACAGCTAATTATTTGGGATTAGTGTATGCCAAATATCATCCCAACACCCATGTGGGGTTTCAAACAATCAAAAACAGGTTTTATTTGTGAAGTTGGGCAATGTGTAAAATTTATTGTCCCAATCAATATCAGTCAAATGTGTGTATATAAACAAATCGTTCGATTTGTTTATAAATATTTATTTTATATACACATTAAAAATTATATTTTTAACTATAAAATATTTTCTTCCATTCCACATAACACAATCAATATTCATACCACAAACAACAAACAAATAAGTCGTCCATGGTCTGTGGACAACGGTTATCGGGTGCTGCTAAGCACCGTCTGCATCCTAGTATATCCTTCAAACTAGAAATTAAAATAAAAGTGAGGAGTTCTCACCGAGGATTCCACTCCGTCAGTCTCTAATTGAACGGTTTGGATTCTGTTTCTCGTCCATTTCATCTCAATCCATTTTCACGCTGTTCATATAAAAATCACATTTTTATTATGATGAATATATATTTAAAAATCTCATCATTTTATTTTATCCCTACATGTATAAAAATTATATTTCTATAATATCGCTACATAAATAAAAATCATATTTTTATTTTTTCACTTTCAATATAAAAATCTTGTCTTTCTTATTTATTTATATATAACCAAAATCATAGTTTCTCTTAACGTAAAAATCATTTCATAAACAAAAATCCTTTCTATGCTAAAATAAAATCAAACCTTTATATGCTAAACTAAAAATCAAACTTTTAGATTGTCATTCACTTAAGAAAAAACCTATTTTTATAACTAAAAGTCATAAAAACTCACATTTTTTTCTGGTCGGAGGGGCCCACGGTGGTCGTCAGCAGCGGGGGAGGTGGCTGGAAGGTAGGCGTAGGGACTGGAGGTGGCGGCCAAGTGATCGAGGAGGGTTAGGGATTTGAATGCAACAATAGGAATTTTAAAAATCGCATTTTTAGTGGAAAGGGGGGCCGGGGGTCGGAGCTAGGAGTGCTGAAGGGCGGCATTAGGGTGCTGAGGGTCGGAGGTGATGGCAGCTGGCCGGGGACGGGGCATGGCAACAGTGGCGGCGCATATTTCTATGGGTTCAGGAGGGTTTAGTCACGGTTTTACTTCGGGGAAAGGGAAGGGGAAATCGGAGGGAGGAGGAGGGGGCGGAGGTCTGGTGAGGCGGTGATGAGGTGGGGCGGCTCCGACGGTGGCGCGCTGTAGGATGCGGCGGCGGATTTCTATGCACAGTTTTTTTCGATTTGTAGAAGGAGAAAGGGGGTTGGAGGAATAGGTTTTTATAATATTTATATAATTATTTTATTTAATACCTATAAAGTTACTTTTTGATCCGAACACCAAATCAGACCCAACGACTGTCACCCTAGCTAATTACCCCCATTCCGAATGTAATGGGATATATTTCATAACCCAATTCGGCTGTTACGATCAGTTTTCGTCAAAATCAAAATATAAATCTATATATTCAATTTTGAACGTACATTTCAATTTACCGGGGCCACATACTAATTCTAAAAATTCCAGAAAAATATTTTCTAGTTTTGTATTGATGATACGGTTCTAACGAAATTGGTTTCGTCGAAAACAGATGTTGTTTGCAAAATTTCCATTTTTAAGGGCCAGAATTCCACAGCGACTATTCTAAATTTTCAACTGGGCATAACTATTTATTCCCGCTATGAAATTTTGATTTTTCGGATTTATTGGAAAGATTTTTTCAAATAGATTCTAATTTTTTTGGTTTCGCTAAAATCCGATTTATTTTTGAATCCTGTACATTCATTTGAACTTTGAAATCGAAATTTCAAACTACCGCGCCATTTTCAATTCCTTCTATAATTAAAAATAAATATTTATATTCTAACGTCGATTCAAATAAATATATACATTCTAATTCTATTCAAAATAAATTTCTCTTCGTCATTATTTAAAATAATTCATTTTAAATATTCAAAATTCATTAAAATTGCCAAAATAAAAATTTTAAATTGGTTCGGATTTCCGGGTTATTACAATCTCCCCCACTTAAAACTTTTCGTCCCCGAAAAGGAACGAAGCTGAAAGTTGTTTTACAAACCAACTCAACTTTTATTATTTTCATTATGGCTTAAGTTCTTCAACTTTTCAGTTTCTAAGAACTTTTCAAATTCTTCAAAAATTTGGCTAACACCCTAAATTTTCGAAAAATTTCGCCATAACCTCCCCTACACGGGAGCACCGGGAAAATCCCGAAATTGCCATACAGGCCTCTCCAATCCAAAAAGAAAAAGAAACAGCCAAGCGGCTCATAAAATCATCCAAAACCCAAGTAATACAATAAATGTGTACCTATTTGTCGCGCAAACAATTTTATTCTTCTACTCTAGCCTCTTTGCAATGACCTGTTCAATGGATACACATGTATATGCATGCAATTTCACACAATTTTCAATACAGTTCAATATTTGGTTCAATTTGGCCTAAATTCACCTTTCTTTCACATAATCGTTTAAAGGAATAATCATACAACACAACCATCAATCAATTAGTTGATTAGCTTTTCACATTCATAACTTTGATACATAGTCCAAAAATCAGATTTTTGATGCGAAATCACAATAATAAGCCCTATCTAGTTTTGGTTCACACACTAGTCAATTGGAAATATACAGAAATCCCACTTTCGAAACTCGAACATAAATTCTGATGATGTTTCGAACCACCATCAGAACATCTACGGGCGACTAGAGTGTGATTCTATATCTATCCAGTATATTAAAACTTCAAATGCACGTGGATCAGACGCATATGCAAAATCTGTATATACTTGATTGTCCAAATCAATACAAATAAATATTCAAATACGTTGAATAAAGTTTAAAATTTCAAAACAAAATTCGTTTTCAATTTAAAAATATACTCCTCACACTCGTTCTAGGATACTACTGATCCCATCTCTAACGAGTCATTCTCATTGGATATTACTAATCCAATCTCTGATGAATTCTTTCATTTGGTTCTAACGTGTCTTGTTCTCCGAGCTTTGTAAACCAATGCTCTGATACCACGATGAAACGATCTGAGCTTCCCCATGAAGGAAAGCACGGATTGTACTGAGAACAAGCCACATCGAAACACAAACAGAAGAACATTTCATTGTTTATTACAACAATTCCATCAGAATACAAGAATATACAGAGTGAATAAATAAAATACATTCGATAAATATCAGAGATTACATTAAATTACATAGAAGCGGAAAATAATACAAAACACAACCGAAAGAGATATACGGATACAGAGCTTTCCGATATCGTTCCAGCTGCAAATCAGGATCTTGCGAATATAAATCTATAAAACCAAAACTACTTGCTGCCCGTGTCAAAATATGGGCACCCAGAGTTTTGGTTAAAACATTAAACTACAGGTCAATCATGTGACTGGTGTGAGAACTAAAACAGTTATTATTCTTTATTTTAAAGATAGGTAAATCCAGGGACCACGTCGTATAACACGGTACAGGTTTCCTACCAAGAATGCTAGTGCATAAAACAACAGCGTAATGCTAAATAAAGAAGAATGAAACTATTATAAGACACAGGTCCCATCACACAATGCAACACAAGCCAGAGGATAGGGTTTTACCTTATAATAGCCAAAGAATGCTTGATACGCTAAACTTCATCTTTTATTATTACTATAAGTGTATATTGTCAAAACAAATTCAATCATAAGTACCAATCATAGACGGCATAAGTGCCATATACCACTATGTCGCCATACTAGGCTCTACAATCAAAACTGCAAAGTCACATATTGGAAGTTGGATTTCCATCTGTGAATCGAGGCAAGGGATCTTCCTCATCGAATTCGAGACTCTCTAGCCCAAGCCTCAGGAATAGCCGCAACTGCCCCATGGATCATCAGGGCCGGTTCACCGATGTGGATTATAATGCCTGAACACTGCGTTTCCTCGCCCTTTGGGGCATAAATAAGCCAAATGACTCCATCGGCTCCACATAGTCACCAACATATCTGAGGCGCCTCGCAATCCAACAACCACACAGGTGAAAATAATATAAATATCAGAGCTGGTAGGTCACTGACACCACCCTAGCAAGAAAGAAACGCATGCCCTTCCTGATGTCCTCTCCTGTTTCTGGTTCACAATCGGGGTGTGAGGCTCGCAAATTAATGTTACACAAAGCTGGGCCACACAGGCGGTGCTTTGATCATCAACCACAAGGCTCTGCTTTTCAACAGAAGCCTTGATCATTTGCATCTTAGCATGCCACACAGGAAAACCACTCCATGCAACCGATATCTATTAATCACACAGAATGATATACAATGTGAGACACACAGTCCATTTACAAGTCCGTTCTGGGTCTGAACGAAACCGGAGGCACCTTGTACCTCACATATCCATCGATCTCCAAGTACGTATGGACGATCACTAACTGATTCCCTCCTCTTGGGTGTACAACCCAATCAAGATCATCAGTAATTATCCAAACGATGTGAAGACCTCTGGTCTTCGACCACCGTATTCATCCTCGACACATCGTCGAATCAGTTATTCAGAATGGGATAAACCCGGTCTTTCTGAATAACTCGTGTATATAATAAACAAGTGTTACACAAACACAACATACGCCTCATTCCAATTTAGAATATTCTTTTATTCAAATATTCTTATACTTTGGGAAAGGTTCCAATAAATTTTATCAAAGATAAATTCCTTAAATTTACTCTTTAATCTTCCTTTGAATATCAATCCAAACCAAATGATGGTTTATCCAAACTAGTCGGGATTAGTGAACCTTACCGAAGTAATCATTTATTTAATTTTCCAACCCTAACCTATTCATCCCATGAAGTAAAACTGGTCATACTTCATATCTAACACCACGGTGTTATCGGTAAATTCAATTACCATTTCATGTTTAAATCTAATTAAAGATTTAACTATCGCCTAGAGCAAAACTGGTGATACTCCATTTTCGATCATTTCAATCTAATTAAAGATTCATTAAAACTCCACTTGGTTTTAATCTTCCCAAAAATCACTACCAATGATTAGTTAACTTGGAAAATCATATCCTATCTTTAACTGGGTTAGAGAACCAATGTCATTTAAAACACGGTTTACGATAAACCCAAAATCACATTCCATTTACAATGGAATCTTCATGGAAAAAAATCGATATATATATAATCGATATAAACTTCCATATCCGACTAATAATATAAATGGAATAACGGCAAAGCCTTTTAAATTCCAGATATATTAGTTGTCTTCCTCCACAGAAATTCACTTCGATTATTACCAAATCGAATTCCATTCCATTCCAATTTATTTTATTAAATTGGAAAACTTTACTTTGGAAAATCTCCTTTAAATCTTAACAAAAGATTTATAAATTCCAAATCACATTTCATTGCAAATCGGGTTAAAGAACGAATTTTGTTAAAACACAGTTCACGATAAACCCAATTCACATTCCATTAATTATCGGGTTAAAGAACATGTGTTATTTAAAACACCGTTCACGATAAACCCAAAAATCAACTCAAATTCAATTCCAATTAAATACCATTTAATTGGTATACTTCATTATATCTAAATAAAAAGATTTAATCTTTTTCTCAACTGGGTTTAAGAACAGTGTTAATGAAGACACCATTCACGACAAACCCAAATCCCATTCGATATTAAATACAAGGCTCTGAATAGAAAATATATCGGCTTATATTCAATATCAAATTCTACGACCAACAAATATCGTATTGGAAATAACGACATAAACATATCTTTCAAATTTCCATAACAATATCTGTATAATCACAAAATCCAACATCGAAATATTCCAAGGACAATTTCGATTCAAATCCATTCCAATTAAATTATTGGAAATTCTGGTTACTTTTACAACCCTTTTTATCTTTTCAAATATGGAGTTTTTCATCCCAATCATTTCTTATGATTTTACACAAATTATTACTATTTTTAATAATTTTATCAAGGCCCGTACAGTCGACTTCCACAAACGGCCATCGAACTGCACTTACAGTGACCTTTTCCAAATTTGATTTGGTCATAATTCCAAATCCAACCGTTAGATTTCAAATCTCTAATATACATTAGAAAGCTCTTTTCGATACGAACCCAACTGTTCCGGTTTTAGGAGAATCCAACGGTCTGATCTCCCGTAATGTCCATTCGAAGTCAATGGTCGAAATTCGTGAACTGCCGCGGCGCGGCGCGTTCTTTTCGGGCCATTATATATATATATAATATATATATATTATATATTTCGTCGATTTCCTTTTAAAACATATTTTATAAATCGTTTTAAATTTGTTTTCAAAACGATTTCAACTTCATATTCAATTTCTAATCAGAACTGAATATTCCGTATCATCGATATATAAATGATAATATTTTCAAAACATTATATTTTGAAATCAATTCCTTTTCGATATTCATTATAAAAATGAATAAAACCGATATAGATATCATTCACATCAAAATGGCGCATATCTAATTAACACGGCTTGATATATTTCAATAACTTTGTTATTCTATTCAACAAATGAATATTTTCTTCAGCACATGAATTTTCTTTTATTCAACACATGAATATATATTTTATTCAACACTTGAATTTACTCCTATTTAACACATGAATATATATTTTATTCAACACATGAATTTTCTTTTATTCAACACATGAATATATATTTTATTCAACACATGAATTTTCTTTTATTCAACACATGAATTTTCTTTAATTAAACACATGAATATACTTTATTTTCCAACTTGGAATGAGGCCCAATCAATTACCATATAATGTTAATTATATGGATTCCCTATAACACATGTATATAATAGCAACGATAAATAATCAACCATCATCCAGAGTGCATTCTACACTGCATAAGCATCAAATATAAATATTTAACGCTTATAACAGCCTGTCAATCAATCGATCGACATACAGCTAATTATTTGGGATTAGTGTACGCCAAATATCATCCCAACACCCGTGTGGGGATTCAAACAATCAAACACAGGTTTTATTTGTGCAGTTGAGCGATGTGTAAAATTTAACGTTCCAATCAATATCAGTCAAATGTGTGTATATAAACAAATCGTCCGATTTGTTTATAAATATTTATTTTATATACACATTAAAAATTATATTTTTAACTATAAAATATTTTCTTCCATTCCACATCACACAATCAATATTCACACTACAAACAACAAACAAACAAGTCATCCATGGTCTTTGGACAACGGCTGTCGGGTGCTGCTAAGCACCGTCTGCATCCTAGTATATCCTTCATACTAGAAATTAAAATAAAAGTGTGGAGTTCTCACCGAGGGTTCCACTGCGGCATTCTTTAATTGAATGGTTTGGATTCTGTTTCTTGTCCGTTTCATCGCAATCCATTTTCATGCTGTTCATATAAAAATCACATTTTTATTATGATGATTACATATTTAAAAATCTCATCTTTTTATTTTATCCCTACATATATAAAAATTATATTTCTATAATATCGCTACATAAATAAAAATCATATTTTTTTGTTCACTTTCAGTATAAAAATCTTGTCTTTCTTATTTATTTATATATAACCAAAATAATAGTTTCTCTTAACGTAAAATTCATTTCATAAACAAAAATCCTTTATATACTAAAATCAAATCCAAACCTTTATATGCTAAACTAAAAATCAAACTTTTAGATTGTCATTCACTTAAGAAAAAACCTATTTTTATAACTAAAAGTCATAAAAACTCACATTTTTTCCGGCCGGAGGGGCCCACGGCGGTCGTCAGCGGTAGGGGAGGTGGCTGGAAGGTCGGCGTGGGGAATGCAGGTGGCGGCCAAGTTGTCTAGGAGGGCTAGGGGGTTGAATACAACAATGGGAATTTTAAAAATTGCATTTTTAGTGGAAAGGAGGGGCCGGGGGTCGGAGCTAGAGTGCTGAGGGGCGGCGTCAGGGTGCTGAGAGTCGAAGGAGATGGCGGCTGGCCGGAGGCGGGGCATGGCAACAGTGGAGGCGCGGATTTCTATGGGTTCAGGAGGGTTTGGTCATGGTTTTACTTCAGGGAAAGGGAAGGGGAAATCGGAGGGAGGAGGAGGGAGCTGAGGTCCGGTGAGGCGGTGACGAGGTGAGGCGGCTCCGGCGGTGGCGCGTTGAAGGATGCGGCGGCGAATTTCTATGCGCGGTTTTTTTTGTTTCGATCTGTAGAAGGAGAAAGGGGGTTGGAGGAATAGGGTTTTATAATATTTATATAATTATTTTATTTAATACCTATAAAGTTACTTTTTGATCCGAACACCAAATCAGACCTAACAACTATCGCCCCAAGCTAATTACCCCTATTCCGAACGCAATGGGATATCTTTCATAACCCAATTCGGCTATTACGATCAGTTTTCGTCAAAATATAAATCTATATATTCAATTTTGAATGTACATTTCAATTTACCGGGGCCACAAACTAATTCTAAAAATTCCCGAAAAATATTTTCTAGCTTCGTATTGATGATACGGTTCTAACAAAAGTGGTTTCGTCGAAAACAGAGGTCGTTTGCAAAATTTCCATTTTTAAGAGCCAGAATTCCACAACGACTATTCTAAATTTTCAACTGGGCATAACTATTTATTCCAGCTATGAAATTTTGATTTTTCGGATTCGTTGAAAAGATCTTTTCAAATAGATTATAATATTTTTTGTTTTGCTAAAATGCGATTTATTTTGAATCCTGTACATTCATTTGAACTTTGAAATCGAAATTTCAAACTACCGCGCCATTTTCAATTCCTTTTATAATTAAAAATAAATATTTATATTCTAACGTCGATTCAAATAAATATATACGTTCTAATTCTATTCAAAATAAATTTATCGTCGTCATTATTTAAAATAATTCATTTTAAATATTCAAAATTCATTAAAATTGCCAAAATAAATTTTTTAAATTGGTTCGGATTTCCGGGTTATTACACATGTGAGTTCACAAAAGAAAATATTATTTCCATGCTATCTTTAAAATAAATTAACTTTTTTATATTTGATCAAGTGGAATTCAAAGTAATTAAAGAATCAATTACAATTAATTCTATTTAATTTGTAATTTAATAAGAAGGAAATGTTAGTTACATTTTATTCTCTTAGATACTGGTATATTACAGGATTTAACTATAATCATTTAATTCCTTATATTTATTTCCATATATATTTACCTAAAATTTAATTTTGGGTGCATCTACAAGTTAATTTTTATGGTGATACGTTATTTTGCTTTGAATTTTGTTAAAAAATCCCAGTTAATACATTACAAGTATATAATTGAAGTAAAGAAAGAATTAATTTTATTTAAAATTAATTCATCTAGAGAGTCAAAATTTTATAATCAATCCAAATAGATTTACATTTAATCGTTTGTTTCTTTTAATCGGTGTCATTGGTTTTAGAATAATGGGAGATATGATAGACGTTTTATTAAGCAAATTACTATAAATACTTTTAAAGAAAATAGAGAATGAATTTAGTGCACATAACATATAATTTGAATGAAGTTTCATCTATAGTTTTTATGATTAATTATCTTTGAGTAAACCATAGTTTTTGCAGATTTACATTGCAATAAAACAAATTATCTTTATCTATATCTAGCATTTTATAATGAACTATAGTTATTGCATATCAGTTGTGCAGTTAAAACCCCGCTAAAGCCCTGCAAAATCCCAGCTATATCCCGTAGCGCCATCCAACCGCTACACTATTTCTGTTTTGCACTAATGAATAGTAAATCCGCTTAAAGCCCCGATATTTTCCGATGCACCCGCTAAATCAATGCTTTATAGCACCCGATTTAGCAATATTAATATACAAAGCCTGATTTGACTAGTTCTTTTTAAAAAAATTGATAAAATTAGTGTAAAATGATATTTTAACACTTGAGTATCTAATATATGGTAGAAATCTATTATAGTCATCAATTCTAATGTGTATAACCATTATATTCTTTGATTTTATTACATAAGATTAATAGATATTAGTTTGTTCCACATAAATAATGTGAGAATGGTAATTAACTAATTTTAAAATACATGTTTTCACATATAATGCACCTTTTGGCACCTCCGCTATATCCTTGTTATTTCCCCGCTTTATCCCCGCTACAGAACCTCTAAGTGCTTTAACTGCATAACATATAACATCGTTTTGTTTTAATTAGTGTCATTGGTTTCATAACGATGAGAGATATATAATAGGTGTTTTATTAATCTATTACTACAAGTAATTTGAAGGAAAATTAATGCACATACATATAATTCGAATGAAGTTTCTCTATAGTTTGTATAATTAATAATTATCTTTGAGTAAACCATAGTTTTGGCAGATTTACTTTATTATAAAACAAGTTAACTTTGTCTATTTCTTGCATTTTATGATATTGTCATTTTACTACGGAAAACTACTACATTCATTTTAATATTTAACGCTTCTATACAAGGTTAGACGTCTATATTATAGAATACTTTGTTCTGTACTATTAAACCGTCACTTATACAAATACATTCCAATAATCAGGAAAATAGGCACAAGTGAGAAGTTGTGAAAATATTTAGTGGTAGGGACAACAAGTTTAAATTTTAGGCGAAAGACAATAGTGTAAATGAGGAAATGGTAGCGGGCCCCTGAATTCCTTGATTTACAATAAAAAGTGTCCCTCAGGTTAAAATCCAAACTTCTTGTCCCTACCACTAAATTTTTCTGTAACTTTTTTCTTCTGCGTAAAAACCTCTTCCAATAATAATAAAAATAATAATTTATGCTCTTCGTTTCATTGATAGTGTTTCCCTATATAGTTTGATTCAATTATTATCTTTAATGAAATTTTACGTGTTGTTCTTATTTTGTATTACATTATATGAGTAATTAAAATATTGCAATTCCGATGCTCATGGGGTGGGATCGGGTAGGATGGTGGCCCTTTCTCGGTTCTACCGGCTTGGAATTCAGCTAGGACTCCAGCACCCCGAATTCCTATTTTTCTTTCAATTGGGATGCTCGTATCCCTCCTAAGATGTCTCTATTTATGTGGAAGACCCAACATAATGGGTTGCCATTAGATAATAACCTTATGAGGGTTGATATCTTTAACGTGTCCCATCGTAGGTGCTATAGAGTAGGTGATTTGGAATCTAGTGCCCATTTATTCTTCCACGGCTCTTATGCCATCGCCATCTGGAATTTCTTCGGGACCTTGATAGGTTGTTGAGGAAATGCCACTTCCCTTATTTATTTGCTTCGCTTTTGGTGGGCCGGTACCTTTGGCAATTCCCTCTATTCTATCCTTTTTCGTCTGCTTCCTTCTCTTATCTATTGGTATCTTTTGTGCTCTCGGAATAAGGCAACTTTTGATGAGACTCTAGTAGATCCTCCTACCATCATCCGAAGGGTAAAGAATGACATTTGCCTTATCTTTCGTGGTAGACCCTTCATGGAAGCTATCGGATCCCGCTTTTGGGATTTGGCTCATATCGTTGATGTATCTTCGGGATCTCTTCATCCCCATGCGGGGATTGATTGATTTACTAGCTGTTTTGTATGTGTGGGCTCTGTGTGTATCCTATCTCCCATACTACCATTCTCCTCCCCAACTGATTTAATTATTGCATAGTGTAGGTGCTGGATTAGCAGGTACTGATTGGGTTTTTAGCTTCTGGGTTTCTGGATTCAAGGTTTTTAGGGATCTTAAGGATATGGTGTAACACCCCGTAATTCTATTAATATTAATATTAACAAATTAAAGAATAACTAATCTCAGACGTGAGAATTGTGGGAAACGGGTTGCGCCATTGTGTTCTTCTCGGAATTCTGGTTGAAACAAAGTCTGAGTTTACGTGAATTGGACTTCGTATGAAGAAGTTATGGTCATCGGAAGTTTCAGAAAATTTAAAACAGATTTCAGAAATTTAAAATTCAAAATTCGGAGTCAAACAGGCTAGGCGCGAAAATTCCCGCCCAGCACCCCAGGTCGACTGGGGAATCGACTGGGCAGTCGACCCCCCTCCCCCCCCCCCCCCAGGTCGACTGGGGAGTCGACTGGGCAGTCGACCTATCCAGGCGGCTAGGGTTTGACTGAGCCCAATCTTGAGCTGCTGATGTGTCTTTAGGGTTGAGTTGGCAAATTAAACAGTTCAGTTTAGTTCTGAGTTGATCTGACGGTTTAAATAAATCCTAAACTCTATAAATACCTAGGTAGTCTCTGACTCTAATTCACACGAAAAATAAAATAGCAACCTTCATACCGCCGCCATGGAACTCAGAGTAGCCGCCGCCCACTAAGAAGGAAGAAAACCCTAATTCTACTCAACTCTAAAGCAAATCAAGACTCTCTTTCTCTTCTAATTGTGAGTATGATGATATTAACAAGATTATTATTAAACTAATTAGATTAAGCCATGAATGGATTATAAGTGAATGATGTGGATTGTCATATATGTTGTTGTAAACCTTATGCTATCATGTATGTTGTAAATCCTATGTTATGTGATGATGATATCCTATATGTTGTAAATCATGCTATGATGATATTGTCTAGGTTGTAATTTTCTATGCTAAGTTGTGATAAATCATACATGTTATCAAGTCATGATGTTATTATCTATGCTAATTAGTTCATGTTAATCAAATCATAATGTTTGGGCTATGTTGATCTATATGACAAATCACATATGCAAGGTTAGATTGATTAGTAGAGATTATGAACATATGCCATGACATCTATTTAGATCTAGAATTATGACATCTAGAATTATGCTATGACATATGTGAATTCTATGCTAGTTCATACCATCATAATGTTACCTAAAACCCCATATGCAAGTTTATACATAAATTTGGGTTATGATCATATCATGTAAATTGTGACATTTAACAAGTTGACACCTTTAGATCCTTAACATGTGTAGTTTATGCAAGTTTCACCCCTATTATGATTGGATTATTTTATTTGTCTATATGTTGTGATAATTTATCTTTGTGCTATGAGTTAGACTATTCGAGTCTAACGTATGTTCTGCGTTGAATAAGCGAACGAATAACATGGGGTAGGGGTAATATTAAGGATTTAATATAAAGAAGTTGGGGTGAAATTGATATGATTTTGCATGCCATAAGTGGATGGCCATAATTGAGTCAATTATGGGCATCATTAAAATTGGAGTTAATTAATAATTTGAGTAGGGAATTATTAAAATTGGGGTAAAAGATTATAAGTGATAATCAATGCTTAGGACACGAGGTTGGACTCGTTTGTGACGTAAACCTGCCCGGACCCGCCCGGCAAATCCAGTGGTCACAAATGTCAGCCCAATGTGAGAGGTCCTAGGCCTAAACTAAAGCATAACAGTTGTAAAGACACGAGGTTAGACTCTTTTATGGTGTAAGACTGCCCGGATCCGCCCGGCAAATCCAGCTGCCATAAATGCTAGTCTAATGTGAGAGGTCTTTATGAGGTTATGGCCTGAATGAATTAAGAAATACTTAACCAGATAAACATGTAAGGTGGGACGTGGGGGTTAAGTAGATGCCTTGGGTGGCATGAGGAATCTAGTGGGTGCCCTTAGTGGCATGTGAAATACGATTAGTAAGACTTAACCAAACACACATGTAAATGAACATGACTAAGAGGGTTAAGTGGGATGTAATAGTGGACAAGCTTAGGTGGGTAGCTTGTGGGGACCCATTTCAACCAGTATCCCAAACGTATCTTTGTGGGCTCGACCCAAGTCGAGGACGGGACACGCATGCTGGGTTTGACTATAAGAGGCCAAAACGGGGAGCGGTGGCAATGCAAGTCCAACGGGTTTCATATGCGTGTGTGGACCCGGGCTGGTATGTAAGACGTTGTTGCATCGTGTAGGTATAAGTCGTGCATTCTAAAGTTGTATCGGGTTGCCACTTTAGGGGAGTGATACACCCCACTGTGGGGCCAGCACGGGTATCTACGAGTAGGGAGCCGATCGAAAGTGGGTAGTGGGGTACACCTAGTGGAGATAGGGGCAGACGGCACCTATGTAGTCAGCTAGGGGTACGCAAGGCTATTTATATAATTTCTAAGTGAAGCAAGTGGGATCAACTTTGAGGGTGACTGGTGTGGTGCAGTGTAGTAATTATTCGTTAGTAATTATGTGTGCCTTTAACATTATCTTTATCTGCTCTCCCATACCCAATAGTTCATAGACATTTCCTTGTTTTCCAGCTTATGCCTTAGTCTAGTTACTTTGATAATAGTATTGTTAGAATTATCATACTCGTCAGACTTTATGTCTGACCCCCTCCATTTCTTTCCTTTTTCCCCTCCAGGTCCTCAGGTTGGACCCAGCTCTAGTTGAGTTTGATTGGATTGCTTTATCTCTTTTGGAAAGCTTGGACCGCTGAAGTAAAGTCCAGCTTGTTATCTTCTTTAATGGCTATTTGTGAAATGGGATTATGTACTTTGTTTTATGAAGATGGATATTGTACTTGACTCTGATTTATGGTTTTATGATGTAACAAACATGTTTAATTTCCGCTGCAATAAAATGAAGTTTTAGATTTCCAAGTACTACTTATTATCTGTCTTGTTGTAATTTTTCTGTTCTATATTCACTTAAAACCTCCATGGAAGTTGATGCATTCCCTTAGTGAGTGACATTAATGGACGTGGGGTGTTACACGTGGTATCGGAGCTTAAGGTTACTAGAACAGATAAAATTTTTAGAAAAACTATTTTTCTAAAGTGTTTTTGGAAGAAGTATTTTCAAAAACATGTCTTGATGAGTAATTTAAAGAGCAAAGTTTTTATGAAAAACATAATCCCCAATAGCCATATCTTTATCCTTCGAATTCTCCATTTTGAATCTTTCCTTTTTCGTTTCAGCGTGGCTGAAGATCTTAACCTTCCGGACGGTGTAACAATACCACGATGGTATAGGAGGTTATTAGAGGCTAAGGCCACCGCAGGTCCAGCCAATGTTCCTCCACCACTAGTTGCACCCGTTCCTCCTCCTCCTCGCGTAGATACTTTTGCAAAGAAATGCAAGGAATTTAAGGCTATGGGTGGAAAACCTTTTCAAGGGTCAGAAATGGTTGTGGAAGCTAGAGATTGGCTTAGGGAGGTGGAAGAATTGCTAGAAATCTTTGAAGTAGAAGAAGGGAGGAGAGTCAAATTAGCATCTTGGTTAATGAAGGGAGAGGCCTCGTTTGTGTGGGAGGTCACTAATGGGGAGCGTCCTGTTGACTCTTGGGCGGATTTCAGGCGTAGGTTGAGGCGAAGTTTCTCTCAAGGGCAGAAGAGAATCTATATATGGAAAGGTTCTTGACATTGAAGCAAGGAAGCTCATCAGTGAAAGAATATGTCAACAAATTTAATCAGTTAGCAAGGTTTCGCTTGGACTTAGTGAACACGCCAGAGAAGAAGGCTCTGAGGTTCGTAAATGGATTGAATGAACCGTTGCAAGGGTTGGCTATGACCCACATCCCTATGGGGGCCACCTTTGAGAAGCTAGTAGACATGGAACTCATGCATGAGGAGAAAGGCGCTAAAGCTGATAAGGCACCCGAGAAGAAAGGGGATAAGAAGAAACCACAACAGGAAAACAAGAAGGGTGGTACGGACAATAATGGCAAGGGAAAGAAGAAATGCTTTAACTGTGGGACACCAGGCCATCTCAGCAAGGATTGCCGAAAGAAAAAGAAGACTGGTTGTTTCCACTGTGGTGAAGCGGGACATCTAGTGAAGGACTGCCCAAAGAAGGGGCAGAGGGCAGGAGCTACCTCGGGAGGACAGGTGCAGGCTCTTATGGCACCAGGGCAGGCAAGGGGACAAGTACAGGCTCTCGCGGTCCCACCGCTGGAAGAACGAGGTAGAACCATTTCTGTGGAAAGCTTAGTTTTTCTGTTTGATCATCCTGTCCGTACCTTATTCGATTCAGGCGCATCGCATTCGTTTATCTCTACATCATTAGTTGAATCACTGCACTTAAACATCAGTTTAGTAGAGGATCCCTTAGTTGTTTCGAATCCAATTGGGGGCTCAGCTTATTTGTCCATGATGTGTTTGGATTTGAAAATTTCTATACTTAGCGTTGAGTTTAGATGTGATGCTTATGTGTTGGGCTTCACGGGCTATGGGCTAATTTTAGGAATGGATTGGTTATCCAGAAATGGGGCCGTTCTTGATTGTGAAAGGAGAGTAGTTAGGCTCATGACTCGCCTTGGTAACGCTCTCGAAATCTTTTGTAATCCCATAGATTCCGTTATGCTAAGTTATCTAGAGTCGCTTGACGCGTCTGAGGAAAATCTACGATCTGTTAGAGTGGTCCGAGAATACTCGGATGTGTTTGAGGAGGTGAAGGGCTTGCCTCCGAAGCGAGAGATAGATTTTCGAATATATCTTGTGGATAATGCAAAACCAGTATCTTTGCCAGTACGCCACATGGCTCCTCGTGAAAGGAGCGAACTCGATAAGCAAGTGAAGGAGTTGCTTGAGAAGGGGTTCATAAGACGAAGTATATCGGAGTGGGGTGCTCCAGTAGTATTTGCCACAAAGGCGGATGGGTCCCTTAGACTTTGTGTGGACTATAGAGAACTTAATAAGCTTACTATGAAAAACAGACACCCACTGCCGAGGATTGACGATCTCTTCGATCAGTTAGTTGGCGCCTCAGTGTTTTCGCAGTTGGACTTAGCCAATGGTTTCCATCAGTTGAGAGTGGCTGAGGATAGCATTGACAAGACTGCCTTTAGGACTCCGGACGGTTTCTATGAATGGCTAGTGATGCCCTTCGGTTTGACAAACGCCCCTGCATACTTTGTTGATTTGATGAGTAAGGTGTTTAGGGAGTACCTTAACAAATTCGTGGTAGTCTTTGTAGACGACATCTTGGTCTTTTCTAAGGATGAAGAAGAGCATGCCCTACATCTTAGGGAAGTGTTGGAGACCCTACGAGCGCATAACCTTAAAGCTAAATTTTCTAAGTGTCACTTCTGGAGGAAGGAAGTACGATTCTTAGAGCACGTGGTTTCCAAAGAAGTGATAGCTGTGGATCCCGCGAAGGTGGTGGCCTTCCAAGATTGGAAGGTCCCTAAAAATGCTACCGAAGTAAGAAGTTTCTTTGGGTTGGCTGGCCACTATAGAAAGTTTATCAAAGACTTCGCAAAGATATCAGCTCCATTAACACGTTTGACGAAGAAGAACCTAGTTTTCACATGGGACGTTGATTGTGATGATGCGTTCCAACGTTTGAAGAAAGCTTTGACTTCAGCCCCAGTCTTAGTGCTGCCAGATGGGAGTAAGCCATTTACTGTTTATACCGATGCTTGTGGGATAGGTCTAGGCGCAGTCTTAATGCAAGAGGGTAGGGTAATAGCCTATGGTGGAAGGCAGTTGAGAGCGCATGAGAAAAACTACCCTACGCATGACCTAGAGTTGGCCGCTATTGTTTTCGCGCTTAAGTCTTGGCGTCATTATCATTTTGGCGAGAAGTTCGAATTATTCACTGATCACAAATCTTTAAAGTACTTATTCTCTCAGAAGGACTTGAACTTAAGGCAGCAAAGGTGGATGGAGTTCTTAGCGTCCTACGATTTCGAAATAGCATATACCCCTGGCAAGGGTAACGTGGTGGCAGATGCCTTAAGTAGGAAAAGGCTGTCCTTAAGTCCTTTGTTTGTTGAGCGGCGAAGCTTAGAATTCATCTCTATGTTTGATTTTAGACCTTCTGTTGACTTTGTACCCAGTTTGTTAGCATCCCTAGAGGTCAGGCCTACGCTTTTGGGACGGATTGGCGGGGCACAGCGAGACGACCCAAAGTTGGTTGAGTTAGTAGAAAAGCTCAAAAGAGGGGAGTCATCAAGCCATCTCCGTAGGTATACCCTAGATGATAAGGGTTGGTTACGTAGGGACGGTAGACTTTGTGTACCAAAAGACGATGACCTAAGGAAGACCATTCTTGATGATGCACATCGTTCGAAGATGACCATTCATCCCGGCGGGGACAAGATGTACAAAAACATGAAGCGAGATTTCTTTTAGGCCGGTATGAAGAGGGACGTGGCCGAGTATGTCGCTAGATGCTTGGTGTGTCAACAAGTAAAAGTGGAGCAAAAGAAACCCGGTGGGTTGCTTCACCCATTGGAGGTTCCACTATGGAAGTGGGAAAGTGTCTCGATGGATTTTGTGGATGGATTACCAAGATCAAGGAAGGGTAATACGGGGATTTATGTTATAGTAGATAGACTTACTAAGAGCGCCCATTTCATTCCCGTTAAGAGTAAGAGGACTTCTCCATGGTTAGCTTCTGCATATGTTCGAGAGATAGTTCGTTTGCACGGTGTTCCTTCTAGAATAGTGAGCGACCACGATCCTATTTTCACTAGCGAATTTTGGAGAAGCTTACAAGAGGCGGTAGGGACTCAATTATGTTTGAGCACCGCATATCATCCTCAGACGGACGGCCAGACCGAGAGGGTGAATCGCATTCTAGAGGATCTTTTGAGGCTATGTATCCTAGACTTTCGGGGTACGTGGGAAGAGCATCTTCCATTGGTGGAATTCGCATATAATAATAGCTTTCAGTCCAGCATTGGCATGGCACCTTTCGAAGCTCTTTATGGACGGCCGTGCCGTTCACCTACATGTTGGTGGGAATCTACGGATAAGATCTTACTTGGGCCCGATACGATTAGGAAGACTTCGGAAAAGATCGACTTGATTCGAAGGAGGATGAAAGCAGCGCAAGATAGGCAGAAATCTTATGCGGACAGGAGGAGGACAGATCTTGAGTTTGAAGTTGGGGACATGGTCTTTATCAAAGTGTCTCCATTACGGAACATTGTTCGCTTTGGGTCCGTTGGGAAATTAGCACCAAGGTTCGTAGGACCGTTTCCTATTAAGGAAAGGATTGGGCAGATGGCGTATAAAGTGGAGCTGCCCGAGAGGCTTAGTGGTGTACACGACGTATTCCATGTGTCACATTTGATGAAGTGCTTGCACGAGACCACGGAAGTTGAGACGACCCCATTTCCCGTACAGACGGAGACAAGGGTAATCTTTGGAATATAACACAGAAACAGATAATAGCAGAACAGAATTAAAATAAATATACCAGATAATGAACAATAGAATATACTGGATAAAAGTAATCATCAGAGTTACACAGTATACAGGATCTTACTTAGTACAAATGCAGTTCAGCTATACATAAATGTCTATAGCGGAAAACAAACAAAATATGTACAATAGGAGCTGAACATCATAAAAAGAGATAAATGATAGAATCCATCTTCAGCTCCAGCTATCCAGAAAGAACCAGCTAAACCTGAATACAAGGCTGCCCGTGTAGAAAAAGGGGCACCCGAGTTTGAAAGTGAAACAAACTACGAGTCAGTCATGGGACTGGTATGAGAAATCTACTCAACCTATTTATAATATGGCTAATCACAGGAGCACGCCACTTTCGTGGAACGGGTTTACTCCATTGGATTGCCAGTGCTTTAAAACAAATAATTCTTTTAAAACATCGCAATGCTTTTCTAAAAATGAAGCCGTTATAAGACTCAGTTCCCATCACACAATGCAACGCAAACCAGAGGATAGAGTTTTTACCTTATAACGGTCAAAATATGCTTGATACGAATAAAACAAAGGCATTTGTTATTATTGCTAGTGTTTATATGTTTTGAAAACAATTTCAAATCATAACTATCAATCATAGACGGCATTAATGCCCCATACCACTATGTCGTCATATATAGGTATACAATCAAAACCGCACGATGTCGTATTTGGAAATTGGATTTCTGTCATGAACCAAGGCAAAAGATAGTCCTTACCGAATTCATTACTCTCTAGCCCGAGCCACAAGCAAGTACTCAGTCAAGCCTTTGGATCGTCAGGGCCGGTCCACCGATGTGGATTAAAATGCCTGAACAATACGTCTCCCCGCCCTTTGGGGCGTAAACGAGCCAACGAATGACTCCAT
Source organism: Allium sativum (assembly GCA_030737875.1). NCBI lineage: Eukaryota > Viridiplantae > Streptophyta > Magnoliopsida > Asparagales > Amaryllidaceae > Allium > Allium sativum. The sequence continues at coordinate 517,576,912 of CM060924.1, forward strand.
CGGACCCGGATCGTCCGATCTAACCGAGGCGCCTCGCAACAGCAACAACCACACAGGTGAAAGGTATATAAATGTCATGGCTGGTAGGTCACTAACACCACCCTAGCTAGAAAGAAACGCATGCCCTCCCTGATGTCCTCTCCCGTTTCTGGTTCATACCGGGGTGTGAGGCTCGCGATTTTACGTTATACACAAAGCTACGCCACACAGGCGGTGCTTTGATCATCACCACAATACTTTTCTTTTCAACAGAAGCCCTGATCATTTGTCACTTAGGCATGCCACATTAGCAATTCATGCCATGCGACTGATGTCCATCGATGTACAACCTCTGAGCTCATGCGTTTTAGAGAAGGGCGTTAAGCAAAAGAATAAATTCTCCGCCGCCAAACAAATGTATATTTAACAGAGATCAATCAACACAGAATAAAATCCAATATCAGACACACAGTCCACTTACAAGTCCGTTCTGGGTCTGAACGAAACCGGAAGCACTAAATACCTCGCAAACCCATCGATCACCATGTACGTTTGAACGATCACCACTCATTATCCATATTTCGTGATGCCTCCCAATCAGGACCTCGGTTACCATCCAAACGAGGTGAAGATCTCCGGTCTTCGACCACCGTCTTCATCTTCGACTTTCAATCGTCGGTCAATTATTTGAAATGAGAATTAACTCGGCCTTTTCAAATAATTCACGTGTATTTAGAATTTCAAATCAATTTATTTCAATGGTTAAATCATTCAACAACACCAATTTTGTTTTTTAATGTAATTTTCACACCAAAAACATTCAACCATCAAATACCACATAAATCGAGCAAATTCAATTTATTTCCATTCCATATTGTTTATGGTATTTTATAACGATTTATCGCTATTTTTATTTCTTTTAAAATAGCTAATTTAGTCAAAACGACGCTTCGGGCCATAACGCGACCGTGGCGCTGTTTTTCTTCAGATTTGATTTACACATATATGAAAATCTAACAGTTGGATCTTCACAAAATTTACATCATTAGAAAGATCTTTTCAAAATGAATCCAATGGTTCTAGTTTCGGGAAAATCCGACGGTCGGATCTCCCGGTACAATCGTTTGAAGTTTCGATTTCAAAATACGAACTACAACATCATTATTCGATTAAATATAATTATATTTATATATATAAATATAATCGATTCTGGTGTTGTTTTTCTTTAGATTTGAATTAAACATTCCAGACAATCCAACCGTTGGATTTTTGCAAAGTTGGTGCCGTTGGAAAGATTTTTCCAAAGCGAACCCAACGGTTGTGATTTCAGGAAAATCCGATGGTCGGATCTCCCGGTATAATCGTTTGAAATCACGGTTTCAAAATGCGAACTGCATGGCCACGTTTCGTTTTAATTTTATTTATATTTATATATTTATATAAATATAGTGCATTCAACAATTTCAATATCGTTTTCACTTCAAATATTTCACTAACGCCTTTAAATTTTGGAAAATTTCGCCATAACCTCCTTTGTACGGGAGGGGCTGGGAAAATTCCCAAATAGCCACACGGACGTCTCATGTCAAAAAGAAAAAGAAAAAGCCAAGCGGCTAGCCAACAGGCTCATAAAATCATCACCCAAACAAAACAGTAAATGTGTACCTATTTGTCAGGCACAAAATTTTATTCCTCTTCTCTAGCCCCTTTGCTATAACCTGTTCAATAAATATGCATGTACATATATACAGTTCTTATCACTTATCATTTTCCATTCCACTTCATATTTGATTCCATTTGGTTCAAAAACACCATTCATTCTAATGTTGTATGCATAGGAAAAGATCATATCATTAGCTAATTAATGAATATTTCGACTCATGCATATTTATTTGAACGAGTTGCTATTTTTAACACTTCACCTTTCAACAATTCATGTGTATAATAAAAATGTGATTTTTATTGTAAAACAATTCATTTCAAAACACTATTATTTCGTATAGTTAATATAGGTGATAAAAATAGGATTTTTATTGTAAAACAATTTCTTTTAAAACGAGATTATTTTACATAGTCCATATAGTTGATAAAAGGTGATTTTTATTATGAAACAATTTATTTCAAAATATGAATACCATTCAACACATGAATTCCTAATCAACGAATGAATATCGATTCAACACATGAAGGTTTTCTATAGTTTCTATATATAGATAAAAATGTGATTTTTATATTTAAAACACGAATACCATTCAACACATGAATTTCTAATCAACGAATGAATATCGATTCAACACATGAAGGGTTTCTATTCAACGAATAAATATAGTTTCAGCAAATGAAAATAATTCAAACACATGAATATTATTCAAAATTTCGGCAGCATAACGGCAGGGTAGTTAAAACCGGGACCGTCCCTAGTACGGCTCCTTGCTCTACCTTAAAACCTCGCGGTTTTTGACAATGGGGATCATGCATCTAGTTCGCACGCAGGCGGCATGTATATATTTATTTCATTTCCACAAACTAATCCTATGTGGTTTCAACCAAATATTTCTCAACCACAAACGGGTATTTTTCAACCACAATCAATCAATATCAACCACAAACAATCCCAAACAACCATTCGATATCAATCAATTTTCACACCAATCACAACCAATAAATATCGTCCATGGTTTGTGGATGAGGGGCGTATATATATATATATATATATATATATATATATATATATATATATATATATATATATATAGCAATTCACTTCTATTTCAACACATATATAATTTTTACAACGCATATATAACTTATACATCGAACATACAACTTATACAACGCTTATACAAGAGGTGTACAACGATTATATAACTCATACATCAAGTATATAATTTATACATCGTCGTTTTCCATATTGTTTATAAATTAGAGATCTCACATTGGGTTCCACTCCACCAAAAATAGCAGAAGACTCAGAAAAATATGCGGTCTCTTCTAGAATGCAGAAGACGTGCACATGAGTCCACTGTGTCTTGTTTCACTGAATTTCGACCAAATAGCAAAAAGATATGATTTTTACAAGGTTTGCAACACTATAGAGTGTTTAAAACAGTTCAAAATAAATAAAGGTCGCACCTTTTTTAACTATTCGAACTAGGGTTAGGATTTTGCGGCGAATCCGTGAATCGTGGTGAAGATCAGAGGGTGCGACGTGGAAGAGGGGGGCGTGGCGCTCCTGGCGATGGTCGGGGCTTCAGATCCGATCGCCTCTGGCGATCTCGGCGTCGACTGGCAGTCGACGACTTTGGAGGCGTCGTTCTCGACGCTGGCGAAGGGAGAGAGGGTGGGGTCGGTTCTGATTTGAAGAGGAGGAGGTGGCGAGTCGAGTGGTGGTGGTGGCTGCAAATGGCGGAGGCGGCTGGATTTGAGGAGAGAAGGTGGGAAGGGGGTTCCGCCGTTAATCGATGAGAGAGAAAAAGGGGATTTTTTTTTTAATTTTGATTGGTCGGGGAGGTTTTAAAGGGGCTTTCTGACACGACCACCAATCTAAACCCAACGACTGTCATCCCTAGCGTTTTACCCCTATTCCGAACACAATGGGATATGTTTCGTAGGCCCATTCGACCGTTTCAGTCAGTTTTCCTTCAAATTAAAATATAAAACATTCAATATTTAATTTGAACGTACATTTCAATTTTCCAGGGCCACAAACTGATTCGAAAAATTCCAGAAAAATAAATCTAGCTATGTTTTGACCATACGGTCCCAACAAAACTAGTTTCGTCGAATTCTGAGACTGTTTGCAAAAAGGCTCATTTCTGGTCGATCCAATTTAACTATAATTGATCAAAACACGTTTTCTTTTGCCACGCTCACATACTAGCTTCAAAAATTATGAAATTTGAAACCTAGCAATAACTTCTCATCCCGGATCCAAAAAAAGTGGTTTCGTCGAATTCCGAGGTCGTTTGCAAAATGGCCAATTTCACGGGCTATATAAATTCCATAGCGACCTTTCTGAAAATTCATTCGGCCATAACTTTTGCTTTCCGCTATGAAAATTCGATTTTTCAGATTCGTTAGAAAGGTATTCACTAACAGATTTAAATATTTTTGGTTTCACTAAAATCCGTTTTGTTTTGCACCCGGTACAGCCCGACAAAGTTTGAATTCAATTTTTGAAACTACAGCGCCTTTTCAGGCCTTGTTTATAATTATAATTAATTATATTCGTTTTCAATTGTCGATTCAAACTCACTTTTTATTGCCTTTATCTAAAATATTTATTATAAATATTTAAAATCCATTATTTTAGCCAATTTAAAATTTTTAAATTGGTTCAGATTTTCTGGGTCGTTACAAAAGTGGTAGAACCGAGCTTGCTTAGAGAGGTGGAGATCAAGCGTGATGCGATGATTCGACGAGCTCCTACATGCATTCTTGGATCAGAGATCAAGAAGCTGAGGAATCGAGAGGCCAGACTAGTCAAAGTACAATGGGGAGATAATGAGAGCAACGCTACTTGGGAGACGGAAGAAAAGATGCGTTCGTTGTACCCTTTTCTTTTTGAGGGTATGTCCTTTAATTTCTCCTTATTGCTTATTTTGTACTTATCTTATCTTTAGTATGTCCTCTCGCTAGTATCTTTGACCTTTAGTTAGGATAATCCTATGGTTGAAACATGTGTTTGAAACATGTTATGTATGATGGATGCAAAGTGGATGCAAGTGTTAGCTAATGGTTGCTCGTGGACGCATATACACACACTATTAGGCACTAGATCGGCTCAGTCACTTCATACTGCATATTGCATATTGCATATAAATGGCGGTATTTAGTAAAATGGATGTATAATGGTTGTGTTATCATATGGATACCGCATTTTGGTGAATGGTTGTGCACACATGTAGAAATAATATGTATCTATAGGGTTATTTTGCATACATAATGGACGCATGGCACTATCATGATTTGCATTAAGGAGGTCAACTGAAACAGTGGACCGCCTGATTTTGCATTAGATATGGACATATACACACACTGTGCATTTAAACATGAAAGCATAAGAAGTCTATAAGGACAATGGATGCTTGTGTTTGATGGTTGAGTAGATGGACGATTGGATGTTAGGATATACATTCTTCTTGACTTGAAGATTTCGGGGTCGAAATGCTCTAAGGAGGGGAGAATGTAACACCCTGTAATTCTATTAATATTAATATTCACAAATTAAAGAATAAATAATCTCAGACGTGAGAATTGTGGGAAATGGGTTGTGTCATTGTGTTCGTCTCGGAATTCTGGTTGAAATAGAGTCCGAGTTTGCATGAATTGGACTTCGTATGAAGAAGTTATGGCCATCGGAAGTTTCAGAAAATTCAAAACAGATTTCAGAAATTTAAAATTCAAAATTCGGAGTCAAACAGGCTAGGCGGGAAAATTCCCGCCCAGCACCCCAGGTCGACTGGGGAGTCGACTGGGCAGTCGACCCCCCTTCCCCCTCCCCAGGTCGACTGGGGAGTCGATTGGGCAGTCGACCTGGGTGTCGACCTATCCAGGCGGCTAGGGTTTGACTGAGCCCAATCTTGAGCTGCTGATGTGTCTTTAGGGCTGAGTTGGCAAATTAAACGGTTCAGTTTAGTTCTGAGTTGATCTGACGGTCTAAATAAATCCTAAACTCTATAAATACCTAGGTAGTCTCTCACTCAAATTCACATGAAAAATAGAATAGCAACCGTCATACCGCCGCCATGGAACTCAGAGTAGCCGCCGCCCACTAAGAAGGAAGAAAACCCTAATTCTACTCAACTCTAAAGCAAATCAAGACTCTTTTTCTCTTCTAATTGTGAGTATGATGATATTAACAAGATTATTATTAAACTAATTAGATTAGGCCATGAATGGATTATAAGTGAATGATGTGGATTGTCATATATGTTGTTGTAAACCTTATGCTATCATGTATGTTGTAAATCCTATGTTATGTAATGATAATATCATATATGTTGTAAGTCATGCTATGATGGTATTGTATAGGTTGTAATTTTCTATGCTAAGTTGTGATAAATCATACATGTTATAAAGTCATGATGTTATTATCTATGCTAATTAGTTCATGTTAATCAAATCATAATGTTTGGGCTATGTTGATCTATATGACAAATCACATATGCAAAGTTAGATTGATTAGTAGAGATTATGAACATATGCCATGACATCTATTTAGATCTAGAATTATGACATCTAGAATTATGCTATGACATATGTGAATCCTATGCTAGTTCATACCATCATAATGTTACCTAAAACCCCATATGCAAGTTTATACATAAATTTGGGTTATGATCATATCATGTAAATTGTGACATTTAACAAGTTGACACCTTTAGATCCTTAACATGTGTAGTTTATGCAAGTTTCACCCCTATTATGATTGGATTATTTTATTTTTCTATATGTTGTGATAATTTATCTTTGTGCTATGAGTTAGACTATTCGAGTCTAACGTATGTTCTGCGTTGAATAAGCGAACGAATAACGTGGGGTAGGGGTAATATTAAGGATTTAATATAAAGAAGTTGGGGTGCAATTGATATGATTTTGCATGCCATAAGTGGATGGCCATAATTGAGTCAATTATGGGCATCATTAGAATTGGAGTTAATTAATAATTTGAGTAGGGAATTATTAAAATTGGGGTAAAAGATTATAAGTGATAACCAATGCTTAGGACACGAGGTTGGACTCGTTTGTGACGTAAACCTGCCTGGACCCGCTCGGCAAATCCAGTGGTCACAAATGTCAGCCCAATGTGAGAGGTCCTAGGCCTAAACTAAAGCATAACATTTGTAAAGACACGAGGTTAGACTCTTTTATGGTGTAAGACTGCCCGGACCCGCCCGGCAAATCCAGCTGCCATAAATGCCAGTCTAATGTGAGAGGTCTTTATGAGGTTATGGCCTGAATGAATTAAGAAATACTTAACCAGATAAACATGTAAGGTGGGACATGGGGGTTAAGTAGATGCCTTGGGTGGCATGAGGAATCTAGTGGGTCCCCTTAGTGGCATGTGAAATACGATTAGTAAGACTTAACCAAACACACATGTAAATGAACATGACTAAGAGGGTTAAGTGGGATGTACTAGTGCACAAGCTTAGGTGGGTAGCTTGTGGGGGCCCATTTAAACCAGTATCCCAAACGTATCTTTGTGGGCTCGACCCAAGTCGAGGACGGGACACGCATGCTGGGTTTGACTATAAGAGGCCAAAACGGGGAGCGGTGGCAACGCAAGTCCAACGGGTTTCATATGCGTGTGTGGACCCGGGCTGGTAGGTAAGACGTTGTTGCATCGTGTAGGTATAAGCCATGAATTCTCAAGTTGTATCGTGTTGCCACTTTAGGGGAGTGATACACCCTACTGTTGGGCCAGCACGGGTATCTACGAGTAGGGAGCCGATCGAAAGTGGGTAGTGGGGTACACCTAGTGGAGGGCAGACGGCACTTATGTAGTCAGCTAGGGGTACGCAAGGCTATTTATATAATTTCTAAGTGAAGCAAGTGGGATCAACTTTGAGGGTGACTAGTGTGGTGCAGTGTAGTAATTATTCGTTAGTAATTATGTGTGCCTTTACCATTATCTTTATCTGCTCTCCCATACCCAATAGTTCATAGACATTTCCTTGTTTTCCAGCTTATGCCTTAGTCTAGTTACTTTGATAATAGTATTGTTAGAATTATCATACTCGCCAGACTTTATGTCTGACCCCCTCCATTTCTTTCCTTTTTCCCCTCCAGGTCCTCAGGTTGGACCCAGCTCTAGTTGAGTTTGATTGGATTGCTTTATCTCTTTTGGAAAGCTTGGACCGCTGAAGTAAAGTCCAGCTTGTTATCTTCTTTAATGGCTATTTGTGAAATGGGATTATGTATTTTGTGAAGATGGATATTGTACTTGACTCTGATTTATGGTTTTATGATGTAACAAACATGTTTAATTTCCGCTGCAATAAAATGAAGTTTTAGATTTCCAAGTACTACTTATTATCTGTCTTGTTGTAATTTTTCTATTCTATATTCACTTAAAACCTCCATGGAAGTTAATGCATTCCCTTAGTGAGTGACATTAATGGACGTGGGGTGTTACATATGGTTTGTTGATGGAGCAAAAGCTTTGGGCTAGATTAGGACCGCTGTTGTAGCTGCCTCTCTTAGGAATAGATCTTGCAGTGTTTGGAGGTGTTCAAGAGTGACTTTTAGCGATCATGTTGGCTTGGTTCTCAGTAGTCAAGCACCTCTTGCTTGAGTTTGGGGAGGTCTTAGCCCTGGGAGTTGTGTCTTTTTGTTCGTAGTATTTCTTTTAGTTTAACAGTTATTGTAGTCCTCTATTAACTACATTTCTGTTTTTTAAATAAAATAAAATAATATTTTAATATTGTATTTCACAAAATGTGTAATAAAGAAAATCCTGCAATTTGACTTGTTTCAACAAAATTTGGAACAATTTTCACTTAGAGCATAATTTCTCTACTTTAGATCCAAAAGGCTATTTACTATAGCAGACTATGTATATATTGAAATTCCTATGTTACTCATAGGATTAACCCATAATGAACTTATGTGGCTTAGACTTGAATAGTATAAAAAATGCACAATAATATGATTACCAACAAATTAAGAATAATAGGAAGTTGATGTTAACATTTATTGTTTAAAGTCATTATACTCTAAAAATATTACTTATAATTCTCGCATTTCAAGTTATTTAAATAGATCAATCAAAAAAGTTTATAACTAGCATTTAAGAAAAGTTATTCTAAGAATAAAAAACAAATCATGATTTTATGTAACAACAAAACAAAAAAACATTGTTAAATAAATTATGTGGTGAATCATGTATGCGTAGCACATGTTCGCGCTAGTAAGAAAGGAAGGAAGGAAATATGTGTAGCAGTTTATTTTATTTTCTTTCTTTTTTTCATTAAAAAAAATGAATACAGAATTGTAAAAACTTTGTATAAACAGAAACAATAATGCTAGAGCGCCTGAATCGAAAAAGGGCAATTTATGAGGGCTGACGTGGCACTGCACACATGCCTAAATCCTACTGCCACGTTCTTCTTTCTCCCCGCATTATTTGTTTCAAAATTAAAATGGCAACTTTTTCACTGTCTTCTCCCCTGAACCTTGTACTGCTCCAATCTAAACTCATCACTGCGCAGTAAAATCACTCCCTACATATTGTTATGTCATTCATATTGTGAAGGATAATTCTCCTTGTCAAGAATCCAGTGCATTAAATCTAGCTATGCAGCCCTCCAATGGACAAAGTTTGCCATGGAGAATTACATTACTTTGGACATGGAGAATTATAAAAAAAGTATTGCATGTGTATGCACGAGACGAACCGCATTTGCGTATGTTTGTGAACAATATTACACATGGGAAAATACTGCATTAACCTCATTAGTTGAGTTAAATACTGCATCAATATCAATACTCCAAGGATTTCCTCGCCATAAATAAATCCATGATTTTATCTCATGATCAACCGAAAATCTATAATTCCCACCGGCACCATCAGCTCCAGTTTTTGAAGCCAAAGGCTCTAAAAAATATGAATAAGGAACTGCATTTTGCATCATTCTTTGATTTGAAGAAGTTCCATTTAGGTATTTGGTTAAGTTTATATCATAACAAATATGGTGCGGATATCAAAAAAATGCTCCATTGCATTCACATGTAATCAACTTTTGTGCAACATGGTTCTGATTTTAAAAAGGATAATAACTCAACATAACAAATCCATTAGATCAAACATAAAAACAACTATGAAAATCAGATCTATCAGTATAACAAACTTACCATAGTTACAAATATTTGCTGATATTGTTATGAAACCTAAAAACAGAGGTGGCAAACACCCACATACATAATTTGGAAGAAAGACGATTATCACCGGCTTCACCAATTCAATTTCAGCTTCATCTGTGTACTTCATCAGGTCCTGGAAGGATACTGAAAGACGACATTAGCTCTGTCAACTTCTCCATTGCATTCTTCGACCTGCACATAGCATCTCTTAAGCAAATCAATTTTCAGCAGCTCAATATTATAACAATAGTATATTTAAAAATTAAAAGTATGCACAGAATGGGCTCACCATCTGCTGGCCTGGTCCTGCTACCTAATTCTGAACGGTGTCGTAAGCTGTTTGTTGCATCTAATGAAGAAAGAAAGGTGCGAACATAGATGAGGTGAATATATATAAGGATTACTGCTTCCAGAATAATGAGGTTCCTAGTATATAAAATGAAGTATGTGAAGTAAAAATCAATATGTGCAGCATTAAAATGTATAGTGGAATTTTACCATGACATTATGTTGAGCATACAAGCATTGCATGTGTTTCCCATATCCCGTCATAGAGTTCATGCACGTCTGTAGTATAGTATACATTCAAACATTGCTGCCAATTTTATGGTTAAGAAAAACAAAAAGGCTAAAACATTCAGATATACCGAAAATGTACTTTTTGTGATACGGTGAAACAAGAACGTTTTGCGATAAATTTTCATTCCCAACCTCAATATCCTGATTTGACGATACTCCTCAATGCGGAAAAGAGTGGTTGTTGCCATTCGACACATTATCATAGTATATTGATGTATCGTTCTCCCTACTTTTGGTTTCTTCGAAATTGAAATTGAATCGTCAAAATTAGAATCCTCCTATTTCATTCAACAAAACAACTGTCAACATTTAGCAATTTTTTTTAAGATAACTGAACGTATACACAAGAATAATAACCAAAAGTCTGCAAATGTATAAGGTATACAAATTTCGATATTCACCCTAAAACGACATTTTCAGTATTCAAACGATAAATTTTGTGCTTATACCTGTCTATCCTTACTTGTTGGAGTTCACATTCTACTTTTTCTGGATTTTTTCTCGAGAGACGATTTTAATCTATTTACGCGAGTGCGGCCTTTCCCACTATTTTGCACAGGATCTTGCATCTTCAACCAGGTCTTGCTTGTACTATGATTTTCTTTATTGCTTACATGTTCCGGGGACTTCGAGGGTGCATTCTATTTGATTGAGTACAACTCTTATTATTTTCTACCCACTCCATAATAACATTGAAACACCTCTAATCCTCTACTGCTAATTGTGCTACTTTAAAGAATTCATTACACATCTTCTTGTATCATACTAATTTGGAAGTAACTTCTTCATCTCCATGATTGAGTCGGATTCTTGAATAAGATCTCAACTTGTCTTTTCTCCATCTATCCAATTTTTTTTTTCTTCTGGAACTATTTTTAAATTATTTGTAATCAACACAAGTAGTGTATGTCAACAAAGAATTAATCCCTACAAACTCGAACTTACAACAGTTACATCTAACTATACAACCCTTTTTTTGTAATAAAACCTTATATTGCATTATTTTCGTATGATTTCGAAAGCCACGTCTTCATGCACGTCAAATTCTCTTCCCACGCTAGTCTCTCTACTACCATATATATCACAATAAATCTTGGCTACTAACTCCTTCTGAAATTCTTTGAAATTTTTGAGTGCGTAAACACATTGAAATTGTTTTTCTATATCGTACATAGTTGCACAATGAATGCTCTGTGAAAATGATTTGAAATTTGCTTGACTTTCCTTCTCCGTTTTTGTTTTCAATGCATAATTGTATTGCTCCACAAATTGCTTTAAACTGGTTTTGGCATTAACATATCCATCAATAAAGGCGTTCATACTTTCATTTCTTTGAGTGGTGGACATCCCGGTCCAAAAATTCATTTTCACTAAACATGGTACCCAATGATGTCTTTCTATGTATATTTCTAATAACCAAGTATTCTCATGCAATGCAAATTTGTCTAACATTATTTTCCAACTATCTTCGAACTCCATCAACTCTTGTGTATCATAAACAATTCTTTGTAAGTTACTTTTGATTGAATCATAATCGCCGTGACTTCCAAATTTTTCGGGCACCTTCTTCATTATATGCCATAAACATAATCGATATTTAGTATTCCATTTGTTGGGGTAAACCATCATGGCCAGTCAATTTTGTTTGGTTGTGGACTAATTTCAAGTGAGACAACAAACACTTTTGTATGGCTTTTTAAGACCTAGCTTGTTTGTATGTCTAACATAGCTCCTCAAGGAATAATTACCGATCAAGACCAGGCAATGAAAAAGGCAATAAACATAGTTTTCCCGATTCCCTACTACATATTGTATTTATTTGTCAAGTACGTTGTGTCAAACGTAACAACATCACCAAACTCTTTATACGCCTCCCTACTTCTGCCATTAGCCCAAAAACATTTTTTAGCGGTCCATCATCATCTAAATCCATATTGAAAAAGAAATATGAATTACATGCTTGCATTTTCAAAATATACTTTTGAATTGCAACGGCATTCCCTTCTCCGAGACGCAATTTTCTTGCCTTATCAAGGTAATTTTTATAGTCGTTCTCGATGAACGTTAAGTTCTCATAGCCACCTCCTTCTACAACTAGCGCATTAAAACTTTTTTTAGGACCAATTCCTGTAATATCACAAACTTCAAGTTGTCTTTTGACATGATCATTGTAACAACCCCGATTCCGACGGACCGAATTTTTTTCAAAAATCCTAATCCATCGAAACCCGAGTTCGTTTGCTCTGGTATCCTGCAGAAAAGACAGAGACATAAAACATGTCAGAGCTCAGAAAAATATCTCACAGTGGAAAGGATAAAATATAGTATAATCAAAACATAGCCTTACCGTATTATTAATACTGCCTAACCAGTATCCAAAGCTATCATGTCTCTACCACAATCTAACCTGCGAGTGTGTTATGAGGAGGGGGTCAGAACACAAGTTTTGGTTACTGGATTTGAACTATACACTTTGGATAATCTTACATATACCGTTCAATCATATTTTCTTATTTATTAGGTTACTTGGGTTAACAGCACTCAAGGCTTACACACACGTCGTACCCATTTACTTTCCAGTTAATTAACCTAATACAATATAGGTAGCTATCTATACAGCCCATAGTATCCCACTCGCACAGTCTCCACCGTATCATCGCAGGAATATAGTCGTCCCTAATCCTATGCCCGAATGTCGTACGGATTTCTGTATATATATGTCAATGTTACGTCTACAAAGAACCACTATTTCTATATTACGTAAGTGTTCGGACTTCCATCTTTGAACCATTTGATCAAATTAGGTTCCATCCTCGAATAATGCCCTCTAGTCTTATGATACACCACCCAGAGCGACATGAGTGTACCTAGACTTTCCCACGTACGTATCGTCAATCATTCTCGATGTCTATTGCACATGTCCTCTATATGTGCGCCCGAGTCTCGTGGCAGGGCTAATCAAGAAACACGGAACTCGGTCGGGAGTTTTCAGGTATCTGCCGATTGCAGATGCTAATGTCTGCTTTTACAGTGGCTATGGTCCCACTAGACCCCTCCCTCAACTAATGAAAGGCACCCAAGAATATCAAGAATGAGAACTTAACCCTGGCCCCCTATGCCCTTCAAACCTATTGGCCAACCTTACCCATAACTAGATAGCAAAGTATATGGTCTTTTGGAATTCTCCGCATTTCCGCTTTATGTACTGACTGAAGATGGTAGGTAGACGACGAGTTGCTATCACAGGGCTCTAACTAGTCTCGTTGAATCACGCTGGTCCATCTTAGTCTTTTGATTTCCCCTTATTATTGCAATCAAGGCATACTCATTGGTTCACCCATGCAGACCTAACCTCTGTGAGCACAGGCGGATCATCTGCCACTCACAGAGGAATACCAAGAGTACCCTACGCCCTCGGAAGCCACGTGCTTCTTAACCCTGTCCGTTGAAGCCTACAAGAATATCTAGATGGACATGCGCTCCTCTTTGTGTCTTTTGACATCCTGATGATCTACCCCTTAGGGTTGTTCATCCTCTAACGTATGGACTAGTCCAAGCGCCTCAGTTTATATGTCATTAGACCATACGTCTAACCATTAATTACGTGCTAGCTCCACTTTGTGAGTTTTCTCAATTAACTTGGTTATTCTCCTTCACATTGACTTCCTTTTCAAGTTTACCAAGTTACCCTTGCTTATTAATTCAATTTATAACTTAACCCAGTTAAGTTTATTAATAAGCTTACAACAAGTTATTCTCTAGATTGTGGCCCAAGGTCTATGATCTACAATCCCTTTTATATTCTTGTTTGATTTCAATAACATGTTTTACTTAATTTGTAATTAAGTATATCCAATTCACATGTTTCCAATTAACATGTCACTTACTATTTATGATTAAATATAACTTATTTCATTTCATAAGTTTTCCTCATCCTTTCTCTTTCAATCATAATGCCATTTTACGTCGTCAATACGACTTATCATTGTTTACTTATTAACTTAGTTTTATTAACTAAGGCCCATCAATAAGCTTCCCTACCCATTTATTATAACCTACGTTATAATTTCCCCTTGTCCCTAGGACAAGTCTAAACCTGTTATTCTTAACGATGAGCTTCAGACTCCCAGACTACTTAATTTATAATTAAGTACAATATATTTTTCCCCCTTTTCTTATCTGGTTTCAGGTTTTCCACTTTTCTGATTATTTAATTTACAATTAAGTGTCACTTAACATAATTCACCAGTTATCCCATTCCCTTACTATTTTATTATAACCTAAGTTATAATATTCACTTGCCCCAAGGACAAGTCTATCTATCATACAACATTTTCATTAATGTTATTTATTTATAATAGGTCATTATCATTCCCTTTTAAACCATTTACAGTTGTAAACCATTATTCTTCATTCACTGTAATATATGTTCCTTATTATATTAAAGAAAACACTTCATGCACCTTATCAGTTTGATTGAAGGAATCAATGATTTATTTTCATAATGTTTTCACATCTAAATCCATGGTAGTAAGTAATTTATTTACCTTTCTTTATTTATTGTGGCTTACTTGCATCAACGTTCTCAGAAATAAGTCATTTAGGGAAATACATTACTTTTCCCTCTTATCACACTAACTCAGTTCATTACATCACTTCCTTTCTTATTTTCTGAGTTAGACATTTAATTACCATCCTTTCCATTTATTCATATCTTATTATATACATATATTTATTTATATATATAAGCACTAGACCTCTCACATTAAGCCTACACTTGTGGACGCTGGATTTGCCAGGTCGGTCCGGGCAGACTTCTACCACAAGCTGACTTAACCTCGTGTCTTAGCACATGTTGTTAATTCTTGCACTTAGGCCTCTCACATTAGGTTTAACATTAGTGGCTGCTGGATATGCCGGTCGGGTCCGGGCAGACTTCAGCCACTAATGCAACCTAAGCTCGTGCCATAAGTGTATTTACAATTTCTAATTGTAATCCTAGGAATATTTATTTTCATTCAATCACTAATGTTCATATCAAATTGAGCAACCAAATTAAAATCTCAAAACATAATATATGTTATGTTCATTACATGAAAATTTTAGATGTATTATCCTTTTTTACTATAATATTGTTTACAGTAATCTAATTTACATGTCGTCCAATTTTTACCTATATTTTGTCTTATATCATTTTCAACATATGTTTAGTTCTACTAGGACATTTAAGCATTCAATCGGGTAATTATATTAACATGTCGTTCAATCAATAATATGTCCCAAGTAAAGCATGTAATTACAATCACTGAATTGGCTATTCATATCCTAACAAATTTATTTTCTCCAACATGTAAACATTCAATAACTTAGCCAATTCAACATAGGAATTTCCTGACATATTCATATCAACATTTCAAGTTGTTACAACAACAATTTATAATTAAATTGGCCTTTAAAAATTTATTAAAAAGGGGAATGCTAAACAATAGTCATAACATTATCTAAAGGCTACAGCTTAAACCTACTCACCTTTAAGCTTTCCCCAAAATTTGGATCTGATCCGTTCTATCATCCATGGTTTTCCTTTTCCCTTTAATTTGATTCACGACCTAACGACCATGGATTTATTATTTCATGAAAAGAGAAGGGAAAGAGAAATAATTTAAATAGATTGGTTCTTAGAGGTTTGCCTTTCTTTCATGATTCAATAATCTTTTCATTAACGTTGATTCCCTCTTCCAGATCTGAACTCATAATCCTCCTAGGCTAACATTTTAATTCCAGAATAGATTTGAGAAGAGAGAGAGGGAGCCATGGTAGAGCTTCAGCGTAGCTGCTGAATTATGATGTTTAGGGTCAGGTCTAGGTTCTTATTTATAGGTGCTCAAGACCTTATCGTACACGCAGCGCTGAGTCAGCATTTAACCCAGTTAAGAAAATAGTCCAGGTTCGCAGATGAATCTAGCCAAAACTTATCATACACGCAATGCTGAGTCAGCATTGGGTCCCGTAAGCTCTTTTGGCGTAGAAATTGAATTTCGAATGTTTGAATTGTTTTGGCATAGAAATTTGATCTTCGAACTTTTGAATTTCTGGAATTTATTTAACTGTTTTATTCACATGAAATATTCTTATATGTACACAATTCTCTAATGACCATTTTATGCGTGTGTGCGTATGTATATATATATATATGTATGTATGTATGTATATATATACGCACAACTTTCGTTTTATTTTCAAAATTCAAACGATGTTGCACTGTTATTTGATTCTTGCCATATTTCATTGACTGTAGCCTTATCTTGAATTTTATCTTTTGTATAAATATATTTCTACATATATATATATATATATATATATTCTCATATATATACATATTTTTTATTTCCTTATGTGTACGTTCTTATCCTTTCAAATTTTGAGTTTGTATATGTACGTATATTTGCATGTTCAGTTGGCCCTCTCTAAAACAAAGATTAAAATTATACCGCCGCCGGGGTTCGAACCCCCGTCCTTCATGTTACAAATCCAATGCCTATAACCAAATGAACTATGAAGTCTTTTGTTAATAAGTCTTAGAACAATGATAATTACTGTTCTCTCCTTATTTCTCTTTTTCATGTTAGTTACAATACTTAAATTAAACCATTGCATGAATTTTTTTCTTTTAATGTTAATGCATTATGTTTGCAAATTAGTGCATGCAATATATTTACATTGCATGCAATCAATCCTTTTTTATTTCATTACATTTTTTTTCAGTGTATGTGTTTATTACATGTAATACTTATTTTATTCTTTATTTTACATTTTAATTTGTTTGTGTGTGTATATATATATATATTTATATTTCTCTTGTGCGTATACAAATTTATAGGCTTAATAACTTCTTCATATGATGCCCGTTTTATGCAAACCAGATGTCTATCTTGACCAGAATTCCGAGACGGACGCAATGGCGTAGTCCGTTTTACTTAATTCTCATTATTTAATTAAGTTATTCTTATTTTATTATCTTAAAAATACGGGGTGTTACATTCTCCCACCCTTAGGAAATTTCGTCCTCAAATTTAATAAGGGTAAAATCAATTAACCCCTCGCATAATATACATCCATCATGTGTGCATCCAATTTTAGCAAACATTGTGCACTTGTGCAGAGTGAAATACAACATAATAATGCATGTATGCCTAAGCGGTACCTCCTATATGTATGAAAATTTCTCAAAAATCCTTTTAAAATATCATGCTCACATCCTAGATATACTGATAGTTCTACATGAATGCAATATTTTGAAAATCAAAATGCTTTTTCATCCAAATTTTCCTGCACTCTTACTGAGTAAGAGCATAGTTCATCCAATTGTTGCATCCATAATCCTACCAACCAACTTTATTTTTCGAATTTCAGAAAAATCTAATTTTCTAAATTCGATTTCTTATGTTACAAAAAGGTGGAAAATGGGAAAATTTCGCACCTTCCGTTTTTCTTTTATGTACCTTTTTCCAACCGTACTTGGATTTTATGAAACAATGTATAAAGATTTCCTATTTTCCTATCCAAGCACATCCCATATAAGAAAATTTTCTTTGTTGTAGCTTTTCTTTTTCGTCTTATCTTGCAAATTTTTTTTCAAATCCTAAATTGGAGTAGATATGGACAACTATTTTCCTTAATCGGGTTTATGACTTGTTCTTACCTATAAGGTCAGTTCAGTCTCCTCCTATAAGGTGCCAACATCCACTCTATTCTCATTTTCTACAACTTATTTTGTCCACCCAACAAAATTCTCTTTTAAACAATTTATCAGAAATATTTGTCAAAAGAATAGAGACTTCAAAACTTTCTTGATTAAAAATTCTTGTATGAAATATAACTAGAAAAACTAGCGAGTTATACATGCTCTATAATATGCATCTTTTACTGAGAAAATTTTACTTTAAAACTCAATATGTACTTTTTTACATATTTTAAAACTATAACTTTTAAGATTAAAACTTGAAAACACCATAAACCAATTTTTTCCCAAAACTTTTATAATCTCACGTTCTTAAAAGTTAATAATGAGGTTAGACTCAAAGTGGGTTTTCAACTTTTCAAGGTTCTCCTAGACACTCCCCAAGGTCAATTCTCTCAACTATATATATTCCTAATCCATTTTTCTCTGTTCTACCTTTTCCAATTTGTAAGGTTTTACTTTCAAACCCACTAACCCAAACTATTAATCATATGGGATTTACTTTCCTTTTGTACAAAGTATATTGTACACTTCCCAACCAAACTTCCTAAGGGTCTCAAATTTCCTTATTCATTCCTTTAGTGTACAAAACAAACATCCCATTTCATACCATATTATACTCTTTCTATTTAGTGGGTTCCTCTATGGATCTAGGTATATATATATAATATATTTATATTTTTAAAAATATAAGTATGTTCACTCACTATTTACATAGGAATCCTAAACCTAAGCTCTGATACCAGATGTGACAACCCCGATTCCGATGGATCGAATTTTTTTCAAAAATTCCAATCCACCAAAACCCGAGTTGGTTTGCTCTGGTATCCTGCAGAAAAGACAGAGACATAAAACATGTCAGAGCTCAGAAAAACATCTCACAGCGGAAAGGATAAAATATTGTAAAATCAAAACAAAGCCTTACAGTATTATTAATACAGCCTAACCAATATCCAAAGCTATCATATCTATGCCATAATCTATCTTGCGAGTGTGATGAGGAGGGGGTCAGAACACAAGTTCTGGTGAATGGATTTAAACTATACACTTTGGATAATCTTGCATATACCATTCAATCATGTTTTCTTATTTACTAGGTTACTTGGGTTAACAGCACTCAAGGCTTATACACACGTCGTACCCATTTACTTTCCAGTTAATTAACCTAATACAGTATATGTAGCTATCTCTTGATATTGAGATACACCCCATGTACCCCCACTCGCACGGTCTCCACCGTATCATTGCAGGAATATAGAAGTCCCTAATCCTATGCCCGAATGTCGTACGGATTTCTGCATATACGTCAACGCTACGTCTGCAAAGAACCACTACTTCTATATTACGTAAGCGTTCAGACTTCCATCTTTGAACCATTCAATCGAATTAGGTTCCATCCTCGAATAATGCCCTCTAGTCTTATGATACACCAACCAGAGCGACATGAGTGTACCTAGACTTTCCCACGTACGTATCGTCAATCGTTCTCGATGTTTATTGTACATTTTCTCTATATGTGCGCCCGAGTCCTGTGGCAGGGCTAATCAAGAAACACGGAACTCATTCGGGAGCTTTCAGATATCTGCCATTGCATATGCTAATGTCTGCTTTTACAGTGGCTATGGTCCCACTAGACCCCTCCCTCAACTAATGAAAGGCACCCAAGAATATCAAGAATGAGAACTTAACCCCGGCCCCCTATGCCCTTCAAACCTATTGGCCAACCTCACCCATAACTAGATAGCAAAGTACATGGTCTTTTGGAGTTCTCTATCTTTCCGCTTTACGTACTGATTGAAGATGGTAGGTAGACGACGAATTGCTATCACAGGGCACTAACTGGTCTCGCCGAATCAAGCTGGTCCATCTTAGTCTTTTGATTGCCCCTTATTATTGCAATTAAGGCATACTCATTGGTTCACCCATGCAAACCTAACCTCTGTGAGCACAGGCGGATCATCTGCCACTCACAGAGGAATACCAAGAGTATCCTATACCCCCGGAAGCCACGTGCTTCTTAACCCAGTCCGTTGGAGCCTACAAGAACATCTAGATGGACATGCGCTCCTCTTTGCGTCTTTTGACATCCCGATGATCTACCCCTTAGGGTTATTCATCCTCTAACGTATGGACTGGTCCAAGCGCCTCAGTTTTATATGTCATTAGACCCTACGTCTAACCATTAATTACGCGCTTGCGCCACCTCGTGAGTTTTCTCAATTAACTTGGTTATTCTCCTTCACATTGACTTCCTTTTCAAGTTTACCAAGTTATCCTTGCTTATTAATTCAATTTATAACTTAACCCATTTAAGTTTATTAATAAGCTTACAACATGTTATTCTCTAGATTGTGGTCTAAGGTCTGTGATCCACAATCCCTTTTATATTCTTGTTTGATTTCTATAACATGTTTTACTTAATATGTAATTAAGTATATCCAATTCACATGTTTCCAATTAACATGTCACTTACAATTTATGATTAAATATAACTTATTTCATTTCATAAGTTTTCCTCATCCTTTCTCATTTAATCATAATCCCACTTTACGTCGTCAATACGACTTACCGTTGTTTACTTATTAAATTAGTTCTATTAACTAAGGCCCATTAATAAGTTTCTCTACCCATTTATTATAAGCTATGTTATAATTTCCCCTTGTCCCTAGGACAATTCTAAACATGTTATTCTTACCAACGGGTTTCAAACTCCCAGACTACTTAATTTATAATTAAGTACAATATATTTTTCTCCTTTTTCTTAACTGGTTTCAGGTTTTCCCCTTTTATGATTACTTAATTTACAATTAAGTGTCACTTAACTTAATTCACCAGTTATCCCATTCCCTTACTAGTTTATTATAACCTAAGTTATAATATTCACTTGCCCCTAGGACAAGTCTATCTATTATACAACATTTTCATTAATGTTAGTTATTTATAATAGGTCATTATCATTCCCCTTTTAAACCATTTACTGTTGTAAACCATTTTATTCATTCACTATAATATATGTTCCTTATTATATTAAGGAAAACATTCATGCACCTTATCATTTTGACAGAAGGAATCAATGATTTATTTTCATAACGTTTTCCCATCTAAATCCGTGGTAGCAAGTAATTTCTTAACTTTTCTTTATTTATTGTGGCTTACTTGCAACAACGTTCTCAGAAATAAGTCATTTAGGGAAATACATCACTTTTCCCTCTTATCACACTAACTCGGTTCATTACATCCCTTCCTTTCTTATATTCTGAGTTAGACATTTAATTACCATCCTTGCCATTTATTCATATCTTATCATATACATATATTTATTTATATATATAAGCACTAGACCTCTCACATTAAGCCTACACATGTGGACGCTGGATTTGCCGGGCAGGTCCGGGCAGACTTCTACCACAAGCTGACTTAACCTCATGTCCTTGCATATGTTGTTAATTCTTGCACTTAGGCCTCTCACAATAGGTTCAACATTAGTGGCTGCTGGACAAGCCGGTCCGGTCCGGGCAGACTTCTGCCACTAATGCAACCTAAGCTGCCACTAATGCAACCTAAGCTCGTGCCATAAGTGTATTTACAATTTCTAATTGTAATCCTAGGCATATTCATTTTCATTCAATCAATAATGTTCATATCGAATTGCGCTTCCAAATTAAAATCTCAAAACATAATATATGTTATGTTCATTACATGATAATTTTAGACATATTATCCTTTTTTACTGTAATATAGTTTACAGTAATCTAATTTACATGTCGTCCAATTTTTTCCTATATTTTCTCGCATGTCATTTTCAACATATGTTTAATTCTACTAGGACATGTAAACATTCAATCGGGTAATTATTTTAACATGTCGTTCAATCAATAATATGTCCCAAGTAAAGCATGTAATTACAATCACTGAATTGGCTATTCATATCCTAACAAGTTTATTTCCTCCAACATGTAAACATTCAATAACTTAGCCAATTCAACATAGGAATTTCCTAACATATTCATATCAACATTTCAATGTGTTACAACAACAATTTATAATTAAACTGGCCATTTCAAAATTTATTAAAAAGGGGAATGCTAAACGATAGTCATAGCATTATCTAAATGCTATAGCTTAAACCCACTCACCTTTAAGCTTTCCCCAAAATTTGGATATGATCCGTTCTATCATCCATGGTTTTCCTTTTCCCTTTAATTTGATTCGCGACCTAACGACCATGGATTTATTATTTCATGAAAGGAGAAGGGAAAGAGAAATAATTTAAATAGATTGGTTCTTAAAGGTTTTCCTTGTTTTCATAATTCAATAATCTTTTCATTAACGTTGATTCCCTCTTCCAGATCTGGATTCATAATCCTCCTTGGTTAACATTTTAATTTCAAAAATAGATTTGAGAAGGGAGAGAGATGGAGCCATGGTAGAGCTCCAGCGTAGCTGCTGAATTATGATGTTTAGGGTTAGGTCTAGGGTCTTATTTATATGTGCTGAAGACCTTATCGTACACGCAGCGCTGAGTTAGCATTGAACCCAGCTAAGAAAATAGTCTAGGTTCACCGATGAATCTAGCCAAATCTTATCGTACACGCAGTGCTAAGTCAGCATTGGGTCCCGCAAACTGTTTTGGCGCAGAAATTTGAATTTCGAATGTTTGATTTATTTTAGCATAGAAATTTGATTTTCGAACTTTTGAATTTTTGGAATTTATTTAACTGTTTTATTCACATGAAATATTCATATATGTATACAATTCCTCTAACGACCATTTTATGCGTATATATATATATATATATATATATATATATATACACACGCACAACTTTTGTTTTATTTTCAAAATTCAAACGATGTTGCACCGTTATTTGATTCTTGCCAATTTTCATTGACTGTAGCCTTATCTTGAATTTTATCTTTCGTATACATATATTTCTGCATATATATATATATATATTCTCATATATATACATATATTTTCTTTATTTTCTTATATGTACGTTCTTATCCTTTCAAATTTTGAATTTGTATACGTATATATATTAAAATGTTCAGTTGGCCCTCTCTAGAACAAAGATAAAAATTATACCGCCACCGGGGTTCGAACCCCCGACTTCCATGTTACAAATCCAATACCTTAACCAAATGAGCTATGAAGTCTTTTGTTAATAAGTCTTAGAACAATGATAATTATTGCTCTCTCTTTACTTATCTTTTTCATGTTAGTTACAATACTTAAATTTAACCATTGTGTGAATCTTTTTCTTTTAATGTTAATGCATTATGTTTGCAAATCAGTGCATGCAATATATTTACATTGCATGCAACCAATCCTTTCTTTCTTCCAATGCATGCATTACAGTTTTTTTCAGTGCATGTATTTATTACATGCAATCCTTATTTTATTCTTTATTTTACATTTTAATTTGTTTGTATATATATAATATATATATATATTTCTCTTGTACGTACACAAACTTATAGGATTAATAACTTCTTTATATGATGTCCGTTTTATGCAAACCAAATGTTTATCTTGACCAGAATTCCGAGACGGATGCAATGGCGCAATCCGTTTTACTTAATTCTCATTATTTAATTAAGTTATTCTTATTTTATTATCTTAAAAATATGGGGTGTTACATTCATCAATGTTTCTATAACATTAAAAGAATTGAGCTTTTGTAGGACTCAAGTCATGATTGTGATCAAGAATTTTTTTATTTATGCGCCATTTTCCATCTTTACCTAAATTGGAAGTGAGCTTTACGATGCAACCTATATTATTTGTTGGTTGTGGCATCAGTGGATTTCCAACTACATAATCAAGATTCATACTATCTGGTTTCCTGCATCGACTACAAGCAAATGTGATGTGCACATTTATATTCAAACATTTATTCTTGTTTTAATTAAATAAATAACATAATTGGTTGTTTTTACATGCTTTAAACCAAGAACCCAAAATTATTAAATAATCATACATTCATCTTCATATTAGAAAAAATTGTCATTTGTGCATGTATTTATTTTTGAAAACATTTACTTGTTCATTTTTCATGTTGTTTTATAGGAAATTGGCTACAAATACAATTGGGCTACATGATGATATGCATGCACAAAATGAATACAAAGGAATTGGAGATGGAATTAATTCATACACTACTTAGTGGAGGATCCCACCCACTCTCCTTTTTTCTTTAATGGAGCTATTAGTGCTAATGTGTTGGCTTATGGAAACAATTAAAGGCCTCATGCAATTTACATGACTCATTAGTGGACGGAAACAAAATAGAAGCTTCATGATGGGGGTACTTTGGGGAGTTCCCAACAAAATTGATTAGGGTTTTAGGGTTTCAAACATGTATATATACCCCTTTATGTAATGTAAATATTCTCTTCTCTTTTATCCCCTTCTTTAGTTTTGTTGAGAGGAGCACAAGCTCTCTTGTATTTCCATGGCTACTTAGCCATTTTCATTATGTAACTTCTTTATTTTAATGCAATTTAATTTCTATGCTCTTTACTTTCATGTTCATAGCTTAGATTTACATTCATGTTCATAGCTTAAATTTACTTTCATGTTCATAGCTTAGATTTACTTTATGTTCCTAGTTTAGTTTTCTTCTTGTTTTACTTAGTTTTTCTTTCATTTTTCTTTATTTTCTAATGTTGAAACTTACATGTGTTGATATGATAACACATATGTGTGGAAAATCCCTTGATTCAGGGGTAATGATGCTCTATAACTTTATGTAAGTTCAACATTCGTATGATTTGCAATCTCTAATTTGTGCTTCATTTAGTGAATGTTGATGTAAGTTTATACAAATGGTTTTGATAGTCTATGTTTGTTGACAGCAAAATAGGCTATGCTTAGTCAATGTAAACATAAATTACATCAATATTTTCTAAGTGGTTATTGATTTTGAAATGAAAGTAAGAACAAAATTTGTTGGTCTATAGTTTTAGTTAATAATTCATAGGCCATACTTAGAATAGTTCTGCTTTAGTTCCATTTTCATGTGAATCATAAGTGGTTTAAATATTGCATTTATATCACTTAATGGAGATCATAAATTGTATTTTTGATAACTTACATAAATGTCAGAGGTGATTTGTCTCTAAATTGTTTTCATTTCATATTTAGCTCTCAACTTAGTTTATAGTTTTCATTAGGTTTTATTAGTTAATACCTCACTTGAATTTGGTTTAATTTGATTGGATATAATTAAAATTATTTATTTCCCCATGGATCGACTCGTACTCGCTAACGTACTACAAGTATATGTCGTGTGCTTGCGGTTTATTACACTTTGCGATGGTTTTCTAAGTCGATAGAATTTCCGTTTTGCGAATAAGTTTTTGGCACCGTTGCCGGGGAAACAATTTAGTTTTAATTTTATTCTTCAAATTAATTTTTTTGTTTGTTGTTGTTCTTTAAAAAAAAATTGTATGTGTTTGTTTTGTTTCATCTTCTATATTTTTTTTACTTGTGTTCATATTTGTTTTATGTTTTGTTTCCTTGCGTTCTTTGTGTTATCTTCTAAAAAAAAGAGAAAGAAAAAAACTTCCATTTTGTAATGTTTTTGTCTTTTCCACTGTGTTTGTTTCATTTTTGCTTATTTTTGTTTATTTAGTGTTTTATTCCTCTTTGATTTTGTTTTGTGTCTCCCACTGTTTTAGTTGCTATTCACAGAAGCCCATTTGCATTTATTGAGTGTTTTGTGGTTCTCTGGTTTGTTTTTCACTTATTTTTGTCTAAAAAAACATATTGCATTTGCAAGCTGTTGAGTGACACACAACAGAGGTTTTTCATTTCTAAACTATCCATGCTACATTTGTGATTATAGCTCACATTTCATTGACATTATATTACATTGTCCTGATTTCAACTGCTTTTGGTAGTAAAACATGATCAAAACATCTCTTTGATCACTCCCTGCTGTCAGCAACCCCATTCATAAGCCATCTCACAGCAAACTCCAAGAACAAATTATCTCCACAAACCAATTCCGCCTCCTTGACCACTACCATCATTCCCTAGCCTCTGCAGACTCCAACAATCATCACCTTGCCAATAATAACAGGATAGTTCACCAACCTCAATCCCATTCATTCAAGTAGCAACTTGCACATCTCCTTCCACTACAAACAACCAGTAAGTCCTTCGAAATAGCGCAACCAACCCCCTTTAACACCACTGCTTCTTCTTCTCAAAGCCATAACCATACTCCCTATTACACCAACCTTCATCACATATATCACAAGCTTCGACAAACTGCATGCTCAAGGACACCACACAAACCCCCCTTCGCCGTCGCTACTCGTAAAAGCCCCTTAATCAACCGCTTCGACACTGTTTGATTTCAGATTTCCCCTAATCCACAAACCCCATTAATCACCTCAAACCACCTCGTCGACCTACCCGAGATATCGGAGAAACCCAAAACCACCTGAAAATTCAATAAACCACCTCCTTCTGCCTATCGCACTCCACCCTTCCCAGTCGAAACCCTAGTTCACAACCTAAATCCCATCGAATTTCATCCTCAATCCAACCGAAACCCACCCCCATATCGAAATAGCCAACTCCAACTGGCTCCCCCGAAACTGAAATTCTAACCAATTTTTTTTTAAGTGCGATCGATTCTAATTCTGATTTTGAAAAGAAAAAAAAAACTAAAGCGCTGTGCTTTCCAAAGAGGCCGATTTGTTTTTAATACGTATGGTGGATTTAGCTTATCAGTGGAATTTGTTTGGGGACATATTATTTGTTTTAGGCCACGCGGTTTTAAATTGAAGTGTGTGCGCTAATTTGAATCGAGTTTTAATTGGGCCGCGTGGGTTTTTGAACTTGGGTATTCCTATTCTTTTGATTATTATTTTCTTGTTTTTTGATTTGCATCTTTTTTCCTTTTTCCTTTTTCCTCTCTTTAAAAAAAAATTGTACATATATATATTATCCACTTCTTTTCAGGTTGCAAAGGAGATAATTGCACCGCTTGGCTTGCTTGCTTGTAACTGCTTTGCTTGGATTTTCTTTGCTCTATGCTTGCTAAAAAAATTGCCGCTATTAAATAAAAATTGCTAATAAATTCAGACACTCGGGTATTGTTTTCTTCTCCCTTATTTTTATTTAAATGCATTGTTGGTCGCTTTCATTTGCTTTAAAAATACCAAAAAGCAAATAAAAATTCATTCGTTGTTGCATTGTAATTCACGTTTAATTTCTGTTTTGCATTCATTTAGTATTGTTTTTATTTTTTTACGGACATTATTATATAATGACAAATTGGTTTCTTTCCAACGATTTATTTTTCGGTGTCTAGACTACGACAGAGTAATAACTATTTACAAATATTACGGTGATTTGTAAATATTATATCAGTTGTTCCACTGAAGGTATTTAAACCTTCGGTTGCATTGCTAGGGTGATTCCTGGTGCACCAATAACTCCTATCCGTTAACTGGCTGAGAAATCTTTTGTTGAAATTAATCTAACCGTCATTATATAATTTTAGAAATTGGTAAATAAGTAAATTGCATTCATATAGTTGCATTAAGTTCATGCATATATAAAAAAAATCCAAAAAAGAGAGAGCTTTCTTCAAAATGTTCCAATTTTCTTATTTCCACAGATTTTATGATAGTTATCAAAATCAATATAATCCATATAATTTTACACCAAATTCATATGGATATTTTAATAATAACGATTGCACAAATAACTCTGATTTTCCACCACATAAATTTTGAACTAATGATCAACCTTCAACTCTTGAAACCCAAACTGAATCTTTACTTGAAATGAGCACACAACAAAATCAAAGAATGGATGAATGGTGTAATTCATATTTGTGCAACAATTCAATTCAAAGTTTTCAAAATAATCAAAACTTGAATTCACTTCCAAATTTAAATGATTTTGATTATAACCTTTGCCAAATCAATTTCGAACTCCAAAATGAATTTCAAATTCAAAATGAAAATGTGAATAATTTTTCAAATGATTTTGGCAATAGGAATAATTTCAATTGTGGTGAACCCGAACATTTTTATTCTCAACAATTTCAAATTGAAAATTTTCAAGTAAATAATTATAAATTTGATTTTGTTGAGCAAATGAACGAAATTCACGATAATCACACAAATTTGTTGCTTGAAAACTAATTGAATTTTCGTGAAAAACAAAATAATCAAAACCTAATGTGTGATGATTCGAATGATAATCCATCTTTTACCAAACTCGATGATTTTCAAATAATGACTTTTGAAGTTAAAAATAATGATCTTAACGAAGTTGTTAATAATACGGCAATTGATTTGGATATCAATTCTTTTGAGAGGGTGGATCTAAATCTCAAATTCGATCTTCCTTTTTTTGAAAATTTGAAATTAGCAACTTTGGACTTTGAAAATGATATAAGTAATGAAGTTGTTAATTATTCAAAGGAAGACGAATTTGATAAACACAATTTTTTTGGTCTTTTCGATGATAAGTTGAATAGTGAAAGTGTAGATTTGAATCACTATTTGCATTTTGAAATCAATATTTTTGAACAAATTTTCAATGATAATTTTGAAATTAAAATTGGTGAAGTTAAACATGAAATTCAATCCATCATTCAGTCTACCCCAAAAATCATCGAAAATAATTTATCTCATTCGATTTTTAATAAAACGGCATTTGTTTTTCCAATTCTACGTTTAAATTCAAAAGTTTTTACGATTTGGTTTTTCGAGCTTAAGATGTGTCTCTCATACTTGAACAGACAAATGAATCGGTCTTTAGAAGACCGTTTCATTTACTTCTTCTCAATATATTTTCTGATATACTGTAAAAAACAAAAATTCTTTTCTCTTGTAAATATAGCGTTAATTTTCAAAAAAAATCTTTTCTTTTCTCCTTCCACTTTGGTTGACTGTGGGGACACAGTCAAAATCAAGTGTGGGGAGAGTTTCATATTTATTTTGGTTTTTTCATAGATTTCGCTTTTCTTTTCTTTTTTCATCCAGAAAAAAAAATTCAAGAAAAAAAATCAAAAAAATATATTGCATTTTAAGTTACTTTTAAATGGGTAGGATGAAGTAGATATATGGTTTTGGTCATACGATTAAAATATTTGGAATTTTACTTCTCTTAACGGATAACGAAAGAAAAGATTGAATCATGAGCAAATTTAGTGTAACCAGTATATAGGGAAATTCATAGGTGATGAGTATGAAGTGTTTTCTAAATTGTAATCCGATTAAATGAACGGTTAATTTAGATTACTTACGAAAACATTTTAGACTGTTTAAGTGAAGTTGTGTCAAGATATTCTCACTAACTCTCTCTCTTAAAAAAAGAAGAAAAAAGAATATATATATATATATATATACATATATATATATATTCAATAATCCAAGGGTATCCAACATTGTTGGTACATCTGGCGTTGGTGTACAAACCCGCCAAGCTCTTTCCGACACCTTGTTGACAAAGTCACCGTCGGTATACCTTGGTTTCATTTTATGAGTTGGACACCTTAGGATTACTGACCCACACGTAAGTCGTAGTGCAGTGTAGAGGTGGTATACCTAGGTATTTGTAAATAATAATAATGTAAATATTTTGTAATAAAGAGAGAGTTAGCACTTGAAATCCAAGCACACTGTTCACTTATTTGACCTAACCTGCTAACTAAAAGTAAATAAACATGCCAATGTATGATTGTTGATATCAATTACAGAATTCATTTCGTATTTGTACTATGTTTCTACCAAAAAAAATGGCCAAGCTGGAGGAGTTTGTTGCGATAACTGACCTTTGTTTGAAGTTTTGATTAGTAACAGACTTAATTTCATAGTGACGACCCAAATTTGTGTTAACTCCTTCGTGTAAAATTTAAAAGTAAAATATCCATTTGTAAATAATCTTCCATTCATCTTGTATATATTTTCTAATCTTGCATTTTGTAAATATTTTTTCATTTAACATTTGGATTTTGTGGGTAGTATCTGCTGAAAACCCTCACGAGACATCACTCGTCCTATGGGGACACCCAGAGGTTTAACGACTTGTTGCATACACTCAGTGCAATCATGCTCCCTACGAAAACGAATTTATCTTAGTTTTTTGTTGTTTTATTTGAGGACGAATAAATTGATAAGTATGGGGTTATTTGATGTGCACATTTGTATTCAAACATTTATTCTTGTTTTAATTAAATAAATAACATAATTGGCTATATTTACATGTTTTAAACCAAAAACCCAAAATTATTAAATAATCATACATTTATCTTCATATTAGGAAAAAATGGTCATTTGTGCATGTATTTATTTTTGAAAACATGTACTTGTTCATTTTTCATGTTGTTCTGTAGGAAATTGGCTACAAATACAATTGGGCTACATGATGATATGAATGCACAAAATGAATACAAAGGAATTGGAGATGGAATTAATTCATACACTACTTAGTGGATGACCCCACCCACTCTCCCTCTTTCTTTAATGGAGCTATTAATGGCTGATGTGTTGGCTTATAGAACCAATTAAAGGCCTTATGCAATACATGACTCATTAGTGGATGGAAACGAAATAGAAGCTTCATGAAGGGGGTACTTTGGGGAGTTCCCAACAAAAGTGATTAGGGTTTTAGGGTTTCAAACATGTATATATACCACTTTATGTAACGTAAATATTCTCTTCTCTTTTATCCCCTTCTTTAGTTTAGTTGAGAGGAGCACAAGCTCTCTTGTATTTCCATGGCTACTTAGCCATTTTCTTTATGTAACTTCTTTGTTTTAATGCAGTTAAATTTCTATGCTCTTTACTTTCATGTTCATAGCTTAGATTTACATTCATGTTCATAGCTTAGATTTACTTTCAGGTTCATAGCTTAGATTTACTTTCATGTTCATTTACTTTATGTTCATGGCTTAGATTTAGTTTATGTTCTTAGTTTAGTTCTCTTCTTGTTCTACTGAGTTTTTCTTTCATTTTGCTTTATTTTCTAATGTTGAAACTTACATGTGTTTATATGATAACACATATGAGTGGTTAATCCTTTTATTTAGGGGTAATGATGCTCTCTAACTTTATGTAAGTTCAACATTTGTATGATTTTTGATCTCTAATTTGGGCTTCATGTTAGTGAATGTTGATGTAAGTTTATACAAATGGTTTGATAGTCTATGTTTGTTGACCACAAAATAGGCTATATTTAGTCAATGTAAACACAAATTACATCAAAATTTTCTAAGTGGTTATTGATTTTGAAATGAAATTAAGAACAAAATTTGATGGTCAATAGTTTTAGTTAATAATTCATAGGCCATACTTAGAATAGTTCTGCTGTAGTTCCATTTTCATGAGAATCATAAGTGGTTTATATTTTGCATTTATATCACTTAATGGAGATCATAACTTGTATTTTTGATAACTTACATAAATGTGAGTGTTGATTTGCCACTAAATTGTTATCATTTCATATTTAGCTCTAAACTTATTTTATAGTTTTCATTAGCTTTTATTAGTTAAAACTTCACTTGAATTTGGTTTAATTTGATTGGATATAATTAAAATCATTCCTTTCCCCGTGGATTTACTAGTACTCGCTCACGTACTACAAGTGTACGCCGTGCGCTTGCGGTTTATTACACTTCGTGATGGTTTTCTAACTCGATAGAATTTCCGTTTTGCGAACAAAATGTCACATACTTCACTTTTCCATTTTCATCTCTCCTGCTTGATCGTCGTCTCACTACAAATCCCATTTGCTTTTCGTATTCCTTAAAGCATTGAAATACTTGTTCAACGGTATAAAATTTCGAGCCGATTTTGGGTGCAGTAACTTCTTTTTCAAATACAATTGCATTTTCATTCACCGTCTCGACACCAACCAAGTTTTATGATACTTCGTCGGTTTCATTAGATTTTGCAAATGTAGCAAAATCTTTGTGTAAAAATTCTGTACAGAAATGGTTTACAGAGTCCGCATCTAATTCTGCAAATGAAGATACACCATTAACCACCAAGTGACAAAATATATGTGACGACCCCAAACTTCCGTAGTACTAAAGCAAGGATAACCATAGGAATATAACATAATTACAACAATAGCAAATCTCAGATAACATCATAACACATAAATCATTGCAGCAGAAATAAGAATGTCATCAACACCACAACATCAAAGATATCAGAGTAGCATAGTTACAGGATACACTTAGCAAATAGAAGTTTCAACAAAAAGAAATAAGTCTCAATCTTCATCAAGTACATCATGATCAAAAGATGTCTAAATGTCTCAATGCATAAATAAAAGATAAAATGATCTTCATCTTCAGCCCACAAGCATGCTCCAGTCAGCATATTACATAAATACCTAAACCTGTCACTTGGCTTCCCGTGTGAAAAGAGGGCACCCGAGTTTGCAAAGTGAAACAAACTACGAGTCAGTCATGGGACTGGTATGAGAAATCATTCCTAAATTATCTAACAATATGGCTAATTACAGGACCACGCCGCTAACGCGGAACGGGTTTACTCCATTGGATTGCCAATGCATAAGTTAAATAAATTTTATTCAGAACAATCCAATGCTTTTTAGAAAATTGAAATCATTATAAGACTCAAGTCCCATCACACAATGCAATGCAAACCGGAGGATAGAGTTTTACCTTATAATGATCAAACATGCTTGATACGTAGAAAATAATATGTTAATATTATTATTATTAGTGTCTAATCAATTTGAAAATACTTCTAAGTAAATGTATCAACCCTAAATGGCATAGTACCCCATCCTACTATGTCGCCATCTATAGGATTACAATCAAATTCGTAATGTCGTATTGGAAATTGGGTTTCCATCATGAGTCGAGTCTAGGGATGGCTGCTCACCGATTCGAGACACTCTAGCAATGCCTCAGGATTCGGATGCTAGCGAACCCTTGGATGCGGTAGGGCCGGTCCACAAATACTTTAATGGATTGGAAATTCCTAAACACATGCTTCCTGCTCCTATTGAACCTATAATTTGGTCACTATAGACCAATAAATCAGAGGTACCTCACAATCCATCATCCATATAAGTAAAAATGTCAGGGCTTGTAAACGCTGACACCACTTCTAGCTAGAAAGAAAGGTGTGCACTCCCTATGGTCCCTATCCCGTTTTTGACTCATACCGGGGTGTGAGGCTCGTGAGGTAACGCTATACACAAAGCTATGCCGAAATAGGCTATGCTTTGATCATTAACCACGAAGCTTTGCTTTTCAACAAAAGCCTCGATCAATTGCATCTTGGCATGCCACATTGACAATTTACGCCATGCGATCGATAACTATCAATATATAACCTCTGAGCTCATGCGTCTCAGAGAAGGGTGTTAAGCAAGAGAATAAATTATCTGCCACCAACAGATATATATTATATAGAAATCAATTTACATGGAATGAAATCCAACGTCGGACACGCATCCATTTACAAGTCCGTTCTGGGTCTGAACGAAACCGGAGACACCTTATTCCTCGTCCCGTATGTCCAATACGGAAGAGAGGTGCTCGCTTATCTGGACAATCAATAAGTACGTCCAGACAACTACCACTTTAACCCTTAACTGGGAGCTAACCAATGTCGGGCATCCGTAGTTATCCATTAGATGTGAAGATCACCGGTCTTCAATCACCGTCTTTAATATCTTCGATTTAAGTCAACGTATAATTATTCGAAATGAGATTGAACTCGGGTTTTTCAAATAGTTATCGCATATATATAATTTAAAACCATTTCATATCGCTAATATTATTTAATAATGATTTATTGCTATTTTTATTTATATGAAAATGGCTCAATTTAATTTAACGACGCTTCGGGTCAATAGGCGGTCCTGGCGCTGTTTTTATCAAAATTTGATTTACACATATCTCGAAATCTAACCGTTGTATTTTAACAAAATTTATATCGTTGGAAAGATCTTACCAAAGCGGTCCTAACGGTTCTAGTTTTGGGAAAATCCGATGGTTGGATCTTTCGGTATAATCGCTTAAAGTAACGATTCCCAAACGCGAACTACCGCTCGCGATTCGTTTAATTTTAATTTTAATTTATATTTATATATATAATTATATATAAATATAAATCATTCGATGATTCCATAAACGTGTTTAACATGCCAAATAAAATATAATTCATTTTCACGACATTTCCTACATTTTCCTAATGTATGTTTTGGCAATAAAATGTCACTAGATTTATACACAAATTCTAATGTATATCTGGCGATAAATATGTCACCAAGATTTATATACAAATTCTAATATATATTTTGATGGTTTCGTTTTGTTAACAATTCTATGTTGACAAAATGTATAAAAGCGATGTTTTCATTTTCCTCTTTTCTAGCATGTTAAAAATAATGCTTTTAACACACAAATATTTTCTAACATGTATTTTCTAGCAATGTTAAAAACAATGTTTTCAACACTTTTATAATTTCTAACATATGTTTTCTAACATGTTAAAAATATGATTGTTAACATTTTTATATCTTCTAACATATGTTTTCTAATAAATCACTTTTACATTAAAAATGGAATTCTGAATGTTTCAACATTTTTATTCAGACAATCAATATTTCTAATGAATCAAACTTTATATTAAAAATATGATTTTTAATGTTTTCAACACTTTTATTCTAATATGAACAATTTTCATATGAATCGTTATTTTTATAAAAATGAGATTTTTAATGTTAACATGCTTTTATGTTAAAATGAACATTTTCTAGTGATTCATTCATTACATTAAAAATAAGGTTTTTAATGTTATCATGTTTCCATATTTAACATGAACACTTTTCCTAATTTCTTACATTACATCAAAAATGTGAAATTTTTAAGGTTAACATGTTTTTATTTTAAAACATGAACATTTTTCTAATTTCTAACATTACATTAAAAAGTGAATTTTTAATGTAAACATGTTGTTACTTTAAAACATGAACCTTTTTCTAATTTCTAGCATTACATTAAAAAGTGAATTTTTAATGTACACATGTTTTTATTTCAAAACATGAACATTCCTCTATTTTCTTACATTACATTAAAAATGTGGATTTTTAATGGAAGCATGTTTTTATTTTAAAACATGAACATTTTTCTAGTTTCTAACATTACAATAAAAATGTGAATTTTAGTGTAAACATGTTTTTATATTTTTATTCTAATTCAACAAAATGATGGAAATTGATATTTCATTTTTGTTGAAAATTCTAATTCAACAAAATGACAAAATTTGGTATTTCATTTTTGTTGAAAACTCTAGTTCAACAAAATGATAAAATTTGTTATTTCATTTTTGTTGAAAACTCTAGCTCAACTAAATGACAAAATTTGGTATTTCATTTTTGTTGAAAACTCTAGTTCAATAAAATGACAAAATTTGGTATTTCATTTTTGTTGAAAACTCTAGTTCAACAAAATGACAAAATTAGGTATTTCATTTTCGTTAAAAACTTTAGTTCAACATAATGATAAAATTTGATATTTCATTTTTGTTAGAAACTCTAGTTCAACAAAATGACAAATTTGTTTTTTCATTTTTGTTGAAAACTCTAGTTCAACAAAATGACAGAATTTGGTATTTCATTTTTGTTGAAAATTAGGATTCAACAAAATGAAATTCGGATTCAACAAAATGACCAATAAGTGATATTTCATTTTTCTTTTGTTGACAAAAATGTAATTTGTGCTTTGAAACAAATCTGTTTTACAAAAATGTCATTTTTGTTTTGATTATTTTATTTCAACAAAAATGTTCATTTTTTTGTTATGACAATTTTATTTAAATAAAAATGATCCACATGTTTGTGACAATTTTATTTAAACAATAATGATCTACATGTTTGTGACAATTTTATAATAACACAATATCGATCTACATAATACAACAATTATAGATCAAATCACGTATCATAATAATTAGAAATTAACAGTGGATTGGTGATAATACAATCATAATTAAATTTAATTATTTAAGAAGAAGAAATAAAATAGAATTCTCACAGTGCTATAAATCCTGTATAATTCAGATCTGAAATTTGGCCAAAATCTGATCTGCTTAGAATTCGTTCTACTCATTCTAGGAATGCAGATCTCGGGCTCACGATCGCAACGCTTCTAAAATTATTAAATTCCGAGTTCGTGTGCATTAGTTATGAATTATTTTATTTTGATAATATTTTAAAATTAAATTAAATAAATAATTAAAATAGATTTCCACCTTCTTCCTCTTATTAAAGCTCGGCCGCGACGTTTTCAACTAGGTTTGAACCTAGGGTTGGAATTTTGATCCAAATAGAGGAGCTTCGCGACGATCAGAGATCACCACGCTGGAAAGGGGAAGGAAGCGCACGTGGGGGGTCCCACTTTGGTCAACTCGAACTGGGCTATTGGGGACGGCGGTGACCGAACCCTTGGCACTTTAGGGTGCTGGTGTGATCGAATGGTGCGGATTCAGGTGGCGTTAGCCGTATGGATGGGAAGGTGGGAGAAATCTCCATGATAACTTCAACTGGAGTAGGAAGATTTGGTAAGAGGATTGAGAATAATTAGAGGAGGAAGAGTTGAGCAGAATCGGCCATAGATGAAAATGTTGGCGGCTGTGTTCAGTGTTCGTATTAGGGTATTAAGGTTAGTTTATTAACTATTATTTATAATATTATAATCTTAATTATTGGGTTTAAGCCCGTTAATCCCTTTCAGCTTCAATTTCAGCCCAACGATAGTCATTCCCACCCAATTGCTCCATTCCAGACACAATGGGCTAGGTCCCATCAGCCCAGTCGATAGTTTTGAGCATGTTTTCTTTAATTTAAAATTTAATTCATTTATTTATTTAATTTGATCGTCCGTTTAAATTCACCGGGGCCACATATAGACTCTAAAAATTCCAAAAAAATAAACCTAGCTATTTTTGACGATACAGCCCTAACAAAATTAATTTCGTCGAATTTCGAGACCGTTTGAAAAATGGCCTTTTTAACGGTCGATTAAATTCAACAGAAATTATCGAATGTAGTTTAATTTACCACGCTCACACATTAATTCCAAAAATTATGGAAAATTAAAATTAGCAATAATTTGACATTCCGGATCCGACAAAAATGGTTTCATCGAAAACAGAGGTCGCTTGTATAATGCCCCTTTATACGGGCTATAAATTATACTATATTCCATAGCGACTATTCTGAATATTCGACTAGCCATAACTTTTTAGTCCCGCTATGAAATTTCAATTTTTCAGATTTGTTGGAAATATATTTTTAAACAGATTTAGATATTTTTGGTTTCACTAAAGTCCATTTTATTTTGAATCCTATACATTCAGTTAAAGTTCAGATTCAAATTTTCAAACTGCCCTGCTATTTCTAATTCCTTTTAAAACTAAAATAAATATATTCGTTCTAACTTTGATTTAAATAAATTTTAAATCGTTATTATTTAAAATAAATTATTTTAACTATTCAAAATTCATTGAAACAGCCAAAATAAAAATTTTAAATTGGTTCTGATTTTCCGGGTTGTTACAATCTCCCCCACTTAAAGGCTTTTCGTCCCCAAAAAGGAAACAATAGTAAAGTAGGAAAACAAAATGGAAAATGCAACATATTGTAAATGTACCTCAACACAAGAGTTACCCGGAGATGTCTACTCTGCACTTGGGATAAGCCCGTTTGATGTTACCATCAGTCTCCCATGTATAGTCTCTAGGATCCCCGCTCCACTGCACTTTGATTAAGTGGATCCTCTTGTTCCTCAAGACTCGGGTCTCTTTGCCAACAATTTTCACTGGCTCCCTCCTGACTGCTAAGCTCGGGGTAGTCTCCAAATCTTGCTATGCTGCTTCCTCCACAACCAAGTCTGGATCATGAACATGCTTCCGGAGTTGGGATACATGGAATACGTCATGCACCCCTGGCAACCAGTCCGGCAACTGCACCCTATAAGCGAGAGTTCCAATCCTTTCGAGAATAGGAAATGGACCAATGAATCTTGGAGCCAACTTCCCAGTCTTCCCAAATCGAATTACACCTCTCAGTTGGGGAAACCCTCAAGTACACATAATCACCAACAGAGAATTCTAAATCCCTTCTTCGTGCGTCTGCATAGCTCTTCTATCGGCTCTGAGCATCCGGTAGTCGCTTCTTAATAAAATCAACATTATCTGATGCTTCACGAATCATGTCAGGACCCATTACTAACCGATTGCCTGGTTCCACCCAACATGCGGGAGATCTGCATGGCCTGCCATATAATGCTTCAAATGGCGACATCTGCAAGCTTGCTTGGTAACTTTCGTTATAAGAGAAGTCAACCAAGTGCAAGTGATCCTCCTATGACCCGCCAAAATCAATAATGCTTGCTAGCAACAAGTCTTCTAATATGCGGTTCACTCTTTCAGTATGGCCATCTGTTTGAGGATGATAAGCGGTGCTCAAATTCAACTTTGTCCCTAGCTATTCTTGGAATGCTTTCCAGAATTTGCTAGCAAATATCGGATCACGATCACTAACAATGCTACTGGGAACTCCATGTAGTCTGACAATTTCTGTGATATAAAGCTTTGCCAGACTTTGAGCTGTTCTATTAGATTTGACAGGGATAAAATGGGCAATCTACGTGAAACGATCTACAATCACTCATATACTGTCATTCCCTTTTCTGTTTCGGGGCAAGCCATCAATAAAGTCCATAGAAATTTGGTCCCACTTCCAACTTGGAACCTCTAGTGGTTGCAATAATCCTACAAGCTTCTGTTGATCGCTTTTAACTTGCTGGCAGGTGGAACATCTAGCAAAATATATGGAAATGTCCCTCTTCATCGCCTTCCACCAAAAGGTGTGCTTAAGATCATGATACATCTAGCTTACTCCTGGATGGATGCTGAGCTTAGATTTGTGACATTCATCCATAACTTCTCTTTTTAGCTCAGGAATATCTAGCACACAGATTCGCCCTAGCATTCTAAGGCCTTGCTGTCTATTTGGAAGCTTGACGCTTCACCCTTTCGAACTTGCTTGCTAATCATTTGAATAAATTTATCGTCTTTCTGAAGAGCAGAGATCTTATCCATTAATGTAGGCGTATTGATAAGACTGGCGATGATAAGATTGGCGTCGTCTGCATTCTTCCTACTGAGTGCATCGGCTACAACATTGGCTTTTCCTGGAGTATATAAGATGTCCAGTTCATAGGCCGCAAGAAATTCAACCCAACGTTGCTGCCTCAAGTTCAAGTCTCTTTGGGTAAACAGATTCTTCAAGGATTTATGATCTATATATAGTTCGAACTTCTCACCCAAAAGATAGTGCCTCCATATCTTTAGAGAAAACATAATGGCCATCAACTCAAGACATGAGTGGGGTGTTTCTTCTCATGCGGTTTCAATTGACGGCTAGCATAAGCAATTACTTTGCCCCTTTGCATTAACACTGCACCAATACCTTCAATAGATAAAAAGGATAACATGTTAAAATATGATTTGTCAGTAAAAATGTCATCTCTAACATGTTTGTTTAGATAAAAGGAATAACCTTCAATAGAAGCATAAGTATAGACTGTCAAATCTTGGTTGCCATCAATAATGGTCAACACGGGAGTAGTGGTCAACCTCAATTTCAGCCCTTGGAAAGTTGCCTCACATTCGGATGTCCAAATGAACTTTTATGCTTCTTAGTCAGCTTCTTCAATGGAGAAGATAGTTTCGAAAAATCTTTAATGAATTTCCGATAATAGCTAGCCAATCCTAAGAAACTTCTGACTTCTGTAGGAGTGCTAGGCTGCTTCCAATCTTGGATGGCTGAGAACTTTCCTGGATCTACTGAAATGTCTTTCTTTGATACAACATGGCCGAGGAATTTGACCTCTTGTTGCCAGAATATACATTTAGAGAATTTGGCTTTCAACACATTCTTTCTCAAAATCTCCAAGACTTCTTTCAGATGCTTTTCATGCCCAGCAGTGGATTTAGAAAAGATTAGGATGTCATCGATGAAAACCAGAACGAATTTATTTAAAACATCCCAGAATACTCTATTCATCAGATCGACAAAGTATGCTGGAGCATTACATAAGCCGAAGGGCATTACTATCCATTCATAGAATAAGTCAAGCCCTCTGAAAGAGGTTAAAGGAACACATTCTTCGGCAATGCGCTATTGATGGAAGCCTGTAGCTAGGTCCATCCTAGAGAATACTTGTGCTCCATTCAAGCGGTCCAATAGATCATCAATATGCGGCAACTGATATTTATTTTTCAGCAATTGCTTATTAAGGTCATGGTAGTCCACACATAGTCTGAGGGTACCCTCCGATTTTGGGATAAATACCACTGCTGCACCCTAATTTGAGAAGCTAGGCCTGATCAGACCCTTCCACAAAAGCTGTTTAGTTTGATTGCTCAGCTCCTCTTTTTCTTTCAGTGTCATTCTCCGAATAGGATGAACAACGGGCCTTGCATTCGGAACTAAGTCAATCATGAAGTCGATTTCTCTGCACGGAGGTAAGCTATCAACT
Source organism: Allium sativum (assembly GCA_030737875.1). Taxonomy (NCBI): domain Eukaryota; kingdom Viridiplantae; phylum Streptophyta; class Magnoliopsida; order Asparagales; family Amaryllidaceae; genus Allium; species Allium sativum. The sequence goes on from CM060924.1 coordinate 517,617,649, forward strand.
TCTTCAAACACATCTGTATAATCTTTGACGATAGGAATGTCCTCAATAGAAGTAGGAGTGACTTCTAGAGAAGACCAGAATTCTTTCCTGTTAGTTGCTGAGCCGTAATATGATATAAATATATCTCCAAGTTTAGTTTTAACTTTGACAATTCTTTCTGCACATTTGACCTCGGCCTCATATTTTGTTAGCCAATCCAACCCAAGAATAACATCATATACAGAAAAATTCATAATGATCAGATTGAAAGGAAACTGGTAGCGAGAATAAGATACAGGCACTCTATAATACTGATTGAGAATAAGAGAACCACCTATTGGACTATTGGCTCTGATCAATTCTTTAAGTTTTCTTGGTTTTAGTTTTAATTTTTTAATTGTATCACTAGAGATAAAACTTCGTGATGCACCAGTGTTAAACGATACTGTAATAGGAATGTTCTTAATATTAAGAGTACCTCCTAAAACATCGGGTTTACCTGCTCCCTTGGAAGAAGCTGGTGCAGTCGCTCCATTGTAGACATGAGCCACCTCAGGTTTCTTCGGCAGTGGGCAATTCTTGATAATATGCCCTGTCTTGTGGCAATTAAAGCATTCCCTGTTGTCGCGGGAATTCTGGCTGGGCCCTGACACATTCCTTCTTGGTTTCTTTGGAGCTCAGCATTCGTAGTCAAAGTGCCCCATCTTCTGACAATTAAAGCATTTCACCTTGGATTTGTCTCTTTTTCTTCCTTGAGGCTTAGCGGTAGAAGAATTGCTCGCCTCTGGTTTCTTAACAGCTTGCTTCCTTTTGTTATTATTCTGATTTTCCCCCCGATTTTGTTGCTAATTTCTGTCATTGCCCTCATAACGGCAAGCCATCTTGATCACCTCATTAAATGGGAGCTTAATGTGTGTTGTGACTCTGTTCAGATGTTTCCTGGAGAGGCCATTAATGAATCTTTTGTTCTTCTGGACGGGGTCCCGAATTAATTCTGGAGCATAGCATGAGAGCTCTTTGAACTTCCGCATATAGTCTGAAATAGTCAAATCTCCTGGCTGCAAGTTGGCAAATTGATCGTGGAGACGCTCTACTTCCTGCGGAGGAATTAACTTCTCGTTGAAGAGTTCCTTGAATCTGGCCCAAGACATGTTGGCCTCATTATTGCCAATTTTGACAGTATCTCACCAATTTTCAGCCTCATCCTTTAATAGCCACGATGCCAAAAAGCGCTTGCGATGGTCTTCTAATTCCAGACCACCAAATATCTTCTCGCAATTTTTGAGCCATGCCTGTGCCTCAATCACTATCACTCGCTCGGTGAATGACACGCCCCCTAAATTTTTGAACTTTTTGGCTACCGTGTCCAAGTCAAAAGGCTGTGGTGGTGGAGGTGGTGGTGTTACAGCCTCGGAAGTGGGCTGCTTCTGAACAGTGGGAGTCTCATCTCTTGCTGGTCCTCTGGCCCCACCTCTGCCTCAGGCTCTAGCTCTCGCTTTAGTGCTCATTTTCTAGTTAGTTCTGTAATATCAAGGAAAGAGTCAGACTATCATAAATGATAATTTTAAAGGAAAGATTAAAAGTAGAGACATATGGAAAGATGATAATGATGTAATGACTGATTAATATATGCTATTCTGCTGTGCTCATTCTTGAACATTACTAATCCAATCTCTAATGAGCTACTCGCCTTAGAATACTGCTGATTCTATCTAGACGAATCGTTTTAAATTTGTTATATTCTGGTGCTAAGGTTAACCTTTGGCTTTGATACCAACTGTGACGACCCCAAACTTCCGTAGTACGAAAGCAAGGATAATCATAGGAATATAACATAATTACAACAATAAAATATCTTAGATAAAATCATAAAACATAAATCATTGCAACGGAAATAGGAATGTCATCAACACCACAACATCAAAGATATCAGAGTAGCACAGTTACAGGGTACACTTAGCAAATAGAAATCTCAACAAAAAGAAATAAGTCTCAATCTCCATTAAGTACATCATGACCAAAAAATGTCTAAATGTCTCAAAGCATAATTAAAAGATAAAATGATCATCATCTTCAGCCCACAAGCATGCTCCAGTCCAGCATATTGCATAAATACCTAAACCTATCACTTGGCTGCCCGTGTGAAAAGTGGGCACCCCAGTTTGCAAAGTGAAACAAACTACAAGTCAGTCATGGGACTGGTATGAGAAATCTTTCCTAACTTATCTAACAATATGGCTAATCACAGGACCACGCCGCTAATGCAGAATGGGTTTACTCCATTGGATTGCCAGTGCATAAGTTAAGTAAATTTTATTCAGAACAAGGCAATGCTTTTTAGAAAAATGAAATCATTATAAGACTCAAGTCCCATCACACAATGCTACACAAACCGGACGATAGATTTTTACCTTATCAAACATGCTTGATACGTAGAAAATAATGTGTTAATATTATTATTATTATTATTATTATTATTAGTGTATAATCAGTTTTAAAATACTTTAAAGTAAATGTATCAATCCTAGACGGCATAGTACCTTATCCTACTATGTCGCCATATATAGGTTTACAATCAAAACCGCAATGTCGTATTGGAAATTGGGTTTCCATCACGAGTCGAGACTAGGGATGGCTCCTCACCGATTTGAGACACTCTAGCAATGCCTCAGGATTCAGACGTTGGCGAACCCTTTGATGCGGTAGGGCCGGTCCACAAATACTTTAGTAGATCGGCAATTCCTGAACACACGCTTCCCCGTCCTATTAAACCTATAATTTGGTCACTATCGACCAATAAATCCGAGGTACCACATAATCCATCATCCACATATGTAAAAATGTCAGGGCTTGTAAACGCCGACACCACTTCTAGCTAGAAAGAAATGTGTGCGGTCCCTACCATCCTTATCGCGTTTTTGACTCATACCGGGGTGTGAGGGTCGCGAGGTAACGCAATACACAAAGCTATACCGAAATAGGCTATGCTTTGATCATCAACCACGAAGCTCTGCTTTTCAACAAAAGCCTCGGTCAATTGCATATTGGCATGCCACATTGACAATTCATGCCATGCGACCTATAACCACCAATATATAACCTTTGAGCTCATGCGTCTCAGAGAAGGGTGTTAAGCAAGAGAATAAATTCTCTGCCACCGACAGATATATATTAAATAGAAATCAATTTACATGCAATGAAAAACAATGTCGAACACACATTGATTTACAAGTCCGTTATGGGTCTGAACGAAACCGGAGACACATTATTCCTCGTCCCGTATGTCCAATACAGAAGAGAGGTGCTCGCTTATCCGGACAATCAACAAGTACGTCCGGACAACTACCACATTAACCCTTTACTGGGTGCTAACCAATGTCGGGCATCAGTAGTTATCCATTCGCTGTGAAGAGCGGCCTTCAATCACCGTCTTTAATATCTTCGATTTAAGTCGCCGTATAATTATTTGAAATGAGATTGAACTCGGTCTTTTTAAATAATTATCGCATATGTATAATTTAAAACCATTTCATATAGCTAATATTATTTAGAAATGATTTAATGCTATTTTTATTTATACGAAAATAGCTCAATTTAATTTAACGACGCTTCGGCTCAATAGGCGGCCTTGGCGCTGTTTTTATCGAAATTTTATTTACACATATATCGAAATCTAACAGTTGGATTTTAAGAAAATTTATATCATTGAAAAGATCTTCCCAAAGTGGTCCTAACGGTTCCAGTTTTGGGAAAATCCTAAGGACAGATCTTTCGGTATAATCGTTTAAAGTTACGATTCCGAAACGCAAACTACCGCGCGCGGTTCGTTTAATTTTAATATATATATATATATATATATATATATATATAAATAGAAATCATTCGATGATTCCACAAATATGTTTAGCATGCCAAATAAAATATTATTCATTTTCATGACATTTCCTGCATTTTTCTAATGTACGTTTTGGCGATAAAAATGTCAATAGATATATACACAAATTCTAATGTATATTTTGGCAATAAAAATGTCACCTAGATTTATATACAAGTTCTAATGTATATTTTGATGGCTTCATTTTTTTAACAATTCTATGTTGAAAAAATGTATAAAAGCGATGTTTTCATTTTCCTCTTTTCTAGCATGTTAAAAATAATGTTTTTAACATACAAATATTTTCTAACATGTATTTTCTAACAATTTAAAAATAATGTTTGTAACACTTTTATAATTTCTAACATATGTTTTCTAACATGTTAAAAATAAGATTGTTAACATTTTTATATCTTCTAACATAGGTTTTCTAATAAATCACTTTTATATTAAAAATGGAATTCTTAATGTTTTAACATTTTTATTCAAACAGTCAATATTTTTAATGAATCAAACTTTACATTAAAAATATGATTTTTAATGTTTTAAATACTTTTATTCTAATATGAACAATTTTCATATGAATCATTCTTTTTATAAAATGAGATTTTTAATGTTAACATGCTTTTATGTTAAAATGAACATTTTCTAGTGATTCATTCATTACATTAAAAATAAGGTTGTTAATGTTTTCATATTTAACATGAACACTTTTCTTACTTTCTTATATTACATCAAAAATGTGAAATTTTTAATGTTAACATGTTTTCATTTTAAAACATGAACATTTTTCTAATTTCTAACATTAAATTAAAAAGTGAATTTTTAATGTAAACATGTTTTTACTTTAAAACATGAACCTTTTTCTAATTTCTAGCATTATATTAAAAAGTGAATTTTTAATGTAAGCATGTTTTTATTTCAAAACATGAACATTCCTCTATTTAATTATATTGCATTAAAAATGTGGATTTTTAATGTAAGCATGTTTTTATTTTAAAACTTGAACATTTTTCTAGTTTCTAACATTACATTAAAAATGTAAATTTTAATGTAAACATGTTTTTCTATTTTTATTCTAATTCAACAAAATGATGGAAATTGATATTTCATTTTTGTTGAAAATTCTAATTCAACAAAATGACAAAATTTGGTGTTTCATTTTTGTTGAAAACTCTAGTTCAACAAAATGATAAAATTTGGTATTTCATTTTTTTTTTGAAAACTCTAGTTCAACAAAATGATAAAATTTGGTATTTCATTTTTGTTGAAAACTCTAGTTCAACAAAATGATAAAATTTGGTATTTCATTTTTTTTGAAAACTCTAGTTCAACAAAATGACAAAATTTGGTATTTCATTTTTGTTGAAAACTCTAGTTCAACAAAATGACAAAATTTGGTATTTCATTTTTTTGTTGAAAACTCTAGTCCAACAAAATGATAAAATTTGGTATTTCATTTTTGTTGAAAACTCTAGTTCAACAAAATGACAAAATTTGATATTTCATTTTTGTTGAAAACTCTAGCTCAACAAAATGACAAAATTTGGTATTTCATTTTTGTTGTTGAAAACTCTAGTTCAACAAAATGACAAAATTTGGTATTTCATTTTTGTTGAAAATTCTGATTCAACAAAATGACCAATAAGTGATATTTCATTTTTGTTTTGTTGATAAAAATGTAATTTGTAATTCAATCTCTTTAATGGCGGAAAATCAACAGAATTTTACATCCTCTCTTCCTCATTAATATCAAAATCAATCATCTAATACATCTTTACAAGGAAAATTCCAAAATAAATATGGCTTCAAAATCAACATCGTCTCCAGATCTAGTCTTGGATCAGAACAATCGAAGGCTTGAGTTTGTCCAGCCGGCTTTAGATCATGTTTCTATACCTGTAATGTAACAACCCGGATTTTTTACAACGTGCTAAGACAAGAATCAAGGCAGAATTTAATTATAAAATCTGAATCAGGGGAAACGGGCTGTGCCATTGCGTTCATCTCGGAAAAATACGCGAAATAGAGTCTGAGTTTTCGAGAATCGGAGTCCGTATGACCCAGTTATGGCCCGTCAAAGTTTTCAGAAAAATTCAAGTTCAAAAACAGTTCGAAATTCAAATCTGGAGCCAAACAGATTGGGCAGGAAAAAATTCCCGCCCAAGCCCCAGGTTGACTGGGGAGTCGACACGCCCAGGGGGCAGGTCGACTGCCCAGTCGACACGGGTGTCGACCTGGGTGGTCCGACCACTTTGGCCTGGGTGCACCTGCTTGGCCTTGTGCTATGTTCTGATGGCCTGTGACGGATTTTGAGGGTTCAGATCTATCCTAGGGTTTATCCTACGGCCTAAACTACTCCTAATCTCTATAAAAAGACCCCTAGAACTAGCCTAAACCCTCACAAATCACTCATGCCACGAAGTGCCGCCAAAATCTATCTTGATCATGGCCTCCATCTCCAACTCCAAGAGCTCATGCATTCAAATCGGATCCGAATCAAAGGTGATAGCTTGCTACATCAAATCAAGGGAGTGAATCAACGTTGCTATGCAAGTTTCATGACGATTCTTCAACAAAGGATCCACCTTTCTTGGTCAAGACGATTCATGATCTTTCCCTAAGCCTCGCTATGTAAGTTCTAGCTACTTCTAGATCTAAACGGTAGTTTTAATGATGGCATGGAATAAAACGAGATTAAACTAAGTATGCTAGCCTATATGAACCTTGTCATGCCTCTTTTGCTTGAACCTATGACTTTTGGCTATGCTTAGTGACTAAATCATGCTATTCATGTTATGATTAACCTAGTTTATCTTGCAAGTTTGAATCTTTATCTGTGGAATGTTAGCATGAACCTTTGGGAACCATTTGACTTGTGAAACATTGGCAAAGACTTGACTTTGGGACTTATGCATGTAAATGAACCCAACCCCTTATGTTATCATGCATGTTTGTGGCCAAATTCCCTTATGATACTATGCATGTTTGTGGCCAAATTCCTTTATGATACTATGCATGTTTGTGGCCAAATTCCCTTATGATAATATGCATGTTTGTGGCCAAATTCCCTTATGATGCTATGCATATTTTGAGGCCAAACCCCTTATGATACCATGCACGTTGGTGGCCAATCCCTTTTTGACATCGTGCATGTTTTGAGGCCAATATGTAGCATAGTATCCTTACTATGTTGACTCGCTTTTACTTGGGTTGGAAACACGATTTGGGGTAGGTTAGACGAGCGTGATTATGACATGATAATTTGACATGGGATTTCATGAAAATATGACACTCATGATACACCTAAATGGGGACATGACATGTGGGGTAAACATGGGACTTGAAACTAGACACGTATGGGTTGTAAGTGTAATATGGCACTAGACCAAACATGAAAGTGGCCAACTCGAGGTTGGGTTGAGTTTGTAGCATAAATCTACCCGGACCCGCCCGGCTTAACTAGTGGCTACAAACAATAGGACCCAATGTGGGTAGTTGGTCATATAACACTTAAAACCCGAGGTTAGACTAGGTTGTGGTGTAAATCTACCCGGACCCGCCCGGCTTAACTAGTAACCACAACAAAGTCTAATGTGAGAGGTTGGGGTGCATTAATCTAATTAATGCCACATGAAAAGGTTAAGTAATTTTGACTAATGACACTTAACCGATATGACACAAATGGGTAGGTTAAGTGGAACCGGACTTGATTTCCTAATGACACTTAACCATATAAGACAATTAGGGGATGGGGTTAAGTAATTTACACTTAACTAATCCGACTTGGTAATTAGATGGGGTTAAGTAACTTAGACTTAACTAATCTAAACACAGTAATTAGATGGGGCTAAGTAACCTTCACTTAACTAATCTAAGCACAGTAATTCGATGGGGTTAAGTTAAACACTTAACCAATCTAAACTTGGTAATTTAATGAGGTTAAGTAACCAATACTTAACCAACTTAACATGATAATTTAATGGGGTTAAGTAACTTATACTTAACCAATTATACATGATGATTTGATGAGGTTAAGTAACCTATACTTAACCAATCTAATATGCGGACCTGATAGGGTTAAGTCACAAGACCTTTTAACTTAGGCTTAACCATTGTAATATGATTAGTGGATGGGGTTAAGCTAACCCATACTTAACCAATCCGACTCGATAATCTGATGGGATTAAGATAATCTATGCTTAATCAATCTAACATGATAATCTGATAGGGTTAAGACAAATAAATACTTAACCAATTTGACTTGATAGGGATAAGTCATGAGCTTCTTGGTACTCTTAACCAACTTGTAGGGCTAAGCCTTGAACTTGAGTACTTAGCCAATCTTGACATGATTCGTGGGCGGGTTAGGTCATGAACTTGAATGACAACACTTAACCCATTAGACAAAACCCTAGCTTAGGGGACTAGGTTGAAAATCGTAGTTAACAAGGATAGTGGGAAGAGAAGCTAAGTGGTAAACCTTAGTTAAGGATAACTAACTAATAATTCTTAGCCAAGGACATGGGACTAGTTCATAAATAGATACGGTAAGTCATCGCTTAGTATACGAGGAGGAGCAACATATCTGACTTGGATAAAAAGCTCCAGCGAACTGGGTGACGAAGCGGTAGCTTCGGGGGACGTGAGGGTACTCTTGGTATCCCTCTGTGAGGTGACAGGTGGTCCATGAAACCCGGCCTCACAGAGGTTAAGGTCTGCGGTAGAAGAGCCAAGAGTATGCCTTGGTTGCTATGCGAGCGACCTAAAGACTGGGATGGATTAGCGTGGAGTCGACGATACTTGTTTTTGCCCTGGATAGCACGTCGCCGACTACCTACCATCTTTAGTCAATCGTGTACGAACGGAAAGGCAGAGAACTCCCAACAGACCATGTTCTTGCTATCGAGTCATTGGTGAGGTTGGCCCATAGGAAAGTGGGGCTATAGTGGGGCCAGGATGTAGTTCTCATACATGATTTTTCTTGGATTGCCTTTCAGTAGTTGAGGGAGGGGTCACGTGGGACCATAGCCACGGGTACAAAAACAGACCTTGATATCTGCACCAGCAGACGACTTAAAGCTCCCAACCGAGTTCCGTATTTCTTGATTTGCCCTGGCACGGAACTCGGATGGCACACTGAGATACATGTGCATCTAGACATGGAAAACGATTCACGATACATACGTGGGATAAAGGGCGTGGTTGACGGGTGGCATAATCCCTAGTGGCCCGAGGTGGCTAAAACCCAAACCAAGTTACGGAAACATTCATTAGGTAGCATAATTCCTAGTGGTCCTAGGTGGCATAAATCCTAAGTGAACACTCGATAGTTCATGGTAAGAAAACATAACCAGATCAAGGGTAACAGTCCAAAACAACTTCAAGGATAAAATGGTACTACGTTGAAGTGGTATAGATTTACATGGGAAAGCCCGTACGGCCTGCGGCAAAGGACTGAACTTATGCATGGAAAGAAACATACGAGTTGGGAAAACCTACGTATGCTATATATTAGGTTGACATGGACCATTACATGACATTGGGCAAGGGACATTCATAGTTAACATATGACGCGGGTTGGGATACTAGTACGAGAGGTGCAGAGCAAATATACATTATAAATACCTTGGGATGTTATACATGATAGATACCTTGGGATTGTATACTTGGTTGAAACCTGACGATGTGATACCTTGATTTATCTTGACACTGTAGTTTATCATGATACCTTAGTTTATCTTGCTACAGTAGTTCATCCAGTTATCTCGGTTTAGCTTATCTATCTTGTCGTCATCCTTATGTTTACTTTCAGTTTATGCATGTCATGTTACCTTTACCTGTTTTTATACTGGAAGTAGACAGGACTTACCAGTCTTTATGACTGACCCCGTTTTGTTTCGCCTCTTTGTCTTCCGTTTCCCCCCCTCCCCAGGTTTTCAGGGAGGAAATGATGTTGTTTAGTTCGGACCTCTTATGCTTGAAGGTCATCATGTATAGCTTGGTCTCCTCTTGGCTATGGCTGCTTCACCGCTTTATTTTGGGGAATAATTTATGAAAAGGTTTTATGCTTCTTTACTATTGCAAGACAGGTTTTGATGTATTCTGATGTAAAAGGCTTTAGACTTTATAAGGTAATGAAATTTGTTTTACTTCCGTTGTTTTATATATGTTCTGTCTTGTAATATTTCTGTGCATGTTTACCTCGATAATGCTTCACCAAACCTAGTGCATTCCCTTTGTGAGTGACCCTAGCGGAGGATGGGTGTTACATTTGGTATCAGAGCCAGGTTACCAGACTAGGCAAAAGTTTTTAAAACCTTCTGAAAACTATTTGAAAAACCGTTTACAAAGAAGCATTTTTCAAGAAAAGTTTTTAAAGGCTATTCCCCAAAAGCCATTAGCACTATCCTTTGTTTCCTTGATTGAATCCATTTTCCTTTCTTTCCTCCATCTGTAGTCATAGTAGTTTTAACTGCGACTAATCCTTGTCTAACTACGTGAGTGTTTTCCCCGTGCGATGGAGAAAGTTCTCGAGAGACCTGTTACCGAAGTTATAAGAAGGGATAATAAGAGCAAGGATAAAGGACACGAGCTTAAGAATAAGCAACTTGTTGGTATGGCTTGATCCACAAAGGAAGATAAGGACAAGATCAGCGAGAGGGCAATTGTATGCTCTCATTTCTAGCGTACCTAAGAGGAATGGTACCGTTTCTATTAAAGGCTTAGCCTTTCTTTTCTATCATCCCGTCCAGACTTTGTTTTGATCATCGCATCATTTAAGTCTGCTTCGATAGTTAAGTCTCTGCACCTTAGTACTAGCATGGTAGAAGATCCCACTTTTGTCCCAAAATCTGGTTGGAGGATCGGTCCATTTATTCATGACTTGTTTGGAATTGAGAACGTTTATGCCAAGTGTTGAGGTTAGAAGCAATGCTTCTATTGTTGAGCTATGGATGGATTCTAGGGATGAAGTGGTTATCCAGTAAGGGATGCCATTCTCGGTCTTGAAAGGAGGGTAGTTAAACTCTTAACTTGCCTTGGTAATACCCTCGAAGTCTCGTGTAACCTTATGAGTTCTGTCATGGTTAGTTACCTAGAATCTCTTGATGCATTTATCGGAAATCTTTGATCCGATCGGGTAACGTTCGCCAATAAGGCGGATGGTTCATCCCGCTTAAGCATGGGTTATAGGAATCACCCTAGTAAGTGCACGTGGTAACATGGATTGGCATCGGTAAACGAGATCCAGAATTCACTAGTGAATTGTTGGAAAGCTTGCATGAAACCATGAGTACGCAGTTATGGTCGAGCCAAGGATTCTAGAAAAGAATAAGTGAAAAGGGAATGAGAGGTGACAGTGAAATGAGTTCCAACTCATACCTTAGAAATAGGAATCAAGGAGCTACGAAAATCATGAAGTCAAAGGCGGTCAAGGCACAATGGAATTAAGCTCATGGAAATGCGGCTTAGGCGCGCGCATCATGCCTCTTTTTAAGAGTATATCGTTGATCCCTGGTTCTCCTGTAGAGCTTGCTTGCATGCTATCGCTTGGTGGATATCCTCTCGGTCCTGTTTCTGTTACAAACCCCGTAAGGAGTTTGTCTTGTTTATCTCCTCGATCTTATCTTGGGAACCTTAGATAGAACTCTATGGATGTAAACATGTATTTGAAACATGTTATGATTGATATGGTTGCAAATGGTTGCAAGTGGTTGCTCGTGGATGCGCGAATACACATTAGATACTAGATTGACGCGGTCATGTTTCAAGTTGCTTATGCACGAGAATTTGTACTTGTTTATGGTTGAAATTGAATATGTTACCATGTGGATGTTGCATGTGGATGAATGGTTGCTCACACATATAGTGTTTATATGACTAGGACTATTTGCATACATGTTGGACTCATGGCACTAAACATATTTTGCATTAGAAAGATCATTTAGGCCTGATCATTAGCATTATCTAAGGAACATATACACACACTTTCTGCATGTGTTCATAAAGCATTAGGAGTCTTTTAAGGACCATGGTTGCCTGTGGATGATGTTTTGAGTAGATGGATGATGGATGGTAGGATACGTTCTTCCTAACTTGGAGATTTCGGGGACGAAATCCTTTAAGTTGGGGAGAATATAACAACCCGGATTTTTTACAACGTGCTACGACAAGAATCAAGGCAGAATTTAATTATAAAATCTGAATCAGGGGAAACGGGCTGTGCCATTACGTTCGTCTCGGAAAAATACGCGAAATACAGTCCGAGTTTTCGAGAATCGGAGTCCGTATGACCCAGTTATGGCCCGTCAAAGTTTTTAGAAAAATTCAAGTTCAAAAACAGTTCGAAATTCAAATCTGGTGCCAAACAGATTGGGCGGGAAAAAATTCCCGCCCAAGCCCCAGGTCGACTGGGGTGTCGACTGGGGAGTCGACACGCCCAAGGGGAAGGTCGACTGCCCAGTCGACACGGGTGTCGACCTGGGTGGTCTGACCACTTTGGCCTGGGTGCACCTGCTTGGCCTTGTGCTATGTTCTGATGGCCTATGACGGATTTTGAGGGTTCAGATCTATCCTAGGGTTTATCCTACGGCCTAAACTACTCCTAATCTCTATAAAAAGACAGCTAGAACTAGCCTAAACCCTCACAAATCACTCATGCCACGAAGTGCCGCCAAAATCTATCTTGATCATGGCCTCCATCTCCAACTCCAAGAGCTCATGCATTCAAATCGGATCCGAATCAAAGGTGATAGCTTGCTACATCAAATCAAGGGAGTGAATCAACGTTGCTATGCAAGTTTCATGACGATTCTTCAACAAAGGAGCCACCTTTCTTGGTCAAGACGATTCATGATCTTTCCCTAAGCCTCGCTATGTAAGTTCTAGCTACTTCTAGATCTAAACGGTAGTTTTAATGATGGCATGGAATAAAACGAGATTAAACTAAGTATGCTAGCCTATATGAACCTTGTCATGCCTCTTTTGCTTGAACCTATGACTTTTGGCTATGCTTAGTGACTAAATCATGCTATTCATGTTATGATTAACCTAGTTTATCTTGCAAGTTTGAATCTTTATCTGTGGAATGTTAGCATGAACCTTTGGGAACCATTTGACTTGTGAAACATTGGCAAAGACTTGACTTTGGGGCTTATGCATGTAAATGAACCCAACCCCTTATGTTATCTTGCATGTTTGTGGCCAAATTCCCTTATGATACTATGCATGTTTGTGGCCAAATTCCTTTATGATACTATGCATGTTTGTGGCCAAATTCCCTTATGATAATATGCATGTTTGTGGCCAAATTCCCTTATGATGCTATGCATATTTTGAGGCCAAACCCCTTATGATACCATGCATGTTGGTGGCCAATCCCTTTTTGACATCGTGCATGTTTTGAGGCCAATATGTAGCATAGTATCCTTACTATGTTGACTCGCTTTTACTTGGGTTGGAAACACGATTTGGGGTAGGTTAGACGAGCGTGATTATGACATGATAATTTGACATGGGATTTCATGAAAATATGACACTCATGATACACCTAAATGGGGACATGACATGTGGGGTAAACATGGGACTTGAAACTAGACACGTATGGGTTGTAAGTGTAATATGGCACTAGACCAAACATGAAAGTGGCCAACTCGAGGTTGGGTTGAGTTTGTAGCATAAATCTACCCGGACCCGCCCGGCTTAACTAGTGGCTACAAACAATAGGACCCAATGTGGGTAGTTGGTCATATAGCACTTAAAACCCGAGGTTAGACTAGGTTGTGGTGTAAATCTACCCGTACCCGCCCGGCTTAACTAGTAACCACAACAAAGTCTAATGTGAGATGTTGGGGTGCATTAATCTAATTAATGCCACATGAAAAGGTTAAGTAATTTTGACTAATGACACTTAACCGATATGACACGAATGGGTAGGTTAAGTGGAACCGGACTTGATTTCCTAATGACACTTAACCATATAAGACAATTAGGGGATGGGGTTAAGTAATTTACACTTAACTAATCCGACTTGGTAATTAGATGGGGTTAAGTAACTTAGACTTAACTAATCTAAACACGGTAATTAGATGGGGCTAAGTAACCTTCACTTAACTAATCTAAGCACGGTAATTCGATGGGGTTAAGTTAAAAACTTAACCAATCTAAACTTGGTAATTTAATGAGGTTAAGTAACCAATACTTAACCAACTTAACATGATAATTTAATGGGGTTAAGTAACTTATACTTAACCAATTATACATGATGATTTGATGAGGTTAAGTAACCTATACTTAACCAATCTAATATGCGGACCTGATAGGGTTAAGTCACAAGACCTTTTAACTTAGGCTTAACCATTGTAATACGATTAGTGGATGGGGTTAAGCTAACCCATACTTAACCAATCCGACTCGATAATCTGATGGGATTAAAATAATCTATGCTTATTCAATCTAACATGATAATCTGATAGGGTTAAGACAAATAAATACTTAACCAATTTGACTTGATAGGGATAAGTCATGAGCTTCTTGGTACTCTTAACCAACTTGTAGGGCTAAGCCTTGAACTTGAGTACTTAGCCATCTTGACATGATTCGTGGGCGGGTTAGGTCATGAACTTGAATGACAACACTTAACCCATTAGACAAAACCCTAGCTCAGGGGACTAGGTTGAAAATCGTAGTTAACAAGGATAATGGGAAGAGAAGCTAAGTGGTAAACCTTAGTTAAGGATAACTAAGTAATAATTCTTAGCCAAGGACATGGGACTAGTTCATAAATAGATACGGTAAGTCATCGCTTAGTATACGAGGAGGAGCAACTTATCTGACTTGGATAAAAAGCTCCAGCGAACTGGGTGACGAAGCGGTAGCTTCGGGGGACGTGAGGGTACTCTTGGTATCCCACTGTGAGGTGACAGGTGGTCCATGAAACCCGGCCTCACAGAGGTTAAGGTCTGCGGTAGAAGAGCCAAGAGTATGCCTTGGTTGCTATGCGAGCGACCTAAAGACTGTGATGGATTAGCGTGGAGTCGACGATACTTGTTTTTGCCCTGGATAGCACGTCGCCGACTACCTACCATCTTTAGTCAATCATGTACGAACGGAAAGGCAGAGAACTACCAACAGACCATGTTCTTGCTATCGAGTCATGGGTGAGGTTGGCCCATAGGAAAGTGGGGCTATAGTGGGGCCGGGATGAAGTTCTCATACATGATTTTTCTTGGATTGCCTTTCAGTAGTTGAGGGAGGGGTCACGTGTGACCATAGCCACGGGTACAAAAACAGACCTTGATATCTGCACCAGCAAACGACTTAAAGCTCCCGACCGAGTTCCGTATCTCTTGATTTGCCCTGGCACGGAACTCGGATGGCACACTGAGATACATGTGCATCTAGACATGGAAAACGATTCACGATACATACGTGGGATAAAGGGCGTGGTTGACGGGTGGCATTATCCCTAGTGGCCCTAGGTGGCTAAAACCCAAACCAAGTTACGGAAACATTCATTAGGTAGCATAATTCCTAGTGGTCCTAGGTGGCATAAATCCTAAGTGAACACTCGATAGTTCATGGTAAGAAAACATAAACAGATCAAGGGTAACAGTCCAAAACAACTTCAAGGATAAAATGGTACTACGTTGAGGGTGTATAGATTTACATGGGAAAGCCCGTACGGCCTACGGCAAAGGACTGAACTTATACATGGAAAGAAACACACGAGTTGGGAAAACCTACATAAGCTATATATTAGGTTGACATGGACCATTACATGACATTGGGCAAGGGACATTCATAGTTAACACATGATGCGGGTTGGGATACTAGAATGAGAGGTGCAGAGCAAATATACATGATAAATACCTTGGGATGTTATACATGATAGATACCTTGGGATTGTATACTTGGTAGAAACCTGACGATGTGATACCTTGATTTATCTTGACACCGTAGTTTATCATGATACCTTAGTTTATCTTACTACAGTAGTTCATCCAGTTATCTCGGTTTAGCTTATCTATCTTGTCGTCATCCTTATGTTTACTTTCAGTTTATGCATGTCATGTTACCTTTACCTGGTTTTATACTGGAAGTAGATAGGACTTACCAGTCTTTATGACTGACCCCGTTTTGTATTGCCTCTTTGTCTTCCGTTCCCCCCCCCCCGGTTTTCAGGGAGGAAATGATGTTGTTTAGTTCGGACCTCTTATGCTTCAAGGTCATCATGTATAGCTTGGTCTCCTCTTGGCTATGGCTGCTTCACCGCTTTATTTTGGGGAATAATTTATGAAAAGGTTTTATGCTTCTTTACTATTGCAAGACAGGTTTTGATGTATTCTGATGTAAAAGGCTTTAGACCTTATTTTATAAGGTAATGAAATTTGTTTTACTTCCGCTGTTTTATATATGTTCTGTCTTGTAATATTTCTGTGCATGTTTACCTCGATAATGCTTCACCAAACCTAGTGCATTCCCTTTGTGAGTGACCCTAGCGGAGGTGGGGTGTTACATGAAATCATTTACAACAAATCTAAGATCTCATGGAAAAACACTATTGCCTTGATTCCAATTCATTTCAGGTTATCAACAATAAAACTTAAGGAGTATGTCACAAAGGTATGGAAGCCAATAGGTACTTTCAACAATCATGTTACTCCTAGCTTCAACTTTGTTGTTCAGTTTGATCTGAAAGAAGATTTTGATCGTATAACTGAGTGTTCTACATATACCTATTTTGGTAGACTATTGTATGTTGAGATCTAGTATCCGGGCTTTGATTTCAACAATAAACAAAGCACCATGGTTCAGATATGGATCTGAATAGTTGATCTACAATTAGAGTTATGGACTAATGAAGCAATTCAAATGATGGCAAGTTTTATTTCAAAACTCCTCTTGATCGATTCTAATACAACTGAGAAAAAGTATACTAAATATGCAAGAGTTTTATTATTAGTGGACACTAATACTGAACTTAAAACTGAAATTCCTATTCACTTGCATAATGGTCAGACATTAGTTATTGCAGTTGAATATGAATTTGTACCTATGAAGTGCCTTCAATGCTGTCTTTTTGGACATGATGATGAATCTCATGAAGAATTCTCAGATCTAAGATGGAAACCTCCTGATAATCACAAAGAAGATCAACAAAATGCATCAGATTCTTATCATGATAACTTAGAGACTTAAAAGGAAATGTCAGAACCTCAAAAGGTTAATCAATCAGTTGATATTGAATCTCAAACAACTGATATTCCTCAATCAAGTAATGTTTCTTCTGATACATCAGACGTTTTGAATGCTACCAAGCTTCCAGAATCTTTGATCCCTGATATGATAAATAATGTGGCTGATCATATTGAAGAATCAGAAAGAGTGAATCATCAGGATAAAGGAAAGCAAGTTGATACCTCCTCTTTAGTTGATAAGAACAAAAGTTACTTGAAAGCTGCACAATCAAAAAATACTTCTCCTGCTAAAAGAGCTACCAGGAGTTCAGTAATTATTAAATGACATTGATCACTTGGAATGTAAGGGGTATGAATACTTCTTTCGAATGAAAGAAGTATTCAAACTCCTAAAATCAACTAAATCAACTATGGTTGGTTTAGTTGAAACAAAATTGTCTCAAGTTAATTTGGTTTTGTTTTCTTCAATGTTGCCAAATGATTGGAAATATTTGACTAATAATTCAGATTTAAGTACAGGAAGGATTTTACTAATTTGGGATTCAAAAGTTTGGCAATTAGATTTAATTTCTTTCTCCCCTCAGTATTTGTCAGTCAATGCAGTAAACAAAGGAGATTTTAGAATGATATTCACAGTTGTTTATGGAAGTAACTCATTTCCAGACAGATTGGTCTTATGGGAAGCACTTGTTAGAGATTCACTTTCCTATTCATATGCTTGGATTCTAATGGGAGATTTCAATAATCCTCTGTCACCTAATGATAGGAAAGGTGGTGCACCTATCCCATATCAACACATAAGGGAATTTCAAAAATTTATGATACAAACAGGTTTGACAGACATTAAGCCATTGGGATTTAATTTTACTTGGCGTAGAAGAGGAATAGCCACTAACATTGACAAAATTCTGGTTAATAATCTGTGTTTACATCAGTTTCTAAATATGAAAGCCCTTTCTTTTCCTCAAAAATCTAGTGATCATAATCCTATCCTATTGGACCTAATTCAAACTCAAGATGTAAAGGGATTCCCATTTAGATTCAGGAATGATTGGTGCTGCTATGCAGGATATCATGATGCAATTCAAAA
The DNA here is from genome assembly GCA_030737875.1 of Allium sativum. Taxonomy (NCBI): domain Eukaryota; kingdom Viridiplantae; phylum Streptophyta; class Magnoliopsida; order Asparagales; family Amaryllidaceae; genus Allium; species Allium sativum. The sequence continues at coordinate 517,635,791 of CM060924.1, forward strand.
AGGACTAAATTCAAATGTTTGGAGCTTTTACAGTTATCAATTCCAACAAAAACTTCAAAACTGCAAGAGAGAGCTTAAAAACTGGAATAAAAATAGAAGTAGAATTGATTCTAACCTCAAAATGTCAGAGCAGAGAGTTTCTTCTTTGGAATCTGAAGTGGATCTTAATCCAGATGATCTTCAATTATATGATGATTACCTACATGCAAAAAAAGATTTCCAAAAGGTTCAGTATATTGTTTTCAAAGGTTTAAAACAGCAAGCAAAAATTTCCTGGCTGCAACAAGGTGATACAAACTCTAAATTCTTCTATTCTCGTATGTCTAACAGAAGATATTTTAATCAGATAAGAGCTTTAATAGATGCTAATGGTAGCTTGCTATATAAACCTAATGACATAGAAATTGAGGCTATTATTTATTTCTCTTCTATGTTTAATGGACCAACTGCACATGGATTTCCTAGTTTCCAGCCAATTGCATATATAAATGATCAAGGTCAAAGAAGATTAATCAGGAGAATTGAGCTTGAAGAGATAAAAGAGGCAATATTTTCTATTCATGATGAGTCTAGTCCTGGCCCTGATGGTATTAGTGTTAAGTTTTTTAAAGTGCATTGGGATTTAATAAAATCTGATTTGTTGAATGCAATTTTAGATATATTTCAGTCTGGAAAATTACCAAAGGCTTTAAATCATACTTTTATTACACTAATACCCAAAAATGATAGACCATCAGAAATAGCTCACTATAGACCCATCTCATGCTGTAATGTTTATTACAAAATTTTCTCAAAGATTCCATGTAATAGAATGAAACCTTTCTTGCCTTTTTTGATTTTTGAAAATCAAAGTGCATATATAAAAGGAAGAAATGTTGGAGATAATATCCTACTTGCACATGAATTATTAAGAGATTTCAGAAAATCAGGTATGCCTAAAATGAGTGTCAAAGTGGATTTGCAGAAGGCATATGATAAAGTTAACAGAAAATTCATCTGTCATGTGATGGAGTGTATGCATTTTCCTAATCATTTTATTAACTTGATTTATGAATGTATGGAAACAGCCATTTTTCTATAATGATACAAGGAATTCCAAAGGGGTTCATTTCATCAATAAGAGGGATTAGGCAGGGTGACCCTCTCTCTCCTTACCTATTTGCTTTGGCCATGCAATACTTCACATATTTAATGGATGAAGCTATTATCTCTAAGTCATTTCAGCCAAGCAATCAGGTTCAACCAATAATTTCTCACTTATTATATGCAGATGATTTATTGGTTTTTGGAAAAGCTTCATGTCAAAATGCAAACAGTTTAAAAATGATATTCCAGAAGCTCAACATGTTTGCAGGTCTGAATGTTAATGCCACAAAAACTAAAATATTTTTTAGTGCATCAGTTACTAATTCTTCAGATTTGGTAAATATTTTCGGGTTTGAGCATGGTACTTTGCCAGTAAAGTATCTAGGAGTTCCTTTATCTTCTAATTACTTGCATTATTCAGAGTGTAATTCATTGATTCAAAGAGTACAGAGCAAAATTCAAGGTTGGGAGACCAAGCTATTGAGTTTTGCAGGAAGGGCAGAACTCATAAATTCAGTAATTACTCCAATTATTCTATACTAGTTACTTATATATCAGATTCCTGAATACACTTTGGATAAATTACAAAGTTTATGTGCTGATTTTTTTTGGGGGGGAACTGCTCACAAAGTTGCATGGTCTACTCTTTGCAAACCCAAGAAGGAAGGTGGAATTGGTATGAAAAAAAATTCAGATTTAAAAAAAGTAGCATGTATTAAACTACTTTGGAATTTCTTATCTAATTCATCATTATGGAGTAAATGGATGCACAATAAATATTGTAAGAATGACTATTTCTGGTCAATGGCCTGTGATATAAATGCATCAAGTACATGGAAGTCTCTTCTAAAACTTAGATCAAACTCAAGACAATTATTCAATAGGCAAATAGCAAATGGAAATAAAACTTATCTATGGTTTGATCCATGGATAAATTGCAAGTGTATGGTTGATCTTCTGGGTTTTGACAGACTGCATATCATTGGCCATCCAGAGCAAACAGTGGATCTGATCATTAGGAACGAAGCTTTTCATCCTTAAATTCACCCTGCAACGAGAGAATTAATTGATGAAATCAATTCAATTCACATTCAAACAAACAAAAGTCAGGATTTTTACGAATGGTGTGAAGGTGGTTCCTTTTCATTTCATAAAACATGGGATTATATCAGAATAAAGGATCATTTTGATACTATTTTTACAGTAATATGGCATAATAAAAATAGTAGAAGAATGTCCTTTATTTCTTACCATGTTGTTCTGGGAAGATTGAATACAAAGGATCGCCTGCTTCGTTTTAGTCCTGTTGAAAACATCTTTTGTCCTTTGTGCGATAATCATCCAGAATCCATATCTCATATCTTATTCCAGTGTGATTTTTCTTCGTTTATCTGGAAATCTCTAAAAGGCAAATTGGAATTACCACTGGATCTTCTAGAAGACATTAAAGAAGAAGCTCGTAATTTGTATCTAAGGTTCCCTATCAAAGACCAACTTCGAGATCTAGCGTTTGGTGCTTTCACTACAGCAATCTATTTTCTTTGGAGAGAAAGAAACTTGAGGTTCTTTCAGAATAAAAAAACACTTGCTTCAATTTTACTCATGAGAATTGAAAAATAGATTGTAGATCTAGTTCAGTTGAATGGTTCGAAGACAACACGTAGCTCGAGGAATATCCAGCTGTTGGACAAGTGGGGTATCGAACTGGTAGATGCCGGTTGAAGAAGAAGTTTGAAGGAGTTTGAGGCGGTGAATATTTGGGCTCTTGGTGGGCCTGGCAGTTGGACTTTTTAATATTTTTGTATTTTGCTATGTATTTGCTTTTGACTATGTTGGACAAGATTGTCTTATGTATTTCCCTATTTTATGAGTACTCTTTTTCCTTGTAAGGTACCCACTAGGGGGATTGCAAGGTTTTAACGAGGCTTATAAAATAGGTTTGATTGCTTTAGCAATAAAGAGAACCAATTTTCTAAAAAAAAAAAAACGTAATTTGTGCTTTGAAACAAATCCACTTAACAAAAATGTCAATTTTGTTTTGATTATTTTATTTCAACCAAAATGTTCATTTTTTTGTTATGACAATTTTATTTAAATAAAAATGATCCACATGTTTGTGACAATTTTATTTAAACAATAGTGATCTACATGTTTGTGACAATTTTATATTAACACAATATCAATCTACATGTTTGTGACAATTTTATAATAACACAATATCGATCTACATAACACAACAATCACAGATCAAATCACGTATCATAATAATTAGAAATTAAAAGCGGATTAGTGATAATACAATCATAATGAAATTTAATTATTTAAGAAGAAGAAATGAAATAGAATTCTCATAGTGCAGTAAATCTTGTATAATTCAGATCTGAAATTTGGCCAAAATCTGATCTACTCAGTCTAGAAATCCAGATCTCGGGCTTATGATCGCAACACTTCTGAAATTATTCAATTCCGAGTTCGTATGCATTAGTTATGAATTATTTTACATTAATAATATTTTAAAATTAATTTAAATAAATAATTAAAATATATTTCCACCTTCTTCCTCTTATCAGAACTCGGCCGCGACATTTTCAACTAGGTTCGAACCTAGGGTTGGAATTTTGATCCAAACAAAGGAGCTTCGCGACGATCAGAGATCACCATGCCGGAAAGGGGAAGGACGCGCACTTGGGGGGTCCCACTTTGGTCAACTCGAACTGGGCTATTGGGGACGGCGGCGACCGAACCAGTTGCATTTCGGGGTGCTGGTGTGATCGAATGGTGCGGATTCAGTGGCGTTAGCCGTATGGATGGGAAGGTGGGAGAAATCTCTATGATAACTTCAACTGGAGTAGGAAGTTTCGGTGAGAGGATTGAGATTAATTAGAGGAGGATGAGTTGAGCAGAATCGGCCATAGATGAAGATGGTGGCGGCTGTGTACAGTGTTCGTATTAGGGTATTAGGGTTAGTTTATTAACTATTATTTATAATATAATATTCTTAATTATTGGGTTTAAGCCCGTTAATCCCTTTCAGCTTCAATTTCAGCCCAACGAAAGTCATTCCCACCCAATTGCCCCCGTTTCGGATATAATGGGCTAGGTCCCGCCAGCCCAATCGGTTGTTTTGAGCTTGTTTTCTTTAATTTAAAATTTAATTCATTTATTTATTTAATTGGATCATACGTTTAAATTAACCTAGGCCACATATGCACTCTGAAAATTCCCGAAAAATAAACCTAACTATGTTTTAATGATACGGTCCTAACAAAATTAATTTTGTCGAATTTAGAGACCGTTTGAAAAATGGCCTTTTTAACGGTCGATTAAATTCAACAGAAATTATCGAATGCAGTTAAATTTACCACGCTCACACATTAATTCTAAAAATTATGGAAAATTAAATTTAGCAATAATTTGACATTCCAGATCTGACAAAAATGGTTTCGTCAAAAACGGAGGTCGTTTGTATAATGGCCCTTTATACGGGCTATAAATTATATTATATTCCATAGCGACTATTCTAAATATTCGACTGGCTATAACTTTTCATTCCCACTATGAAATTTCGATTTTTCGGATTTATTGGAAAGATATTTTTAAACAGATTTAGATATTTTTAGTTTCACTAAAATCCGTTTTATTTTGAATCATGTACATTCAGTCAAAGTTCAGATTCAAAATTTTCAAACTACCATGCTATTTCTAATTCCTTTTAAAATTGGAATAAATATATTCGTTCTAACTTCAATTTAAATAAATTTTAAATCGTTATTATTTAAAATAAATTATTTTAACTATTAAAAAATCTTTGAAATAGCTAAAATAAAAAATTTAAATTGGTTCCGATTTTCTAGGTTGTTACAATATATATTGATGTAATCAAGCACAAAACATTGAATAAATCAAAATGAAATAATTTGAACGTACAAATTCGGATTGCTAGAATTATATACTGGTTGTAGATATGAAACAACACCCTTATATAATTGACGAACTCATTGTAACAACAGACATGATAACGTAATGAATTTGTCTACAATTCTAGATTGTGCTACAAGTTAATGACATTAAATATAATTAGAATTAGTTATTGAGGCAATCTATTGGTCTCATTGACAACATAACCCAACTTCTGATATTATCAAAATCTGTTAAATTGTTATCTAAAATTCAATCGTATAAGAAAATCATAAACAAAAATGTTGATGTTGCATATTGAATATTTAATGGTGGATGTATCTTCAATTCCTCAAGTTTACAAAAAAAAAAAAAAAAAAAAAAAAAAAACCGAAAGATGAGGGAAGATATCTTACCGTTCATAAAACGAGTTGCTAACCTTTTTTCCATTATTTGAAGATGCAGAGGAATAATGAAATGATGATGTTGATGAAGGAGCGAAAAAATTTGACGGTAGACGAAAACTATTTGAGGAGAAAGAATACATCGTTGCCGTAACATTTTTCAGAGAAAACATTGCAGTGCCACGTCTTCCCTCATAAATTTCCCATTTTTGATTCAGGCGCTCTAGCATTATGAAATACAAATGAGGAACTGTTGTGCAAATGCAATGTGAAAACTAGAAGGCAAATTTGAACTACAAAGATGTAATATGAAACCCGATACACAAAATGTGTAAACTGTCTTCTCTTTTTTTCAATTAAATGGAATTGCTTTAAGCATAAACCAGTGAGCAAAATCGAAATCTAAAGACTAAGATAAACCTTGTAGCAGAAATGAAAACTGTTACAGAATTGAAGTTGGATGAAGCAAATGAGATGTGCAGACTGAAATGTGAAAACATGAATGAAAGAAAACAGAACAATGGCAAAATGCACACCGAATGATCTTTTGAACAAATGCAAAGGCCTTTAGGCAGATCCAAAATGTTAAGTGAGAAGGTCGAACAGACCCCTGTGAATCAATACCGATCTGAGGAGAGGACTTGGTCGATATGAAGGACAAGAAGTGGTCTCTTTATAAGAAAGACTGCAGGCTAGCAACTGCGACTCCAACTACATAAGCTCAAGGCCAAGAAGGTGAATGTCGATCCAAGAGCAATACATCATACCGATCCGGATTTTGTCCATCCAAAACTCCAAGTTTCCATGATATTTATTACTTCAAAAAAGTTTTTCCAAGTTCATTTAAATCTATAATCGAGTCACGAGCAAATACAATAATTAGAAATTCACATGGTGACGGCCTTGTAGAAAAGCGGCTCAACAAATACCTGTATGGATACCTCTTGTATGAAACATTAGAAGAAGTAAATTTTAAGTGATGGAGTCTAAGATACAATTTACATCTGGATATAAACGTGTGATAGCTACCTCTAACCCAAATTGAAGTCCAAATAACCATTGGTTTCAACCAGGAGTTGGTTCATATCACCTGCAATCTACAGCCAGAAATTTATATCTAGTTTGTATAAGACTGTTTTCGAACTAAGCGTTCTGTTCAAATCACTTTATTTGTGCATGTTCTATATATGTGCACCTTCATTTTATTCTCTTAAGAAGTAAGATCTAGGTTTGGGTAAGCCCATTAAATTATATGGTCTGCTTAAGTTGGGTTTGTAGGATAGTTGTTGGAAAAAGCCTTACAATGATTCCATTACCCACAGCCCACTGGTAACTAAATGTCTGAAGATGTAAACAAACATAAAATCGTTTCTATGGAAATGCAAAATGAAAGAAATATAAAAATTAGTTTTGAGCAATCATCATATATTTTATACATGTATTTAAAAGAATTTCAATAAGATTAGTAGTAGAATAAAACAAACTTGAAGTTTTAGAACCCGAGGAATCAGCAAAAAAAGATCGCTCACATATGGCACAACTTAAAATTTGCCTCTCTCTTGAAGGATGAAATGGCATAATTATATCAACCAAAAGCTACTATGTGGCCAAGTGGCCAACTGAACATTTATATGCTATCAAACCATCCAAGCAATTTTTTGATCACCTCCAAAAATTGATATGACCAGCCAGGTTTGCTAGCAATTCAAAGCTGAGCCGTTGATGTAGAAGTGTCGAACACCAACAAATCATTTTTGAGCTAATCGAATTTATCTCCATCAATTTTTTTTAATTACTATATTTAACCCATGATTAATTATAATTATCATGAATCACATATTAAAATATTCTTCTTAAATGCTTCGTTTAAATAGTATGTTTAACGCCACAAACATATATCCCGTTTACCTTACCACACATTTTTAACACTTCGGTAAAATAGCTCGTTATCGTTTGCCGTAAACATACCCTTAGTTAATCTGTAGCCCTATTGTACACATGAGATGGCTTGTCAATTATTTTCATTCGGTAGCATATTCTGACATCGATAGCATTTATTCTTTCAACGCTCAATCCCATTACTACTGGTAATCAATAGCTTGTTGTTTCTAGATACTCAATAGCATAGAGTTATCAGGCAATAACCCTTTTCATATGGAACCGCGATAGCTTGAATATCTTTTGATTGAGTTAGAGGTATGACTTAGGAGCAATTATATAGTTTACTAATTTTGTAATCAATTCTCATTTGTAATAAAAAAATCTCTTTTATAGACTTGTCGTATTGCCAAATAAATAATCAAATATCTAATTAAAACATTTTCAATGTAAAATTCATAAATGGCGTATATGTCACAGTAGTTGCAAATGTTTAGAGCTTCCCACAACCCATACTCAACCCCAACCTGCAAAACTGACTTAATCTGCATAAACCCAACTAAACCTCTCTCTAGTTCGAGTTAGATATGGGGTTATAATTTGTAACTCATACTATATACAAGTCGGTTGTGATATTTCGTTCTACCCAACTTTATTTTAGTCCATCCAACCACAATTAAAAAAATAGATTAAAAACAACCCACTTGAAATTAGAATAGTCAAATCCTAATATAATGTTTACGTTTCTAGATTAAATATGCAAGAAAAAAAATTGTCTATCAATCCAAAACAAATAGAATTTAACGAAGATATTTCAATAAGCATTTTAATGTATTTTGAAATAAAACTCTTGATCTATTATGTAGTGAATTAATTTTATATAACGTGCTTTATAATGAAATACTAATAAAATATGTGTTATAATGAATCTGTTACTTTTTAATACATTATGCTACCCAAAATTTGATATTTCATGATAAATATTAAATATTTTATTTTATGCTCTTATATTCTCCTTTTTGTATTAGATCCATGCAACCCAACCCAGCTTTACTAAATCCAATAAACAACCATATACTTCAACCCAACCTCATATAGAGACTGATATAGATTGGCTACCTTAAACTCATACTAATGTAAGTCGGTTGAAGTTTTTGGTCTAACCAGACCGGGCTCATACTTTGTGCAGCCCTAAAATAATTGTAATCATTGGTATTGCTCCTCAAAATAGTGAACATACCCATTAATATATTCATAGCCAATTTGCATCGAAATTGGATATTGATATACCAATTGAGACTAAAGTATGTTAAGCTCTCCAAATGTAGGGAATTATATCATATGATTGTTGGAAGCATGAAAAGTTTACGTATTAATAACTTTTGGATAATCATGGGTGACATAACAGCTCACACTCCGATGGGTTCGTATTTTTGCACACTTGAAAAGATAAGTCCACTAAAATATGGATAGTTGGTTTGGTATCCTATAAAAAGGAAAACATATCAAAGCACTGATGAGGTCCCAAGCAACAAAAGTAAGTAAATATAATATATTAGTATAATTGCTATCCAGAAATTGACACCTCACTTATCCCAAATATTAACAGGACAATTGCTCCAAATTAAAACTAGGACTTGTCTATCTAAACCGTATAAGTATCAAGAAGAGGGATTATTATTTCTAGTAGTTGGTAAATTATACATCTTGTATATAATACTAGCTTATGTTGATTGTTCACCATTTCATGTTTTATTAGATTTTATCTTTAGTTGCTTCGACTGCATTGCTACATACGAACTGTACCCATCACATCATGTAGACACACACACAGATATATATATATGTGTGTGTGTGTGTGTGTGTGTGTGTTTGTGTGTGTGTATCTCTCTTTCTCTCTCTCTCTCTCTCTTTGTGTGTGTGTGTGTGTGATTTTGTGTGTATCTCTCTCTCTCCGTGTGTGTGTATGTGAGTGAGTGAGTATTTGTGTGTGTATGTTTGTGTAAATATATCATTTTCCACTAATGGACCTAGCCTTAGGTATGGGAGATATATTTGTGGTGGATGTGTGTAAACTGGTAGTGTTTTTAGGATTTGGTTTAAAAATGTCATACATTACTTGGGTTGTCATACGATGTAATATTTGGTTGTTAGGCTGAGGAGAGCTTTGTGGGCTTCGGGCTTGGTTAGTTTGAGCAGTTGAAATGGAGGTGTTTGGGGAAAGAGATGATACTGACATAAAGTTGTGAGATTGGGCAGCGGATTGGGTAGGGAGAGTGGGTTGTGTTTGTGGACTGAAAAGAAGTGTAGTGGGTTTAGCTGAGTTTGTCGACCAACCTAAGTATTAACAGCACATGGAGAGATTGTTGGGGAACTGAGCCAGAGGGAGCTAGTGGCACAACAAAAGAGGATGCAACTAGGTCAGTTTGAGGTCGGGGTCCAGTAAGGGGAGGCTGATTTAGTAGGCTAGAATGAGGCATGGACTCAGTTATGCTTGGTGGCTTTAAATTGGAAAGAAATAATTCAATAAAGAATGGGAATTCGGTCTTAATGAATTTCACATGGCGACAAATATTGATTTTGCTGCTTGCCATATTGTAACACTTTGAGCCTCTATGGTTGTGATCGAGACCAAGATAAGCACATGAAGTGGATCGAGCTTGCAATTTATGGATAGAAGTGGTCGGAAACAAAGGAAAACATAGGCAGCCAAATACACGTAACTCCGAATATTTGGGATCACATTGGTATAGAATTTGGGTGGAGGACTGAAATGTTAAGAAGATACGTGGCCATTTCTAAAGCATGGTGTCAAAAAGAGGGTGGCATAGAGGCTTTAACTAGCAAGGTACGAGTGATTTGTTTATTTATTTATTGTCTCGTTCGACTTTACCATTTTGAGGAGAGGCGTGGGGACAAGAAAGGCGGAATAACATCCCATTATGATCAAATAAATGTTTAAAGGTGTCATTGATGTATTCCATACCATTATCACATTGGAATGTTTTAATATTATGTTCAAATTGAGTTTTGAATAGAGCATTAAAAAAATTGAATAAGTGTTTGACTTGTGACATTTAGGCAATAGGGAAAGTCCAAAAAAAATTGCCATGATCATCAATAAAAAGAACATAATAATAGTGGCCAAGAGAACTACCAACAGGCGATGTCCAAAGATCGCTGTGAATCGTAACAACCCGAATTCCGATGGACCGATTTTTTTTTTGAAAAATCCAATCCATCGAAACCCAAGTTGGTTTGCTTTGGTATCCTGCAGAAAAGACAGAGACATAAAACATGTCAGAGTTTGGAAAAAATCTAACAGGGAAAGGAATAAAATATAATATAATTAAAACATAGCTTTACCATAATAATAATACTGCTAACTAGTATCCAAAGCTATACAGTCTCTGTCATGAACCTAACCTGCGAATGTTATGAAAAGGGGGGTCAGAACACAAATTCTGGTGACTGGACTTTAATTACACTTCTGGATAATCCTACATATATTGTTCAATCACATTTCTTATTTATTAGGTTATCCGTCTTATTAGCGCTCAAGGCTTACACACATGTAGCACCCATCTACTCCCTAGTAGATTAACCTAATATAATGTATATGTAGCTACTCCCAAACTGAGGTACACCCCATGGTACCCCACTCGCACGGTCTCCTCTGTAACACCACATTTATGTGCGCAGTCCCTCATCTTATGCCATAGTAACGTACATATCTCTTCACATATATAACAATGCTACATCCGTATAGAACCACTATCGCTGTATTACATAAGCGTACCGACTGCTATCCTCGAACTTTTTCATCGAGTTAGATTCCTTCATCGAGTAATGTCCCAGAGTCTACAATACACCACCTAGAGCAGACATGCATGAATCTAGACTTTCAAACATACGTATCGTCAGACCTATTCGATGCCTAACTCGAACACCTATCGTGTGCGTGCCCGAGTTCTGTGGAAGGGCTACACAAGAAACACGAAACTTGGTCGGAAGCTTTCCTCATATCTGTGCAGGCCCGCTTTTGAGAGCTTCTCACAAAAATATCCCTAAGGTCTGTTTTCTGTGGTGGCTATGGCCTCACCTCAGCCCCTCCCTCAACTAGTAAAGACTACAAGAGCTAAGCAACAAGCCCCTAAGTAAACAATCTAAACATCCATGTAGTGTCTCCCCTCAACCACCGTCCCACGATAGTGAATGGTTAATGGTATCTTGGGTCTAACTCTAGTCTTTCCGCATCCTACTGGTTGTGTGACAGGCACTCGACGACTTACTATGCTTGTTGGTGCTGACCCTCCGCCACCGTTGAGGCAGCCGATGAATCACCTTTTCCATCACCGCATACAGCATTCTGACTGCCAAGTTATTCTTACAGTCAAGGCCCACCCACCTAGTAGTTATGCTGTAACAACCCGTGATTTTAAATATTAGAATTAACAAATTAAAGAATACTTAATTTCAAATGTGAGAATTAAGGGAAACGAGTTATGCCATTGCGTTCGTCTCGGAATTCTGCTTGAGATAGAGTCCGAGTTTGCATGAATTGGACTTTATATGAAGAAGTTATGGCCTTCTGAAGTTTCAACAATTTTATATAAAACAATTCTGAAAATTAAATATCAAGGCAGGTCAACCTGGGGGTCGACCTACCCCAGGCCAGGTCGACCAGGGTGTCGACCTCCATATATACAGGTCGACCTGTGGGACGACCTGGGGGTCGACCTGGGGATCGACCTGGGGGTCGACCTACCCCCCCGGCAGATCTGAAAGATGACGATATTTTGACTCACTGTTGAGTCATTAGGGCTGAGGTGTTATTCTATCTTGTCTGGATGGTCTTGATTGCTTCTAGGTAAATCTGACAGCTCTTAATTAATTAAAATTCTATATAAGCAACCTAACTCTCGACCTAAAATCACATTAACTCATACCAAGAGCCACTATGCCGTCAATGGTGAAACTAGAGTAGCCACCATTCTCTTTCAATTCAGAAGCAAGATAGTAGCAAGAATCAAAATCAAATCAAATCTAAATCAGAATAACAATTAGTCTACATCAAAGGCGAGCAATTCAGTTTCAGAATACAGATCCCAGAAAAAAAAGACTGTTCTTTTGTTTGTGAGTACTATTTCTTTCACAATATAATTAATAAATTAATTATGATGGGTTGAAATTGGATTATGAAAACATGTCTGTTGAATCATGCGATGTTATTTTCTATTTGTGAACATATGACAGTTTTGTTATTGTATGTTGGTAGATTTATTTATATGTACAATTATACATATTTATCTTGATTCATTTTATGCAGGTTTACATATGCTAATTTGTATATGAATCTTATACAAGTTTGGGATGTTAAAACATATGTATGCAAGTTTCGGATGATTAAACATATGTGAATCAAGTATATACATAAGCTAGTTTATAAGCAAAACATGTGACATTAATTTACATGTTTAGATCCATATGCAAGTTTGTAGAAATCTGTTAGCCTACTTTGTGAACTAGGCAACACAAAGTCAAGAAACCAAACATTGAAGAGTATTTTAAGTTATAAGACTCCGGTTCGGATCGGAAGAAAACACCACACTTCAGAGTGATAGCAGCATATCGGTTCGGATCGGATAGAATTCTCTGTTCGGATCGGATGTCTCCTACTGGATAAATTGGCGAAGCATATCTGATCGGATCGGAAGGCCAATAAATCTCAAGTGAATCGGAAAGCCATCCGCTTGCCACGACGCTGGAGCGGAGCAGAGTATGATTAGAGAAGGAGAGACGTCCAAGCTACTCCGGTTCGGATCGGGTATTCCGATCCGAGCCCCCAACCTGCACGTCTCCGACCCGCACCCATGATCCAGGAAAATCTCCTATAAAGTCGCCTGGAGAACCGGACCGGATATGACTAATTCCTACCCCTAACGTCCATCTCATTGATGCGTTGTCAGCTTGATAGCCCATCCGAACCCGAAGAGAGTGCGATGGATGACACGTGTTCCGACCCGGATTGAATCTCAGGCAAATTCACACCTATAAATACCCCATCTAGAGACAAAGAGAAGGATCTTTTTCAGCACTTTTGAGAATCCAAGTACCTCCATCATCCGAATTCCTTTACTCCCGGAAAATCCATACCATCTTTCATTTCTTGTTTTAATCATTTGAGTGAACAAAAGTGAGTTGTGAGTGAATCTTACATTGCCTTTGTAACTGAATTACTGAATATAGTGAGAACTAAGTGGACGTAGGCATTCCTTCGCCGAACCACTATAAATCTTGTGTGTTCATTTTTATTTCTGTTTTAGTTCATCTTGTTTCTAATCAATTTGGGTGTTAGAACCATATTTGGGTCTAACATTTTGGTGCTTTCACTGAGAAACCTCATCTAAATTCTTTATTTTTCGGGATCTCTTTCTACTTTTTGGACCGTTGAGTTCAAAGAAGTGAATCCTTAAGTTTCTCCGCTTTCTTACATTCGTTGAAGTAATTGTCAAAGACTCATGGCCAAAGGAAAAGGCAAGGAAGTTCAGTCTGTTCAAGGAAATGGAGCTGCCAAAGATCAGCAACATGCTGTTGTAACAAGGTCTCGGGGGCAGAGTTCAGCAGCAGGAAGAGTCCATGCAGGAAATCCGAACCGGGAGCAAGGAGAGAGCTCCGATCCGATCCGGGTAGGAGACTCTGAAGCAGTGCACTCGCCCAATCTGAACCGACCCGAGTTGCTCGCTGCACACCGATCCGACCAGGCACCCCAGCTCCGATCCGACCCGACTTCCTACCTCTGATCCGACCCGATGCTTGGTGAAGCTAGAACATCTACTCGAGTCCCCGCGAATGCTCCAATTCCAGCTGCCAGGGTTGGAGACCAGGTCAATCCATCTGCTCCCATCACTCAAGGAGATTTCTCGCGCTTGCTTGATATGCTTGAGAGCACGAGGGAAGCTAAGAGAGTTCATGAGCGCACCAATCTCATGATGCAGGAAAATATGAGGCTCATGAGTCGGGAAATCAATGAGCTCCGCCGGCAAAGAACTCCATCACCGGTTCGTCATACACCCGTAGATCAATCTTCATCTTCCGAGGAAGAGAGGCCCCGTGAACGAAGGCCACTCGAACGACCTCAGAACGTGGAGCAGCTAACGTTTGGATCTTTGGGATCTCGCGAGGATATCGCACGAGCATTAGGAAACGATAGCCCCACTCGGGGGCAAAGACTCCAGTCCCCTCTTCCCGAGATCGACCGGGAACGCAGGGAAAGGAATCGAGCAGAGGCAGCTCGAAGAAGAAGGGCATCTCCTGAGCAAGAGCCCCGGAGGAACTCGGACACTAGGGCCAGGGAACCTGAGCAGCCCCTAACTAGTGCCGATGTGCAGGCGATGGTTCGTCGAATTATGTCCGAAAGCCGGAATTATACAAATGAAGACTATGGCATTGAGCGAAGCCATACTCCGTTCACTGACGACATCCTAGACTTCCAGTTCCCCCGACGCTTTAACTTGCCACAGATGGATAAATATAACGGAAGGACTGATCCAGGACAGCACTTGATGCGGTATTCGTGGCTTATGAATGCCGCTGCTGCCCCTGATGAAGTAAAGTGCAAAGCGTTCCCAATCTACCTAGAAGATGTGGCTTTATTTTGGTTTACCCGACTTCCTCCTCGTTCAATTTCTAATTAAAAAGAACTAAGCGAGCGTTTCATGAACCAGTTCCGACTACATGCTCGAAAGTCCAAGAGTGTTATTGAATTGTCGAGGATCAAACAGGCACCGGGAGAGTCTTTAAGGGCATATTTAGATCGTTTTAACCAAGCTGTAACTGAGGTCAGTGACCCGCATGAGCCCACTATTCTGATGGCATTGAAGGAAGGAGTCGATCCTGAATTTGAGTTTGGAGACTACCTTTCTGGGAAGACACCCCCCACAAGGGCGATATTCTACGAAAAAGCCGATATTTATCTAAGACGAGAGGAGGCCCGGGCAAACCGGAAGAGAAAGTCTGAGACAGCTTCAAAGGAGAATGTGCAGAGTAATATTGCCGTGAAGCAGTCTGGGGAAAGTTCTGGCAAGGTTGAAGTAAATGTAGGAAACAAGGGTGGAAACAGCAATACTGGAAACGGGGGAAACAACAACAACCGTAATTCGAACGGTAACAGGAGAAACAGAAATAGGGGAAGCGACCCTAACAAAAGGCCCCGATTCCAGAACTACGAGAACTATACACCATTGAATGACACCCTGGAAAATATTTACCTGGACACGTATAATGTGTTGCAGTACAAAAGACCGCCACCTCGTGATTCGACCGAGAAAGAAATGGCGACAGGGAAATTTTGCTTGTTTCACGGAACACATGGACATTCGACCAATGAGTGTCGACATTTGAGGGATGTAATTGAAAAGCTGCTGCGTGAAGGAAAGTTGGATGAGTACAAGGTTGCCCCGAGGGACAGGGGGCAAGGAGAGCAGGCTCCAAAGCAAATCCTACCTGCTCCTAAGCCTACCGCGCAGCAGAAAGGTAAAGGGATCGTCATCAACTCCATAGTAGGCGGACCTCACCCGGCAATCCGAAGCTTTAGGTCAATGGACCAATATGTGAATGCTGCCAAGCATCTAGATGTGAATGAAGGTGACGATTTGGAAGATGTCACCCCCATAAAACAACAAAAAACCATGTTCGATGACGTGGTGTTTCGCAGCCGAGACAACACGGGAATACAATCTCCCACCAATGATCCGTTGGTTATTACTACCACTATTGGGCCGGCTTTGGTCCATAAGGTATTAGTAGACAACGGAAGCTCCGTTAATATTTTATTCAAGAAGTCATTTGATCAGATGAAGCTTGAGCCCGAAGATCTGAAACCTTGTGAAGGATGGATTAGAGGCTTCAACGGAGCGACAACGGCTCCCATGGGATATATAGAGTTGCCCGTGACCTTAGGGCAAGGAGAACGTAGAAGAGTGCGAATGCTTCAGTTTGTAGTACTGGACGTAGATTCGCCATATAACGCATTTTTAGGGAGACCTGCCCTCGCTGAGTTTAGAATTTGTATCGCCCCTTGGTGCTTGTTAATAAAGTTCCCAACCGAAGCCGGAACTGGAGTAATAAGAGGGGATCAGGTTTCTGGATGGGCCTGCTATGTGGCCGAACTGAAGATGTTGATGAAAGGAATTAATGCTGAGAGTAAAGATGCCTCATCTCCCTCAAATGGGGATTCGGCATAGCAATTAGAGAGATTGAACCCAAGGGAGTTGCCCAAAGGAACGCCTGAAGACCTGGATCCTAGAAAAGACGAGGAACCAGAGGCTAGGAATGCAACTCCTAATGAAGCGACAGTGGAAATTCCTGTTGATAAAGCTGATCTGACGAAAGTTTTGAAGATTGGTTCCCAATTGGGTCCACGTCGTGCTGAAGAACTGACGGACTTCTTGAAGGCAAACTTAGATGTGTTCGCCTGGACCCATGCTGACATGTGTGGGATATCGCCTTCCATTATCAGTCACAAACTGAATGTAAATCCGAAGCATCCACCTGTAAAGCAAAAGAGACGCATGCTGGGCCCAGAGAGGTCGGCTGCTCTCAAAGAGGAAGTAGAGAAATTGAAGCAAAATGGATTTATTCGAGATTCGACTTATCCCGACTGGATATCAAATCCTGTCTTGGTAAAGAAGCCAAACGGAAAGTGGCGAACTTGTATTGATTTTTTCAGATTTAAATAAGGCTTGCCCAAAAGATAGTTTCCCACTTCCCAGGATTGACCAGCTTGTAGACTCGACAGCAGGTCATGAACTTCTCTCTTTCATGGATGCATACTCCGGATACAATCAAATTCCTATGCATGTACCAGACCAAGAGCATACAAGTTTCATTACGAATTTGGGATTATATTGTTATGTTGTAATGCCGTTCGGATTAAAAAACGCTGGAGCTACTTATCAGCGGTTGGTAAATAGAATGTTTTATGATCAAATAGGAAAAACTATGGAAGTTTATGTGGATGATATGCTTGTTAAATCAAAGCAGTCCTACAGTCATACGCAAGACTTAGCAGAAATGTTTGGTATCTTGCGAAAATACCGTATGAAATTGAATCCTTTAAAATGTTCATTTGGAGTGGCGTCGGGAAAGTTCCTTAGCTTCATTGTGAGTTCCCGAGGAATTGAGATCAACCCTAGCCAGATAGCGGCAATTAGAAATATCAAAGAACCAAGGAGAATTAAAGATGTCCAAAGTCTGGCAGGGAAGGTAGCGGCGCTGAGTAGATTCATCTCCAAAGCTACCGATAAATGTGTTCCATTTTTTGATTTGATAAAAAGGGGAAAGAAGAACTTCCAGTGGACTCCCGATTGTGTCGAGGCTTTTCAAAATCTGTTAGAGCTGTTAGAAAAACCGCCAATCTTATCAAAGCCCGTAGATCACGAAGAACTATTTGTTTATCTAGCAGTCTCGGCTCACGCTGTCAGCACAGTTCTGATTCGAGAAGAAGACAAAGTACAAAGGCCAGTATACTATGTGAGTAAGAAATTAGCAGCGGCAGAGCGCAACTACCCAAAGATCGAGAAGCTCGCTTACAGCCTCCTGATTGCATCCCGAAAACTTCGTCACTACTTCCAAGCCCATCCAATAACCATATACACCAATCAGCCGTTAAGACATGTATTGCAGAGACCCGAAGCGTCGGGAAGGTTGATTAAATGGAACATAGAACTAAGCCAGTTTGATTTGAATTTTCAACCACGAAAGTCAATCAGGGGGCAAGCTCTAGCAGACTTTATTGCGGAGTTCACCATTCCAGAGGAAGAAATAATCAATGACCGAGTGGTTAAATCCGAGGATAAGCTAGAGATGAATCCGTGGAAATTATATACAGATGGAGCTAAAAATGACCGAAGATCCGGAGCTGGAATTGTCTTAGTCACTCCGGAGGGACGGTCGTTATATTACGCCCTGCGATTAGAATTTTCGGCAACAAACAATGACTCTGAGTATGAAGCCCTGATTGCCGGGCTGAAACTCGCTAAAGACCTCGGAGTAAAAATGATGGACATATTTTGTGACTCTAAGATTGTTGTTTGTCAAGTGCGAGAGGAATTCGCGGCTCGAGGACCTCGACTTGTCGCTTAACTCAAGAAAGTGAAAGAGCTATTAAATAGCTTAGAGCGGTACAACATAACACATATTCCCAGAGTAGAAAACCAGAAAGCGGATAGACTAGCAAAGTTGGCTAGTTCCGACAGTCCAGAAGAGACTGAGGTAATTCCAATTGAAACGTTGGAATCGCCAAGCTTTGAGTCAATGGAAATTGAATTCGTTCATGAAGCAGAACCAGAGAAGGAGTCATGGATGACTCCAATCAAGAGTTTTCTTAAGAATGGGACACTCCCATTAAAGAAGAGTGAAAAGAGAGCTGTAGTGCGCAAAACTACCAGATATGTTATACAAGACGATATTCTCTATAGACAAGGATTTTCTATGCCCCTGTTACGATGTATCGCACACGACGACATCAAGCGTGTACTGAGAGAAGTGCACGAAGGTGAGTGTGGAGATCATACAGGAGGTCAAACTTTAGCAAAGAAAATATTGCGGTACGGATACTTCTGGCCTACGATCAACAAAGATGCAGCTGATTATTCACGACGCTGCGATAGGTGCCAGAGATTCGCCAAAATCCCCAGGGCACCGTCAACCCAGCTTAAATCGATGGTGAGTCCTTGGCCATTTGCCACATGGGGAATCGATATCATTGGAGTTTTACCGATCGCTGAAGGAGGGGCTAAGTATGCCATAGTAGCCGTGGATTATTTTACAAAGTGGGTGGAAGCTGAACCCTTGACTAAGATCACCACAAGAAAGGTGATAAGTTTTGTGGTCAGAAATATTATATGCCGATTCGGGATCCCAAGGACGATTATTACCGATAACGGGACCCAATTTGATAGCACTGAATTCAGAAATTTTTGCCAGAAATATAAGATAGACAAACGATATACTGCAGTTGCCTATCCACAATCGAATGGGCAAGTAGAGGCGATAAACAAGGTAATAAAATCCATCCTCAAGAAGCGATTAGAGCGTGCAAAGGCAAAATGGGTTGATGAATTGCCCCTAGCTTTGTGGGCATATCGAACAACGTTTAAAATGGCTACCGGTCATACCCCTTTCTCCCTCTCCTTTGGTTCAGAAGCAGTAATTCCAGTTGAACTGGAAGTTCCTTCCCACAGGGTGACATATTATGACCCGATGACGAATCGGGCACTTTTACTTGAGTCTCTTGATGAAGTCGAAGAGAAAAGAGACGAAGCAGACTTGCATGCAGCAAGACATCGGCATCAGATGGCACGCTATTATGACAAAAAAGTTCGCCTCAGAACTTTTGAACCAGGAGATTTAGTGCTAAAGAGAGTTTTTCCATCTCTTCCTCACCTCGGCCCAAAATGGGAAGGACCCTTTGTCATCCAACGGAAACTTGATAAAGGAACATTCAAGTTAACGACCGTAGATGGCGAAGAAGTCCCTCGAGCATGGAATGCCCAACACTTAATGCGATATTTGGATTAGAAATGCTATACTTTTTGCTGTTCTTCCTATAAACTCTGTAATAAGGCACGACTTGCCTTGGGAAAATCCGGTGATATGAATAAAGGACTATAAAGTGGATGTAGGCTATAACTTAGCTGAACCACTATAAAAATATTGTGTGTTATTTACTTTTATGCATTTACATTCATTAGTTGTTCTGTTGTGATTATAAAATACAGGACAGCTGAGAGCCTAAAGAAGGTTGAAAACCGTCTGGACATAAAAAGAAGCACAATGATTATTTGTGCGATAAGACGTGAAAGAATGAGAAAACGACATTCTAACTCTAACTCTCCAGAGAAAGAGAGAGAGTATAAAAGCGTCTCCAACTGAGCGCTGAAAAAGAAATTCTACTCCAAACTCTAACTCTCCAGAGAAAGAGAGAGAGTATAAAAGCGTCTCCGACTGAGCGCTGAGAAAGGTTCAACTCCGAACTCTAACTTTCCAGAGAGAAAGAGAGTATAAAGGCGTCTCCGACCGAGCGCCGAGAAAGAAATCTTTTCCCGTTGAACGACCGGGGAATAGACAAATAACTGAACTCGAACTCTAACTCTCAAGAGAATGAGCGAGAGTATAAAAGAAATGCCAGGAAAAACAACAGGCATTGATGACACAGGAAATGCCATCCCGTTAGAGAATCGGGAGTATTCAAATTGCATGGTTAAGCACTGAATAACTTATGGAGATTGACTGGGGATACCTATACATACACATATCTCCCCTCTCCACAACTTTGTTTCATAACTATAGATATGCATTTTTACATAAGTGCAGAACTGCTAACAAATAAACATTGCAAAAAGTGAATTATTTGTATTTACAAATGAATGAATTTGTACAGGGAAATAATTGAAAAATAAAGTGCGGAAGCTGCTGGTATAGCAGCACTTATTGGTTTACAAAGATGCTAAAAAGATACAAGGGAACCCACTATTTGGGCTTGGAATGAGCCTTCGATTTCTTGGCAGCTTTTTCTGCATCTTTTGCTTCCTTCTCGGCTTCAGTCAAGATCCGCTTTGATTTCTTTTTCCCTGAAGATGTAGTACTGGGGCCAGCAGACTTTTTCCCGGAGGGCGGGGCACTGGAATCAAGAGAAGATTTTTTAGCAAGTTCTTCGGTAATAGATCTAGTGGAGAGCTTAACAACTAACCTTGAACCTGCATCCACAACTGCGAGGGGCTTGAGGACCTCAGGGTCTAATTCTTCAGCCTTTAATTGCAAGTGCTTGTCTTGATCAGCCTTCATGGAAGCTAAGGTAACGTCATCAGCGCTTTTCGATTCCCAGGTTATTACAATCTCCGGTTCCTCATCATGCCCCTCGTCTCCTCCGTCGTCTTTTAAAGCTGCAATCATTTCTTCATCATGGGGAGTAATGACCTTAGTTGGTTCACTTCTTTCCCCCAGGTCTGTGGAAGCAGCCTTGTCTTCCCCTTCTTTGACCCTATCAGCGGGCCTTGTCCCAGTGGTAGCTCCTTGAACTACATCTGTCTTCGCGGAGGATTCAACGCCTACAAAATGAGAAACATCGGTTATCAACTCAGGCGAGAGCAAAGGATTTCTCATCGAACATTCAGTCATGTAGCCAAAGGTAGTAGTAGCCTTGACAAATTGAGGAGAAAAGATAGGAATACCTTCTGAAGACTTTTCAGCGGGGGTGACTACTACCTCTGGAGTTATTTCAGGAATGGGAGATAGCAAAGTTGTTCGGGAAATTCCCGGGTTTTCGGGATCATACCCTTCTACTTCGGGAGTTACAGGAGCAGAAGAAGAGGAACCAGCTTCAGGAATGGTTTTCTGTTTAGACTTCCGCCTCTCTTCTTCCATAGCCTCAGCAATTAGACGGCGCCCTTCAGCTAGGCGCTCCGGTTCGTCGTCTCTCAAGTACTTCTCCATCAGCTTATCTTCATCGAGGGAATCGACTTTAAGCTCTTCTTTTTCCCACTCGACGATTTGATTCCACACATGAACCAAAGTGGATGGATAGTCCTCGATCCAGGAAATGTTTCGACGACGAATAATGTGCGCGAAGAATTCGATCATTAGCTCGCCGAAGCCCTGAATATCGGCCTCCGCCTCTGATAGCTGTTTGCGGGTTTCCTCCGCAGATTTAATAGCGCATTCCACGTTGCACTCAGCCAGAGCAGCCCTGTTTTCCGCCTCTAACAATTTTGAAGCCAAATCAGCGTTTTTCTTTTCTAACTCAGCACTCCTTTTCGCTAACTCGGCGTTTTTCTGCTCAAGCTCAGCATAAGCAAGGCGTGTCTTAGCAGCCTCTGATTTGGCCTCGTCAGCTTGTTTCTTCAACTCAGAACGCTCTTGAGTGTGGGATTCAAGCAAATCATGATAGCGCTTTTGCATGTCTTCAAACTGTTGTTTGAAGTTAGAAGCGTTCTTCTGAGCGATAGCTAGTTGAGCTTGAGTATCTTCTAAATTTTTTCCTAAGGTTTTTAGGGCCTTAGCATCTTCCTCCGCAGTTTTGTGCATTGAGTCAGCATTTGTCATTAGCATACGGATGATTCTAGAAAGAGTGCGAGAATACTTGAACATCTCGGTATATTGTTTTTCCACCAAATCAATCTTTGCTCTGGCCTCCTCTGCCCAATTAGAAGAAATAGGTTCAAGGGAAGGTAGAAAGGTCAGAGTCTCGAAGTAGTGCTCGGGAAATTGCTCCTTTAAATATGCCAGCCTTACTGCGGTTCCCGCATCTGATGGAGGAGGGGCGAGGACTGTTAGTTCAGTGTCCCTTCCTGAAGAAGATTCTGTAGAACCCTTGTCTGTCCGAGGTCGCTTAGTAGCAGGGACTTTTTGCTTGCTTCTAGACCCAGTTTCCTTTGGAGAAGTCTTCTCTCTACTCCGCTTTTCATGGGAGGAAGTGGAATCCCTGGATTGTGGTCTATCCTCCTCCCTACGACCTTGATAGCTTTTGTATTTTTCTTGTTCCGGTCGAACTGGTGAGCGGGAGCGTGAGGATCGAGATCGATAAGGATCATAGGGTCTTCTTTCCTCCCTACCGCGGTCATCTCGGTGATTATACTCAGCATCCTGAGGAGGATTGGACATGCTGCGGCGAAGCTTTCTTATATCATAAGAGGATCGAGACATTGTACCTGCACGATAAATTAAACAAAGTTTAGAATCGACGGATCCATGGAGAAAGAAATGCAATGAATGCTAGTGCTACGGTGTAAAGTGCATCCTATGTGGTATGTGTGTCCCCCCAACCAACCCGAGTCTGAAGCTAGACTGGTGCGGGCGGGCTCTTTGGCCTTAGCAGGAGTAGTCTCTTCAGAAGACGTGAAGACTAAAGGGTCCTTTCTGAAATCTTCCGAAGTATATATAGTCTCGGGTAAGGGGAGATCCCCCAAACCCTGAAATATGTGCTCGTCGGTGCTAGGAACATCCCCTTCGGAAGCGTGAAGTGGCGACCCTTGGGGAGATTTTGATTTGTCTACCGAGGTAGTTTCCTCGGGGGCAATATACCCTTCACGATGTTTTTTGGCCAGATTAGCCAGTCCATCATCTTGAGTGGAAGAGGGAGAGGGTGAAGTTTGAAGAGAAGCTGCAGGAATTCCCGAGCCTTCTCCTATTTCTGGAACTGTTTCCACTGGAGGAATATATGCATAGGGAACCGTCCCATGACCGATGCTGCGGAAAACGGATAGCAGCCCGTGAAAATGAAGGTACTCATCTTTAAGGACCTCGTCAATAGTCAGGAATTTTTGGTCGCCATTGAGAAGACGGTGCATCCGATCAAAGAACGCTTGGTCTGATACCTGTTTGGGATTGTCGACTGCAAATAAAAAGGAAAACAGGTCAGGGTGATGATTCAAGTGTATAGAGTCCAGGATCAGAAAATCAGTGCTTTACTTGATTTTGTCCATCTTCTGGCGCATCCAGACTGTTGCTTTATATAGAACCACTCTAGTCTGGAATCTCCAGCTTTGCTGCTAAACGGCGTAGAGATTATCTTCCTCTTTGGGACCGACTCAAAGTAACAGAAAGAAGGGGTTTCTCTAGTCCGATGTTTGAAATTATAGAAGAAATGAACATCGTCAAACGTAAGTTCCACGCCTAGAATTTCACGATATGCTATGAATAAGGTATGCAGATAGGCATTTGAATTGGGATGCAGCTGCATGGGGGCAATCCGCATTTGTCTTAAGAAGTCGACGATGAAAGGCGAGAATGGAGGAATGGCGCCAACCATGCACATCAGTCGAGTAACCGTCATATATCCTTCTGGAGGGTTATGGGGACGGTCAGAACGTGAGGGCACTAAAGTGTCTCTCTTCATTATTCCATACTTCAAGCAAATTCTCACGAGTCGGTCGTTGTCAATTGTTGATTCTACGGAATCTGGAGGTGACTCCAATATAATGGCTGAGTCGAATTCATCGGGTGCTCGATTGTCACCAATCCCTCCTTCCTCCTCAAAGCCTAGGGAAACTTCATTTTCTGAAGACATTTCATCGCTTTCCCGATGACCAACTCCGTAATCCGGACCCTCGCTGTCCCATTCTGGGTCAGATGAAGAAGATATATCCTCGAGAGTGGTTTTGTTGGAAGTTTCTGGAGCTTCTTTCCTCTCAGCTAAACGAGAAGAGCGTCTGGGCCTCATTGTCATGGAACTATTGAAGAAGCAATAGCACGGATTAGAGTGAATTATCCCGTGTCTCCTTTTTGTGTATGTGTGTGAACTAAAGTGTGTGCAGCAAATGTGGGAAATACAAAATAGAAGTACAGCAATGCAAGACGAAGCTTTAAAGAGAAAGTAATAGTCAGAGTTGTCCTTGATTCTCGTTTATGTTCACAAGGCACTATCCTAACTGTTCGTGAAGCATATTCGTCTAGAGTAAGCGTTAGTTGAATTAATTGGGTAGTCTTTATGTGCCAAGTTTGATACGTTCGGTTCGGTTCGGATATACGTATGATGGCTGGCTCAATACAAACACATTTAGTAATCGGTTCGGGTGTATCATTAAAGCAAAGCCAGTTCAAGACAAGGTAAGCAACGGGTTCGGAAGCAGGACTAATCTGATCGGATCGGGTGACCCGAACCGAACTAGCACCACTCAACCGATCCATTTACTTCAACCTCTTATCCCATTCACTTCTCCGACCCGAACCGACGTTTTCTTTCCTCCCTGTCTTTTTAAAGTGTGAAACCCGGACCGATCCCATATCCTACTCCTTCCTTTCCACTCCTTCGTCTTCTACCCGAGCCGACTCCAGTTGGTCACCACGCTCCTCGTCTTCTTCCTCTTTCCCCCCTTTCACACAAACAAGTCCATGTTATCACCAAAGTTATCGTTAAGGGCAGAAATTTTCCCTCTCCAGCTTCGCAACGCCTCGAAGCGACGGCGCATCCACCAGCGGCGGCGGGGGGTTCAAGCGAAGCCTACGATTAAACCATCCCAATCCAACACGAATTGAAATCAAGTACGTTTGCTACAAAGTTATCCGAGATTAAAAAGCTACCTATGTTCTTGATTTGAAAAACCTACAAGAAATGATTTCGGAATATTGAAGTTCTTAGAGTTTTCAATGTTATGGTTGGGAGCGGCAGCAAAAAAGAAGAAGGAAGGAATGAGGCAGTAGTGAATTTATATAAGGAATGGTGTTGACTCCTCGTCTCCCTATTTTGTCTCGCCCGATCGGACCGGAGTGGAAGCCCAGTAGCACAACTCTCTCTGAAGGCCCAGTGTCTAAGAACTAAATCCACGAATACGCTTCGGATCGGAATCCGAACCGAGTGGAAATTTCACACGTTGATTTAGCATCCGACTCGAATTGAAGAGAAGGAGAGTAAAGAAGGAGCATACCTGCAAGAGGCATTACATGGCGAGATGAGTACCCAAATTTGCTCAGAAACGAAGAAGATGTGTTCGGGTCGGACGCCGAACCGAACAGAAATTTGTGCATTACCCCTGACAATTCTGGTTAAACGACATCAAAGCACGCTTTGTACAACGAAAGCATCCTTTGAGGGGGCAAAATGTTAGCCTACTTTGTGAACTAGGCAACACAAAGTCAAGAAACCAACCATTGAAGAGTATTTTAAGTTATAAGACTCCGGTTCGGATCGGAAGAAAACACCACACTTCAGAGTGATAGCAGCATATCGGTTCGGATCGGATAGAATTCTCTGTTCGGATCGGATGTCTCCTACTGGATAAATTGGCGAAGCATAACTGATCGGATCGGAAGGCCAATAAATCTCAAGTGAATCGGAAAGCCATCTGCTTGCCACGACGCTGGAGCGGAGCGGAGTATGATTAGAGAAGGAGAGACGTCCAAGCTACTCCGGTTCGGATCGGGTATTCCGATCCGAGCCCCCAACCTGCACGTCTCCGACCCGCACCCATGATCCAGGAAAATCTCCTATAAAGTCGCCTGGAGAACCGGACCGGATATGACTAATTCCTACCCCTAACGTCCATCTCATTGATGCGTTGTCAGCTTGATAGCCCATCCGAACCCGAAGAGAGTGCGATGGATGACACGTGTTCCGACCCGGATTGAATCTCAGGCAAATTCACACCTATAAATACCCCATCTAGAGACAAAGAGAAGGATCTTTTTCAGCACTTTTGAGAATCCAAGTACCTCCATCATCCGAATTCCTTTACTCCCGGAAAATCCATACCATCTTTCATTTCTTGTTTTAATCATTTGAGTGAACAAAAGTGAGTTGTGAGTGAATCTTACATTGCCTTTGTAACTGAATTACTGAATATAGTGAGAACTAAGTGGACGTAGGCATTCCTTCGCCGAACCACTATAAATCTTGTGTGTTCATTTTTATTTATGTTTTAGTTCATCTTGTTTCTAATCAATTTGGGTGTTAGAACCATATTTGGGTCTAACAAAATCTATATGCATGTTCACATTTTTATATTAGATCTATATTTAAGATCCATGGGTTTAGGTGAAAAACTGTGTTTATGCCCAAGTTCACATTTTTATTAGATCTATATTTAGATCCATGGAAGTAACATACTTATGTAAATTTATGACCATTTCCTATGCTAGTTTTGTATGTGAATCATATGCTAGTTTGAATGAAAGTTTGTACGAAATTCATATGTAGATTATAGGAAAACCATATCCATATATGCAAGTTCATGATTACATGTTTAGATCTATATTTAGAATCATGATAGTTTATGCAAATTTATGTTGCCTATGCAAGTTATTTGCTATGCAAACTTATGTTATGATTCTTAAATCTATTTTATGTGTTATGCAAGTTGTGTTGTTTCTTTTCTTTTTATAAGTTAGAATATTTTCGTGTCTAACATATATCGTATTAAAATGAACAAATAGCATGGGGACAATGGGAAAATATTAATTTTGCAAAATTGTGAATTGACATAAAATGGCTCTAAAGGCATAAAATTAAAGTGAGACATTAATTGGTATAATTTATATACCTAAAAAGTATGGACATAAATTTAGGTGACAATTATGGACATAGATTAATTTGGAAGTTATTGACAATTTGAAATAGGGATATTAATTCAAATTGGGGTTAAATAATAATGTGCAATAATAAATGCCTAAGACACGAGGTCTCGTTTGTGGTGTAAGACTGCCCGGAACCGCCCGGCAAATCCAGCAACCACAAACGGTAGTCTAATATGAGAGGTTAAAGGCATAAATTAAATGAGTAATAAAGGCCTAAGACACGAGGTTAGACTCGTTTGTGGTGTAAGACTGCCCGGAACCGCCCGGCAAATCCAGCAACCACAAACGGTGGTCTAATGTGAGAGGTCAAGGCATAAACTAAATGATGATTAGACACGAGGTTAAGTCTAGCTTGTGGTGGAAGTCAGCCTGGAACCGCCCGACATATCCGACGACCACAAGCAATCGCCTTTATGTGAGAGGTCTGTGCATTAATAATTAATTAATGCTAATCAAAGACGAATATGAATGACAAACAGAAGATTTGGTTGAGTGAGTGATTCTCGGAGTTCCAATCTGATGTTGATTTCGGTCTTCGGGGTTGATACTTAGGGAGTTATTGTCTTAACCATTGTGTCTGTGAACTAAGATGTACTTAATCATAAATTAAGTAAAACATGATAAGTGGATAAGGTTAAGACCAGCTTAACCAATAATTTGATACGTGGGTAGGGTTAAGACCAGCTTAACCAATAATATATATATTAATTTGATAAGTGGATAGGGTTAAGACAGCTAGGAGTATAACTACCATATTATGAATAAACATTGTAATTAGAATGGGGAGGGTGGTGGGTACAACTAGTGGAGATAGGGGCAGGCGACACCTATGAAGACAGCTAGGGGTACACGAAACTACCATTATTATTATTTTGTTCAGTGGGCGGGATCAACTTTTAGGGTGACTAGAAATGGTGCGGTATATTTAACATTGGTGCAGTATAGTAATTATCCTATAGTGATTAGGAACGAGATTAACGCCAGAATATTCCTCTTGTTTGTTTGCCTACTTGTTTCACGGTCATTCCTTGTTTTACCAGTTTATGCCTTATCCTAATTACTTTAATAATTGTATCATTAAAGTTATGGTAGTCGCCAGGCTTCATGTCTGACCCCCTTTGTTTTCGACTTTTTTCTTCCTCCCCCCCCCCCAAGGTTCTTATGGTGGGACTAGTACTAGCGGAGCTTGATTTGGATCTCTTTCTCTCTCTTTTGGAAGTGCTTGGATTGCTGAAAGTAAAGTTCAGCTCATCTCTTTTATGGCTATTTATGATTGGGGTTATGCTTTTTTACTTTATGTAATCAGAAAACAATTTGTCAAGATGGTTACTAAGTGTACTTGGTTTTACTGTTGGTTTATGAAGTTGTTGTAATCAAACTATTTCTCCATTGCAACAAAGTTGTTTTGAATTTTTCAAGTACCAATATATGCATCTGTCTTGTTATATTCTGTTCAATACACTAATAATACTCCATGGAAGTTAATGCATTCCCTTAGAGAGTGACATTAATGGACGTAGGGTGTTACACGTGGTATCAGAGATGAATGTTACCAGAACAGATATGAGATTTTGAAAAACTGTTTTTCAAAAGCATTTTATAAAGAGATACTTTCAAAAGTATGCTTTAAGGAGAGTATTTTCAATGGAAAAAGTTTGTTTTAAAAACATATCCCCCAAGAGCCATATATCTTTCCTTCAATTCTCCGTTTTGAATCTCTTCCTCTTTCCTTTTTGAATTTCTTCCTCCACGTATGGACACTTTTTCGAAGATATGTAAGAACTTCCATACGATGGGCGGTAAACCGCTTCATGGGACTGGAACGTTTGTCAAAGCTAGAAGGAAGTGGAGGACTTGTCGGTACCTTTAAGATAGACGATGGGAGGAAGGTTCAATTAACTGCTTGGTTAATGAAGGACGAAGCCTCATTTTTGTAGGAGGCCACGAACAGAGAATGTGCAGGAGAGACATGGAGAGGACACACGATAAAGTTGATCCAAAGAAAGGCGATAAGGATAACAAGGGGCCAAGAGAAAAGGAAGGGCTACACTTGTGTAATACCTGACTACTTAAATAAAGACATTAGAAAGAAGAAGAAGACTAGTTGTTATCGTTACGGAGAAACAGGACATCTTACTAGGATCATCCAAAGAAGCAAAGGGCAAAAGTAAGGACTAGGTACAGAATCTTCTAGAGGGAAGACGAGTTCCCTCGCGATCGGCATACCTGATAGAGGTAGAAATTTCTTGGTTGGAAGTTTGGTTTTTCTTCTTGATCATCCTATTCGAACATTATTTGAATTCTGGCGCTTCGCACTCATTTGTATCTGCTTCGTTAGTTAAAACACTGCACCTAAATACTAGTCTAGTTACGGATCCCATAGTAGTTTCAAAACCCATTGGTGGTTCGGCTCATCTTTCGATGATTTGTCGGGATTTGAGAATGTCTATCTTAGGCGTTGGGATTGAATGCAACGACTTCGTTCTTGGCTTCATGGGCTACGGCTTGATTCTAGGCATGGATTAGCTAGTCAGATACGGTGCCATCCTAGACTGTGAAAGAAGGGTAATTAGATTGTTGACTCGTTGTGGAAAGACCCTTGATATTTCTTGTGACCCTAGAGGTCCGGTAATCCTTAGCTACCTAGAATCCCTTGACGCATCCAACGATGATTTGGAATCTGTTCGTGTGGTCCGTGAATATAGTGACATCTTCCTTGAAGTTCGGGTTTTACTCCGAGGCGCGAGATAGACTTTCGAATATACCTACTAGATAATGCAAAGCCAGTTGCATTTCCAGTGCGCCACATGGCCCCGAGAGAGAGAAGAGAACTCAGTAAGAAAGTGAAAGAGTTGCTTGAAAAGGGATTCATAAGAAGAAGTATTTCGGAATAGGGTGCTCCAGTTGTTTTTGTTACAAAAGATGATGGTTCACTTAGACTGTGCGTGGATTATGGAGAGCTGAATAAGCTCACCAAGAAGAACAGACACCCATTGCCGAGGATAGATGATTTGTTCGATCAGTTGGTGGGTGCTTCGATTTTCTCGCAACTGGATTTGGCTATAGGATTTCATCAGCTAAGGGTGGCTGAAGACAGCATAGATAAGACTGCATTAAGAACTCCTGACGGTTTCTTCGAGTGGCTCGTCATGCCTTTTGGTTTGATGAATGCACCCGCATACTTCGTTGAATTAATGAGTAGGGTGTTTAGGGAGTTTATAAACAAGTTTGTGGTAGTCTTTGTGGACGATATCTTGATTTTCTCTAGAAGCGAAGAGGAATACGCCCTAGGGAAGTCTTAGAGACCCTACGAGTGCATCAACTCAAAGCTAAGTTCTCCAAGTGTCATTTTTGGAGAAAAGAAGTGAGGTTCTTAGGACACGTGGTCTCTAAGGAAGGGATAGATGTGGATCCTGCAAAGGTGGTAGCAATCCAATATTGGAAAATTCCTAAGAACGCAATAGAAGTAAGAAGCATTTTAAGGCTAGCGGGTTATTATAGGAAGTTCATTAAGGACTTCACGAAGATATTAGCCCCATTTACTCGGTTAACGAAGAAGAACTTGACTTTTGCTTGAGGACGTTGACGGCAGCTCCAATTTTAGTTTTGCCAGATGGAAGTAAGCCATTCACAGTGTATACCGGTGCTTGCGGGACAGGGCTTGGAGCAGTTTTCGATGCAAAGGAAAAAGATGATATGCAAAAAGCGGCAAGTACGAGCATCACTTATCATCCAAAGACGGATGGACGGACAGAAAGGGGTGAATAGAATTCTTGAAGATCTTTTGAGGTTATGTATCCTAGATTTTGGAGGGACATGAGAAGAGCCAACGTGCTTAGTAGCGCTCACAACGTGTTTCACATATCACGTTTGCAGAAGTGTTACAAGATACCGCCAAAGTAGTGGAGCCGAACATGCTTAGAAGAAGTGGAAGTAGAGTGAAATTCCACGATTAGATGAGCTCCTACATGCATCCTTGGGTCAGAGATATAAAAGCTACGCAACAAAGAGGTCAAGGTGGTAAAAGTGCAATGGGAAGATAATCAAGGAGACACGACTTGGGAGGTGGAAGACAAGATGCGTACGCTGTATCCTTTCCTTTTTGAGAGTTAAATTCTCCTTTCTCTACCACTTTGTTGATACTTGTCCTATCATTTAATATGTCCTTGCGATGATATTTTTGGTCTTTAGTTAGGAAAAACCTATGGTTATAAACATGTGTTTGAGATATGTTATGGCTGGTGGATGCAAATGGATGCAAGTGGCTGCTTGTGGATGCATGTACACACACATTAGGTACTAGATCGGCTCAATCACTTTCATATTGCATATAAATGTGTGTTCATATTTAAATTAATGGATGTATAATGGTTGTGTTATTATATGGATGCTGTGTTTAGATGAATGGTTGTGCACACATGTAGAAGTAATATGTATCATTAGGATTCTTTTGCATACATAAAGGACGCATGGCACTATCATGATTTGCATTAAGGAGGTCAACTGAATCAGTCGACCGCCTGATTTTGCATTAGATAAGGAACATATACACACACTTTTTGCATATGTTCATACGACATTAGAAATCTTGTAAGGACAGTGGATGCCTATGTTTGATGGTTGAGTAGATGGATGATTGGATGTTAGGATATACGTTCTCCTTAACTTGGAGATTTCGGGGGCGAAATTCCTTTGAGGATGGGAGAATGTAACACCCCGTGATTTTAAATATTAGAATTAACAAATTAAAGAATACTTAATTTCAAATGTGAGAATTAAGGGAAACGGGTTATGCCATTGCGTTCATCTCGGAATTCTGCTTGAGATAGAGTCCGAGTTTGCGTGAATTGAACTTTGTATGAAGAAGTTATGGCCTTCCGAAGTTTCAGCAATTTTATATAAAATAATTCTGAAAATTAAATACCAAGGCAGGTCGACCTGGGGGTTGACCTACCCCAGGCCAGATCGACCAGGGGGTCGACCTCCCTATATACAGGTCGACTTGGGGGTCGACCTACGCCCCCCCCCCTCCCCCCCCGGGCAGATCTGAAAGATGATGATATTTTGACTCACTGCTGAGTCATTAGGGCTGAGGTGTTATTCTATCTTGTCTGGATGGTCTTGATTGCTTCTAGGTTAATCTGACGGCTCTTAATTAATTAAAATTCTATATAAGCAACCTAACTCTCAACCTAAAATCATACTAATTCATACCAAGAGCCGTCATGCCGTCAATGTTGAACCTAGAGTAGCCACCGTTCTCTTTCAATTCAAAAGCAAGGTAGAAGCAAGAATCAAAATCAAATCTAATCTAAATTATAATAACAATTAGTCTACATCAAAGGCGAGAAATTCAGTTTCAGAATACAGATCCCAGAAAAAAAAAGATTGTTCTTTTGTTTGTGAGTACTTTTTCTTTCACAATATAATTAATAAATTAATTATGATAGGTGGTAATTGGATTATGAAAACATGTCTGTTGAATCATGTGATGTTATTGTCTGTTTGTGAACATATGACAGTTTTGTTATTTTATGTTGGTAGATCTATTTATATGTACAATTATACATATTTAACTTGATTCATTTTATGCAAGTTTACATATGCTAATTTGTATATGAATCTTATGCAAGTTTGGGATGTTAAAACATATGTATGCAAGTTTGGGATGTTAAAACATATGTATGCAAATTTGGGATGATTAAACATATGTGATTCAAGTATATACATATGATAGTTTATATGCAACACATGTGACATTAATTTACATGTTTAGATCCATATGCAAGTTTTTAGGAATCTATATGCAAGTTCGCATTTTTATATTAGATCTATATTTATGATCCATGGGTTTAGGTGAAAAACCATGTTTATGCACAAGTTCACATTTTTATTAGATCTATATTTAGATCCATGGCAGTAACATACTTATGTAAATTTATGACCATTTCCTATGCTAGTTTTGTATGTTAATCATATGCCAGTTTGCATGTAAGTTTGTATGAAATTCATATGCAAATTATAGGAAAACCATATCCATATATACAAGTTCATGATTACATGTTTAGATCTGTATTTAGATCCATGGTAGTTTATGCAAATTTATGTTGCCTATGCAAGTTATTTGCTATGCAAACTTATGTTATGACTCTTAGATCTATTTTATGTGTTATGCAAGTTGTGATGTAGCTTTTATTTTTATAAGTTAGACTATTTCCGAGTCTAACATATATCGTATTAAAATGAACGAATAGCGTGGGGACAATGGGAAAATATTAATTTTGCAAAATTGTGAATTAGCATAAAATGGCTCTAAAGGCATATAATTAAAGTGAGACATTAATTGGTATAATTTATATACCTAAAAAGTATGGACATAATTTAGGTGACAATTATGGACATAGATTAATTTGGAAGTTATTGACAATTTGAAATAGGGATATTAATTCAAATTGGGATTTAATAATAATGTGTAACAATAAATGCCTAAGACATGAGGTTAGACTCGTTTGTGGTGTAAGACTGCCCGGAACCGCCCGGCAAATCCAGCAACCACAAACAGTAGTCTAACGTGAGAGGTCAAAGGCAAAAATTAAATGAGTAATAAAGGCCTAAGACACGTGGTTAGACTCGTTTGTGGTGTAAGACTGCCCGGAACATCCCGGTAAATCCAGCAACCACAAATGATAGTCTAATGTGAGAGGTCAAAGGCATAAATTAGATGATGCTTAGACACGAGTTTAAGTCTGGCTTGTGGTGGAAGTCTGCCCGGAACCGCCCGGCATATCCATCGGCCACAAGCAATCGACTTAATGTGAGAGGTCTGTGCATTAATAATTAATTAATGCTGATCAAAGACGAATATGAATGACAAACAGAAGATTTGGTTGAGTGAGTGATTCTCTGAGTGCCTATCCGATGTTGATTTTGGTCCTCGGGGTTGATACTTAGTGAGTTATTCTCTTAACCGATGTATCTGTGAACTAAGATGTACTTAATCATAAATGAAGTAAACCATGGTAAGTGGATAGGGTTTAGACCAGTTTAATCAATAATTTGATAAGTGGGTAGGGTTAAGACCAGCTTAACCAGTAATATATATTAATCTAATAAGTGGATAGGGTTAAGACCAGCTAAACCAATAATATATAAGTGGATAGGGTTAAGACCAGCTTAACCAGTAATATATATATATATATATATATATATATATATATATTAATCTGATAAGTGGTTAGGGTTAAGACCAGCTTAACCAATAATATATATTGATCTGATAGGGTTAAGACAAACTTAACCAATAATATGCATTGATCTGGTAAGTGGATAGGGTTAAGACCAACTTAACCAATGAGATATAAGTGGATGGGGTTAAGACCAGCTTAACCGATAATATATTGATCTGATAAGCGGATAGGGTTAAGACAAGCTTAACTAATAATGCATGTTGATTTGTTAAGTGGGTAACATGGGTGACATGTGAAATATGATTAAAAACACTTAACCAAATTGAAAACATGTAAGAAGACATGAATAAGAAGGGGTTAAGTGGGAAATTCTAGTGGGGACCAAGCATAGGTGGAAAGCTTGTGTCAAGCATGGGGGACCCTTTTCAAACCAGTAACCCATTTAGTATCTTTGTGAGCTCTAGTTAGATCGAAGACGGGACACGCTTACTGGGTTAGATTGTAAGTGGTCAAAACGGGTTAACGGTGGCAAAGCAAGTCCAACGGGGTCATATGCGTGCGTGGGGCCGGGCTGGTAGTTTAGACTTTTTGCATCGTGTAGATATAAGTTGTGCATCTTTAGTGGTATCGGGTTGCCACTTTGGGGAGTGATACACCCCACTGTTGGACCAGCACGGGTATCTACGAGTTAGGGAGCCGATCGAATGGGGAAGGTAGTGGATACGACTAGCGGAGATAGGAGTAGGAGGCACCCATGAAGACAGCTAGGAGTATAACTACCATATTATGAATAAACATTGTAATTAGAATGGGGAGGGTAGTGGGTGCAACTAGTGGAGATAGGGGCAGGCGGCATCTATGAAGACAACTAGGGGTACACGAAACTACCATTATTATTATTTTGTTCAGTGGGCGGGATCAACTTTTAGGGTGACTAGAAATGGTGTGGTACAATTAACATTGGTGCAGTATAATAATTATCCTATAGTGATTAGGAACGAGATTAACGCCAGAATATTCCTCTTGTTTGTTTGCCCTCTTGTCTCACAGTCATTCCCTGTTTTACCGTTTTATGCCTTTTCCTAATTACTTTAATAATTGTATCATTAAAGTTATGGTACTCACCAGACTTCATGTCTGACCCCCTTTGATTTCGCCTCTTTTCTTCCTCCCCCCCAAACCCAGGTTCTCAGGGTGGGACTAGTACTAGCGGAGCTTGATTTCGATCTCTTTCTCTCTCTCTCTTTTGGAAGTTCTTGGATTGCTGAAAGTAAAGTTCAGCTCATCTCTTTTATGGCTGCTTATGATTGGGGTTATGCTTTTTACTTTATGTACTTAGAAAACAATTTGTCAAGATGGTTACTAAGTGTATTTGGTTTTACTGTTGGTTTATGAAGTTGTTGTAATCAAACTATTTCTCCGCTGCAATAAAAGTTGTTTTGAATTTTTCAAGTACCAATATATGTATCTGTCTTATTATATTCTGTTCAATACACTAATAATACTACATGGAAGTTAATGCATTCCCTTTGAGAGTGACATTAATGGACGTGGGGTGTTACATACGCGCAGACCCAACCTCTGCGGGCACATCCTTAAACATCTGCCACCACACAGAGGACTACAAGGAACACCTTTAATGTCTCAGGAAGCCGCGTGCTTCCCCTTCCAGTCCGTCGGAGCTGCAAGAATAATCAGATGAATGTGCTCTCCTCTCGTGCCTTATGATACGGTGATGATTTACCTCGTTGGGCTATTCATCCTATAACGTACGGACTGCTCCAAGTGCCTCGGTTTAATACGTCATTAGACCCTATGTCTAATCATTAATTACGCGCTTGCGCCACCTCTTCAGTCTTCTCATTTAACTTGGTTATTCTCATTCACATCGACTTCTTTTTAAAGTTTACCAAGTAACCCTTGCTTTTTAATTCCATTTATAACTTAACCCAATTAAGTTTATTAATAAGCCTACAACATGTTATTCTCATAATCTATTCATTATTCCATCTTATGGTTACCATAACATGTTCTACTTAATTTATAATTAAGCACATCTTAATTCACATATACATTGGTAAGAGAATAATTTCCTAAGTATCAACCCCGAAGACCGAAATCAACATTAGATTAACACTCGGAGAATTACTCAACTCAACCAATCTCCTATTATGTCATTCATATAACTTATGTTATCTTCATTCGTAGATTTATTCTTGCCTTTACAAATTACTTAATTTACAATTAAGTACATCTTACCTTATTACATAAGTTATTTCATTTTCCCCTATCGTTCCTTATAACTTATCTTATTCCATAAGTTATAATTCCCACTTGTCCCTAGGACAAGCCTACCTATTATCTTTCTTATTCAAGTTCAGTCATAATAGGTTATTATCATCATTCCCCATTTTTGGCATTAATTAAGATTAACTTAACCTTTCCCATTTCTTTAGCAAATTTACTTAACTCCTACTCAATTCAACTTGTTCGTAACACCACTACAGAATTTATTAGGTTAAGTATTCCAATTTAACAAATTATCCATGCTACCCATGTTACCCACTTAACCCCTTTTAGTATATCCATGTCAACCTTACATGTGTCATCTTGGTTAAGTGTTCATTATTAATTATTATGTCCATAAACGCACAAGACCTCTCACATTAGATTGCCGTTTGCGGTTGCTGGATATGCCGGGCGGTTCCCGGCAGACTTCTACCGCATCCGAATCTAACCTCATGTTTTGACACCATTACAGATCCAATTTCCACCTAAGACCTCTCACATTAGATTACCGTTTGTGGTTACTGGATAAGTCGGGCTGTTCTGGGCAGACTTCTACCGCAAACCAAATCTAACCTCGTGTCTTAGGCATTCATTATCTTTTCTTAATTCATGCCAAATTTCAAATCTTAGGTTATATTATATTCCAATTACCCATAATTTCAAATATTAGGTTATATTATATCCCAAGTGCGCCAGTTCATTTCTGTTCTGGCGCACTTCCCAAGTGCGCCAGTGCATTCTGACCCGTTTTCTGGTTTTTCTGCCCAACTTCGTTCGTCCATATCTTCTTCATACGATATCCGTTTTACGCAAACTTGGACTCTATATCAAGCAGAATTTCGAGACGAACGCAATGGCGTAACCCATTTCCCTTGATTTCATCATTTATAATTAATTATACTTTAATTCGTGAAGCTTAACGTTATAGAATTCACGGGGTGTTACATTCTCCCCCACTTAAAAGGATTTCGTCCCCGAAATCTTCAAGTTAGGAAGAATGTGTATCCTACCATCCAACAGTCCATCTACTCAACCAACAAACACAGGCATCCACTGTCCTTAAAAGACTTCTAATGTTTCATGATCATATGCATAGTGTGTGTACATGTCCTTATCTAATGCAGAAATCAGGCGGTCTACTGATTCAGTTGACCTCCTTAATGTGAATCATGTAAGTGTCATGAATCCATTATGTATGCAAATTTTTCCTACTCATAATTCTACATGAGTGCACAACTATTCATACAAATGCGACGTCCATATGACAGCATATCAAGTTTACAACCCTATACAAATAAGAATACATATATGCATATGCAGTATGAAGTGATTGAGCCGATCTAAGACCTAGGTTGTGTGTGTATACGCATCCACGAGCAACCACTAGAAACCACTTGCAACCACTTGCAGCCATCAACCATAACATGTTTCAAATACATGTTTACATCCAAAGGGGTTTCTACTTAAGGATAATATCGAGGAGATATACCTAAAAAGTTAGATATAAGCACAACTTAAGAAAAAGAGAGGTCAAAGATGTACCCTCAAAAAGAAGAGGGTAGGCAGCGCGTATTCTGTCCTCAGTTTCCCAAGCCGCGTCTTCCTCGGCGTCGCTCCACTGAACTTTAACGAGTTTGACTTCGCGGTTGCGTAGCTTTTTCACTTCAGTTCCTATGATGCGGGTTGGAACTCTCCTCACAGTTGCTTCGCGTTCCACTTCGGCTTCTTCTAGAATTCTTGGCTCCACCACTTCCGCTGATTCATGTAGACATTTCCGGAGATGAGAAACGTGAAAGATGTTGTGAATTCCAGCCAATCTTTCAAGCAGATCTACTCTATAAGCCATTTCCCCAATCTTCTCGATGATAGGGAACGGTCCTACAAATCTTGGTGCTAGCTTTCCTGCGGATCCAAAGCGAACGACGTTCCTTAAAGGGGATACCTTAAGGAAAACCATGTCCCCAACCTCAAACTCAAGGTCGGTCCTTCTTTTGTCGACGTAGGATTTATGTCTGTCTTGGGTTGTCTTCATTCTCCTACGTATCAAGTCCACTTTCTTTGAAGTTTCTCGAATCATGTCTGGCCCAAGTATAAGCTTATCCGTAGACTCCCACCAACAAGTTGGTGATTTGCACAGTCTTCCATACAAGGCTTCGAAGGGTGCCATGCCGATGGTAGCTTGGTCGCTGTTGTTGTAGGCAAATTCCACTAAAGGAAGGTGATCCTCCTACGTCCCTCCAAAGTCAAGAACGCAAAGTCTTAAAAGATCCTCTAAAACTCTATTCACCCTTTCTGTCTGGCCATCTGTTTGGGGGTGATAGGCCGTACTCAAACATAATTGTGTGCCTACAGCTTCTTGCAGACTCCGCCAAAACTCGCTTGTGAAGATAGGGTCTCGGTCACTAACAATGCTGGAGGGTACCCCATGGAGTCGAACTATTTCCTTGGGATAAAGAGATGCTAGAGATGCGGCAGTCCTCCTACTCTTGATAGGTATAAAGTGGGCGCTTTTAGTAAGCCTATCGACTATTACCCAAATGCTAGTGTTGCCTCTGCTCGACCTAGGCAATCCATCAATGAAGTCCATTGAAATGCTATCCCACTTCCACTGTGGGACCTCTAGAGGGTGAAGTAGTCCTCCAGGCTTCTTTTGTTCTGCCTTGACCCGTTGGCAGGTCATGCACTTAGAAATGAAATTTGCCATGTCCTGCTTCATGTCGTTCCAAAAGAAAGTCCTTTTTATATCCTTGTACATCTTATCACCGCCAGGGTGTATAGTCATCTTGGAATGATGCGCTTCCTCGAGAACCTTCTTTGTTAACTCCCTTGATTGTGGGACGGATAACCTTCCATCTCGTCTCAGCCAACCCTTATCATCGATGGCGTATCTACAGAGGTAATTAGATGTCTCACCCATAATAAGTTTATCAATCACATCAACAAGCTGAGGGTCTTCACGTTGTGCTGCCCCTATTGAGTCTAAGAGAGTGGGGCGTACTTCGAGAGATGCTAACAAACCCGGTACAAAATCCGAGGAGGGCCTAAAGTTAAAACTGGCTATATACTCCAAGTTTTGCCTTTCCACAAAGAGAGGGCTTAGGGTCAGTTTCTTTCGGCTCAACGCGTCTGCTACCACGTTGCCTTTTCCGGGAGTATAGGAAATTTCAAAGTCATACGAGGCAAGGAACTCCATCCATATTTGTTGCCTCAAGTTAAGATCCTTTTGCGAGAAGAGATATTTCAACGATTTATGGTGAGTGTATAATTCAAACTTCTCACCTAGGAGATAATGGCGCCAAGACTTAAGTGCAAAGACAATGGCGGCCAACTCAAGATCGTGGGTTGGGTAGTTCTTTTCATGAACCTTCAATTGTCTTCCGCCATAAGCTACTACCCTTCCTTCTTGCATTAGGACAGCGCCTAGTCCTGTTCCACATGCATCCGTGTATACTGTGAACATTTTGCTTCCGTCAGGCAGAGTTAGAACCGGGGCTGTTGTGAGAGCCCTTTTTAATCGTTGGAAAGCAAAGTCGCAGTCCAAATCCCAAGTGAACGCCAGATTCTTCTTTGTTAGCCT
Source organism: Allium sativum (assembly GCA_030737875.1). Taxonomy (NCBI): domain Eukaryota; kingdom Viridiplantae; phylum Streptophyta; class Magnoliopsida; order Asparagales; family Amaryllidaceae; genus Allium; species Allium sativum. The sequence continues at coordinate 517,676,179 of CM060924.1, forward strand.
TGTGAGTGGGGCTGAGATTTTCGCGAAATCCCTAATAAACTTTCGATAAAAACCGGCTGGCCCAAGAAAGCTTCGAACTTCGGTTGCGTTTCTTGGTGTCTTCCAATCTTGTATTGCCACCACTTTCGCGGGGTCCACAACCAACCCTTCTTTGGACACTATATGCCTAAGAAACCTTACTTCTTTTCTCCAAAAGTGACACTTGGAGAATTTGGCTTTTAGTTGATGTGCACGGAGAGTATCCATGATTTCTTTCAGATGCTGAGCATGTTCTTCCTTACTCTTTGAGAAGATTAAGATATCATATACGAAGACAACCACAGATTTGTTGAGGAATTCTCTGAACACCCTGCTCATTAGATCTACGAAATAAGCGGGTGCATTTGTTAAGCCGAAAGGCATGACAAGCCACTCGAAGAAACCGTCTGGGGTTCTGAACGTTGTCTTGTCAATGCTGTCTTCAGCTACTCTTAGCTGATGGAACCCAGTTTACAGATCAAGTTGGGAGAAGACCGTCGCACCTACAAGCTGATCAAACAAATCGTCGATTCGGGGAAGAGGGTGCCTATTTTTCTTGGTCAATTTGTTTAACTCCCTATAGTCGACGCAAAGGCGAAGCGAACCGTCTACTTTGGTTACGAACACCACTGGAGCACTGCATTCTGAAATGCTCCGTCTAATGAACCCCTTTTCGAGAAGTTCTTTAACCTGCTTACTGAGCTCCTTTCTATCCCTTGGAGCCATGTGTCTGACAGGTAAAGTTACAGGCTTTGCGTTATCCACAAGATATATGCGGAAGTCTATTTCTCGCCTCGGAGGTAAGCCTTTCACTTCCTCAAAGACATCCGGATATTCCCGGACTACTCTAACTGATTGCAAATTCTCATCAGAAGCATCAAGCGACTCTAGATAACTAAGCATAATAGCATTCAAGGGATTACAAGAAATTTCTAGAGTGTTACCAAGCCGAGTCAAGAGTCTAACTACTCTTTTCTCACAGTCAAGAATGGCACTATTACTGGATAACCAGTCCATGCCTAGGATCAAACCATATCCCGAGAAGCCCAAAACAAAGGCACTACAACTAAACTCAATGCTGAGAATAGAGATTTTCAAACCCAAACAAACCATTGACAAGTAAGCGGAGCCCCCAATTGGATTTGAAACTACTAAGGGATCTTCTACCATACTAGTGTCTAGATGCAGAGATTCTACTAAGGCAGATGAAATAAAAGAGTGTGATGCGCCAGAGTCAAAAAGTGTACAAACTGGATGATCATAAAGATAGACTACACTTTCTATAGAAATATTACTACCTCGTTCCTGCTGAGGTGCCACTAGCGCATGAACCTGACCCCCTGAAATGGATCCAGCTTTCTGTCCCTGCCCTTTCTTCTTTGGCCAGTCCTTAGCTTGATGCCCAGTTTCTCCACAATGGAAACAGCCACCCATCTTCGCCTTTCTTTTCCGGCAGTCTTTTGATATATGGCCCACAATGCCGCAGAAATTGCACCTTCTCTTTTCATGGGGCTTATTGTTCTTTCCTCCTTTCTTGAAATCAGTTTTCTTTGCTTGTAGACCCACTTTCTTCTCTTCCCCCTTAGTTTCTTTCTTTCCGTGATCTTCCTCGTGTAGCAATGCCATGTCCACCAAGCTTTCGTAAGTCGCTCCCGTGGATACATGGGTCATGGCAAGGCTGTGTAGAGGCTCATTCAAACCCTTGACGAAGCGAAGTGCCTTCTTGTGTTGGGTGTTTACTAAGTCTAGCCCAAATCTGGCCAGCTGATTAAACTGATTAACATATTCCCTGATCGTCATGCTTCCCTGTTTCAGAGTTAGAAACTTTTCCATTTGCAGGCTTCTTTCGACTTGGGAGAGGAATTTCATCTCAAACCTTGTCCTGAAGTCTTCCCATGTTTCCACCGCCCTCTGAGCATTAGTAACTTCCCACCAATAGGAAGCTTCATCCTTAAGTAACCATACTGCAAGTTGTATCTTTTGCCTGTCATCCACTCCAAAGATGACAAACAAATCCTCAGTCACCTTTAACCAGTTTCTTGCTCCAACAAAAGATTCTGTCCCATAAAAGTCTTTTCCACCCATAGCGTTGAAGTCTCTACATGTTTTTGCGAAGGCATTTCCAAGAGGAGGCGGAGGAGGAGGAGGAACCGCGGCCACTGGAGGAGGGATGTTTGCTGGGCCCGCGCCATTGGCTCTTGCTTCTAAGTACCTCCTAAACCAGCCGGGAATCAGCACTCCTTCCGGAAGGTTAAGGTCTCCAGACATGCTGAAACAGAAAGGGAAAAATTCAAAACGAAGGATAGAGAAGGATAGATAGGGCACATGGCTTTGGGGGATTTTGTCTTTTTATTAATATAACACTTTTTCTAAAAAAAAATGCTTCTTTAAACTTTCTTTTTGAAAACAATTTTCAAAAACTTTTATCTTGTCTGGTAAACCTGGATCTAATACCAAGTGAAACACCCCACCTCCATTAAGGTCACTCACAAAGGGAATGCCTTAACTTTGGTGGAGGTTTATAAGTAAAAGCCACAGATGAACTCAAGACAGATATAAATACACATATTTTAAACAGCGGAAACCAAACAAACTTTTATTTCATCAATACGTGTATCAAAAAAAGATTTCCATAATTGTCTCAAAATACTTTTAACATTACAACCTCATAACTACCCTGATTATTAAAGAAGCATGAAAACATAAATAAAGTGACAAAAATCCCCAAAGTGATATCCAAAGCCATAGTCCGAGCAAAAGAGACCCAAATTATACATCTACATTCTTGGAGCTTGTACAGAGCCTGACTGAGTTGAGCTGTTTCCTCCCTGTGGACCTAGGGGGGGGGGGGAACGAAAGAAAAGAAGACGAAAAGAAAATAGGGTTAGGTTTGAGTTGTATTTATAGGATTTCAATCTAATTAGAGCCGTCGATGAAGCTAGAGTGAATCCAGACCATCCGTCTCAAGAGAAGCCAATCAAAAAGTGACATGTAAGCCCTAGTGACTCAGCCAAGCATCAAAATTCGACTAGACCCTGATCAGGCCAGCCAAGACCTGACCAACAGGTCATTCTGACCTGGGCGCACTTGGCAGGTGCGCCAGGCCAAAAATGTACTGGCGCACTTCCCAAGTGCGCCAGTTCATTTCTGTTCTGGCGCACTTCCCAAGTGCGCCAGTGCATTCTGACCCGTTTTCTGGTTTTTCTACCCAACTTCGTTCGTCCATATCTTCTTCATACGATATCCGTTTTACGCAAACTTGGACTCTATCTCAAGCAGAATTTCGAGACGAACGCAATGGCGTAACCCATTTCCCTTGATTTCATCATTTATAATTTATTATACTTTAATTCGTGAAGCTTAACGTTATAGAATTCACGGGGTGTTACACAATTCTAATCCAAGTTATGCCTATATTTCCATTTATACAAGTTATACCAAATTATGCCCAAACCAACTTCATAATTATCATCAATCTTATTCCAATTACTTTTATTTACATATTTCCCAAACCTTTCGAATTGCTCATATTTATTGCAATTATGCCCCAAATTCCAATCATTAATTTTTCCCTAAATTACAGTCTTGTATTCTTAGTTAAGTGATATTCCCATATTCCCTTTTTCAATTTCATACCCAAAATTTTCCAATTATCTCAATTTCATTCGTGCGCATATTTTGGCGGGACTGGACTAGGCTTGAAGGTAGCCCAATCTTAAAATAAAAAGGGAAATAGAGGGAGAAGAACAGAATGGACAAAAAATTAAGACTGAAATTAAAGCATGTTATCAAATTAATCCTTACATAAATGGGGAACGCCGAACGGTAGGTATACTATTATTCAAAATTATAATTTAAACCCACTCACCGTAATTTGCTTTCCCAATTATGAATTTATAACCTCGCTTGCAGCGTAAATCTAGGCGTTGTTGTTGTAGATCCGATCTTTGAACAATCCTACTTTGATTTGTTGATCTTTGATTTTGCCTAATTTTTTATTTAGAACAGGTTTTGGAGGAGAAGAGAAAAGAATTGCTTGAGGAAGAAAAGAGCAGAGTTTTGACGTCTCTTCTGAAATTATGAGAGTGGAAGAAAACCTAGCCATCTATTTAATGGTGGGTTAGAAGAACTGGGCCCTTAGGATTATATAAAAACTCATCTAGATCGTCTACCTCACCCCAGAAAAGAACATTCCAGAACCCAGCCAACACAGCCAGGGTGCGTTGCACCCATAGACCATGCGCAGGGGTATATGCTATTATTATATATTTTTTTCCCTTTTTGATTTGAAATTTTATTCATTGCACTTAAATAAAATTTCAAGATAATCTTTTCTTTCTTTGTTTGGTTGCTCCTTTGTTCGCGTGCAATGCTTGTTCTAACTTATATTTATTTATATTCCACGTTTGTGCGTAAACTAAGTAATTGTATGTGAACAATTAATTGTCTTATTCTTCCTCTAATCAATTAGATGATTTAATTCTCTTTTTAACCACTGAATGCTCTTAAAAGAAACTATCTTAACCCTTTTCACACTTAGTGCTCTTTTAATTAAAAAGAAACTGTCTTATTTCTTTCTAATTAATGCATTACTATACTATTTTTAAAGTATAGTAACCTCTTTCCTTCACGCATTTAATTCTTTTGACCTTTACTTACCTTAATTGCTCATTCTTTCCCTTTCATACACTTATGGCGTTTTTGTAACGTCCCAGATTTTTAGTCAATTTATTTTGAAGATTTAAATTTATTTGAAATGTTAAATTAAAGTAATAAATGAATTTAAATATGGAATTTATCAATTTAATAATCAATATAGGAATTAATATTGAATATAGCAGGTATTGTAATACGAAACGATAATAATGGAATTTAGAATCTAGAACTGAATCGAAACAACTCAGCCGATTAATATAAATTATGTATTGAATTAGAACGATGATAATAATAATTTATTATCGATGAATTTAATTGTTTGAGATCGATTTATATTTTAATCAATTTAATTTAATTCGTCAATTTAATAGTGTTATTCGGTATATACGACTGAATTAAATTTCAAAATCGGTTCCTTTGGATTCAGAATATTGTTATAACTTTATAACGCCCGATCCTTACGCTCAAATAGGAGATCAGAACTACAAATTTATGTTATTATCAAAATTTAATGGATAAAGTCGTATAGTTCAACTTTAAATCCAAATAAAAGAATTCACATCTGTATTAACAAAGCCGACCTAAATATTTTATTTACGCAGACCTACTGCTTCGAGTTGCCAAATTTGTTTTCCATCTTCGAAATCAAGCCAACAACGATGTAATGGAGAAGTACTTCTGTCTCCTCTTCACCACTATAAAACTGTGTTTTCCCTTTCCTATCTTCTCATCTCAGAAAAACGAAGCTACTATCATTTCTTTCAAACTGAAAAGAGCATCCGTCCTCAAACATTTCAGAAACCAAAATTTAATCGAAATTGAAAGCCAGTTAAAACCATTTTCCTTCAATTCCTCTTTCCCCGTCAAAAGAAAAAACCAGACCACCGGATATAAAAAAAAACCAAACCATTTCTAAATCAAATCGAAAGCAGTGGAACTGGTATCTGATCATCTCGAGATCAAATCGAGTGCTCCAATATTCGTTGAAGCCGAGATCTGAGTCGAGTATCTTTTGGCTTAGTTCTGGAGCTCGCGTAGGGTTCGAAGGGGACTGGCACTCGCTGAGTACTGGTGAGGGTTGGGTCTTCGACGCGAGGTGTTGTTTGAAGACCGCGAAGTTGGTCTAAGGGAGTGTGCGATTTAGGGTGTTGCGATGATGGGATGTTACGGCTTCAGGAATAAAAGAGGCAATGCGGGTTTAAAGAAGGGTAGGTTCGGTCCTATAGTAGTGCGAAGATGGTGAAGGTTGTGATGTTGTCCTGGGGCTCAACGTGATTCAATAGTGGAAGGGGTCGACCTCGCGATAACCAACCGGAGTTCAATCATTGACTGATTAAAGAAAATCTGATATGGAAATGGCAATTTGGGTTAATTACTGAAGTAGACAGGTAACCTCTTTGGTGATAAAGGGAGAAAGGATAGTTGCCATTAAGGTGTTCGATAAATTGTCCAAATGGAAAAACGCAGTTTCGGGCTGATTACGGTTTTGGTACAGTTCGAAGATATACTTCGAAATTGATCGAGTTATTTTGTAGAAGTGATAAGGTAATGTTTTTATTTATTTATTTAATATACTTAGAATAATTCATTCGATTATAATAAATTTAAGTTCATGATAGTATGAATTGTTAATATATGAATCGAATAAATCATAGGTACGAGATAAACGCCTCGAGTAAATTCGTTGCTAAGATAATATGGAGTTTTTAATGGATATTCAGCAAATGGAGAATCAATGTGAGTAAATCTCACTCACCTTTTATTTAGAATTATTTTTATTCATTAAAAATAATTGTTTGATGCTTGTTTGAATGTTTTCTGGTTGATTTAAAAATATTGGTTATATAGGCTTGTTATTATATATAATTGGTTTGGTGATTGGTTGGATTTCCCCAGTATCATTAGCGGATGCCCGCAGTATCATTAGCGGATGACCCTACGCCCACATATATAAGTGGATCCCCTTTTATACCGCGATATCCTGCCTCGAAGCAGGATGGGTATTATTTCTGTTAACTAACGTCTGTGGATGCAGGGAAAACAGGTTGGAGGAATCCAATTGGATTCCTCAAAAATATATTATCTGTTTGTTTGTTTGCTTGATTTCATATATTCATATATGACATGTTAGAACTCAAATGATTTAAAATTGGATGATTTGATTGTTTTAAATATCACTGGGCTAAGTGTTAATTTATTTAAAATATCGTGGAAAGGGTATTTGAGATTTAAAGGGGAAAAGACTATTTTTGAAAAATAGAATTTGAATTTTTAAATAGATTTGAAAAAAATAAACTTGTTTGAAAAATAAAACAAATAGTTATTTTATAAAAGAAGTTTATAAATAGTTCTTTTATAAACGCAGTTCATAAATGAAGTTTTGAAAATAGATTTGAATATAGAAATTCAAATGAAGTTTTGAAAATAGATTTGAATATAGAAACTCAAATGAAGATTTGAAATAGAATTTGAATTCAAATGGAAATTTGAAATAGGATTTGAATTCCAAGGAATTGAAATAGAATTTGAATTCAAAGGAATTCAAATGGATTTAAATAAAGGAAGTTCAAATGAAATTAAAAATATAATATTTGGATATAGGTATTCAAACAGAGTTTAAATATAGAATTTGAATATAGAGATTCAAATGGGATTTTAATATAGAAATTGAATATAGAAATTCAAAGAGAATTCAAATCTAGAAATTGAATATAGAAATTTAAACAGATGTTGAATGTAGAAATTTTAAAGGAAATTCAAATATAGAATTTGAATATAGGAATGTAAATAGAAATTGAAGAAGGGAATTTGAATAAGAGGATTTAAATAGAATTTGAATAATAGAATTAAAAAGGAGTTTGAATATTTGAAATTTCAAATAGAATTGAATCGGAGTTTGAATATTTGAAATTCAAATAGAATAAATATGGAAATTGAATTCAAAGAGAATTAAATAGGGGATTTGAATGTAGAATTAAAAAGGAATTCAAATGGAATTTAAATGGTAGAATTTGAATATAGCATTCAAATGGAAATTTAAACTATGAGATTTAAATATATAATTCAAATGGAATTTAAAATATGGAATTTGAATATAGGACTCAAATAGAAGTGAAATTTGAATTTGAATATAGAATTCAAATAAAAGTGAAAATTGAGTTTGAGTGGAGTTGAATTCATTTTAAACGAAGTTTAACGTTTATATTTATAAATATAATTAAAACGAACTGGCCACAGCGCTGCAGTTCGAAAATTGTCGTTTCGAACTTCAATCGAGTATACAGAACTCAATTGAAGTCGGAATTCTTTGAAACAAGAAACGTTAGGACCGATTAGATAATAGTTTTCTAATGGAAGATAAAAATCTGGATTTCATCGTATAAATTTTGAGTTATGTCAAAATCAAATTTTTAGAGAAGCAGCGCCAAAAATCGTTTTAAAACCCATAATGGTTTAATAAAATAAATAAAGGAATTTAAAAGAAATAAATTCCGAATTTGCCATTAGAAAAATCCACATTGGAAATATAAAGTAAATGTGAGCTCCAGTGAAGTAAGTGAAATGATTTTCGAAACAGAAATTAGATTTTTGATTTCTGAATAGAATTAACTAAATTGAATAGAAATTAGTTAATGAGATTTCGAATGGATAATGGGTTTTGAATAAGTAAATTCGATTTGAAAATTTATATTCGAAATCAAAAAGGAAACTAGAATTGAAATTGAAATTCAATTTGGTTATGAGCAAGTTAGATGTTTTGTTTGAACATGTTATGCTCAAACAAAGAAGTAAAATAGGAAAAATAGCTAATTAAAGAATAAATGAGCGAACCCGAATTCAAACAATTGAATTGAGTTGAATTGAAACAGGTGAACATGTGTTAAGACAGGTATGGGATGAAGTATATGAAGATTTTAATTTATGTGCCCGACAAAAAGGTACATGTTTAAATTCATATATGAGGTTTTATGCGCCGTATCGGCAAGCCGCTTAGCTTTTCTTTTTCTTTTTGGATTGGTGAGGGCCATGGGAGGCTGTTTGAAATATCCCGAAGCTCCCGGTGTAGGGGAGGTTATGGCGAATTTTTCCGGGAATTTAAGGAGTTAGAATATTTTTAAGAAACTTTGATAGTTAGAAATCTATATATCGATATATATAGAGTTAGATAAGGTAACGAAATCAAAATAGAATTTTGTAAACAAAAAGGGGAATCTATAAAGTAGAAATAGAAAGCAAACATATATACATATTTTAAAATTGAATAATTGGGTTTTATAGTGTGTTTATTTGAGGTTAGTGGTTTTGCCGTTTTGAAGTTGAGGATGTTTTCAGTCAAGGTCTGAGAGGTAATTTTACCCCAACTTAATTGATTTCATTTTTAATGGATAAATAGCAAGATCCAGTCTCGAAGAGAATTGTTTGAATAATAGTTTGGTCGAATAAAATATTTTGGGTTGTTTGTAACGATGTTGTATACAACATACGTTTAACTCAAGTGATGGAATTTTGGAAATATAAAAGTAAATATTTCCTCAGTATAATTAAAATAGTCGGGATAGATAAGTGATTGAAATTGTTTTCAATTGCAAATAGAGATATTTTCTAATATATAGAAAATAAAAGAAGTTGATATTTGGAAACGATTTCCAAATGGCATAAGAGACCAAGATGATTGTTGAAAATATTTGGTTAACAAATATTGATAGGGAAATGGAGAAGTAATGAAATATTAATTAAAGAGCCCAGTGATTTGAATTGATATGTTGAATGAACACTTGTTTTTATTCGATAGTTAAATCACAGACTATCGTAGTTTTTACCATCGTTGTCAATATGGAGAGACCGGTTGGATTATTATCCGTGAACCACTCTGTATTGGCAGTAGCGTTGCGAATCAGATTCTATGAAGACAATCGAAGACGGAGTAAATTGCAAGGGCTTTTTCTATAAATAGAAATTGTGCCTCCGGTTTCGTTCAGTCCCAGAACAAACGTAAATGGACGAATGTCTGACAAGGTATTTCCAATGATCTAATGGGTTGGTCTGTATAAATATATATGGTTGCAACAGATTTATTCCCTTAGCATAACATCCAGAATATTTGTGCAAATCAATTAGTGATTAACGGATCTGACAATGTGGCATTCAAAGTGATGGTGCTATCAATGAATGATGAGTAATCGTAGCCTCATGCCTCAACAACCGGGAAATGACAAAAATCGGGCAGGCAGCATGGCTATGTGGGTCGCTCCCATTAGGATGTATAATCACCTATCTAGAGGTTCATTTAATTTCTTATTCTATTCGATGCTGTCCCAGTCGGGAGACGGTTGCTGATCCCAACTGTTGGTGATATACATTCGATACACTCAAGCGAAATGAGTGGTCGGTCATGTGTGGGCCGGGATGCAAGATGTTCTTGTTGAACCCAGTGTATTCCTCTCTAGAGATACACTATCGGAAGGTGGTTCCATACCTTGTCATGTTGGAAATTCAGTCTCTAATAAGCGCCATGCGGTTTTTGATTTTATACTATATATGTGGAGCGTGAGATGCAAGCGTTCTGCTATTTGGTTATTTATTTGATTAGACATTATTATAATATCACTGGATTTTTGTATCAAAGTGTTTTGGGTTATAGTAAGGTAAAAACCGTCCTTGTTTATGTGTGGGCTGGTCTTACTATTATCTTTTCTTTCGAAAGATTTTGAAAGTTAAACAAATGGTTGGAGTTTACTCACACCAGTCCCATGACTGACCCAGAGTTATTTTGTTTTGTTTTTCCTAAACTCTTGGGTGCCCAAATTTGTACGGGCAGTCAAGTAGTCGGGATTTTTTTTCAGATTCACTTGGAAGAGCTGGAAGCAGGAGGCTTCACCAGTTAGCTATAGACTATCCTATATTCCGCTGTGAACCATGTTTGTATCTGGAAACAGGTGTTTATAACTATTCCAGGAATAACTGTTGTGCTCTGATGATGGTATGTATATAAAGTTACTGATTTGTATTTCAAAAGTTATGTTACATAATATATTTTATTCGTTCCGCTGTGAGATTTGTCTTCTTTGTTTTCTTCTATTCTAATATTTCTTTCTATTCCTCATCCTCTAACTTCTTTCTAATAATGATTCGTATTTCTGTGCAATTTGGGTTGGACGTGTGGTGTTATTAGTCAACTCAGATAGTACGGATTTGCGGGCCATTACAATTGGTATCAGAGCTTAGGTTGAGCGAATACCTAGGCTTGTGTGGCATGTGCTCATTAGAGATAGGGTCAGTAGAACCCTAGAATGAGTTGAGTGTATATATATGAGAGAGCGTATTTGTTAATTTGATATAAAAAAGTTATTTTATATTGTGTTGGCTAGTCTGTTGGGTGGCTTATGAATTCTGATCGAACAGTGGGACTCCACAAAGTCGATAGGAATTTCTAAACACTTGGCAGAAGATTGAACACAATATTGTTTTAAAGTGGGTGAATGAAATAATTTTACCCAAAATTCTATTCTGATATAGAAAGAATATTTTCTAAAATTATGGTAATACATGGATGTGTTGATTGTTATTATAATCAGATGAGATTATAAAAATTGAAATGGTTATATATAACCAAAATAGAATTTGTATATGAGTAATATATACAAATGAGATAAACTGAAATCGAATTCAGAATCAGAATTTGGAATTTAAATCCTAGGAAGTTTGAAAATATTTTTCAAAGTATATTAGAATAATATAGCTTTGTTTTGAAAAGGATTTTGAATGGATTTTGAAAGTGATAAAGCACTGAACTCACTTCAGTAGCTGGGAAATAATTCTGATGATGGTCGCGACATCATCAGTATTCATTTTCGAGTTTCTAAGTGACGAATTGCTGCCTTAGAAAAGTTTTGATGGAAATTTGTTTGCAAGAAAACAAGTTAAGTTGAAAATTCAAATGTTTTGAATTTGAATTAGTTATAAATATATGTGATTTCAAAAAGAATTTGAAATGAAAACCCTGGGATTTGGACTCTGGAATCAAATTTTTAACCTAAGCAAGTTAAATGGATTAAAAGAAATAAATTGATTAAAATCAACTTGAATGAATAGGAAATTAAATATTTCCATGAGAACCTAAAGCTGAATGGGACTTGAGTTATATAACATGAAATACTGAGTTATAATAAAATGGACTTTTGAAAAGTTAACAGGTATGTAGCATTTCTTCTTCCTTAGTAATTTCGGGGACGAAATTCTTTTAAGAGGGAAGGAATGTAACGTCCCAGATTTTTAGTCAATTTATTTTGAAGATTTAAATTTATTTGAAATGTTAAATTAAAGTAATAAATGAATGTTAATATGGAATTTATTGATTTAATAATCAATATAGGAATTAATATTGAATATAGCGAGTATTGTAATACGAAACGTTAATAATGGAATTCAGAATCTAGAACTGAATCGAAACAACTCAGTCGATTAATATAAATTATGTATTGAATTAGAACGATGATAATAATAATTTATTATCGATGAATTTAATTGTTTGAGATCGATTTATATTTTAATCAATTTAATTTAATTCGTCAATTTAATAGTGTTATTCGGTATATACGACTGGATTAAATTTCAAAATCGGTTCCTTTGGATTCAGAATATGTTATAACTTTATAACGCCTGATCCTTACGCTCAAATAGGATATCATATGAAGCGACCCGAACTTCCCCGGTCTCCGAAGAGATGAGAAAGAACGAATTACTGTGAGGACAAGACAAAACAGAACGCAGACGGAAGAACATTTCATTGTTATTACAACCATTCCATCAGATACAAGAATATACAGAGTATAAATGAATAAATTACATTCGATAAATATCAGAGATTACAATAAATTACATAGCAGCGGAAAATAATACAAAGCACAACTGAAGGTGATATACGGATACAGAGCTTTCCGGATATCATTCCAGCTGTAAACCAGGATCCTATGAATATACATCTGCAAAACCAAAACTACTAGCTGCCCGTGCGGAAAATAAGGGCACCCAGAGTTTAGGTTAAAATAATAAACTCCAGGTCAGTCATGTGACTGGTGTGAGAACTAAAACAGTTATTTAAAGCTTTACTTAAAAAAAAGAGTAATTCAAGGGACCACGCCGTATAACACGGAACGGGTTTCCTCCCAAGAATACTAGTGCATAGAATAAACAACGCAATGCTTTTTCGAAAAATGAAGCTATTATAAGACCCAGGTCCCATCACACAATGCAACGCAAGCCGGACGATAGGGTTTTCCCTTATAATAGCCAAACATGCTTGGTACGGTTTAAAACAAATCATTTGATACTATTATAAGTGTATAGTGTCAAAACAATTTAAATCATAAATATAAATCATAGACGGCATGGGTACCATATATCATGTCGCCATACTAGTTCTACAATTAAAATCGCAATACACGTATTGGAAATTGGATTTCCGTCATGAGTCGAGGCAAGGGGCAAGCTCCTCTCCGCGTTCGAGACACTCTAGCAAATGCCTCAGGGTTACGCACTCTGGGCAACCCCGGATACGGCTGGGCCGGTCCTCACTTACGTTAGAGGATTGGCAATTCCTGAACACACGTTTCCCGGTCCTTACAGACCTATAATCGAGGCGCCTCATTCCAACAACCACAAAGGTGAAAAGTATATAAATGTCAGGGCTGGTAAGTCACTGACACCACCAAAGCTAGAAAGAAACGTCGTGCTCTCCCAGCGGTCCGTATCCCGTTTTTAACTCATACCGAGGTGTGAGGCTCGCGAATTCACGTTATACACAAAGCTGCCACGTAGGTCGTGCTTTGATCATCAACCACAAGACTCTTCTTTTCAACAAAAGCCTTGATCATTGCATCTCAGCGTGCCACATAGGCAATTCATGCCATGCGACTGATCTCTATCGATATACAACCTCTGAGCTCGTACGTCTCAGAGAAGGGCGTTAAGCAAAAGAATAAATTCTCCGCCGCCAAACAGATGTATATTTAATAGAAATCAATCAAAACAGAATAAAATCCAATGTCAGACACACAATCCATTTACAAGTTCGTTCTGGGTCTGAACGAAACCGGAGGCACTTTCCTCGCATATCCATCCATCTCCAAGTACGTCTGGACGACCACCAACTATTTCCATCCTCTTGGGTGTACAACCCAATCAGGATCGTCAGTAATTACCCAAACGATGTGAAGGCTTTCAGTCTTCAGCCACCGTCTTCATCTTCGACATATCGTCGAATCGGTTATTCAGAATGGGTATAAACCCGGCCTTTCCGAACAACCCGCGTATATTAAAAACAAATGTTACACAAACACAGCATACGCCTCATTCCCGTTCAGAATATTCTTAGGGAAAGGTTCCCATTAATTTTATCCAAGATAAATTCTTTGAAATTTATCCTTTAATCTTCCTTTGGATGTCATTTCAAACCAAATTATGGTTTTCCAAACTAGTCGAGATTAGCGAACCGTAACGAAGTAATTATTTATTTTATTTCCCAATTCCAACCTATTCATCCCATGAAGTAAAACTGGTAATACTCTATATCTAACACCACGGTGTTATCGGTAAAATTAATTACCATTTCACGTTCAAATCTAATAAAAGATTTAACTATCGCTTTGGAGCAAAACTGGTGATACTCCATTCCTGCTAATTTTCTAAATTCGATAATTTAGATTATAAATTCACATATCAATCTAATTGCAGATTCGTTAAAACTCCTTTTACTGGGTTAAAGAACTAGGTGTTATTTAAAACACAGTTCACGACAAACCCAAATCACATCCTATTTATCGGGTTAAAGAACTAGTGTTATTTGAAACACCGTTCACGATAAACCCATTTCACGTTCTAATTATTATCGGGTTAAAGAACTAGTGTTATTTGAAACACAGTTCATGATAAACCCACAAGTCATTTCTAGTTCAATTCAAATCAAATATATTAGGAATTTCGATTGTTTAAAACCCCTTTTTAAATCTAATTTATTTATTTAAAAAAAATCGGGTTAAAAATTGAGTTCAAGCTAGTTCATTTTGATAAGAATCCATTTTCATCTTTTCAAATATGGAGTTTTTCATCCCAATTTTTCCCAAATCATTTCTTATGATTTTACACAAATTATTGATATTTTTAATAATTTTATCAAGGCCCGTACAGTCGATTTCCAACAATGGCCATCGAACTGCACTTATAGCGACCTTTTTCGAATTTGATTTGGATGTATCTCCAAATCCAACCGTTAGATTTCAAATTTCTAATATTCGTTAGAAATCTCTTTTCGATACGAACCCAACGGTTCCGGTTTTAGGAGAATCCGACGGTCGGATCTCCCGTAATGTCCGTTTGAAATAAATGGTCGAAATTCACGAACTAACGCGGCGCGGCGCGTTCTATTCAGGCCATTATATTATATATATAATATATATAATATATATTTCGTCGATTTCTATTTAAAACGAATTATATAAATGGTTTTAAATTCGTTTCAAAAGCAATTTCAACTTCCATTTCAATTCAAATCAAAATTGAATTCTTCTTTATAAATTCGTTTTAAAATTCATTTCTATTCAATTCAAACTTCAATTCAATTTGAATTCATTTCAATTCGCTTTCAATTCAATTTGAATTCGTTTCCAATTCAATTCCAAAGTCGTTTTCTATTCGATTCAATTCAAATTGGTTTTCTATTCGATTCAACTCAAATTGGTTTTCTATTCGATTTAATTCAAATTGGTTTTCTATTCGAATCAAATTCAAATTGGTTTTCTATTCGAATCAAATTCGTTTTCTATTCAAATCAAATTCGTTTTCTATTCAAATCAAATTCGTTTTCTATTCAAATCAAATTCGTTTTCTATTCAAATCAAATTCGTTTTATATTCAATTCAAATTCGTTATATATTCAATTGAAATCAAATTCGTTTTATATTCAATTCAAATTCGTTATATATTCAATTGAAATCAAATTCGTTTTATATTCAATTCAAATTCGTTATATATTCAATTGAAATCAAATTCGTTTTATATTCAATTCAAATTCGTTATATATTCAATTGAAATCAAATTCATTTTATATTCAATTCATTTTGAAATCGTTTTCAATTCAATTCATTTCGAAATGAATAAAATCGATATAAATATCGTTCACGTCAAAATGGCGTCAATCTAATCAACACGGCTTAATGTATTTCTATTTTCAAATATTCTATTTCAAATATTTCGTTCAACACATGACTAATCTCAACGGATGAGTACAGTCAACACATGAACCTTTATTTTATATTGATAAAGATGTAAATTTTATTATTAAAATATTTCGTTCAACACATGACTAATCTCAACGGATGAGTACAGTCAACACATGAACCTTTATTTTATATTGATAAAGACGTAAATTTTATTATTAAAATATTTCGTTCAACACATGACTAATCTCAACAGATGAGTACAGTCAACACATGAACCTTTATTTTATAATATCCTTTATTTTCTAAATTGGAATGAGGCCCAATCAATCACCATATAATGTTAATTATATGGATTTTCATACATCACACGTATATAATAGCATTGAAAAATAATCAACCATCAACCAAAGTGCAATACACTGTATAAGCATCAAATATAGATATCTAACGCTTATAACAGCCTGTCAATCAATCGATCGACATTTAATCTATCAGGATGAGTGAACTTCAAATTTCATCCCAACACTCGTGTGGGGTTTCAAATCAACAAACACAGATTTTATTTGTGCAGTTGGGCGATGTGTAAAATTTATCGTCCCTATCAATGTCCTTCAAATAGGTGTACATAAACAAACCGTCCGGTTTGTAAATGAATATTTATTTATTCACATTCACGTTAAAAATTATATTTTTAATGATAAAATATTTTATTCAACCAATGAATATTCTATTCAGTTCATTTACACAATAAAAATGATATTTTTATTTTTCTAACTATTTTAGAAAATTTCGGCAGTATAACGGCACGATACTAGAAACGGGACGAGGCCTAGCCTTATCCCCGGTCTAGTGAAGGCCCACGCCATTCACACATCAATCAATCCATTTCATTTCACCAAACAATTCAATTTCAATCAAATAATCCAACTAATTTTTGCAATCAAACAAACAAGTCCATGGCCTGTGGACGATTGTGTCGGGTGCTACTAAGCACCGTCTGCATCCTAGTATATATATAACTAGAAAATGAAATTGAAAGGTGAGAAATTCTCACCGATAGCTATCCCAACTCCACGACACTTCATTTATAGAAATCTTCATCGTTCTTGCCTTTTGTCATCTTCGTTTGCTCGTAGCCACTACCTATATAAAAATCACTCATTTTTTTATTTTGATGTCTTTAAAATAAAATCACATTTTTATTTGTTCACTTTCAATTCAAAAATCATATTTTTATAATCGCTTCATACATTTAAAAATCGAATTTTCACTTCGCTATTCAATATATAAAAATGGAATTTTTACTTCGCTATTCAATATATAAAAATGGAATTTCTACTTTGTTACTATATAGATAAAAATTATATTTTTACATCGTTATTTTCTATATAAAGATCTCGCCCTTTCAACTATAAAGATTTCTCCTTTTCAAACTTATCATTATAAAAACCACATTTTTATTTTGCTATTCATATAAAGATGATATTTCTAATATTCCTATCATGTAAAAATTATATTTTTAATTCTCTACCTAAACAAAAATCATGGCTTTCATATTTTAAAAATCGCTTCTTTATCTCTTTTAAAGATCCCTCCTTTCTCGAATTAAAAACCTCACCTTTATCGAATTAATAATCTCGACTTTTCCTTTTTGACGATAAAAATCAAATCTTTACTTAAATATAAAATTCCTAGCCTTTCATATATATATATATATATATGTATATATTTATATATATAACTGATTTTAAATAGCTACTTCACAACTTGGGTAAACTAAAATGAATAAATAAAACTCACCGTTCGAAGGGAAGGGAGGTTTTCTGCGTCGCTGAAGGAAGGGGTGCTGCGTCGCGGTCGGGTCAGTGGCCATTGGGGCGCCGGAGTCTGGACATCGCCTAGAGGGCAGTTGCAGTCGGGGGGGTTTCGATTTGCGGTGGCGTTCAGGGGAACTGGGGGTTTAAGGGTGAGGGGGTTGCAATTAATTTTAGAAGAGTAGGAAGAGAGAGTGGAGCAGAGAAGGGAGGGTGGCCGGAGAAGGGGGCGCGACGCCATGAGGGGGAGGAGGCGCGCGTTCATCAACGACGAGGGGCTGGAGATGGACGGAGGGAAAGGAGGAGCGAAGGGGGAAGGAGGGGAGGCGAGCTTCGTCGGAGGGTGGACGTTGGCCGCCGCGGTGGTGGCTGCGACGAAGGGGATGGGCAGCGGTTTCCTCGATCCGTTTTTTTTTTTTGAATCTGAAATGAACGTGGGGGGTTGGGGGCAGAGAGAAATAGGGGAAGAGGGAGAGAGAGTGTTTTTTATATATTTTTTTTAATTATTTATGAAAAAGTTGACTTTTACATACGACCTCTAAACGAGGTCCACCGCCTGTCGTCTATAGCGTTTTACCCCCATTCCGAACACAATGGGATATGTATCGCAAGCTGATTTGATCGTTTCGATTAGTTTCCGTTGAATTTACATTTAAATCACTATATTGAATTTTAAACGTACATTTCAAATTACCGGGGTCGCATACGAACTTTATAAATTCTAGAAAAATATTTTCTAACTTCGTATTGACGATACGGTCCTAACAAAACTAGTTTCGTCGAAGTCTGAGACCATTGGAAAAATGGCCAATTTCCAGTCGATTAAAATCAACTAAAACTGGTTAAACGCGTTTTCCTTTGTCACGCTCACATATTGATTCGAAAAATTATGAAATTTGAAACCTAGCAATAACTTTACATCACGGATCCAACAAAAGTGGTTTCGTCGAAATCCGAGGTCGCTTGCAAAATTTCCATTTTTAAGGGCCTGAATTCCATAGCGACTATTCAGAATTTTCAACTGGACATATCTTTTGATTCCCGCTATGAAATTTTGATTTGTTGGATTTGTTGGAAAGATATTCACAATTAGATCCTAAGGTTTTTGGTTTCACTAGAATCCGGATTGTTTTGCACCCGGTACATTCCATTGAAGTTTGAAATCGAATTATCGAACTACCGCGCCATTTTCAATTCTATTTATAATTATATATAATTATTTATATTCTAACGACGGCGTATATAATATATACGTTCGAATTATATTCAAAATAAATTTCCTCGTCAATTTTATTTAAAATAATTCATTTTAAATATTCAAAATTCGCTAGAATTGCCAAAATAAAAATTTTAAACTGGTTCAGAATTTCCGGGTTATTACATCATAACTACAAATTTATGTTATTATCAAAATTTAATGGATAAAGTCGTATAGTTCAACTTTAAATCCAAATAAAAGAATTCACATCTGTATTAACAAAGCTGACCTAAATATTTTATTTATGCAGACCTACTGCTTCGAGTTGCCAAATTTGTTTTCCATCTTCGAAATCAAGCCAACAACGATGTAATGGAGAAGTACTTATATCTCCTCTTCACCACTATAAAACTGTGTTTTCCTTTTCCTATCTTCTCATCTCAGAAAAACGAAGCTACTATCATTTCTTTCAAACTAAAAAGAGCATCCATCCTCAAACATTTCAGAAACCAAAATTTAATCGAAATTGAAAGCCAGTCAAAACCATTTTCCTTCAATTCCTCTTTCCCCGTCAAAAGCAAAAACCAGACCACCGGATATAAAAAAAACCAAACCATTTCTAAATCAAATCGAAAGCAGTGGAACTGGTATATGATCATCTCGAGATCAAATCGAGTGCTTCAATATTCGTTGAAGTCGAGATCTGAGTCGAGTATCTTTTGGCTTAGTTCTGGAGCTCGCGTAGGGTTCGAAGGGGACTGGCGCTCGCTGAGTACTGGTGAGGGTTGGGTCTTCGACGCGAGGTGTTGTTTGAAGACCGCAAAGTTGGTCTAAGGGGGTGTGCGATTTCCGGTGTTGCGATGATGGGATGTTACGGCTTCAAGAATAAAAGAGGCAATGCGGGTTTGAAGAAAGGTAGGTTCGGTCTTATAGCAGTGCGAAGATGGTGGAGGTTGCGATGTTGTCCTGGGGCTCAACGTGATTCAATAGTGGAAGGGGTCGACCTCGCGAAAACCAACCGGAGTTCAATCATTGACTGATTAAAGAAAATCTGATATGGAAATGTCAATTTTGGTTAATTACTGAAGTAGACAGGTAACCTCTTTGGTGATAAAGGGAGAAAGGATAGTTGCCATTAAGGTGTTCGATAAATTGTCCAAATGGAAAAACGCGGTTTCAGGCTGATTACGGTTTTGGTACAGTTCGAAGATATACTTCGAAATTGATCGAGTTATTTTGTAGAAGTGATAAGGTAATGTTTTTATTTATTTATTTAATATACTTAGAATAATTCATTCGATTATAATAAATTTAAGTTCATGATAGTATGAATTGTTAATATATGAATCGAATAAATCATAGGTACGAGATAAACGCCTCGAGTAAATTCGTAGCTAAGATAATATGGAGTTTTAAATGGATATTCAACAAATGGAGAATCAATGTGAGTAAATCTCACTCACCTTTTATTTAGAATTATTTTTATTCGTTAAAAATAATTGTTTGATGCTTGTTTGAATGTTTTCTGGTTGACTTAAAAATATTGGTTATATAGGCTTGCTATTATATATAATTGGTTTGGTGATTGGTTGGATTCCCGCAGTATCATTAGCGGATGCCCGCAGTATCATTAGCGGATGACCCTACACCCACATATATAAGTGGATCCCCTTTTATACCGCGATATCCTGCCTCGAAGCAGGATGGGTATTATTTCTGTTAACTAACGTCTGTGGATGCAAGAAAAACAGGTTGGAGGAATCCAACTGGATTCCTCAAAAATATATTATCTGTTTGTTTATTTGCTTGATTTCATATATTCATATATGACATGTTAGAAATCGAATGATTGAAAATTGGATGATTTGATTGTTTTAAATATCACTGGGCTAAGTGTTGATTTATTTAAAATATTGTGGAAAGGGTATTTGAGATTTAAAGGGGGAAAGTCTATTTTTGAAAAATAGAATTTGAATTTTTAAATAGATTTGAAAAAAATAAACTTGTTTGAAAAATAAAAAAAATAGTTATTTTATAAAAGAAGTTTATAAATAGTTCTTTTATAAACGCAGTTCATAAATGAAGTTTTGAAAATATATTTGAATATAGAAATTCAAATGAAGTTTTGAAAATAGATTTGAATATAGAAACTCAAATGAAGATTTGAAATAGAATTTGAATTCAAATGGAGATTTGAAATAGGATTTGAATTCCAAGGAATTGAAATAGAATTTGAATTCAAAGGAATTCAAATGGATTTAAATAAAGGAAGTTCAAATGAAATTAAAAATATAGTATTTGGATATAGGTATTCAAACGGAGTTTAAATATAGAATTTGAATATAGAGAATCAAATGGGATTTTAATATAGAAATTGAATATAGAAATTCAAAGAGAATTCAAATCTAGAATTTGAATATAGAAATTTAAACAGATGTTGAATGTAGAAATTTTAAAGGAAATTCAAATATAGAATTTGAATATAGGAATTTAAATAGAAATTGAAGAAGGGAATTCGAAATAGAATTTGAATAAGAGGATTTAAATAGAATTTGAAGAATAGAATTAAAAAGGAGTTTGAATATTTGAAATTTCAAATAGAATTGAATCGAAGTTTGAATATTTGAAATTCAAATAGAATTAATATGGAAATTGAATTCAAAGAGAATTAAATAGGGGATTTGAATGTAGAATTAAAAAGGAATTCAAATGGAATTTAAATGGTAGAATTTGAATATAGCATTCAAATGGAAATTTAAACTATGAGATTTAAATATATAATTCAAATGGAATTTAAAATATGGAATTTGAATATAGGACTCAAATAGAAGTGAAATTTGAATTTGAATATAGAATTCAAATAAAAGTGAAAATTGAGTTTGAGTGGAGTTGAATTCATTTTAAACGAAGTTTAACGTTTATATTTATAAATATAATTAAAACGAACTTGCCGCAGCGCTGCAGTTCGAAAGTTGTCGTTTCGAACTTCAATCGAGTATACAGAACTCAATTGAAGTCGGAATTCTTTGAAACAAGAAACGTCAGGACCGATTAGATAATAGTTTTCTAATGGAAGAGAAAAATCTGGATTTCGTCGTATAAATTTTGAGCTATGTCAAAATCAAATTTTTAGAAAAGCAGCGCCAAAAATCGTTTTAAAACCCATAATGGTTTAATAAAATAAATAAAGGAATTTTAAAGAAATAAATTCCGAATTTGCCATTAGAAAAATCCACACTGGAAATATAAAGTAAATGTGAGCTCCAGTGAAGTAAGTGAAATGATTTTCGAAACATAAATCAGATTTTTGATTTCTGAATAGAATTAACTAAATTGAATAGAAATTAGTTAATGAGATTTCGAATGGATATTGGGTTTTGAATAAGTAAATTCGATCTATTTTAGTTTATGTTCATGCACATGTATGATTGCATGCATAAACAATACAAACTTCCATTTATTAATTTTATTCTTAATTATGCATATATTCATATGCACGTAATTAATTGCATGCGTTAAATTCCTAACCGTCATGTGTATGTATATACACACACATACACATACACACATCTTTCTTATTTTCACGCAATTAATTTTTTTTAATTAATTGTTCATTACCTTCTTCTTTTTACACATCATCTTTTAATTAAACTGCATTCACACTAAGCCACTTTTTATCCATTCCCCTAAAACAAAGAAAATATAGCGCTGGCGGAGATCGAACTCTGTACCTCTTGTATTCAAGTCACATGCTCTAACCAATTAGGCTACTTAGTCTTTAGTTAACAAGGCTTAGGACAATGGTAACCATTATTCTTTTCTCATTCCTGTTTTTCATGTTATGTTGCAATATTTAATTTAAAGATGTCTTTTTCATCTTAAATCCGATTTCTGCAGCCCATAGGTCTAAATTGACTAGAAAATCACCATGAACGCAATGACGCTAATTTTGTGACCAAATTCTAGAAGTTCTTCAAATTGTCCTTTTTCTTTTCAAATGTTCGCATGCATTTCTTCGCATTTTATGTATTGCATGTAATTTCTTTTATTAATCTTTTTCTTCATTTCACTGCATGAACTTATTACATGCAATTTAATTGTCATTATTTAATTTTTCTCTTAAATATATCTATGCATATAATATGCATACACATTTCCACATTTTTAATTTCATTAAAAATGCGGGGTGTTACATTCTACCACCCTTAAGAAATTTCGTCCCCAAAATTTGATAGGGATTAAATAGATAATCCCACGCATAATATCCATCCATCATGTGTGCATCCAATTTTTGCAAACATTGTGCATATATACAAAGTGAAATACATCATAGTAATGCATGTATGCCTAATTTGGTACAACCAATATGTTTGCAAACTTTTTAAATCTCTTTCAAAACATGATACTCACATCCTAAATATACTTGCAGTTCTATATAAACGCAATATTTTGGAAAACCAAAATAGCTTTTCATCAAAATTTTCCCACACTCTTATAGAATAAGAGCATAGTTCATCCAATTGTTGCATCCAAAACCCTACCAACCATCATTATATTTCGAAATTTAGAAAAATAAATTTTTCTAAATTCGATTTCTTATGTAACAAAAAGGTATAAAACGGAAGAATTTACATTTTCCGTTTTTCTTTCTATGTCTCTTTTCTAATTGTACTTGGATTTTTTGTAGCTACTCTATAAATATTTCCTATTTTCCTATCCAAGCACAACCCACATAAGAAAATTTTATTTTCTTTTTCAACTTATCTTGGAAAAAAAATTCATTTTTATCCATCTTTTCTTAAAATTTTCATTTTCTTTTCTTGTCACGTTTGTTGCTTCACTGAATTTGTTGTTTTTTTATTAGGCTATTTTCTTTCTTAGCTTATTTGACTTGATCTAAATACTTAAATTTTCCAAATAAGCTTTTATGTTTTCAACTCAAACAACATCCTACACAGCTACTACTACGGGCCAAGAATCTTAGGAGTATGTCACTTCCGACAACCACAAGTCCAAACAACAGAATCTATATTCTTACTTTCCCTTTACCCCCTAGTAGTCACTACTTGAAACACCCCACCTCCGTTAAGGTCACTCACCAAGGGAATGCCTTAACTTCAGTGAAGCATTTTAGGTAAAAGATGCAGATAAATTACAAGATAGACAAGATAAAGCAGCAAAAAATAAAGTCGTTTTATAAACAATGTGGTTCAGTCAAGCTTTTACAACAATTTTCCCAATCATACATAAAACTTTTGTCTTGATTCAAAAACTTCTAAGTATAAAAGAAGCATAAAAATAACAATGATATTCCCCAATAAAGCATGAACCAGCCATAGCAGTGGGAGAGAGAGTCCAAAGAAATACATTGACTATCTTCGAGCTTGGAAAGAAAACTGAGCTAAGTGGTAACATTTCCTCCCTGTGAACCTAGGGGGGACGAAAGAAAAGAGGCGAAACAAACTAGGTCAGACATAATTCTGGTAAGTTCAGTGACTTTCAGCATGTAAATAGGAAAAAGCATCATGACATGAATAAACTGAATATAAGACAATACCGGGATAACAAGGATAACAAGATAACATGTGATCAGCACAGATATGATAAGGCAAGATAAACTGAATGCACTTTTACCCTTTCTCTTCTTCTCTACTACCCTGTTATTCTGATTTCTATATCTCTGCACCGCCTAACTAGTGTCCCAACTAGTAATCTATGTAAAATGATAATATTACAACGTGATCCCAATCCCCGCAATTATGGTAGCCTTCAGGTGTACATCTAGTATGAGGATCTTACCTCAATCAGCTCAATTGCCATGAAGATGTTAGATGTAGCCTTACTACCCTATCGATCGACTCCTTATTCATAGTAATTTTCCTTGTGTTTGTGTCAATCGGCCCTCTTTTGCATGTAGATACCCTGTGTTGGTCCCACCATAAGGTGTATCAATCCTTATGATAGCAACCCGACACGATTCAAGAAGCACAGTGTATAACTACTGGTACCCAGTGCCTGCTTTTTCCCACTCCAGACTATGTGCATGCCCGTAATCCATCGGAACCTACACTGACGTACCCCCTGCTGCTATTTTTGACCGCTTATAATCAGCCCAGTAATCGTGCCCCACCCTGCCTAGTTTCAGGGTACCTTGATACATCTATGTGGGTTACTACTGAAATGGGTCCCCGTTACTAGGGTTTCTTACAGGATTAGTATGTGGGCCTATATTTACTAATATTACCCACCAACCCAATATGTACTTAACCCTCCCACTGATTCAATCATGTTTACTTAATGGTTAAGTTTGTGGCCCTATATTTTCTAGTATTACCCACCAACCCGGTATGTACTTAACCCTCCCACACATTATGTCATATTGGTTAAGTGTTTCTTATTAACCCTTCTCACTAGTCATGCTGGATTAGTTAAGTGTTTCCTATTAACGTAACCCCGTTCATTCATCATGTTATATTGGTTAAGTATTTCCTATTAACTTAACCCCATTCGTTCATCAAGTTAATTTAGTTAAGTGTTTCTTATTAACTTAACCCCACGCGTTCATCATGCTGTACTGGTTAAGTGTCATCAATCAATTCAAGTTAACTTAACCCACACACTTGTCGTGTTACATTGGTTAAGTATTGCCTTCTTGTGTTAACTTAACCCTTCCACATATCATGTTATATTGGTTAAGTGTTGCTCTCTTGTTTTAACTTAACCCTACCCATTCATCATGTTATATTTGTTAAGTATTTCTTATTAACTTAACCCTACTCATTCATCATGTCATATTGGTTAAGTGTTTCTTATTAACTTAACGCTTCTCATTCATCATGTTGTACTGGTTAACTTAACCTTGCTCACTTGTCTAACATGTTATAACAGTTAAGTGTTCTAAATTTACTTAACCCTACCTTCTTACCATGTATGTTTATTGGCATTAATTAATTTATTAATGCCCCAACCTCTCACATTAGAATTGTTGTTTGCGGTTACTAGATGTGTCGGGCGGTTACAGGAAGACTTCTACCGCAAACTCATTCTAACCTCGAGTTTTGGGCTAAATGCGCTAACCTCTCACATTAGATCTGTGTTGTTGCGGTTACTAAATGTGCCGAGCGTTTCCGGGCTATTTTACACCGCAACTCAATCTAACCACGGGTTAGGCATGTTTTTCTTTTAGCATATTTACATATTTGTCATATATCCCCAAACCTAGATTTTTGTATACTAATTATCCCACATTCACCAAACTAGTCATGTTTCAATTCTCAAGTTATGCCCAACAAAGTCAATTACAAGTTATGTCCTATAAATTCAAATTCAAATTGTTACTCAAAATAAGTTACACTCAATCTTCCCAAATATGCAATAATAGCCATTCCCCAAAATCACAATATACATTATGTTTGGTGTCCTGACCACTAGTTATGCCCAATCTAGATTAATATTCCAATTTACAGCTTACGCCCAATCTAGATCTAATATTTCAATTTACCCCAAGTTCGCAACAATAACAATTATGCCCCAAATCACACGATACAAATTATGTTCCATTATTACCAAATAGATTATTCCCCAATACCCCCGTATTCCAATTGCACGTATAAACAAGTTTAGTCTAGGTTCCGAATGAACCTAGTATTCATAAAATAAAAACAAGAAAGGGGAAGAAAGAAGGAACATAAATGAGAGTAGGCATAGACCAGGCGTTACAATGATAGATCTGTCAAATATAACATAATGGACCTAAGAGGATTACAGATATTTTAGAATTGAGGTATAACAAAGATGGATCTGATAAAAAATAACATCGTGGGCATATAGAATCGTAGACTTGACAATATCATGAACATAAAAATATTATAGATTTGATAGATCTAACAAAATAACAATATGGACATGAGAAGACTACATGTTCGATGTACAACAAAAGATATGTCTGAATAAGTAGATAAAATAACATCTCAGGCATAGATCTGATAAAAGGGCAGGAACAAATCTGGAAGGATTAACTTATAATCAAGCATAGATCTAGATTCACTCTATTACATGTCAGGATAACAATTAGGTATTTAAATCTGAAGAGTAACTGAATTTACATTGCTAGGATTAAGAAAAGGTAATGAAATCGTTGTTTTTGTTGCAAAACTAATCTTCGAATTTGATGTTGATTAAACCTCAAAGGCGATTATTGATGAAGAACTTCATGATTTAAGTTTTAGAGGCGGTGGCTAAGAGAATTGAGAGTTCAGCAGCATATAGGCGCCATAAGGAATTATTATGAATTAGGGTTAGGTCTAGGCACTAATTTATAGGTGTAGAGAGTGTTTTAGAGCCTTTAGATCACCATAGAAGCCATCAGGTCCATCCAGCACATCAAAAATCGTCATTGCCCAGATCTAGCCGGTGGGGTCGACCCCTGCAAGGGGGGTCGACACCTATGTCGACCCCGGTGTCGACCCCAAAGTGTCTGGGTCAACACTGGTGTCGACCCAGCATGTCTCGGGTCGACATCACAAACGTGGGCAGTTCCGTGTTTCCTCCTTCCGCCTAGGCTATTTGAATATTTTTGAATTTAAATTGATTTGTTTTTAATTATTTATACAAACTTCCAACCTCAATAACTTCTTCATACTGTATCCGCTTTACGCAAACTCGGACTCTATCTCAAGCGGAATTCCAAGGCGAACACAATAGCGCAACCCGTTTCACTTAATTCTTTTTCTAAAAATTAATTATTCTTTAATTATCTCTTATGTCCTGTTTTAAAATTACGGGGTGTTACATTCCCCCCTACTTAAAGGATTTCGTCTCCGAAATCTTCAAGTCAAGAAGAATGTGTATCCTACCATCCAACATCCATCTACCCAACCATTCAATCACAGGCATCCATTGACCTTAAAAAGATTTCTAATGCTTTCATGTTTATATGCATAGTGTGTGTTTATGTCCTTATCTAATGCAAAAATCAGGCGGTCCACTGATTTAGTTGACCCCCTTAATGCGGATTACGTTAGTGTTATGAGTCCAACATGTATGTAGTTATTCCTATGGTACTTTATAACTTCTATATGATTACACAACCATCCATTCAAATGCATCATCCATATGTTATCACATCAAGTTTCAACCCATATATACAAAAATTCACTCATGCATATGCAATATGGAAGTGATGGAGCCGATCTAGTGCCTAACGTGTGTACATGCATCCATGAGAAACCACTAGCAAACACTTACATCCACTTGCATCCACCAAACATAACATGTCTCAAGCACATGTTTACGTCCATTGGCTTCTATCTAAGCATCAAGGATTGGATCGAGAGGATATACTTAAAAGATAAAGACTAGCATGCAAATAAACTATACAGAAAAAGAGAGAACAAGAGTATACCCTCAAAAAGGGTATGATGCGTGTATCTGGTCTTCAGTCTTCTAAGGCGCATCTTCTTGAGCTTCACTCCATTGTGCTCTGACTGTCTCAACTTCATGAATGCGTAGCTTCTTAATTTCTGTTTCCAAAATATGAGTTGGAACTCGTTTCACTGTCGCCTCTCGTTCACCTCTTCTCCTTCTAGTATACTCGGCACTACCACTTCTACTGTGTCATGCTAACATTTCCTCAAAAGGTCTTCCAAAATCCCATTCACCCTTCCTATCAGAGGATGACAAGTGGTGCTCAAACATAACTGTGTATTTACCGCCTTTTTCATATCACTTTTTCCTCTTGCATTGAGAACTTCTCCAAGCCCTGTCCCGCAAGCACCGGTATATACTGTGAACGGTTTGCTAGCAAAGCCAAAACTGGGGCTGATATCTTCGCAAAGTCCTTAATGAACTTCCTATAGTGGCCCGCCAACCCTAGAAAACTTCTTACTTCCGTTGCTTTTCTAGGAAACTTCCAACCTTGGATCGCCACCACCTTTTGCAGGATCCACTACTATCCCTTCCTTAGAGACCATGTGTCCTTAGAACCTCACTTCTTTCCTCCAAAAATGACATTTGGAGAACTTAGCCTTAAGCTGATGCGCTTGGAGGGTATCCGAGACTTCCCTTAGATACAAAGCATGTTCTTCCCCACTCTTAGAGAAAACCAAAATATCATCTATGTACAAGCAAAGTGAACCTTCCGCCTTTGTAGAGAAAACAACTGGAGCACCCCATTCAGAAATACTTCACCTTATGAACCCTTTCTCAAGTAACTCTTTTACTTGTTTACTGAGCCCTTCCTTTCCCTTGGAGTCATGTGTCATACAGGTAATGAAAATGGCTTTGCATTGTCAACTAGATATATGCGGAAGTCCGTCTCGCGTTTTAAGGAACAAACCCCTAACCTAATTAAAAACGTCTGCGTACTCATGGACTACTCTAACAGATCACAAATTGTCAATATATGCATCAAGTGATTCTAGGTGGCTAAGCCAAACTGATCCCTTAGGATCGCATGAAATCTCGAGGGTATTCCCAAGGCAAGTCAAAATTCTAACTACCCTCCTTTCACAATTACTAGCTAACCAATCCATTCCTAGAATCAACCCATAGCCCATGAAACCAAAAACATAAACATTACACTTAAACTCAATACTTAACATAGCTATTCTCAAATCCTTACAAACTAAAGATAAATGAGTCGAACCACCAATTGGATTTGAGACAAATAATGAGATCCTCTACCTTACTAGTACTAAGGTGCAGAGACTCAACTATGGAAGCAAATAGAAAAGAATGTGAAGTGCCAGAATCAAACAAAGTTCTAACAGGATGATTGAAAAGAAAGACTAAACTTTCAACAGAAACGTTGCTACCTCTCTTAGGTACACTAGCAGTGAGAGCATGCAATTTCCCTTTAGAAGATTATGTCCTTTGCCCTTGTCCTTGTCCTTTGGGCAATCCTTGATAAGATGTCCTGCTTCATCATAATGAAAACAATCACCTGTCTTCTTCTTCCTACAATTAAATGACCCACTAATCCACAGAAACGACACTTCCTCTTGTTGCGGGATCTATTATTTCTTTCACCCTTCTTATATTCCAATCCCTTGTGTAACATGTTGACAAGTCTCTCGAAAGCTGCCTCCATCGCATGGAAAAACCCTACAAAGCTTGAAAGAAAAATTAGCCGCAGGTGAAACTACTATGGCTATAGATGGAAGTTGGGCACTTCTTCACCCTTTGACAGGTGTCGTAGTCTCATCAAGCCTACGAGACCATGCCACGATGAGGTTACCTCCCAGAAAGCCAGGAGCCCCGAAGACTCGGGAAAGAAGGAAACAAGGATTCAAACAGAGGATCAAAAGATAGTGCATATGACTTTGGGGAATATGCCATTAAAACAAATCTTTTCTTTTGAAAATTCCTCTTTTAAAACCATTTGAAAATAATTTTTCAGATCTTTTATCTGATCCGGTAACCTTCAACTCTGATACCAAGTGAAACACCCACCTCGGTTAATGTCACTCACCAAGGAATTGCCTTAACTTCCGTGAAGCATTTTAGGTAAAAGATGCAGATAAATTACAAGACAGACAAGATAAAGCAGTGGAAAATGAAGACATTTTATAAACAATATGGTTCAGCAAAGCTTCTACAACAATTATCTCAATCATACATTGAACTTCTGTCTTGATTCAAAAACTTCCAAGTATAAACGAAGCAAAAAATAACAATGATATTCCCCAATAAAGCATGAACCAGCCATAGCAGTGGGAGAGCCCAAAGCAATACATCGACTATCTTCGAGCTTGGAAAGAAAACTGAGCAAAGTGGTAACATTTCCTCCCTGTGAACCTGGGGGGGGGGGGGGGACGGAAGAAAAGAGGCGAAACTAACTAGGTCAGACATAAGTCTGGTAAGTCCAGTGACTTTCAGCATGTAAATAGGCAAAAGCATCATGACATGAATAAACTGAATATAAGACAATATCGGGATAACAAGGATAACAAGATAACATACGATCAGCATAGATATGATAAGGCAAGATAAACTGAATGCACTTCTACTATTTCTCTGCTTCTTTACTACCCTGTTATTCTGATTTCTATGTCTCTGCACCGCCTAACTAGTGTCCCAACTAGTAATCAGTGTAAAATGATAATATTACAACGTGATCCCAATCCCCGCAATTATGGTAGCCTTCAGGTGTACATCTAGTATGAGGATCTTACCTCAATCAGCCCAATTGCCATGAAGATGTTAGATGTACCCTTACTACCCTGTCGATCGGCTCCTTATTCATAGTAATTTTCCTTATGTTTGTGTCAATCGGCCCTCTTTTGCATGTAGATACCCTGTGTTGGTCCCACCATAAGGTGTATCAATCCTTATGATAGCAAACCAACACGATTCAAGAAGCACAGTGTATAACTACTGGTACCCAGTGCCTGCTTTTTCCCACTCCAGACTATGTGCATGCCCGTAATCTGTCGGAACCTACACTGACGTACCCCCTGCCGCTATTTTTGACCCCTTATAATAAGCCCAGTAATCATGCCCCACCCTGCCTAGTTTCAGGGTACTTTGATACATTTATGTGGGTTACTGCTGAAATGGGTCCCCGTTACTAGGGTTTCTTACTGTTTATGTTTGTGGGCCAATATATACTAATATTACCCATCAACCCGATTTGTACTTAACCCTCCCACTGATTTAAACATGTTTACTATAACACCCCACCTCCGCTAGGGTCACTTACAAAGGGAATGCACTAGTTTTGGTGGAGCATTATCTAGGTAAACATACACAGAGATATCACAAGACAGAACATAAATAAAGCAGCGGTAGAAATTAAAAACCAAATCTTATTACTTTCAAGAAAAGAGTCAAAACCTCATATATCCAAAGTACAAGTTGCCATTATTCCATTACATCAAGTTCTAAATAAAGAAGCATAAACTAAAAACAACAAAAGTAAATTATTCCCCAAAAATAGCAGATGAGCAGCCATAGCATAGCTCAAGATCAAACCATACATGAGCTGAACCGAAAGCAAGCGAAGTCCAATCTAAGTGCTAGAGTTTCCTCCCTGAGAACATGGGTGGGGGGAAACGAAAGAAAAAGAGGCGAAAGAAAACGGGTCAGTCATAAAGACTGGTAAGTTCAAGTGACTTTCATCATAAAAGCAGGTAAAGGTAACATGACATGTATAAACTGAAAGTAAACATAAGTATGATGTCAAGATGGATAAGATAGACTTAGATAACATGATGAATCAAGTATAGGTTAAGTATAGCATCGCATGTTCAAGGTTCGCTGCACCAACTGTACTAGTAGCCCAACTCATGTCAAGTATTAATCATGAAATGATCCCTTGGCCCAAAATCGTGAATGACCCATTACTAGGTCCAACGGAACGATCCACTAATCGATCGGCTCCCTACAAGTTCTAGCTCGTTGTGTTTCTGTGTCATACAGCCCTATCACGAATGTAGTCACATGTGCTAGGTTCACCATAGGGTGTATCAAGCCCTATGGTGCCAACCACCGACACGAATCAAGCACGCAAAGATAAACCTACTAATGCCCAATGCCTGCTTTTTCAACTCCGGACCACGTGCATGACCATAGCCCACCTGAACCAACACTGGCGCACCCACACAGCCGTCGTTCTGGTCGCTTACAATCAGCCCAGTATTCATTCCCCACCCTGCCTAGTTCCAGGGTACCATGATACATCTAGTGGGTTACTGCTGAAATGGATCGCGTAATTAGGGTTTCCGTCTAGTAGGTTAAGTGTTGTCATTTAAATTCGAGACTTAACCCTATCAGTCTAGCATATCAAGTTGGCTAAGTGTTGTCATTTAAGTTTGTGACTTAGCCCTACCATTCACGTGTTAAGTTGGTTAGGTGTTGTCGTTCGAGTTCATGACCTAACCCTACCAATCATGTTTCAAGTTGGTTAAGTGTTGTCTTTCATGTTCATGACTTAACCCTATGATGTGGCATTTAATTCATTAATGCACCCTAACCTCTCACATCAGACCTGTTGTTGTGGTCACTGGATATGCCGGGCGGTTCCGGGCAGATTTACACCACAACTCAGTCTGACCTCGGGTTTCAAGCACGATATGACCAACTACCCACAATGGATCCTATTGTTTGCAGTAACTGGATTTGTCGGGCGGTTCCGGGAAGATTTACACTACAAACTTAACCCAACCTCGAGTTGGCCATTTTCAAGTTCATTCTAGTGTCATGACCATGTTCAAGTTTCATGTCAAGTTCGTGTCAAGTTTCATGTTTCAACTTATGCCTATTATCAAGTTCATGATTCATGTTTATAACCAGTTCATGTTTTGCCTAATCTACCCAAATCGTATTCCCATCGCATGTAAACATTAATCGATCTAAATTACAAGCAAATCTAAATCTAGAGATAAAGGGAATAACATCAAAACTATGATAGGCAGAAGGGACAAGCATAAAGCGATAAAAGAGATTACAAAACTGGCATGATATAACTTGAGATAATCGGTTACAACATCACTGGCATATAAAAATTAATAGTGTTTTCAAATCTAGCAAAATAAGGCGATAGTCCTGATAAAAACTTGACATAAAAGAATAGGCATGCACAAGCAAGCCAAACACAAGGATAATGGGTCAATGGTTTTTGGTGTACATAATAACGAATAAACTAAGCAAGTCACACCCTAGGTATGGGATCCAACTAAATGCCAATTTGGGGTTCAACATGGTTTTCAACTATAGTGTTATGAGCAATCAACTATAATAGTCAATTAACCACAATAATTATACAATAGTCATGGATAATTATCCAAAAGAGTTCTAGGAAACTACCCTAATAATCATAGGCAATTAACTGTAATAGTTTCAAAGTCATGGTCATAGTCTTATGTTCATAATAATAGGCAGTAATTCATAGTCACGAGTCATAGGTGATTAGCCACAATTGCCCTTGTCATAGTCATAGGCAATGGTCTTATGTTCTCAGTCATAGGCATAGGCATAGTCTTATGTTCTCAGTCATAGTCCTTGGCCATTAACAATGGTTTCAATGTCATAGGCATGATAACGTTTGATTTTTAATGCGAATAGGCTCAAACTGATTTCAAAGCAATATTCTCAAATGTCAAGATCCAAGAAGAATAAGAATAGATATGAATCATACGTATATCAAATTCCAATTTATAACATGCCCATATCAAGTTTATAGTTTTCATCTAAAAGTAACTGGAACTTACAGTGCGTGGATCGAGAATTAGAAAGAAGAATTTGATTGTTGAATCTCTGTTTGATTGATCGTATTCTAATTGAAATCCCTCAATTTGCAAATCTCTAAGCGTAGTCTTGATGGAGAAGGAGCAGTCCTTTTTCTTCCTTTTTATCTTATTATTTTGATTATCTCAGAAGCAGCATAAGGACAGAATGAAATGGTGTGGAGAGAATGAGGCTAGGGGTGAGTTTATATAGGATTAGGAAGACAAATATGGACAGAAAACGAGTCTAAATACATCAGGATGCATCTGGTTCAAGAAGTGGGTTCGGGAGGCAGGTCGACCCCTAGGTCGACTCCCTAGTCGACCTGGTCATGGGGCGGTCAACACCCCAGTCGACTCCCCAATCGACCTGGTTGGGGGGGGGGGGTTGACTCCCCAGTTGACCTGGGTATATGGGCGGGAATTTTCCCGCCAGCCTTCTCTGGGTTTGAATTTCGAATTTCTGGCTTTATTTTCGAGCTGTTTTATTTTATTTAAATTCCTGAAACTTCGTAAGGTCATATCTTAGTCATACGGACTCCGATTTTAGACAACTCGGATTCGATTTCATGCAGAATTCCGAGATGAACGCAATAGCGCAACCCGTTTCCCCTGATTCTTATTTTAAAATTTAATTCTGCCTTGATTTATAACTTTAACATGTTATAAAAATACGGGTTGTTACATTTACTTAATGGTTAAGTTTATAGGCCTATATTTACTAATACTGCCCACCAACCCGATATGTACTTAACCCTCCCACACATTATGTCATATTGATTAAGTGTTGTCCATTCATGTTAACTTAACCCACCCACTCATCATGTCATGACAGTTAAGTGTTTCTTATTAACCCTTCTCACTCGTCATGTTGGATTGGTTAAGTGTTTCCTATTAACTTAACCCCGTTCATTCATCATGTTATATTGGTTAAGTATTTCCCATTAACTTAACCCCATTCGTTCATCAAGCTACATTGGTTAAGTGTTTCTTATTAACTTAACCCCACGCGTTCATCATGCTGTATTGGTTAAGTGTCATCAATCAATTCAAGTTAACTTAACCCTCCCACTTGTCATGTTACATTGGTTAAGTATTGCCTTCTTGTGTTAACTTAACCCTTCCACGCATCCTGTTATATTGGTTAAGTGTTGCTCTCTTGTTTTAACTTAACCCTACCCATTCATCTTGTTATATTGGTTAAGTGTTTCTTATTAACTTAACCCTACTCATTCATCATGTCATATTGGTTAAGTGTTTCTTATTAACTTAACCCTTCTCATTCATCTGGTTAACTTAACCTTGCTCACTTGTCTAACATGTTATAACGGTTAAATGTTCTAAATTTACTTAACCCCACCTTCTTAGCATGTCTGTTTATTGGCATTAATTAATTTATTAATGCCCTAACCTCTCACATTAGAACTTTTATTTGCGGTTGTTGGATGTACCGGGCGGTTCCGGACAGATTTCTACTGCAAACTCATTCTAACCTCGGGTTTTGGGCAAAATGCGCTAACCTCTCACATTAGATCTGTGCTGTTGTGGTTACTGGATGTGCCAGGCGATTCCAGGTAGTTTTACACTACAACTCAATCTAACCTCGGGTTAGGCATGTTTTTCTTTTAGCGTATTTACATATTTTTCATATATGCCCAAACCTAGATTTTTGTATACTAATTATCCCACATTCACCAAACTAGTCATGTTCCAATTCTCAAGTTATGCCCAACCAAGTCAATTACAAGTTATGCCCCACAAATTCAAATTCAATTTATTATCAAAATAAGTTACACTCAATCTTCGCCAATTTGCAATAATAGTCATGCCCCCAAAATCACAATATACATTACGCTTGGTGTCCTGACCAATAGTTATGCCCAATCTAGATTAATATTCCAATTTACAGCTTACGCCCAATATAGATTTAATATTTCAATTTACCCCAAGTTCGCAACAATAACAATTATTCCCCAAATCACAAGTTACAAATTATGTTCCATTATTACCAAATAGATTATTTCCCAATACCCCCGTATTCCAATCGCACGTATAACCAAGTTTAGTCTAGGTTCCGAACGAACCTAGGATTCATAAAATAAAAACAAGAAAGGGAAGAAAGAAGGAATATAAATGAGAGTAGGCATAAACCAGGCGTTACAATGATTGATCTGTCAAATATAACATAATGGACCTAAGAGGATTACAGATCTGTTAGAATTGAGGTATAACAAAGATGGATCTGATAAAAAAATAACATCGTGGGCATACAGAATCATAGACCTGACAATATCATGAACATAAAAAGATTATAGATCTGATAGTTCTAACAAAATAACAACATGGACATGAGAAGACTACAGATTCGATGTACAACAAAAGATAGGTCTAAATAAGTAGATAAAATAACATCTCAGGCATAGATCTAATAAAAGGGAAGGAACAAATCTTAAAGGATTAACTTATAATCAAGCATAGATCTAGATTCACTCTATTACATGTCAGGATAACAATTAGGTATTTAAATCTGAAGAGTAACAGAACTTACATTGCTAGGATTAAGAAAAGGTAATGAAATCGTTGTTGTTGTTGCAAAACTAATAATCTAATTTGATGTTGATTAAACCTCAAAGGTGATTGTTGATGAAGAACTTCATTATTTAAGTTTTAGAGGCGGCTAAGAGAATTGAGAGTTCAGCAGCATATAGGCGTTATAAAGAATTATTATGAATTAGGGTTAGGTCTAGGCACTAATTTATAGGTGTAGAGAGTGTTTTAGAGCCTTTAGATCACCATAGAAGCCATCAGGTCCGTGCAGCACATCAAAAATCGTCACTGCCCAGATCTGGCCAATGGGGTCGACCCCTACAAGGGCGGTCGACACCTATGTCGACTCCGGTGTCGACCCCAAAGTGTCTGGGTCAATACAGGTGTCGACCCAGCGTGACTGGGGTCGACACCCCATGTAACACCCCACGTCCATTAATGTCACTCGCAAAGGGAATGCATTAACTTCCACGGAGCATTTTAAGTGAATATAGAATAGAAAATCACAACAAGACAAATATAAAACAGTACTTGAAAATTTAAAACTTTATTTATTGCAGCAGAAAGTAAATATGTTTGGTTACATCATCAAAACCATAAACCAAAGTCAAGTACATCATATCCATCTTGATGAAACAAAGTACATAAACTGAAAGACATAATCCCCAACATCAAAATAGCCATAAATAAAGAGAAGGTGAACTTTACTTCAGCGATCCAAGCAATCTTCTAAAAGCGGTCCAAAATCAAGCTCCACTGGTGCTAGTTCCAACCTGAGCACCTTGGGGGGGGGGGAAGGGAGAAAAGAGGAGGAAACAAAGGGGGGTCAGACATAAAGTCTGGCGAGTGCGATAACTTTAACAATATAATTAACAAAGTAACTAGGCTAAGGCATAAGTTGGAAAATAGGGAAATGACCATGAACCATTGAGTATGACAGAGTAAACAAGGAAACAAGATGAACAACGATATCGTTAAAGCGCACCTAACCCACTAAGATAATTATTAAACTACACCAACACTATAGGATAATTGCTATACTGCACCACCACTAGTATACTGCACCACCACTAGTCATCCTAAGGTTGATTCCGCCTACAATCCTAATAATGATATTGGTAGTTTCGTGCACCCCTAGCTGCCTTTATAGGTGCCGTCTGCGCCTATCTCCACTAGGTTTACCCACTACCCCCAAGCGATCGGCTCCCTAACTCGTAGATACCCCTGCTGGCCCCTCAGAGGGGTGTATCACTCCCCAAAGTGGCAACCCGATACCACCAAGAATGCACGGCTTATACCTACACGATGCAACCACGTCTTACCTACCAGCCCGGGTCCACACACGCATATGAACCCGTTGGACTTGCGTTGCCACCGCTAATCCGGTTTGGCCTCTTATAGTTAAGCCCAGTATGCGTGTCCCATCCTCGACTTGGGTAGAGCCCACAAAGATACGTATGGGTTGCTGGTTGAAACGGGCCCCCATTACTTGACACAAGCTCTCCACCTAAGCTTGGTCCCCTCTAGTACATCCCACTTAACCCACTTCTTATTCATGTTTCAATTTTGGTTAAGTGTTTCTAATCATATTTCCAAATGCCACCGAAGGCACCCACTAGATTCCACATGCCACCCAAGGCACCCACTTAACCCCCTTATGTCCCACTACATGCTTATCTGGTTAAGTGTTTCTTAATTCATTAAGACCGTAACCTCATAAAGACCTCTCATATTAGACTGGCATTTGTGGCAGCTGGATTTGCCGGGCGGGTCTGGGCAGTCTTACACCACAAAAGCGCCTAACCTCGTGTCTTTACAATTGTTACGTATTTAGTTTATGGCTAAGACCTCTCACATTAGACTGACATTTTTGGCAGTTGGATTTTCCGGGCGGGTCCGGGCAGTCTTACACCACAAAAGAGCCTAACCTCGTGTCTTGACGATTAATTACTCCTAATTAACCATTCCCCAATTTGAATTACTTTCCCTATTCAAATTATCAGTCAATTCCAAATTTAACGATGTCCATAATTGACTCAATTATGTCCATCCATTTATGTTATGTAAAATCATACCAATTTTCACCACAATTATATTTTATGCCTTTTAAGGCATTTATGCGAATTAAATCTTTTTAATATTATCCCCTTTACCCCACGTAGTACGTTTGTTCGTTTAACGTAAAAATATATGTTAGACTCGAATAGTCTAACTCATGGAATAAAGAGAAAACATCACAATATACACACATAATTAAAACATAAATCTAAACATAGGGGTGAACTTGCATATGTGAGTAATGTTCTACATCTAAAACTTGCATAGGCCAAAGTTACAACTTGCATAAACAACATATGTCATGGATCCAAATCTAAAGGTGTAGACTTGCATATGTAATAACCACAAATTCTCATAAATAATGTATGTCATAGGTCTATATCTAAAGGTGTTAATTTTCATAGGCAATACCCCAAAACTTGCATAACATGATTCATATTCTAAACTCATATATTCATACAACTTACATATGTGATTTATACATCATAACAAGGGTGTAAACTTGCATCTAACATGTAAAGTATCATGTAGAATTTAGCATAAACTCACACATGTCATAGCCTAACTTTCAATTAAATTTTCACATAAACTAGGTGTCACAACTATGTAAGTTCACATATAATTCTACCCAACTTGTATATGATTCATGTTTGAATCAAAATCTAAACTTGCCTACATATGATTTATCATATGAATCAACATAACCAAACTAGCATATGAAACATGATGATTTGATTGTATATAAAATTACAACAAGGATGAGAGCAACATAACTTTACATCATAAATGATAGCATCACAACATAACGTCATAGAGATTTCGATCACAATCCTACAACATAATTACAACATGAAATCAATACTTCACATCATATCCATACAATCCGCATTATATCTTAATCCAATTAAATTACTAATTATTTTGTTAAAACTATCGAACTCACAACTCAAAAGCAATCTTGAGTTCTGAATTCTGATTTCTGGAGTTGAATTAGCTCTCCTTTGAAGAAGATTCGTTGTTAGGGTTGAGTAGTTCTGATTTGATTTGTTGTTCTTCCTCTTTAATTTGGTGGCGACTGCTCTAGGGTTCAAGATAACAGCATGACGGCCATAGTTTCAATTTTAATTCTGATTTAGGGTTTGAGTCTATGGGTCTGTTTATAGAGTTTTGAATTAATTTAAGCCGTCGGATGATCTTAGGGTTAATCAAAACCATTCAATCATGATAGGGTGATGAGTCAGACCTAATGACTCAGCAAGGAGTCAGAAAGGACTCAACAACATGGGTCAGTCTGAACCAGAAAGCTGTGCAGGTTTACTGCCTCGGCCTGGGCGCACTTGGCAGGTGCGCCAGTGCAAATTTGTACTGGCGCACTTCCTAAGTGCGCCAGTGCAATCTTTTTTTTTCTTTTTGCCACCAAACTTCGTTCGTCCATAACTCCTTCATCCGGTATCTGTTTCCCGCAAACTCAGACTCTATCTCAACCATAATTCCGAGACGAACCCAATGGCGCAACCCCATTCCTTTAATTCTCACGTCTGAGATTAATTATTCTTTATTTTAGTTATTTCGATTATTTAAAAATTCGGGGTGTTACATTCTCCCCTCCTTAAAGGATTTCGCCCCTGAAATCTCCAAGTTGAGGAGAATGCATATCCTACCATCCAAACAACCATCTACTCAACCATCAAACACGGGCATCCATTGTCCTTATAAAATTTCTAATG
Organism: Allium sativum; assembly: GCA_030737875.1. Taxonomy (NCBI): domain Eukaryota; kingdom Viridiplantae; phylum Streptophyta; class Magnoliopsida; order Asparagales; family Amaryllidaceae; genus Allium; species Allium sativum. The sequence continues at coordinate 517,716,637 of CM060924.1, forward strand.
TTGTATGAACATATGCAAGAAGTGTGTGTATATGTTCCTTATCTAATGCAAAATCAGGCGGTCTACTGATTCAGTTGACCTCCTTAATGCAAACCATGATAGTGCCATGCGTCCATTATGTATGCGAAAGAACCTTATCGATACATATCATTTCTACATGTGTGAACAACCATTCACCAAAATGCAACATCCATATGATGGTTCAACCATTATACATCCATTACTTAAATATGTACACACATTTATATGCAATATGCAATATGAAGTGACTGAGCCGATCTAGTGCCTAAAGTGTGTGTATATGCATCCACGAGCAACCGCTAGCAAACACTTGCATCCACTTGCATCCATTTGCATCCATCATACATAACATGTCTCAGACACATGTTTCAACCATAGGACTATCCTATCTAAAGGTCAAAGATACTAGCGAGATGACATACTAAAGATAAGATAAGTACAAGGTAAGCGATAAAGGAGAAATTAAAAGACATACCCTCGAAAAGAAAAGGGTATAATGAACGCATCTTTGCTTCCATCTCCCAAGTAGCGTTGCTCTCATCATCTCCCCATTGCACTTTGACTAGTTTGACCTCTCGATTCCTCAACTTCTTAATCTCCGACCCAAGAATGCACGTAGGAGCTCGTCGAATCGTCGAGTCGCACTCTATCTCCACCTCTCTAAGCAAGCTTGGCTCTACCACTTTCGCGGTCTCGTGCAAGCACTTCCTCAAATGTGATACATGGAATACATCGTGTACACCACTAAGTCTCTCGGGCAACTCCACTCTATACGTCATCTGCCCAATCCTTTCCTTAATAGGAAACGGCCCTATGAACCTTGGTGCTAACTTCCCAACAGACCCAAAGCGAACGACGTTCCGTAATGGAGACACTTTGACCAAGACCTTGTCCCCAACATCAAACTCAAGATCTGACCTCCTCTTGTCCGCATAAGATTTCTGTCTATCTTGCGCTGTCTTCATCCTCCTTCGAATCAAATCGATCTTTTCTAAAGTCTCTCTAATCATATCGGGTCCAAGCAAGATCTTATCTGTAGACTCCCACCAACATGTAGGCGAACGACACGGCCGTCCATAAAGAGCCTCGAACGGTGCCATGCCAATGCTAGACTGAAAGCTATTATTATATGCGAACTCTACCAACGAAAGATGTTCCTCCCATGTACCTCCAAAATCTAAGACACACAATCTCAATAAGTCCTCAAGAATACGATTCACCCTCTCGGTCTGGCCGTCCGTCTGAGGATGATATGCGGTGCTCAAACAGAACTGAGTCCCTACTGCCTCTTGCAAGCTCTTCCAAAACTCGCTAGTGAAGATAGGATCGCGGTCGCTCAATATGCTAGAATGAACACCGTGCAAATGAACTATTTCTCGAATGTATACGGAGGCTAACCTTGGAGCAGTCCTCTTACTCTTCACGGGAATGAAATGGGCGCTCTTAGTAAGTCTGTCTACCACGACCCAAATTCCCGTATTACCCTTCCTTGATCTCGGTAATCCGTCAACAAAATCCATCGAGACGCTTTCCCACTTCCATTGTGGGACCTCCAATGGGTGAAGCAATCCACCGGGCTTCTTTTGCTCTGTTTTTACTTGTTGGCACACCAAGCATCTAGCGACATACTCGGCAACATCTTTCTTCATGCCGGCCCAAAAGTAAACTCGTCTCATGTCCATGTACATCTTGTCCCCGCCGGGATGAATGGTCATCTTTGAACGATGTGCATCATCAAGAATGGTCTTCGTCAAATTCTCGTCCCGTGGTACACAAAGTCTACCGTCCCTAGACAACCAACCTTATCATCTAGGGTATACCTACGGAGATGGCTCGATGACTCCCCTCCTTTGAGATCTTCTACTAACTCAACCAACTGTGGGTCATCTCGCTGTGCCTCGCCAATCCATCCCAAAAGCGTAGGTCTGACCTCTAAGGATGCTAGCAAACCAAGTACGAATTCAATGGAAGGTGTAAAGTCAAACGTAGAATTGAACTCTAAACTTCGCCGCTCAACAAACAATGGACTCAAGGATAATCTTTTCCTACTCAAGGCATCTGCCACCACGTTAACCTTGCCAGGGGTATATGCTATCTCGAAGTCGTAGGATGCTAAGAATTCCATCCACCTTTGCTGCCTTAAGTTCAAGTCCTTCTAAGAGAACAAGTATTTTAGCGACTTGTGGTCAGTGACCAACTCGAATTTCTCGCCAAGAAGATAATGACGCCAAGACTTAAGCACGAAGACAACAGCGGCTAACTCAAGGTCATGTGTAGGGTAATTTCTCTCATGCACTCTAAACTGCCTTCCACCATAGGCTATTACCCTTCCCTCTCGCATTAAGACTGCGCCTAGTCCTGTCTCACAAGCGTCGGTATAAACGGTAAATGGCTTACTCCCATCTGGCAACACTAAGAATGGGGCTGTGGTCAAATCTCTCTTTAAACGTTGGAAAGCATCATCATAATCTACGTCCCACATGAAAACTAAGTTCTTCTTCGTCAAGCATGTTAATGGAGCTGATACTTTTGCGAAGTCTTTGATGAAGTTCCTATAGTAGCCAGCCAACCCTAAGAAACTCCTTACCTCGGTAGCATTTTTAGGAACCTTCCAATCTTGGATGGCCACTATCTTCGCGGGATCCACGGCTATCCCTTCTTTGGAAACCACGTGCCCTAAGAATCGCACTTCCTTCCTCCAAAAGTGACATTTAGAAAAAATTTCTTTAACGCTATGCGCTCGAAGAGTATCCAACACTTCCCTAAGATGTAGGGCATGCTCTTCCTCGCTCTTAGAAAAGACCAAGATGTCATCTACAAAGACTACCACGAATTTATTACGGTACTCCCTAAACACCCTACTCATCAAATCAACAAAGTATGCGGGGGCGTTTGTCAAACCAAAGGGCATCACAAGCCACTCGAAGAAACCGTCTGGAGTCCTAAAGGCAGTCTTGTCGATGCTATCCTTAGCCACTCTCAACTGATGGAAACCAGTGGCTAAGTCCAACTGCAAAAACACAGAGGCGCCAACTAACTGATCGAAAAGAACGTCAATCCTCGGCAGTGGGTGTCTATTCTTCTTAGTAAGTTTTTAAGTTCTCTATAGTCCACATAAAGTCTAAGCGACCCATCTGCCTTCGTGGCAAACACCACAGGAGCACCCCACTTCGATTTACCATGTCTGATGAACCCCTTCTCAAGCAATTCTTTCACTTGCTTATTGAGTTCTCTTCTCTCTCTTGGAGCCATGTGGCGCACTGGCAATGCAACTGGCTTTGCATTGTCCACTAGATATATTCGAAAGTCTATCTCACGTTTTGGGGGTAAACCCCTCACCTCATCAAAGACATCAGCATATTCACAGACTATGGGAACAGAATGTAAATCATCATCGGATGCGTCAAGGGATTCTAGGTAACTAGGCATTACTGGACCTCAAGGGTCACAAGAAATATCAAGGGTCTTTCCAGAACGAGTCAACAATCTAACTACCCTTCTTTCACAATCTAGGATGGCCCCATACCTAGTCAGCCAATCCATACCTAGAATTAAACCGTAGCCCATGAAACCAAGAACAAAAGCGTTGCACTCAAGCTCAACGCCCAAGATAAACACTCTCAAATCCCGACAAATCATAGAAAGATGAGCCGAACCACCGATAGGATTTGAGACTACTAAGGGATCAGTAACTAGACTAGTATCAAGGTGCAGTGTCCCAACTAATGATGTAGAAATAAACGAATGCGATGCACCAGAATTGAATAAAGTACAGACAGGATGATCAAACAGAAAAACTAAACTTTCAACGGAAATTGCTCTACCTCGTTCTTGCAGCGGTGGGACCACGAGACCCTTAACTTGTCCCCTTGCCTTCCCGGGTGCCATAAGAGCTTGCACCTGTCCTCCCGAGGTAGACCCTGCCCTCTGCCCTTTCTTTGGGCAGACCTTAATAAGATGTCCCGCCTCGCCACAGTGGAAACTACCAGTCTTTTTTTCTTCCTACAATCTTTGCTTAGATGGCCTGGTGTCCCACAGTTAAAGCATTTCTTCTTCCCCTTAGCATTGTTGCCTTTACCACCTTTCTTGTTTTGTTGTTGTTGTTGTGGCTTATTTTAATCCCCTTTCTTATCGGGTGCCTTATTAGCATTGGCGCCCTTCTCCTCTTCACGCATGAGCGCCATGTCAACTAATCTCTCGAAGGTTGCCCCCATGGGAATGTGGGTCATAGCTAACCCATGAAGCGGCTCGTTTAAACCCTTAACAAATCTTAGAGCCTTCTTTTCTGGAGTATTCACCAAGTCTAAGCCAAACCTTGCCAATTGGTTGAATTTGTTGACGTACCCTTTCACCGATAGATTCCCTTGCTTTAGTGACAAAAACCTTTCCATATATAGATTCTCTTCAGCCCGCGAGAGAAACTTCGCCTCAAACCTCTGCCTAAAATCTAGCCATGTATCGACTGGACGTCCCCCATTAGTGACCTCCCACCAAACGAGGCCTCATCCTTCATTAGCCAGGCAGCTAGCTGGACTTTTCTTCCATCATCCACTTCAAAGATTCCAAACAATTCTTCCACCTCCTTTAGCCAGTTACGATCTTCAACAAATGTCTCCGTCCCGTGAAAGCGTTTTCAACCCATTGCTCTAAAGTCCTTACATATCTTTGCGAAATTATAGACACGAGGAGGAGGAGGGGGAGGAGGAGCATTTGCTGGACCTGCGATGGCGGCCCTAGCCTCGAGATATTGATGAAACCAACTGGGTACATGAACACCCTCTGGTATCTCAGACGCTTCAGACATGTTGAAACGAAAAAGGAAAGATTCGATACAAAAAGGACTGAAGGAAAGATATATGGCTCTTGGGGTTATGCTTTCTAAAATATACTTTTCTCTTGAAAATACTTTCCTTAAAACATAATTTTGAAAGTACTTCTTTATAAAAATAGTTTTGAAAAATAGTTTTTCAAAAATTCATATCTGTTCTGGTAACCTTCAGCTCTGATACCACGTGTAACAACCCACGTCCATTAATGCCACTCGCAAAGGGAATGCATTAACTTCCATGGAGCATTTTAAGTGAATATAAAACAGAAAATCTCAACAAGACAGTTATAAAACAGTACTTGAAAATTTAAAACTTTATTTATTGTAGCAGAAGGTAAATATGTTTGGTTACATCATCAAAACCATAAACCAAAGTCAAGTACATCATATCCATCTTGATGAAACAAAATACATAAACTGAAAGACATAATCCCCAACATCAAAATAGCCATAAATAAAGAGATGCTGAACTTTACTTCAGCGATCCAAGCAATCTTCTAAAAGCAGTCCAAAATCAAGCTCCACTGGTGCTAGTTCCAACCTGAGCACCAGGGGGAAGGGAGAAAAGAGGAGGAAACAAAGGGGGGTCAGACATAAAGTATAGCGAGTGCGATAACTTTAACAATATAATTAACAAATTAACTAGGCTAAGGCATAAGTTGGAAAATAGGGAAATGACCATGAACCATTGAGTATGACAGAGTAAACAAGGAAACAAGATGAACAACGATATCGTTAAAGCACACCTAGCCCACTAAGATAATTACTAAACTACACCAACACTATAGGATAATTGCTATACTGCACCGCCAATAGTATACTGCTCCACCACTAGTCATCCTAAGGTTGATTCCGCCTACAGACTTAATAATGATATTGGTAGTTTCGTGCACCCCTAGCTGCCTTCATAGGTGCCGTCTGCGCCTATCTCCACTAGGCGTACCCACTACCCCCAAGCGATCGGCTCCCTAACTCGTAGATAGCCGTGCTGACCCCTCAGTGGGGTGTATCACTCCCCAAAGTGGCAACCCGATACCACCAAGAATGTACGGCTTATACCTACACGATGCAACAACGTCTTACCTACCAGCCCGGGTCCACACACACATATGAACCCGTTTGACTTGCGTTGCCACCGCTAACCCGGTTTGGCCTCTTACAATCAAGCCCAGTATGCGTGTCCCGTCCTCGACTTGGGTCGAGCCCACAAAGATACGTATGGGTTACTAGTTGAAACGGGCACCCATTACTTGACACAAGCTATCCACCTAAGCTTGGTCCCCTCTAGTACATCCCACTTAACCCACTTCTTATTCATGTTTCAATTACATGTTTCAATTTTGGTTAAGTGTTTCTAATCGTATTTCCAAATGCCACCCATGGCACCCACTAGATTCCACATGCCACCCAAGGCACCCACTTAACCCCCATGTCCCAGTACATGCTTATCTGGTTAAGTGTTTCTTAATTCATTAAGACTGTAACCTCATAAAGACCTCTCACATTAGACTGGCATTTGTGGCAGCCGGATTTGCCGGGCGGGTCCGGGCAGTCTTACACCACAAAAGAGCCTAACCTCGTGTCTTTACAATTGTTACGTATTTAGTTTATGCCTAAGACCTCTCACATTAGACTGACATTTGTGGCAGCTGGATTTGTCGGGCGTGTCTGGGCAGTCTTACACCACAAAAGAGCCTAACCTCGTATCTTAGACGATTAATTACTCCTAATTAACCATTCCCCAATTTGAATTACTTTCCCTATTCAAATTATCAGTCAATTCCAAATTTAACGATGTCCATAATTGACTCAATTATGTCCATCCATTTATGGTATGTAAAATCATACCAATTTTCACCACAATTATATTTTATGCCTTTTAAGGCATTTAAGCCAATTAAATCTTTTTAATATTATCCCCTTTACCCAACGTAGTACATTTGTTCGTTTAACGTAAAAATATACGTTAGACTCGAATAGTCTAACTCATGAAATAAAGAGAAAACATCACAATATACACACATAATTAAAACATAAATCTAAATATAGGGGTGAACTTGCATATGTGAATAATGTTCTACATCTAAAACTTGCATAGGCCAAAGTTACAACTTGCATAAACAACATATGTCATGGATCCAAATCTAAAGGTGTAGACTTGCATATGTAATAACCACAAATTCTCATAAATCATGTATGTCATAGGTCTATATCTAAAGGTGTTAAATTGCATAGGCAATACCTCTAAACTTGCATAACATGATTCATATTCTAAACTCATATATTCATACAACTTACATATGTGATTTACACATCATAACAAGGGTGTAAACTTGCATCTAACATGTAAAGTATCATGTAGAATTTAGCATAAGCTCACACATGTCATAGCCTAACTTTCAATTAAATTTTTACATAAACTAGGTGTCACAACTATGTAAGTTCACATATAATTCCACCCAACTTGTATATGATTCATGTTTGAATCAAAATCTAAACTTGCCTACATATGATTTATCATATGAATCAACATAACCCAACTAGCATATAAAACATGATGATTTGATTGTATATAAAATTACAACATGGATGATAGCAACATAACTTTACATCATAAATGATAGCATCACAACATAACGTCATAGAGATTTCAATCACAATCCTACAACATAATTACAACATGAAATCAATACTTCACATCACATCCATACAATCTGCATTATATCTTAATCCAATTAAATTACTAATTATTTTGTTAAAACTATCGAACTCACAACTCAAAAGCAGTCTTGAGTTCTGAATTCTGATTTCTGGAGTTGAATTAGCTCTACTTTGAAGAAGATTCACTGTTAGGGTTGAGTAGTTCTGATTTGATTTGTTGTTCTTCCTCTTTAATTTGGTGGCGGATGCTCTAGGGTTCAAGACAACAGCATGACGACCATAGTTTCAATTTAATTCTGATTTAGGGTTTGAGTCTAAGGGTCTTTTTATAGAGTTTTGAATTAATTTAAGTCGTCGGGTGATCTTAGGGTTAATCAAAACCATTCAATCATGATAGGGTGATGAGTCAACCCTAATGACTCAGCAAGGAGTCAGAAAGGACTCAACAACATGGGTCAGTCTGAACCAGAAAGCTATGCAGGTTTACTGCCTCGGCCTGGGCGCACTTGGCAGGTGAGCCAGTGCAAATTTGTACTGGCGCACTTCCCAAGTGCGCCAGTGCAATCTATTTTTTTTCTTTTTGCCACCAAACTTCGTTCGTCCATAACTCCTTCATCTGGTATCCTTTTCCCGCAAACTCGAACTCTATCTCAACCAGAATTCCGAGACGAACAGAATGGCGCAACCCCCATTCCTTTAATTTTCACGTATGAGATTAATTATTCTTTATTTTAGTTATTTCAATTATTCAAAAATCCGGGGTGTTACACCCTACACATGACCGGTTCCGTGTTTCCTCCTTCCGCATTCGCTATTTGAATATTTTTGAATTTAAATTGATTTTATTTTATTTATTTATACAAACTTCCAACCTCAATAACTTCTTCATATTGTATCCGTTTTACGCAAACTCAGACTCTATCTCAAGCGGAATTCTGAGACTAACGCAATGGCGCAACCCATTTCACTTAATTCTTTTTTCTAAAAATTAACTATTCTTTAATTATCTCTTATGTACCATTTTAAAATTACAGGGTGTTACACTACTAGTCCTTGCTGTGTATTACTAGCCTACACTTTTTTTTCCAGATCGCAGAACTGGAGTAGACAAGGACAACTATAGGGTTACATTGTTTATACCTACAATGTAAATTTTGACTGCTTTCTATAACATGTAAAAATCTACTATTCTTACTCTTTACAACTTATTTTGTCCACCAAACAAAATTTCTTTTTAAAACAATAATCATTATTTTACAAAGTATACCCCATGCTACTTTAAAACCTAATATGCATTTTTCAATTATGTTTCTTACATATCTCTTTCAAACATCAAAAATACTTTTAAGATTAAAACTTGCAAACACCACAAATTCTTTCGCCAACACTTCTATAATTTCAAGTTCTTAAAAGTTAATCATTGGGTTAGGCTCAAAGTGGGTCTCCAACTCAACTAAGCTTTCCTAGACACCGCCACAAATTCAATTCTCTCAAATATATATATTCCTAATCCATTTTCCTCTTTCTATTTAGTGGGTTCCTCTATGGATCTAGGTTTATATATACATATGTATGTATATATATTTTGAAATACAAATACGTTCACTCATTATCTATATAGGATCCTAACCCGAAGCTCTGATACCAAGTGTAACAACCCGAATTCTGACGGAACGATTTTTTTTTCAAAAACCCAATCCATCGAAACCTGAGATGGTTTGCTCTGGTATCCTGTAGAAAAGACAGAGACATAAAACATGTCAGAGTTCGGAAAATATCTGACAGCAGAAGAAATAAAATATAATGTAATTAAAACATAGCTTCACCTTAATAACAATACTGCTAACCAGTATCCAAAGCTATACAGTCTCTATCATGAACCTAACCTGCGAATGTTATGAGGAGGAGGGTCAGAACACAAGTTTTGGTGACTGGACTTAAATTACACTTCTGGATAATCCTACATATATTGTTCAATCACATTTCCTATTTATTAGGTTATCTGTGTTATTAGCGCTCAAGGCTTACACACACACGTCGCACCCATCTACTCCCTAGTAGATTAACCTAATATAATGTATATGTAGCTACTCCCAAACTGAGGTACACCCCATGGTACCCCACTCGGACGGTCTCCTCCGTAACACCACATTTATGTGCGCAGGCCCTCGTCCTATGCCATAGTAACGTACATATCTCTTTACATATATAACAACACTACATCCTCATAGGACCACTATCATTGTACTACATAAGCATACCGACTGCTATCCTCGAATTTTTTCATCGAGTTAGATTCCTTCATCGAGTAATTCCCCAAAGTCTACGATACACCACCCAGAGCAAACATGCATGTATCTAGACTTTCTCACGTATGTATCGTCAAACGTAATCAAGGCCTAACCCGCATACCTATCGTGTGCATGCCTGAGTTCTGTGGCAGGGCTACACAAGAAACACGAAACTCGGTCAGGAGCTTTCCTCATATCTGTGCAGGTCCGCCTTTAAGAGCCTCTCACACAAATATCCCTAGGGTTTGTTTTCTATGGTGGTTATTGCCCCACCTCAGCCCCTCCCTCAACTAGTAAAGACTACAAGAGCAAAGCGACAAGCCCCTAAGTAAACAATCTAAACATCCATGTGGCGTCTCCCTTCAACCACCGTCCCACGATAGTGAATCGTTAATGATATCTTGGGTCTAGCTCTAGTCTTTTCGCATCCTACTAGTTGTGGTGACAGGCACTCAACGACCTAATATCCTTGTTGGTCCTGACCATCCGCCTACGTTGTGGCAGCCGTCGAATCACCTTTTCCATCACCGCGTACAGCATTCTGACTGCCAAGTTATTCTTACAGTCAAGGCCCACCCACCTAGTAGTTACGCGCAGACCCAACCTCTGCGGACACAGCCTTGAACATCTTCCACCACACAGGAGACTACTAGGAGCACCTTTAATGTCTCAGGAAGCCGCATGCTTCCCCTTCCATTCCGTTGGAGCCACCAGAATAATCAGATGAACGTGCGCTCCTCTCGTGCCTTATGACACCGTGATGATCTACCTCGTTGGGCTATTCATCCAATAACGTACGGACTGCTCCAAGTGCCTCAGTTTAATATGTCATTAGACCCTACGTCTAATCACTAATTACGCGCTTACGCCCCCTCTTCAGTCTTCTCATTTAACTTAGTTATTCTCATTCACATTGACTTCCTTTTCAAGTTTACCAAGTTACCCTTGCTTATTAATTCCATTTATAACTTAACCCATTTAAGTTTATTAATAAGCCTACAACATGTTATTCTCATAATCTATTCATTATTCCATCTAATGGTTACCATAACATGTTTTGCTTAATTAATAATTAAGTACGTCTTAATTCACATATACATTGGTAAGATAATAATTTCATAAGTATCAACCTCGAAGACCGAAATCAACATCAGATTGATACTTAGAGAATTACTCAACTCAACCAATCTCCTGTTATGTCATTCATATAACTTATGTAAAACACCCCACCGCCGTTAAGGTCACTCACAAAGGGAATGCATTAACTTTGGTGAAGCATTTTAGGTAAAAGGCACATATAATTTACAAGGCAGACATATAAACAGTGGAAAACTGAAATCATTTCATAAATAATGTGGTTCAGTCAAAACATTACAAGCAATATCTCAAAACCCAACTTGTAAATTATTACAATAAAACATCTGTCTTGATTTTAAATGTAACGGCAAGGAATTTCGCTCGATCCAAATCGATCGTTAAACTGACTAAGACCGTTCGAAACCCCTGATCGTTTTGAGAACATGACAAATCAGAACGCAGACGGAAGAACATTTCATTATTATTACAACAATTCCATCAGATACAAGAATATACAGAGTATAAATGAATAAATATTATACAACAAATATCAGAGATTTAAATTACATTTAAATACATCGCAGCGGAAAATAATACAAAAGCACAACTAGAAATAATGCATGGATACAGAGCTTTCTGAGCATCGTTCCAGCTGTAAATCAGGATCCTGTGAATATAAATCTGCAAAACCAAAACTACTAGCTGCCCGTGTAGAAAATAGGGGCACCCGGAGTTTAGGTTAAAACAATAAACTCCAGGTCAGTCATGTGACTGGTGTGAGAACTAAAACAGTTATTTAAAACTTTACTTTAAAGATAGTAATTCAAGGGACCACGCCGTATAACACGGAATGGGTTTCCTCCCAAGAATACTAGTGCATATAACAAAACAGCGCAATGCTTTTTGGAAAAATGAAGCTATTATAAGACCCAGGTCCCATCACACAACGCAACACAAGCCGGAGGATAGGGTTTTCCCTTATAACAGCCAAATAATGCTTGGTACGTTTAAAACAAATCATTTGATACTATTATAGGTGTATAGTGTCAACACAATTTCAAATCATAAATATCAATCATAGGCGGCATAGGTACCATCTATCATGTCGCCATACTAGTTCTACAATTAAAACCGCAATATCACATATTGGAAATTGGATTCCGTCATGAGTCGAGGCAAGGGGCAAGCTCCTCTCCGCGTTCGAGACACTCTAGCAAATGCCTCAGGACCCCACTATGATCCTTGGATCTTCAGGGTCGGTCCTCTCTTACTTTTGAGGATTGGCAATTCCTGAACACACGTTTCCCGGTCCTTACGGACCTATATCCGAGGCGCCTCGTATCCAACAACCACACAGGTGAAAAGTATATAAACGTCAGGGCTAGTAGGTCATTGACACCACCCTAGCTAGAAAGAAACGTCGTGCTCTCCCTGTAGTCACTATCCCGTTTTTGACTCATACCGAGGTGTGAGGCTCGCGAATTCACGTTATACACAAAAGCTACGCCACACAGGTCGTGCTTTGATCATCAGAAGCCTTGATCAATTGCCACTTACGCGTGCCACACTGACAATTCACTCCATGCGACTGATGTCCATCGATATACAACCTCTGAGCTCGTATGTCTCAGAGAAGGGCGTTAAGCAAGAGAATAAATTCTCCGCCGCCAAACAGATGTATATTTAATAGAGATCAATCAACACAGAATAAAATCCAATGTCAGACACACAATCCATTTACAAGTTCGTTCTGGGTCTGAACGAAACCGGAGGCACTTTCCTCGCATATCCATCCATCTCCAAGTACGTCTGGATGATCACCAACTGTTTCCCTCATCTTGGGTGTACAACCCAATCGAGATCATCAGTAATCACCCAAATGATGTGAAGACTTCCGGTCTTCAACCACCGTCTTCATCTTCGACATCTCGTCGAATCGATTATTCAGAATGGGTATAAACCCGACCTTTCTGAATAACCCACGTATATGATAAACAAATGTTACACAAACACAACAGACGCCTCATTCCAATTCATAATATTCTTTTATTCACAAAATTACATTCTTAGGGAAAGGTTCCCATTAATTTTATCCAAGATAAATTCTTCTAAATTTATTCTTTAATCTTCCTTTGGATATCATTTCAAACTAGTCGGGATTAACGAACCACACCGAAGTAATTATTTATTTTATTTCCCAATCCCAACCTATTTATCCCATGGAGCAAAACTGGTAATACTCCATATCTAACACCACGGTGTCATCGGCAAAATTAATTACCATTTCACGTTCAAATCTAATTAAAGATTTAACTATCGCTTTGGAGCAAAACTGGTGGTACTCCATTCTCGATCACCTTTCAGATTTGATAATTTAAATTATCAATTCACATTTTTAATCTAATTAAAGATTCATTAAAACTCCACTTAGTTTTAATCTTTTCAAAAATCAACATCCTGCCTTTAACTGGGTTAAAGAACCAATGTCATCTAAAACACGATTCACGATAAACCCAAATCACATTTGATATTAAATATAAGGCTCTGAATAGAAAATATACCGGCTTATATTCAATATCAAATTCTGAAACCAACAAATATCGTATTGGAAATAATGATATAAAATATATCTTTCAAATTCCCATAACAATATCTGTATAGTCACGAAATCCAACATCGAAATATTCCGAAGATAATTTCGATTCAACTCCAGTCCAATCCGTGTATTGGGAATATTGATTATTTTTAAAATCACTTTCAAATTCAATTTATTTATTTCAAAAATAAATTGATTTTAATTCTAGTTCAAAACTAGTTCATTTCGATAAAAATCTATTTTTATCCTTTCAAATATGGAATTTTTCAGCCCAATTTTTCCCAAATCATATATTATGATTTTACACAAATTATCAATATTTTTAATAATTTTATCAAGGCCCATACAGTCGATTTCCATCAACGGCCATCGAACTGCACTTACAGCGACCTTTTCCAAATTTGATTTGGAATAATTCCAAATCCAACCGTTAGATTTCAAATTTCAAATATTCATTGGAAAGCTCTTTTCGATACGAACCCAACGGTTCTGGTTTTAGGAGAATCCGACGGTCGGATCTTCTGCAATGTCAATTCGAAGTTAATGGTCGAAATTCACGAACTGCAGCGGCGCGGCGCGTTCTATTCAGGCCATTATATATATAATATATATATATTATATATATTTCGTCGATTTCCTTTTAAAACGAATTTTATAAATAGTTCTAAATTCGTTTCAAAAACAATTTCAACTTCATCTTCAATCTCTAATCGATTTGATTTCAATTCAATTCGAATTCATTTCAATTTTTATTTAATTCGAATTCAAATTCGTTTCAATTCAAATTCAAATTCGTTTTAATTCAATTCAATTTGAATTTACCTTCCATTTAATTCAATTCTAATTCATTTCAAATTGATTTCAATTCAATTTCAGTTCGTTTTAAATTTCATTCAAAACGATTTCTATTCGTTATAATTCATTTTCAATTTAATTCAATTTGAATTTACCTTCTATTTAATCCAATTCGAATTCACTTTCTATTCAATTTGAATTCAAATTCACTTTCTATTCAATTCGAATCGAATTCATTTTCTATTCGATTCGAATTCATTTCTAATTTAATTTGAATTTCATTTCAAAATATTAAATTTTGAAATCACTTTTCAATATTCGTTATAAAACGAATAAAATCGATATAAATATCGTTCACGTCAAAATAGCGCGTCTCTAATCAACACGGCTTTATATTTTTCAAAAACTTCTTTATTCTATTCGACAAATGAATATTTATTCTATTCAACACATGAATCTATATTTCTTTCAACACACGACTATTTTTGTTATGTAAAATATTTTACTCAACACACGAATATTCTCAACACACGAATATTCTCAACACATGAACATCGTCAACACATGACTATTTTTATATTCAACACATGAATTTTCTTTTATAACATTCATTATTTTCCCGATTGGAATGAGGCCCAATCAATCACCATATAATGTTAATTATATGGATTACACACAACACATGTATATAATAGCAATGACAAACAATCAACCATCATCCAAGGTGCACCACACAACTGCATAAGCATCAAATATAAATAATCGACACTTACACAGTCTGTCGACCAATCGATCGACATACAATTAAATAATTGGGATTAGTGTACCCAAATATCATCCCAACACCCGTGTGGGGTTTCAAATCAACAAACACATATTTTTATTCGTGCAGTTGGGCGATGTGTAAAATTTATCGACCCAATCAATATCAATCAAATCAGTGTATATAAACAAATCGGCCGATTTGTTTATAAATATTCATTTATTCACATTCACGTTAAAAATTATATTTTTAACGATAAAATATTTATTTCAACACTTCTACTTTTTATTATCGATTTCACATCAACAACACAAACAAATTTTACAACACATTAATTAAACAAACAAGCCATCCATGGTCTGTGGATGACGGGTGTCGGGTGCTACTAAGCACCGTCTGCATCCTAGTATATATATATATATAACTAGAAAAAGAAATTTGAGCGAGAAGTTCTCACCGATAGCTATCCCAATTCCACGGCACTTCTTTTGTAGAAAATCTTGTCGTTCTCGCCTTTTTGTCACCTTTGTTGCCCGTATTCTCTACATATGTAAAAATCGAATTTTTACTTTACTATTCAATACATAAAAATCGAATTTTTATTTCGCTATTCAATATATAAAAATCAAATTTTTATTTCGCTATTCAATATATAAAAATCGAATTTTTACTTTGTTATTCAATATAAAAAAATCGAATTTTTATTTTGCTATTCCATATATAAAAATCGAATTTTTATTTCGCTATACAATATATAAAAATCGAATTTTTATTTCGTTGCTCAATATATAAAAATCGAATTTTTATAATCACGCTATATGGATAAAAATTCTATTTTCACACCGCTACTATATAGATAAAAATTCTATTTTTACTTCGTTATTCTCTATATAAAGATCTCGCCTTTTCAACTATAAAGATTTCGCCTTTTCACATATAAAGATTTTACCTTTTCAATTTCATCACTATAAAAATCACATTTTTATTTTGCTACATATATAAAGATGATATTTTTACTATATATAAAATATAAAAATTATATTTTTATACTTCTACAATATAAAAGATTATATTTTTATAACTCTACAATATAAAATATTATATTTTTATACTTTCTTCTCTTCACTTTCATATGATTAAAAATTGTATTTTTACTTAGTTAAAAATCTCGTCTTTACTTCATTAAAAATCCGATCTTTATATCATTAAAAATCCGACTTTTATATTCTAGAAATCGAATCTTTCTTCTATAAAAATTCAATCTTACTTTTATAAAAAGTCAAACTTTATTTTTAAAAACAATATTTTTAAAGCTAAGTTATTTTAGAAAAAAAAACTATTACATTACTAATTACATTAATCGGTTAGGATAAATGATAAAAATAAAAGAGAACAAAAATGAAAACTTACGGATCGAATCGGGAGGAGGGGGAGGTCTGCTGGTCAGAGGCGGGGTCATGGTGGCGCGGCCTGAGGTGGAGTCGGCAGGGGGTGGCAGCGGTTTACTGTGGAGGAGTGGTTGGAGGCTGACGCGGGTTCGAGGGGTATGGGTTCGCGGAAGGTCGCAGTAAGAGGAGGGGAAGGTGGCGACGGGGAGGGGATGACTGGAGATCGGTGGCGGCGCGAGGCGGAGCGCCTAGAGGGCGGCGATTTCGATTTCTTTTTTTTTATTTATCGATCTGAATTGAAACGTGAACGGGGGGGGGGGGGCAGAGGAGGTAAAGGAAGAGGGAGAGAGAAGTTTTTATTATTATTATTTAATTTCTAAAAAGGTACTTTTACATACGACCTCAAAACAAGGCCCACCGCCTGTCGTTCATAGCTAATTACCCCCATTCCGAACACAATGGGATATGTATCGTAGGTTGATTCAGCTGTTACAATCAGTTTTCGTCAAAATCAACATATACTTCTATATATTGAATTTGAACGCGCATTTCAATTTACTGGGGTCACATACGAACTCTAAAAATTCCAGAAAAATATTTTCTAGCTTCCTATTGGCGATACGGTCCTTACAAAACTAGTTTCGTCGAATTCTGAGACCGTTGGAAAAATGGCCATTTTCCAGTCGATTAAAATCAACTAAAACTGGTCAAACGCGTTTTCCTTTGCCACGCTCACATATTGATTCGAAAAATTATGAAATTTGAAACCTAGCCATAATTTGACATCATGGACCCAACAAAAGTGGTTTCGTCGAAATCCGAGGTCGTTTGCAAAATTCCCATTTTTAAGGGCCTGAATTCCATAGCGACTATTCAGAATTTTCAACTGGATATATCTTTTGATCCCCGCTATGAAATTTCGATTTTTCGGATTCGTTGGAAAGATATTCTCTATTAGATCCTATTATTTTTGGTTTCGCAAAAATCCGGTTTATTTTGCACCCGGTATGTTCAATTGAAGTTTGAAATCGAATTATCGAACTACCGCGCCATTTTCAATTCTATTTATAATTATATATAATTATTTATATTCTAACGACGACGTATATAATATATACGTTCGAATTCCATTCAAAATAAATTTTCGTCGATTTTATTTAAAATAATTCATTTTAAATGTTCAAAATTCGCTAAAATTGGCAAAATAAAATTTTTAAACTGGCCCGCATTTTCAGGTTGTTACATTAAAACTCCAAGTACATAAAGAAGCATAAAGAAGTAGTAAGGCAACATAAATCCCCAATAAAAGTGTAACCACAGCCATAGCCCAAGAAAAGAGAATCCAAGCAATACATCTACTCTCTTTTAGCAGGAAAAGGTCAGCACTAAGCTGAAGTATTCCCTCCCTATGGACCGGGGGGAGGGGGGGACGGAAGAAAAGAAGGCGAAAGAAAAACGGGTCAGACATAAGCCTAGTAAGTCCAGTGATTATTCAGCATGTAAACAGGTAAAAGGATCATGACATGAATAAACTGAACATAGGACAATACCATAGCAATAAGATAACATAAGATAAGGCAAGATAAACTGAATATACTATCGCACTCATTTCCATTTCTCTTCACCAACTAACGAATGTTTCAACTACCATCATGTGATCATAACAAAGTGATCCCTTTTCCGATCAGCTACTACTCGCATGCATTTATTTCTTGTGTCATTCGATCCCGCTTGATTGTAGATACCTGTGTTGGTTCCACCATGGGGTTTATTAATTCCTATGGTGGCAACCTGACACAAATTCAAGATGCATAGTGTATACTACTGATGCCCCGTGCCTGCTTTTTCCACTCCGGAGTAGGTGCACCACCATACTCCGCCGGAACCTACACTGCTGCACCACCCGCTACTATTTTGACCGCTTATAATCAGCCCAGTAATCGTGCCCTACCCTGCCTAATTCAGGGTAACGTGATACATCTATGTGAGTTACTGCTAAAACGGGTCCTCGTTACTAGGGTTTCCTAATCAGCATGTTATAACGGTTAAGTGTTCTCAAATAAACCTAACCCCACCCATCAGTTTAGTTAACATGTTGTATTGGTTAAGTGTTGCCTTAACTAACTTAACCCTACCATTCTTAGCATGTCCATCCCTTAGCTTTAATTTATTCATTAAAGCACCAACCTCTCACATTAGATCTATATTGTTGCGGTTGCTGGATGTGCCGGGCGGTTCCAGGAATTCTTACACCGCAACTCAATCTAACCTCGGGTTTTTGGGCTTAATGCGCTAACCTCTCACATTAGATCTATAATATTGCGGTCGATGGATGTGCCTGGCGGTTTCGGGCAGTCTTACACCGCAACTCAATCTAACCTCGGGTTAGGCATGTTCATCTTTAGCCAGTTTACATATTTGTCATATGTGTCCAGGTTTAGGTCTTTTTATATCAATATTCTCCAAGTGTAGTCAGTACAAGTTTTATGCCACATTCACTTGTTATGCCCAAAATTTACTTAATTAAATTATACCTAATTTTTCCCGCGTTATAATCGCACGTACAATGAGATTCAATCTAAGTTCCGAACGAACCTAGTATTCATAAAAGAAAATAAAAAGGGAAAAAATAGAGAAGGAGCATAAGAACTGACATAAGGAAAAATAGGCATGTAAAGGTGTACCCAATTCAAGAATCATATTTCCAATAGGCATGTTATACATTAACAATAAGTGTGGGCAAGCTAAGCATTTACGCCATAGGTCTAAAGATTAGATAGAATTGTACTTAAGAGAATCACTAATTTTGATGTACAACATGATATGTTCCATCATATCGATCACAACAGTCTCATAGGCATGATAGGTTCCATTATGTCAATCACAACAGTCTCATAGGCATGATAGGTTTCATTATGTCAATCACAACAGTCTCAAAGGCATGATAGTTTTCATTATACAAATCACAATAGTCTCATAGGCATAGGCAATTCAGGTTTGACAAAAGGATAAGCATGAATTATAATTAGGCATAGTTCTAGACCCAATTATTACAGTCATGATTTCTTTTAAGTGTTCAAATCTGAATAATAACTGAACTTACAGAAAAAGAACGGATCTTCTATTCTAGGATCTGATTTCTGAATTTGTTAAGCTTAACCCTTGATGTAGACGTTTGATTCTCTAGTTTTGATTTGGTTTGGAGCTTTCTAACTTGATTTCTAGTTTGGAGAAGATGGAGGCTAGGCTAGCTTAGACAAGGGCGGCATGAAGGCTTCATAGGATAGGGTTATGAGGTCTAGGGTTGAGGTTTGGAGTGATTATATAGAAGTTTAGGATTAATATGGGCCTTTAGATCCACCTAGGAGTCATCAGAGCCGTCTAGTCCAAGAAAATGCGTCATCAGGGAAATCAGAAGTCGCCATGTAGCCCTATGACTCTGAAAATCGTCACTGTCCAGCACAGTTGGCAGGGGTCAACCCCTACGGGGGGTCGACACCCATGTCGACACCCCTATAGGGGGTCGACTCCCATGTCGACACCCCTAGGGGGTGTCGACGCCCCTGAGCGGGAGATTTCCTACTCAGCCGATTTCTAAGTTTTTGAATTTCGAACTGAATTGACTATTGAATTATTATTTTTAATTTATTTTCTGCTTAAACTTGAAAACTTCTAACCCCCATAACTTCTTCATATGGAGTCTGATTCACGCAAACTCGGACTCTATCTCAAGCAAAATTTCGAGACGAACGAAATGGTGTAACTCGTTTTCCTTAATTCCTCTTCTAAAAATTAAATGTTCTTAATTTTGTTATTTTAATATTCGCGGAACATACGGGCTGTTACATTCTCCCCTCCTTAAAGGATTTCGTCCCCGAAATCTCTAAGTTAAGAAGAATGTATCCTAACATCCATCTACTCAACCATCAATCACAGACATCCATTGTCCTTAAAAAGATTTCTAATGCTTTCATGATCATATGCATAGTGTGTGTGTCTGTGTGTGTATATGTCCTTATCTAATGCAAAATCAGGCGGTTTACTGATTCAGTTGACCTCCTTGATGCGAATCGTGTTGGTGCTATGAGTCCATCAATTTTGCAATTATTCCTAATCGTATTTTGTAACTCCTACATGAGTACAAAATCGTTCATACAAATGCAACATCCATATGATAGCACATCAAATTTCATTCCACATACAAATACATATATGCATATGCAATATGAAAGTGACTAAGCTAATCTAGTACTTAATGTGTGTGTATATGCATTCACGAGCAACCACTAGCAACCACTTGCAACCATCAATCATAACATGTTTCAAATACATGTTTACATCCATTGGTTTCTACCTAAGGATTAAGAATAGGACCGAGGAGATATACTTAAGAGATAGATACAAGCATGCATAAACTTATGGAAAAAGAGATCAAGAATGTACCCTCAAAAAGAAAAGGGTAGGATGCGCGTATCTTGTCTTTAGTTTCCCAAGTCGTGTCTCCTTCAGCGCCACTCCACTGTACTTTAACTAGCTTGACCTCACGATTGCGTAGCTTTTTAACTTCTGTACCCAAGATACGAGTTGGAACTCTTCTCACCGTCGCTTCTCGTTCCACTTCTACTTCCTCTAGTATGCTCGGCTCCACAACTTCTGCGGACTCATGTAAGCACTTCCGTAGATGAGAGACATAAAAACAATATGAACTCTAGCCAATCTTTCGGGCAGCTCTACTTTATAAGCCATCTTCCCAGTCCATTCAATGATAGGAAATGGCCCTACAAATCTTGGTGCCAATTTTCCTACAAACCCAAAGCAAACGACATTCTTCAAAGGAGATACTTTAAGAAAAACTCTGTCTCCAACCTCAAACTCATGGTCGGTCCTTCTTTTATTAGCGTAGGACATATGTCTATCTTGCGTGATCTTCATTCGTCTTCGTATCAAATCCACCTTCTCTGAAGTTTCTCTAATCATGTCAGGCCCAAGTACGAGCTTGTCTGTAGACTACCACCAACAAGTTGGTAATCGGCATGGTCTTCCATATAAAGCCTCAAATGGTGCCATGCCTATAGTGGCTTGGTTACTATTATTGTAGGCGAATTCCACCAAAGGAAGATGATCCACCCATGTTCCTCCAAAATCAAGAATGCACAATCTCAAAAGATCTTCTAATACTCTGTTCACCCTTTCCGTCTGACCATCAGTTTGAGGGTGATAGGCAGTGCTTAAGCATAGCTATGTGCCTATATCCTCCTGTAAACTTTTCCAAAACTCGCTTGTAAAGATAGGATCTCGATCACTTACTATGCTAGAGGGTATTCCATGCAGTCGAACCATCTCTTTAAGATAAATGGATGCTAACGATGAGGCAGTCCTCCTACTCTTAACAGGTATAAAGTAAGCGCTTTTAGTGAGCCTGTCCACTATTACCCAAATACTGGTATTGCCCCTTCTTGACCTAGGCAACTTATCAATAAAGTCCATCGAAATGCTATCCCATTTCCATTGTGGGACCTCTATAGGATGAAGCAGACCACCAGGTTTCTTTTGCTCTGCCTAGACTTACCGGCATATCAAACATTTAGAGACAAACTCAGCTACATCCTTCTTCATACCATTCCAAAAAAAAAACTCTTTTTATGTCTTTATGCATCTTGTCCCCACCAGGGTGTACGGTTAACTTAGAATGGTGTGTGTAACGGCTCGGGTTTTATGCCCGGACTCAATCGATCGCAAAATCGACTAAGACCGTTCAGAACCCGAACACGTTAACTTTGGGAATACAACATCATCAGAACAACAACATCAGACTTTATAAAACATCATAATAATGTTACATCAGAGTATAGAATATCAGAGTACATCGAATAAAATTACAACGGAAGATAAATTACAGTAAATTAAATACAATAAACAATGGAAGGCTTCTATGCTCTGGACACAGCTTTAGGCTTTGATCCAGAATCCTGCTCAAGAGATAAATATCTGCAAAAAGTTACTCGACTGCCCGTATGGAAAAGAGGGCACCCGAGTTTGCAAAGTGAAACAAACTACGAGTCAGTCATGGGACTGGTATGAGAATTCTTAACTAATATAACTAATAGCAATAAGGCAAATACAAGGACCACGCCGCTAACGCGGAACGGGTTTTATTCCAATGGATTGCCGGTGCATAAATTAAAGTAAATCCTTAAAAAACGCAATGCTTTTTAGAAAAATGGAATCATCATAAGACTCAAGTCCCATCACACAATGCAACGCAAACCAAAGGATAGAGTTTTACCTTATGATGATTAAACATGCTTGGTATGATAAAAAACGAATTTGATATTATTATTAGTGTATATACATTTCAAAAACATTTCAATCATAATGTATCAATCATAGACGGCATAGTACCCCATCCTACTATGTCGCCATACTAGTTCTACAATCAAAACCGCATGAGGTCGTATTGGAAATTGGGTTTCCATCATGAGTCAAGGCTAGGAACGATCTCCTTACCGATTCGAGACACTCTAGCTAATGTCTCAGGATTCCCCGCAGTGAACCCTTGGATCCTATAGGGCCGGTCTGCACATACGATTTTGCGGATTGGCAATTCCTGAACACACGTTTCCTGGTCCTATAGGACCTATCATCCAAGGTGCCTCATTCCATCATCCACATAAGTAAAATGTCGGGCAGTGTAAAACCCAAACACCACTTCTAGCTAGAAAGAAACGTGCTGCTCTCCCTGCGTTCCCTTGCTCCGTTTTAGACTCAACCGGGGTGTGAGGCTCGCGAAGTCACGCTATACATAAAGCTACACCTAAACAGGCCGTGCTTTGATCATCAACCACAAGGCCTGCTTTTCAACAAAAACCTTGATCATTTGCATCTTGGCGTGCCACATTGACAATTCACGCCATGCGATCGACAACCATCAATATATAAGAGGGTGTTAAGCAAGAGAATAAATTCTCCACCACCAAACAATTATATATTAAATAGAAATCAATTAAATACATGAAATGAATTCCAACGTCAGACACACATCCATTTACAAGTCTGTTCTGGGTCTGAACGAAACCGGAGGCACCTTATTCCTCGCATATCCGAACAAATCAACAAGTAGTCCGGACAGCCACCATTTTAGCCCCTTCAAGGTAGCTACTCCAATCATGGGCGTCAATGGTAACTCATCCATTCGACATGAAGATCGTCGGTCTTTTACCATCTTCAACTCTTCAACTTAGATCGATGTATAATAATTTGAAATGAGATTGAACTCAGATTTTTCAAATGATTCTCGCGTATATATCATTTTGAATCATTTCTTATCGTTAATACTAATTTATAACGATTAATCGCTATTCTTATTTATATAAAAATAATTAAATTACATTTAACGACGTTTCAAGTCAATAGGCGACCTTGGCGCTGTTTTCACCCAAGTTTGTTTTACACATTTCTCTAAATCTAACCGTTGGATTTTAACACAATTCATATTGTTGGAAAGATCTTCCCAAGG
Organism: Allium sativum; assembly: GCA_030737875.1. Lineage (NCBI taxonomy): Eukaryota > Viridiplantae > Streptophyta > Magnoliopsida > Asparagales > Amaryllidaceae > Allium > Allium sativum. Next base: position 517,740,573 of record CM060924.1, read on the forward strand.
CGAACCTAACGGTTTCAGTTTTGGGAAAATCCAACGGTCGGATATTTCGGTATAATAATTTAAAGACACGATTCCAAAATGCGAACTACCACGCTCGATTCGTTTAATTTTAATTTATTTATATCTAATTGTATATAAATATAATTCCTTCAACCATTTCATTATTGTGATTATCATAACAAGTAAAGAACACTTGGTTTCATAACATTTTGATATATAACATAACACACAATAATGTTTATTTTATTTTAATTCACATACACATCCTAAACATAACAATGTATATTTTTCTTTTACCCTCCAATTCACACAAAAACGTATTTTTCGTGTATCATTCCAATTTAATAAAAATGAAGATTTTTGTGTCATTTAAATTTTCTAACAAAAATGTAACATATTTTGGTGTCAACCTCAATTCCAAAAATGAATATATTTTTGTTTGTTTAATTCCAATGTAACAAATATAATAACCTTGTTATTCTTTCAACGCCAAGCAAAAATAATAATTTTGTTATATCTTTCAATGCAAAACTAAAATGATAATTTTGTGTCAATTTTTTCTATACAAACAAAATAATGATCTTGTGTTTTAATCTTTTCACATAAAAATGTAAATTTCATACCTTTACTCTTTTTAATGAAATCAAATTCATTAAAATGTAAATTTCCATCGACATGACTTTCATTGAAAACCTATTTACATAAAAATGTAAATTCATATCCTTATCCTTGTCAAGGAAAATACAATTAAAATGTAATTTTCTTCTTAAGTCTTTTAATGAAAATCTATTTACATTAAAATGTAATTTCACATCTTAATTGATTTACATGAAAAATGTAAAAAAAAAATCCTTAAATTCTATTAACATGAAAACGTAAGTTTTCTTTTTATCTATTTATATTAAAAATGTAACCTTTCTTCTTTTCTAATTTACATTTAAAATGTAAACTTTTCTTTTTACATTAAAAATGTAACTTTTCTTTTTACAATGTCAAAATATTTCCTTTTTATTACATTAAAGATGTAATTAAGATTACCATGTAAATTCTATTTCTTCTTATTACATTAAAATGTAAATAATTTTGCAGCGTCAAAATCTAATTTTTTAATTACATAAAAAAGTAATTTTAATTTCAATGACAAAATCTCATCTTTTTTAATTACATAAAAATGTAATTTTTATTGCGGTGTCAATCATGTTCATTTCTAATTTAACACATAACGGTGTAAATAATGTCATTTCCAATTTAACACATGACGGTGTAAATAATGTCACTTCTAATTTAACACATAACGATGCTAATATTCATTTTCAAACAAATGTAAATTTCTTTTTTATAAACAAACAAATTATCCTTTTTACATTTAACAAAACAAAGACAAAAATGATACCTTCGTACATTTGCAAAATAATGACAAAATGATGTCTTTGTACATTTTTCAACTAAAATCATTGATAAATGTAATTTTTATTATTTCAACTAAAATAAATGTTAATATCATTATTTTCTTTTTAACAAAACATGACGGTGAAAATTATATTTTCTTTGTAACAAAACATGATGGTGAAAATTATCTTTTCTTTTTAACAAAACATGACGGTGAAAAATATCTTTTCTTTTTAACAAAAGACGACGGTGAAATATAATGTCGTTTCTAAATAAACACATGACGGTGTAATATAATGTCGTTTCATAATCAACCAACCGGATCTGAAATTTTCAAATTCGGATCTCGTATGAATAGATTATCAATTTTATAAATTAAATCACCATTTGCGACGGAAATAAGTGTCACAATTTCTATGTTTATCTTATACCGTGTATTTTCAGTTTTGTTCAAAACTTTGGATCTGATTTTCACGAGTTTGGATGATCAGTTGAAGGAGAGGTTTGTTGGAGGTGGTCCGGCTTGGAGTGGCGCACGTGTGCCAGGAAGTGGGGAGGGTGTAGTGCAACCTGGTGGCGGCGGCGGGCTGATGAAGGTGGCGGGTTCGAGGATGCGGATCTCGGCGTAGGTGGCACGATAGCTAGAGAGATTGGTATGGAATCGAAGAGGAGGAAGAGATCTTAAAAAAGATCCACAGTGGTCAAGTTTAATTCTTCATGGATTGGGAGGAAAAGAAGAGAGAAGGTGGGAGGTATATGGCAGTTGCGGGTTTGAGGAATCGGGGAAGAAGGTCTCGACATCCGTGCTCTTTAAATAATAAAATATTATTTTATTCCTTAATTTTCCAATAAAGGCCCGTTTAGCAAGTTTGTCAGATTTAAGCCCAACGACTGTCGTTCTTACCTATTAACCCATATTCCAGACTCATCCAGCTACGCCCCGCAGGCCCAAACGACTGTCTTGGCCCAGTTTTCTTTATTTTAAAATATTTTCTTTTATTTTTAATTCAACCGTACGAATAAATTCACCGGGGCCACAAATTAACTTCGAAAAATCCCAAAAAATATTTTAGCTATGATTTGACGGTGCAGACCTAGGAAAATTAATTTTGTTCAATTCTGAGCCTATTTGAAAAATGGCCTTTTTCAAGTCAATTAAAATTGACCAAAATTGACCAAACTGAAATCTTTTTGCCACGGTCACAAATTAATTCTAAAAATTATGAAAAATTAAACTTAGAAATAATTTGACATTCCAAATCCAACAAAAGAGGTTTCGTCGAAAACAGAGGTCGTTTGAAAAATGGCTATTTTTAATATTAAAATATATATATAAATTCTACAACGACTATTCTGAAATTTAAACTGGGCATAGCTTTTGATTCCCGCTATAAAATTTCGATTTTTCGAATTCGTTGGAAAGATATTTTAAAAGAGATTCTAATATTTTTGGTTTCACTAAAATCCGTTAAATTTTGCATCCTGTACGGTCAGTCAAAGTTCAAGTTTGACTTTTCAAACAACCACGCTATTTCTAACTCCTTTTATAATTAAAATTAAATTATTCATCCTAACTTCGATTAAAATAAATTTTTAGTCATTATTATTTTAAATAAATTATTTTGAATAAATTATTTTAAATATCAAAACCCATTAAAATTAGTTAAAATAAAATTTTAAATTTACCCCAAAATTCAGGGTTGTTACAGTCTCCCCCACTTAAAAACTTTTCGTCCTCGAAAATGAATGAAGCTAAAAGTTGTTTAAGTATCCTATCTTAAATAATTTTATTTTTTGATTAACTTTTAAAATATATAATTTTATATATTCAAAATCATATTTCCAAAGATCAGATTATATATAATCAAAAATACGTTAATTATAAACTGGGCACTCTCAACTCATTCTAGGGCATTACTAACCCCATCTCTAATGAGTTTTCTCATTCTAGGAAACTGCCGATCCTATCTCTAATGAGTATTCTTATTGGATATTACTAATCCAATCTCTGATGAGTCTTTTGTTCAGTTCTAACGAGTTGTACCCCAAAGATTTGAGCCAACCAGAGCTCTGATACCAAATATAATGGCTCGGGTTTTTACCCGGACTCAATCGATCGCAAAATCGACTAAGACCGTTCAGAACCCGAACACGTTAACTCCGGGAATACAACATCATCAGAACAACAACACCAAACTTTTATAAAACATCATAATAATGTTACATCAAAGTACAGAATATCAGAGTACATCGAATAAAATTACAGCGAAAGATAAATTACAGTAAATTAAATACAATAAACAGTGGAAGACTTCTATGCTCTGGACACAGCTTTAGGCTTCGATCCAGAATCCTGCTCAATGGATAAATATCTGCAAAAAGTTACTCGACTGCCCGTATGGAAAAGTGGGCACCCGAGTTTGCAAAGTGAAACAAACTACGAGTCAGTCATGGGACTGGTATGAGAATTTTTAACAAATATAACTAATAGCAATAAGGCAAATCCGAGGACCACGCCGCTAACGCAGAACAGGTTTTATTCCAATGGATTGCCGGTGCATAAATTAAAGTAAATCGTTAAAACAACGAAATGCTTTTTCGAAAAATGGAATCATCATAAGACTCAAGTCCCATCACACAATGCAACGCAAACCAGAGGATAGAATTTTACCTTATGATGATTAAACATGCTTGGTACGATAAAAAAACGAATTTGATATTATTATTAGTGTACATACGTTTCAAAAACATTTCAATCATAATGTATCAATCATACACGGCATAGTACCCCATCCTACTATGTCACCATACTAGTTCTACAATCAAAACCGCATGAGGTCGTATTGGAAATTGGGTTTCCATCATGAGTCAAGGCTAGGAACGATCTCCTTACCAATTCGAGACACTCTAGCTAATGTCTCAGGATTCCCCACAGTGAACCCTTGGATCCTGCAAGGCCGGTCCGCACATACGATTTTGTGGATTAGCAATTCCTGAACACACGTTTCCCGGTCCTATAGGACCTATCATCTGAGGAGCCTCATTCCATCATCCACATAAGTAAAATGATGGGCCGTGTAAAACCCAAACACCACTTCTAGCTAGAAAGAAACGTGCTGCTCTCCCTGCGTTCCCTTGCTCCGTTTTAGACTCAACCGGGGTGTGAGGCTCGCGAAGTCACGCTATACACAAAGCTACGCCTAAACAGGTCGTGCTTTGATCATTAACCACAGGCATGCTTTTCAACAAAAACCTTGATCATTTGCATCTTGGCGTGCCACATTGACAATTCACACCATGCGATCGACAACCATCAATATATAAGAGGGTGTTAAGCAAGAGAATAAATTATCCACCACCAAACAATTATATATTAAATAGAAATCAATTAAATACATAAAATGAATTCCAACGTCAGACACGCATCCATTTACAAGTCCGTTCTAGGTCTGAACGTAACCGGAGGCAACTTATTCCTCGCATATCCGAACAAATCAACAAGTAGTCTGGACAGCCACCATTTTAGCCCCTTCAAGGTAGCTACTCCAATCATGGGCGTCAATGGTAACTCATCCGTTCAACATGAAGATCGTCTGTCTTGTACTGTCTTTAACTCTTTGACTTAGATCGACGTGTAATCATTTGAAATGAGATTAAACTCGGACTTTTCAAATGATTCTCGCGTATATATCATTTCAAATCATTTCTTATCGTTAATATTAATTTATAACGATTAATCTCTATTCTTATTTATATAAAAATAATTAAATTCCATTTAACGACGCTTCAAGTCAATAGGCGACCTTTGCGCCGTTTTCACCAAAGTTTGTTTTACACATTTCTCTAAATCTAACCGTTGGATTTTAACACGATTCAAATCGTTGGAAAGATATTCCCAAGGCGAACCTAACGTTTCAGTTTTGGGAAAATTCGATGGTCGGATATTTCGGTTTAATAATTTAAAGACACGATTCCAAAATGCGAAATACCACGCTTGATTCGTTTAATTTTAATTTATTTATATATAATTGTATATAAATATAATTCCTTTGTCTATCTCATTATTGTGATTATAATAACAAGTAAAGAACACTTGGTTTCATAACATTTTGATATATAACATAGCACACAATAATGTTTATTTTATTTTAATTCACATACACGTCCTAAACATAACAATGTATATTTTTCTTTTACCCTCCAATTCACAAAAAAACGTATTTTTCGTGTATCATTCCAATTTAATAAAAATGAAATTTTTTGTGTCATTTAAATTTTCTAACAAAAATGTAACATATTTTGGTGTTAACCTCAATTCCAAAAATGAATATATTTTTGTTTGTTTAATTCCATTGTAACAAATATAATAACTTCGTTATTCTTTCAACGCCAAGCAAAAATAATAATTTTGTTATATCTTTCAATGAAAAACTAAAATGATAATTTTGTGTCAATCTTTTCTATACAAACAAAATGATGATCTTGTGTTTTAATCTTTTCACATAAAAATGTAAATTTCATATCTTTACTCTTTTTAATGAAATCGAATTCATTAAAATATAAATTTCCATCGACATGACTTTCATTGAAAACCTATTTACACCAAAATGTAAATTCATATCCTTATCCTTGTCAATGAAAATCCAATTAAAATGTAATTTTCTTCTTAAGTCTTTTAATGAAAATCTATTTACATAAAAATGTAAATTTCACTTCTAAATTCTTTTAATGAAAATCTATTTACATTAAAATGTAATTTCGCATCTTAATTCATTTACATGAAAAATGAAAAAAAAAATTCCTTAAATTCTATTTACATGAAAACGTAAGTTTTCTTTTTATCTATTTACATTAAAAATGTAACCTTTCTTCTTTTCTTATTTACATTTAAAATGTAAACTTTTCATTTTACATTAAAAATGTAACTTTTCATTTTACATTAAAAATGTAACTTTTCTTTTTACAATGTCAAAATATTTCCTTTTTATTACATTAAAGATGTAATTAAGATTACCATGTAAATTCTATTTCTTCTTATTACATTAAAATGTAAATAATTTTGCAGCGTCAAATTCTAATCTTTTATTTACATAAAAATGTAATTTTAATTTCAATGACAAAATCTCATCTTTTTTAATTACATAAAAATGTAATTTTTATTGCGATGTCAATCATGTTCATTTCTAATTTAACACATAACGGTGTAAATAATGTCATTTCCAGTTTAACACATGACGGTGTAAATAATGTCATTTCTAATTTAACACAAAACGATGCAAATATTCATTTTCAAACAAATGTAAATTTCTTTTTTATAGACAAACAAATTATCTTTTTACATTTAACAAAACAAAGACAAAAATAATACCTTCGTACATTTGCAAAATAATGACAAAATGATGTCTTTGTACATTTTTCAACTAAAATCAATGAAAAATGTAATTTTTATTATTTCAACTAAAATCAATGTTAATGTCATTTTTCTCTTTTTAACAAAACATGATGGTGAAAATTATCTTTTCTTTTTAACAAAACATGACGGTGAAATATAATGTCGTTTCTAAATAAACACATGACGGTGTAATATAATGTCGTTTCATAATCAACCAATGACAGTGTTATATGACACTTATATTCTAACACAAAAATTTTATTTCATACTAGTGTGACATCTTAACAAAAATGATATTTTTATGCTAATGTGACATTTTTAACAAAAATGTAACTTTATTCCTAATGCAACATTTTACGCTAAAAATGTTAATTCCTTTAAATGCAACATTTTACACTAAAAATGTTAATTCTTTTAAATGCAACATTCTTAACAAAAGTGAACCTTTATTCCTTATGCAACCTAGTGGCGGGGGCGGGCTGATAAAGGCGGCAGGTTCGAGGATGAGGATTTCGGCGTAGGTGGCACGATTGCTAGAGAGGTTGGTATGGAATCGAAGAGGAGGAAGATATCTTGAAAAAGTTCCACACTGGTCAAGTCTAATTCTTCATGGATTGGGAGGAAAAGAAGAGAGAAGGTGGGAGGTATATGGCGGCTGCGGGTTTGAGGTGGGGAAGAAGGTCTCGACATCCGTGCTCTTTAAATAATAAAATATTATTTTATTCCTTAATTTTCCAATAAAGGCCCGTTTAGCAACTTTGTCAGATTTCAGCCCAACGACTATCGTTCTTACCTATCAACCCCTATTCCAGACTCATATAGCTATGCCCCACTAGCCCAATCGACTGTCTTGACCCAGTTTTCTTTATTTTAAAATATTTTATTTTATTTTTAATTCAACCGTATGAATAAATTCACCGGGGCCACAAATTAACTTCGAAAAGTCCTAAAAAATATATTTAGCTATGATTTGATGCTGCAGACCTAGGAAAATTAATTTCATTCAATTCTGAGCCTATTTTAAAAATGGCCTTTTTCAAATCAATTAAAATTGACCAAACTGAAATCTTTTTGCCACGGTCACAAGTTAATTATAAAAATTATGAAAAATTAAACTTAGCAATAACTTGACATTCTGAATCCAACAAAAGTGGTTTCGTTAAAAACAGAGGTCGTATGAAAAATGGCTATTTTTAATATTAAAATATACATATAAATCCTATAGCGACTATTCTGAAATTTAAACTGGGCATAACTTTTGATTCCCGCTATAAAATTTCGATTTTTCGGATTTGTTGGAAAGATATTTTAAAATAGATTCTAATATATTTGGTTTCACTAAAATCCGTTAAATTTGGCATCCTGTACGGTCAGTCAAAATTCAAGTTTGACTTTTCAAACTACCGCGCTATTTCTAACTCCTTTTATAATTAAAATTAAATTATTCATCCTAACAGCGATTAAAATAAATTTTTATTCATTATTATTTTAAATAAATTATTTTAAATATCAAAACCCATTAAAATTAGTTAAAATAAATTTTTAAATTTACCCCAAAATTCAGGGTTGTTACAGTGTGCTTCTTCGAGAACGGTTTTCACCAAATCCCTTGCTTGTGGGACACATAGTCTTCTGTCCCATCTCAACCATCCCTTGTCATTTATGGAGTATCCATTGAGGTGACTACAAGTCTCACCTCTAATTAGCTTATCCATCACATCAACTAGCTGAGGGTCTTCACGTTGCGCGGTTCCTATTGAGTCCGGAAGAGTAGGCCGCACTCTAGCGATGCTAACAAACCAGGTACAAATTCAAAGGAGGGTCTAAAGTCAAAGTTTTCCATGTACTCCAAGCTTTGCCTTTCTACAAAGAGAGGACTTAAGGTCAGCTTTTTCCTACTTAAGGCGTCTGCTACCGCATTGCCCTTGCCAAGGTATAAGCAATCTCAAAATCGTATGAGGCAAGAAATTCCATCCACCTTTGTTGTCTTAAGTTAAGATCTTTCTGCGAGAAAAGGTACTTTAACGATTTATGGTCAATAAACAATTCAAACCTTTCTCCTAGTAGGTAATGACGCCATGACTTAAGAGCGAAAACAATGGCAGCTAGACTTAAGAGCGAAAACAATGGCAACTAGTTCTAAATCATGAGTTGGGTAGTTCTTCTCATGTACCTTCAACTGCCTTCCCTATAACAAACTACCTAGCCTTCTTGCATCAAGATAGCGCCTAGTCCGGTACCGCATGCGTCTGTGTATACCGTATACATCTTACTCCTGTCAGGCAATGTCAGAACTGGGGCCGTTGTCGGAGCCCTTTTCAGTCATTGGAAAGCAACATCATAATCCAAATCCCAGGCAAAAGTTAGGTTCTTCTTCGTCAACCTAGTAAGTGGGGCTGAGATCTTCGCAAAGTCCTTAATGAACTTTCTGTAAAAGCCCATTAGCCTAAGAAAACTTCGTACTTCGGTTGCATTCCATGGAATCTTCCAATCTAGTACCGCAACTACTTTTGCGGGATCCACGGCTATCCCCTCTTTGGACAACCCATGTCCAAGAAACCTTACTTCTTCTCTCTAAAAATGGCATTTTGAGAATTTTGCTTTCAGCCGATGTGCTCGAAGAGTATCCATAACTTCCCTTAAATGCAAAGCATGTTCTTCCTCACTTTTTAAGAAAATCAAAATGTCGTCGATGAAGACCACTACAAATTTATTAAGGAAATCTCTGAACACCCTACTCATCAAGCCTATGAAATAGGCGGGTGCGTTTGTCAAGCCGAAAGGCATGACGAGCCATTCGAAGAAACCATCCGGGGGTCCTGAACGCTGTCGTATCTACGCTGTCTTCAGCCACTCTTAGCTGATGAAATCCGGTGGCCAGATCTAGTTGGGAGAATACCGAGGCACCTACGAGTTAGTCGAACAAGTCGTCTATTCTAGGAAGTGGGTGCCTATTCTTCTTGGTCAGCTTTTTTAGCTCCCTATAGTCCACGCACAAGCGAAGTGAACCATCCGCTTCGGTTGCAAACACCACTGGAGCACCCCATTCAGAAATACTCCGCATTATGAACCCCTTTTCAAGCAACTCTTTAACTTGCTTGCTGAGCTCTTTCCTTTCCCTTGGAGCCATGTGTCTAACCGGTAAAGCAACAGGTTTTGCATTATCAACAAGGTATATGCGGAATTCTATCTCTCGCTTCGGAGGTAAACCCTTCACCTCTTCAAAGACATACGAGTACTCACGGACTACTCTAACAAATTGTAAGTTTTCAACAGATGCATCAAGAGATTCTAGATAGCTAAGCATAACAGAATTCATGGGATTACAAGAGATTTCGAGAGTGTTACCGAGGCGAGTCATAAGTCTAACCACTCTCCTTTCACAATTAAGGATGGAACTATCACTGGATAACCAATCCATGCCTAGAATCAACCCATAGCCCGTGAAACCCAAAACATAATCATTACATCTAGACCCAACGCTTAGTATAGAAATTTACAAATCCAAACAAATCATTGATAAATAAGCCGAACCCCCAATTGGATTTGAAACAGCCATGGGATTCTTTACTATACTAGTATCTAGGTGTAGAGATTCAACTAAAGCAGTAGATATAAAAGAGTGCGATGCACCAGAATCAAAAAGTGTACGAACTGGATGATCAGAAAGATTAACTAAACTATCAACAAAAATATTTCTACCTCTTTCTTGCGGAGGTGGAATGAGGGCGTGAATCTTCCCTCCAGAAGTAGATCCAGTCCTCTGCCCCTGCCCTTGCTTCTTGGGCAATCTTAGCCATATGTCCTATCTTGCCGCATTGAAAACAACCACCCATCTTCCTCTTCTTCTTCCTGCAGTCTTTAATTAGATGTCCAGGTATGCCACAAAATTTACACTTCCTCTTGTCACGGGGTTTGTTATTCTTCCCGCCTTTCTTGGAATCCGTCTTCTTATTTTGTGATCCCTCCACTTTCTTGTCTAGAGGATCTTCTACCTTTTCCTCTTTCTTGCCATCCTTGTCTTCCTCCTGTAAAAGTGCCATGTCCACCAATCTCTCAAAAGTCGCACCCATAGGTATATGGGACATAACTAGGTTGTGCAGTGGCTTATTTAACCCTTTAACAAATCAGAGAGACTTTTTATGTTGAGTGTTTACTAACTCCAGTCCGAATATAGCCAACTGGTTGAAATGGTTGACGTATTCTTTAACCGATAGGCTTCCCTGTTTGAGTGCTAAGAACTTCCCCATCTGTAGGCTTCGTTCATCTTGCGAGAGGAACTTTATTTCAAATCTTATTCTGAAATCCTCCCATGTTTTAACTGTTCTCTTAGCATTAGTAACTTCCCACCAGTAAGAGGCGTCGTCCTTAAGTAACCATACAGCCAATTGTATCTTCTGCCTATCGTCCATTTCGAAGATAATAAACAAATCTTCTGTTTCCTTGAGCCAGTTTCTTGCTTCCACAAATGACTCAGTCCCATTAAAGTTATTTCTACCCATATCTCAAAAGTCTCTACATATCTTCGAGAAAGCATTCATACGCGGAGGAGGGGGAGGAGGAACGGCTGCGATTGGGAGAGGAGGAACGTCTGCTGGGCCTGCGTCATTAGCCCTAGCCCATAGATACCATCTGAACCAGCCAGGTATCGGTATGCCCTCGGGAAGATTAAGATGCCCAAACATGCTGAAACGAAAAGAAAAGGTTCAAAATAAAGGATAGAAAGATAGTGCATATGGCTTTGGGGATTATGCCTTTAAAATAAAACAATACTTTTCTTGAAAATGCTTCTTTAAACTTCTTTTTGAAAAATAGTTTTCAAAAACTTTTATCTGATCTGGTAAACCTTCGCTCTGATACCAAGTGAAACACCCCACCTCTGTTAAGGTCACTCACAAAGGGAATGCATTAACTTTGGTGAAGCATTTTAGGTAAAAGGCAGAGATAATTTACAAGACAGACATATAAACAGCGGAAAATTGAAATCATTTCATATATAACGTGGTTCAGTCAAAACATTACAGGCATTGTGTCAAAACCCAACTTCTAAATTATTACAATAAAACATCTGTCTTGATTTTAAAACTCCAAGTACATAAAGTAGCACAAAGCAGTAGTAAAGCAACATAAATACCCAATAAAAGTGTAACCACAGTCAAAGCCCAAGAAAAGAGAATCCAAGCAATACATCTACTCTCTTCTAGTTGGAAAAGGTCTGCACTAAGCTGAAGTATTCCCTCCCTACGGACCTAGGGGGACGGAAGAAAAGAAGGCAAAAGAAAAACGGGTCAGACATAAGCCTGGTAAGTCCTGTGATTATTCAGCGTGTAAACAGGTAAAAGGATCATGACATGAATAAACTGAACATAGGACAATACCATAGCAATAAGATAACATAAGATAAAGCATGATAAACTGAATATACTATTGCACTCATCTCCATTTCTCTGCACCTACTAACGAATGTTTCAATTACCATCATGTGCTCATAACAAAGTGATCCCTTTTCCAGTTGGCTTCTACTCGCATGCATTTATTTCTTGTGCCATTCGGCCCCGTTTGATTGTAGATACTTGTGATGGTCCTACTTGGGGTGTATCATTTCCTATGGTGGCAACCTGACACAAATTCCAGATGCACAGTGTATACTGCTTATGCCTAGTGCCTGCTTTTTCCACTCCGGAGTACGTGCACGCCCGTACTCCGCCAGAACCTACACTGCTGCACCACGCGCCGCTATTTTGACCACTTATAATTAGTCCAGTAATCTTGCCCCACCCTGCCTAGTTCAGGGGACCGTGATACATCTATGTGGGTTACTGCTGAAACGGGTCCCCGTTACTATGGTTTCCTAATCAACATGTTATAAAGATTAAGTGTTCTCAAATTAACCTAACCCCACCCATCTTTTTAATTACCATGTTGTATTGGTTAAGTGTTGCCTTAATTAACTTAACCCTTCCATTCTTAGCCCGTCCGTCCTTTAGCTTTAATTTATTCATTATAGCACCAACCTCACACATTAGATCTATACTGTTGTGGTTGCTGGATATGTCGGGCGGTTCTGGGCCGTCTTATACCGCAACTCAATCTAACCTCGGGTTTTTAGGCTTAATGCGCTAACCTCTCATATTAGATCTATATTGTTGCGTCCCTAGACGTGTCGGGCGGTTCCGGGCAGTCTTACACCGCAACTCGGTCTAACCTCGGGTAAGACATGTTCATCTTTGGCCAATTTACATATTTTTCATATGTGTCCAAGTTTAGGTCTTTTTATATCAATATTCTCTAAGTGTAGTCAGTAGAAGTTTTATGCCACATTCACTTGTTATACCCAAAATTTACTTAATTAATTTATACCCAATTTTTCCCGCATTATAATCACACGTACAACGAGATTCAATCTAAGTTCCATATGAACCTAGTATTCATAAAAGAAAATAAAAAGGGAAAAATAGAGGAGGAGCATAAGAATTGACATAAGGAAAAATAGGCATGTAAAGGTGTACCCAATTCAAGAATCATATTTCCAATACGCATGTTATACATTAACAATAAGTGTGGGCAAGCTAAGCAATTTACACCATAGGTATAAAGATTAGATAGAATTATACAAAAAAGAATCTCTAGTTTTGATGTAAAACATGATAAGCTCCATATCGACCACAACAGTCTCATAGGCAGGATAGGTTCCATTATGTCAATCACAACAGTCTCATAGGCATGATAGGTTTCATTATGTCAATCACAACAGTCTCATAGGCATGATAGGTTTCATTATGTCAATCACAATAGTTTCATAGGCATGATAGGTTTCATTATGTCAATCACAACTGTCTCTTAGGCATGATAGGTTTCATTATATCAATCACAATAGTCTCATAGGCAATCCAGATTTGACAAAAGGATAAGCATGAATCAGAATTAGGCATAGTTCTAGATCCGATTATTACAGTCATTATTTCTATTAGGTGCTCAAAACTGAATAATAACTGAGCTTACAGAAAAAGAATGGATCTTGTATTTTGGAACTGATTTCTGAATTTTTTAAGCTTAACCCTTGATGTAGACGTTTGATTCTCTAGTTTGGATTTGGTTTGGAGCTTTCTAACTTGATTTCTAGTTTGGAGAAGATGGAGGCTAGGCTAGCTTAGACCTGGGCAACATGACGGCTTCATAGGATAGTGTTTTGAGGTCTAGGGTTAAGGTTTGGGGTGATTATATAGAATTTTAGGATTAATATGGGCCTTTAGATCAACCTAGTAGTCATCAGAGCCGTCTAGTCTAAGAAAATGCGTCATCAGTCAAATCAGAAGTCACCACGTAGCCCTATGACCCAGAAAATCATCACTGTCCAGCACAATTGGCAGGGGTCGACCCCTACAGGGGGGTCGACTCCCATGTCGACAACCCCTGGGGGGGTTGATACCCCCGCGCATGAGATTTCCCGCTCAGCCGATTTCTAAGTTTTTGAATTTCGAACTGAATTGATTATTTAATTATTATTTTTAATTGATTTTCTGCTTAAACTTGAAAACTTCTAATCCCCATAACTTCTTCATACAGAGTCTGATTCATGCAAACCCAGACTCTATCTCAAGTAAAATTCCGAGACGAACGAAATGGCTTAACCCATTTTCCTTTATTCCTCTTCTAAAAATAAAGTGTTCTTAATTTTGTTATTTTAATATTAACGGAAAATACGGGGTGTTACATTATCCCCTCCTTAATAGTTCTAGATCCGATTATTATAGTCATAATTTCTATTTGGTGTTCAAATCTGAATAATAACTGAAATTACAGAAAAGAACGGATCTTGTATTTTGGAACTGATTTCGGAATTTGTTAAGATTAACCCTTGATGTAGACGTTTGATTCTCTAGTTTGGATTTGGTTTGGAGATTTCTAACTTGATTTCTAGTTTGGAGAAGATGGAGGCTAGGCTAGCTTAGACATGGATAGCATGACGGCTTCATAGGATATGGTTATGATGTCTAGGGATGAGGTTTGGGGTAATTATATAGAAGCTTAGGACTAATATGGGCTTTTAGATTAACCTAGGAGTCATCAAAGCCATCTAGTCCAAGAAAATGCGTCATCAGGCAAATCAAAAGTCACCACATAGCCCTATGACTCAAAAAATCGTCACTGTCCAGCACAGTTGGCCGGGGTCGACCCCTATAGGGGGGTCGACACCCATGTCAACGCCCCTTTTGGGGGGTCGACTCCCATGTCGACGCCCCCTGGGGGGATCGACACCCCTGAGCGGGAGATCTCCCGCTCAGCCGATTTCTGAGTTTTTGAATTTCGAACTGAATTGATTATTTAATTATTATTTTTAATTTATTTTCTTCTTAAACTTGAAAACTTCTAACTCCCATAACTTCTTCATGCGGATTCCGATTCACGCAAACTCGGACTCTATCTCAAGGAGAATTCCGAGACGAACGAAATGGCGTAACACGTTTTCCTTTATTCCTCTTCTAAAAATAAAGTGTTCTTAATTATGTTATTTTAATATTCACGGAAAATACAGTGCGTCACATTCTCCCCTCCTTAATAGTTCTTAATCCGATTATTACAGTCATGATTTCAATTAGTTGTTCAAATCTGAATAATAACTGAACTTACAGAAAAAGAACGGATCTTGTATTCTAGGAACTGATTTCTGAATTTGTTAAGCTTAACCCTTGATGTAGACATTTGATTCTCTAGTTTGGATTTGGTTCGGAGCTTTCTAACTTGATTTCTAGTTTGGAGAAGATGGAGGCTAGGCTATCTTAGACAAGGGCGGCATGAAGGCTTCATAGGATAGGGTTATGAGGTCTAGAGTTGAGGTTTGGAGTGATTATATAGAAGTTTAGGATTAATATGGACCTTTAGATCAACCTAGGAGTCATCAGAGCCGTCTAGTCCAAGAAAATGCGTCATTAGGCAAATCAGAAGTCGCCACGTAGCCCTATGACTCTGAAAATCGTCACTGTCCAGCACAGTTGGCAGGGGTCGACCCCTATAGTGGGTGTTGACACCCCTATAGGGGGTCAACTCCCATGTCGACACCACCTATGGGGGTCGATACCCCTAAGCGGGAGATTTCCCACTCAGCCAATTTATGAGTTTTTGAATTTCGAATTGAATTGATTATTTAATTATTATTTTTAATTTATTTTCGGCTTAAACTTGAAAACTTCTAATCCCCATAACTTCTTCATACGAAGTCCGATTCACGCAAACTTGGACTCTATCTCAAGCAGAATTCTGAGACGAACGAAATGGCATAACACGTTTTCCTTAATTCCTCTTCTAAAAATTAAGTGTTCTTAGTTTTGTTATTTTAATATTAACGGAAAATACAGGGTGTTACATTCTCCCCTCCTTAAAGGATTTGGTCCCTGAAATCTCTAAGTTAAGAAGAATGTATCCTAACATCCAACATCCATCTACTCAACCATCAATCACAGGCATCCATCGTCCTTAAAAAGATTTCTAATGCTTTCATGATCATATGCATAGTGTGTGTATATGTCCTTATCTAATGCAAAATCAGGCGGTCTACTGATTCAGTTGACCTCCTAAATGTGAATCATGTCGGTGCTATGAGTCCATCATGCATGCAATTATTCCTAATCGTATTTTGTAACTCCTGCATGAGTGCACAATCGTTCATATAAATGCAACATCCATATGATAGCACATCAATTTTCAATCCACATACAAATACATATATGCATATGCAATATGAAAGTGACTGAGCCTATCTAGTTCTTAACTTGTGTGTATATGCATCCACTAGCAACCACTTGCAACCACTTGCAACCATCAATCATAACATGTTTCAAATACATGTTTACATCCATTGGTTTCTACCTAAGGATTAAGAATAGGACCGAGGAGATATACTTAAGAAATAGATGCAAGCATGCATAAACTTATGGAAAAAGAGATCAAGAATGTACCCTCAAAAAGGAAAGGGTAGGATGCGCATATCTTGTATTCCGTCACCCAAGTCGCGTCTCCTTCGGTGTCACTCCACTGTACTTTAACTAGCTTGACCTCACGATTGCGTAGCTTTTTAACTTTTGTACCCAAGATACGAGTTGGAACTCTTCTCACCGTCGCTTCTCGCTCCACTTCTACTTCCTCTAGTATGCTCGGCTCCACAACGTCTGCGGACTCATGTAAGCACTTCTGTAGATGAGAGACATGAAGAACATTATGAACTCCAGCCAATCTTTCGGGCAGCTCTACTTTATAAGCCATCTTCCTAATCCTCTCAATGATAGGAAATGGCCCTACAAACCTTGATGCCAATTTTCCTATGGACCCAAAGCGAACGACATTCTTCAAAGGAGATACTTTAATAAAAACTCTGTCTCCAACCTCAAACTCAAGGTCGGTCCTTCTTTTATCAACGTAGGACTTATGTCTATCTTGTGCGGTCTTCATTCGTCTTCGTATCAAGTCCACCTTCTCTGATCATGTCTGGCCCAAGTACGAGCTTGTCTGTAGAATCCCACCAACAAGTTGGTGATCGGCATGGTCTTCAATATAAAACCTCAAAGGGTGCCATGCCTATGGTGGCTTGGTAGCTATTTTTGTAGGTGAGTTCCACCAATGGAAGATCATCCTCCTATGTTCCTCCAAAATCAAGAACACATAATCACAAAAGATCTTCTAATACTCTGTTCACCCTTTCCGTTTGACCATCGGTTTGAGGGTGATAGGCAGTGCTTAAGCATACCTGTATGCCTACAGCCTCTTGCAAACTTTTCCAAAACTCGCTCGTAAAGATAGGATCTCGATCACTTACTATGATAGAGGGTACTCAATGCAGTCGAACCACCTCTTTAAGATAAATGGATGCTAACGATGAGGCAATCCTCCCACTCTTAACAGGTATAAAGTGAGCACTTTTAGTGAGTATGTCCAGCATTACCCAAATATTGGTATTTCCCCTTCTTGACCTAGGCAACCCATCAATAAAGTCCATCGAAATGCTATCCCATTTCCACTGTGGGACCTCTAGAGGATGAAGCAGACCACCAGGCTTCTTCTGCTCTGCCTTGACTTGCTGGCATATCAAACATTCAGAGACAAACCCTGCTACATCGTTCTTCATGCCATTCCAGAAGAAAACTCTTTTTATGTCTTTATACATCTTGTCCCCACCTGGGTGTATGGTCAATTTAGAATGGTGTGCTTCTTCGAGAACAGTTTTCACCAAATCCCTTGCTTGTGGGACACATAGTCTTCCATCCCATCTCAATCATCCCTTATCATCGATGGAGTATCTATTGAGGCAACTAGAAGTCTCACCTCTAATTATCTTATCCATCACATCAACTAGCTGAGGGTCTTCACGTTGCGCGGTTCCTATTGAGTCCAAAAGAGTAGGCCACACCTATAGCGATGCTAACAAACCAGGTACAAATTCAAAGGATGGTCTAAAGTCAAAGTTTGTCATGTACTCCAAGCTTTGCCTTTCTACAAAGAGAGGACTTAAGGTCAGCTTTTTCCTACTTAAGGGGTTTGCTACCACATTGCCCTTGCTAGGGATATAAGCAATCTCAAAATCGTATGAGGCAAGAAATTCCATCCACCTTTGTTGTCTTTAGTTAAGATCTTTTTGTGAGAAAAGGTACTTTAATGATTTGTGGTCAGTAAACAATTCAAAACTTTCTCCTAGTAGGTAATGACGGCATGACTTAAGAGAGAAAACAATGGCAGCTAGTTCTTAATCATGAGTTGGGTAGTTCTTCTCATGCACCTTCAACTGCCTTCCCCCATAACAAACTACTTTGCCTTCTTGCATCAAGACAACGCCTAGTCCGGTACCGCATGCGTCTGTGTATACCGTAAACATCTTTCTCCCATCAGGAAATGTCAGAACCAGGGCTGTTGTCAGAGCCCTTTTCAGTCCTTGGAAAGAAACATCACAATCCAAATCCCATGAAAAGTTTGGTTCTTCTTCGTCACCTAGTAAGTGGGGCTGAGATCTTCGCAAAGTCCTTAATGAACTTTTTGTAAAAGCCCGCTAGCCCGAGAAAACTTGGTACTTCGGTTGCATTCTGTGGAATCTTCCAATCTTGCATCGCAACTACTTTTACGGGATTCCTAAGTATTCCCTCTTTGGACACCACATGTCCAAGGAACCTTATTTCTTTTCTCCAAAAATGATATTTGGAGAATTTTACTTCCAGCCGATGTGCTCGAAGAGTATCCATAACTTCCCTTAAATCCAAAGCATGTTCTTCCTCACTTTTTAAGAAAACCAAATGTCGTCCACGAAGACCACTACAAATTTATTAAGGAACTCTCTGAACACCCTGCTCGTCAAGTCTACGAAATAGGCGGGTGCATTTGTCAAGCCGAAAGGCATGACAAGCCATTCGAAGAAATCATCCGGGTTCCTGAACGCGGTCTTATCTATGCTGTCTTCAGCCACTCTTAGCTGATGAAATATGGTGGCTAGATCTATTTGGGAGAAAACCGAGGCACCTACAAGCTAGTCGAACAAGTCGTCTATTCTAGGAAGTGGGTGCCTATTCTTCTTGGTCAGCTTGTTTAGCTCCCTATAGTCCATGCACAGGCGAAGTGAACCATCCTCTTTGGTTGCAAACACCACTGGAGCACCCCATTCAGAATTACTCCGCCTTTTGAACCCCTTTTCAAGCTACTCTTTAACTTGCTTGCTGAGCTCTTCCTTTCCCTTGGAGCCATGTGTCTAACGGGTAAAGTACCAGGTTTTGCGTTATCAACAAGGTATATGCGGATGTCTATCTCTCGCTTCGGAAGTAAACCCTTCACCTCTTCAAAGGCATCCGAATACTCACAGACTACTCTAACAGATTGTAAGTTTTCAACAGACACATCAAGAGATTCTAGATAGCTAAGTATAATATAATTCATTGGATTACAAGAGATTACGAGAGTGTTACCAAGGCGAGTCATAAGTCTAACCACTATCCTTTCACAATCAAGGATGGCACTATTACTGGATAACCAATCCATGCCTAGAATCAACCCATAGCCCGTGAAACCCAAAACATAAGCATTACATCTAAACCCAACGCTTAGTATAGAAATTTCCAAATTCAAACAAATCATTGCTAAATAAGCTGAACCCCCAATTGGATTTCAAACAACCATGGGATCCTCTACTATACTGGTATCTAGGTGCAGAGATTCAACTAAAGCAGTAGATATAAAAGAGTGCGATGTGGTAGAATCAAAAAGTGTACAAACTGGATGATCAGAAAGATAAACTAAACTCTCAACAGAAATATTTCTACCTCTTTCTTGCAGAGGTGCAATGAGAGCATGAATCTTCCCTCCAGAAGTAGATTCAGTCCTCTGCCTTTGCCCTTCCCTTCTTGGGCAATCCTTAGCCATATGTCCTACCTCGCAGCACTGAAAACAACCACCCATCTTCCTCTTCTTCGTCGTGCAGTCTTTAATTTGATGTCCAGGTATGCCACAAAATTTACACTTCTTGTTATCATGGGGTTTGTTATTCTTCCCACCTTTCTTGGAATCCGTCTTCTTATTCTGCAATCCCTCCACTTTCTTATCTAGAGGTTCTTCAAACTTTGCCTCCTTTTTGACATCCTTGTCTTTCTCCTGTAACAGTGCCATGTCCACCAGTCTCTCAAAAGTCGCACTCACAGGTATATGCGACATAGCCAGGCAGTGCAGCGGCTCATTTAACCCTTTAATGAATCGGAGAGCCTTTTTATGTGGAGCGTTTACTAACTCCAGTCCGAATCTAGCCAGCTGGTTGAATTGGTTGACTCTAACGACCCAGAAAATCTGAACCAATTTAAAATTTTTAAATTGGCTAAAATAATGGATTTTAAATATTTAAAATAAATATTTTAAATAATGGCGATGAAAACTGAGTTTGAATCGACAATTGAAAACGAATATAATTAATTATAATTATAAACAGGGCTTGAAAAGGCGCTGCAGTTTCAAAAATTGAATTCAAACTTTGTCGGACTGTACCGGGTGCAGAACAATCCAGATTTTAGTGAAACCAAAAATATTTAAATCTGTTAGTGAATACCATTCTAACGAATCTGAAAAATCGAAATTTGATAGCGGGAATCAAAAGATATGTCCAGTTGAAAATTCTGAATAGTCGCTATGGAATTCAGGCCCTTAAAAATGGACATTTTGCAAACGACCTCGGATTTCGACGAAACCACTTTTGTTGGATCCGTGATGTCAAATTATTGCTAGGTTTCAAATTTCATAATTTTTCGAATCAATATGTGAGCGTGGCAAAGGAAAACGCATTTGACCAGTTTTAGTTGATTTTAATCGACTGGAAAATGGCCATTTTTCGAACGGTCTCAGAATTCGACGAAACTAGTTTTGTTAGGACCGTATCGTCAATACGAAGCTAGAAAATATTTTTCTGGAATTTTTAGAGTTAGTATGTGACCTCGGTAATTTGAAATGTACGTTTAAAATTCAATATAGTGATTTAAATGTAAATTCAACGGAAACTGATCAAAACGTTCGAATCAACTTACGATACATATCCCATTGTGTTCGGAATGGGGGTAGAACGCTAGAGACGACAGTCGATGGGTCCCATTTCGACTTCGAATAAAAAGTCAACTTTTAAATAGAAATTTAATAATAATAAATATTTATATAAACCCTTTTCTCTCTCTCCTCACTTTCTTTCTACCGTTCGAATAAAAAAAAAGAGAAAGCCTAAATTAAACCCGCGACCTCCCCGATCATCCGCCTGCCGCTGCCTCAGGCGAGGCGCCGCCCATCACCGCACCCCCCTCCCCTCGTTCGTCGAACCGCCAGTGACCTCGCCCCCCCTAGAAGCCATCGCGACGCCCAATTCGCGAGCCCCCCCCCCCCCCCCCCCGTTCGAGACCACTGAAGCCACCGCCTGCTCCTCCTTCTGCCGCCGACCCTGACATCGCCCCCCTTCTTCGCAGATACAGTAAGTGTTGCTATTTTATTTTTATTTTAATTCTGAAAATTCTGATTTTATAAAGGTTTAAATTCTGATTTTATAAAGGTTTAAATTCTGATTTTATAAAGGTTTAAATTCTGATTTTATAAAGGTTTAAATTCTGATTTTATAAAGGTTTAAAACTGATTTTTTTAAAAGGGTTTAAAACTGATTTTAATTTTAAGATTTAAAATAGAAAAAGATTTGAACTTTAAAATAGAAAAAGATTTGAACTTTAAATAGAAAAAGATTTGAACTTTAAATAGAAAAAGATTTGAACTTTAAAATAGAAAAAGATTTGAACTTTAAAATAGAAAAAGATTTGAACTTTAAAACAGAAAAAGATTTGAACTTTAAATAGAAAAGATTTGAACTTGGATAGAAAAGATCATATTTTTAAAATAGAAAAGACGGAATTTTTATTAAGTAGAAGAAGCAAGTTATGATTTTTATATTTTTAAAGGAATAAAAATATAATTTTTTACATCATAGGAATATAAAAAATATAATCTTTATTTTTGAAAAGGCAGAATCTATATTTTTGAAATGCAATTTTTCTATATTGAAAGTCGAAGTCAAAATTCGATTTTTATATATTGAATAGCGAAGTCAAAATTCGATTTTTATATATTGAATAGCATAATAAAAATTCGATTTTTATATATTGAATAGCGAAGTCAAAATTCGATTTTTATATATTGAATAGCATAATAAAAATTCAATTTTTATATATTGGATAGCGAAGTCAAAATTCGATTTTTATATATTGAATAGCATAATAAAAATTCGATTTTTGTATAGTGAATAGCATAGTAAAAATTCGATTTTTACATATGTAGAGAATACGGGCAACGAAAGCGACAAAAGGCGAGATTGGCGAAGATTTCTATAAAGGAAGAGTCGTGGTATTGGATAGCTATTGGTGAGAATTTCTCACTCTTCAATTTCTTTTTCTAGCCATATATATATGTGTTGAAATAAAAGTGAATTGCTATATATAAATATATATATATACGCCCCTCGTCCACAAACCATGGACGATATTTATTGATTGAAATTGTTGTGAAAATTGATTGATAACGAATGATTGCTTGGGATTGTTTGTGGTTGATATTGATTGATTGAGGTTGAAAAATACCCGTTTGTGGTTGAGAAATATTTGGTTGAAACCACATAGGATTAGTTGGTGGAAATGAAATAAATATATACATGCCACCTGCGTGCGAACTAGATGCATGATCCCCATTGTCAAAAACCGCGAGGTTTTAAGGTAGAGCGAGGAGCCGTACTAGGGACGGTCCCGGTTTTAACTACCCTGTCGTTATGCTGCAGAAATTTTGAATAATATTCATGTGTTTGAATTATTTTCATTTGCTTAAACTATATTTATTCATTGAATAGAAAACCTTCATGTGTTGAATTGATATTCATTCGTTGATTAGAAATTCATGTGTTGAATGGTATTCGCGTTTTAAATATAAAAATCACATTTTTATCTATATATAGAAACTATAGAAAACCTTCATGTGTTGAATTGATATTCATTCGTTGATTAGAAATTCATGTGTTGAATGGTATTCGCGTTTTAAATATAAAAATCACATTTTTATCTATATATAGAAACTATAGAAAACCTTCATGTGTTGAATCGATATTCATTCGTTGAGTAGAAATTCATGTGTTGAATGGTATTCATATTTTGAAATAAATTGTTTGATAATAAAAATCACCTTTTATCGACCATATGAACTATGTAAAATAATCTCGTTTTGAAAGAAATTGTTTCATAAGAAAAATCCTATTTTTATCACCAATATGAAATATATAAAATAATAGTGTTTTGAAATGAATTGTTTTACAATAAAAAAAATCACATTTTTATTGTATGCATAAATCGTTGAAATGTGAAGTGTTAAAAATAGCCACTTGTTCAAAATAAACATATATGAGTTGAAATATTCATTAATTAGCTAATGAAATGATTTGCACCTATGTATGTAACATTATAATGAATGGTGTTTTTAAAACAAATAGAAATCAAATATGAAGTTGAATAGAAAATGATAAATGATAAGAACTGTATATATATGCACATGCATATTCATTGAACAGGTTATAGCAAAGGGGCTAGAGAAGAGGAATAAAATTTTGTGCCCGACAAATAGGTACACATTTACTGTTTTGTTTGGGTGATGATTTTATGAGCCTATTGGCTAACCGCTTGGCTTTTTCTTTTTCTTTTTGAGATTAGAAGGACCAGGAAAGCTATTTGCGATTTCCCAATGCTCCCGGTGCAGGGGAGGTTATGGCGAAATTTTCCAAAATTTTAAGGCGTTAGTGAAATATTGGAAGTGAAAACGATATTGAAATCATTGAATGAACTATATTTATATGAATATATAAATATAAATAAAATTAAAACGAAACGTAGTCGTGCAGTTCGTGTTTTGAAACCGTGTTTTCAAACAACTAGTACGGGAAATCCGACCATTGGATTTTCCCGAAACCTCAACCGTCGGGTTCGCCTTGGAAATATCTTCCCAACGGCACCAACCTTGTAAAAATCCAACGGTTGGATTGTCTGGAATGTTTAATTCAAATCTGAAAAAAAACAGCGCCAGAAGCGATTATATTTATATATATATATATATATATATATATAATTATATATTTAATTGAATAACGACGCTGTAGTTCGTATTTTGAAATCGAAATTTCAAACGATTGTACCGGGAGATCCGACCATCGGATTTTCCCGAAACTGGAACCGTTGGATTCGTTTTGAAAAGACCTTTCTAATGATGTAAATTTTATGAAGATCCAATGGTTAGATTTTCAGATATGTGTAAATCAAATCTGAAGAAAAACAGCGCCACGGCCGCTTTATGGCCCGAAGCGTCGTTTTGAATAAATTAGCTATTTTAAAATAAATAAAAATAGTGATAAATAGTTATAAAATATCATAAGCGGTATGGAATGGAAATAACTGAATTTGCTTGATTTATGTGGCTTTTGATGGTTGAATGTGTTTGGTGTGAAAATTACATTAAAGAACACAATTGGTGTTGTCGAATAATTTAACCATTGAAATAAATTGATTTAAAATTCTAAATATACGTGAATTATTTGAAAAGGTCGAGTTAATTCTCATTTCAAATAATTGACCGACGATTGAAATCCGAAGATGAAGACGACGGTCGAAGACCGGAGATCGTCACCTCGTTTGGATGGTAACCGAGGTCCTGATTGAGAGGCATCCCGAAATATGGATAATGAGTGGTGATCGTTCAGACGTACGTGGTGATCGAAGGGTTTGCGAGGTATTTAGTGCCTCCGGTTTCGTTCAGACCCAGAACGGACTTGTAAATGGACTGTGTGTCTGACATTGGAGTTTATTCTGTGTTGATTGATTTCTGTTAAATATACATCTGTTTGGCGGCGGAGAATTTATTCTTTTGCTTAACGCCCTTCTCTGAGACGCACGAGCTCAGAGGTTGTATATCGATGGACATCAGTCGCATGGCATGAATTGCCTGTGTGGCATGCTAAGATGCTGTGATCAGGGCTTCTGTTGAAAAGCAAAGTCTTGTGGTGATGATCAAAGCACCGCCTGTGTGGCGTAGCTTTGTGTATAACGTAAATTCGCGAGCCTCACATCCCGGTATGAGCCAGAAACGGGAGAAGGACCTCAGGGAGGGCATGCGTTTCTTCCTAGCTAGGGTGGTGTCAGTGACCTACCAGCCCTGACATTTATATACTTTTCACCTATGTGGTTGTTGCTGTTGCGAGGCGCCTCGGTTTGATCGGACGATCCGGGTCCGATGGAGTCATTCGTTGGCTCGTTTACGCCCCAAAGGGCGGGGAAACGTATTGTTCAGGCATAATAATCTACATCGGTGGACCGGCCCTGACGATCCAAGGGGCAGTTGCGGCTGTTCCCGAGGCTCAGGCTAGGCAGTCTCGAATTCGGTAAGGACTATCTTTTGCCTTGGTTCATGATGGAAATCCAATTTCCAAATACAACATCGTGCGGTTTTGATTGTATATATATATATGGCGACATGATATATGGTACCCATGCCGTCTATGATTGATAGTTATGATTTGAAATTGTTTTGAAACATATAAACACTAGTCATAATATCAAATGCTTTTGTTTTATTCGTATCAATCATATTTTGCCCATTATAAGGTAAAACTCTATCCTCCGGTTTGCGTTGCATTGTGTGATGGGAACTGAGTCTTATAACGGCTTCATTTTTTTATAAAAAGCATAGAGATGTTTAAAAGAAAGATTTGTTTTAAAGCACTGGCAATCCAATGGAGTAAACCCATTCCACGAAAGTGGCGTGGTCCTGTGATTCGCCATATTATATATGTGTTGAATAGATTTCTCATACCAGTCCCATGACTGACTCGTAGTTTGTTTCACTCTCAAACTCGGGTGCCCCTTTTTCTACACGGGCAGCCTTGTATTCAGGTTTAGCTGGTTCTCTTTCTGGATAGCTGGAGCTGAAGATGGATTCTATCATTTATTTCTTTTTATGCTGTTCAGCTCCTATTGTACATATTTTGTTTATTTCCGCTGTAGACATCTATGTATAGCTGAACTGTATTTGTACTAAGTAGGATCCTGTATACTGTGTAACTCTGATGATTACTTTTATCCAGTATATTCTATTGTTCATTATCTGGTGTATTTATTTAATTTTTGTTCTGCTATTATCTTTTTCTGTGTTATATTCCAAAGATAACCCTTGTTTCCGTCGGAACGGGATTTCGGGTCGTCTCATTGACATATTCCTTAAACCGATAGGCTTCCCTGTTTAAGTGCTAAGAACTTCTCCATCTATAGGCTTCGTTCAGCTTGCGATGGGAACTTCATTTCAAATCTTATTCTGAAATCCTCCCAAGTTTCAACTGGTCTCTCAGCATTAGTAACTTCCCACCAGTAAGAGGCTTTTTCCTTAAGTAACCATACAACTTATTGTATCTTCTGCCTATCGTCCATTTCGAAGATAACAAACAAATCTTCTATTTCCTTGAGCCATTTCTTGCTTCCACGAATGACTCGGTCCCATTAAAGTTCTTTCCACCCATATCTCGAAAGTCTCTACACATCTTCGAGAAAGCATTCACATGCGGAGGAGGAGGAGGAGGAACGGAAGCGACTGGGGGAGGAGGAACGTCTGCTAGGCCTGTGTCATTAGCCCTAGCCTCTAGATACCTTCTGAACCAGCCAGGTATCGGTATGTCTTCGGTAAGATTAAGATCCCCAGACATGCTAAAACGAAAAGAAAAGGTTCAAAACAAAGGATAGAAAGATAGTGCATATGGCTTTGGGGATTATGCCTTTAAAATAAAACAACACATTTCTTGAAAGTGCTTCATTAAACTTCTTTTTAAAAAATAGTTTTCAAAAACTTTTATCTGATCTGGTAAACCATCGCTCTGCACCCCACCTCCGTTAAGGTCACTCACAAAGGGAATGCATTAACTTTGGTGAAGCATTTTAGGTAAAAGGCACAGATAATTTACAAGACAGACATATAAATAGCGGAAAACTAAAATCATTTCATAAATAATGTGGTTTAGTCAAAACATTACAAGCATTGTCTCAAAACCCAACTTCTAAATTATTACAATAAAACATCTGTCTTGATTTTAAAACTCCAAGTACATAAAGAAGCATAAAGCAGTAGTAAAGCAGTATAAATCCCCAATAAAAGTGTAACCATAGCCATAGTCCAAGAAAAGAGAATCCAAGCAATACATCTACTCTCTTCTAGCTGGAAATGTTCTGCACTAAGCTGAAGTATTCCCTCCCCGCGGACCGGGGGGGGGGGGGGGGACGGAAGAAAAGAAGGCGAAAGAAAAATGGGTCAGACATAAGCCTGTTAAGTCCAGTGATTAAACAGTTAAAAGGATCATGACATGAATAAACTGAACATAGGATAGTACCATAGCAATAAGATGACATAAGATAAGGCAAGATAAACTGAATATACTATCGCACTCATTTCCATTTCTCTGCACCTACTGACGAATGTTTCAACTACCATCATGTGCTCATAACAAAGTGATCCCTTTTCCGATCGTCTTCTACTCGCATGCATTTATTTCTTGTGTCATTCGGCCCTACTTGATTGTAGATACTTGTGTTGGTCCCACCATGGGAGTATCAATTCCAATGGTGGCAACCCGACACAAGTTCAAGATGCACAGTGTATACTATTGATGCCCAGGGCCTGCTTTTTCTACTCTGGATTACGTGTGCACGCCCATACTCCACCGAAACCTACACTGTTGCACCACCTACCACTATTTTGACCGCTTATAATCAGCCCAGTAATCGTGCCCCACCCTACCTAGTTCAGGGTACCGTGATACATCTATGTGGGTTACTTCTGAAACGAGTCCCCGTTAGTTGGGTTTCCTAATCAACATGTTGTATTGGTTAAGTGTTGCCTTAATTAACTTAACCCTACCATTCTTAGCCTATCCATCCCTTAGCTTTAATTTATCCATTAAAGCACCAACCTCTCACATTAGAACTATATTGTTGCGGTTGCTGGATGTGACGGGTGGTTCCGGGAAGTCTTACACCGCAAATCAATCTAACCTCGGTTTTTTGGGCTTAATGCGCTAACCTCTCACATTATATTTATATTGTTGTAGTCGTTGGATGTGCCGGGCGGTTCTGGGAAATCTTACACCGCAACTCAATCTAACCTCGGGTTTGGCATGTTCATCTTTAGCCAATTTACATATTTGTCATATGTGTCCCATTATATCAATATTCTCCAAGTGTAGTCAGTACAAGTTTTATGCCACATTCACTTGTTATGCCCAAAATTTACTTAATTAAATTGTACCCAATTTTTCCCACGTTATAATCGCATGTACAATGAGATTCAATCTAAGCTACGAATGAAACTAGTATTCATAAAAGAAAATAAAAAGGGAAAAATAGAGAAAGAGCATAAGAATTGACATAAAGAAAAATAGGCATGTAAAGGTATACCCAATTCAAGAATCATATTTCCAATAGGCATGTTGTACATTAACAACAAGTATGGGCTAGCTAAGCAATTTACACCATTGGTATAAAGATTAGATATAATTGGACTTAAGAGAATCACTAATTTTGATGTACAACATGATAAGTTCCATCATATCAATCACAACAGTCTCATAGGCATGATAGGTTCCATTATGTCAGTCACAGCGGTCTCATAGGCATGATAGTTTTCATTATGTCAATCACAACAGTCTCATAGGCATGATAGTTTTCATTATATCAATCACAATAGTCTCATAGGCATAGGCAATTCAGATTTGACAAAAGGATAAGCATGAATTAGAATTAGGCATAGTTCTAGACCCAATTATTACAGTCATGATTTCTATTAGGTGTTCAAATCTGAATAATAACTGAACTTACAGAAAAAGAACGGATCTTCTATTCTGGGATCTGATTTCTATATTTGTTAAGCTTAACTCTTGATGTAGACGTTCTAGTTTGGATTTGGTTTGGAGCTTTCTAACTTGATTTCTAGATTGGAGAAGATGGAGGGTAGGCTAGCTTAGATATGGACAGCATGACGACTTCATAGGATAGGGTTATGAGGTCTATGGTTGAGGTTTGGTGTGATTATATAGAAGTTTAGGATTAACATGGGCCTTTAAATCAACCTAGGAGTCATCAGAGCTGCCTAGTCCTAGAAAATGCGTCATCAGGCAAATCAGAAGTCGCCACATAGCCCTATTACTTCTTAATATGAGCCTTTGGATCAACTTCTAACCCCATAACTTCTTCATACAGAGTCCGATTCACGCAAAATCGGACTCTATCTCAAGCAGAATTCCGAGACGAACGAAATGGCGTAACCCGTTTTCCTTAATTCCTCTTCTAAAAATTAAGTGTTCATAATTTTGTTATTTTAATATTCACGGAAAGTACGGGATGTTACATTATATTATCTTCATTTATAGATTTATTCATGCCTTTACAAATTACTTAATTTACAATTAAGAACATCTTACCTTATTACATAATTTATTTCATTTTCCCTTATCGTTCCTTATAACTTATCTTATTCCATAAGTTATAATTCCCACTTGTCCCTAGGACAAGCCTACCTATTATCTTTCTTATTCAAGTTTATTCAAAATAGGTTATTATCATCATTCCACATTTTGGCATTAATTAAGATTAACTTAACCTTTACCATTTTTTTTAGCAAATTTACTTAACCCCTACTCAATTCAACTGGTTCGTAACACCACTACAAAATTAATTAGGTTAAGTATTCCAATTTAACAAATTATCCATGCTACCCATGTTACCCACATAACCCCTGTTATTATATCGATGTCAACCTTACATGTGTCGTCTTGGTTAAGTGTTCATTACTATTTATTATGTCCGTAAATGCGCAAAACCTCTCACATTAGATTGTTGTTTGTGGTTGCTGGATATGTCGGGCAGTTCCGGGCAGACTTCTATCGCGTTCGAATCTAACCTCATGTCTTGACACCATTACAGGTCCAATTTCCACCTAAGACCTCTCACATTAGACTACCGTTTGCGGTTGCTAGATATGCCGATCTGTTCCGGGCAGACTTCTACCGCAAACCAAATCTAACCTCGTGTCTTAGGCGTTCATTATCTTTTTCTTAATTCATGCCCAATTTCAAATCTTGGATTATAATATATTCCAATTACCCATAATTTCTAATTCAAATATTATGCTTACAATTCTAATCCAAGTTATGCCTATATTTCCATGAATACAAGTTATCCCAAGTTATGCCCAAACCTACTTCATAATTACCATCAATCTTATGCCAATTACTTTTATCTACATATTTCCCAAGCCTTTCCAATTGCTCATATTTATTGCAATTATATCCCAAATCCCAATCATTAATTTTTTTCCCCAAGTTACAGTCTTATATTCTTAATTAAGCGATATTCCCATATTCACTTTTTCAATTTTATAACCAAAATTTTCCTATTATCTCAATTTCATTCGTGCGCATATTTTGGCGGGATTGGCCTAGGCTCGAAGGTAGTCTAGTCTTAAAATAAAAAGGGAAATAGAGGGAGAAGAACAAAATGGACATAAAATTAAGACTGAAACTAAAGCATGTTATCAAATTAATCTTTACATAAATGGGGAACGTCGAACGATACGTATACTATTATTCAAAATTATAATTTAAACCCACTCACCTTAATTTGCTTTCCCAATTATGAATTTAGAACCTCACTTGTAGTGTAAATCTAGGTGTTGTTGTTGTAGATCCGATCTTTGCACAATCCTAATTTGATTTGTTGATCTTTGATTTCGCCTAATTTTTATTTTAGAATAGGTTTTGGAGGAGAAGAGAAAAGAATTGCTTGAGGAAGAAAAGAGCAGAGTTTTGACGTCTCTTTTGAAATTATGAGAGTGGAAGAAAACCTAGCCATCTATTTATAGGTGGGTTAGAAGAACTGGGCCCTTAGGATCAAATAAAAACTCATCTAAACCTTCCACCTTACCCTAGAAAAGATCATTCCATAACCCAGCCAAAACAGTCAGGGTGCGTTGCACCCATAGACCATGCGCAGGGGCATATGCTATTATTATTATATATATTTTTTCTCTTTTTAATTTGAAAAGTTATTCATTGCACATAAATAAAATTTCAAGACAATCTTTTCTTTCTTTGTTTGGTTGCTCCTTTGTTCGCGTGCGATGCTTGTTCTAACTTATATTTATTTAAATTCCACCTTTGTGCATAAACTAAGTAATTGTATGTGAACAATTATTTGTCTTGTTCTTCCTCTAATCAATTAAACGATTTAATTCTCTTTTTAACCACTGAATGCTCTGAAAAGAAACCACCTTAACCCTTTTCACACTTAGAGCTCTTTTAATTAAAAAGAAACCGCCTTATTTCTTTCTAATTAATGCATTACTATACTATTTTTAATGTATAGTAACCTCTTTCCTTCATGCATTTAATTCTTTTGACATTTACTTACTTTAATTGCTCATTCTTTCCCTTTCATAAACTTATGGCGTTTCTTTTATGCCATTAGATTTATTGTTTATCTTTCTCTCTCTCTCTCTCTCTCTTTATATATATATATATATATATATATATATATATAT
Source organism: Allium sativum (assembly GCA_030737875.1). Lineage (NCBI taxonomy): Eukaryota > Viridiplantae > Streptophyta > Magnoliopsida > Asparagales > Amaryllidaceae > Allium > Allium sativum. The sequence goes on from CM060924.1 coordinate 517,772,497, forward strand.
ATAAGCCTTCTACCTCATTCTTTTAATTAATTTATCACTGAAATTATTTAATTGCATTCTTTCTATTTTAATTGCATGCTCTCATTTCAATCAATTTGCTAATTCTTCTTTTTATTTTAATTTATGTTCATGCACATGTATGATTGAATGCATAAACAATACAAACCTCCATTTAATAATTTTATTCTTAATTATGCATATATTCATATGCGCGTAATTAATTGCATGCGTTAAATTCCTAACCATCATGTGTGTGCGTATGTGTTTATATACATACACATCTTTCTTATTTTCACGCAATTAAATTTATTTATTAATTTCTCATTACCTTCTTCGTTTTACACATCATCTTTTAATTAAACTGCGTTCACACTAAGCCACTTTTTAGCCATTCCCCTAAAACAAAAAAATATGGCGCGGTCGGAGATCAAACTCTGTACCTCTTGTATGTAAGTCACACACTCTAACCAATTAAGCTACTTAGTCTTTTATTAACAAGGCTTAGGACAATGGTAACCATTATTCTTTTCTCATTCCTCTTTTTCATGTTTTGTTGTAATATTTAATTTAAAGATATCTTTTTCATCTTAAATCAGATTTCTGCAACCCATAGGTCTAAATTGACTAAAAAATTGCCACGAACGCAATGGCGCTAATTTCGTGGCCAAATTCTAGAAGCTCTTCAAATTTTCCTTTTTCTTTTCAAATGTTCGCATGCATTTCTTTGCATTTCATGTATTGCATGTAATTTCTTTTATTAATCTTTTTCTTCATTTCACTGCATGAACTTATTACATGCAATTTAATTGTCATTATTTAATTTTCCTCTTAAATATATCTATGCATATAATATATATATATATATACATATTTCCATATTTTTAATTTCATTAAAAATGTGCGGTGTTACATGGATAATATCAAAAGGAAGCAAAGTGTGCGACGGAGAATCATAAAATGGCAATTTAGAATGTTTTCCAACAGGACAAGAAAAACATTAAGTTTTACAAGTCTTACTACAATTAATGATGTTTTTATGATTTAATGATCTAAGCACAGTAGCGCCAGGATGTCCTAAGTGGTTATGCCAAAGATCTAGAAAGAGAGCAGTAAAGACTGATTGATTAATAAAGGGAGTGACTTGGTTATTGGGGAAGAGAGGATAAAGATCCCATGTTGTCACATCTCATTAGTTTGGTCCCCGTCTATAAATCATTAAGAGAAAATCCAAACGGATCAATTTCAATAGAAACCGTATTATCAGTGGTGAACTTACGAACGAATATCAGGTTTTTAATAAGTTTAGGAGCATGCAAAACATTGTTTAGGATAAATGGAGGGTATGGTAAGGGTAAATTACTACTACCGTGACCAATAATTTGAATTAGATAACCATTGCCAACTACAATGTTATCATAATTATTGCTAAAAATGAAATAAGAAGAAAGTATACCTTGATCCATTGTCATGTGAGATGTGGCACCAGTATCCAACGTAAAATTTTCCATCGGGTTGCGAGAGTGATAGGGCAAGCATAGCGGCCATTGGTGCGATTTAACAAGAAAAGAGATGGTTGAAGAAGAAGAAAGAAAGGAGGATGGAAGAGCACAGGTTTAGATATACGAAACATGCTCTGATTCCATGAAGGAATTCAATTTGCTGAGTATTTTATTATTCCCAACCCTCTATATAGTAGTTTAGGGTTGCAAATGTTAGTCTAGCAATTACAGGAATTGTTGCAATCAAATAAACATTAACATTATATATATATCACCATATGTAATATATATTAATATAAATGATGAATATCAAATATTCTATCATTAATATATACATATATATATTACTATATGTAATATATATTAACATATATAATAGATATCAAATATTATAACATTATTGGTCCATCGCTCAATATCCCGCAAAGATCCATCGTCTCGTTGTATCGCAATCAACACATCCCTTTAGGAAACCCTGAAAAATCGGTGTATATAGGACTTAAGGATCTTTCTATATGGATATTGCAGAATATAAATGTGATACTAACTAGTAGATTCTATAATAGTTATGGAAATAAATAGAGATTAGTATGATATATCACAAATAATAAAATGCAGTAAAGTAAGTTAAAAAGACACCAGGAATTTATACTAGTCCGGACTTCCCTTCCTACGTCCAGTCCCGAAGCTCCTCTTCGGAATTCACTAACAACGCCCTCTCTTAACCCGGAGCAATAGGTCAGTACACCTGAGCCCCAACAAGGATGCCTCTCGCCTGAGCAACTACACAGGTCTTCAATAATTACAACAGTTTGACTTCTAATTTGTGTTCTTAAATCAACACGGATAGCCAATATTTTAAGTACAACCTTTCTATAATCTGATCCTCGGGTATATGCTTTGAATGCGAAGATTTAAGGAAGTAAAATTTACTTGTTGAATCAATTGATATTTATATGATTCATGGATTCAATAAGTATTGAAATTGGAGAGCTTTTAATTGCAAAGAAAGTAAATGGAGAGATTAGAATGATGATCAGAAAAATCAGTTAAATTCAAAAAGACTAGATTATTGTAAGACATGATTGAAATTGTTTATATCATAGTCTAATAGTAGCAATCATTCATGAAAAGTTTCCATAAAAAGATATGTCCATTTCCTTTGATTAATGAAGAGGAATCTCTTCATGAATGGAAGCAACTCTTCAGAAAACAAATTCTGGGTCGAATCAGTCGACTGGTTAAAAATCATCAGTTGACGGGCAGAAATAATTTATTTATATAAAACTTTTAAAACTAGCCGTTATGTGCAAAAATTGCTCGAATAGTCGACTGTTGGATTTCGTATCAGTCGACTGGTAGGCAATTTCATGCGCAATCTGGCTTTTTGAAGGTTTTAAATTATATATATATATATATATATATATATAACTTGATTAGCACATTCGTGTATACTTGAGGATAGATTTTAACATAATTCTAACACAACTCAATGTACATATATATATATATATATATATATTCATACATAACAATGGCGGCCACACCCATCCCCCAAGAAACCCTAGTCGGCGAAAATGAGGAAGATGACAGTGGTGGATGGCAGGAGGCCCGACGCAAGGGCAAACAAACATTTGCTGACATTCTCAGACAATCACCACGCGTCTCTCATAGGCCAAATAATTAAAACCCTAAAAACTAGGCCGATGTCTTTGATTCTCAAATAAAAATTTCAAGCGAGCGGCAGTATTTCTAGCCTTTGCAAAATAGCGAGGGAAAATTTCAACTCATAGACGACCTGGATTATGCTGAATCAAATAAGCTTTGGGAAAACTCAATCTACGTTTACATGGCAGGTAAAAGGCCTTATTTTGTCTACTTTAATGCCTATATTAAAAGGTCGTGGCGACCTAAAGGGGCTTGGGATGTTTACCCAATGGAAAATGGTTTCTTTTTGGTCAAGTTTCAAATGAAAGAGGATTATGAAAGGATCCCTAAAGGCGGACGATGGTTCATGGATAGCAAGATTATTTTCATAAGGAAATGGGTGGAGACTTTAATTTTGAGAAAGCTATGCTCACATCCTACCCAATTTGGGTGAAATTCCCAAATCTTAACCTAGCTTTGTGGAATGCTCGTTGCATCAGTAAATTAGCCAGTATTATTGGCAAACCTTTGGAAATAGATGAAAACACAAAAATGTTTAAAAAATCAGCTATGCTAAAGTGTTGATTGAAATTACTGCTGATTCAGATCTGCCAAAAAACATCATAGCATATGATAAACATGGTAATACCTACGAGCAATCAGTCGAGTACGAGTTTGTCCCACCCAGATGCACTACGTGCAAATGCTTTGGGCATTCAGTTACATGTTGTTCATTAGTTACACTAGACAAAATGTGGGTAAGAAAGTTCCCTAAAGCTAACACTTCCAAAAATCAGGCTTCGCCAAAAAGAGTTGTACACCATGAAGCCGGCATGTCTACAGTATCTACAACCAACTTGGCTCCACCTCCTAATGAGTTGGAGACTGCAGCATCTGTAGCATCTCATATAGATCCAGATCGAAGTCAGGAACAGGTTCAGGAAGTGGTGGATGGCTCATGTCCAGCTCGTCAACATGTGGAGCCCAGTCAAGTGGTGGAGGAGGATAAGGAACCAGAGTCTCTGGATGATATTCAGGGGTTGGATATTCAACTAGATGATTCTGAAGAAGAAAGCACAGATGAACCGAACATTAGTGGCCTAACTGAAGTAAACAACAAATACAATCCACAATTCAAACAAAAGGAAAAGAAAGTTGCTACTAACACCGGCATGGTTGGTATTGCTCCAGTCATAAGGAGCAAAGCCACCAAATCATAATGTCGATCCTATGTTGGAATGTTAGGGGTATAAACAATGACACTCGTCAATTAGACCTCTACAACTTTAGGGAAAAATATAAGCCCTCAATAATAGCGGTTTTAGAAAACAAATTCTCACATGATAGTTTGGAATTTTTCAAAAACCACATGGGAACCCAGTGGCATACTACTGATAACCTTAATACGTCTCTAAAAGGTCATATAGTAATTTTCTGGGATGTTATGTGCTGGAAGTGTGTATGTGTGAACTATGATAACCAACAAGTTACTATTCGGGCAACTAATGTTGGTGGACTTGATGTATACATTTCTTTTGTTTATGCAAGTAACTGGGCATCGGAACGAGTCCAGTTATAGAAAACTATGAATGAAACAGCCAAAACAATGCAATCACCATGGCTGGTGCTAGAAGATTTCAATGTTGTACTACGTACAAAGGAAAAAAAAGGAGAACTTACCCTCAAGCTATCCCAAGTTTCTGAATTCAATAATTGCGTGTTAACAAGTGGATTATTAGAAATTCCCCATTCAGGTCTGCAGTTTACATGGAGAAGTGGTGAGACCAAGAAGATATCATCAAGACTTGATCGAGCACTCGCAAATGCAAACTTGCTAAACAAGATCAATGGACTTAACGCTACTGTCTTAGCCTCATCCACTAGTGACCATTCTCCACTGCTAATAAGTTTTAATGATGCCACAGATTCCAAAGGTAAACCATTCAGGTATGCAAACCATTGGTATCTCATTCATGGATACAATAGTGCAACCAATTTCAATGAAATTTGCATCCCAGAAGGGAACAATATGTTCAAAGTAGTAATGGTCATAAAACAATGCAAGAACAGACTGAAAGAATGGAACAAAATGAGGCTAAAAGAGGGCGATGCAATTCAAGGGATTCAACAACAACTTGAACACTTTCAGAACCTTCTAGATGCAGACCCACTTAATGATAGCCTAAACAGTGATTTTATGAAGTGCAAAGGTAACTCAAAGATGCTTTGTCAAATAATCACTTGAAATCAAACAAAAAGCTAAAGAAAAGTGGTTGACGTAGGGAGATGAATGCAATAAATTTTTTTATACCAAAATGTCGCAAAGAAAACATTATAACAATTTGTTTAATTGTCTTAATGAACAGGGGGATGCTACAAAATAGAATAAGTAATTAGAGGATACTGTTATTGCATACTACACTGACATATTCAATGGGGCATATGATGAAGACTTACCCAGAGTTGAGTGTAGAAGGAAAATCTCTGACGAGGGAAGGCTGTACTGGGTGCTGACATCAGGAAGAGGGAATTGAAGAGTGCTCTGTTCTCCATTCATAATGATTCCAGCCTCGGGCCTGATGGAATGGGGGCATCTTTCTTCAAACTGCACCGGAAAAGCCTGAAAAAATTGATGTTAGATGCTTATCAAGAGGCCTTAAACTCAGGTGAATTTATTAGAGAAATAAATCATACTTTTATTTCATAATTCCCAAAGTGCAGAACCCTACAAGAATTGAAGACTACAGACCAATCGCATGTTGCAATGTAGTGTACAAAGTGCTAAGCAAAATCATTTGCAATAGATTAAACTTGGTCCTTTCAGACCTTATCTCTCAATGTCAAAGTGCATTCATTAAAGGAAGACTCATATCAGAAAATTCTCTTATGGCCCACGAACTTGTCAGAAATTCAATAAGAGAGGTGCTGACAGAATGTGTCTAAAAATTGACCTTCATAAAGCTGATGACAGAGATAATAGAGATTTCATAATACACATGTTAAGCTCTATGGGCCTACCGCCTAATCTCCTAAATTTAATTCGTTTCTGCCTCAATTCCCCAACGTACTCTATCATAATCAATGGAGTCCCTAAGGGTTATATCACTAGTACAAGGGGAATTAGACAAGGTCACCCACTATCCCCATATTTGTTTGCAGTGGCTATGGAATGGTTCACTTTGCAGATGGAATTGGCTACTGAACGAAGCCTGATATTGCCAATTTATAATCACCAACCTCTGGTTACCCATCTGATCTATGCTGATGACTTGTTAGTGGTGTTTAATGCATCCATAACAGCTATTTCTCATTTAAAACACATCTTTCACCGCATGGAAAAGTGGGTGGGGCTTAAAGTGAATGATCTCAAAACCAAATGCTATTTTAACAAATTCGCAGAAGTAAGAGCGAGTTACTTGAAGCAATTGGAGTGCCAGAGGGTAACCACCATGTAAAATACCTAGGGGTGCCGCTATCTAATAACATTATTACAGATGCTGAATGTGGCAAATTGGTAGACAGTATTCGTGAAAAATTATAGGGATGGAGATCAAAGCTACTATCATTTGCTAGGAGAGTGGAGCTGGTACATACAGTGATCACTTCTAAAGTCAGATTCTGGCGACAAACCTTTCAAATTCTAGACTGCTCGATTGCTAAAATCAGCACAGTCTGTGCTAATTTCATTTGGAAGGGAGGTATGCATGAAATCAGTTACAAACTTTTGTGCAGGCCCAAGAAAGAGGGGGGAGTGGGTTTGAAAAACTTATTTGAACTAAAGAAAGCCCATGGGCTTAAATTGGCCTGGAATTTAATCTCTTCAAATAATTTATGGGCTGTATGGATGAGGGCCAGATACAACAAAGCAATTTCTGGACCTCACCTATAGATAACAACTCATCAATCATTTGGAAAACTTGCCTAAAATTCAAACAAGAGCTGAAGGGTAGAATCCAGCGAGAAATAGCAAATGGCAATTCAACTGATCTATGGAGAGATCCTTGGTTAAACGGTCAAAGTTTAATAGACAGACAAGGATGGGATAGCTACTCAGCAAATGGTGCACCAACAGTCAATGTAAGCACTATTATTTCCAATAATATGTGGAATTGTAATAACAACTTGGTGGCATGTAATTTAGTGAACGAATTGGCTGAGAAAACAATCAACTATGACAAAGCACGTGATGAGTGGAAGTGGTCTGATGGCAAATTTATACTCAAAAATGTGTGGGAGAGCATTAGGCATGAACATGAACATGTACCTTAGAGCAAAATGGTTTGGTCGAGGTCGTGTCCACCCAAAATGTCTCAAGTGCTGTACAAATCTGTACTCAACAGGCTGCCTACCAAAGAAAGATTACATGGTTGGGGAATCATAGAAGAAGATACATGCTTTCTGTGTAAGAGAGAAAGGGAAACCCTAAACCACTTATTCTTTGAATGTCAGTACAGCAGAAGATTATAGTCAATTCAAAAATTAAAATGCTTCAACACTGATCAAATTGGAAGCTTAGAGAAAGAAATCAACTACCTGAACGATGGGAGTAATATGTCGCAATTGATGATCGAGGTTGGCAAGGTTTGCCTCGCAACCATAGTGTGGCAGACATGGCGAGAACGCAACACCCGTGCTTTCAAGAAAAAAGAGAAAGATGTGTTAGCAAACGCAGCGGCGATCAACAGAGAAATTGCAATTATTATCGACAGAATTAAACCGAAGTTCCTTACCACTGCAACGGCACGAGAATTATTGCAATTGGAGAAGTGGAACTGGAGGGCAGTGACTGGAGGAAGGCGAAGAGAGAATCTGCGGCCGCCATGAGGAATTAGACGTAACCCTAATTAGAACAATTGGGAGCTTTTTGGTTTTCTTTTCAGAGAATGAGGAATGAACGAAAAGCTGTCATTTGTTTGTATTATGTTTATGTTTGTACCCGATGCGGATCGGGCTGTAACATTTGGGCCGAGCTGGCTTTATAAGCTGAAATAAAAATTTACCCAATTTCAAATATATATATATATATATATATAACCTTATCTTTATGATTCGATTCCCATAGTAGCTTTATTCATTGACATCGATCAAAATCTCGTTATTCAACATTATCCCCCTTTTTGATTGATGACAACACTTTGATTTTTCCCCCCTGAATGTATAGCTCCCCCTGAATTTCTGCACAAATTTGTTAGTTCATATATTTTATATACTTACCATTTGAATCCTGCATTCACAAATGTTAGCACAATTTCCAATAATGTGGAAATACAATAGTATAATAGCATGGAAACATAACAACGGTATATAACACAGATAGCATGAGAGATATTTTTCTCCTCCTTTTCATCGATTAAAAAGATATGAAGATATTATATGTAACGACTCGCCTTTTTTCCCAGTTCTTGCCGGTAATTAAACCGACTTAAACCGTTCAGAAAGACGAATTGTTATGGGTACTTACATACATTGGACAAAAATAACAGAACTTTTCATTGAATAAACCAATATTACATCAGAGTTACATGAATATCAGAGTTACAACATAACGTATACAGCGGAAGAAAGAAAATAACTTTACTCTCAGCGGAAGATCAAAACACGGCGGAAGCTTCAACTCTATCGTGGGCTCCAACTCTAGAAGCGCTCTAAATCCTGCTCCAACGATCTATAACTGCAAAACTAAACTACTGGCTGCCCGTGCAAAAATCATGGGCACCCAGAGTTTAGGTAAGGGAACGATAAACTCCAGGTCAGTCGTGGGACTGGTGTGAGAACTCAAACAGTTAGATTCATTTTTTTAAAGTTGGGAACTTCACCGGATCACGCCGCTAACGCGGAACGAATTTACTCCATGTGAATAGCCGTGCATATAAATGCGCAATGTCTTTTGAAAATGAAGCTATCATAAGCTCGTCCCACATCACACAATGCAAGCGCACACCAGATGGGCGAGTTTTATCTTATGATAACCAAATATGCTTTCATACGTAAAATCATCTTCAATACCATAATATATATAGTGTGGAAAACATTTCGCAAGTAAATGTATTAATCCTAGACAACATATACCCCATAATATATATTGCCATATATATATACAATCAAAATCGTATGGCTCGCATAAGAAATTTGGGTTTCCAACTTGATGATTCCTGGCACGAAAGATCAATCAGGGATACAAAACGAAGTGCCTCAACGGCTTTTTCGACCATACGCCGACACCGACTACACATCGTCAGGGCAGATCAACGGTTTTCGACCAGACACGGCCCCCCGAACATACCCAACTTCCCCAGGTTCATAAGTGGTTTGCCACTGCTGCACATCTTCATCATCAATTCATAAGTAAGTATAAAACCTAACCGCCAGTTTCTCATCAATCCGGGGTGTGAGGTTTGTTGATGTCACGTCATATGCAAAGCGATGCTTCGATAGGCCATTCTTTATCATCACTAGCTTGTCTCATAACTTGGGTATGCCACATTGACAATTCACGACATATCACTGATTTAAATCAATGCATACCCTCTAAGTTCATATGACTTAGAGATAAGGATAATATATTGCCACAAATCCGATATACATTAACGAAATCAGTGTTATGTGGTTAATTTCAATGTCAGACACACCATCCATACCAGTCCGTCCTGGGCCTGAACGGGACACAACCCGAAAATACTTAAATATGTTCAGATCTCATGCAACTCATACCTCGTATTGGGTGGCCTACCCAACCGAGACATCAATCAATAATCAATCTAAACAATTCAAATATTCCCGGTCTTCATTCGTCGTTTCTCAAGTCTTGAATTGCTTCATATCGGCGTATTATTACATGGAATGGTTTTCGAACATATACTCGATCCCGGTCTTTCCAAGTAACAAGCGTACTTTAAAACAGTAGCTATGGTTTACACAGGCTTTTCAATTTAAATCTCCTTCCAAATGGTTATCAATTCATATATATGACTCTAGATTTGAATTACTTTAATTTCATACATCTCATTATCATCTTAAACTCTTCTTGGAAATCAAAGGTTATACCTTCGCTTCAATTTCTTACTTTAATTCTTTTGAATTAACGATTTGATTAAATCCCCAATTACGATATGAATTTCCACCATTCAATCTCATCGGGTTTCAAAATAATCTTATTGACGACAAACTCAAATCAATCGATATTGAATCATAAATTACATGGAAATTTTATCCACTCATATTTGATATAAATTCTCATAATCAACGAATACCATAAGTGGAGTAACGATATAATAATATCTTTCAAATTCCCAGATAGTATTCATTTACACCATGAATGTTATACCAAATATCGAAGATTATTTCTATTTAGCTTATTTAAATCAGGTGGAAAAACCCATATCTTAATTACAATTTATTCAACTCTTCGGCACTAGATCTGGATAGAAATACCATCAACTTATCTTCAATATTAATTACCGTATCCAACTCATATTATAAGCGGAATAACAGTGAATTACCTTTTAAATTCCTCAGATAATGAGAGTTTCCATTTACCGAATTAACATCAAACATCCGAAGGTTTATCTCTGACCATATCCAAATTTTTCTTTGGAAAACCCAATTAAATTCCATATAACGATTTCTAATACTCAAAATAAATCTTCGAAACTATTCTTATAGTCAACTAATAGTTCACGCTTATAGATTTCGAACCAATAACAACATTTGGGAGTGTTACCAAAAGCCTGGTGTTAATATATCCATTTAAATCAAATAGATTAAAAATTTATTCGAAATTCAAACATTCCCATTCTATTCGCCTTTGAAATAAATCATAAATTTCTCCAATTGATTCACTTGTTTTATTCGACTTCCGTTATGACCATCAACCACACGTATTTCAAAATTTTCTTTGAATATAACTTGAAAATCATATATCGAAAATCAAAATTTTCCTTCTATTTAAATACTATTTTTTTTTGAAATTCAACGCGCTTGATTTCAAGTCAAGTCAATTTAAAAAAATTAAATCATAGCCATCCGAAGTTTGAAGTCGGTATTTACGAAATGTCGCATCATAGTGCATTCTATTTAAACCCTATAATGATTATAAATTATAAATTATTCAAATCCCTTTCGAATTTAAATTATATTTCCAATCATTTGGAAACAGTTTCAAATTATATTTCAAAATAGATTTCGAATTTACCATTCCGTTGTCGGACCAGTTAGGGATAGCTAGGGAGAGCAGGAAACTGATTTCCAAACCCAAGCCTAGACACTATCCTCTCTGTCATCCTAGAACGTTCTGGTGTATATTATATCATTATATATAAAAGACATCGTTAATATAGGTATAAAACCATATTCAAATTTCCAAAATCTCATTTTGAATTTAAATTGAAAATAATATATTTTTACCAAACCATTTGCAAATAGATAAAGAAAAATCATTATATAGAAATCAATACATAATTCAAGTCATTTCGATCCTAATTTAAATATTTAAAGGTTGATATCAAATTTAAAACCAAAATTTGAAATATTATTTAATAATTAAATAAAATCGTATATAGGAAGGAGATTCTAAATTGATCACCCATATATTCCACAACCACAGTGTGTGTGATAACATACAATGCAATTTCATCTATCCAAATGAACCATACGATCAGATGGATATGAATTCATTCATCACAACAAAACATTTGACTGTGTACAAGCGTTACAGACAATAACACTTACTAGTGTTCAGTGTGTTATCTAATTCACGAACAACCATTCAAACATCCACATCCATCACACAATCATCATAACTAATTATAATTAATCTCAACAAATTATAATTAACTAATTTAAATAAATATTTAAATTAGAAGTTCTCACCAGTCGGGTTTCAAAATCTTCATTACCAGGGCGAACAGATCCACGAGTACTGCCACCGCTGCTCGTACTGCTCTCAGTCCATTCTTATCAGGAGCTGGTTATTTTTCTGCTGATTTATATATATATATATTGAAATTAAATTAATAACGATATTCGATATATATATATAAGGGCCTTTTATTATTTACTTATTATATTTTTTCTTCAAAAATTTATTCTTAACAAAATTCCCAATACTACATACCACTGCGTTCTCCTTTCTAATACGATTCTAACGAACTTAACGGTTTGTAATTTCGACTTCAAACGAGTTAGATATTAACTCTCAAAGTTTAACAAATTTAAAGTTAAATCAAATAAAAGAAATCATACCAAAGTGATTTGGCCCAAGGCCCAAATTCCCTGAACCCAAACCAACGGCCCATCCCCCTTCTTCTTCCTCATCTTCTCCCTTCTCAGTTTTCTTCTGCTCTCGCCTGAACCCAAAACGCAGCGCAACCTGTGCACATGCACACTTTAAAACTTCCACCGAACCAAGCCTCGAGACCATCAACGAACTCACCACCGCTTGCTCGTTCGGCTGCACCATACCCTAACTTCTCCGGCCCTCCAAACCAAAAATGCGACAGTGAATCCGAAGCTTGGAGCGACTGGAACAAACTCGCGACCTCTATATGTCGCACCAACCAAACAAGCACCGAACTCCGCCAAATCTTGCGCCCTGAAAGCTCTCTCCGTCCCCAACATCATGCCAATCTCTATTTCTCCTATCGTTGCCTAAAACTCCAATGATCCTCAAACCTGATTTCGAGCTTCCAAAATCATCGTCATGGAATCACCCCAAATTAACATGAAGAATACTACGTTGTCCGTTGATCGCAACAACGCAGACGGCGCGATTCAATTCTAAGCAGATTAGGAGAAATGATTTTTCAAACTTTCTTTTGAAAATTTTCATTTTACTGAAAATCAATGATTTCTCTTCTGATTTATGATAAAATCCGGATCGGTTGATTTCTAAAAATCTGGAATGAAGATCTGAACAACTCTCATGTTAATCTTTTGGCTAGAAGTGAATTGATTGGGAGATTTGGAATTTTGAGTAGGAAGAAAAAGGAAGCTTTCATTTACTGTAAACACACAATGGAAGAAGAAAAAGGTATAGGAGGAGAAGTTGCTCAGGGAATTGAAATGTGCGGCTCCTTTCTCTTTGTATTAATTTTTTTTTTTTCATTTAGCTTATTATTCAATCATAGACACTTGGCAATCAAATTCCATGCATAAGGACACATAGCTTTCTTTATAATTTTAGCCAATGCATGTCTAACAAATTATCAACTAATTTATTTATTTTTTAAATCTAATTTTTAGCTACACTTAAGTGACACTTACTAATGTGACAAGTTTATAAGCACATATATACACAACCAACTTTTACTTAAGATTTACAAAATACTTTATATTCCAAAATACTTATTTATTTTGTTTATCAAATATAAATTATGAAAATAAGATTTAGAAACTCAACAATTCTCTATGGAAAAATATATATTATTGTTAGCCTGCTTTGTGACTAGACTATCCAAAGCCGAAGAACTCTATCAGGAAGGCCACTCAGGGCTTGAGTATGAACTTCCAGAGATCGACATCTGCTTAGACGAAGTAACGAAGGATGGGAAAACTCGTATTTATGTGCACATAAGCTTCGGGTTGGATTCCACCATTTCGGATCAAGCTAAAGCGAATATTTCTGACCAACCAAACCGGATCGGGTAAACCGGATAGGGTCATCCGGATCGGGTAAACCGGATCGGGTCATCCGGATCGGGTTATCCGGATCGGGCCAACCGGATCGGGTCTCTACCCCTAACCGAATTCTGGGCAGTTAAAGACCATTTCCCCATGTTCTCCACTACTTCCGAGGTTTACTCTGAGGCTGCCACGTGGCCACTCAACCCTAACCGAATTTCTACCTATAAATACACATACAACACATCATTTAAGGGGACTTTTTGGCCTCAAGGAAGCTCTATCTATTTCGACCCATGGCTACCAACGAAGAAGCTTCATCCTCTTTAATAAAATCAATGAATTCGGAGAGTACTATTCATTGTAATTGAGGGCTTGAGTGTCAATACTCATTGTATTTGTAATTTCTGAATGAATTGAGAAGCTATGAAGTGGATGTAGGCTTGTTAACGCCGAACAACTATAAATTCCGTGTGTTGATTGATTTTTCTTGCTTTTTGTTCATGATTCCTCATTATTCTCTACAAAACATTATCAATTTGGTGTTAGGACCATTTTTTGGTCTAACATTTTGGTGCTTTCACTGAGAAATGAAGATTTTCAACGTTTCGGATTATTTATCTACTGTTTGGATCACTAAATCCGAAGAGATAATCTGTAATCTCATCACTTTCGAAGCCTACAAAGATTTCATCAAGTTTGTACATATGGCTCCAGGAAGAAACTGGAACCGACTGGTTTCTCGAAGACGTGAAACCAACAGAGATCATTCAAATGATGTACGGCTTACAGCAGCAGCTCGAGCTTCGGTTCGGAAGTGTTCGGGTCATACCCGAACCGAAACCATGTTGTCTTGTGTTTGGAGAGAAGCAACGGAACGATCTGTTTGGCACAGCGGAAACGCTTCAGCATGGTCCTCAACCTCGGATCGGATAGATTTGACCATACCACAGTTTGGCAAACTCTGGAGAATTAGATTTTGGATCGGATCGAATGTAGCCCAACCGATCCTGTAGTGACACTGTGATCTGATCCGACCCAGAGTGGCACCCAAACCAACCAGCTGATGATGCTCTGATCCGGCTCAGAGGAACTATTCCGACCCGACCCGAAACGCAGGAGAGGACCCGAACCGACTAGCCGATGATTCACCATCGATTCGACCCGGATATATGACCCGAACCGACTAGCCGATGATTCACCCTCGATCCGACCCGGATATATGACTCGAACCGCACTCAGAAGAAAAAAAGTCCAAACCGCAATTTTAAAGCATGATCCGATCCGACCCGAAACAAATATTTTTGGAAAAAAATACATTTTTAAGGTCATTTCAGAAAAGGCTCCATCTTCCAAAATCAAAAAAATCGTGCGGTGCCCACATTTTCGACGCCGCCGGGACTGCGGGGCCCCGGACCCCCGCCGGCGCTGCGCCCGGACCCGCTGACGGCCTCGCCTTCGGCTCGGAGCACGGCTCGCCTTCGGCTCGACGTATATTTTGACCAACAATAGTCATCAAAGTTTGTTGATGAAGATAAGGTGGATAGTCAAAGAATATGACAACCAAATGGCAACGACTAGGATTCCTCCAGAAGCCATAGCCTCTATTTGCCGATGCCATTCAATGGGAGGAGCTGGCAGTCAGATTCAGCTTGTTATCAACGACAGTATACGAGATAATGATTGTCTAATAGTAGCCTCATCTTCTGGAACTCCGATAGTGTAGATTTCAGCAATGCAACTGATGTTGTTCCCTAATGAGTAGTGACCATCCCATTTATATGACTTAAACCTGTCCAATCGGCAGAGCATCGAATGACGGTTATATAGAACAGTTCGAGCACTACTTCAAAGATGATTCATATGATCTTAGTGACCATGATTGTCAATAGTGGGATACCAGAAAGAAGCTAAGGATCCCAACATCCCAAAGCTACACTTCAATTGTATGATGTGATGAATAAAATGTCCTGCGTCTCACCTCCCGAAGAACTTAGCTAACCTTTGCAATGGCTATTTGCTGCCAACAACATCGATGAAGACTGATTTCCATCGAATAAGGGTTAGGTCAACATACTTTAGTGCCCAGAGTTAGGTACTAGTTGAACCACCACACGCCATGATTGGACCTACGGATCCTTTCCCGGATTATAGCAACTGGACTGCCCTCCAGCCACCATACAACCTTGGTCAAGTGATGAGAGCTCAAGATTAAAGCAGATACGAATCGACCATTAGCTCTCCACTTATCATTTCCATTGTAACATAACGCATGAATATTACTTCAAGTCTCGCAAGCTATGCTGTCGTACTCAAGCTTATATGATCAAGGTTTAGACTGACTAGCTTCAGCATAATTCAGAGCTTACATTGCACCCTAGTGTCTACTGCGTAGTCCCAACCGAAGCTGGAGCGGGAATGATCCGTGATGACCAAGTCACCGGAAGAGCCTTCTATTTGGCTGAATGGAATATGCTACGTAACAGAGATGGCGTGGAACTCAAAAACGCTTCCCCTCTCGATGAGATGGAGTGTGAAGGAGGCATGAGCTTTGCAAAAAAAGAAGACATCGCAGAAAGAGTTGCCCGATGATCTGCCCGAAGACATAGACCCTAGAATAGATGAAGATTCGGGATGCAAGAGGGCAATGTCTAACGAAGCAACCTCCCAAAGATTGAAAAGCTCGTTTACAACTTGTTGATTGCTTCGGGAAAACTCCGACCATTGATCAGATGGAAGTTGATCTAGTGTTGGAGACTAAACACGAAAGAGAATCATTGACAACCCCTGTAAGAAACTTCCTACAACACGGAATGCTTCCGGCAGGGAGAATAAATGGCATATAATCGTTCGTTATGCCTCAAGATATGACATGCAAGGTGACATTGCTTATTTCCTTTGAAAGGTTGCCCCGAGATAGATATTAACGAGTCTCATTGCTCAATTCACTGCCCTGAATGATTCGACAAAATCACTAATCAGCCTCCCACTAGTTGGGAGATGAACGCCAATGAAACTTTTGACGGATGATGTTTTGGAGTTAAAAAGCGAAGATTCACAATCTCACTCCCTTCATCGAGTATTAGTCAAGTAACTCGTGCCCCAGACGCTGGGGGCAACTGGAGATTCGAATGTCGATTGCTCATGGCTATATCATCTAATTCAAAGATGATATATCATAGGCTTGCATGATCGACTACCTCAGCCTTTCTCGAAGTAAAAGTTTAGAGCACTTAAGCCTGGATATTGATTGATTATCTGTGCATTAGATCTAATTCCCGACATGGGATTGAAGGCATATTTACGGATGGGTGAGATATGACTATCCCCCTAGCAGCCATTTCCTATTTCCTAGCATGGAAAGTGCAAAAGTTCTTATAAGCATGGGTCCATTATTATCCTGCCAATTACTGTCCTGGCACCAATGTGATGATATGCTACCATTAGCAATACATACATGACTCCCTGACATTCAACCCTTGCCCTTAACATGAAGACTAGAAGGCGATTCAAAGGAGATGCGAGCTCGTCATTCGCTTACAGTATTTATCTAACCGCCTTTGTCACTCCAAGACCACAATCAAGGTCTGTTCATTCTTGGGAACGCCATCCCCCGGCGATTTGAAAATACATTCGTCACCAGCTAAAGATCTTAGCTGCCATCCCCTGGCGGAGATTGGACGAGGCAAAATGGACCCACAGATAGCTTGCAATGCCATTTTCGCACAGAATCATATTCATTCCTTTAATAGGATTACTTTGTAACAATGACTCTTATATTTACATGCTACTTGAGTTATTGACATGACTAACTCATGCGATATGAATGATGCAGGTACCCGAAGTTTGGTGCCAATCACTCCTCCCATAGATTGATCGGAGGAATACAAAGCCTTGGCAAACGTCTTTTGAGTGTTTGCCTGATTAACTCTACTCCTCAGAGATTGAATAGAAGTACTAACCTAGGACGAGTGTGATGGGTGTGCCATGATTGAAAGACCACTCGATCCGTGACTCTAGCTCTCATGATTTGAGAGAACATTTAAAGGATGATATTGCAACTTTCAACCAAACTTAATCCCACGAGTTGACGGGATAAGAGAGAATTAATCATTACAAACATCCATCTTTACCCATGAATCGGGGATTATGAGGAAGCACTTCGGTGAGTGTGATCCGATCGCTTGCCCGAAAAGCTCCATCCGCCAGAGTGAAGCATGGAGTAAGGACTAAAATCGAGTTTGAGAACGAAGCTCGAGACGGCAGACTCCTACTCTTTGAAATAGACTGAAGAAGGAGCACCTGGACGAATGACACGACTGTTCGCAACTCTAACTCTCACGACTCGAGAGAGAGTATAAAGGACGGGAAGACGACGTCCACAACTCTTAACTCTCACGGCTCGAGAGAGAGTATAAAGGACGGGAAGACGACGTCCAAAACTCTAACTCTCACGACTCGAGAGAGGGTATAAAGGACGGGAAGACGACGTCCACAACTCTAACTCTCATGACTCGAGAGAGAGTATAAAGGACGGGAAGACGACGTCCACAACTCTAACTCTCATGACTCGAGAGAGAGTATAAATGACGGGAAGACGACATCCACAACTCTAACTCTCATGACTCGAGAGAGAGAGTATAAAGAACGGGAAGACGACGTCCCCAAGGCGTGATGGTGCACCACGATTAAAAACCGCCTTGATTACACTCTACCCTTGGCATTCGACGGGAGAGTGTAAAGGCGCCAAAGACTGGCACCGCAAGAACTCCTACCCTGCTGAAGGATCGGGGAGCAGACTGAAAGCTGAGTTTGAACTCTATCCTGGGCATACGACAGGAGAGTATAAAGGCATGTTGATTAAATGCCATAAAAGGGCTCCTACCCTGCTGTAGTACCGGGGGCAAGAGTGAAAGCTGAGCCCGAACCCTTCATGTCCGGACATGAGGGGCAATGCACTGTTGATCCTAATCAATCCCAAACAAGCCCTAGGCAGGCGCTTTATTCATGATTGATTGGGGGCACACACACATCACCCCTTTAGATAAATTCTATATGATTTGCTAGATATTATTTGATTGCAGGGATTATGAATTGGGACCCTTGCTTGATTGTGATGTGCTTTATTACCTATTACTTAGAGATTTGCTCTGTTTACAGAGTGCAGGCTTGTACAAGATAACAAGACAAGAATGTGAGCGCCGCACTCGCGACAACTGCAACAGGCCGGTGGAAAACAAACAAAGGGCTACGTCCAGAAGGCTGACATTGATGCCTAATGATAAACTTCTCAGGAGACTCAAGGCGATGACAGAAAGGAGGCCTTGAGAGTGAATTGTTCAATGACGTGTCACACGACTTAAGGCAATGACCGAAAGGAGGCCCTAAGAGTGATATATCAAATCAACATACACACCCATGTGTGACTGGCCATAGCCCAAGTGCAACGACAAGTGCTACCTCGCAAATACGTTGAATAGAAAATGTGATAACTCGAGCACTTGGATAACTCAATCACATAAGCTTATAAAGCAATGTCTCTTTTCCATGCATCCATGTCTAAACTTGAATGGGAGGTGATACAACTACCGACCTTTTGCCATTACCCTTGGACTGGGGCCACATTGCTGCTCGAGGACCACGAAATGGATGCAGAATGAACGTCCATTTGCTAGTCCAGACCGAATTCCCGGTTGAAAGACCCCATATAAAGGAGGACGCCATTACTTTGACCTCTAACTTGCGAGGAGGAAAATTGCCTGACACTCAAACTCAAAGGCTAAGAATAAGGAAGATAGAAATTTCTTCCGTGCTGAGGATATTGGCGCAGAAGGCGCTTGGAACGAAGGAAGTCAGCAAATTTCTTCTTGCAATGATCCCTCAGCATGTCAAGAAAGATATGAAATAGATGGTACCCTCGCTGATTTGAGAACTCAGATGGCTCAGTGAGACAAACTTCTCTGGAAACGACAGAAAATGATGGATAACTTTTTTACTTGGATAGATGGAAGGCCGAGTAACTACGGCTTACTCGCTGGAGCGAGCACCGTGGAAATTCAAGCGACAACGAACTTGGCTCAAACACTCCCTGCTCCAGGGTCCAGATCATATGGGACCCTAGGATAAGTTGGCATAGTCGTCTTTAATGAAACAAGATGCAACCAACCTCCTCCCAGGCATTTGTAGCATGCAACTTCCGACTGTAACAATTTGGATGAAAACTATGGATATGCAAGAGCCACCGAAAAATTAAACGAAGCCCAACCAACCTTTGCTCCAATTCGGAGGAATATTTAAAATCCAGCTCAACCTCAAAATGAGGCCCCCCATGTAGGGGGAAGACGAGAGCATTCGAGAAAGCTATAGTCTAACTTCATTGCCATCCGACTCCAAACCTCAAAGCTTGGATGGGAGACCAAGGACTAACATGAGCTGGACACGAATAAGTCATTTTCTATCAAACTCTAACTCACAGCTTGATGAGGGAGTATGAATTCAGAGAATACGTGGATTTGATGACCACCGTTTAGTAAAATCCCCATGAATGGGGAGTACAGGATAAGAGCTTCGAACATCATCATCTGACTATCTACCAGCTTTAGGCACATTTACGATTATCTGAGCTTCACAATAACCCAGACTATAAGCAGAAGAATGGCTCCTCAAGAACAACCTGCATACATCCAAGTAGCGGATCACCATCTAGAATTAAAAAAAAAACAGAAGCCTGATTGACTGCTATTACATATGCGCAACCAAGAAGCCAGAAACCGGCTTCCACCCAATTTAAGACTTCATACCGGGGGCACTAGCGCTAAATTAGGTAATTAGCGACAACTTCTCAAAGATGAGGGCCAAATTGGCAACATTAATTGATGCTTCAACAGAGATCAGGCGAGACCCTACATGCATTCCTTGAAAGATTCAACGCCGCAGTGGCATCGGTAAATTGACCTGGACCATATATAGCGTTGATTGCTGTAGTATCCGGTATTCTGGATATCTCAAACTTCAAAATCTCTTTGCATCGAGACCCACCAAGAGGACTTGGCGGATTCACCTCTGAAACAAACCTCGGTATCTCTCTACCATGAGATTCTCCTAGAAACGTTGGAAAATCCTATCCTGAGACAGACATATTCGTGCAATAAGAGTGTGCTAATGTTGAAATGGATGATCTTAATGTCTTCACGACAGAATGGAGCACCATCTGACTCTTGAAATAATAAAGGAAAAAGAAAATCCCCAGGAAAGACTAACAGGAATTTACAATTCTGGAAATGACCAATGTCATTAATCGGGCCCGCGGTCTTGATTGTCAAGCTTAATGGAACCAACATGGGAGATAGACTCAACAAGACTATGATGGCTATTTCGGATTATGCCAAAGCGTGAACGAAGGAGCTCGAATAACTCACTAACGACGTTCCATCGCTTGCAAGATTGACGAGCTTACTCAACTCTGCAGCTGATGCGAGGTGAGTATCTAAGTTTGCTGATATACTCAATAAGGCGATCACTGCTTTCTGGCTAAACAGATGGGTTGACCCCAACGCGAATGTGATTCGACCATTTGCATATATGACTCCAACCCTTGATGACTTGGGAATGTGCACATAATGACACAGGGTGACTAAGATTGTTGAACCTACATATCTAACCCGATACGGCAGAAAAAAGTATAAAGGTTAAAAGATTGGATGTCCGATTGACCTATCATAACCCCCAACAATGCTGGGGGCATAAGCACTGACTTCGCTCGTCCTCCACTAATGCTAGGAACATCAACTTCAACCGACAGATTGACTTTAAACATGACCCTGACTCAATGCATGATTCAGAACATATACATTATATCTTTAAAATATGACGTGATTCATCCCGACCATCCAAGTGAGCGAAATTATGGATCAAGCAAGAATTCAAAGACTTGATCTGCAACTGCATCAAATGGAGAGTATGATGAACTCCTCTGCTGCCTTTCAATTGTGATAATCCTACCAGCTATTGGCTTGCATGTTTTCAACAACATCTCGTACTGACTCGTATGCGATCATGGGACTATAAAACAATCTGAAGTGATCATGGCTTTCGGATGCACTATTATTACGATTAGATGCAATCATGGAGTCCTAGATTAATATCCTGATATCGAGATAGTCCAAATCCAAGCAAAAATGACAAATTCATATGCCGACTCTGATGCGCTCTATCCGAACGGTCCAGATGCTAGCTCAAGATACGAAGATTCTGACACCATACTATGACTTGGACGGCTATTGTATACATTGACTTATACATTAAAGAAATCTTAGCTTAGTAATGCACTTGACTTGTTTAGGAAGATGGCGTCGTTTGGCATCAACTTTTACATGTACGATCTCACACGGGAGCCAAACATACCGCATGACCTATGATGAAGGAATTCTACCTCTTGATTCGACGAAGTCTAAACGATTACTTGATCATCTTGACCACTCTAGCCATGAAATTTGGCCCGATAAGCATCAACGGAAGCAATGCGGCATATGACAAGCCATTTATACAGAAAAAGATCCAAAAAGATTCATCTCGACTTATTCAAAGCACATCTTATTTGCAACAAGATGTACTTTGGGGGGCAAAATGTTAGCATGCTTTGTGACTAGACTATCCAAAGCCGAAGAACTCTATCAGGAAGGCCACTCAGGGCTTGAGTATGAACTTCCAGAGATCGACATCTGCTTAGACGAAGTAACGAAGGATGGGAAAACTCGTATTTATGTGCACATAAGCTTCGGGTTGGATTCCACCATTTCGGATCAAGCTAAAGCGAATATTTCTGACCAACCAAACCGGATCGGGTAAACCGGATAGGGTCATCCGGATCGGGTAAACCGGATCGGGTCATCCGGATCGGGTTATCCGGATCGGGCCAACCGGATCGGGTCTCTACCCCTAACCGAATTCTGGGCAGTTAAAGACCATTTCCCCATGTTCTCCACTACTTCCGAGATTTACTCTGAGGCTGCCACGTGGCCACTCAACCCTAACCGAATTTCTACCTATAAATACACATACAACACATCATTTAAGGGGACTTTTTGGCCTCAAGGAAGCTCTATCTATTTCGACCCATGGCTACCAACGAAGAAGCTTCATCCTCTTTAATAAAATCAATGAATTCGGAGAGTACTATTCATTGTAATTGAGGGCTTGAGTGTCAATACTCATTGTATTTGTAATTTCTGAATGAATTGAGAAGCTATGAAGTGGATGTAGGCTTGTTAACGCCGAACCACTATAAATTCCGTGTGTTGATTGATTTTTCTTGCTTTTTGTTCATGATTCCTCGTTATTCTCTACAAAACATTATCAATTGGGTGTTAGGACCATTTTTTGGTCTAACAATTATTTTACAAAACTAAAGCAATATTATCACTTATTAATATAAAAATATTTATTAAATAAACTTAGATATGACCTTAAAATAAGTTATTTACATCAAAATAAATCAAAACCAAATATTAGTACAAACTCATATATAACATTTTTAAACAATATTTGCATTTTTATCTTATCAAATTCATTTGATATTCATTAAAAAAAAAATTGTTATAATCTAATCATTAAAAATCCTGGTTCGTTAAAATCTCCCCCACATAAGAACTTTTCGTCCTCGAAAAGGAGAGTTCGTAAAATTACTCATAAGTAATATAAACCTTACTTTAAATTTCAATTTTCAAAAACTTGAGATGATCTCTCGGACTAGGAATCCCACTTTTCCTTTCATTGAAACACTATATGTTTATATAGTGAAACATACTTTACCTTGGGACTTCCCAAACCCGAATTTTCTTTCAAAATTTAAAATTTACTATGACGAAATCTATATTGTTATTAGTTCGAGAAGTCCATTCTCATGACAGGGCAACTGAGTATCACCCATAGCATGAAATCCTACCTTTCATCCCAACCCAGTTTTAGTCATGGTTACTCGAATAACTCAAATCATTTCATACCCCGAAATTGTAAATCATCCCCTAATCATAATTTAAAAATACTTATTGTTTTCTAAATATTTCAAAATATTGGGATTCTAGTCGTCGAAATTCCTTTTATTTGGAAACCACTCTTATAACTATCCATCATTTCCAAAGTATTTTGGAAAACAAATTTAATTGCTTGGGAATAGCATTTTAGCTTTCAAATATAAAACTTAGGTTTTACATGTCAAAATAAACGATCTTATTTACATTTACTAAGTTGATTATTTTGAGAATCTGCATCTAGCTTCATAAACCAAAATTTATTTCGAACATCTAACTACATACATAAGTTAATATTCGTATAGCCATATGATTTCCTTTCAATCAACTTTAATCCATACAATTTCTTTAATAGCTTCTCCAATAATCTTTTACCATTCTCAAATCCTTTTAAATTCCTTTAGCTCGACAAATCTCTTAAAACGGTTTTATTCAAAATACCATCACGCTTTCGCTACGCTACTCTGATTACGCGTACACATGTTCAAGCTAGGGTTGTTTCGAATATTGATCTTAACATTTCCAGAACTCGCATCTTTCAACTTGATACTTCAAAAATCCAAAATTTTCTACTTCGATGTTTGCTATGATTTAAATTAACCCTTTTTTTAACTCATTTCTAACTTAAGTCAAACTCCTTTCTTTAAACAAATTCTTAACTTAAGTCTAAATCATTTTCAGATTCCTTAAGGGGTTCTGATAGCTAAAATATTCTTGAATATTCTTATTAATAATTCATGTTAAGGTTTTTTTTTTCAAATCTATTGCTTACATTAACATATTAATCATCCTTTAAGAAATATAATTTCTTTTCCGATTACAACTTATTAGATCGTATTCAAACATTTGTCATGACTTGTTTAACTTGAAGTATAATTTCGTAATGTATTATCTTATTTTCCCACACTTGCTTTACTACACGAATAGTGGATTACCTCAAAATCCTTCCGATTATTGAAATAGTTTGAGTTGTATTTATAACATATTAAACTCCCTCTTAATAGTTCCAACATATCGAAATAGTTCAAGTATCCCTCAACGTCTTAATTGAAACCATATAGTCATCCCACTTTCGAAACTCGAAAATAAAAATCTGTGATGTCGCGATCATCAACATAATTATCCTCAAGCGACTAGAGTGTGACTCTATATCTACCTAGTATAAATTGGACTTCGTATATACGTTGATCAGACATATATTCAAAATCCTTACATACTCGATAGTCCAATTGTGACGTCGAATAAGACACTCAAAATCCTTATTTCCAATTATATTAAAAAAATATTTCAAATAATCATCGTTTTCAAAATGATTTACTTTTTCAAAAATACCTTATATAGGTTTCAAAAATGCGCTCTCTCGCCATAATATTCCAAAATCTCATTCTAGGGTATTTCTAACCCTATCTCTAATGAGATAATATAACTCTGAGGAGTACTATTCTTTTGTCCAAATATGTACGTACCCTATAGCTTTGTATAACCAAAGCTCTGATACCAACTGTAACGACTCGCCTTTTTGCCCAGTTCTTTCCGGTAATTAAACCGACTTAAACCATTCAGAAAGACGAATTGTTATGGGTACTTACATACATTGGACAAAAATAACAGAACTTTTCATTGAATAAACCAATATTACATCAGAGTTACATGAATATCAGAGTTACAACATAACGTATACAGCAGAAGAAAGAAAATAACTTTACTCTCAGCGGAAGATCAAAACACGGCGGAAGCTTCAACTCTATCGTGGGCTCCAACTCTAGAAGCGCTCTAAATCCTGCTCCAACGATCTATAACTGCAAAACTAAACTACTGGCTGCCCGTGCAAAAATCATGGGCACCCAGAGTTTAGGTGAGGGAACGATAAACTCCAGGTCAGTCGTGGGACTGGTGTGAGAACTCAAACAGTTAGATTCATTTTTTTAAAGTTGGGAACTTCACCGGATCACGCCGCTAACGCGGAACGGATTTACTCCATGTGAATACCCGTGCATATAAATGCGCAATGTCTTTTGAAAATGAAGCTATCATAAGCTCGTCCCACATCACACAATGCAAGCGCACACCAGATGGGCGAGTTTTATCTTATGATAACCAAATATTCTTTCATACGAAAAATCATCTTCAATACCATAATATATATAGTGTGGAAAACATTTCGCAAGTAAATGTATTAATCCTAGACAACATATACCCCATAATATATGTTGCCATATATATATATACAATCAAAATCGTATGGCTCGCATAAGAAATTTGGGTTTCCAACTTGATGATTCCTGGCACGAAAGTTCAATCAGGGATACAAAACGAAGTGCCTCAACGGCTTTTTCGACCATACGCAGACACCGACTACACATCGTCAGGGCAGATCAACGGTTTTCGACCAGACACGACCCCCCGAACATACCCAACTTCCCCAGGTTCATAAGTGGGTTGCCACTGCTGCACAGCTTCATCATCAATTCATAAGTAAGTATAAAACCTAACCGCCAGTTTCTCATCAATCCGGGGTGTGAGGTTTGTTGATGTCACGTCATACGCAAAGCGATGCTTCGATAGGCCATTCTTTATCATCACTAGCTCGTCTCATAACTTGGGTATGCCACATTGACAATTCACGACATATCACTGATTTAAATCAACGCATACACTCTAAGTTCATATGACTTAGAGATAAGGATAATATATTGCCACAAATCCGATAAACATTAACGAAATCAGTGTTATGTGGTTAATTTCAATGTCAGACACACCATCCATACCAGTCCGTCCTGGGCCTGAACGGGACACAACCCGAAAATACTTAAATATGTTCAGATCTCATGCAACTCATACCTCGTATTGGGTGGCCTACCCAACCGAGACATCAATCAATAATCAATCTAAACAATTCAAATATTCCCGGTCTTCATTCGTCGTTTCTCAAGTCTTGAATTGCTTCATATCGGCGTATTATTACATGGAATGGTTTTCGAACATATACTCGATCCCGGTCTTTCCAAGTAACAAGCGTACTTTAAAACAGTAGCTATGGTTTACACAGCCTTTTCAATTTAAATCTCCTTCCAAATGGTTATCAATTCATATATATGACTCTAGATTTGAATTACTTTAATTTCATACATCTCATTATCATCTTAAACTCTTCTTGGAAATCAAAGGTTATACCTTCGCTTCAATTTCTTACTTTAATTCCTTTGAATTAACGATTTGATTAAATCCCCAATTACGATATGAATTTCCACCATTCAATCTCATTGGGTTTCAAAATAATCTTATTGACGACAAACCCAAATCAATCGATATTGAATCATAAATTACATGGAAATTTTATCCACTCATATTCGATATAAATTCTCATAATCAACGAATACCATAAGTGGAGTAACGATATAATAATATCTTTCAAATTCCCAGATAGTATTCATTAACACCATGAATGTTATACCAAATATCGAAGATTATTTCTATTTAGCTTATTTAAGTCAGGTGGAAAAACCCATATCTTAATTACAATTTATTCAACTCTTCGGCACTAGATCTGGATAGAAATACCATCAACTTATCTTCAATATTAATTACCGTATCCAACTCATATTATAAGCGGAATAACGGTGAATTACCTTTTAAATTCCTCAGATAATGAGAGTTTCCATTTACCGAATTAACATCAAACATCCGAAGGTTTATCTCCGACCATATCCAAATTTTTCTTTGGAAAACCCAATTAAATTCCATATAACGATTTCTAATACTCAAAATAAATCTTCGAAACTATTCTTATAGTCAACTAATAGTTCACGCTTATAAATTTCGAACCAATAACAAAATTTGGGAGTGTTACCAAAAGCCTGCTGTTAATATATCCATTTAAATCAAATAGATTAAAAATTTATTCGAAATTCAAACATTCCCATTCTATTCGCCTTTGAAATAAATCGTAAATTTCTCCAATTGATTCACTTGTTTTATTCGACTTCCGTTATGACCATCAACCACACGTATTTCAAAATTTGCTTTGAATATAACTTGAAAATCATATGTCGAAAATCAAAATTTTCCTTCTATTTAAATACAATTTTTTTTTTTGAAATTCAACGCGCTTGATTTCAAGTCAAGTCAATTTAAAAAAATTAAGTCATAGCCATCCGAAGTTTGAAGTCGGTATTTACGAAATGTCGCATCATAGTGCATTCTATTTAAACCCTATAATGATTATAAATTATTCAAATCCCTTTCGAATTTAAATTATATTTCCAATCATTTGGAAACAGTTTCAAATTATATTTCAAAATAGATTTCGAATTTACTATTCCGTTGTCGGACCAGTTAGGGATAGCCAGGGAGAGCAGGAAACTGATTTCCAAACCCAGGCCTAGACACTATCCTCTCTGTCATCCTAGAACGTTCTGGTGTATATTATATCATTATATATAAAAGACATCGTTAATATAGGTATAAAACCATATTCAAATTTCAAAAATCTCATTTTGAATTTAAATTGAAAATAATATATTTTTACCAAACCATTTGCAAATAGATAAAGAAAAATCATTATATAGAAATCAATACATAATTCAAGTCATTTCGATCCTAATTTAAATATTTAAAGGTTGATATCAAATTCAAAACCAAAATTTGAAATATTATTTAATAATTGAATAAAATCGTATATAGGAAGGAGATTCTAAATTGATCACCCATATATTCCACAACCACAGTGTGTGTGATAACATACAATGCAATTTCATCTATCCAAATGAACCATACGATCAGATGGATATGAATTCATTCATCACAACAAAACATTTGACTGTGTACAAGCGTTACAGACAATAACGCTTACTAGTGTTCAGTGTGTTATCTAATTCATGAACAACCATTCAAACATCAACATCCATCACACAATCATCATCACTAATTATAATTAATCTCAACAAATTATAATTAACTAATTTAAATAAATATTTAAATTAGAAGTTCTCACCAGTCGGGTTTCAAAATCTTCATTACCAGGGCGAACAGATCCACGAGTACTGCCACCGCTGCTCGTACTGCTCTCAGTCCATTCTTATCAGCAGCTGGTTATTTTTCTGCTGATTTATATATATATATTGAATTTAAATTAATAACGATATTCGATATATATATATAAGGGCCTTTTATTATTTACTTATTATATTTTTTCTTCAAAAATTTATTCTTAACAAAATTCCCAATACTACATACCACTGCGTTCTCCTTTCTAATACGATTCTAACGAACTTAACGGTTTGTAATTTCGACTTCAAACGAGTTAGATATTAACTCTCAAAGTTTAACAAATTTAAAGTTAAATCAAATAAAAGGAATCATACCAAAGTGATTTGGCCCAAGGCCCAAATTCCCTGAACCCAAACCAACGGCCCATCCCCCTTCTTCTTCCTCATCTTCTCCCTTCTCGGTTTTCTTCTGCTCTCGCCTGAACCCAAAAGGCAGCGCAACCCGTGCACATGCACACTTTAAAAATTCCACCGAACCAAGCCTCGAGACCATCAACGAACTCACCACCGCTTGCTCGTTCGGCTGCACCATACCCTAACTTCTCCGGCCCTCCAAACCAAAAATGGGACAGTGAATCCGAAGCTTGGAGCGACTGGAACAAACTCGCGACCTCTATATGTCGCACCAACCAAACAAGCACCGAACTCCGCCAAATCTTGCGCCCTGAAAGCTCTCTCCGTCCCCAACGTCATGCCAATCTCTATTTCTCCTATCGTTGCCTGAAACTCCAATGATCCTCAAACCTGATTTCGAGCTTCCAAAATCATCGTCACGGAATCACCCCAAATTAACATGAAGAATACTACGTTGTACGTTGATCGCAACAACGCAGACGACACGATTCAATTCTAAGCGGATTAGGAGAAATGATTTTTCAAACTTTCTTTTGAAAAATTTCATTTTACTGAAAATCAATGATTTCTCTTCTGATTTATGATAAAATCCGGATCGGTTGATTTCTAAAAATCTGGAATGAAGATCTGAACAACTCTCATGTTAATCTTTTGGCTAGAAGTGAATTGATTGGGAGATTTGGAATTTTGAGTAGGAAGAAAAAGGAAGCTTTCATTTACTGTAAACACACAATGGAAGAAGAAAAAGGTACAGGAGGAGAAGTTGCTCAGGGAATTGAAATGTGCGGCTCCTTTCTCTTTGCATTAATTTTTTTTTTCATTTAGCTTATTATTCAATCATAGACACTTGGCAATCAAATTCCATGCATAAGGACACATAGCTTTCTTTATAATTTTAGCCAATGCATGTCTAACAAATTATCAACTAATTTATTTATTTGTTAAATCTAATTTTTAGCTACACTTAAGTGACACTTACTAATGTGACAAGTTTATAAGCACATATATACACAACCAACTTTTACTTAAGATTTACAAAATACTTTATATTCCAAAATACTTATTTATTTTGTTTATCAAATATAAATTATGAAAATAAGATTTAGAAACTCAACAATTCTCTATGGAAAAATATATATTATTTTACAAAACTAAAGTAATATTATCACTTATTAATATAAAAATATTTATTAAATAAACTTAGATATGACCTTAAAATAAGTTATTTACATCAAAATAAATTACATCAAAATAAATCAAAACCAAATATTAGTACAAACTCATATATAATATTTTTAAACAATATTTGCATTTTTATCTTATCAAATTCATTTGATATTCATAAAATTTATTTATTTTGTTATAATCTAATCATTAAAAATAATGGTTCGTTACATTATAAGTACAAAGTAATTGAAGAACGTTTTTTTAGAGATCTTTAAATGATACAATCCCTAATTCACGTCGAGTTTAATGAAAGAATTCTCTAGAAGGGGTTTATTGATGATATCAACAATTTCATTTTCTAATTTTAAAAATTCTAAATTAACTATTTGTTTTTCAATGTTATCTCTCAAGAAGTGATGTCTGATATCAATGTGTTTAGTTCTGGAATGATTTACCGAATTCTTAGATAAATTTATTGCACTTATATTGTCACAATATATTATAGAATTTTACAAATTTACATTAAAATCTTTTAGTGTTTGCTGCATATATAATACCTGAGCACAAGCTAGTGCAGTAGATATGTATTCAGCTTCGCATGTTGACAATGAAACACAGTTTTTTTTCTTGCAAAACCAAGATATAAGTGATTTACCAATAAAGTGACACGTTCCACTTGTACTCTTACGATCTGTTCGTGATCCTCCAAAATCAGCATCGCTATATGACACTAATTCAAAGGAACATTCTTTTGGATAGAAGAGTCCTAAGTCTTTTGTGCTGCTTAGATATCGTAATTTTCGTTTAACTGCTCTTAAATGCGACTCTTTTGGATTAGCTTGAAATCGGGCACATAAGCAAACACTCATCACAATATTTGGTCTACTCGTAGTTAAATACAAAAGTGAACCTATCATGCTTCTATATAACTTTTGATTGACATTTTTGCCATTTTCATCTTTATCTAAATGTGTCGATGTACTCATTGGTGTAGGTTTACTTGAAGTGTTTTCCATTCCAAAACATTTGATTAAATTGGTACAATATTTTTCTTGATTGATAAAAATTCCATCTGGTAATTTCTTGATTTGTAATCCCAAAAAGTAAGAAAGTTCTCCCATATGTGACATTTCAAATTCGTTAATCATTATTTTTGAAAATTCTTGACATAATTGATAATTTGTTGAACCAAAAATAATGTCATCTACATATATTTGAACTATTAGAATATCTTTGTGATCTTTCTTAATAAAAAGTGTCTGATCAACCTTTCCAATTTGAAATCCTGAGTCTATCAAATATGTTTTAAGATGTTCATACCAAGCACGAGGTGCTTGTTTTAATCCATATAATGCCTTTTTCAGTTTATAAACATAATCAGGATATTTTTCATGAGAAAATAGTGGAGGTTGTTTAACATATACTCGTTCTTTAATGTAGCCATTCAAGAAAGTGCTTTTAACGTCCATCGGATATAATTTAAAGTTATGATGACAAGTGTATGCTAATATTATTCGAATTGCTTCTAGTCGTGCAACTGGTGCAAAGGTTTCTTCATAATCTATGCCTTATTCTTGATTGTAACCTTATGCAACAAGTCTCGCTTTATTTCTAGTGATATTACCCAATTCATCTGCTTTATTTTTGTAAACCCATTTTGTTCCAATAACAGTTTGATCATTTGGTCTTGGAACTAGTTCCCAGACTTTATTACATTCAAATTGGTTTAGTTCTTCTTACATGGCGATTATCCAATTTTCATTTGTTGATGCTTCTTTAGGATTTGTAGGTTCGATATTTGATAAAAAGGCTACATTACTTACTAAATTAAGTTGACTTCTTGTCCTTACGTTTGAAGTTATTTCTCTAATGATATTTTGAGTTAGATGATCTCTTAATATTCTTAGTGGAGATCGAACTTCATTAGCAGGAGTATTTTGATTATTGATATTATCTTGTAATTCTATAGCATTATTCTCTATATTATTATGAATAATGTTTTCATCTTCTTTGTATATTTCAATATCATCATCACATGAAGGATTATTTTTCAGAGTATCTGAATTTGAAATTTTTTTAATAATATTTTCATCAAATGATACATGAAGTGATTCTTCGATTTTACCGGTTCTTTTATTAAAAATACGATAAGCGCTTTGCTACGCTCAAAATATCCTAAGAATATTCCTTCGTCAGATTTTGAATCGAATTTTCCAAGCTGATCTTTTATATTTAAAAAAAACATTTCAAACCAAAAACTTTGAAATAAGATATATTTGGTTTTCTACCAATAAAAAGCTCATATGGAGTGTTTTTAGTAAGTGGTCGAATGGAAACACGGTGCAAAACATAGCAAGCTATTGCGGCTGCTTCAGCCCAAAAATGTTTTGGTAATGTACTTCCATTTAATAATGTTCTAGCACATTCTTGTAAAGTTCTATTCTTACGTTCTACAACTCCATTTTGTTGTGGAGTTCTAGGAAATGAAAAGTTATGAAACATTCCTTTCTTTTGAAAAATAAATCAAATTTCTTATTTTCAAATTCTCCTCCATGATCACTTCGTATATTCTTTATTTTTAAATTATTTAAGTTCTGAATTTGTTTGACGAAATTCTAAAAAATATCAAAAATATCGCTTTTATTCCTTAAATACATAGTCCAAGTATATCTTGAAAAATCATCAACAATTACAAACACATATCTACTATGATTTATGGACTGAACTTGAGTTGGTCCGAATAAATCCATATGTAATAATTCAAGTGGTTGTAAGGTTGATATAACCTTTTTAGATTTAAAAGAGGATTTTTGTTAATTTTCCGACTTGACAAGCATTGCATAAATTTGCAGTTTTGAATTTTATTTTGGGTAATCCTCTTACAATTCATTTTTAGATAATTTGTTAATGGATCTAAAGTTAATGTGACAAAATTGTTTGTTCCATAAGCAATGATCATTATCTTTGGCTAATAAGCACATGTTTAGATTATTATTAAATGTTATACTTAAAAAATAAATATTTTTGTCTCGATTTCCTTCGAAAATAAGATTTTTGTTTGAATCAAATATACTACATTTATTTTCAGAGAATGTTATTTAGAAACCTTTATCACACATTTGACTTATACTTAATAAATTGTGTTTTAAACTTTTAACTAATAAAACATCCAAAATAAGAGGTGAATTAGATATACCATAATTGCTCATATCGCCTTTGCCGATGATGTAACCTTTGCAATTATCTCCAAATGTCACAGTTCCTCCTTTTGAGTAAGTAATATTTGTTAGCATTTCCTTGTCTCCTGTCATATTTTTTGATCAACCACTATCTAGTATCCATCTTCCTTTGTTTTTGTGAAGTGGAACCTGCAAAAAATAATTTTTAAAAAAATCATTGGTACCCACTTCCTCCGTTAGGGTCCTAAGGGTTAAGTCTTAGGAAGCCAAACCCAAGAGGGCTTAGGTTCCTTTTTGAAAAAATAATCACTATTATAATGAACTGCATCTAAAAAGTTTTTAATATATTTATTCCTAATAAGAATATTATTTGTTATAGGAATCCACATACTAATATTTTTTCTTAGCAGAAGTATTTAATTTTCTACTAGAAATTCTCGGTATATTGTTAGAATTTTCAAAACTGGATTCCTTTTTGAATTTATTTCATTATCATATCCAGGTCTTTTTTTATTAAAAACCAATTGAGAATTTTCTAAAATTTTAGATAAATTCTCTCTACCCTTATTAAAATTATTTACATTTTTAGAAATACTTTCTAATTTAGTTTTTAAACTAGAATTTTCAAACTCTATAATTTTAACTTTATTATTCAAATCATGATTTTCATAAAGCAATAAATCTGTAACATCCCAAGATTTTGTGATAAATCTTATTATTTAATTTAATATGATTTTGATATTTAATGGTTGTAAACAATATTTAGTGATTTAATTTGTGAAATTTGACGGTGAAAAACATAGTTGGATTGCTTAATATAATGATAATTGATGTCATAATAGTAAAATTTTGGTTTATAAGTTTATATGAATTTTATTTTGACTATATAAAATTCATAAACCATTAAATTTAATTTGATGGTTAATTATTGAATAACGAATATTTTATTTATGTTAATGAACAGGTAAAAATTGTCATTTTGCAAACGATGTCAGAATTCGATAAAATTAATTTTATTAGATCCAAATTTGTAAATTATTGTAATATATAAAATTTCATAGTCGTCGGAATTCTAGTTTGATTGTAAGGAAATAAAATGCGTATAAATTTGTATGTACAATTCAGTTAAATAATCATGTTTTAAAAAGAAACTGTTATAGACTTCAGAATTGGGCTTTGCCACTATTCCCGTTGCGTTCAGAAGGCCTTAAAACCTATTGTTAGGTAGTAAGCGGGTCTGATTTGGACACAGTTCAGTTTTTGACTTTAAAACACGCTTAACGATGCAATTTATATTATTTTATTCATTTCTAAACCCTAAATAACTTCAGCCGCCGTATATATTTTAATGGCCTCAAACTCTCGAAATTTCAATCCTTAAATTCTCTCACTCCGTTCAATGAAATTCAACTATTCTTGAAGCAAAACTGTAGTACTCGGAAAGGTCTTCGAATCTGTACGGATGGATCGAATTAGAAGCTGTTTGATTCACCAGAAATTGGCTTGGAAGGAGGCACGGTTTTAGGCTTTTTCTGGGTTGTGGGGACCACCGCGAGAGGCGGATTTTGGGGCAGAGCTGGAGTCTCGAACGGTGGTCGTTGTGGTGTATTCAGATCGGAGTCCGGGGCTTCATAAGAGGGTGCGAAATTCAAAAGTTAGCAACGATGGTGGGTTCATTTTCCTGGAAGCTAATGTGAAGATGAGAAGAAGGTGAGGGCGGATCTTCCAGTTGCTGATGTGGCAGCTTGATTTTTTGTTCCCATTTTCGTTTTTTATTTTATTTATAATTTCAACCACTAAAACTTGCATAACTTCTTCATACGAATTCAGAATGACACACGATTTGTTGCGTTAGAATCGTATCGACGAGCTCTTCGCGATGCTGCTGGTTTGGGCTGATTCTGAGAACGTTGAATTTTGGGCTAAAAATTGGATTTCAATCTCGTTTGAACCAAGGTGAGTGATTTAACCCACTCACGCTTAACTAAAGTATTCTAACATTAGTTAAAATAATATTATGTCATGATATGATTGTTTGGATTGATGTTTAACAGTTTATATTGCATATTTATATTGATTTGCATCGATAATGTAGTTTAATTTGACTGTTGGATTAAATTTTACAGTTAAGTTAAAATTTGACAATTAACTACTATTTTAAAACCTGACACCTGATAATTGGTAAATTTATATGATATTTGACTGTTTGTATGTATTGATGTGATGAATGACTTGAATTTGATATGTTTGACATATTGATGTTAATTATGTGAATTTACCTGTTATTCACATTTATTCTTCACATTTATTCATATACAACCATTTGTTTGTGCTGGTTAATCCCAATCATTACCCCAGATGTTACGGGCATTGGATAAACCCAGGATTAATCATTAAAATGAATTAAGAACGTAGGTTGAAATGATAAATACCTATGACCCTGATTTGGATTGAAATGATATATATCCTTTCCCAAAATACTAAAATTAAAATTTAAGTATCACTTGGCTATAGGATAGAAAATTATATACGGACACCGGTTGGTTAAATAAAATTTGTTTTAACCATGAATTTTGAAATATTGTTTTAAAGACAATATAAGCGATGTTTTATAATTTTATTTCCTTTGAACTTGAACCTTTAATTTTGAAATATAAAAAAAAGGGAAATAAATTTGTATTGTAACTGAAGCTAAATAAAAAGTGAAATATAATGTAAATAGAATTTTTTGAAGTTGAATGGTTTCACCCACCCTTGAATTTTTTTATGAGTCAACATTGATTTGAATTATATATGAATTGTGAACTCGATATTTGCCATAAATTGAAATCATTGAAAATGAGAATCTGATTTGGAATGTAACTAGTTGAATTAATTTGATTGAATTGAAATGAATATAAATTGGAAGTTTAATCGATGGAATTATTGAAAATTGAGTTGGTTGAATTGAAGTTGAAATTTGACTTCAAGTTTAATTGAAAATGTTAGAGAAACAATTCTAATTCCAACTATAGTATTTCAAATCATTTTATAAACTATTTTAGTAATAATTATTTTTTCTTTATAAACTATTTTACTTTATTACTATTTTATTTTATAAATCATTTTAAATAAATCATTTTAAAATTTACTATTTATTTTATAAATTACATAATGTTTTAACTATATATTTTAATAAGTTTGATAAATACTATTTTAAATTACAAACTATTTATTTTCAAACTATTTCAATTATATATCTAAACTATTTTAAATATACTGTTAACTATTTTAATATTCAAATTATTAAAGTTAAAATTGTTTCAAGGTTTTAATTGGTTTAAATGGAGATTTTAGTATGGATAAAATTCTATCTTGAATATTGAATAATTTTGAAAATCTGGTATTTTGATATGAAGTATGATCCTCTTCGAAATGTAAAAGAACCGACCAGTGTAAAAAATGTAATGGTTGGTTGTTAAAGAGACCAGAACCGGATATTGTCATACTCTCTGCCAATACTGAAAACCACTTTAACAACAGTGTACGAGGTGGAGTTCCAGAAATGGTGTTGGATGGATTTGGAGGCGATTACTGGATTTGAAGAAAGAGAATGATGATGGATATCCTTAACCTTCAGGTCATAATTAAAATGACTAAAACAGGGCTATACCGTGACCAAGTGGGGTTAGCTACCTCCATCGGCAACACTTCTTCCTTTATTACTATAGTCCCTCGGTTTGATTGATTTGATGCGCATCCGTGATTTAGGAGTGTTGTCCGAGGTGGGCGGTAGTCGCGGCTATGCATTACCACCTGTCCGGGCGTGCAACTAGTATATTCATACTCTGGGCATTCCTCGTGTGCCTTGTCATATTATCCTGATCGAGCCCCCTACAATTTTGATTTAACGTTGTTTTATCATGGCGCATCCCTATCCGCCGACGTACTGGTGTGTTATATGCAAACTGTACGACAACGTTATAAATGGTGTAAGGGTAATAATGGTAATCCCGCTTACATTATTTTATTATGTTATATTTAACCATAGACATTATTATAATAGCGTATTATATTATATAATATTAGTACGACGGATCCTTAAGAGATGGAAATTCCCGTAACATCTCTTAAGTTATTGCACTCATATTATAACATGAAATTTGATGTAACTAATATGAGAATGATTTAGTTCTGATCCGAGTGTTTGTTGTGTTTCTGTCTTTGCAATACGCTCGGGTCAGACTGAGTTGCAGTTAGCGAAGTTTCACTTGCTTTGAAGATACCATTATGAAGATGAAGATGGAGCTCAAAAAACGTATTATTATTATTCCACTGCAAATGCATTGGTATGTTGTATGTTAATTTACTCTGATAATCGTTGTAAAATATAATAAAATGTATGGTTTAACACTTCATGAACTGTTATTTATTTATTATATTTTGTCCTTCTGCTGCGAGATTCTTTATTTGTTTTCTTCTTCCTTCTTTTTCTTATTTTAATCCCAATAACTATCCGTATTTTTGATTTGTTTATGTCAACCTTAAGGATCATTATCGATTTGAACGGTCAAAAATCTCGGATGCTACAAAATCATTTTTATTCTTTTGAATTTCTATTTCTTGACTTAACAAAGAAATTTGAGAATTTGCATTTGAAAGATAATCTTGTAATATTCTAATATCATCTTCTAAGATTTCTTTTTCATCTTTCGATAGGTCTCTCTCAAATTCGGCTTTGTTTTTGTCTTCGTTAGCTTGTTTAAATTTTCTTCTAAACATTTTTGTAGATTCTAAAATTTCTATATTTATTTCTACTAATTCATCAAAAGTAAAATCACTTACATCGTTGTCTTTAGCCATAAATCACACATTTGCTTGCTCATTATCGTTGTCGCTTTCACTTTCAGAAGGTGAGTCCAAATTATCCCAAGTGACTGAAAAAGCTCGTTTCTTTGATTTTTCACTTTTGCGATTTCTCTTTAGCTCTGAACAGTTCTTTTGATACTGTCCGGTATTATGACAGTTGAAACATTCTACAAAACCGGATCAGGTTCCTTCGATGAATTCTTCTTTATATTTTTGCATTGACTCTATCGGTATTTTAGAAATTTTTTATCAACAAATGCTATATCTTCTTCATCTGAATCAGAGTCTTCTTTTTCTGCGTGGAAAGCTAAATTCTACTTATCTTGTGCCTGTGCTTTTTTTGCCTACAAGTTTACTTCATATGTCATTAGATTACCGATCAATTCTTCCGGTTTCATGGCAGAGAGATCATTAGCTTTTTCGATAGCTAATACTTTTCTCTCCCCTTCATCGGTTAAAGAATTTAAATTTTTTTAAACTATGTCAAAGTCAGAATATTTTTCTACTAGTCGTAATAATGAATGATAAATATTTTGAAAACGTGAATACATATCATTTATGGATTCGTTCTCATTCATCTTAAAATTTTGAAACAAATTTTTGAGCATAGAAATTTTACTTTGTTTAACTTTATTAGTGCCTTCATGAGTAATCTTAAGTGTTCTCCAGATTTCATATGCAGTGTTGCACATACAAGTCCGATTGAACTCATTTCTATCAAGTGCACAATGTAGCATATTCATGGCCTTATCATTTGCAGTAGCTTCATTTTTATCTGTGTTTGACCATTCAGTGTATGCAGCAGTAGGCGATATACATTCTTTTTGAGTAATATTCCATACATCGTAGCTATTAGCTTGCATGTATATTCTCATTCTAGTAGCCCAGTAACTATAATTCATGCCATTAAAGAAGGGTGGTCTAGCCGTTGACTGGCCTTCAAAATATCCGGTGTTATTGCTAATGCTAGTGTTACAATCCATATTATCTAATTATCAAATAATAGTTTTATGGTTATATGATAGCCGGCTCTGATACCAATTGAAAAATCGGTGTATATGACTTAAGAATCTTTCTATATGGATATTGTGGAAAATGAATGTGATACTAACTAGTTGATTCTACAATAATTATGAAAATAAATAGAGATTAATATGATATATCACAAATAATAAAATGGAGTAAAGTAAGTTAAAAAGAAACCAGGAATTTTACACTGGTTCGGACTTCCCGCCTACATCCAGTTCCGAAGCTCCTCTTCGGAATTCACAAACAACGACATCTCTTAACCCAGTGGAATAGGTCAGTACACCCGAGCCCCAACAAAGATGCCTCTCGCCCGAACAACTACACACGTCTTCAATAATTACAAGAGTTTGACTTCTGATTTGTGTTCTTGAATCAACACGGATATCCAACATTTTAAGTATAACCTTCCTACAATCAGATCCTTAAGTATATACTTTGAATGCGAAAATTTAAGGAAGTAAAATTTACTTGTCGAATCAATTGATATTAATATGATTCACGGATTCAACAAGTATTGAAATTGGAGAGCTTTTAATTGCAAAGAACGTAAATAGAGAGATTAGAACGATGATCAGAAAAATCAGTAAAATTCGGAAAGATTAGAGTATTATAAAACATGATTGAAGTTGTTTATATAATAGTCTAAGAGTAGCAATCATTCATGAATAGTTTCCATAAAAACATATGTCCATTTCCTTGGATTAATGAAGAGGAATCTCTCCATGAATGGAAGCAAATCTTCAGAAAACGAGTTCTGGGTCGAATCAGTCGACTGGTTAAAAATCACCAGTTGATTGGTAGAAATAATTTATTTATATAAAACATTTAAATCTAGCCGTTATGCGCAAAAATTGCTCAACCAATCGACTGGTGGATTTTCTACCAGTCGACTAGTAGGTAATTTCATGCACAGTCTGGATTTTTGAAGGTTTTAAATTATATATATATATATATAACTTGATTAGCACATTTGTTTATACTTGAGGATATATTTTAGCATAATTCTAACACGACTCAGTGTACATATATATATATATATATATATATATATATAAAACCTTATCTTTATGATTCGATTCCATAGTAGCTTTATTCGTTGACATCGATCAAAATCTCATTATTCAACAAACCCTACCATGAGCACAAATGACCTTAGTCTATGAACCTGTGCAGTTGAAGTGCATTGCGGTTCTATAGCGGCAGAAGTGCAAAACGGTGCAGCGGGGTAATAGCGGGTATATAGCGGAGGCATAAAAAGGTTCATTAGATGTAAAAACAAGTATTTGAAAATTAATTAATCATCTTTGTCACATTATATGTGTATAAGAAATTTATATGAAATAATCTTATATAACAAAATCAAGGAATATCATAGTAATGTATGCCAAATTTAATGAGTGTAATTGATTGTTACCATATATAAGGAACTTATGTCTTAAATTTATCCATTTACGCCAAATTTACTGAATTTTTTAAAAAGAGAACTAGTCAAATCAAACTTTGTATGTTAATACACTGCTAAAGCGGATGCTAAAAAGTCTTGATTTAGCGGATGCAGCGGAAAATAGCGGGGCTAGAAGCGGATCTACTGTTCGTAAGCGTTAAATTGGAATAGTGTAGCGATTGAAGAGCGCTATGGGTTATAACAGGGATATTGCGGGGATCTAGCAGGGCTTTAACTGCATAGGTATGAAACCATGCATTCTTCTTTAAGTTTATAATGTCATGCATTCTTACTTTGGTCTATGAGGCCATATATTCTTTGGGGACTTTTTACCATGTACACCAGCCTTTTATGAAGTTTTGTTTGCATTTTATCATGGATTTCTGGCCCCATACACCTCTACCTCATCATTGGTTTGAACGAACCTCTGTAAGGGATAACTAGCTTTTCCCTATCAAATAGATAGTATGGTTGTGCTTAACCCAACTAAATCAATTCTAATAAACTACAAAGATCAGTTAAGTGCAACTCTATCATTTTATTTGCATAGAAAGGACTGATAATGAACTTGCTAAATATGCAATTCCTACGTCTAGTTTTGGTACCTAATTGTATAAGTTTGGTGTCACTTGTTGTCTATTTAGATCGTCTAGTAGAATCAATGCAATACCTCCACTTTGACTTTTGAGGCGGAACTATTTTGACTCTACGAGTAGGACCTCGACAATCACTTAATATTCAATGACTCACCAGATAGTTTTTTGTCAGATAATATAACTAAGTTCAAATACAAAATATCAGTGTAACTAATTCATAATGTTCTTCCAAATTAAAAATATTTATAGGCTTCAACATGACATGTAAATTTTGATTATAATCAAATCATGAGGCGATGTCCATTAAAAAATTATACTTGACCGAGTGTAAGAATTAGAAGCAAATCAGTATTTAAGAAACGATTCATCTCGATAGCCTCGATATCTTTAGTATTCAATAGCACCATGCATTTTCACCTCGATAGCTTTAGTATACCTTTAGTATGCAATAGTTGCATGCATCTTGATAGTTCTAATTGTGATTTCCTTGCATCATGATTCTCGATAGCTCTGTTACCTTTGGTATGTGATAGATTTTGCATTTACACTAAAAAGCTTCATCCATCTTGACATTCGATTGAGTATTCCATTTTGATACGTTATAGCTTTATTGACTCTTAAATCCTCGATAATTTGATGCTGTTAAACTCTGACAGCTCCATTTCTATTTGAACTTTAATTTAGGCACAAAAATTCCTCTTACTATTACAAAGCCATGGCTACTTAATTTCCATTTTACGACGTCAATTTTTTTTCTTCTCGATTTTTCATTTACATTCTTAATGATCAGATTGTTTATTTCTTGAATATAAAGGCATAATCTTCAGATACATTTAAACCAAATTTAAATAATCTACGTGAACATATATTTCTTATTCATGGTAGACGTCATTCAATATAAAAAGGAAAGGGCTAAACATGCTTATGTTGCATGAATCTATACAAAAATGTTTTATATTTTACATTTTATGCTTTATTTTCCACGCTTTATTTAATTTTGTGCTAGTATGCAATTCTATAAATTTGGAATATATTTACTTTTAAAGTCGTATGTTGCATTAAATATTTTTACTTAAAAAAAGCGCAATAATTAATATATCCTAAGTTCTTTCAGTAATATTAACTTTGAATATATTTTTAGATTTCCAATGCAATTGTAGTTTAATAACATTGCCTTTTAATCTTAAAATGTTTTGACGTATATAATGCATGTTATTAGCTTATTTTGTTTTATTCTATATAATGTATGTATGTGGTTGTTTAGACATAAAATTTGACACAAATTAAAAGACACAAAATATCGACTGTTGAGTTATTTTATTCTTAAATTGAGGATGAAAATCATAGGCAATCCAATGGTAAAGATTCATTGTACCATCAATTGTTGCATATGTTTTGTTCTATAGTCATTCCCAATGTATAGCCTCTTCTCTTTCATTTTTTTCAGTTATGGAAATGTATAATGTTTTCTATTTTCAAAATCTTCCAGAATTGATTTTTTTATACCTTTTTACAATAAAGTTTTTGACATTTTCCTCTTGGAGTTATTTTGCTGCTCTCATTAAAGAAAAATACTTATTCACACTTTATAGTTTTAGTTAATATTTCCAGTTCTTTTAGCTGATTTAGTCATCTTATTGGAATTTGGTGATACAATATTTCCAAAATTAATTAGATATTGGAGATATTCAGGATAATTTGGTTACCTGTTTTGTGCAAGAAAGAAATGGAAGGAATATTAAGGAGACAGGGATATTAGATATTCATCATTTAACTTGTTGTCATGTTTCATGGAAAAAGAAATGGAAAGAAATTGAAATTGGAAAATGGATTGATTGATGGAGAAAAGAGAAAGTTATCAATCAATTATATAACAATAAAATTAATGGCAATATTAGCCTTCCATGAATTGATTTATTTACATAAATCAATTAATTCATCCTTAAGTAATTTTTCCTCTATATAAAGAGAGGCATAGAGGATGTTATTTTTATGAGATCATCTGTATTTCTTCATTTCTTTGCTCTACTTTAAGACTCTGTAATCTCTTGAATATTAATAAAATCTCTTCCCCATTGAAGTGGACATACACTATCTCGCAATAGTGGAACCACTATAAATATTGTGTGTTCTCTGTTGCCTTTATTTTTTTTCTGTAATTGATAACCATTTCAATATGTTTGTTCTATCACATCATTGCAAGATCCTATTGAGGTTTTTCCGCTGAAAGGGTTTGATCACTCCTTATAACTGGTATCAGAGCTAGATTCACAAAGAAGG
Source organism: Allium sativum (assembly GCA_030737875.1). Classification (NCBI taxonomy): domain Eukaryota; kingdom Viridiplantae; phylum Streptophyta; class Magnoliopsida; order Asparagales; family Amaryllidaceae; genus Allium; species Allium sativum. The sequence continues at coordinate 517,816,233 of CM060924.1, forward strand.
TATTTGGTAGAATGGCAAAGGAAGATGAAAATAGTACAAATAGTATGTCAGTGCTAGTAGTTACTCCATACGTCAGAGGCTCCTATGTGGCGTCAGGATCACAGTTGACGACAGTGAAGTGGAACAGTGAAGGAGAATTTGAAAAGTTGCAGTGGATGATGAAAGCAATTTTGAGAAGAAATCGCGTTCATCAAATAGTATTTGATACAGAGCTCGCCTACTGATATTTCATCAGTGGAATTAGAAGAGATGCAAGAATGGGCCTTTACTACTCTTCAACTTGCTATGGGAAAGAATGTAATTTCTGAAATCGGTCAGGAAACAACAACTAAAGGCATTTGGAAGAAGTTGAAGAACCTCTACATGAAGAAATCCCTAAATAACTGCCTGATCCTATTAAAGACCTTCTTCACTTATTAGATGAAGGAAGGTTCTTCAATTAAGACACACCTAAGTGTGTTTGATGACCAGTTGATGAAGATGAAGTCCGTTGAGTTGAAAATTGATGAAGAACAGAAAGCAATGGTTCTGTTGTGTTCGCTCCCAGAGTGATACACTGGTTTCGCTAACAACCTTATCGGCGGTAGAGATACATTGAAATTAGATAATGTGAAGACAGGTTTGCTCAGTGAAGAGTTGATAGATCAGATGAAAGAGTTTTGTGTTGGTGATAGTAGTGGTGGAAGTAGTAGTTCAGTTTATTTGTTGAGAGAGGAAGAGCAGAGAAGAAAATGAAGCATAATAGGGGGCATTCCAATTCTAGGAAGCCTAATTCGCGGAGTAAGTCTTAAAGATGGAAAATGTTATAATTGTAAGAAGCCAGGCCATTGGAGAAGAAACCATCCAGATTTGGAGAAGAAGGCTGATGGTTTTTCATCTATTGCGATGGAGAAAGATGGTAGCGATCTATTGATAGCGGTCGTATCAGATGTTGCAGACCACTGGATTCTAGACCCTGGGGCATCATTTCAAATGATCCCTAATAAGGATTATTTTTCTTCGTTCGATGTTAAAGAAGGAAGTTCTATCCTTATGTGGAATGATGCTACATGTAAGTCTATGGGAGTTGGTTCAGTTTGCATTCACATGGATGATGGGATTGTTCGCACGCTTTCAAATATTCGCTATGTCCTAGGTCTTCGGAACTCATTGATATCATTTGGTCAGCTGGCATCATTGGGATGAAATATAACCATTTTTAGAGATGACTTGAGAGTTTCTAGAGAGGAACTTGTATTGATGAAGGGTGTTATGGTGCGAAATCTGTATTTGCTAATGAGTACCACTGTCCATGGAGAATTGTGTGTTGGAGTCGATAGTTTTAAAAGTTCGGATTCTACCATGTTTTGGCATATGAGATTAGGTCATACTTCATAGAAGAACTTAGAATTGCTTCGTAAGAAGAAAAAGATCAAGTGAAAACTCTTCAATAAGTTGGACTTTTGCAAGGAGTGTGTATTGGCAAAGCAAACCAGAGTTTCTTTTAGTGATGGCGTGCATACTTCTAAGAGAGTACTTAATTATGTGCATTCAGATGTTTAGGGGCCATACTCTATAGCTTCCATTGGTGGAGCATATTATTTTGTTTCATTTATTCATGACTACTCATGCAAGATTTGGGTGTATGTAATGAAAGCTAAGTCGGAAGTATTTAAGAAGTTTAAGGTTTGGTTAGCTCTTATTGAAAACCAAACATGGAAGAAATTGAAGATTCTTAGATCCGACAATGGTGGTGAATATGCCTCCAAAGAGTTCCTCGACTACTGCAGATAGCGTGGTATTAGAAGACATTTTAGTACACCTGGTGATCCGCAATCCAATGGGGTTGCTGAGAAAATTAATAGGACTCTACTTGAAAAGGCCCGTTGATTGATCCTGACTGTGGGTATGTCTAAGGATTTTTAGGCTGAAGCTATTTCGACTGTAGCACGTGTTATTAATCGGATTCCGTGCACAGCCATTGATGGAAAGATTCCAGAGGAATTATGGAGAGGTAAAAACACTTTGTTAAGTTATTTTTGTATATTTGGATGTCTAGTTTATGTTCACAATACAGGACATGACAAGTTGGAGCCTAGGGCCTCCAAATGTGTTTTTCTTGGTTATACAGATGGTATAAAAGGATATAGAATTTTTAATCCAATTACTAAGAAAGTTATACATTCCAGACATGCGACTTTTGATGAGTCAGCAATGTTTAAACCTTTAGAAGGCTTATCAGAGGGTTTAGATTTAGTTGATGAGAAGCCTGAAAAGACTGAGATTCCCATGTTTCAAACCCGAAGTAGAGCTGATAGAGCAGTTGATGATAAATCACATGATAGTCCACAAATTTCCTCTAGTAGTGATGGTGATGGTGATGGTCATGAAGATAGAGAGAATTATGCTCAAGGTGGAGCTCAAGGTGAAACTGAAGGAGAGTCGGGCGATATAGCCATTCGGGCTAGTCAGAGACCAAGAGCTCCAATTAGATATGGAGATTGGTAGTATGAAAATTTGAGCCTTGAAGATCAGGTTGAATAAGCTTTACATGTAATTCATGATGAACCATTGAGCCTTGGGGAACCATGAAGTCGAGTGATAACTCGAAGTGGAATTGTGCTATAGAAGAGGAGATACATTCTTGCGAAAGAACAAGACTTGGGATTTGGTACCAGTACCTCAAGGAAGCTGAGCCATAGGTTGCAAGTGGGTATTCAAGGTGAAAGATGGCGTTCGATACAAGGAAAGATTAGTATCCAAAGGGTTTTCCCAAAGAAAGGGGTTAGAATATGATGAAATATTTGCTCCAGTTGTTAGACAAACTTCAATTCGAATCCTACTAGTAATAGTTGCATCTCACAATTTGGAGTTAGAATAACTTGACATGAAGACCAATTTCTTGCATGGTGATTTGGAGGAAACCATTTACATGAAGCAGCCAAAAGGATTTACTGTAGATGGAAAATCAGATTGGATATGCAAGTTGAAGAAATCTCTTTATGGTGCAAAACAGTCGCCTAGACAGTGGTATAAAAGGTTTGATTCTTTTATGCTTTCACATGATTTTAATCGTAGTACTAAAGATGCATGTGTTATTAAGCATTTAAAGAATAATAATTGGGTGTATTTTCTTTTATATGTGGTTGATATGTAAATTGCTTCCAAGGATAAAGATAAAATTGATGCGTTGAAGTTGAAATTAAAAGCTGAATTCGATATGAAAGATCTTCGAGAAGCAAAGAAAATTTTTGGGATGGAAATCCAAAGAGATAGAAAGCCTGGACTTTTGAGACTTATTCAAAAGGAATATATTCAAAAGGTGCTTGCTCGGTTTAGCATGATGGAGCAAAGGCTATCAGTACACCCATGCCTTTGCATATACAACTTTCTAACCAGGACTCTCCGATCTCAGAAAAGGAAAAGGCCTATATGAAAAAGGTGCCTTATGCGAGTGCAGTAGGTAGCTTGATGTATGCTATGGTGTGCATTAGAACTGACATTGCTCAGGCCGTGGGATTAGTTAGTAGATATACGACAAATATGGGAAAATTGAATCTGGAGGCAGTCAAGTACATTTTTAGATATCTTAGAGGAACATCACATTATGGGCTTGTTTTTTGCGGTAGAAATATGGATTTCAACTTAGTCGGATTTTGTGATTGAGACTATGCCAGAGACAGAGATAGAAGGAAGTCAACCTCAGGCTGGTTCACACTTAGAGGAACAGCTACTAGTTAGGAAGCGAGGTTGTAGACTATAGTTGCTTTGTCTACTACAGAGGCAGAGTTGATAGCTACAGTTGAGGCAGCTAAGGAGGCACTTTATTTAAAGAAATTATTGTGTGATTTGGGCTTCATACAAGATGCTTGTTTGGTGAATTGTGACAATCAAAGTGCAGTTTATTTAGCTGAGAATCCGACTTTCAGTTCTAGAACAAACATATAGAGGTAAGAGAGTCTTTCCTTATCTCTATGAATGAGGAGAAGTTAGTTCGTCTTCAGAAGATTCGCATGAGTAATAATGCAGCAGACATGTTTACCAAGGCATTACCTGCTACTAAGTTCGAGCATTGCTCGAACTTGATTCACTTGATGAAGTGCGGGTGCCACATGGTGGCACTATGTAAAAGAGAGTGACTTGTTTGAAGTCAAGAGAAGATTTGGTATTCTTCTTGTATGAAGAGATAGAGTTGGCTGCACGACGTCTGCCTTATTTTTTTTAATGCTTCCAATACTTTGTTGTTGGGCGGTGGCCTTGCCGGAGCTCACTAACAAATTGCAATGAGGGGTGGCTTTTGCAGGAACTCATCGGGAAGCATTCACATTGGAGTCTCTTAGTTGCAAGAGATACTATATCAAGGTGGGGATTATTGGAATTTGTGATACAATATTTCCAAAATTAATTAGATTTTGGAGATATTCAAGATAATTTGGTTACCTGTTTTGTGCAAGAAAGAAATGCAAGGAATGTTAAGGAGATAGGGATATTGGAGATATTCGTCATTTAATTTATTGCCATGTTTCATGGAAAAAGAGACAGAAAGAAATTAAAATTGGAAAAGGGATTGACTGATGGAGAAAAGAGAAAGTTATCAATCAATAATATGACAATAAAATTAATGGGAATATTAGCCTTCCATGAATTGATTTATTTACAAAAATCAATTAATTCATCCCTAAATAATTTTTCCTCTATATAAAGAGAGGCATACAGGATGTTATTTTTATGAGATCATCTGTATTTCTTAATTTCTTTGTTCCACTTTAAAACTCTGTAATCTCTTGAATATTAATAAAATCTAAGACGACCCGAACTTCCCCGTGAAGGAAAGCACGGATAGAATTGAGAACAGGACAAAATAGAACGCAGACGGAAGAACATTTCATTGTTATTACAACAATGCCATCAGATACAAGAATATACATAGTATAAATGAATAAATTACATTCAACAAATATCAGAGATTATTACATTTAAATACATCGCAGTGGAAAATAATACAAAAGCACAACTAGAAGTAATGCACGGATACAGAGCTTTCCGAGCATCGTTCAAGCTGTAAATCAGGATCCTGTGAAAATAAATATGCAAAACCAAAACTACTAGCTGCCCGTGTAGAAATTAGGGGCACCCAGAGTTTAGGTTAAAACAATAAACTCTAGGTCAGTCATGGGACTGGTGTGAGAACTGAAACAGTTATTAATCTTTATTTTTAAAGTTCGGTATATCAAGGGACCACGCCGTATAACACGGAATGGGTTTCCTCCCAAGAACACTAGTGCACATAACAAAACAGCGCAATGCTTTTTGGAAAAATGAAGCTATTATAAGACCCAGGTCCCATCACACAATGCAACGCAAGCCGGAGGATAGGGTTTTCCCTTATAATAGCCAAACATGCTTGGTACGTCAAAACAAATCATTTGATACTATTATAAGTGTATAGTGTCAAAACAATTTTCAATCATAAATATCAATCATAGGCGGCATGGGTACCATCTATCATGTCGCCATACTAGTTCTACAATTAAAACCGCAATATCACGTATTGAAAATTGGATTCCGTCATGAGCCGAGGCAAGGGGCAAGGGGCAAGGGGCAAGCTCCTCTCCAATTCGAGACACTCTAGCAAATGTCTCAGGACCCCACTATGATCCTTGGATCTTCAGGGCCGGTCCTCACCTAACTTTGGAGGATTAGTTATTCCTGAACACACGTTTCCCGGTCATTACAGACCTATATCCGAGGCGCCTCGTATCCAACAACCACACAGGTGAAAAGTATATAAATGTCAGGGCTGGTAGGTCACTGACACCACCCTAGCTAGAAAGAAACGCCGTGCTCTCCCTACAGTCACTATCCCGTTGTTGACTCATACCGAGGTGTGAGGCTCGCTAATTCACGTTATACACAAAGCTACGCCACACAGGCCGTGCTTTGATCATCAACCACAAGACTTTGCTTTTCAACAGAAGCCCCGATCAATTGCCACTTACGCGTGCCACACTGGCAATTCACTCCATGCGACTGATGTCCATCGATATACAACCTCTGAGCTCGTACGTCTCAGAGAAGGGCGTTAAGCAAGAGAATAAATTCTCCGCCGCCAAACAGATGTATATTTAATAGAGATCAATCAACACAGAATAAAATCCAATGTCAGACACACAATCCATTTACAAGTTCGTTCTGGGTCTGAACGAAACCGGAGGCACTTTCCTCGCATATCCATCCATCTCCAAGTACGTCTGGACGATCACCAACTGTTTCCCTCATCTTGGGTGTACAACCCAATCAAGATCATCAGTAATCACCCAAACAATGTGAAGACTTCTGGTCTTCAACCATCGTCTTCATCTTCGACATCTCGTCGAATCGGTTATTCAGAGTGGGTATAACCCGGCCTTTCTGAATAACCCACGTATATAATAAACAAATGTTACACAAACACAACGAATGCCTCATTCCAATTCAGAATATTCTTTTATTCACAAAATCACATTCTTAGGGAAATGTTCCCATTAATTTTATCCAAGATAAATTCTTCTAAATTTATTCTTTAATCTTCCTTCGGATGTCATTTCAACCTAGTCGGGATTAGCGAACCACACCGAAGTAATTATTTATTTTATTTCCCAATCCCAACCTATTCATCCCATGGAGCAAAACTGGTAATACTCCATATCTAACACCACGGTGCTATCGGTAAAATTAATTACCATTTTACGTTCAAATCTAATTAAAGATTTAACTATCGCATTGGAGCAAAACTGGTGGTACTCCATTCTTGATCACCTTTCAGATTTGATAATTTAGATTATCAATTCACTTTTCAATCTAATTAAAGATTCATTAGAACTCCACTTAGTTTTAATCCTTTCAAAAATCAACATCTTGCCTTTAACTAGGTTAAAGAACCAATGTCATCTAAAACACGATTCACGATAAACCCAAATCACATTTGATATTAATTACAAGACTTTGAATAGAAAATATACCGGCTTATATTCAATATCAAATTCTGAAAGCAACAAATATCGTATTGGAAATAACGATATAAAATATATCTTTCAAATTCCCATAACAATATCTGTATAGTCACGAAATCCAACATCGAAATATTCCAAAGATAATTTCGATTCAACTCCAGTCCAATACGTGAATTGGGATTATTGATTATTTTTAAAATCACATTCAAATTCAATTTATTTATTTCAAAAATAAATTGATTTTAATTCTAGTTCAAAACTAGTTCATTTTGACAAAAATATACTTTTATCCTTTCAAATGTGGAATTTTACATCCCAGTCATTTCCAGTTCATATATTATGATTTTACACAAATTATAGATATTTTTAATAATTTTATCAAGGCCCGTACAGTCGATTTCCATTAATGGCCATCGAACTGCACTTACAACGACCTTTTTCAAATTTTATTTGGACATAATTCCAAATCCAACCGTTAGATTTCAAATTTCTAATATTCATTGGAAAGCCCTTTTCGATATGAACCCAACGATTCCGGTTTTAGGAGAATCCGACGGTCGGATCTCCCGTAATGTCCATTCGAAGTCAATGGTCGAAATTCACGAACTGCCGCGGCGCGGCGCGTTCTATTCAGGCCATTATATATATATATAATATATATATATATATATATATATATATATATATATATATATATATATATTTCTTCGATTTCCTTTTAAAACGTATTTTATAAATAGTTCTAAATTCGTTTCAAAAACAATTTCAACTTCATCTTCAATTTCAAATCGATTTGATTTAATTCAATTCGAATTCATTTCAATTTTATTTAATTCGAATTCAAATTCGTTTCAATTCAATTCAAATTCTAATTCGTTTCAATTCAATTTGAATAAACCTTCTATTTAATTCAATTCGAATTCATTTCAAATTGATTTCAATTCAATTTCAGTTCGTTTTAAATTTCATTCAAAACGATTTCAATTCGTTTTTAATTCAATTTCAATTTAATTCAATTCTAATTCGTTTCAGTTCAATTCAATTTGGATTTACCTTCTATTTACTTCAATTCGAATTCATTTTCACTTTCTATTCAATTCGAATCGAATTCATTTTCTATTCGATTCGAATTCATTTCAAATTGATTCAACAAAATTTGAATTTTTATCTAATTTAATTTGAATTTCATTTCAAAATATTAAATTTTGAAATCACTTTTCAATATTCATTATAAAACGAATAAAATCGATATAAATATCGTTCGCGTCAAAATAATGCATCTCTTATCAACACGGCTTTATATATTTCAATAAATTCGTTATTCTATTCAACAAATGAATATTTATTCTATTCAACACATGAATCTATATTTCTTTCAACATACGACTATTTTTGTTATGTAAAATATTTTATAAAATCATGGTATCTATCGTTTGATTTTTAAATCAGACTCCACCGTGAAGTAGTTTTAATTTTAAATATGATGAAGATATAAATTTTATTATTAAAATATTTTACTCAACAAACGAATAGTTTGAACACATGCACATCGTCAACACATGACTATTTTTATATTCAACACATGAATTTTCCTTTATAATATTCATTATTTTCCCGATTGGAATGAGGCCCAATCAATTACCATATAATGTTAATTATATGGATTCCATACAACACATGTATATAATAGCAACGATAAACAATCAACCATCATCCAAAGTGCACCACACAACTGCATAAGCATCAAATATAAATAATTAACGCTTACACAGCCTGTCGACCAATCGATCGACATACAATTAAATAATTGGGATTAGTGTACGCCAAATATCATCCCAACACCTATGTGGGGTTTCAAATCAACAAACACAGATTTTTATTTGTGCAGTTGGGCGATGTGTAAAATTTATCATCCCAATCAATATCAGTCAAATCAGTGTATATAAACAAATCGGCCGATTTGTTTATAAATATTTATTTATTCACATTCACGTTAAAAATTATATTTTTAACGATAAAATATTTTTAACTATATAAATATTTTATTTCCTTTCAACACAAGAATATTTTATAATTTAATCATTCCACAACACAATCAATTTTCACAACACATCAATCAAACAAACAAGCCGTCCATGTTCTGTGGACGACGGGTGTCGGGTAGGAATGGCAATGGGGCGGGTTGGGGCGGGTTTCTCGTGCCCCGGACCCGACCCGGACTTTTTAAACCCCGCCCCAGACCCGCCCCGTAGACCCGGCGCGGGTCTGGAATTTCGGCCCGTACCCGAAACCGGTACGGGTCAGGGTAGACCCGACCCGCCCCGCGACCCGGTGATTTTATGTTCTAGTGCACACAAATTTATATATTTATATTTTTTTATCACTAAATGATAAATTATATGCATATTATAATGTGTTCACAATGACAAGAGAATATTATAAAATGAGTTGTAAGATAATAGTTCAAAATGTATGCATTTGTTATTGTATGATTATCATTGATGCAACTTAATACAATGAAAATTTTATAGTTTGTCAATTCAAAGAATATAATATTCAAGTTATAACCATGTAAATCGAAAAGATTAACAAGTAATAGTTAAAGTTATAAAGAGTTTGAATGATGTTTCGATCATGCGGGTCGGGTTGGGGCGGGTTAGCCATGCCCCAGACCCGACCCTAGACCCGGACCTCCAAAAGCGGGTCGCGGGTCTACCCGCCCCGAAGACCCTATGGGGCGGGTCTAAACGGGTCAAAATAGGGGCGGGTCAAGCGGGTTTGGACCCTAGACCCGCCCCATTGCCATCCCTAGTGTCGGGTGCTGCTAAGCACCGTCTGCATCCTAGTATATATATATATATAACTAGAAAAAGAAATTTAGACTGAGAAGTTCTCACTGATAGCTAATCCAATCATCTCGACTCTTCCTATGTAGAAATCTTCGTCGTTCTCTCCCTTTGTCACTTTCGTTGCCCGTATTCACTACATATATAAAAATCGAATTTTTACTTTGCTATTCAATATATAAAAATCGAATTTTCACTTCGCTATTCAATATATAAAAATCGAATTTTTACTTCGCTATTCACTATATAAAAATCGAATTTTTACTTCGCTATTCAATATATAAAAATCGAATTTTTACTTCGCTATTCAATATATAAAAATCAAATTTTTACTTCGCTATTCAATATATAAAAACGAATTTTTACTTCGCTATTCAATATATAAAAATCGAATTTTTACTTCGCTATTCAATATATAAAAATCAATTTTTTCTTCGCTATTCAATATATAAAAATCCTATTTTTACATCGCTACTATATAGATAAAAATTCTATTTTTACATCGCTGCTATATAGATAAAAATTCTATTTCAAAAAAAATTTAATCTTTTCTATTTCAAAAATTCAATCTTTATATAGTTAGAAATCTCGTCTTCTCACTTTTAAAAATATTGCCTCTTTTCTATTTTAAAAATCGAATTTCTTCCTAACAAAATCCAAATCTTTTTCCTAATAAAAATGCAAACTTTTTCCTAGTAAAAATCAAATCTTTTGCCTAATAAAAATGCAAACTTTTTCCCTGTTATTTCATATAAAAAAAACTGATATTATAAATAAAAATAAAACTTACAGGTTTTGCTGTTGATGGAGGGGGCTTGGCTGGGGGTGTCGGCGGGTTTCAAATCAGAAGGGGAGGAGGAGAGAGCAGCAGGGGCCGACGAGAAGGGGGTTCGCATTTTTAATAGAGGAGAGGGGGAGAAGATCGGAGGGGCGTGGGGTTGGGCGATGTCGCAGTCGGAAGGGGATTGGGGGAAGAAGAAAGAGGGGGAGTGGAGAGGGGCGGTGGCGTCCGCCACTTGGAGGAAGCCGCGATGGGACGACGGCGGGAGGAGCGGCGGCTCCTCCCCCTTCCTTCTCCATCGCCTTTTTTTTCTTCTGATTTTAAATCGAACGGGGGGGCAGAGGGATTTAAGGGGAGAGTTTTTTTTTATTTATTTAATTATTTAATTATTTAATTTCAAAAAATTGACTTTTTCATTTGACCTCTAAACGAGGCCCACCGCCTATCGTCCATAGCTAATTACCCCCATTCCGGACACAATGGGATACGTATCATAGGCTGATTCGATCAGTTTCCGTCAAAATCAACATATAACTCTATATATTGAATTTGAACACGCATTTCAATTTACCGGGGTCACATACGAACTCTAGAAATCCCAGAAAAATATTTTCTAGCTTCGTATTGACGATACGGTCCTAACAAAACTAGTTTCGTTGAATTCTGAGACCGTTAGAAAAATGGCCAATTTCCAGTCGATTAAAATCAACTGAAAATGGTCAAACGCGTTTTCCTTTGCCACGCTCACATATTGATTCAAAAAATTATGAATTTTGAAACCTAGCAATAATTTTGCATCACGGACCCAACAAAAGTGGTTTCGTCGAAATCCGAGGTCGTTTGCAAAATGGCTATTTTTAAGGGCCTGAATTCCATAGCGACTATTCAGAATTTTCAACTGGACATATCTTTTGATTCCCGCTATGAAATCTCAATTTCTCGGATTCGTTGGAAAGATATTCACAAATAATTCCTAATATTTTTGGTTTCACTAAAATCCGGATTGTTTTGCACCCGGTACATTCAATTGAAGTTTGAAATCGAATTATCGAACTACCGCGCCATTTCAATTCCATTTATAATTATATATAATTATTTATATTCTAACGACGACGTATATAAATATATACGTTCGAATTCTATTCAAACTAAATTTTCCGTCGATATTATTTAAAATAATTCATTTTAAATGTTCAAACTTCGCTAAAATTGCCAAAATAAAAATTTTAAACTGGCCCAGATTTTCGGGTTGTTACAAAATCTCTTCCCCATTAAAGTGGACGTACACTATCTCACGATAGTGGAACCAATATAAGTATTGTGTGTTCTTTGTTGACTTTATTTTTTCTATGATCTGTGATTGATAATCATTTCAATCTGTTTGTTCTACCACATCACCGCAAGATCCTATTGAGGTTTTTCTGCTGAAAGGGATTGATCACCCCTTACACATCTGTTGTTATGCAGTATCTTGAAGTGCATAATGTATATAGTTCCAAAAATATATCTTTGTGATCTGGGACTACTACACATTAATTAAATTGGTTAGGGCTATGATGCCAAACCGAAGGTCATCAAAATGACCGTTTTTTTTCTTTCTTAATTTTCTACTCTTATTACCATGTATATACATACGCATACATACATACAAATATACATACATATATATATATATATATATATATATATATTATATGTTTTGTATTTATAATATAAGGTCTATAAGTATGCATTTTTATGTTGAATTTTCATCTTTTTGAAGATAATTTGCACTTTTATCTATAGTTATGCTATATTTCTGATTCTACGTGATCCTATTAAGGAGTAGGCCTTAGGGTAGTAACTATATATATTCACACTTTTAATCTCTCTAGAATCATGTTGAAAATAATATTTTGTTATTTGATTTTATCTCTAATAACATATTATTGTAATTAAGATAACGACTTGATTACACAAAAAACATTAAGATAAAAATACCTAGGAATATTTGTGACGGCCCGCCCCGCACCAACCGACATTTACTCCACAAGTGCGCTGTACACATGTCCAGTTAGCACGGAACGGGTCGTCAGAAGGAAAGGGAAGAAGGAAATGAACATACAAAGAACCTGTAGAATGTCTCACAGCGGATAGAACAAAATATAATAATAACATACTTGACATAAAACAGGAGAGACAGTGCATAAGCTGAAAATCAGAACTAAACATCATAGCAGCGGAAATCCAAAATACAGCTTATTACAACTTTCAAACTGTCTCAAAGCAAAAGTAAGATAAACGAGGTACACTACTAATGCCCAAGTAGCGACCACCAACGACACAGGGAGAATGTATATATATATAATACGTGGAAGCCTCCTGCCCGCCTCCGAATCAGCTACTCGTGCATCACCAGCTAACCTGTCTCTAGTCTGCTCGTGTGAGCACCCAGAGTAATAAGAGGAGACATAAAACTCTGGGTCAGACATAAAGCCTGGTATGAGCGATAAGCATCTAAAGTGAACAATAACAGGTAGACTAAAACATACCTGAACCTGGACCTGCAACCAAAGAGTTAGCACTACATACTGTACAACACTTTAAGGTATCATATCAAACAGTGTAAAGATACGGAGGTGGGGGAGGTGTGCATGTCATAGGGATGGCAAACAATCAAACATAGCATCCATCCTCGAATCTCTCACTCAGTGCATAAAGCATACGATACTCACCACTTCGATCACCCAACATTCCTTGCTACAATCACTTTGCCCCATAAAGTCATAAATGGCTTCACTGCACTGATAACGTAGCCACAAATCCTTTGCTATGTCCACTTTGCCCCATGGAGTCACAAGAACCCCACTGCACTGGCTCATAGCCTTATCAATCCTTACTATGTCCACTTTGCCCCATGGAGTCACAAGGACCCCACTGCACTGGCTCATAGTCTTACTACGCATCACCTTGCCCCTCGGGTCATAATGACCCTACTGCACTGATAACGTAGTCTTGCTACCATCACCTTGCCCCTCAGGTCGTAATGAACCTACTGCACTGATAAGTAGCCCATCATTCATTCTTAGTGGTGAATCGAAGTTATGAACGTCGACAACTCCTTAGCACACGTCCCGCAGCAAAGTCCAACCATGAAGTGAACTCCTTGGCTCCCAACTGGATCCTGAGCCTTAACTTCCCTTATTGGACTACCTTTGCATCTCGGGTTATTGGTCAATACTGGGTCGGGTCGGGTTCCTTCTCAAGCCATCGGTTCGGGTCGGTGTCCATCTGTTCGGGTCAGGTCTCCTTCTGGTGCGGTTCGGGTCGGGCATTCCCTTGGGTTCGAGTCAGATGCTTCTCTTCGGGTCGGGTCGGGTGCTTCCCTTCGGGTCGGGTCGGGTGCTTCCCTTCGGGTCGGGTCGGGTGTCCCTTCTTGGTTCGCGTTTTTGATCCGTCTTCATGTTCCCTTCATATGCTCCTATCCGATCCGCTTCCGTGCTCCTGCTCTGATTCGTCTTGATTCGTCTTCGTGCTTCCGATACGACCCGTCCTCCTCGATCCGATCCGTCCTTCTCGATCCGATCCGTTTTCCCCTATCCGATCCGATCCCAGTTCAGCTAGCGTGGCCTTCCTTTTTGCCACTTTTCACAAGTGTTGGGTTCCGATCCGATTCGGATTCTTTGCTCAGTTCTACATATCCGATCCGAGCCCCCTTATCCGATCCGATCCGAACCCTGCACTGTTTTCTGAAACTGTTCCAGCAAGTGTTTACGCCATTCGACGACGTTTTCGACCATTCTAACTATTGAAATCAATCACAAAGCATTTCATACAGTCATAGCAACATGCATAATCAACCACAAACATCATTCACATCAATATCATAGGTTAAAATGGATCAAACATACCCAAAATCCCATATTTCCCCTTAAGCATGTTTAGGTGAAACTAATGATAGGATTAGCAAAACTTAACCAAATTAACCCAAATTCATATCAGAGGTCTAAAACATCATTTAGGAATTTATGAACATTTTTCCCGAATTTTATCATGTTTAAATTCACTAATTAATACTAATCACCCCTAATTAGCCATAATTAGTGCAAAACTATGCAGATCACTCACCTTAGCCACAAAATAAACTAAGATCTGAAATAATTCTCTGATTTGATGTGAATCTCAATGCCAAACAGCAGCTCCTTTGTTGATTTGGTGAAGATCCTCCTTGATTAGGGGTTGTTAAGCCAAATCCTTGACCAAAAGATGATTTGGAGGTGATTTAGAGGTTAGAGGCCATTTTTAGGGATCCTTGGTGATAGTGGAGGCTAGATGTAATAACCCGGAAATTCTGAACCAGTTTAAAATTTTTATTTTGGCAATTTTAGCGAATTTTGAATATTTAAAATGAATTATTTTAAATAATATCGACGAGAAATTTATTTTGAATATAATTCGAACGTATATATTTATACGCGTCGTCGTTAGAATATAAATAATTATACATAATTATAAATAGAATTGAAAATGGCGCGGTAGTTCGATAATTCGATTTCAAACTTCAATTGAATATACCGGGTGCAAAACAATCCGGATTTTAGTGAAACCAAAAATGATGGGATCTAATTGATAATATCTTTCCAACGAATCCGAAAAATCAAGTTTTCATAGCGGGAATCAAAAGATATGTCCAGTTGAAAATTCTGAATAGTCGCTATGGAATTCAGGCCCTTAAAAATGAGAATTTTGCAAACGACCTCGGATTTCGACGAAACCAGTTTTGTTGGGTCCGTGATGTCAAATTATTTCTAGATTCCAAATTTCATAATTTTTCGATTCAATATGTGAGCGTGGCAAAGGAAAACGCGTTTGACTAGTTTTAGTTGATTTTAATCGACTGGAAATTGGCCATTTTTCAAACGGTGTCAGAATTCAACGAAACTAGTTTTGTTAGGACCGTATCGTCAATACGAAGCTAGAAAATATTTTTCGATAATTTTTAGAGTTAGTATGTGACCCCGGTAATTTGAAATGTACGTTTAAAATTTAATATATAGATTTAAATGTAAATTCAACGGAAACTGATCGAGACGTCTGAATCAACCTACGATACATATCCCATTGTGTTCAGAATGGGGGTGAAACGCTATAGACGACGGGGGGTGGGCCTCGTTTCGAGGTCGTATGTAAAAGTCAACTTTTTGAAAATTAAATAAATTAAAATTATATATCCTCTCTCCTTCCCTTATACACTGCTGGCACCTCCCATTCCCTCATTCTCGTTCAAGACAGAAATAAAAAAAGAAAAAGAAAAAAAAACGTCGACCTTGTTCCTCGAGCCATTGGAGCTCCTCCGGCCACCACTTGCGTCAGCGCCGCCTTCCCCCAGGTCAACCGCCCCCTCCTCTCGCTTCCCTCCCTCTCTTCTTCGATGTAGAAGCCCCCCCAAACTCCCTGAAGCCGTAGTCGTGTACCCCCATAGCTCCACCCCGCCTCTGGCCAATGTGGGCCCCTGCGCCACCCCGCCTGGCGCGAACGCCGACCACCCCTAGCCTCCACTATCTTCCTCCGCTCCATCGCACAAACTGTGGACCCCAAATCGAAGAAACCCTAGCCGCTGCTCCGGCCTGAGCCACCCCCACGCGAGCTCCACCTGCCGAGACCACCATCAGCACCCTCTAACAGTAAAACAGTAAGCTCCTTTATTTATTTTTATTTAATTTCAGTTTTTTTTTAGTTAGTTTAATTTATAAAATCTGATTTTTAATACATATTTCAGCGAATTGAAATGGTTTGATTTTATTTGCATGAAAAAGATTTGATTTTTATATTTTTAGAAAGTTAAAAATATGATCTTTATATTTTTAAAAGTATTAAAAATATGATTTTTATATTTTTAAAGTATTAAAAATATGATTTTTATATTTTTAAAGTATTAAAAATATAGTCTTTAGTGTATAGCGACTATAAAAATATGATTTTTATATTTTTAAAGTATTAAAAATATGATTTTTATATTTTTAAAGTATTAAAAATATAGTCTTTAGTGTATAGCGACTATAAAAATATGATTTTTGTTTATGTAGAGAAGTAAAAATATAATCTTTACATGATAGGAATATTAAAAATAGCATCTTTATATGGGTAGCAAAATAAAGATTGATTTTTATAAGGCGATATTTTTAAAAAGGTGAAAAGACGATACTTTTATATAAAGAAAGACGTGATTTTTATAATGTTTTCATAGAAAAAGAATATATTTTGTTTATAGGAAAAATTAGATTTTTATTTGTTTAAAAATTTGATTTTTGTTTGTTAAAGAAAAATGAATTCTTTGCTTTGAAAAGGCGAAATCTATATTTTTGAAAAGGCGAAATCTATATTTTTGAAAAGGCGAAATTTTTTTATATATTGAATAGCGAAGTAAAAATTCGATTTTTATATATTGAATAGCAATATAAAAATGTGATTTTTATATATATAGTGGCTGCGGGCAACGAAAGCGACAAAAGGCAAGAACGATGAAGATTTCTATAAAAGAAGAGTCGAGATGATTGGATAGCTATCGGTTAGAATTTCTCGCCTTTCAACTTCTTTTTCTAGTAATATATAACAACTAGGATGCAGACGGTGCTTAGTAGCACCCGACACAATCGTCCACAGACCATGGACTTGTTTGTTTGATTGCATAAATTAGTTAGATAATTAGATTTGAATTTGACTGTATGGTGAAATGAATGGATTTGATTGATGTGTGAATGGCGTGGGCCTTCACTAGACCGGGGATAAGGCTAGACCTCGTCCCGTTTCTAGTATCGTGCCGTTATGCCGCCGAAATTTTCTAAAATAAGTTAGAAAAATAAAAATATCATTTTATTTAAAGAATGAACTGAATAGAAATTCATATGTTAAAATAAAATGTTTTATCGTTAAAAATATAATTTTTAACGTGAAGTGAATAAAATAAAATATTCATTTACAAACCGGACGGTTTGTTTACGTACACCTATTTGAAGAACATTGATTGGAACGATAAATTTTACACATCGCCCAACTGCACAAATAAAATCTGTGTTTGATTGTTTGAAACCCCACACGGGTGTTGGGATGAAATTTGAAGTTCATTCATCCTGATTGATTAAATATGTCGATCGATTGATTGACAGGCTGTTATAAGCGTTAGATATCTATATTTGATGCTTATACAGTGTAGTGCACTTTGGTTGATGGTTGATTATTTTTCAATGCTATTATATACGTGTGATGTATGAAAATCCATATAATTAACATTATATGGTGATTGATTGGGCCTCATTCCAATTTAGAAAAGAAAGAATATTATAATATAAAGGTTCATGTGTTGACTGTACTCATCCGTTGAGATTAGTCATGTGTTGAACGAAATATTTTTATAATAAAAATTACGTCTTTATCAATATAATATAAAGGTTCATGTGTTGACTGTACTCATCTGTTGAGATAAGTCATGTGTTGAACGAAATATTTTTATAATAAAAATTACGTCTTTATCAATATAATATAAAGGTTCATGTGTTGACTGTACTCATCCGTTGAGATTAGTCATGTGTTGAACGAAATATTTTTATAATAAAAATTACGTCTTTATCAATATAATATAAAGGTTCATGTGTTGACTGTACTCATCCGTTGAGATTAGTCATGTGTTGAACGAAATATTTTAATAATAAAATTCACATCTTTATCATATATAGAATTAGAAATCAACTGGAAAATAGATGAGATGAGTGGTCTCCTGGATATTAATCTGATATTGGTTTCGGCCTTCGGGGTTAATATTCAGGAAATCGTTCTCTCACTAAATTACGGTTGGAGTCTGATTCAATATCAAACGATAGATACCTTAATTTTTATAAAATATATTAAATAACAAAAATAGTCACACGTGGACAGTACTCATTCGTTGAGATTAGTCGTGTGTTGACAGAAATAAATATCCATTTGTTGATAGAAACATTTGAAATCAAAATATTTGAAATCGAAATATTTGAAATAGGAATATCTGACATAGAATATTTGAAAATAGAAATATATAAAGCCGTGTTAATTAGATTAACGCCATCTGGACGTGAACGATATTTATATCGATTTTATTCATTTAAGATGAATATGAAACGATTTCGAAATGAATTGAATATAAAACGATTTCGAAATGAATTGATTAGAAAATGATTTCGAAATGAATTGATTAGAAAACCAATTTGAATTGAATCGAATAGAAAACCAATTTGAATTGAATTGATTAGAAAACCAATTTGAATTGAATTGATTAGAAAACCAATTTGAATTGAATCGAATAGAAAACCAATTTGAATTGAATCGAATAGAAAACCAATTTGAATGGAATCGAATAGAAAACGACTTTGAAATCAGATTGAATTGAAACGAATTCAAATTGAATCGAAAGCGAATTGAAATGAATTCAAATTGAATTGAAATTTGAATTGAATAGAAATGAATTTTAAAACGAATTTATAAAGAAGAATTCAATTTTGATTTAAATTGAAATGGAAGTTGAAATTGCTTTTGAAACGAATTTAAAACTATTTGTATAATTCGTTTTAAATAGTAATCGACGAAATATATATTATATATATATATAATATAATGGCCTGAATAGAACGCGCCGCGCCGCGGCAGTTCGTGAATTTCAACCATTTATTTCAAACGGACATTACGGGAGATCCGACCGTCGGATTCTCCTAAAACCGGAACCGTTGGGTTCGTATCGAAAAGAGCTTTCTAACGAATATTAGAAATTTGAAATCTAACGGTTGGATTTGGAGATACGTCCAAATCAAATTTGAAAAAGGTCGCTGTAAGTGCAGTTGATGGCCATTGTTGGAAATCGATTGTACGGGCCTTAATAAAATTATTAAAAATAGTAATAATTTGTGTAAAATCATAAGAAATGATTTGGGAAAAATTTGGGATGAAAAACTCCATATTTGAAAAGATAAAAATAGATTTTATCAAAATGAACTAGTTTGAACTAAATTTAAAACCCGATTTGTTTTTAAATAAATAAATTAGATTTAAAAAGGGGTTTTAAATAATCGGAATTCCTAATATATTTGATTTGAATTGAACTAGAATTGATTTGTGGGTTTATCGTGAACTGTGTTTTAAACAACACCAGTTCTTTAACCCGATAATAAATAGAATGTGATTTGGGTTTGTCGTGAACTGTGTTTTAAATAACACCTAGTTCTTTAACCCAATAAAAGGAGATTTAACGAATCTGCAATTAGATTGAAATGTAAATCTATAATCTAAATTATCAAATTTAGAAATGAGCGAGAATGGAGTATCGCCAGTTTTGCTCCAAAGCGATAGTTAAATCTTTAATTAGATTTGAACGTGAAATGGTAATTAATTTTACCGATAACACCATGGTGTTAGATATGGAGTATCACCAGTTTTACTTCATGGGATGAATAGGTTGGGATTGGGAAATAAAATAAATAATTACTACGTTGTGGTTCGCTAATCTCGACTAGTTCAGAAAACCATAATTTGGTTTGAAACGACATCTAAAGGAAGATTAAAGGATAAATTTGAAAGAATTTATCTTGGATAAAATTAATGGGAACCTTTCCCTAAAAATGTGATTTTGTGAATTAAAGAATATTCCGAATTGGGATGAGGCGTATGTTGTGTTTGTGTAACATTTGTTTTTAATATACGCGGGTTGTTCGGAAAGGCCGGGTTTATACCCATTCTGAATAACCGATTCGACCATATGTCGAAGATGAAGACGGTGGTTGAAGACCGGAAGTCTTCACATCGTTTGGATTATTACTGACGATCCTGATTGGGCTGTACACCCAAGAGGATGGAAATAGTTGGTGATCGTCCAGACGTACCTAGAGATGAATGGATATGCGAGGAAAGTGCCTCCGGTTTCGTTCAGACCCAGAACGGACTTGAAAATGGATTGTGTGTCTGACATTGGATTTTATTCTGTGTTGATTGATTTCTATTAAATATACATCTGTTTGGCGGCGGAGAATTTATTCTTTTGCTTAACGCCCTTCTCTGAGACATACGAGCTCATAGGTTGTATATCGATGGACATCAGTCGCATGGCATGAATTGCCTGTGTGGCACGCTAAGATGCAATGATCAAGGCTTCTGTTGAAAAGAAAAGTCTTGTGGTTGATGATCAAAGCACGGCCTACGTGGCAGCTTTGTGTATAACGTGAATTCGCGAGCCTCACACCTCGGTATGAGTCAAAAACGGGATACGGACTGCAGGGTGAGCACGACGTTTCTTTCTAGCTTTGGTGGTGTCAGTGACTTACCAGCCCTGACATTAATATACTTTTCACCTATGTGGTTGTTGGAATGCGAGGCGCCTCGATTATAGGTCTGTAAGGACCGGGAAACGTGTGTTCAGGAATTGGCAATCCTCTAACGTAAGTGAGGACCGGCCCTGAAGCATCCAAGGGTTGCCCAGAGTGCGTAGCCCTGAGGCATTTGCTAGAGTGTCTCGAACGCGGAGAGGAGCTTGCCCCTTGCCTCGACTCATGACGGAATCCAATTTCCAATACGTGTAATTCGGCTTTAATTGTAGAACTAGTATGGCGACATAGTAGATGGTAGCTATGTCGCCTATGTTTTATATTTATGATTGAAATTGTTTTGACACTATACACTTATTATAGTATCAAATGATTTGTTTTAAACGTACCAAGCATGTTTGGCTGTTATAAGGGAAAACCCTATCCTCCGGCTTGTGTTGCATTGTGTGATGGGACCTGGGTCTTATAATAGCTTCATTTTTCGAAAAAGCATTGCGTTGTTTGTTCTATGCACTGGTATTCTTGGGAGGAAACCCGTTCCGTGTTATAAGGCGTGGTCCCTTGAATTACTCTCTTTTAAAGTAAAGCTTTAAATAACTGTTTTAGTTCTCACACCAGTCACATGACTGACCGGGAGTTTATTGTTTTTAACCTAAACTCTGGGTGCCCCTATTTTCCGCACGGGCAGCTAGTAGTTTTGGTTTTGCAGATTTATATTCACAGGATCCTGGTTTACAGCTGGAATGATATCCGGAAAGATCTGTATCCGTATATCACCTTCAGTTGTGCTTTGTATTATTTTCCGCTGCTATGTAATTTATTGTAATATCTGATATTTATCGAATGTAATTCATTCATTTATACTCTGTATATTCTTGTATCTGATGGAATTGTTGTAATAGCAATAAAATGTTCTTCTGTTTGTGTTCTGATTTGTCCTGTTCTCAAACGATCAGGGGTTTCGAACGGTCTAGATCGGTTTAACGACTGATTCGGATCGAGCGAAATTCCCGGCAGTCACATTTGGTATCAGAGCTTTGGTTTACAGAGCTCGAGAACAAGACACATTGGAACCATACGAAAGAATTCATCAGATATTGGATTAGAAATATCCAATTAGAATGACTCGTTAGAGATAGGATCAGTAGTATCCTAGAACGAGTGTTAAGAGAATATTTTTCAAACGAAAACAATTTTGTTTTGAAATTTAAACCATTTTATACGTATTTGAATATTTATTTATTTTGAATATGGACAATCCAATATATAAAGATTTTGCATATACGCGTCATGAACGTATATTCGAAGTTTTAATATACTGGATAGATATAAAATCACATTCTAGTCGCCCATCGATGGTTCTGATGATCGCTATATAGTACGTACATCATCAGAATTTATATTCGAGTTTCGAAAGTGTGATATCTATATATTTCCATTAGGCTGGTGTGAGAACCAAAACTAGATAGACACATTGTTGTGACTTGGCATCAAAAACATGATTTTTGTATATATATCAAATTTATGGATTTGAAACTCTAATTCACTAATTGATTGATGTTTGTGTTGTTTGTTTATTTGTTTGATAATTTTGAACCGTTATGCCTAATTACATCAAATATTGAATTGTATTGAAAATTGGTCGCATTTGCTTGCATATACATATACTTACATTGAACAGGTCATAGCAAGGAGGCTAGAGCAGAGAATAAAATTTGTTTGCCCGACAAATAGGTACATGTTTACTACATAATTTACTGTTTTGTTTGGGTGATGATGATTTTATGAGCCTATTGGCTTTTTCTTTTTCCTTTTGAGATTAGAAGGACCGGGGAAGCTATTTGAAATTCCCCGATGCTCCCGGTGCAGGGGAGGTTATGGCGAAATTTTTCGAAAATTTAGGGTGTTAGCCAAATTTTTGAAATTTTGAAAATTCTCAGAAACTGAAAAGTTGGAGAATGGAAGCCAGATCGAACGTAGGGTTGAATGATCAAACCGCTTTCGACTTTGTTCCTTTTCGGGGACGAAAAGTTTTAAGTGGGGGAGATTGTAATAACCCGGAAATTCTGAACCAGTTTAAAATTTTTATTTTGGCAATTTTAGCGAATTTTGAATATTTAAAATGAATTATTTTAAATAATATCGACGAGAAATTTATTTTGAATATAATTCGAACATATATATTTATACGCGTCGTCGTTAGAATATAAATAATTATATATAATTATAAATAGAATTGAAAATGGCGCGGTAGTTCGATAATTCGATTTCAAACTTCAATTGAATATACCGGGTGCAAAACAATCCGGATTTTAGTGAAACCAAAAATGATGGGATCTAATTGATAATATCTTTCCAACGAATCCGAAAAATCAAGTTTTCATAGCGGGAATCAAAAGATATGTCCAGTTGAAAATTCTGAATAGTCGCTATGGAATTCAGGCCCTTAAAAATGAGAATTTTGCAAACGACCTCGGATTTCGACGAAACCAGTTTTGTTGGGTCCGTGATGTCAAATTATTGCTAGATTCCAAATTTCATAATTTTTCGATTCAATATGTGAGCGTGGCAAAGGAAAACGCGTTTGACCAGTTTTAGTTGATTTTAATCGACTGGAAATTGGCCATTTTTCAAACGGTGTCAGAATTCAACGAAACTAGTTTTGTTAGGACCGTATCGTCAATACGAAGCTAGAAAATATTTTTCGAGAATTTTTAAAGTTAGTATGTGACCCCGGTAATTTGAAATGTACGTTTAAAATTTAATATATAGATTTAAATGTAAATTCAACGGAAACTGGTCGAGACGTCCGAATCAACCTACGATACATATCCCATTGTGTTCAGAATGGGGGTGAAACGCTATAGACAACGGGCGATGGGCCTCGTTTCGAGGTCGTATGTAAAAGTCAACTTTTTGAAAATTAAATAAATTAAAATTATATATCCTCTCTCCTTCCCTTATACACTGCTGGCCCCTCCCTTTCCCTCATTCTCGTTCAAGACAGAAATAAAAGAAAAAAGAAAAAAAAACGTCGACCTCGTTCCTCGAGCCATTGGAGCTCCTCCGGCCACCGCTTGCGTCAGCGCCGCCTTCCCCCAGGTCAACCGCCCCCTCCTCTCGCTTCCCTCCCTCTCTTCTTCGATGTAGAAGCCCCCCCCCCCAAACTCCCTGAAGCCGTAGTCGTGTACCCACATAGCTCCACCCCGCCTCTGGCCAATGTGGGCCCCTGCGCCACCCCGCCTGGCGCGAACGCCGACCACTCCTAGCCTCCACTATCTTCCTCCGCTCCATCGCACAAACCGTGGACCCCAAATCGAAGAAACCCTAGCCGCCGCTCTGGCCTGAGCCACCGCCACGCGAGCTCCATCTGCCGAGACCACCATCAGCACCCTCCGACAGTAAAACAGTAAGCTCCTTTATTTATTTTTATTTAATTTCAGTTTTTTTTTAGTTAGTTTAATTTATAAAATCTGATTTTTAATACATATTTCAGCGAATTGAAATGGTTTGATTTTATTTGCATGAAAAAGATTTGATTTTTATATTTTTAGAAAGTTAAAAATATGATCTTTATATTTTTAAAAGTATTAAAAATATGATTTTTATATTTTTAAAGTATTAAAAATATGATTTTTATATTTTTAAAGTATTAAAAATATAGTCTTTAGTGTATAGCGACTATAAAAATATGATTTTTATATTTTTAAAGTATTAAAAATATGATTTTTATATTTTTAAAGTATTAAAAATATAGTCTTTAGTGTATAGCGACTATAAAAATATGATTTTTGTTTATGTAGAGAAGTAAAAATATAATCTTTACATGATAGGAATATTAAAAATAGCATCTTTATATGGGTAGCAAAATAAAGATTGATTTTTATAAGGCGATATTTTTAAAAAGGTGAAAAGACGATACTTTTATATAAAGAAAGACGTGATTTTTATAATGTTTTCATAGAAAAAGAATATATTTTGTTCATAGGAAAAATTATATTTTTATTTGTTTAAAAATTTGATTTTTGTTTGTTAAAGAAAAATGAATTCTTTGCTTTGAAAAGGCGAAATCTATATTTTTGAAAAGGCGAAATCTTTTTATATATTGAATAGCGAAGTAAAAATTCGATTTTTATATATTGAATAGCAATATAAAAATGTGATTTATATATATATAGTGGCTGCGGGCAACGAAAGCGACAAAAGGCAAGAACGATGAAGATTTCTATAAAAGAAGAGTCGAGATGATTGGATAGCTATCGGTGAGAATTTCTCACCTTTCAACTTCTTTTTCTAGTAATATATATATATACTAGGATGCAGATGGTGCTTAGTAGCACCCGACACAATCGTCCACATACCATGGACTTGTTTGTTTGATTGCATAAATTAGTTAGATGATTAGATTTGAATTTGACTGTGTGGTGAAATGAATGGATTTGATTGATGTGTGAATGGCGTGGGCCTTCACTAGACCGGGGATAAGGCTAGACCACGTCCCGTTTCTAGTATCGTGCCGTTATGCCGCCGAAATTTTCTAAAATAAGTTAGAAAAATAAAAATATCATTTTATTTAAAGAATGAACTGAATAGAAATTCAAATGTTAAAATAAAATGTTTTATCGTTAAAAATATAATTTTTAACGTGAAGTGAATAAAATAAAATATTCATTTACAAACCAGACGGTTTGTTTATGTACACCTATTTGAAGAACATTGATTGGAACGATAAATTTTACACATCGCCTAACTGCACAAATAAAATCTGTGTTTGATTGTTTGAAACCCCACACGGGTGTTGTGATGAAATTTGAAGTTCATTCATCCTGATTGATTAAATATGTCGATCGATTGATTGACAGGCTGTTATAAGCGTTAGATATCTATATTTGATGCTTATACAGTGTAGTGCACTTTGGTTGATGGTTGATTATTTTTCAATGCTATTATATACGTGTGATGTATGAAAATCCATATAATTAACATTATATGGTGATTGATTGGGCCTCATTCCAATTTAGAAAAGAAAGAATATTATAATATAAAGGTTCATGTGTTGACTGTACTCATCCGTTGAGATTAGTCATGTGTTGAACGAAATATTTTTATAATAAAAATTACGTCTTTATCAATATAATATAAAGGTTCATGTGTTGACTGTACTCATCCGTTGAGATTAGTCATGTGTTGAACGAAATATTTTTATAATAAAAATTACGTCTTTATCAATATAATATAAAGGTTCATGTGTTGACTGTACTCATCCGTTGAGATTAGTCATGTGTTGAACGAAATATTTTTATAATAAAAATTACGTCTTTATCAATATAATATAAAGGTTCATGTGTTGACTGTACTCATCCGTTGAGATTAGTCATGTGTTGAATGAAATATTTTAATAATAAAATTCACATCTTTATCATATATAGAATTAGAAATCAACTGGAAAATAGATGAGATGAGTGGTCTCCTGGATATTAATCTGATGTTGGTTTCGGCCTTCGGGGTTAATATTCAGGAAATCGTTCTCTCACTAAATTACGGTTGGAGTCTGATTCAATATCAAACGATAGATACCTTATTTTTTATAAAATATATTAAATAACAAAAATAGTCACACGTGGACGGTACTCATTCGTTGAGATTAGTCGTGTGTTGACAGAAATAAATATCCATTTGTTGATAGAAACATTTGAAATCGAAATATTTGAAATCGAAATATTTGAAATAGGAATATCTGAGATAGAATATTTGAAAATAGAAATATATGAAGCCGTGTTAATTAGATTAACGCCATCTGGACGTGAACGATATTTATATCGATTTTATTCATTTAAGATGAATATGAAACGATTTCGAAATGAATTGAATATAAAACGATTTCGAAATGAATTGATTAGAAAATGATTTTGAAATGAATTGATTAGAAAACCAATTTGAATTGAATCGAATAGAAAACCAATTTGAATTGAATTGATTAGAAAACCAATTTGAATTGAATTGATTAGAAAACCAATTTGAATTGAATCGAATAGAAAACCAATTTGAATTGAATCGAATAGAAAACCAATTTGAATGGAATCGAATAGAAAACGACTTTGAAATCAGATTGAATTGAAACGAATTCAAATTGAATCGAAAGCGAATTGAAATGAATTCAAATTGAATTGAAATTTGAATTGAATAGAAATGAATTTTAAAACGAATTTATAAAGAAGAATTCAATTTTGATTTAAATTGAAATGGAAGTTGAAATTGCTTTTGAAACTAATTTAAAACTATTTGTATAATTCGTTTTAAATAGTAATCGACGAAATATATATTATATATATAATATAATGGCCTGAATAGAACGCGCCGCGCCGCGGCAGTTTGTGAATTTCAACCATTTATTTCAAACGGACATTACGGGAGATCCGACCGTCGGATTCTCCTAAAACCGGAACCGTTGGGTTCGTATCGAAAAGAGCTTTCTAACGAATATTAGAAATTTGAAATCTAACGGTTGGATTTGGAGATACGTCCAAATCAAATTTGAAAAAGGTCGCTGTAAGTGCAGTTCGATGGCCATTGTTGGAAATCGATTGTACGGGCCTTAATAAAATTATTAAAAATAGTAATAATTTGTGTAAAATCATAAGAAATGATTTGGGAAAAATTTGGGATGAAAAACTCCATATTTGAAAAGATAAAAATAGATTTTATCAAAATGAACTAGTTTGAACTAAATTTAAAACCCGATTTGTTTTTAAATAAATAAATTAGATTTAAAAAGGGGTTTTAAATAATCGGAATTCCTAATATATTTGATTTGAATTGAACTAGAATTGATTTGTGGGTTTATCGTGAACTGTGTTTTAAACAACACCAGTTCTTTAACCCGATAATAAATAGAATGTGATTTGGGTTTGTCGTGAACTGTGTTTTAAATTACACCTAGTTCTTTAACCCAGTAAAAGGAGTTTTAACGAATCTGCCATTAGATTGAAATGTAAATCTATAATCTAAATTATCAAATTTAGAAATGAGCAAGAATGGAGTATCGCCAGTTTTGCTCCAAAGCGATAGTTAAATCTTTAATTAGATTTGAACGTGAAATGGTAATTAATTTTACCGATAACACCATGGTGTTAGATATGGAGTATCACCAGTTTTACTTCATGGGATGAATAGGTTGGGATTGGGAAATAAAATAAATAATTACTACGTTGTAGTTCGCTAATCTCGACTAGTTCAGAAAACCATAATTTGGTTTGAAACGACATCCAAAGGAAGATTAAAGGATAAATTTGAAAGAATTTATCTTGGATAAAATTAATGGGAACCTTTCCCTAAAAATGTGATTTTGTGAATAAAAGAATATTCTGAATTGGGATGAGGCATATGTTGTGTTTGTGTAACATTTGTTTTTAATATATGCGGGTTGTTCGGAAAGGCCGGGTTTATACCCATTCTGAATAACCGATTCGACGATATGTCGATGATGAAGACGGTGGTTGAAGACCGGAAGTCTTCACATCGTTTGGATTATTACTAACGATCCTGATTGGGCTGTACACCCAAGAGGATGGAAATAGTTGGTGATCGTCCAGACGTACCTGGAGATGAATGGATATGCGAGGAAAGTGCCTCCGGTTTCGTTCAGACCCAGAACGGACTTGAAAATGGATTGTGTGTCTGACATTGGATTTTATTCTGTGTTGATTGATTTCTATTAAATATACATCTGTTTGGCGGCGGAGAATTTATTCTTTTGCTTAACGTCCTTCTCTGAGACATACGAGCTCAGAGGTTGTATATCGATGGACATCAGTCGCATGGCATGAATTGCCTGTGTGGCACGCTAAGATGCAATGATCAAGGCTTCTGTTGAAAAGCAAAGTCTTGTGGTTGATGATCAAAGCACGGCCTACGTGGCAGCTTTGTGTATAACGTGAATTCGCGAGCCTCACACCTCGGTATGAGTCAAAAACGGGATACGGACTGCAGGGAGAGCACGACGTTTCTTTCTAGCTTTGGTGGTGTCAGTGACTTACCAGCCCTGACATTTATATGCTTTTCACCTATGTGGTTGTTGGAATGCGAGGCGCCTCGATTATAGGTCTGTAAGGACCGGGAAACGTGTGTTCAGGAATTGCCAATCCTCTAACGTAAGTGAGGACTGGCCCTGAAGCATCCAAGGGTTGCCCAGAGTGCGTAGCCCTGAGGCATTTGCTAGAGTGTCTCGAACGCAGAGAGGAGCTTGCCCCTTGCCTCGACTCATGACGGAATCCAATTTCCAATACGTGTAATTCGGCTTTAATTGTAGAACTAGTATGGCGACATAGTAGATGGTAGCTATGCCGCCTATGATTTATATTTATGATTGAAATTGTTTTGACACTATACACTTATTATAGTATCAAATGATTTGTTTTAAACGTACCAAGCATGTTTGGCTGTTATAAGGGAAAACCCTATCCTCCGGCTTGCGTTGCATTGTGTGATGGGACCTGGGTCTTATAATAGCTTCATTTTTCGAAAAAGCATTGCGTTGTTTGTTCTATGCACTGGTATTCTTGGGAGGAAACCCGTTCCGTGTTATAAGGCGTGGTCCCTTGAATTACTCTCTTTTAAAGTAAAGCTTTAAATAACTGTTTTAGTTCTCACACCAGTCACATGACTGACCGGGAGTTTGTTGTTTTTAACCTAAACTCTGGGTGCCCCTATTTTCCGCACGGGAAGCTAGTAGTTTTGGTTTTGCAGATTTATATTCACAGGATCCTGGTTTACAGCTGGAATGATATCCGGAAAGCTCTGTATCCGTATATCACCTTCAGTTGTGCTTTGTATTATTTTCCGCTGCTATGTAATTTATTGTAATATCTGATATTTATCGAATGTAATTTATTCATTTATACTCTGTATATTCTTGTATCTGATGGAATTGTTGTAATAGCAATAAAATGTTCTTCTGTTTGTGTTCTGATTTGTCCTGTTCTCAAACGATCAGGGGTTTCGAACGGTCTAGATCGGTTTAACGACTGATTCGGATCGAGCGAAATTCCCGGCCGTCACACTAGAAAACTGAAATGGAATGATTCTCCATCTCATTTCAGCCCTCCCATAACCCTAATCCCGAAATGGGTTATGGGCCTACTCACTAATTACCCGATTTGGCCCGTTAAGCAGTTTTTCAACCTCCAAACCTTGTTTCAGCCATATCTCCCGAACAGTAAGTCCGTTTGGCTAATGTAACCACTCTACGGAAAGGTAAACCATCAAACGAATCAAATGGAAGTGGTTTCAGGTCAAAATTCCTTTCCAATCAAAAGTTATGGCCAAAACAGTACCAACTAGGGGCAAAATGGTCATTTAGCAATCGACAAAAATCATGAACATGGGAAATGACTCTAATAGGTGTTTCCCAAAGTTACACGACCATACAACTTCACATGGGAAAGAAATAAATATTCTACAAATCTATGATGTGTAAAATACGGGTCATTACAATATTGTTTGATCGATTTCAGTAATGAATAAGTTCATAACCATGAGTATTGAATCAAACAACTATATTTGGTGATTTTAATGCTATTATGATTGCGCATTGTTTTTTGGTTTAAATCTTAATGTTGAAGTGTTTGGTAGCACGTTAATGTAGCTGATGATGGGAAGGTGTAGAAGGAGGCTGATGGAGGAGTAGTGGAGATGCAAAAGAAGTTTTCTAAGAATAAATGATGGAGTTGGGTGGATGCGTATGCTTTGGCGCGAAGGGAAATGTTAGTAGTAGGTTGTGGTTGTAACAAAAAGGAAGATTGATGTACGAAATTTTGCTTGAGGAGGAAATGAAGCAAGAAAGTAAGGCAATAAGGATGCAATTATTTTTTCAATAGTGAATATGGGTTGTAAGGTCGAAGTGAAATGGAGAATGCAACTAATTGATGGCAGGGGTAGCTACGGTTCTATGATGTTGTTGCACAGGGGAAGCCTGAGAATTGTGATTTTGTTGTCGTGAATGTTGCGTGATGTACAGTAGGATGTTCGAGGGTGATTGTTTTGTAGTGGAGGAGTCGGGTGGTGAGGAAGTGGGCTTGTAGTTAGTGAACAGGAGATTGTTGAAGTTCTATATAGTTTTGTTTATATGAAGAGTTTTTTTATGGATAAGAGAGGTGATGTATCTGGTTTAGGCTAATGACGTTGTGCATATCCTGCAAATTTTGACTCTTCAAAGTTGGAGACGGTTCTCCATACTGGACAATTCTACCTGGTCTTAGTGCTACTAAATTGCTCGATTCTCCAGTTTTACTATATAATTCCATGATATATCTATATATGTTATGCTTTATTATTAGGGTTGAGATATGAGATTAGTCTTGCTTTGTGAAATTGATTGCTGTTCAAAACCTTGAAAATGTAAAAAGCAATATTATATATTAAATATTTATGTAAAATAATTTTTGATGTATGATAGTTTATTTTACTTTATGTCAAATTCTATTCGTACACCGAAAATTACTTAATGTACACCACTATTTTGCTAAAAAATATATTGCGAAAATTACCTTTCTTTTTTATTACATTCTTACTTTTTTAATTATGAACCATCACACTAAAACATTTCAATTAACGTTTTTAACCAAATCTATGTAAGAAATTTTGAAGAACTTAATGTGTTTTTGAATGTGAAACCTAAAATTCGAATTACGGGAACTTCTGCAAGTATGTGCTCAAATTTAAAATCTTTTAATTTAGAAGTAGGGTTTTTCTTACTGAAATTAAGAATTTTTTATAGCATAATACATTGGTTACCATATATTCAAAAAAATGAAATTCATTTCACTAAACTTAAACTTCTTATTTTTGGCAAGATGAAAACTTAAAACTTTTTTTAGTTCTATAAATTTCTTATTTTTTGTAAATAAGTCTAAAGTTTTAAAGAAGGAAGATGATGAAGAATAAAACAAGGCTAATATTGTAAAAGAGATAGTGTATGTAAAGTAAATTTTGATGTATGATAACTTATTTTACTTTATGGTGTATGTTAAGAGATTGTTGGCGTATGAATAGAATTAGCCTATATTATTTTTATGGTAAAGAATAATACTAGATGCTCCCTCACCTATGATGTATGTAGAGCTAAGCATTATAGCATTAAATTCAACGTAAACATTTATTTCTTACTATTTCAAGAGAACTCTTATTGATAAAATCAAATTTTCCTATATGGGGAACAGTAGGAATAATCAAATTAGTGGTTTCTTCTTTTAGTTGTTTTCTTTGCAGACTTCTATGCTATTTATCTTTGTTTGTGAATTTTTATACTGTCAATATTAACTGAATACACTTAAACTTGACAGAACATTGAAACATTTAACAAGTGTTCGCAACCATAAGTATTGAGTTAAAATCCCCATCAAATCACTATGTTTGATCTATTTTAGTCTTTATATTATTGGCTATTTTGTTGTTTACTACGTCGTAGATATTATGGCATTTTCATGTGATTTGTTATGTACTGATACACAGGGGCAGTCCGACAATAATTGATGCCCTAGACGAACAATTTTTTCTCCATTTTTGTTGCCCCACTTTGAAAAATAACAATACTTTCATATGCATAAAATTACATGAAAAATAAAATTATGAAATGCAATATTGATTACAAAATATTGCTAAACTAAATCACTAGTTTACAAGCCAAAATATTATAATATCAACATGGTATCAAACAAAAAAACTAACGAAAACAACTTCTACTTGCATTCTTTGAAGCAAACACCTCTATAATCTTCTCGTAGTTAAGATTATCCAAGTACTCATTTTCAGTTGAAATAATTGCTAATCCATTTAATCTCTCCTACGACATAGTGCTTTGAATATATGTTTCTATCAACTTTAATTTTGAGAAACTTCTTCCTATCGTAGCAACGGTTACCGGAATAGTCAACAAAATTCAATAAGCAACCCAAACATTAAGAAATCCACTTTGTCAAAAAAATTAGAATATCAATTGATTTAGTTACTTCCGATGGTAGGATCCCTTTGTCAAAGCTCGAAGAATAATTCTTTGCCATAAATATCTTGTTCTTCATCATTTTCCAAAAGGCTTCCTAATCTCATACGTTGCTTCTTCAATCCCTCATCATCAATATTTTTAAATTTCAAATTTAACAAGAAGCCAAAAGTTCCTTCATAAAGTTTAAATTGCTCAAAGCGATCTTTAAGTGAAGTTAAAGCTTGATCGATTATATGAAGAAAATAAGTGACTCTAAAATTATCCTCGGGAGATTGTCCATAGCCATCCTCCATGATATCTTCATCAAATTGTTTTTTTAACATACAATTCTTTTTTCCTAAAATTTTGGATCAATATCAACATCATTTGTGAGCTCTTTAGCTTCCTTTATCACTGTTTCAAATCCATCTTCTCTAAAAATTTCATAAAAAAGCACAAGCTCTTTGATTTTGGTAATTGCATCTTCAATATCCATTTCTTCTCATCGAAGTATTTTACTCACTCGATTAATATTTTCCAATATCATGTACCAAATGCACAAACTAATTAAGAACTCAAAATTTTCCAAAGCATTTTGACACAATCCTTTAGCCTTCATCATAACAACATCATCCTTAGAGTTATTTTGTAACAACCCGGAAAATGCGAGCCAGTTTGAAATTTTTATTTTGGCAATTTTAGCGAAATTGGATATTTAAAATGAATTATTTTAAATAATATTGTCGAGAAATTTATTTCGAATATAAATCGACGTATATATTATATACGTCGTCGTTAGAATATATAATAATAAAAGGAATTGAAAATGGCGCGGTAGTTCGAAAATTCGATTTCTAATTTCAAATGAATATACAGAATTCAATATAAGTCAGAATTGAACGAAACAAGAAATATTTGAATCTGTATAACTATATCTTTGTAACGAAGTTAACAAACTGAGATTTCATCTTAGAAATGATAAGATATGTCCAGTTTAAAATTAGAAATAGTCGCTGTGGAATTTATATATATTTTTATATATATAAGGCCCTTAAAAATAGCAATTTTGCAAACGACCTCGGATTTCGATGAAACCAGTTTTGTTGGGTCCGTGATGTTAAGTTATTGCTAGATTCCAAATTTCATAATTTTTCGAATCAATATGTGAGCGTGGCAAAGGAAAACGCGTTTGACCAGTTTCAGTTGATTTTAATCGACTGGAAAATGGCCATTTTTCCAACGGTCTCAGAATTCGACGAAACTAGTTTTGTTAGGACCGTATCGTCAATACGAAGCTAGAAAATATTTTTCTAGAATTTTTCTAGTTAATATGTGACCCCGATAATTTGAAATGTACGTTTAAAATTCAATATAGTGATTTAAATGAAAATTAAACGGAAACTGATTCAAATGGTCAAATCAGCTTGCGATACATATCCCATTGTGTTCGGAATGGGGGTAAAACGTTATGGACGAAAGGCGGTGGGCCTCGTTTAGAGGTCGTATGTAAAAGTCAACTTCTTCGAAAATAAAATAATTAAATAATAAAAATAAAAAAAACTTTCTCTTCCCCCTTTTTAACTCTGGCCCCCCCCCCCCCCGATTTAAAATCAGAAATTAAAAAAAAAAACAGAGAGAAAGAGACGGAGGAGCCGCCGCTCCTCCGACGAGATGCGCCACCGCACCCCGAAGAGCGCGCCACCGCGCAGCAGGCGCGACAACCTCCCTCCTCCCCCTCTTCTTCTCCTCCTCGTCGAACCTACATGGAACCCCCAAACCCCACCAAAAACGCACCGCAACCCCTACCTAACCACCGCCTCCACCGCCGCTTCCCCCCAGTCGACTTCCGCGCCTTCCCCCACCACCCTCCGGCGCTGCAGCAGAGACCCCCCCCCCTTTTCTTTTTGACCGTAAGTTTTGTTTGTTTTATTTTTTTTATTTTCATTTATCTGCTGAATTTTATTTTGATTTAAATACTGAATTTTATTTTGATTTAAAAGCTGAATTTTATTTTGATTTAAAAGCTGAATTTTATTTTGATTTAAAAACTGAATTTTATTTTGATTTAAAAACTGAATTTTATTTACTTTAAAAACTGGTTTTTATTTATGTTGCAAAGTATTAAAAATATAATCTTTATAGGATAGAGAATATAAAAATATCATCTTTGTATATGTAGCGAAATAAAAATCTGATTTTTATTTTATATACGTTGAGATAAAGTGGTAATTTTTATAATGATGAAACTTTATTTTTATAAAGGCGAAAACTTTATTTTTATAAAGGCGAAATCTATATTTTTATAAGGGCGAAATCTATATTTTTGAAATGGAACTTTTATCTATATAGTAGCAATGTAGAAATAGAATTTTTTATCCATAGAGCATGATAATAAAAATATGATTTTTATATATTGAACTTCGAGAGAAAAATATGATTTTTATATATTGAACTTCGAGAGAAAAATATGATTTTTATATATTGAACATCGTAGTAAAAATTCGATTTTTAAATATATGAAGTGATTATAAAAATATGACTTTTAAATTGAAAGTGAATAAATAAAAATGTGATTTTTATTTTAAAGACATCTAAATATAAAAATGTGTGATTTTTATATATGTAGTGACTACGGGCAACGAAGATGATAAAAAGGCGAGAATGAAGAAGATTTCTCTAAAAGAAGTGTTGTGAAGTTGGATAGCTATTGGTGAGAACTTCTCACTCTAAATTCTTTTTTTCTAGTTATATATATATATATACTAGGATGCAGACGGTGCTTAGTAGCACCCGACACCCGTCATCCACAGACCATGGATGGCTTGTTTGTTTAATTGTTTGGATGTGTAGTTGGTTAGTTCATTTGGTTTGAATTGAATTGTTTGGTGAAATGAAATTGATTTGATTGATGTGTGAATGGCGTGGGCCTTCACTAGACAGGGGATAAGGCTAGGCCTTGTCCCGTTTCTAGTATCGTGCCTTTATGCCGCCGAAATTTTCTAAAATGTGTTAGAAAAATAAAAATATCATTTTATTTAAAGAATGAACATAATAGAAATTCATATGTTGGAATAAAATGTTTTATCGTTAAAAATATAATTTTTAACGTGAATGTGAATAAATAAATATTCATTTACAAACCAGACGGTTTGTTTATGTACACCTATTTGAAGGACATTGATTGGGACGATAAATTTTACACATCGCCCAACTGCACAAATAAAATCTGTGTTTGATTGTTTGAAACCCTACACGGGTGTTGGGATGATATTTGACGTACAATAATCCCGATTGTTTAGTTGTGTGTCGATCGATTGATTGACAGACTGTTATAAGCGTTGAATATTTATATTTGATGCTTATACAGTGTAGAATGCACTTTGGATGATGGTTGATTATTCATCGTTGTTGATATATACATGTGTTGTAGAAAATCCATATAATTAACATTATATGGTAATTGATTGGGCCTCATTCCAGTTTTGAAAAAGAAATATTTGAAAAAGAAATATTTGAAAAAGAAATATTTGAAATAAAATA
Source organism: Allium sativum (assembly GCA_030737875.1). Taxonomy (NCBI): domain Eukaryota; kingdom Viridiplantae; phylum Streptophyta; class Magnoliopsida; order Asparagales; family Amaryllidaceae; genus Allium; species Allium sativum. The sequence goes on from CM060924.1 coordinate 517,852,670, forward strand.
TTTGAAAATAAAGGAATATATGAAGCCGTGTTGATTAGATTGACGCCATTTTGACGTGATCGATATTTATATCGATTTTAAAACGATTTCGAAATGAATTGAATTGAAAACGATTTCGAAATGAATTGAATTGAAAACGATTTCGAAATGAATTGAATTGAAAACGATTTCGAAATGAATTGAATTGAATTGAAAACGATTTCGAAATGAATTGAATTGAAATCGATTTCGAAATGAATTGAATTGAAAACGATTTCGAAATGAATTGAATTGAAAACGATTTCGAAATGAATTGAATTGAAAACGATTTCGAAATGAATTGAATTGAAAACGATTTCGAAATGAATTGAATTGAATTGAAAACGATTTCGAAATGAATTGAATTGAAAACGATTTCGAAATGAATTGAATTGAAAACGAATTCAAATTGAATTGAAATTTGAATTGAATAGAAATGAATTTTGAAACGAATTTATAAAGAAGAATTCAATTTCGATTTGAATTGAAATGGAAGTTGAAATTGCCTTTGAAACGAATTTAAAACTATTTATATAATTCGTTTTAAATAGAAATCGACGATATATATATTATATATATATTATAATGGCCTGAATAGAACGCGCCGCGCCGCGGCAGTTCGTGAATTTCGACCATTTATTTCAAACGGACATTACGGGAGATCCGACCGTCGGATTCTCCTAAAACCGGAACCGTTGGGTTCGTATCGAAAAGAGATTTCTAACGAATGTGATAAATTAGAAATCTAACGGTTGGATTTGGAATTATGTCCAAATCAAATTGGAAAAAGGTCGTTGTAAGTGCAGTTCGATGGCCATTGGTGGAAATCGACTGTACGGGCCTTGATAAAATTATTAAAAATAGTAATAATTTGTGTAAAATCATAAGAAATGATTTGTGAAGATTTGGGATGAAAAACTCCATATTTGAAAAGATAAAAATAGATTTTTATCGAAATGAACTAGTTTTGAACTAGGAATATAATTCTATTTATTTTTAAATAAATAAATTGAATTTGAAAAGGGTTTTAAAAATAACCAGAATATCCAATGATTGCATTGGAGTGGATTTGAATCGAAATTGTCTTCGGAATATTTCGATGTTGGAATTCGTGATTATACAGGTGCTGTTACGAAAATTTGAAAGATATATATTTATATCGTTATTTCCAATACCACATTTGTTAGTCGTAGAATTTGATATTGAATATAAGCCGATATATTTTCTATTCAGAGCCTTGTATTGAATATCGAATGTGATTTGGGTTTGTCGTGAATGGTGCCTTCACTAACACTGTTCTTGAACCCAGTTGAGAAAAGATTAAATCTTTTTATTTGGATTTAATGAAGTGTACCAATTAAATGAGATTTAATTGGAATTGAATTGATATTGATTTTTGGGTTTATCGTGAACAGTGTTTTAAATAACACTCGTTCTTTAACCCGATAATTAATGAATGTGATTTTGGGTTTATCGTGAACTGTGTTTTTAAATGACACTGATTCTTTAACCCAGAGAAATATTAAAACTAAGTGGAGTTTTAATGAATCTTTAATTAGATTGAAAAGATCGAAAATGGAGTATCACCAGTTGCACTCCAAGCGATAGTTAAATCTTTAATTAGATTTGAACGTGAAATGGTAATTGAATTTACCGATAACACCGTGGTGTTAGATATGAAGTATAACCAGTTGTACTTCATGGGATGAATAGGTTGGGATTGGGAAAATAAAATAAATGATTACTTCGGTGTGGTTCGCTAATCCCGACTAGTTTGAATTGATATTCAAAGGAGATTAAAGAATAAATTTAAAGAATTTATCTTGGATAAAATTAATGGGAACTTTTTCCAAAGTATAGGAATATTTGAATAAAAGAATATTCTGAATTGGAATGAGGCGTATGTTGTGTTTGTGTAACACTTTTATAATTTATACGCGAGTTATTCAGAAAGACCGGGTTTATCCCATTCTGAATAACTGATTCGACGTGGTGTCGAAGATGAAGACGATGGTCGAAGACCGGAAGTCTTCATGTCGTTTGGGTGATTACTGATGATCTTGATTGGGTTGTACACCCAAGAAGATGGAAACAGTTAGGGATCGTCCAGACGTACTTGGAGATCGATGGATATGCGGGGTACTAGGTGCCCCCGGTTTCGTTCAGACCCAGAACGGACTTGTAAATGGACTGTGTGTCTGACATTGGATTTTAGTCCGTGCGATTGATTTCTATTAAATATATATCTGCTTGGCGGCGGAGAATTTATTCTCTTGCTTAACGCCCTTCTCTGAGACGTACGAGCTCAGGGGTTATATATTGATGGATATCAAACGCATGGAGTGAATTGCCTGTGTGGCATGCCTAAGTGGCAATAGATCGAGGCTTCTGTTGAAAAGCAAAGTCTTGTGGTGATGATCAAAGCACAGCCTGTGTGGCACAGCTTTGTGTAACGTGAATTCGCGAGTTTCACACCCGGTATGAACCAAAAACGGGAGACGGACCTCAGGGAGGGCCTGCGTTTCCTCCTAGCTAGAAGTGGCGTCAGTTGTTTTACACGCCCTGACGAGTTTGACTTATGTGGTTGTTGCTGTTGCGAGGCGCCTCGGTTTGATCGGACGATCCGGGTCCGATGGAGTCATTCGTTGGCTCATTTACGCCCCAAAGGGTGGGGAAACGCAGTGTTCAGGCATTTTAATCCACATCGGTGGACCGGCCCTGACGATCCAAGGGTCACTCGAGCTCTAATCCTGAGACTCGGGCTAGGCAGTCTCGAATCGGTTGAGGACTATCTTTTGCCTCGGTTCATAGACGGAAATCCAATTTCCAAATACGTGACTTTGCGGTTTTATTTGTAAACCTATATATGGCGACATAGTGGCATGGGACGCTCATGCCGCCTATGATTGATACTTATGATTTGAAGTTGTTTTATGCACTATGCACTTATAATAGTATCAAACGATTTGTTTTAACCGTATCAAGCATTCTTTGGCTGTTATAAGGAAAAACCCTATCCTCGGCTGCGTTGCATTGTGTGATGGGACCTGGGTCTTATAACAGCTTCACTTTTCTTTATTTAGCATTGCGCTATTTGTTTTATGCACTGGTATTCTTGGGAGGAAACCCGTTCCGTGTTATACGGCGTGGTCCCTTGATTTACCGAACTTTAAAATAAAGAATTATAACTGTTTTAGTTCTCACACCAGTCCCATGACTGACCTGGAGTTTATTGTTTTAACCTAAACTCTGGGTGCCCTTATTTTGACACGGGCAGCTAGTAGTTTTTGTTTTTGCAGATTTATATTCACAGGATCCTGGTTTACAGCTGGAACGATATCCGGAAAGCTTTGTATCCGTATATCTCATTCTAGTTGTGTATTGTATTATTTTCCGCTGCTATGTATTTAGATGTAATTTAAATCTCTGATATTTCTGTGTAATATTCGTTTATACTCTGTATATTCTTGTAATCTGATGCATTGTTGTAATATACAATGAAGTGTTCTTTGATATGTGTTCTGTTGTGGTTTGTTCTCGAACTATCCGACGCTTTCCTTTACGGGGAAGTTGCGGGTCTTTACACGTGGTATCAGAGCTTTGGTTTACAAAGCTCAGAGAACAAGACACATTAGAACCATACGAAAGAATTCATCAGATATTGGATTAGTAATATCCAATTAGAATGACTCGTTAGAGATGGGATCAGTAGTATCCTAGAACGAGTGTGAAGAGTATATTTTTAAAATGAAAACAAATTTTTGTTTTGAAAATTTAAATCAATTATTCGTATTTGATTATTTATTTTATATTGATTAGGACAATCCAAGATATAAAGATTTTTGCGTATGCGCCTAGCTAGCGTGTATTCGAAGTTTTGATATATTGGATAGATATAGAATTACACTCTAATCGCCCGGAGATGATTTTGACGATGGAGCTCCATCATTAGAATTTATATTCGAGTGACGAACGTGTAATATCTATATACTTCCTATTGACTGGTGTGAGAACCAAAATTAGATAGGGCTTATTGTTGTGATTTGGCATCAAAAATCTGTTTTTTGTATATGTGTCAAAATTATGAATTTGAAACGTTAATCCACTAATTGATTGATGTTTGTGTTGTTTGTTTATTTTTTTGCTAATTTTTACCCATTTAGCCTAATTGAATCGAATATTGAATTGTATTGAAATTTGGTCGCATTTGTTTGCATATGCATATACTTACATTGAACAGGTCATAGCAAGGAGGCTAGAGCAGAGAATAAAATTTGTTTGCCCGACAAATAGGTACATGTTTACTACATAATTTACTGTTTTGTTTGGGTGATGATGATTTTATGAGCCTATTGGCTTTTTCTTTTTCTTTTTGAGATCTGAAGGACCGGGGAAGCTATTTGAAATTCCCCGATGCTCCCGGTGCAGGGGAGGTTATGGCGAAATTTTTCAAAAATTTAGGGTGTTAGCCAAATTTTTGAAATTTTTGAAAAGTTCTTAGAAATTGAAAAGTTGAAGAACTTAAGCCGTAATCAAAACAATGGAAGTTGAGCTGAATAATCAAACCACTTTCGACTTTGTTCCTTTTCGGGGACGAAAAGTTTTAAGTGGGGGAGATTGTAACAACCCGGAAAATGCGAGCCAGTTTGAAATTTTTATTTTGGCAATTTTAGCGAAATTTGATATTTAAAATGAATTATTTTAAATAATATTGTCGAGAAATTTATTTCGAATATAAATCGACGTATATATTATATACGTCGTCGTTAGAATATATAATAATTATATATAATTATAAAAGGAATTGAAAATGGCGCGGTAGTTCGAAAATTCGATTTCTAATTTCAAATGAATATACAGAATTCAATATAAGTCAGAATTGAACGAAACAAGAAATATTTGAATCTGTATAACTATATCTTTGTAACGAAGTTAACAAACTGAGATTTCATCTTAGAAATGATAAGATATGTCCAGTTTAAAATTAGAAATAGTCGCTGTGGAATTTATATATATTTTTATATATATAAGGCCCTTAAAAATAGCAATTTTGCAAACGACCTCGGATTTCTACGAAACCAGTTTTGTTGGGTCCGTGATGTTAAGTTATTGCTAGATTCCAAATTTCATAATTTTTCGAATCAATATGTGAGCGTGGCAAAGGAAAACGCGTTTGACCAGTTTCAGTTGATTTTAATCGACTGGAAAATGGCCATTTTTCCAACGGTCTCAGAATTCGACGAAACTAGTTTTGTTAGGACCGTATCGTCAATACGAAGCTAGAAAATATTTTTCTAGAATTTTTCTAGTTAATATGTGACCCCGATAATTTGAAATGTACGTTTAAAATTCAATATAGTGATTTAAATGAAAATTAAACGGAAACTGATTCAAATGGTCAAATCAGCTTGCGATACATATCCCATTGTGTTCGGAATGGGGGTAAAACGTTATGGACGACAGGCGGTGGGCCTCGTTTAGAGGTCGTATGTAAAAGTCAACTTCTTCGAAAATAAAATAATTAAATAATAAAAATAAAATAAATAATAAAAAAAAACTTTCTCTTCCCCCTTTTTAACTCTGCCCCCCCCCCCCCCCCGATTTAAAATCAGAAATTAAAAAAAAAAACAGAGAGAAAGAGACAGAGGAGCCGCCGCTCCTCCGACGAGATGCGCCACCGCACCCCGAAGAGCGCGCCACCGCGCAGCAGGCGCGACAACCTCCCTCCTCCCCCTCTTCTTCTCCTCCTCGTCGAACCTACCTGGAACCCCCAAACCCCACCAAAAACGCACCGCAACCCCTACCTAACCACCGCCGCTTCCCCCCAGTCGACTTCCGCGCCTTCCCCCACCACCCTCCGGCGTTGCAGCAGAGACCCCCCCCCCTTTTCTTTTTGACCGTAAGTTTTGTTTGTTTTATTTTTTTTATTTTCATTTATCTGCTGAATATTATTTTGATTTAAATACTGAATTTTATTTTGATTTAAAAGCTGAATTTTATTTTGATTTAAAAGCTGAATTTTATTTTGATTTAAAAACTGAATTTTATTTTGATTTAAAAACTGAATTTTATTTACTTTAAAAACTGGTTTTTATTTATGTTGCAAAGTATTAAAAATATAATCTTTATAGGATAGAGAATATAAAAATATCATCTTTGTATATGTAGCGAAATAAAAATCTGATTTTTATTTTATATACGTTGAGATAAAGTGGTAATTTTTATAATGATGAAACTTTATTTTTATAAAGGCGAAAACTTTATTTTTATAAAGGCGAAATCTATATTTTTATAAGGGCGAAATCTATATTTTTGAAATGGAACTTTTATCTATATAGTAGCAATGTAGAAATAGAATTTTTTATCCATAGAGCGTGATAATAAAAATATGATTTTTATATATTGAACTTCGAGAGAAAAATATGATTTTTATATATTGAACTTCGAGAGAAAAATATGATTTTTATATATTGAACATCGTAGTAAAAATTCGATTTTTAAATATATGAAGTGATTATAAAAATATGACTTTTAAATTGAAAGTGAATAAATAAAAATGTGATTTTTATTTTAAAGACATCTAAATATAAAAATGTGTGATTTTTATATATGTAGTGACTACGGGCAACGAAGATGATAAAAAGGCGAGAATGAAGAAGATTTCTCTAAAAGAAGTGTCGTGAAGTTGGATAGCTATTGGTGAGAACTTCTCACTCTAAATTCTCTTTTTCTAGTTATATATATATATATACTAGGATGCAGACGGTGCTTAGTAGCACCCGACACCCGTCATCCACAGACCATGGATGGCTTGTTTGTTTAATTGTTTGGATGTGTAGTTGGTTAGTTCATTTGGTTTGAATTGAATTGTTTGGTGAAATGAAATTGATTTGATTGATGTGTGAATGGCGTGGGCCTTCACTAGACTGGGGATAAGGCTAGGCCTTGTCCCGTTTCTAGTATCGTGCCGTTATGCCGCCGAAATTTTCTAAAATGTGTTAGAAAAATAAAAATATCATTTTATTTAAAGAATGAACTTAATAGAAATTCATATGTTGGAATAAAATGTTTTATCGTTAAAAATATAATTTTTAACGTGAATGTGAATAAATAAATATTCATTTACAAACCAGGCGGTTTGTTTATGTACACCTATTTGAAGGACATTGATTGGGACGATAAATTTTACACATCGCCCAACTGCACAAATAAAATCTGTGTTTGATTGTTTGAAACCCTACACGGGTGTTGGGATGATATTTGACGTACACTAATCCCGATTGTTTAGTTGTGTGTCGATCGATTGATTGACAGACTGTTATAAGCGTTGAATATTTATATTTGATGCTTATACAGTGTAGAATGCACTTTGGATGATGGTTGATTATTCATCGTTGTTGATATATACATGTGTTGTAGAAAATCCATATAATTAACATTATATGGTAATTGATTGGGCCTCATTCCAGTTTTGAAAAAGAAATATTTGAAAAAGAAATATTTGAAAAAGAAATATTTGAAATAAAATATTTGAAAATAAAGGAATATATGAAGCCGTGTTGATTAGATTGACGCCATTTTGACGTGATCGATATTTATATCGATTTTAAAACGATTTCGAAATGAATTGAATTGAAAACGATTTCGAAATGAATTGAATTGAAAACGATTTCGAAATGAATTGAATTGAAAACGATTTCGAAATGAATTGAATTGAAAACGATTTCGAAATGAATTGAATTGAAAACGATTTCGAAATGAATTGAATTGAAAACGATTTCGAAATGAATTGAATTGAAAACGATTTCGAAATGAATTGAATTGAAAACGATTTCGAAATGAATTGAATTGAAAACGATTTCGAAATGAATTGAATTGAAAACGATTTCGAAATGAATTGAATTGAAAACGAATTCAAATTGAATTGAAATTTGAATTGAATAGAAATGAATTTTGAAACGAATTTATAAAGAAGAATTCAATTTCGATTTGAATTGAAATGGAAGTTGAAATTGCCTTTGAAACGAATTTAAAACTATTTATATAATTCGTTTTAAATAGAAATCGATGATATATATATTATATATATTATATATATAATATAATGGCCTGAATAGAACGCGTCGCGCCGCGGCAGTTCGTGAATTTCGACCATTTATTTCAAACGGACATTACGGGAGATCCGACCGTCGGATTCTCCTAAAACCGGAACCGTTGGGTTCGTATCGAAAAGAGCTTTCTAACGAATGTGATAAATTAGAAATCTAACGGTTGGATTTGGAATTATGTTCAAATCAAATTGGAAAAAGGTCGTTGTAAGTGCAGTTCGATGGCCATTGGTGGAAATCGACTGTACGGGCCTTGATAAAATTATTAAAAATAGTAATAATTTGTGTAAAATCATAAGAAATGATTTGTGAAGATTTGGGATGAAAAACTCCATATTTGAAAAGATAAAAATAGATTTTTATCGAAATGAACTAGTTTTGAACTAGGAATATAATTCTATTTATTTTTAAATAAATAAATTGAATTTGAAAAGGGTTTTAAAAATAACCAGAATATCCAATGATTGCATTGGAGTGGATTTGAATCGAAATTGTCTTCGGAATATTTCGATGTTGGAATTCGTGATGATACGGGTGTTGTTACGGAAATTTGAAAGATATATATTTATATCGTTATTTCCAATACGACATTTGTTAGTCGTAGAATTTGATATTGAATATAAGCCGATATATTTTCTATTCAGAGCCTTGTATTGAATATCGAATGTGATTTGGGTTTGTCGTGAATGGTGCCTTCACTAACACTGTTCTTGAACCCGGTTGAGATAAGATTAAATCTTTTTATTTGGATTTAATGAAGTGTACCAATTAAATGAGATTTAATTGGAATTGAATTGATATTGATTTTTGGGTTTATCGTGAACAGTGTTTTAAATAACACTCGTTCTTTAACCCGATAATTAATGAATGTGATTTTGGGTTTATCGTGAACTGTGTTTTTAAATGACACTGATTCTTTAACCCAGAGAAATATTAAAACTATGTGGAGTTTTAATGAATCTTTAATTAGATTGAAAAGATCGAAAATGGAGTATCACCAGTTGCACTCCAAGCGATAGTTAAATCTTTAATTAGATTTGAACGTGAAATGGTAATTGAATTTACCGATAACACCGTGGTGTTAGATATGAAGTATAACCAGTTGTACTTCATTGGATGAATAGGTTGGGATTGGGAAAATAAAATAAATGATTACTTCGGTGTGGTTCGCTAATCCCGACTAGTTTGAATTGATATTCAAAGGAGATTAAAGAATAAATTTAAAGAATTTATCTTGGATAAAATTAATGGGAACTTTTTCCAAAGTATAGGGATATTTGAATAAAAGAATATTCTGAATTGGAATGAGGCGTATATTGTGTTTGTGTAACACTTTTATAATTTATACGCGAGTTATTCAGAAAGACCGGGTTTATCCCATTCTGAATAACTGATTCGACGTGGTGTCGAAGATGAAGATGATGGTCGAAGACCAGAAGTCTTCATGTCGTTTGGGTGATTACTAGTGATCTTGATTGGGTTGTACACCCAAGAAGATGGAAACAGTTAGGGATCGTCCAGACGTACTTGGAGATCGATGGATATGCGGGGTACTAGTTTCCCCCGGTTTCGTTCAGACCCAGAACGGACATGTAAATGGACTGTGTGTCTGACATTGGATTTTAGTCCGTGCGATTGATTTCTATTAAATATATATCTGCTTGGCGGCGGAGAATTTATTCTCTTGCTTAACGCCCTTCTCTGAGACGTACGAGCTCAGGGGTTATATATTGATGGATATCAAACGCATGGAGTGAATTGCCTGTGTGGCATGCCTAAGTGGCAATAGATCGAGGCTTCTGTTGAAAAGCAAAGTCTTGTGGTGATGATCAAAGCACAGCTTGTGTGGCACAGCTTTGTGTAACGTGAATTCGCGAGTTTCACACCCGGTATGAACCAAAAACGGGAGACAGACCTCAGGGAGGGCCTGCGTTTCCTCCTAGTTAGAAGTGGCGTCAGTGGTTTTACACGCCCTGACGAGTTTGACTTATGTGGTTGTTGCTGTTGCGAGGCGCCTCGGTTTGATCGGACGATCCGGGTCCGATGGAGTCATTTGTTGGCTCATTTACGCCCCAAAGGGCGGGGAAACGCAGTGTTCAGGCATTTTAATCCACATCGGTGGACCGGCCCTGACGATCCAAGGGTCACTCGAGCTCTGATCCTGAGACTCGGGCTAGGCAGTCTCGAATCGGTTGAGGACTATCTTTTGCCTCGGTTCATAGACGGAAATCCAATTTCCAAATACGTGACTTTGCGGTTTTATTTGTAAACCTATATATGGCGACATAGTGGCATGGGACGCTCATGCCGCCTATGATTGATACTTATGATTTGAAGTTGTTTTATGCACTATGCACTTATAATAGTATCAAACGATTTGTTTTAACCGTATCAAGCATTCTTTGGCTGTTATAAGGAAAAACCCTATCCTCGGCTGCGTTGCATTGTGTGATGGGACCTGGGTCTTATAACAGCTTCACTTTTCTTTATTTAGCATTGCGCTGTTTGTTTTATGCACTGGTATTCTTGGGAGGAAACCCGTTCCGTGTTATACGGCGTGGTCCCTTGATTTACCGAACTTTAAAATAAAGAATTATAACTGTTTTAGTTCTCACACCAGTCCCATGACTGACCTGGAGTTTATTGTTTTAACCTAAACTCTGGGTGCCCCTTATTTTGACACGGGCAGCTAGTAGTTTTTGTTTTTGCAGATTTATATTCACAGGATCCTGGTTTACAGCTGGAACGATATCCGGAAAGCTTTGTATCCGTATATCTCATTCTAGTTGTGTATTGTATTATTTTCCGCTGCTATGTATTTAGATGTAATTTAAATCTCTGATATTTCTGTGTAATATTCGTTTATACTCTGTATATTCTTGTAATCTGATGCATTGTTGTAATATACAATGAAGTGTTCTTTGATATGTGTTCTGTTGTGGTTTGTTCTCGAACTATCCGACGCTTTCCTTTATGGGGAAGTTGCGGGTCTTTACATGCAATGTCAATTAAAGCATCTCTTAGCTTCAGTGCTTAAGTTCCTATTGCTTTAACACTTTCAATGTGGAATTCCTAACGTGTTGCGGATAATGTTTTGGGGTCAAGAACTTTACATAACTCCGAAGTATTTCCCATCATTGAGTTGAACCGGAAAATAATGTATAAACTTTTTGTGCAAAGGCAAAAAAATTCCTTGCTTTCATGCATGAGTTTGCCATATCGCGTAAAGCAAGATTTAGGCTATGAAACCTACATGAAATGTATAAAGCTCTAGGATTTATATCAAGTAAACTTTTTTGAATGCCATGACGTTTGCCTACAATTAATTCAATTTAATAATTAATGTTATAATCTAGCATTTAGTAAAATTTAATTTAACCTCATATCTTTCATATTTGAACCATTATCTTAGACTTGTCCTATCACGTCATTGATATCAAGTTTGAGATTAATCAACGTATTTTAAAGTTCACTAAAAAGGACCAAGTCTATATGTACCACTAATAGTTATGAATTCAAGAAAATATTCATCTAATAATATCATTTTCATTATCAACATTCACATATCATACAATAATACACATTTGCTCCTTATGGCTCAAATCCGGAGTGCAATCATGGATAATGAGGAAGTACTTCGCTTTCCTTATTTTTGCAAGTATGGTTGATTTGATTTTATTAGCCAACAAATCTATCAATTCATTTTGAATTTTTTGGCTAAGATAATGATTATTAATCTCATTATTCACCACACATATAAGATGCTCTTCCATAATTGAATCAACTCCGCTACAAATAAGATGGCAAAAAGGTCCATTATTTTTCTCATAAATTATCTCATTTGATCCTCGAAATGGCAAATTATTTTGAAAGAGTGTCTTGAGAACCTCAATTATATGCACAAGTACTTTTTTCCAATGTTTGTTTTCTCGATCATTTTGAGTTTACATTGCATTATCAGTTGTCACATTTTGTCGAAGCCCTTTATGTAAATCAACCCATTTGATAAGATTGGCATTGTGCAATGGATTGCTTTCATGTTCTCTTAACTTGGTATATAAATAATGTTAATCATTGATTCCTTCATTTGCCAAGTTGGAGGCTTTATGTGTATTTTTAAATAGTTTGTAACAAAAGAAAAATACTTTATCACATGCATTTGAATACACAAGCCATTTTCTTTCATGCTCTTCTCTACGTGGATAACCACCAGTGTAATGCTTAGAAGTAAAGTGTCTACCATTTATTTTATTTCTTGTAAATGCATCCTTATCTTTTAAAATTTTGATGGGCCATGTTGAATCAACATAACTCTTTTAGCATCGGTAATCTCCCCCCCATAATCTCGGATCATAGTTGATCTCAACATTTCTTTCAAGATCAAGCATCAGTACATTACAACATCTTTTTCATAAGCATTAACTTCAACATTTATATATCATCCTCCTCGGGAACCCTTACGGTATGATATACTCCAGTATTTTTGTTCAGAGGTTCGTCATCATCATCTATATCAACATTAGAACCAATATTCTCATTCCCTAAATTGTCTTCTTCAACTTGACTAGAATTTGAAGTTTGAACTTTTTTTATTTTTTGCTTGAAATAAATTTGAAATTAAACCGACTAATGATTTTTCTTCTTCATCTTTATGTTGTTTCTTTTCCTCTTTTGATATCCAGAACTTTGTTTCGATTCATATCTCGTTGACATAATAATATAACATAATATTATAAATCTAGTAATACTAGCATTTAAGACACCTTATAAATAACAAACAATTTAATTATGCGTAATTCATATTTCATCCATAAATTATTTATTCATATTTGGAACTTCATAATTCATTTGTAACTTACCAAACATTATTCAACAAACTAATTCATTTCTAATTCATTCAACGATCATTTGTTCATAATTCATATTCATTTAATAAATTGAGTAATCAACCAATAAAATATTTATATTTAAGCCAAACAAAGTAATATACAAAAATTAAAATGAACATTGAACTTACATATTTATTGCAGTTCGAAAATTTGGATTTAGTGAACACTAGAAGTCTCGAATTCCTTCTCCAGGTCTCCTACAACTACAAGGTTGAAAATGATTTGAAGAGTTGAAATGTTGCAAGTATGCAACTTACAATCTTGCTCTTCACTCCTGCAAATTGAAATAGGTCCGCATTCAAGGAAAATCAACATTCAACAATTGAAATTATTTTGCCAGTTGCCTAGTATCAGGCTATCAGCAGCCTATCACTGATTTATCAATTTGAAGACATGCGTTAAAACCTAAAATTAGAAATTGAAATTATCTAATTCCAATTTCCAAACAACAAACTGAAATTACCTATTGCTGACTGAGGTGAAGATGTGAAGCGGTGAAGGTGTCGGCTGCCGCAGTGAAGCCAGTCGCAGACCTGGTGGTGAAGGTGAAGGCTGAGTCAGAGTTAGCGACGATCGAAGAGTAAGGAGCGAGAGTCGACGGAAATTTTTGATTGCTGGGGAGATCTAGATTTTTTGGTTCCCCTCACGCGATTGGTGCATTAGACATTAGTCTTGCCTGCCTTCGGCAAGGGCCGAGCCTACTGATACGTGGGTATATGATGTAGATTTTAGACTTGGAAATCCAAGTTTAAGCATTTGTATATGATTATAAAAGCATATGCTGGCTTATGGAATGATATTAGTTTGTTTAATCTAAGTATGTGAACGAAAGTGAACATTAGGTTTATGTGTTTGGTATGTGTTTAAACCTAGCACTCTGATTGTTAGTGACATGAGATCCTTTGGATGAAAATATTCAAACTTGTTTTCTTAATTTACCTTTTAAAATTTGTTTTGTAAAGTTTCAAAATTCTTGTTTTGCTTCTTAAAAAAACATTTTATTAAGTTTCCAAAGTAGTGTAAGTGTAAAGTTACAAATTTTTAAACTATTTAATACTAAAATTTGAAGTTTTGAAATTATGGATTTTATGGTGATAGTCGTTATATGTGTAGCTCGTGAAAACCAGATTGTACATACTGTGAATTTTAATTAATCTTAACTACCAGTTGGAAAGTGTATCAAACTTAGTTTAAGTACCTAAAAAGTAGTTTTCATTATTTAATTACTTGATTATTTATTTATTGATTATTTTATTAATTTTAGAAGAGTAATTAGTGCTTAATCATTGATCAATAACGTATTCTTCTTCCTCCTCCTCGTTCTCGTCCTTTTTGATTCTTGTCCTGGTCCTTGGTGTGTGTGTATATATGTGTGTGTAATAGGTTCTTGGTTTCAGTATGCTTTTTTTCCTGGCACTCTCGGATTGGTTGGCTTGCTGTGGGGTATTGGAGCTTTTTTATTGGAGATCCATTTTTGATTAGCTAGCCAAAGACTTTCAGAGCAGGGGTTTTCATGGATTCTATGTAACACCCCACACTTTTCTGCTCCCGAATTTCGACAAAAATCAAAACTTGAACACATCCAAGCATGGAGCATGTATATGTGGTACCTGGAATAAATAAGCATGAGCATGATCAGAGTAAGATAAAAGAAAACTCATAGCGTAAAGGATAACTAGCATTAACTTAAGTAACTACCTTTTTTGGAGTAAGTCATTCTACTAATGCCGAGCATGAGAGAAAATGAGAACCGAAAACCAAACTTTAACATATGTGAGAACCCGACCTTCTCTAGGGAACCTGGGAGGTTGTAATGAGGAGGGGGTCAGAACAACAAGTTCTAGTGACTAAGAAATGTACAACATGGACTATAATACACAGATATATCCCATTTGGTTCAACCTAAGATGTGTGCTTAACAAGGTTAGTAATTCTAACCTAACCTTGTAGATGTTTACGCACGACCCTACCACTCTTCCCAAAGTAGTGTTTCCAAAGTATAACACTGAGATAGCACATTTACACATATTCTTGCGAAACCTTTATACAAGAGTTCGGTTGGTTATAATATCGAGATTAGACCCTTAATTACAGAGTTTCTATATTCATATACTTCAATTCTCTTAAGACCTTAGGCAGACCAATTAGTCACTTATTATTTCTCGATACTTTACTTAACGATTACATGAACCAAAGGGAATTATCTACAGCCCCTACTAGTTAAGGATTCCATCATTCACACATATATTCTTGCCCCGCATAAGGTAAGAGATGGTATTTTATTGTTCGCTATACCTTCTAGCTGATCTTATTAGATAACCCTCTTGGTCACTTATTACTTCCCATAGGATAGGTAGTCATATCTGACATTTTAGTCTCCAGGTTTGGGTAGGCCCACACATGCTTGCCATTTAAAACCGCTAAACCGAAAGACCTATTCCCAGGTGGACTATTCAACCTTAGTCGCTTAACATTTTTGGACCCAGGAAGTGGACTATACGTGAAGGTTATTAATTCGTTCCCCATTAGCCTTCTATACCTTTCTCTATTTGGGATAAGTTGGGCTATGTTATTAAGTCATTTCCATTTAGTCCCTCTACACGGAAATGCTATACGTACACGATTCATTTTCGTCATGGGTTCATATGGTTAATAATATTTTACATTATTAACTTACTAAGTCCAGCTATATTTTATTTTATAAGTTCTATTTCATTAATATAAATAAGGAAGGTCATATCCCCTTTTTGACATACATTTTCCTTTATTTCTATCTTTTCTGCCCTTTATGACCAATAATGGTCATATTTTCCTATGGCAACTATTTATCAGTCCTAAGTTATCTATTTGTTGTACCCCAACAGACAATTACTAATCTTATTCATTATTTATTTATTTATTGGTTGATTGTTGTATATATATGTATTTATATACCAGCCTCTCACATTAAGTTGAAAACTTGTGGATGCTGGATTTGTCGGTCGGTTCTGGGCAGACTTCTAACACAAGTTAAACTTAGCCTCGTGCCTTAGTACATTTATATTTATGCATTAGATCCCTCACATCAAGCTAACTACCTATGGTTGTTGGATTTGCCAGTCGATTCCGGGCAGACTTATACCACAAGTTGAGCTTAACCTCGTGTCTAAATGCAGTTATATTTCAAATTTCCTAATTTGGGGTTTACAACATTTATCCTAGTTAAATTAGGGATTGTAACCATTTTCCCTATCATGTTCATTTTCTTTAATCAACATTGGCTACAATTGTTATTTATTGATTTGTGGTCCTATTTATAGCAGTTAATTATATTGATTGATACAAATGGTCACCATAAATATATTAATTCAATATGTATTATATTTACACATAATTCCATAACTGAACCTTATCCAAGCATTCAAACATTTCATACAATGTATATTTTACTGCTTTACACTGATTTGAATATGTGTATATTTATTTTTATGTTTTCGTGCGATCAACGCAGTTATTATTTTTATTGTTCTTATTTTTAAATTTATGATTTGGTCTAATCAATTAGCCAAATATTTCCTTTTTATATTCAATCTTACCAAAAAGGTTTCAAATCTCACAAAAAACCATTATCCATAATCATTGTAAACAATGCCTAATTTTTAGAATTGACATATTTCCAAATCACAAGAAATATATGTAATATATATTTTGGAATAATTGATGCAAATTACGTACACATATATGTATTTATGTTTATACGTATTGCACCACTTTTCCCTTTTTTAATCATTTTTATCATATCTCTTGTGATTTCAAAATAATGCCATTTTATTCAAAGGAAGAAAACAACATTTTTACAATGATTAAGCCAAAACCCAACAATATTGACTAAATGCAAGAATATTTCTTTTATTCTTAAAATCACATAATTCACCAATTTCATTTTTTTACTCAAATTCACATATTTCATTATTCAACACAGAACTAAAGATCTGGAATGTAACTACATTTAATTTGTGTTAAATGGGATTGATTTCCAGATCTACAGTGCTATGCAACATGTAAAACATATTTCATGACATAACGGTAGGAATATGTGTGAATGAGTTTAAGAATCCTACAATTTTATGTTATACATAACCACAACTTATAATTCACAAGTTTTAACTGTATTTATAACCAGATCTAATGGTTAACAATAAATTTACAATATTTAAATGAATAGATCTGATAGGTATTTGATTTAAATGAAATAGATAAGTCACTATAACTGTATTTGTAAGTCTCTCACTCACCTTATATCCTTCAAATCCAAAGTTTGAACCTTTAGACCTACAATCACAAATTCTTATAAATTTACAATTTAGCTGGAAAAGGGAAAATTCAAGATCTGTAGAAATGTGAAAAAACAGGAAGAGAGGGGAGAATCTGATTTGGAGCGTCAGTTTGCAATCTTTTCCATTAGATCTGCTTATCCTCTCAATTTCATATGAATTGGGTTTGATTTGTTATGTATGAATATATTTTTATTTTAGAAGTTAGGTTTAGAGAAGGAGGAAAATGGCAAAGCGCTGCTACCTTTGCAGATTTATGTGGAAAATGAAGGAGGCCTTACCCCTTTATTTATAAGGGCAGAACCATTGGATTAGTTTTAGATTATATCACTCCATCCGTTTTCTTAATATAATAACCAAACCCTAAAACCCTAGTCGTCACTTGGCAGTTTGACACCTAGTAGGTCGACTGTAGAGGACGACACCTACGGTCGACCGCCTTGGCAACAAATTACCTAAGTCGGCTTGATCAATTAAGGCAAATTATAATTATAAATTTTGGTTCATTTATTTTCCATCCATATTCGTATTTCATCCGTAGCTTTTTCATACGGGCTCCATTCGCGAAACTCCAAACATGAAAGTTGACCAAAATTCGGAGATAAACGCATCGGCTAAAGTTTCGTGGCCAAATTCCATCATTGTTGGAATTCTTATTTTCAAAATTTTAATAATTAATTTATATTGCCAAAATTTCGGGTTATTACATCCTATCTTGACCCGGATGGGTTCGGTTGATCTTTGTCTTGTTTCTCTCAGTATTTTGCGACATATTCCCTCTTGGTTGGGTCGGTATGAGGCTTCTAGGCTGGCAGATTACTTCTCTATGTTAGTTGAGGGGTGGTATTTTTGTTGTTTTCTACTGTGATTTTTTTTTGGCTTCTTGCATAGTTTTGGTTTATGGTACCATGTGCAAGTTGCTCACTTGTTACCATTCTTGTAAGCCACTAGAGGAAGGCGGTTTTCCTCGCCCTTTTGCTATATTTTCCAATATAGGGGATAATTTTGAATTGCTTATTCTTTGCATTGGAGATGGTTTTCTTTTCGGCTTGCTCTTTCTTGTGGATGGAGGAGGCATTTTTGTTAGCTTCGGACCGGTGACTAAGGGCTTCCTTGTGTTTTAATTATGTATGTTAATCATAATTTGTATGTTTAATAAAGGTTAATCGTTATTTACTGACATTATTTTAGTATTAATTATGAATAATTATCTAGTTAATTTTTTTTAACAAATTACTTATTCAAACAGGCTTAGATATTCAATTAATTATTAAATAAGTTAAGATTTAATTTAAGAACTTAACTAATGTTTACTTAATTATTAACTAAGTTTTAAATTATAACTAAATTATTAATTAAATATTAATTTGAGTTTTAATTATGTAATTGAAGATTAACTATTATTTAATTAATATTTAAAAGTTAAATAAATGAGTGTGTTTAGCACAAGTCTCTATTAAGTTTCAAAATTAGGCTTATATCTGGTCCAAAACTTATTATAAATTGCATCCTTATTTTTTGAAAATTCACTAAAAAAAATTATGTAAATTCGTATTTGATTAAAACACGTAAATGAAAAAAATTCATCTAAACAAACAACTAGAAAAAGCACCAAAATCAAAAAAGAATGAAAAACAACGTAAATGCAGTTAATTGCTTCAAAGGATGCATATATTTGAAATTCTTGCATTCATCTGTGTAACTATTTTAGCTATGCATCTGCGTTGGCTTTTATGCATACATGCATGCAAGTAATACAGAATTCTTGCATACAAGTATGCTATAATTCGTAGGCATGAAAATATGTTCATATTTATTTGCATACATGCATGCAAGTATTCAGAATTCTTGCACACATGCATGCAACAATCTATAGGTACAAATATCAGCTCATTTTTACATGCATACATATGTGCAAGAAAATAGAATACTTGCATGTACGTATGCAAGAATTCATGTAGATTTTCAACGTAAACTGCTTCAGGAATTCTTGCATACATGTGTGTAACTATTGTGTATACTTGCATACATTTGTACAAGTTTTTTTTTTCCGTGGTCTACTAGGAATGTTTGCATATTTTAGATTTTTTTTTTGACAAAACACGTAACTTTCATTTTAGGGACTAGCTTTACATAGGGCTGTCAACGGGTACCCGAAAAATCCGATATCCGTCCGCATCCGTATCCGAAAATAAAAAATATATCCGTTATCCGAGATGCGGATACGGATATCCGATATTCGAAAATCATTTCGGATACGGATATGGTTATAGTGGTATCCGTATCCGAAAAATATCCGTCCGATTTTCTGATACGTGTATGTATGTATATATATATTATATATAATTTTTAATTTATATTTAAAATTAAATTAATATATAAATTTCCTTAAAATAGCTAACCTAAACTCAACTATTTAATTATAAAGGATTGTTGTATTTTGTATTATGCAACATTTTAAATCATGTACTCATTTTATTTTGTGGTATGGTTATAATTAAAACATAATTGTGTATATGCTTCTATGATTTATGTTTTGTTTTTTTTTTTAGTTTTAGGGTTGTGTATTTCATATTTTGAACACCTTATCTCTTAAAATATTTGTTGTAAGAAATTTATTTGATTGATGTCCTGCTTGTAATTTTTAATTAGACGTATTCACATTTTCAAAAAAAATATTTTATAATCCAAATTTGTATGTGAGTGATGTATTTGTAAATTTTTATTGTTTTATTTTCGGATATTTTCGGATAACCACATCAATGTACTGTTTTAAGTTTCGGATACGGATATTTCGAATATTTTCGGATATCCGTGTTCGCTAAGGCGGATACGGATATTTTCGGATATCCGAAAATATCCACGAATACGAATACGGATATTTTTAACTGGTATCCGCGGATATCGGATACGGATTCGGATACGGATTTTCATTTTCGGATATGGATTCGGATACGGCACTATCCGTATCCGACTGTATCCGTTTACAGCCCTAGCTTTACATAAATAAGTTGGGAGGGAGGCCGTTTTAATTTCAAATTTTTTTAGGACGTGACATTTATTTTCACTAAACAAATATCTAGTTATTTTTTTAATTATATTAATTGTTTAATTAATTATTTAAAAAGTAATTGGAAATTAATTATTTAATTAATAGTTAATTATTATTTATAGTTTATTAATTATTTAATAAAGAGTTTAATGTTATATAATTATTAATAAAAGTTTAAAGGTCCTTAATTACCTTATTTAAGAAGAAAATACTTATTTAAAAAATTATTTTTTAAATGTTGTTTTAATCCATGTGATTTACTTGTTAACCACACTTAAATAAAATAAAGCAATGGCATTTGTTTAGCATAACCAAACTCATTATGCTATTACCCTTATTTGATTAATTGATAGGGATGAATATCTATTACTAGAGTGCATCCTTATTCTACTATAAATTTTGTTGGATATCTCTTAAGCAGAAAAAAAGCATTATGCTATTACACTAACTTGGACTTATGTTTAGTAGAAAACTCCTTTTATGTTATTATTAGTTGCATACTTCCTAGAAGTGAGTACATTATTATTGGTTTATTCTGCTTACAAACTTGTTCATAATGTAAATAGCCATGCCATAATTTGGGTAAGTGCAACTTAGTTAAAGAAGAAACATTATGGTCTCCAAACCTCTTTCTAACTTTAAATTCAATTACATTATTCTTTTTGGAAAGAATTTAAATTATTATCGGTATAAATATGATACTAAAGGATAACTAAGTAACCATTTTATTAAAAATATTTTAAATTAATTTAATACTTTTCAAAAGATTATTTGAAATCAATATCCTGTTTAATATGGGTTAATATAATTAAAAGAAGTGTGTTTAAGCATAATAGCTTGTTTATACAGAGTATTTTGAATAAATGCCATTTTTGTAAATAAAGTTTATAAATGATTTTGGGGATTTATAAAAGAAGTTTATAATTGATTTTGAAATTTTATAAATGATTTGATATTTATTAAATAGTTTAAATTAAATTGGAGATTTATGAGGAAGTTTATTAAATGTTTTGGGAACTAAGTAAAAGAGATTCTCTTAAATGATAAGGTTTATTAAAAACGATTTTTAAGAGAAGTTATAAAAGGATTAAATGTTTGGGTTATTACTTTCTTTAATATAAACAAAGTCGATTAATTCTTTTGATTATTTTGGCTCGGTTTGGATGCTACAACTATGATGGTGATGGATTCAGTGTTATCCAATAAGAGTAGGCTACTTCTATATTGGTATACAGTCATAGATCACTCCTTAGGTACATTTTCCTCGTGAGGTGTATCATTTGGAAGGCAGTCTCTTTACCTTATCAATTGTATGGAATCTGAACTACAATATACATCGTACGTACTAGTTGTCCCCAGCTATGCTAGAACACGGGATGCAAGCATTTTAGCTATATCCATAAGAAACTTGTATTATAGATATAATTGAAATATTATTGGATTTTCTATAGAAAAAGTTGTAGTTATTGTAAGGTAAAATTCGTTCGTATTTACGTGTGGCATGATCTTACGAGATACATTTGATTTCAAATGGATTAAAATATAAAAAATCAATTCCTTATGACTTGAGTTTTCTCATGCTGGTTTACCAGATAGACATAAGGGTTATTTTCAGATAATGCTTTGACCAGACCGAGAAATTTTGTCAAGTAAGCTTTTGATGTTTTGGAGCTCGGAAGAGGAGTTAAAGGCCTATGGCATACTTCCGTATTTTAGTTAATCTTACACTGCTGTGTTTATGTTTAGATACCAGTATTTTTAGGGACAAATATTATAGTTGTACAAAGTTGATAATATGTTAGTTTGTACTCTGATGTTTGTATATACATAAGTTCTTTTTTATGTAAAGTTTCGATATATTATATGTTATTCGACATGGCTATGAGATTCTATTCTATCTTCTCTTCTTCTTTCCCTTAATGACATGTCTTTTGAATGAACAATGATCGATACATGAATGTCGAAGATGAATTAAGCGTTGCTTTTTGTAGCAAGAAAGATGAACCGTTATAGATGCAGTATGAGACCACCCCGAGCTGATCTAGGATGAGTGCATAAAATTACAAAATATCCACAAATAAAGAAGGAGGAGGAGAGATACTTTGTAAACAAAATGTTCTAAGATCCAAGTAAAGTACCCAACGGGTATCTCACACGGTACTCCTTGAAACTAAGAGCTTTAATCAAGACCATCTTGGTACCATACCTGTTAACTGACATTTTGGTCTGGTTAACAGAAGCGGTCCAGGCCCACATGACTCGACACATCGCATGGTTCAACGGCTCAGGAGTGGTGCTAACATCCTTAATAATCAAGCTAGGATGAGGCTGCACAAGAACAGTCGTCATGTCCCGCCAAACTACTCTCAAACAATACAAGTCACGAATTAAGTGGAACGCACTCAAAACTGTGTAATCGTATTGATCAAATTATGGTTCTGGCATAGAAGACTCGAGTCGGGCCACAGGCAGAATTTCGCATTCCTCAGATGCGAAATTCATCAGCATTGAAGATCACTCGTCAAGCACGTGCCGATCAACTCCAAAATCTTGCGCAACGTTCCCGGACCAGTCTCGTAAGCCAACTTAGCCTTACCATGCTTCTTATTTTGTGCCTTGCATCACCATGCTTCACATCCCGTGCCTCTCATCACCATGCTA
The DNA here is from genome assembly GCA_030737875.1 of Allium sativum. Lineage (NCBI taxonomy): Eukaryota > Viridiplantae > Streptophyta > Magnoliopsida > Asparagales > Amaryllidaceae > Allium > Allium sativum. The sequence continues at coordinate 517,875,711 of CM060924.1, forward strand.
CACATCCCATGCCTCACATCACCATGCTTCGCATGCTTTGCCTTGCATTACAATGCTTCACATCCGGTGCTTCGCATCACCATGCTTTGCATCCGGTGCCTCGCATCACCATGCTGGATCACCCTGTGCCATGCCTCCATTTCGCATCCCTATATAAGATGCGAAATTTTGCATCCCTCCAAGGGGTGCGAAATTTCGCATTTCTTCTAGGATGTGAATCACCTACATTTCGCGTCACTACATGGGATGCAAAATTTCGCGTCACTCTATGGGATGTTAAATTTCGCATTCCTCCTGGATGCCAAATCGCCTCCATTTCGCATCCCTCTAGGAATGCGAAATCGCCTCCATTTTGCATCCTTTCTAGGATGCGAAACTGCCTCCATTTCGCAATCCTTCTGGGATGCGAAATCGCCTTCATTTCGCATCCCCACACGGGATGCAAGATTTTGGCATGCGAAGTTTCACATTCCTCACTTAGGATGCGACTCCTAACACTTTTTCCCTTTTCACGTTCCCTTTTTCCCTTACTCTCATATCTCATCTACTCCAACCTACTCCACTTTTATAAGTACCCCTACCTCATTTTTCAAATGGGTTGGCATTTTCCTTAGTTGAGACCTTGGGAGGACCTTGGACACCATTTATAGCGGCCTAGCTTTTGGGGAAGAAGATGACCCCGGACCCTTGATTTTCCCTGTACACTCTGGACCTTAGATTTCCAAGGTACACCCCAGATCTCCAATTTTCCTGGTACACCCCGGACCTCCAATTTTCTTGGTATGCCACGGACCTTTAATTTTCCCGACACATCCCGGACCTCGGACCTCCCGACTCTGTTGTATCTGACAGTTCTATGATTTTTGTTTGATGATAACAAACTGTTGAATAATGAGATATTGATCGATGTCAACGAATAAAGCTATTATGGGAATCGAATCATTAAGATAAGGTTAGATATATATACACATTAAGTCGTGTTAGAATTAAGTTAAAATCAATCCTTAAGTATACACGAATGTGCTAATCAAATTATATATATATATATATGTAATTTAAAACCTTCAAAAAGCCAGACTATGCATGAAATTGTCTACCAGTCAACTGGTAGGAAATTCACCGGTCGATTGGTCGAGCAATTTTTGCACATAATGGCTAGTTTTAAAAGTTTTGTATAAATAAATTATTTCTACCAGTCAACTGATGATTTTTAACCAGTCGACTGATTTGACCCAGAACTTGTTTTCTGAAGAGTTGCTTCCATTCATGAAGAGATTCCTCTTCATTAATCAAAGGAAATGGACATATCTTTTTATGGAAACTTTTCATGAATGATTGCTACTATTAAACTATTATATAAACAACTTCAATCATGTTTTACAACAATCTAGTCTTTTTGAATTTTACTGATTTTTCTGATCATCATTCTAATCTCTCCATTTACATTCTTTGCAATTAAAAGCTCTCCAATTTCAATACTTGTTGAATCCGTGAATCATATTAATATCATTTGATTCAATAAGTAAATTTTACTCCCTTAAATCTTTGCATTCAAAGCATATACTCGACGATCAGATTATAGGAAGGATGTACTTAAAATATTGGCTATCCGTGTTGATTTGAGAACAAAATTCAGTAGTCAAACTCTTGTAATTATTGAAGACCTGTGTAGTTGCTCAGGCGAGAGGCATCCTTGTTGGGCCTAGGGTGTACTGGACTATTCCTCCGGGTTAAGATAGGGCGTTGTTTGTGAATTCCAAAGAGGATCTTCGGGACTGGACGTAGGGCGGGAAGTCCGAACCAGTATAAAACTCGTGGTGTCTTTTTAACTTACTTTACTGCATTTTATTATTTGTGACATATCATATTAATCTCTATTTATCTGCATAACTATTGTAGAATCAACTCGTTAGTATCACATTTATATTCCGTAATATCTGTAACACCCCACCTCCGCTAGGGTCATTCACAAAGGGAATGCACTAGTTTTGGAGGAGCGTTATCGAGGTAAACAAACACAGAAATATTACAAGACAGAACATAGATAAAACAACGGAAGAATCAAAAGGTAAATTTCATTACTTTCAAAAAGAGTCAAAACCTATTACATCAAATAGCCAAGGTTATTATTTTCCATTACATTAAATTCTGTCTTGCACAAATAAAGAAGCATAAACTTAAAACATCAAAAGTAGCTTAATTCCCCAAAGGTAGCAAAAATGAAGCCATAGCATAGCTCAGGATCAAACCGTACATGAGCTGAACCGAAAGCAAGCGAAATCCAAGCTAAGTGCTAGAGTTTCCTCCCTGAGAACCTGGGTGGGGGGACGGAAGAAAAAGAGGCGAAAGAAAACGGGTCAGTCATAAAGAGTGGTAAGTCCAAGTGACTTTCAGCATAAAAACAAGTAAAGTTAACATGACATGTATAAACTGAAAGTAAACATACAGATGATGATAAGATGGGAAAGATAGACTAAGATAACATGATAAATCAAGTACAACATCATGTATTCAAGGTTCGCTGCATCAACTGTACTAGAATCCCAAACCCATGTCCTATATTAATCATGAAATGATTCCTTGGCCCCACATCATGAAATGACCCATTTCTAGGTCCTACGAAACGATCCACTAGTCGATCGGCTCCCTACAAGTTCTAGCTCGTCATGTGTCTGTATCATACGGCCCAATCACGAATGTAGTTACCTGTGCTACGTCTACCATAGGGTGCATCAAGCCCTAGGGTGCCAACCACCGACACAAATCAAGAATGCACAGATAAACCTACTGATGCCCAATGCCTGCTTTTTCAACTCCGAACCACGTGCATGACCATAGCCAGCCTAAACCTACACTGGCGCACCAACACAGACGTCGTTCTGGTCGCTTACAATCAGCCCAGTAATCGTGCCCCACCCTGCCTAATCCCAGGGTACCATGATACATCTAGTGGGTTACTGCTGAAACGGACCGCGTAACTAGGGTTTCCGTCCAATAGGTTAAGTGTTGTCATTTAAATTCGTGACTTAACCCCTATCAGTCTAGCATATCAAGTTGGTTAAGTGTTGTCATTCAAGTTCATGACTTAACCCACCTACGAATCATGTATCAAGTTGGTTAAGTGTTGTCTTACATGTTCATGACTTAACCATATCATGTGGCATTAATTCAATAATGCACCCTAACCTCTCACATCAGACCTGTTGTTGTGGTTACTGGATATGCCGGGCGGTTTAGGGCGGAATTACACCACAACTCAGTCTGACCTCGGGTTTTCAATTGAGATACGACCAACTACCCACATTGGATCCTATTGTTTGTAGTAACTGGATTTGATGGGCGGTTCCGGGCAGAATTACACTGCAAACTCAATCCAACCTCGAGTTGGCCATTTTCAAGTTCATTCTAGTGTCATGTCCATGTTCAAGATTCATGTCAAGTTCGTGTCAAGTTTTCAAGGCAAGTTTCATGTCAAGTTTCCTAGAATTACCAATTTTTCCCAACGTTACCCCGTCTAAATATTAGGCTAACAATCTTAGCCTAATTTTCCGTCCGCATGGTTTTTGACATATAATATTAGGCTAAAAACTTAGCCTAATTCAACGTACACAAAATTAGCATAAAGCAATTCATTAACATAAGCATGACATAGGCGTAAACTTGGCATCATCGGCATAGTCAATATGAACATCATAGGTGTGAACTTACAAAATAATCAACATGAATATCATAGGTGTGATCTTGTAGCGTAGACTGAACCAACATACATATATGTGAATTTGCAACATAGACTAAATCAACTTACATATATGTGAACTTGCAAATCAATCACGAACATATGAATAAGTGTGAACTTGAAATATGACATAGGTTTAACATATACACATAAACATGTGGTCCTAACATTTGGTCATATATGTGATATGATTTTACAACCTAAAACTTGCATAACATGATAAACTACACAACTTATCATAACAGGTTATACTTCAAGTTCCTATACATATGAATAGACTTATTCATTAATTCACAATTTAACATGATAATAAAATAGAACCACATGCATAGATCAATATCATTCTATAACATAATCAATCTATTTTCAAGGTATGACATAATTGAATAAATTGATTAAAACATCACAGGCATATAATCTGATAACATTACAAACATAAAGAGGTTTGAATACTAATCTAGATTCAAGAACATGGATAGATCTAACTTAAATAGAAAAATCCCCAAAATCAAGATCCAAGGACAAATAAAGAAAATAGGTCTGACTAGAAAATCAAAATCAGATCCAATTTCATAGTCATAATCCTAGGCAATGAATCATAGGTGATTAACCACAATTGTCCATGTCATAGTCATAGGCAATGGTCTTATTGTTCATAGTCATAGGTAGTCTTATGTTCACTGTCATAGTCATAGGCATAGTCTTATTAGTCATAGGCAGTCTTATGTTCACCGTCATAGTCATAGGCATAGTATTATGTTCACCGTCATAGTCATAGGCATAGGCAAAATCCTATGTCCACAGTCATAGGCATAGTCATAGTCTTATGTCATTAACAATAGTTTCAACGTCGTAGGCAATATTCCCAATAGTCAAGATCCAAGAAGAAACCAAGAATAGATATGAATCATACATAAATTACTTCCAAATTATACCATGCACATATTAGATTTATAGTTTTTATCTAAAAGTAACTGGAACTTACAGATCGTGGTCTAAGAAAGATGTAGAAGTCAAGTCTAGAAATTAGTCGTTGAATTGTTGAATCGCTGAATCTTGCATTGATTGTAGAAACAAATCCCCAATAAGAAATTCCTAGCCGTAGTCTTCAAGAAATAATCTTCACTATTTATTTTAATTAAGGTGGAGGCAGCATAACATTGCAATGGTTTGGTATGGAGAGAAAACTAGGTTTAGGGGTGTTTAAATAGGAGAATAGGGTAATTTAGAGCCTTCAGATTAGTCCAGAAGTCATCAGAACCACCCAGCTCGAAGACAGGTCATCCAGCCACTCAGAAGAAGACACGTCATCACAAAACACTCCAGAATTCTGTGCTAGTTCGGTATAGGCGCACTTGGCAGGTGCGCTAGTGTATTTTTGTACTAGCGCACTTCACAAGTGCGCCAGTTATTCTGGCCTGTTTTCGGTTTTTCTGCCTAACTTCGTTTGCCATATCTTCTTCATACGGTATCCGTTTTATGCAAACTCGGACTCTATCTCAAGCAGAATTTCAAGGCAAACGCAATAGCGCAACCCGTTTCCCTTTATTCTCATTCTAAAAGTTAATTCTGCCTTGATTTATGGTTTTAACATGTTATTAAAATTCGGGTTGTTACATTCTTCCATCGTTAAAGGATTTCGTCCCCGAAATCTTCAAGTTAAGACGAATGCATCCCATCATCCAATCATCCATCTACTCAAAACATCATCCACAAGCAACCATTATTCTTAAACTATTTCTAATGCTATATGAACATATGCAGAAAGTGTGTGTATATGTTCCTTATCTAATGCAATTGATCAGACCTGATTGATCTTCTTAATGCAAAATATGTTTAGTGTTATGAATCCAACATGTATGCAAATAGTCCTAGTCACATAAACACTATATGTGTGCACAAGCATCCATCCATATGCAACATCCACATGATAACACATTCAATTTCATCCATAAACAAATATAAACACTCATGCATATGCAATATGAAAATGTGTCTGAGCCGATCTAGTGCCTAATGTGTGTTATGCAACCGCGAGCAACTACTTGCAACCACTTGCAACCATTTGCAAACGTCAACCATAACATGTTTCAATCACATGTTTACATCCAACAGGGTTCTACCTAAGGTTCTTAAGATAGGTTTGAGAAGATAAGCAAGATAAAACAAAGCATCTAGAAGAAGAAGTTAAAGATGTACCCCCGGAAGCTCTTGCCTGCGGGGCTTGCCCTTGCTTCTTAGGGCAGTTCTTGCTGATATGTCCAGTATCACCACACTGAAAGCATGCTCCCATCTTCATCTTTTTCTTTCTACAATCCTGGATTATATGCCTCTTAATACCACAGAAGTTGCACTTCCTCTTATCATGTGACTTGTTATCGTTGTTGTCGTTGTTCTCGCCTCCCTTCTGGAAGTCTTTCTTCTCGTTCTGTGACTCATATGCCTTAACTTATCACTCATACCTTTCCTATGTAACATGTTAACAAGTCTCACGGAAACTATCTCCATCGTACGGAAAACCCTCTACGAAGCTAGAAAGAAGATTAGCCGCAGGTAAAAACTACTACGACTACGGATGGAGAAATGAAAGGAAAAGAGATTCAAACAAGGAAACAAAGGATAGTGCTAATGGCTTTTGGGGAATAGCCTTTAAATAAAACAAGACTTTTCTTGAAAAATGCTTCTTTGTAAACGGTTTTGAAAATAGTTTTAGAAGGTTTTAAAAACTTTTGCCCAGTCTGATAACCTTCTGCTCTGATACCAAATGTAACACCCCACCTCCGCTAGGGTCACTCACAAAGGGAATGCACTAGTTTTGGAGGAGCGTTATCGAGGTAAACAAACACAGAAATATTACAAGACAGAACATAGATAAATCAGCGGAAGAATCAAAAGGTAAATTTCATTACTTTCAAAAAGAGCCAAAACCTTTTACATCAAATAGCCAAGGTTATTATTTTCCATTACATCAAATTATGTCTTGCACAAATAAAGAAGCATAAACTTAAAACATCAAAAGTATCTTAATTCCCCAAAGGTAGCAGAAATGCAGCCATAGCATAGCTCTAGATCAAACCGTACATGAGCTGAACCGAAAGCAAGCGAAATCCAAGCTAAGTGCTAGAGTTTCCTCCCTGAGAACCTGGGGGGGGGGGGGACGGAAGAAAAAGAGGCGAAAGAAAACGAATAAGTCATAAAGACTGGTAAGTCCAAGTGAATTTCAGCATAAAAACAAGTAAAGTTAACATGACATGTATAAACTGAAAGTAAACATACAGATGATGACAAGATGGGCAAGATAGACTAAGATAACATGATAAATCATGTATAGCATCACGTATTCAAGGTTCGCTGCATCAGCTGTACTAGAATCCCAAACCCATGTCCTATATTAATCATGAAATGATTCCTTGGCCCAACATCATGAAATAACCCATTTCTAGGTCCAACGAAACGATCCACTAGTCGATCGGCTCCCTACAAGTTCTAGCTCGTCATGTGTCTGTGTCATACGGCCATATCACGAATGTAGTTACCTGTGCTAGGTCCACCATAGGGTGTATCAAGCCCTAGGGTGCCAACCACCGACACGAATCAAGAATGCACAGATAAACCTACTGATGCCCAATGCCTGCTTTTTCAACTCCGGACCACGTGCACGACCATAGCCCGCCTGAACCTACACTGGCGCACCAACATAGCCGTCGTTCTGGTCGCTTACAATCAGCCCAGTAATCGTGCCCCACCCTGCCTAGTCTCATGGTACCATGTTACATCTAGAGGGTTACTGCTGAAACGGACTACGTAACTAGGGTTTCCGTCCAATAGGTTAAGTGTTGTCATTTAAATTTGTGACTTAACCCCTATCAGTCTAGCATGTCAAGTTGGTTAAGTGTTGTCATTCAAGTTCATGACTTAACCTACCTACGAATCATGTATCAAGTTGGTTAAGTGTTGTCTTACATGTTCATGACTTAACCCTATCATGTGGCATTAATTCATTAATGCACCCCAACCTCTCACATCAGACCTGTTGTTGTTGTTACCGGATATGCCGGGCGGTTCCGGGCAGAATTACACCACAACTCAGTCTGACCTCGGGTTTTCAAGTGCGATATGATCAACTACCCACATTGGATCCTATTGTTTGCAGTAATTGGATTTGCCGGGGGGTTCCAGGCAGAATTACACTGCAAACTCAACCCAATCTCGAGTTGGCCATTTTCAAGTTCTTTCTAGTGTTATGTCCATGTTCAAGATTCATGTCAAGTTCGTGTCAAGTTTTCAAGGCAAGTTTCATGTCAAGTTTCCTATAATTACCAATTTTTCCCAATGTTACTCCGTCCAAACATTAGGCTAACAATCTTAGCCTAATTTTCCATCCGCATGGTTTTTGACATATAATATTAGGCTAAAAACTTAGCCTAATTCAACGTACACAAAATTGGCATAAAGCAATTCATTAACATAAGCATGACATAGGCGTAAACTTGGCATCATCGGCATAGTCAATATGAACATCATAGGTGTGAACTTACAAAATAATCAACATGAATATCATAGGTGTGATCTTGTAGCGTAGACTGAACCAACATACATATATGTGAATTTGCAACATAGACTAAATCAACTTACATATATGTGAACTTGCAAATCAATCACGAACATATGAATAAGTGTGAACTTGAAATATGACATAGGTTTAACATATACACATAAACATGTGGTCCTAACATTTGGTCACATATGTGATATGATTTTACAACCTAAAACTTGCATAACATGATAAACTACACAACTTATCATAACAGGTAATACTTCAAGTTCCTATACATATGAATAGACTTATTCATTAATTCCCAATTTAACATGATAATAAAATAGAACCACATGCATAGATCAATATCATTCTATAACATAATCAATCTATTTTCAAGGTATGACATAACTGAATAAATTGATTAAAACATCACAAGCATATAATCTGATAACATTACAAACATAAAGAGGTTTGAATACTAATCTAGATTCAAGAACATGGATAGATCTAACTTAAATAGAAAAATCCCCAAAATCAAGATCCAAGGACAAATAAAGAAAATAGGTCTGACTAGAAAATCAAGCTCAGATCCAATTTCATAGTCATAATCCTAGGCAATGAATCATAGGTGATTAACCACAATTGTCCATGTCATAGTCATAGGCAATGGTCTTATTGTTCATTGTCACAGGCAGTCTTATGTTCACCGTCATAGTCATAGGTATAGTCTTATTAGTCATAGGCAGTTTTATGTTCACCGTCATAGTCATAGGCATAGTCTTATGTTCACCGTCATAGTCATAGGCATAGGCAAAATCTTATGTCCACAGTCATAGGCATAGTCATAGTCTAATGTCATTAACAATAGTTTCAACGTCGTAGGCAATATTCCCAATAGTCAAGATCCAAGAAGAAACCAAGAATAGATATGAATCATACATAAATCACTTCCAAATTATACCATGCACATATTAGATTTATAGTTTTTATCTAAAAGTAACTGGAACTTACAGATCGTGGTCTAAGAAAGATGTAGAAGTCAAGTCTAGAAATTAGTCATTGAATTGTTGAATCGTTGAATCTTGCTTTGATTGTAGAAACAAATCCCCAATAAGAAATTCCTAGCCGTAGTCTTCAAGAAATAATCTTCACGATTTATTTTAATTAAGGTGGAGGCAGCATAACATTGCAATGGTTTGGTATGGAGAGAAAGCTAGGTTTAGGGGTTTTTAAATAGGAGAATAGGGTAATTTAGAGCCTTCAGATCAGTCCAGAAGTCATCAGAACCACCCAGCTCGAAGACAGGTCATCCAGCCACTCAGAAGAAGACACGTCATCATAGAACACTCCAGAATTCTGTGTTGGATCGGTATGGGTGCACTTGGCAGGTGCGCCAGTGTATTTTTGTACTGGCGCACTTCACAAGTGCGCCAGTGTATTCTGGCCTGTTTTCTGTTTTTCTGCCTAACTTCGTTCGTCCATATCTTCTTAATACGGTATCCGTTTTACATAAACTCGGACTCTATCTCAAGCAGAATTTCGAGGCGAATGCAATGGCGCAACCCGTTTCCCTTGATTCTCAATTTAAAAATTAATTCTGCCTTGATTTATGGTTTTAACATGTTATTAAAATTCGGGTTGTTACAATATCCATATAGAAAGATCCTTAAGTCGTATACACACCGACTTTTCAATTGGTATCAAAGCAAGGTTATCATATAACCATAAAACCGTTATCTGACAATTAGATAATATGGATGGTAACACTAGCATTAGCAATAACACTGGATATTCTGAAGGCCAATCAATGGCTAGACCACCCTTCTTTAATCGCATAAATTATAGTTACTGGCCTACTAGAATGAGAATATACATGCAAGATAATAGCTATGATGCATGGAATATTACTAAAAAAGAATATACATCACCTACTACTGCATACACTGAATGGTCAAACACTGAGAAAACTGAAGTACTGCAAATGCTAAGGCCATGAATATGCTACATTGTGCACTTGATAGAAACGAGTTCAATCGGATTTGTATATGCAACACCGCATATGAAATTTGGAGAACACTTAAGATTACTCATGAAGGCACTAATAAAGTTAAACAAAGTAAAATTTCTATGCTTAAAAATCAGTTTCAAAATTTTAAGATAATTGAGAACGAATCCATTAATGATATGTATTCACGTTTTCAAAATATTTATCATTCATTATTAGGACTAGGAGAAAAATATTCCGACTTTGACATAGTTTCAAAATTTTTTAATTCTTTAACTGATGAATGGGAGAGAAAAGTATTAGCGATCGAAGAAGCTAATGATCTCTCTACCATGAAACCGGAAGAATTGATCAGTAATCTAATGTCATATGAAGTGAACTTGCAGGCAAAGAAAGCATAGGTACAAGATAAGAAGAATTTAGTTTTCCATGCAGAAAAAGAAGATTCCAATTCAGATGAAGAAGGTATAGCATTTGTTGCTAAATTTTTTAGAAAATTTCTAAATACCAAAAAAGTCAAAGAAAAAATTTAAAGAAGAATTCATCAAAAGAACCTGATCCGGCTTTAGAAGATTGTTTCAATTGTTACAAGACCGGACATTATCAAAAGAACTGTCCAGAGCTAAAGAGAAATCGAAAAAGTGGAAAATCAAAGTAACAAGCTTTTTCAGTCACTTGGGATAATTCAGACTCATCTTCTGAAAGTGATAGCGACAGCGATAGTGAGCAAGAAAATTGTGCTTTATGGCTAAAGACAACAATGTAAGTTATTTTACTTTTGATGATTTAGTAGAAATAAATACGGAAATTTTAGAATCTAGAAAAATGTTTAAAAGAAAATTTAAACAAGCTAAGAAGACAAAAACAAAGTCAAATTTGAGAGAGACCTTTTGAAAGATGAAAAAGAAATCTTAGAAGACGAAATCAGAAGATTACAAATTCTTTTTCAAAGGCAAATTCTCAAATTTCTCTGTTAAGTCAAGAAATAGAAATTCAAAAGAATAAAAATGATTTATTGCTTTCTGAAAATCATGATTTGAATAATAAAGTTAAAATTATAGAGTTAGAAAATTCTAGTTTAAAAAATAAATTAGAAAGTATTTCTAAAAATGTAAATAATTTTAACAAGGGTACAGAGAATTTATCTAAAATTTTAGAAAATTCTCAATTAGTTTTTAATAAAAAAGGACTTGGATATAATAATACAATAAATTCAAAAAGGAAATCCAAAAATTCTAAGAATAAACCGAGAATTTCTGGTAGAAAATTAAATACTTCTACTAAGAAAAAATATTCGGAAAATATTAGTATATGGATTCCTAAAACAAATAATATTCTTATTAGGAATAAATATATTAAAAACTTCTTAAATACTGTTCTTTATAATAGTGACTATTTTTTTAAAAAGGAACCTAAGCCCTCTTGGGTTTGGCTTCCTAAGACTTAACCCTTAGGACCCTAACAGAGGAAGTGGGTACCAATGAAATTTTTTAATTATTTTTTGCAGGTTCCACTTCACAAAAATAGAGGAAAATAAATACTAGACAGTGGTTGCTCAAAATACATGATAGGAGACAAGGAAATGCTAACAAATATTACTTACTCAAAAGGAGGAACTGTCACATTTGAAGATAATTCCAAAGGATCCATCATCGGCAAAGGAAATGTGAGCAATTACAGTATATCTAATTCACCTCTTATTTCAGATGTTTTATTAGTTAAGTATTTAAAACACAATTTATTAAGTATAAGTCAATTGTGTGATAAAGGTTTTAAAATAACATATTCCGAAAATAAATGTAGTATATTTGATTCAAACCAAAATCTTCTTTTCAAAGGAAATCGAGACAAAAATATTTATATTAAATATGACAATTGATAATAATCCGAACATGTGTTTATTAGCCAAAGATAATGGTCCTTGGTTATGGCGCAAACGATTTTGTCACATTAACTTTAAATCCATTAATAAGTTATCTATGATATTGTGAGAGGATTACACAAAATAAAATTCAAAACTGAAAATTTATGCGATGCTTGTCTACTCAAAAAATCAAATTGCTGATATCTTCACTAAAACCCTTCTAGAGAATTCTTTCATTAAACTCCAATGTGAGTTAGGGATTGTATCATTTAAAAATCTCTAAAAAGATCTTCGATTACTTTGTACTTATAATGTCTTAATCTCTTTTTAATCGATGATAAAGGGGGAGAAAAATATCTCTCATGCTATCTATGTTATACACCATTGTTATGTTTCTATGCTATTATACTATTGTATTTCCATATTTTTGGAAATTGTGCTAACACTTTTGAATGCAGGATTCAAATGGTAAGTATATATGAACTAACAAATTTGTGCAGAAATTCAGGGGGAGCTATACATTCAGGGGAGAAAAATCAAAGTGTTGTCCTCAATTAAAAATGGGGAGAATGTTGAGTAACGAGATTTTGATCGATGTCAACGAATAAAGCTACTATGGGAATCGAATCATAAAGATAAGGTTATATATATGTACATTGAGTCGTGATTAGAATTATGTTAAAATCTATCCTCAAGTATACACGAATGTGCTAATCAAGTTATATATATACACACACACACATTTTGAAACCTTCAAAAAGCCAGACTGTGCATGAAATTGCCTACCAGTCGACTGGTAGGAAATTCACCAGTCGCCTGGTCGAGCAAATTTTGCACATAACGGCTAGTTTTAAAAGTTTTATATAAATAATTTATTTTTGCCAGTCAACTGATGATTTTTAACCAGTCGGCTGATTCGATCCAGAACTTGTTTTATGAAGAGTTGCTTCCATTCATGAAGAGATTCCTCTTCATTAATCCAAGGAAATGGACATATCTTTTTATGGAAACTATTCATGAATGATTGCTACTCTTAAACTATTATATAAACAACTTCAATCATTTTTTACAATTACCTAATCTTTCTGAATTTTACTAATTTTTCTGATTATCAGTCTAATCTCTCAATTTACATTCTTTGCAATTAAAATCTCTCTAATTTCAATACTTTTTGAATCCGTGAATCATACTAATATCATTTGATTCAACAAGTAAATTTTACTTCCTTAATTCTTCGCATTCAAAGCATATACTCAAGGATCAGATTGTAGGAAGGTTGTACTTAAAATATTGGCTATCCGTATTGATTCGAGAACAGAAATTAGATGTCAAACTCTTGTATTTATTGAAGACCTGTGTAGTTTCTCAGGCGAGAAGAACCCTTGTTGGGGCTCGGGTGTAGTGACCTATTCCTCCGGGTTAAGAAAAGGCATTGTTAGTGAATTCCGAAGAGGAGCTTCGGGACTTGACGTAGAGCGGGAAGTCCGAACCAATATAAAATTCCTGGTGTCTTTTTAACTTACTTTACTGCATTTTGTTATTTGTGATATATCATATTAATCTCTATTTATTTGCATAACTATTGTAGAATCAACTAGCTAGTATCGCATTTATATTTCGCAATATCCATATAGAAAGATCCTTAAGTCGTACACATGCCGACTTTTCACAAACATATATTTATTATTACAAATGTGTTTGCAACTGTACTGTTATACTACATCACAAACAAAATATAATATTTATATTTAAATAGAATACTACTGCACAAGAATTTAAATATTCAAATAGTATTTTATTTAAATATAATATTTTATTTCAACATTTTCAATAGTACAAATTTATAACACCACTATTTGTGCATTTCACTAAAATACTATACATTTCATATTATACAACGCTCCTCACTACAGTACACTAACTTACATTTCACTGAAATTGTGCATATACATTCATGCACTCATGTATACTGTCACACTCACTTATCGCTTGTCTTCTACCAACATCATAGTCAGTCCAGTCTTATGTTTACTTGTCACAGAAGAAACACACAGTATACTGGAACAAAAATATTTTAAATTCTAGCATATATAATTTTATTTTCAAAATTTATTTGCCTCAAAATTTGGGTGTGTTCCTCATCATTTTTCATGACTTGACCTGATTTATGTGGACATCCATCTGTGTCTAGACAACTTGTGATATTCGCATCGATTCACTGTAAATACCACATGGTAGACAAATCATCTGTAGTGCTTACATATATATAATCCGCTAGTGCACTATACATGTATACACATACATTGTATGTATATACACATATTTCTATGCAGGGACAATTCGGTCAAATATTGTGTATGGACTGAACCAAGAAACCCAGTTCAAATACTACACAAAACATATATACACACTTCTATGCATATATATACACACACGTATGTGTATACACTGAAGGAATAGCATTTCAGAAAAATCAAAGTGGAACAGTCAGCATCTTCAAGTGCAAGTACAAAGCCCGCATACATGCAACTACAAAATGAGGATAGCAGCATGGTCATGAAATTTCAAGTTTTTCCCGAAATAGTTGAGGCTTTTCAAAGAAAAATGAGAATACAAAATGCGGCAGGGAGTACAACACCAAGGTCAAGAGCAGTCAGTGTTTCATGGCCATGACAAAGCATCAAGCCAGAAGTACAAGACGACACATCAATGCAAAATATACAAAAAAGTTTGCTCAAACATAATGGAACAGATATAGCCGAGAAATGACCAAGCCTAGATTCACATGGCAAGTGCAAACAATTTGGACAGTGCATGCACAGTTGTACGTAACCACAAAAATGGACACAATTAAAACAAGGATAAGCAGTGTCAATTTGCACCATGACAAATTCAAGTTAAGCTACAGGTTCAAGTTGTACATGCAGCAATTCCAAAGTGTTAGCATGCAACAGGTGAAAGTGAGGAACAACAAATCCAAGCACATGTGCACAAGTAAATAAGCAGTATACACATGTATACAAAACAACTCAAACCGTGATAAGGATCAAAGTTGAGCCATGGCAAGATTAACGCATGGAGCGAAAGTGTGCAAAAGCAAATGGACAACATATTCATGTTTACACACCAACAACAAGTGGCAAAACAGGTACTAGCTCTTATCCAGTAAAGCAAACTCGACTGTGTACAAATGGGAAAGCAAGGAAAACAGATGCAAAAGCTCACAAATATGGCATACAAAGTGAACAAGCAATTTCAAAACACACATGGTGTAGCTGCATGAAACGTGCACAAGAAGGGTGCAACATATATATTAATATGCATGCCAAGGTGAATCAAAACCGGACACCAGTTTTTTGGGCAACAACGTTTTTAGGGTAAACAGTCATTGAATTGTCTTCCAGAAAATTACACAAGCAAGTGCACGAAATCATGTATCCAGAAATAATCACTTTTTTTAAATGCTTTTCAAAAGTAGCATGCAGTTATGGCAAAGAAAAATAGGAGACAATCATCCAATATAAAATCGCCAAGGATTTTTTTTTTTTTTGAGAAATCTCGATCTTTTTTTTATAAAGTTATTGCATTCCAGAAATCATAGTGTGGACTTGATACAATAATGGTCAATGCGAAAACATGTATTTATATTTGGTAAGGTTCATTCACAGTTTTTAAAAGATTTCCAAAAACTGTTTTTGGCAAGAAATCATTTTCGAATCAATTCATTCCAGTTTTCAGTCTCACATTCACAGTCATTCAACGATCACGCAATGGACCAAAAGGAAACAATTTCATTGTTTTCTCCAGAAATACATAATCATCTTTGGGCAATGATATATGGCAAATAATTTGCAAACATGAAAAATTGTTTCTAGTACCAAATCAAGGAATCACGCAAGATATTCAAGTCACAGAACAAGGGGATTCTCGGCAAAACAATTCAAGGAAACAAATCAAACTCATGCAGCAACCAAGGCCAAGTCATATGGGGGAATCTGAGATGTATAGGATTTAAATTTTTTATTTATACACCTATTAATTCACAGGCAAAAAAAGGGGGATAGATCGAAACAAGCAACAATAAACATGAAAGCTCAACAAAATTCAAATCAGAAATCACTCAATGTACGATCGCAAGTAATCCCAAACCATTGACAAGAACGACAACAACCAAAGATCATCAGAGAACCATTTTTCTTTAGCATTTAAAGTCGAGTATTTAGGATTTCAGGAAACCCTAATTTCAATTGGATCGGCCGCCATTTTATTTCCAGAGAGAAAGAAGAAATTGGTTTAACAAATGAAGAAATGGGTTGGCCAATAATATATATATGAAAAGGGGATTTTAATTTGTTTTGTTTTTAAAGGGTTTTATTTCTTTTATCGTTTTGTGTATTTAACTCTTGTAAAATCTTTTGTTGGTTTAATTATTTTTCTGTAAAACTAGGTCATCTAGTTATAGAATTTTAACTAGTAGTTTTCTAGTTTCTGTAATAACTAGGGTTAACTAGCTACGGGTTTGTAGCTAAGGGAAAATCTGATTTAGGGGACAAAAATTGGTGCAGTGTTTTGAGCGTAGATTTAGATCAATGGTAGGTTTTGCATGTGTACAAGACTATATAGGCGGTTAGCGAGGGAGTCGCGAGTTTATAAGTTTTTGTATGTTGAATTTGTTTTTAATTCTAGTAAAAACCTTGGGGAATGTAGCAGTAGGCAGGGTTTTCCAAAGTTGGGTAAATTCTTTGTGTCATTTACTTTCTACACCTATTTACTCCTCTGCTACTTGTGCTGTAATTATTATTCTGCGTTGTGATATTTATTAATATCTCGTATTAATTTAATAAACCATATTCACCCCCTCCAAGGTTATTTAGATCCAATAAGTGGTATCAGAGCTTGGTATTTTATTAACTCTAGAGATGGTGATTCCTAGTTATCGATCCATAGAGAGTCAATCCAGTCATATTCCAACTATTTTTAATGGTACAGATTTTTTAAATTGGAAATTAGAATTGGTACCCTATTTAAAATCTGTTGATATTAGATGTTCATATATTATTATAAATGGGTATGATATAGTTAATAAGAATGATATTGGGTTTAATTCTCGTGCTATTCATATTTTATATTCTTATATTGATGATGTTCAATGTAGCCTTTTCTCCCATTGTTTAACTGTGTAGGAAATCTGGAATACTCTCAATACGAAGTATGGAAGAATTGACAACAACAGCTCAAAACCCCCGAAAATCGACTTAGATTTAGATCTTTGCTTGGAAGGAGAAACAGATGAAAATTAAAGTAGATCAGATGATGGAGACTCAACAGACAATGTGACTGAAAGCTTCTCATTTGAAGATTTGGTTTATATGTGTGTTGATTTAACAAAAACTGTTGATAATCTCCATCGGAAAAATAGATCTTTAAAATCTAAAAATCATGAGTTGTCTAGCAGAATTAACTGTTTGGAATCAAAATTTTCAAACGTCTTGAAATTAGAAAATTCTGGTTGTGAAAATTATTTTAAATTGAAAAATGATCTCGTTCATCTCAATAAAAACATTCAAAAGCTTAAAGAGGAAATTCTGATTATAAAAGATAAGGAGATTGAGCTAAAAGATTCAAACAATTCTTTGCAAAAGAAATTTAAAAATTTTATGATTACCAAAAATTCCAAATATGATATCACTAATTTTTTTTTGTATAAAACTGATTCAATCATCAATGAGCTTGAAAAAGAGATTGAAAATTTCAAGAAACTTGAATTTGAAAAACAGATTAAATTTGAATATGAAATCTTTGAGTCGAAGACCAAAATCAAACTGCTTAAAAATGAAATTTGATTTTGAAACAAAACGATACTGAAATGTGAAAGATCAACATTAATCATTTTTCAAATCTGATGAAAGAAAATTATGATCTTAAATCCAAAATCTATGATCTTGAATTGAGTTTAAAACTTTTTTCAACCATAGAAAAATCTTTGAATATGCTACTGAAAAATCAATTTTCTTTTGGTAACAAAAATTGTCTCGGGATTGGGAAAACAAATGATTTTGAAAAACTGAATTCTTGTGATTTTAAAAATACTTCAAATTGTTTCAAGATGGGTCGTTCTGAAAATTTGAATTCTGGAAATTCCAAAAGATTTTTGAATCACAAACGAGATGAGAATTTGTTTGATAACAATCTATTCAATTCTTTTTGGATCCCAAATGGAAATAAAGTGATTTTGACCAAATTCAAACAGATTTGGGTTCCTAAGGGCACAAAAGTTAATTCTGATGGATTATTGTACAAACAGGGTTGGGTACCAAAAGACGTGAACAAAATTAGGAGTGGTTTTACAAATTTTGTTAGACCACTCGATCCTTTAAACTGTTAGGTACCAGAGGAGGCTGAGGAAATACTTTGCAAAAAGAGATATGTATTCAAATCATTTCACATCTTTGAATTATTTAAAGTTCCTTAGCCAAATATGATGAGTTAGAGAATCAACATCACCTTCTGAAAATCTAGTATGGTCTCTAAACTCATCTCTGTTAATACATTTTTGTTTTTTTATGTATTCCTCCTTTTACCCCTTCTGTTTATTTTCTTTGATATTTCTGGTTTGATTTGATACTGCCATATATTTTTGTTTTTTTCTTGAACTTCAGATTGTAGAACTCATGATTTTCTGGAAATTCACTTCATTTGAATAAAACTCTCATGTTTTAATCATTTCTAGATCTTGAATATAAACCTGTAAATATCTACAATTATTTTTGAAGTTTATTTTCTTATTTCTGAATTCCTAATAGTGTTGAAGCATTCTTTCTATATCTTGAAGACTATTATTTTGAATTCTAAATATTTTGAAGATCTGAAAAATTGTTGAAATTTCACACATCTCTACTGTTTTGAGTTTCTTCTAATTCATTTTGGAAAGACTTGAAAATTTATGCTCATTACAGCACACTACTATTTTTAGGTGGTGATAATTTCGTTTGTTGTTTGGATTGGCTTGGATATTTCTGTTTTGAAAAACTTTTGGCTCGATGGTATGATAGCCAAGAAATTCTTTTTATTCATGTTCAATTTTTGTTGGATATTTGATGGTTTGAAATCATTTGAAATTGTTGATACTTTGAATCTCACATACCTCTTAGATTAAAATAAATAATCTTGTGTGATTGACTCTTAATATTCGAAAATTTACATTTCTTCAAGTGAGTCCAAATAAACCATTTTAATTTTGGATCATGAATATCTCTCAAGCTTGATGTAAATATTCTGAAAATTTCCCTTGTGGTTCTCAGAAATAACTGTGAATTTTTTTTTTGAAAATCTGGTCCTGAAACTCATTGTTATTTTCATGATCATTTGATTTGAATATTTTTTTGTTTGAAATGATTTGGAATTATTAATTTGTAAATCTCACACATATCTTGGATTTGAAATTAGTAATATGGTGTGATCGATTCATTGAATCTTGAGATTTTCTTCTTCCTTCAAATGATTTAAAATAAACTATATTTTTAATGTTGGGTCATGAATCATCTTCTGTGACAGTCAAAAATATCTATGAAAAAAATCTCTTGACAAGTCTGCTTTGAAATTGATTGTTGTGCTGCTCTGATAAAAGAAATCATTTTGAATGTTTTTAGCTAACCGCTTGTTTTGGTATCATCTGCTATTCTGATAAAAGGATCAAAGATTTTCTGACTGACTTAACTACTTTGAATTGACAATTTCTTTGGCATAGATTCTTGCGCTACAGCCTAGAATCCATTCTAAAATCATGATCATTTACTTGGATATTTTGTGGTTTGAAATCATTTGAATATGTTTAATATCTTGAATCCCAAACTTTTCTTGGATTGGAATTTAAAAATCATGTGTGATTGATTCATTGAATTTTGAAGTTTACACTTCCCTTCAGGTGATCTCAAATAAACCGTTTCTTTAAATCTTTGATCATGATTTTTCTTCTTGAACTTGTTATAAATTTTCTGAAAACCTTCTTCTGAAACTTATTCTGATTGTGTCTTGCTACTCTGATTGATGGAATTGAATTGTAAAATTTAATTACTTGGGCTTTGTTATTGGATACTGTTGTTTGAGATATCTTTGTTAGTCACCAGGGTGGTATTAAAATCCCCATTAGCAGAGACAGAAAGTGGTAACAGAAGTGTTTAAAATTTTCTCACTCATCTGTTTGATTCTTTATGTTTTCTCCATCTTGTATAGATCTCTTTAAATCTCCCTTGTCTTGTATAAATCTTTTGAATTCCCTCTTGTAATTGATTTTTCAATTTTAAAATCATTTATTGATTATTTATTCAGAAATTGAAATCAATAACCAAAGTTACTATATTTAGAACTCATCAAAATTATTATCAGATAATTGAGATTGTGATGAATTGTGACTATAGTATATTTCACAACGAGAGGAAAAACTTCATGATGACAGAAGACTTTTTATAATATCTTTGCATTGCAGTTATTTCACAAACATCTCCTTTATCTACCATTATTCTGCCATCCATCATGATTTTGTATTAATGTGGAGAGTTTAATATGTTTTATAATCATCTTGAATAAACAGTGGAAATATTTGTGATGGAATTATGATTTTATTATTTTTCAAATTTAGTGATAATTGAAAATTTTCAAGAATCCCAGTACAGTTGAACATATTTCATAATATTGTTAATTTAAAAATTTATTTCACAACCATTTATGTTCCCACCACATTTCTATCATCCATATTGGTTTTATATACTGAGGAGTTTTTGTTTTGAACAATAAAATAAAATAATATTCATAAGTGTTTCTCTAACCTCATTTAAAAATCAAGCTCTGATCGTGCATGGTTATGAGATTATTTATTCTTAAGCTGCAAACCTCATTTAAAAATCCAAGACCTGGTTATGCATGGTCAGTGTGCTCTTTAATAAAAAGAAAAAGAAAAGAAAATTACTTGCTATAAATAAATTTTTTATATGAAATTCTCCTTGGGGTGTAAAAACCAGCCTATCAATCCATCTTCTAACATGTGAAATGTGTTAATATTTTGTGAAATTTTATGATTTATTGATTGATAACTATTGGGATTTGATATTATTTGATTGCATCACGTAAATTGAATATATCGTAGTCCAAATCCATCACTGAAACACCCTGCCTCCGTTAAGGTCACTCACAAAGGGAATGCCTTAACTTCAGTGGAGCATTATAGGTAAAAGATGCAGATAAATTACAAGACAGACAAATAAAGCAGCGGAAAATAAAGTCATTTTATAAGCAACTTAATTCAGTCAAGCTTTTACAGCAGTTTTCTCAAATCACACTTAAAATTAATACATAGAACTTATGTCTTGATTTAATAACTTCCAAATGTAAAAGAAGCACAAAAATAACAATGATATTCCCCAATAAAGCATGAACCAGCCATAGCAGTGGAAGAGAGAGTCCAAAGCAAAACATCGACCATCTTCAAGCTTGAAAAGAAAACTGAGCTAAGTGGTAACATTTCCTCCCTGTGAACCTAAGGGGGGGAACGGAAGAAAAGAGGTGAAACAAAACTAGGTCAGAAATAAGTCTGGTAAGTCCAGTGATTATTCAGCATATAAACTGGTAAGAGAGCCATGAAATGAATAAACTGGATGCAGGACAATAACAAAGAAATAAGGTAACACAGGATAAGCATAAGGTATGATAAGGCAAGATAAATTGAATGCGCTCCTACTCTTTCTCTGCTTTGCTACTACCTTGTTATTCTGATTTTTATATCTATCTCTGCACCACCTAACTAGTGTCCCAACTAGAAATCTATATAAAATGATAACGTGATCCCAATCCCCGTAATTATGGTAGCCTTCAGGTGTACATCTATTGTGAGGATTCCACCTCAATCAGCCTAATTGCCATGCACATGCTAGATGTACCCTTCCTACCCTATCGATCGACTCCTTACTTGCATTAATGTTCCATGTGTCTATGTCAATCGGCCCTCTCTTGCATGTAGATACCCCGTGCTGGTCCCACCATAAGGTGTATCAATCCTTATGATAGCAACCTGACACGATTCAAGATGCACAGTGTATAACTACTAGTACCCAGTGCCTGCTTTTTTCCACTCCGGAGTACGTGCACGCCCGTAAACCATCGGAACCTACACTGATGTACCCCCTGCCGCTGCTTTGACCGCTTACAATCAGCCTAGTAATCGTGCCCCATCCTGCCTAGTTTCAGAGTACCATGATACATCTATGTTGGTTACTGCTGAAATGGGTCCCCGTTACTAGGGTTTCCTGCTCGTTAAGTTTGTGGGCCTATATTTACTAATATTACCCACCAACCCGATATGTATTTAACCCTTCCACCGATTCAAGCATGTTTATTTAACGGTTAAGTTTTGTGGGCCTATATGTACAAATATTACCCACCTACAAGAGATGTACTTAACCCTCCCATCGATTCAATCATGTTTATTAAACGGTTAAGTTTTGTAGGCCTATATTTACTAATATTACCCACCTACACGAGATGTACTTAACCTCCCATCGATTCAATCATGTTTATTAAACGGTTAAGTTTTGTGGGCCTATATGTACTAATATTACCCACCTACACGAGATGTACTTAACCCTCCCATCGTTTCAATCATGTTTATTAAACGGTTAATTTTTGTGGGCCTATATTTACAAATATTACCCACCTACATGAGATGTACTTAACCCTCCCATCGATTCAAGCATGTTTATTAAACGGTTAAGTTTTGTGGGCCTATATTTACTAATATAACCCACCAACCCGATATGTACTTAACCCTCCCGCACATTATGCCATATTGGTTAAGTGTCGCCCGTTCATATTAACTTAACCCACCCATTAATCATGTCATGTTGGTTAAGTGTTTCTTATTAACTTAACCCTCCTCACTTATCATGTTGAGTTGATTAAGCGTTTCCTATTAACTTAACCTCGTTCGTCCATCAAGTTATATTGATCAAGTGTTCCTTGTTGACTCAACCCCACGTGTTCATCATGTTGTAATGGTTAAGTGTCATCAATCAATCCAAGTTAACTTAACCCACCTACTTGTCATATTACTTTGGTTAAGTGTTGCCTTCTTGTGTTAACTTAACCCTACCACAAATCAAGTTATATTGGTTAAGTGTTTCCCTCTTGTTTTAACTTAACCTTACCACAAATCAAGTTATATTGGTTAAGTGTTTCCCTCTTTTGTTAACTTAACCCTACCACTAATCAAGTTATATTGGTTAAGTGTTGCCCTCTTGTTTTAACTTAACCCTACCACAAATCAATTATATTGGTTAAGTGTTACCTTAATTAACTTAACCCTACCATTCCTATCTTAGCTTTAATTCATTCACTAAAGCACCAACCACTCACATTAGACATGTATTGTTGCGGTTACTGGATGTACCGGGCGGTTCCGGGCAGTTTTACACCGCAACTCAGTCTAACCTCGGGTTATTTTTAGGCTTCATGCACTAACCTCTCACATTAGATATATATTGTTACGGTTGCTGGATGTGCCTTGCGGTCCCGGGCAGTCTTACATCGTAACTCAATCTAACCTCGGGTTAGGCATATTCGCCTTTTCTAAATTTACATATTTACTTCCTTACATTTATACGTAAATTATTGTCATTCAAGTCAAGACCCAATTTCCTTTTTAAATCAAGTTCATAATTTTAGGTATAAAAATTTATACCACTTTATGCCATAAAACATTTACATGTTCATGAGCCAAAAATGCCAATTATATATAATTTCATTTTTTTCCCCAACGTTACCCCCGTTAAACATTCGCGTAAATCACATAAAATGTTAATGTAACAACCCGAATTTTAATAACATATTGAAACAAGAAATCAAGGTATAATTAATTTTTAAAATGAGAATTAGGGGAAACGGGTTGCGCCATTGCGTTCGTCTTAGAATTCTGCATGAAATAGAGTCCGAGTTTTCGAAAATCGGAGTCCGGATGAAGAAGTTATGGCCTGTAGAAGATTCAGCAAATTTCAGGCAGCACAGGACCAGGTAGGTCGACCTGGGGGTCGACCTAGGAGTCAGGTCGACCATGTAGTCGACCTGGTGGTCGACCTACCTCCCAGGTCGACCATGTGGTCGACCTCCCCCCTTACAGGTCGACCTGGTCGGCCTATTTTGACCCAGAACCCATTTTTGAAGCTTGAGACGTGTTTTGATGGTCCAGATTGATTCTAGGTTTGATCTAAAGGCCCTAAATAGTTCCTACGCCTATAAATATATCCTAAGACCTAACCTAATTCATAACAAATCATTCTTACACCATTATGCTGCTAAAATATCTCTTGAGCCATGGCTGCCGTCTCCAAGGCAAAGTACAAGCTTTCAAACTCAAATCAATTCAAAGAACGAAGCTTCAACAACGGTCCAAACAATAAATCAGCATTCTACAACAAATTCAGTTCTTAATTCATTAGCCACAATCTTTAAGTTCTAGTGGTTTTTAGATTTAAGCATTTAATTATAATATGGCCGTGGAATAAAGTGGAGTTGGATTTTAAGTATGTTTATCGATTCAGACCTATTTCTGTTGCTTCTTGAACCTTGAGTTTTTGAGATTTGTCTATCTTTATTATCATGTCAAGTTCATGATCTATTCAGCTTGTTGTAAATCAGTTTTCTTGATTCATGTTGATATTATCATCAAGTTGTAGTCTTTATGCCTGTGATGATGTTTTTCTCTCTGATCTATTTTTTTATGCAAAATTCTATCTTTCCCTATTTATTTTCTTTTGATGTACCTTGGTCAATTTCGGACGTAGGCCTAAACCGCGATTTGCTTACGATTGAATACGGGGAAATATTTGGGATATTATCTATTTGGATATACGTGTTTAGTGGAATTGATGGCATAACACGAAATTAGAAATTTGGGTATTGTCAACATAATTGAAATTGCAAGTTTGGCCATGGGCAAAATTAATTTGGTATGAAGTGGGCATACATGAATTGGCTTGTAAATTAAATCACGAGTTCAGGCCTATGTAAATTAAATCAAAAGATTAGGCTTATGATTGGGCATAAGTAGAATTGGGAATTTGAACATAAAAGCGATTGTAAACTTGATAATTGGCATAAATATGTATTATGCACTTCGGTAATTGGCGAGTATTGTAATAAAAATATTATAGTCTGGGATAACTACATCATGAATCATGATTTGGGTTTATTTGAACATGAAAATTGATACATGTAATCTTGGCTAGAACTTGATATGGGTAAAATGGCATAAACTTGGCATACATGTAAATAGGCAAGAATTGGACATATGTAAACTAACTAGAATTGGGTATATATATAAATTGACATGTAATTTTGGAACTTGGGCATATGTTTATTAATATGTAAAGTCGGGAATTTGAAACATGAAAATGACTGTGTATTGGATAATTGACTTGAACATGAATATGAACGTTTTTATATGTTAAACATATTAACTGATATTGGGGTTTTGGGTTGAATACGACCATTAATGAACCTTTGACACGAGGTTAGACTCAGTTTGTGGTGTAAATCTACCTGAAACCGCACGGCAAATCCAGTAGCCACAAAGTGTCAGTCTAATGTGAGAGGTCGAAGGTCGTATTGCAGGCGTAACGGTTCGTGACACGAGGTTAGACTCAGTTTGTGGCGTAAATCTGCCCGGAACCGCCCGGCAATTCTAGTAGCCAAAAAGTGCACGGTCTAATGTGAGAGGTCATGTTTCGTTCGTCATAATGAATGAATTAAGGAATACTAACCATAATAATACATGGGTATGGTTAGAGGGTTAGGTGGGATGACATGGAAATTTGACATGTAAATATGGACCTAACCGGTATGAGTTAAGAACGCGTAAAACTTATAAGTGTGGACTTAACCAATTTGACATGACATATGGGTGGGTTAAGTCGTGAAACACTGTAAAACACTTAACCAAGATAACGTGTTAATCAGACAAGTAGGTGTGGTTAAGTAAAGTGAGAACACCTAACTAATACAACGGGTTAGTTAGACAAGTGGTTGCGGTTAAGTAATAAAACATAACCAGCATAACATGACAAGCAAGTGGGTTAGGTTAACTTGAATAGGTTGATAACACCTAACCGTTATAACATGACTAGCAGATGGGTTGGTTTAACTTGAATGGGTTGATAACACCCAACCGATATAACCTGATGTGTGGTAAGGTTAAGTAATACACGAGGGTAACACTTAACCATTATAATACGACTAGTGGATGGGGTTGAGTTAACATACACTTAACCAATCTAATGTGAGTTGTGGTAAGGGTTAAGTTAACACAAGGGAGAACGCTTAACCCTTATAACAAGACATGCGGTAGGGTTAAGTAACACAAGAAAGAACACTTAACCAAGGTAACATGATGGGGGTGGGGTTAAGTTAACTTGAATGGATAACACTTAAACCAACCTGTGGGGTATACGAATAGACCCTAGGAAAACCCTAGTAGCGGGACCTGTTTCAGCAGTAACCTACATTAGGTATCAACGGTACCCTGAGCTAGGCAGGGTGGGGCACGATTACTGGGCTGATTGTAAGCGGTCAAAACGGCGGTGAGTGATGCAGCAGTGCAGGTTCCGATGGATTACGGGCGTGCACGTATTCCAGAGTGGAAAATTTAGCCACTGGGCATCAGTAGATATAAAGCTGTGCATCAAGAATTGTGTCGGGGTTGCCATCCTAGGGATTGATACACCCTAGGGTGGGACCAGCACAGGTATCTACAAGTAGGGGGCCGCGTGACATAAACAAGGACCAGGTCGAGTAGGAGCCGATCGATTAGGGTAGTAAGGATACATCAAAAACATTCATGGCAATTGGACTGGTTGAGGTGAAATCCTCATATTAGATGTAGTCCTGAAGGCTATCACGACTACGGGGTTGGGATAACCTTAGTATATAACACATGTAAAACATTGTAAGTAAGAGCCGATCAAATAGGTACGGAGGGGACACGAAACTGTGAATATGAGGTGGGACCCTCATCGTTGGATATGTACCTATAAAACTATCATGTGGGTTATGGGGGATCACTTATCTTGTAATTATAACTAAGTAAACTAATTGGAACGCTAGTTAGGCGGTGCAGAGAATATAGAAAATCAAGGAAAATAGTGTAATGGTGAAACTTAGAAACCTTGCGATGTGATACTCGGCAGGAACCTTGTGATGCTACCCTTGATAGGAAGTATGGGACGTTATACTTGATTTATCGTGCCAGTAGCTTACCTCGTCATCATGCTTATGTTTACTTTCAGTTTATTCATGCCATATTATCTTCACCTGTTTTTATGCTGAAAGTCACTAGGACTTACTCAGTCTTTATGACTGACCCGGTTTGTTTCGCCTCTTTTTCTTTCGTTCCCCCCAGGTTCGCAAGGTGGAAATACAGCTTAGTTCGGATCTTACTAAGCTTCTAGGCTCTTTCATGTACGGCTTGGATTTCTCTTTGCTATGGCTTGCTTTTCTTTATTGGGGAATACTACAGTTTATTGTTATGCTTCTTTGTTTTCGAACAAGACAGATATTTTATCTATGTAGTTAGGTATTGTAAGTTGAGGGGCTTTTATTGTAAACAATTATATTTAATTAATGATTTGAAGTACTTTTACTTTACTTTCCGTTGTTTTATATATGTCTGTCTTGTAATATTTCTGTTCCAGTACCCATAATGTTCTATTGAAGTTAAGGCATTCCCTTTGCGAGTGACCTTAACGGATGTGTGGTGTTACATTTGGTATCAGAGCAGAAGGTTATCAGACTGGGCAAAGACTTTTAAAAACCTTCTGAAATTATTTTCAAAACGTTTACAAAGAAGCATTTTTCTAAGAAAAGTTTTGTTTTACGAAAGGCATATTCCCCAAAGCCATATGCACTACCTTTTGATTCTCTCCTTGAGTCTCTTCTCTCTTTCTTATTCACCATAGTTTTGTAGGTGTAAGACACATGTAGGTGGGCAAAGAAGTGCCCAACTTCCATTTGTAGTCGCAGTAGTTCCATCTGTGTCTAATCTTGTTTCAAGCTTTGTAGAGTTGCGGTGCGATGGAGGTAGATTTCGAGAAACTTGTCAACAAACTATACAAGGATGGTAAGAACAGGGATAAAGAACACAAGCCCAAGGATGAAAAAGTTGCTAACATGGCTTAATCCACGAAGGAGGAAAAAGGTGAAAGGAAAGAGGTCAAAGTGAAAGAATAATAAAACCTATGACAAGAAAGAGAATCGTTGGTGTGGTAAAAAGGGACATGTAGTTAAGTATTATAAGACAAGGACAAGGGCAAAGGACAAGATCGACGAGAGGGCAATTGTATACTCTCACTACTAGCATACCTAAGAGAGGTGGTAATGTTTCTGTTAAAGGTTTAGCTTTTCTTTTCTATCATCCCGTTAGAACTTTGTTTTGTACATCGCATCCTTTTAATTCTACTTCGATAGTTGAAGTCTTTGCACCATAGTCCTAGCGTAGTAAAGGATCCCGTTTTTGTCTCAAATCCTATTGGGGAATCAGCTCATTTATTCATGACTTGTTTGGATTTGAGAATGTCTATGCTAAGTGTTGAGTTTAGAAGTAATGCTTATGTTTACGGGGGCTATGGGTTGATTCTAGGGATGGAGTGGTTGTCCAGAAATGATTCCATTCTCGAGTATGAAAAGAGAGTAGTTAGACTCTTGACTTTCCTCGGTAATGCCCTCAAAGTATAGTGTAACCCTTAGGGTTCTTCCATGCTTAGTTACCTAGAATCTCTTGATACATTTATTGATCCGCTCGAGTAGTGTTCACCACTAAGGCGGATGGTTCATTTCGCTTATGCATGAGTTATAGAAAATCACCTTAGTAAGTGGCAACAAGATCGACATTTGTTTGTTTTCAAGAGATAGTCCTTCTGCGTGGAAAACCTTATAATGAGTAAACGAGATCCACGATTCACTAGTGAATTTTGGAGAGCTTGCATGAAACCATGAGTACGCAGTTATGTTTGAATCAGGTATACCCGAAAGAGAATAAGTGAAAGTGGAACGAGAGGTGACAGTGAAATGAGTTCCAACTCATATTTTGGAAATAGGAATTAAGAAGCTACGAAATTGTGAAGTTAAAGACGGTCAAAGCATAATGGAGTTAAGAAATGCGACTTAGAAGATTAAAGACTAGATACGCACATCATATCTCTTTTAAGAGTATATCCTTGATCCCTCTTTTCCTGAAGAGCTTACTTGCATGCTATCTTTTAAGTATATCCTCTCGATCCTATTCTCAATCCTATTTCTGTTGCAAACCCCAGAGGGGGTATGAGTCATCTATTGGTAATACATGTTGGGGCTTGAGGGTGTCCGTGGGTTGACTAAACTTTTTGGGTTCTATAGGATACGGGTGTCCTAAAAAGAGTCCATCATGCTTAGTTTCCTAGGATCATACATATTGGTTAGGTTGAGTAATTCTTTGGGTGTCAGTCTGATGATGATTTCGGTCTTCGGGGCTGGTGCTTAGGGAGTTCTTCTCCTGATCAATGTATATGAGACGTAGATTTCCAGTTTTGACAGCGCCTAATGGACACAAAGTTTTTACTTGGTTCTATCATTCGACTATATCTTTAGGTAGGAACAATTGGGGTGTAAACATGTGTTTGAGACATGTTATGATTGATGGTTGCAAGTGGTTGCAAGTGATTGCTAATGGTTGCTCATGGGTGCATATACACGCACATTAGACACTAGATCGGCTCCGTCACCTTTCATATTACATATGAATGAGTGTTTAAACTTGTTTATGGATGAAATTGAATGAGTTATCATGTGGATGTTGCATATGGATGGATGTTTGTGCACACATATAGTGTTTATGCGACTAGGACTATTTGCATAAATGTTGGACTCATGGCACTAAACATATTTTGCCTTAAGAAGATCAATCAGGCCTGATCATCTGCATTAGATAAGGAACATATACACACACCTTCTGCATATGGTCATACAGCATTAGAAATCTTTTAAGGACAATGATTGCTTGTGGATGATGTTTTGAGTAGATGGACGATTGGATGGTAGGACACATTCTTCTTAACCTGAAGATTTCGGGGACGAAATCCTTTAAGGAGGGGAGAATGTAACAACCCGAATTTTAATAACATATTGAAACAAGAAATCAAGGTATAATTAATTTTTAAAATGAGAATTAGGGGAAACGAGTTGTGCCATTGCGTTCATTACGGAATTCTACATGAAATAGAGTCCGAGTTTTCAAAATCGGAGTCTGAATGAAGAAGTTATCGCCTGTAGAAGATTCAGCAAATTTCAGGTAGCACAGGACCAGGCAGGTCGACCTGGGGGTCAGGTCGACCTGGGGGTCGACCTACCCCCCAGGTCAACCATGTGGTCGACCTCCCCCCTTACAGGTCGACCGGGTCGACCTGTTTTGACCCAGAAGCCATTTTTGAAGCCGGAGACATGTTTTGATGGTCCGGATTGATTCTAGGGTTGATCTAAAGGCCCTAAATAGTTCCTACGCCTATAAGTATATCCTAAGAGCTAACCTAATTCATAACAAATCATTCTTACACCATTATGCTGCTAAAATATCTCTTGAACCATGGCCGCCGTCTCCAAGGCAAAGTACAAGCTTTCAAACTCAAATCAATTCAAAGAACGAAGCTTCAACAACGGTCCAAACAATAAATTAGCATTCTACAACAAATTCAGTCCTTAATTCATTAGCCATAATCTGTTAGTTCTAGTGGTATTTAGATTTAAACATTTAATTATAATATGGCCGTGGAATAAAGTGGAATTGGATTTTAAGTATGTTTATCGATTCAGGCCTATTTCCGTTGCTTCTTGAACCTTGAGTTTTTGAGGTTTGTCTATCTTTATTCTCATGTCAAGTTCATGATCTATTCAGCCTGTTGTAAATCAGTTTTTTTGATTCATGTTGATATTATCATCAAGTTGTAATCTTCATGCCTGTGATGATGTTTTTCTCTCTGATCTATTTTTTATGAAAAAATCTATCTTCCCCTATTTATTTTCTTTTGATGAACCTTGGTCAATTTCAGACCTAGGCCTAAACCGCGATTTGCTTACAATTGAATACGGGTAAATATTTGTGATATTACCTATTTGGATATACATGTTTAGTGGAATCAATGGCATAACACGAAATTAGAAATTTGTGTATTGTCAACATAATAGAAATTGCAAAATTGGTCATGGGCAAAATTAATTTGGCATGAAGTGGGCATACATGAATTGGCTTGTAAATTAAATCACGAGTTCGGGCCTATGTAAATTAAATCAAAAGATTAGGCTTATGATTGGACATAAGTAGAATTGGGGATTTGAACATAAAAGCGATTGTAAACTTGATAATTGGCATAAATATGTATTATGAACTTGGGTAATTGGCGTGTATTGTAATAAAAAGATTATAGTTTGGGATAACTACATCATGAATCATGATTTGGGTTTATTTGAACATGAAACTTGATACATGTAATCTTGGCTAGAACTTGATATGGGTAAAATGGCATAAACTTGGCATACATGTAAATAGGCAAGAATTGGACATATGTAAACTGACTAGAATTGGGTTTATATATAAATTGGAATGTAATTTTGGAACTTGGGCATATGTTTATTAATATGTAAAGTCGGGAATTTGAAACATGAAAATGAATGTGTATTGCATAATTGACTTGAACACGAATATGAACATTTTTATATGTTAAACATATGAACTGATATTGGGGTTTCGGGTGGAATACTACCATTAATGGACCTTTGACATGAGGTTAGACTCAGTTTGTGGTGTAAATCTGCCCGGAACCACCCGACAAATCCAGTAGCCCAAAAGTGTCAGTCTAATGTGAGAGGTCGAAGGTCGAATTGTAGGTGTAATGGTTCATGACACGAGGTTAGACTCAGTTTGTGGCGTAAATCTGCCTGGAACCACCCGGCAAATCCAGTGGCCACAAACTGCATGTTCTAATGTGAGAGGTCATGTTTCGTTCGTCATAATGAATGAATTAAGGAATACTAACCATAATAAGACATGGGTATGGTTACAAGGTTAGGTGGGATGACATGGAAATTTGACATGTAAATATGGACCTAACCGTTATGAGTTAAGAACGCGTAAAACTTATAAGTGTGGACTTAACCAATTTGACATGACATATGGGTGGGTTAAGTCGTGAATCACTAGAAAACACTTAACCAAGATAACGTGTTAATCAGACAAGTAGGTGTGGTTAAGTAAAGTGAGAACACCTAACTAATACAATGGGTTAGTTAGACAAGTGGTTGCGGTTAAGTAATAAAACATAACCAACATAACATGACAAGCAAGTGGGTTAGGTTAACTTGAATAGGTTGATAACACCTAACCGTTATAACATGACTAGCAGATGGGTTGGTTTAACTTGAATGGGTTGATAACACCCAACCGATATAACATGATGTGTGGTAGGGTTAAGTAAATACACGAGAGTAACACTTAACCATTATAATATGGCTAGTGGATGGGGTTGAGTTAACATACACTTAACCAATCTAACGTGGGGTGTGGTAAGGGTTAAGTTAACACATGGAAGAACGCTTAACCCATATAACAGGACATGCGGTAGGGTTAAGTAACACAAGAAAGAACACTTAACCAAGGTAACATGATGGGGGGTGGGGTTAAGTTAACGTGAATGGATAACACTTAACCAACCTGTGGGGTGTATGAATAAACCCTAGGAAAACCCTAGTAGCGGGACCCGTTTCAGTAGTAACCCACATTAGGTATCAACGGTACCCTGAGCTAGGCAGGGTGGGGCACGATTTCTGGGCTGATTGTAAGCGGTCAAAACGGCGGCGGGTGATGCAGCAGTGCAGGTTCCGACGGATTACGGGCGTGCACGTATTCCGGAGTGGAAAATTTAGCCATTGGGCATCAGTAGATATAAAGCTGTGCATCAAGAATTGTGTCGGGGTTGCCATCCTAGGGATTGATACACCCTAGGATGGGACCAGCACAGATATCTACAAGTAGGGGGCCGCGTGACATAAACAAGAACCAGGTCGAGTAGGAGCCGATCGATTGGGGTAGTAAGGATATATCTAACACATTCATGGCGATTGGGCTGGTTGAGGTGAAACCCTTATATTAGATGTAGTCCTGAAGGCTACCACGACTACGGGGTTGGGATAACCTTAGTATATAACACATGTGAAACATTGTAAGTAAGATCCGATCAAATAGGTACGGTGGGGACACGAAACTGTGAATATGAGGTGGGACCCTCATCGTGGGATATGTACCTATAAAACTATCATGTGGGTTATGGGGGATCACTTGTCTTGTAATTATAACTAAGTAAACTAATTGGAACGCTAGTTAGGCGGTGCAGAGAATATAGAAAATCAAGGAAAATAGTGTAATGGTGAAACTTATAAACCTTGCGATGTGATACTCAGCAGGAACCTTGTGATGCTACCCTTGATAGGAAGTATGGGGCATTATACTTGATTTATCGTGCCAGTAGCTTACCTCGTCATCATGCTTATGTTTACTTTCAGTTTATTCATGCCATATTATCTTCACCTGTTTTTATGCTGAAAGTCACTAGGACTTACTCAGTCTTTATGACTGACCCGGTTTGTTTCACCTCTTTTTCTTCCGTTCCCCCCCCCCCCCCCCCCAGGTTCGCAGGGTGGAAATACAGCTTAGTTCGAATCTTACCAAGCTTCAAGGCTCTTTCATATACGGCTTGGATTTCTCTTGGCTATGGCTTGCTTTGCTTTATTGGGGAATACTACAGTTTATTGTTATGTTTCTTTGTTTTTGAACAAGACAGATATTTTAGCTATGTAGTTGGGTATTGGAAGTTGAGGGGCTCTTATTGTAAACAATTATATTTAATTAATGATTTGAAGTACTTTTACTTTACTTTCCACTATTTTATATATGTCTGTCTTGTAATATTTCTGTTCCAGTACCCATAATGCTCCATTGAAGTTAAGGCATTCCCTTTGTGAGTGACCTTAACGGATGTGTGGTGTTACAGTTAGGCTCGTTATATAGCCTAATTCATACAAAAAAGGGGAAAAAGAGGAACATGTGATAATTCCAACGTCATAAAAATATGGATCTAACTACACATGTGTCATATGAATATGGCATAGGACAATATACATTAAATTATGAACTTTCAAATTTAGATCTACTCAACATGAATCATGAAATAGGGGTTTTACATAGAACTACATAAAATTAACATTAGGCATGTAATTGTGAACTTCGCAAATTAGTTGGATCTAATCTAACATGAACCTAATCATATTAGCATGTAGCTATGGTCATATATGTGAACATGGTTGAACTTGCATAAAATTCCCAATTTGATATACAACATATAGATGTCATTACCAAATCATGCGACACAAAATGTCATCGCACAATTATACAACATAGTATGCCATCACCAATTTACACAATATGATATCCATCGTCAAATTACACAATATGGAATGTCATCGCCAAATTACACACTATGATATCCATTGCCAAATTATATAATATGGTATGTCATCACCAAATTACACAATATGATATTCCATCGCCAAATTATAATATGTTATTGCCAATTTATGTCATCGCCAAAATATATAACATAATATGTCATTGACGAATTATACAACATATGGATCAATTTCAAAGCATTTAACATTTATCATTATATTACATACAACAAGATTCACAACTTAGCATAGAAAGAATCATAGTCTCAATCAATTCAGTTTTAACAAAAAGGATAGGCATAGATTTACATTAGGCGATGTTCTATATCCATTTATTTAGTCATGATTCTAATATCATTTAGGTCAGAATGGTAACTGGACTTATAAAAAGGAGACTAGTCTTGTGTTATAGGATCTTTATTCTGAAATTGAATAGCTCTCCTTTGTTGTAGACGTTGAATTCTCTTAGTTGAATTAGATTTGATTTGTAATTCCTACTTGCTTTCTAGTCGAATGAGAATGGCGGCTACTCTAGGTTGAGTGTTGACAGCATGACAGTCTTAGGAATATTTTTGTGTGGCTTACGGTTTAGATTTAGGTTGCTTATATAGAAGTTTGATTTAATAGGAGCCGTCAGATTAACCTAGAGAAAATCAAAGCCATTCAAACCTAAGAGAACCAACCAAAACGTGTCACACAAACCCTAATGACACAGCAGATCGTCACAGGAAGAAAAATGTCAGATTTCAGATCTAACCCGAGGGGGAGGTCGACCCCCAGGTCGACCTGTATATAGGGAGGTCGACCCTCAGGTCGACTTGTATATAGGGAGGTTGACCCCCAGGTCGACCTACCTTGGTATTTAATTTTCTGAATTGTTCTATATAATTTTCTGAAAGTTCCGAGGGCCATAACTTCTTCATACGAAGTCCGATTTTCGAAAACTTGGACTCTATTCCAAGCAGAATTTCGAGACGAACGCAATGGCGTAACCCGTTTCTCTTAATTCTTACATTTGAAATTAATTATTCTTTAATTTGTTATTTTAACATTCTCAGAAAATACGGGGTGTTACATTCTACCCTCCTTAAAGGATTTCATCCCCGAAATCTTCAAGTTAAGAAGAATGTATATCCTACCATCCAATCATCCATCTACTAAACCATCAAACACAGGCATCCATTGTCCTTAAAAAGATTTCTAATGCTTTCATGATCATATGGATAGTGTGTGTACATGTCCTTATCTAATGCAAAATCAGGAGGTCTACTGATTCAGTTGACCTCCTTAATGCGAATTATGTCAGTGCCATGAGTCCATCGTGTATGCAATTATTCCTAATCATACTTTCTACATGAGTGCACAATCATTCATACAAACGCAATGTCCATATATTGACACATAATGTTTCAATCATATACAAATAATTCACTCATGCATATGCAATATGAAAGTGACCGAGCCGATCTAATGCTTAATGTGTGTATATGCATCCACTTGCAACCACTAGCAACCACTTGCAACCATCAATCATAACATGATTCAAACACATGTTTACATCCATTGGCTTATACCTAAGGATCAAAGATATGACCAAGAGGATATACTTAAAAAGATGGAAACAAGTATGCATAACATTCTTATAAAAAGAGATCAAGGATATACCCTAAAAAAAGGGTATGATGCGCGTGTCTTATCTTCAGTCTCCCACGTCGCGTCTTCTTGAGCTTCACACCACTTAACTAATTTAACTTCACAGTTGCGAAGCTTTTTGACCTCCATTTCCAAAACTCACTAGTAAAGTTAGGACCTCGATCACTTACTATGCTAGAGGGTATCAGATGTAGTCAAACAACATTTCCAAGATAAACAGGTGTTAACCATGATACCAAGTGTATATACTAAGATGATTAGAGGTCTCTCTTCTACTTAACTTATCCATCATGTCACAAATCTGAGGGTCTAAAGCTAAAGGTTGCTAGGTACTTTTTACCTCTCTTAAGTTCGGTCTTACTTAGGGCACCTTCCACAACTATTTATCTCTAACGCAAACCATCCTAGTCGAACTTGACATCCCTCAAGCACAAGCCCCAAAGGCCTAAACCAATATCAGACAAGCACCCAAGGAATGCCTCCTCCGAATTTTGATGATTTATGTGATATGATACTACCAAAACAACCAAACAATTGAGCACTTAACCGACTCTGGCTATCCTCGACAATCTTGCTCCAAAACTATCATTGATCACATAACTGGCTTTGCATTGTCATCTAGATATATGTGGGTGTCTATGTAACAACCCTGAATTTTGGGGTAAATTTAAAAATCTATTTTAATTAATTTTAATGAGTTTTAAGTATTTAAAATGATTTATTTAAAACAATAATGATTAAAAATTGATTTAAATTGAAGTTAGGATGAATAATTTAATTTTAATTATAAAAGGAATTAGAAATAGCGCGGTAGTTTGAAAAGTCAAACTTGAACTTTGATATACCATACAGGATGCAAAGTTTAACGGATTTTAGAGAAACAAAAAATATTAGAATTTATTTTAAAATATCTTTCTAACGAATCCGAAAATTTGAAATTTCATACCAGGAATCAAAAGTTATGCCCAAATTAAAATTTAGAAAGGTCGTTATGAAATTTATATAGGTCAAAAACACTACTTTTTGCATACGAAGGAATTTGAACTCGAAACCACTTCCATTGAGTTCAGAATGACGTTTCTGCATTGAAAAACAGTAAACACTTATATAGTTTTTTAAGTTTCGAAAATTATTTGTTTAAAAATGTATTTTTAATATTAAATATGTAGCTCTTAAAAATAGTCATTTTACAAACGACCTCGGTTTTCGACGAATCCACTTTTGTTGGATCCAGAATGTCAAAATATTGCCAAGTTTAATTTTTCATAATTTTTAGAATAAATTTGTGGCCGTGGCAAAAAGATTTCAGTTTTGTCATTTTCTATCAATTTTAATCGACTTGAAAATAGTCATTTTTCAAACGGGCCCAAAATTGAACGAAATTAATTTTTCTAGGTCCGCAGCGTCAAAACATAGCTAAATATATTTTTTGGGAAATTTTGAAGTTAATTTGTGACCCCAGAGAATTTTTCCGTACGATTGAATTAAAAAAAAAGAAAATATTTTAAATTAAAAAAACTGGGTCAAGACAGTCGTTTGGGCCGCGGTACATAGCTATATGAGTCCGGAATAGGGGTTAATGGGTAGTAATGATAATCGTTGGGCTGAAATAGGAGGAAGTTGCAAAACGGGCCTTTTAGTGAATATTTTATTTTAAAAGTACACGCTTCTCGAGACAAACATCGTATCCTTCTTCCCAAATTTCTCACGCACGCTGAAACCCGTGAAACCCATCAGCCGCACCTTTCTCCCTCCCCTTCTCTCTTCTTTTTCTCTTAATCTAGGAAGAATTAGATAAGGTCATAGTTAAACTTTTTAAAGATCTTCCCATTCTCTTCGATTCTAGACAAGTTTCACATCAAACCGTGCACTGTAGCTACCGAATCACCTATCCAAAACCGCTACCTTTGAACCTCCGCCCCGCCTTGATTGCTGTGCCACACTCCACCCCCTTCCAGGCATGTATGCGCCTCTCCTAGAGCTTCAACCTCCAACAAACGACGCCCAAAACCGTTGATCCAATCTCAAGTTATCGCTATTCAAATATTTGAACAAAATCTGAGGTTATATAAAATTTAATTTTATTTGTGCTAATTTTAAATTTTGATTATTAAAAACATGTTTTTGGTTCAATCCGATTCAGAACTTGACATCTTTTGTGATATGGGGACAACGACGCGCAACACAACATTCTAGGTCTGTTGTGCACAATTCCTGACCTTCTTTTGGTTTAGATCTGAACTGGTTGTTATCCAAGGTGAGATTTCTTTTGTTTAAAAACAATTAATAGATTCAATTATTTTATTTGTTATATTATGATTGTATGTATATAATTTATATCTGTTTGTGCTGAAATTTGTATGATGTTTGATCTATTGTTTGTGATGGATAACTATAGATCCATATATGTTAGTCAAATATTATGGTTCATTCTTTTTTTTATTTGAATTGATGTAGTTAAATCAATTCAACATAAAATATAACCTGTCACTTTTATTGAATTGATTTAGTTTATCAATTCAATGTAAAATTAAAGTTTGTCACTTTTTGTTGAATTGAATTGAATTGTCAAATTCAATGTTAAGCATTATTCCGTCAATCCAATACACAATATTATTTCGTTGAATAGGAAATCAAAAATTACTTAGTTGGTTGGATAGGAAAATATGAAAACAAAATTACTTATTTTGATAAATAGGAATTGTCATGTTAATCAAAAATATCACCTTATGGATATGGTCATGTTAATACCGCCATTAATAGAAGATGCTATTTACTATGAAATGTAATGTTATATAGAAATGCCATTTATTAAGAAAGGTTTACATATAAAATATTACTTTATGTGACACTAGAATTAAAATAAAAATTTCATTTTAATAAATTATTTTTGATGATTTGCATTAGATTGGCAATTCAACATAAAAACATTACTTTGATCATTTTGTTGAATTTAAATAGAATGGTCAATTCTAAATAAAACATGTATTGTTAGAAGAAGTTTTTATCACAAAGATCACTCTTTTATGTCAACAGGTAGGGTTGGAAAGGTTTTTTTTATGTTAACATGAAATATTAAGATTGTTAAAACATAGAAAACATTCATTTTTGTTGAATATTTTTTTTTTCAATAAAACTAAGTAATCATTTTTATAGAAAGTTAGCGATGTTAGAACTATAATTGTTATGAAATGCCGCATTGGAATCAAAATAACTTTCTTGTTATGAAATCCGCATTAGAATTATAAATAACATTTTTTGTTAAGGTATATGTAGGCTAAAAATCTCATTTATTTAGAAGTGCCATTAGAATAGAGTGTCATTTGGAAAAATATATTCTTATTGTATATAAAAAAAATATCTATGATAATTAAACAGCATTTTTGTAAGAATATATCAAGTTGTGTTAAACATATCAATTTAGTTAGGAAATATCATTTTAGTCAAAAATGTTTAATTAGGATACACATGCCACTTTTATTAGAAATATGTTATGTAAGATAAATTTGTCATCTATGTTTAAATTGAATTTTTCATTTATGTAAAAAAAAATTGTCATTTATGTAAAAATTAATTTGTCATTTATGTGAAATTTAGTTTGTCAAATTTATGAAAAATTGAAATTGGCATTTATGTTAGGATAAACTTGCCCTTCATGTTAAAATATTATAACTTCATTTATTTAAAATGTCATTAAATTAGAATGTCATTAAAACTAGAATAATACTAGATTAAAACGTCGTTAAATTATAATGTCATTAAAACTAGAAGATCATTAGATTAAAAAGTTCATTTTCATAGAAAATATATTTATATATAAAATATCCTCTTTATATGACATTAGAATTCATCACTTTTATTAAAGAATGGCACGCGAATTAAAAACATCAATTTTGTTAAGAAGTGTCCTGTAAAATAATATTTTAAGTACAACAATTATAATGATTAACTAAAATTGTACTTGGACACGAGGTTAGGTCAAATTTGTGGTGGAAGTCTGCCCGGACCTGACCGGCATATCTAGCAGCCACAAATGTTGGGCCTAATGTAAGAGGTCCAAGTGCGCAAATACAAATTGGGCCAAGACACGAGGTTAAGCCCAACTTGTGGGATAAGTCTGCCCGGAACCAACCGGCCTATCCAGCATCCACAAGTTGCAGGCCTAATGTGAGAGGTCTGGCCCATATTAAAATATAAATGGATAAATTAGAAATTGACGTTATTTTCGCACCATTATGTGTTAATAATGAAATGAATAGTTTCACCTCCAAGTTTGTTATAAAAGAAAGTTACATTTTTAATGTAATAAGATAAGGATTAGAAAAGTTTTACATTTTCTTAATGTAAACGAGGATTAGAAGAAAATTTCATTTTTTTATGTAATTAAGTAAGAGAACATAAAATTTCATTTTCGTGTAATTAAGTCAATCTGCATGTGAATTAGATTGAAAGTGGAGAATTTACATTTATCATGTAAATTAAGATAAAGGAGAAAAATTACATCTTATGTAATCAAATTAAAGTAGAAAGAAGTTTACATTCTTAACGTAATTAGATTATAGAAATAACTTACATTTTTAATGTGAATATGATTAAGGAGAAAATTACATTTTCATGTAATTAAGATTTAAAGGAAGAAAATTACATTTTTATGTAATGAAAAGATTAGATTTTGACATTGCAAAATTATTTACATTCTTTTATGTAAATTAGATAAAGAAAAAAAGTCACATTTTTAATGTAGATTATATTAAAAGGAAAAGTTTACATTTTTAATGTGAATAAAAAATAATAGAATTAAAATGTATATTTTTTTTATCGTCATTTTAGATGCGATAAAAAGAGTAGGAATGAAATGTATATTTTTATCGTCACTTTAGATGCGATAAAAGAATAGAATAAAATTATATATTTTTATCATCATTTTAGAGGCGGTAAAATGGAAGTTACATTTTTCAATGTAAATAAGGATGAAATAGAAGTTATATTTTTAAAGAATTTACATTTTCCAATGTAAACAAAGGAAATAGAATATGAAATAAAAGTGCATTTTCAATATAATAATATATTTAAATATAAGTTTACATTTCTCAATGTAAACTAAAATAGGAATAGAAATTTACATTTTTCAATGTAAATAATAAGATTAGAAATTTACATTTCTAAGGAATAGATTTTCATTAGGAATAAATAATGAAACCAAATATACATTTTGTGTAAATTGAAGGATGGAAGAAGAAAATATACATTGTTGTGTTTAGGATGTATATGTAAAGTAAAATAAAAATAGCGATAGATCGTTATGAATTATTAACAATGATATGAAATGGTTTTCAAATTTATATATGCGAGAGTTATTTGGAAAGTCCGAGTTTACTCTCATTCCAAATAATGTTACGACGTACGAAGAATTGAAGACGGCGATTGAAGACCGACGATCTTCACATCGAATGGGTAGCTAGTGTTGAGGCCCTTGATTGATTTGCTCCCAAGACGGGGCTAAGATGGTAGTTATCCGGACGTAGTGTTGATTTGTACGGATTTGGCTTTCGCTCAGACCCAGAGCATAAGCTTATAAATGGAATGTGTGTCTGACGTTGAAATTTGTTCTATGTAAATTGATTTCTATTAATATACGACTTTTGGCGGCGGAGAATTTATTCTCTTGCTTAACGCCCTTAGAGGTTGTGTATTAATAGTTATCAATCGCATGCATGGCATGAATTGTCAATGTGGCACGCCAAGATGAATATGATCAAGGCTTTGTTGAAAAGCAGACCTTGTGGTTATAACGTTACTTCGCAAGCCTCACAACCCGGTTGGAGTCTAAAACGGGAAAAGGGAACGCAGGGAGAGCAGCACGTTTCTTTCTAGCTAGAAGTAGTGTCAGTGCTTAAACTGGCTGATATTTTACTTATGTGGATGATAGAATGAGGCGCCTCGGATGATAGGTCCTATAGGATCGGGAAACGTGTGTTCAAGAATTGCCAATTTACGAAGATGTATGTGTGGACCGGCCCTGCAGCTCTCCAGGGGTTCAGTGCGGGGGATCCTGAGGCATTAGCTAGAGTGTCTCGAATCGGTAAGGAGCTCCTCCCTAGCCTTGACTCATGATGGAAACCAAATTCCAAATACAACCCTACGAATTTGATTGTATTACTAGTATGGAGGCATAGTATATGGTAGCTATGCTTCCTAGGATTGATACATTTACTTTGAAATGTTTTTGAAACATATATACACTAATAATAATATCAAATTCGTTTTTAACGTATCAAGAATTTTTGACCATTATAAGGTAAAACTCCATCCTCCGGTTTGCGTTGCATTGTGTGATGGGACTTGAGTCTTATGATGGTTTCATTTTTCCAAAATGCATTGTGTTGTTTAACGATTTACTTTAATTTATGCAGGACAATCCATTGGAGTAAACCCGTTCCACATTAGCGGCGTGGTCCGTGGATTTGTCTTATTGTTATTAGTGAAATTAGTTAAGAATTCTTACACCAGTCCCATGACTGACCCATTGTTTGTTTCCACCTTTACAAACTCGGGTGCCCTCTTTTCACATGGCAGTTGAGTAGTTTGTCTACAGGTTCTTATCTCGAGCAGGATTCTGGATTGAAGCCTAAAGCTGTGTCCAGAGCATAGTTGTCTTCCGCTGCCTTTGTGATTTTATTTCCACTGCAATGTATTAAAATATTGTAATTTATCTTCCGCTATAATTTTATTCGATGTACTCTGATATTCTGTACTCTGATGTAACATTATTGTAATGTTTATAAAAGTCTGTTGTTATTGTTCTGATGTGTTCTAGCCCAAAGTAAGCGTATCCGGCGATTTCCCGCAAGGGCGATTTTCGGGGCGATTCATTTTGGTATCAGAGCTTTGGTTAGCTCAAATCTTTGGGGTACAACTCGTTTGAACTAAACAAAAGACTCATCAGAGATTGGATTAGTAATATCCAATTAGAATACTCATTAGAGATAGGATCAGCAGTTTCCTAGAATGAGAAAACTCATTAGAGATGGGGTTAGTAATGCCCTAGAATGAGTTGAGAGTGCCCAGTTTATAATTAACGTATTTGTAATCATAATCTATTTTAGAAAATATGATTTTTGAATATATAAAAGTTATATATTTGAAAGTTAATCAACTAATAAAATTATTGAAATCAATAAAAAAGAGAAAGATGAGTTAATTAATTAAACACTTTTAACTTCGTTCCTTTTCGAGGACGAAAAGTTTTTAAGTGGGGGAGACTGTAACAACCCTGAATTTTGGGGTAAATTTAAAAATCTATTTTAACTAATTTTAATGAGTTTTTGGTATTTAAAATGATTTATTTAAAAAAATAATGATTAAAAATTGATTTAAATTGAAGTTAGGATGAATAATTTAATTTTAATCATAAAAGGAATTAGAAATAGCACGGTAGTTTGAAAAGTCAAACTTGAACTTTGACTGACCATACAGGATGCAAAGTTTAACGGATTTTAGTGAAACCAAAAATATTAGAATTTAATTAAAAATATCTTTATAAAAAATCCGAAA
Organism: Allium sativum; assembly: GCA_030737875.1. NCBI lineage: Eukaryota > Viridiplantae > Streptophyta > Magnoliopsida > Asparagales > Amaryllidaceae > Allium > Allium sativum. The sequence goes on from CM060924.1 coordinate 517,919,626, forward strand.
AATTGAAATTTCATAGCAGGAATCAAAATTTATGCCCAAATTAAATTTTAGAAAGGTCGCTATGAAATTTATATGGGTCAAAAACACTTCTTTTTGCATACGAAGAAATTTGAACTCGAAAACACTACCATTGAGTTCAGAATGACATTTCTGCATTGAAAAACAGTAAACACTTATATATTTTTTTGAGTTTCGAAAATTATTTGTTTAAAAATGTATTTTTAATATTAAATATGTAGCCCTTAAAAATAGTCATTTTACAACGATCTTGGTTTTCGACGAAACCACTTTTGTTGGATTCGAAATGTCAAAATATGGCTAAGTTTAATTTTTCATAATTTTTAGAATAAATTTGTGGCCGTGGCAAAAAGATTTCAGTTTTGTCATTTTCGGTCAATGTTAATAGACTTGAAAATAGTCATTTTTCAAACGGGCCCAAAAATTGAACGAAATTAATTTTCCTACGTCTGCAGCGTCAAAACATAGCTAAATATATTTTTTAGGAATTTTTGAAGTTAATTTGTGACCCCGGTGAATTATTCAGTACGATTGAATTAAAAATAAAAGAAAATATTTTAAATTAAAGAAAACTGGGTCAAGACAGTCGTTTGGGCCTGCGGTACATAGCTAGATGAGTCCGGAAAAGGGGTTAATGGGTAGTAACGACAGTCGTTGGGCTGAAATAGGAGGAAGTTGCAAAACGGGCCTTTTAGTGAATATTTTATTATAAAAGTACACGCTTCTCGAGACAAACATCGTATCCTTCTTCCCAAATTTCTCATGCACGCTGAAACTCATGAAACCCATTAGTCACACCTTTCTCCCTCCCCTTCTCTCTTCTTTTTCTCTTAATCTAGGAAGAATTAGGCAAGGCCATAGTTAAACTTTTTAAAGATCTTCTCATTCTCTTCGATTCTAGACAAGTTTCACATCAAACCGTGTACTGTAGCTCCCGAATCACCTATCCAAAACCACTGCCTTTGAACCTCCTCCCTACCTTGATTGCTGCGCCGCACTCCACCCCCTTTCCAGGCATGTATGCGCCTCTCCTAGAGCTTCAACCTCCAACAAACGTCGCCCAAAACCGTTGATCCAATCTCAAGTTATCGCGATTCAAAGATTTGAACAAAATCTGAGGTTATATAAAATTTAATTTAATTTGTTTACAACGATTGATTTCATTACTAATTTTAAATTTTAATTATTAAAAACATGTTTTTGGTTCAATCCGATTCAGAACTCGACAACTTCTGTGATATGGGGACAACGACGCGCAACACAACATTCTAGGTCTGTTGTGCACAATTCCTGACCTTCTTTTGGTTTAGATCTGAGCTGGTTGTTATCCAAGGTGAGATTTCTTTTGTTTAAAAACAATTAATAGATTCAATTATTTTATTTGTTATATGATGATTGTATGTATATAATTTATATCTGTTTGTGCTGAAATTTGTATGATGTTTGATCTACTGTTTGTGATGGATAACTATAGATCCATATATGTTAGTCAAATATTATGATTCATTCTTTTTATTATTATTATTATTATTATTATTTTATTTGAATTGATGTAGTTAAATCAATTCAACATAAAATATAACCTGTCACTTTTATTGAATTGATTTAGTTTATCAATTCAATGTAAAATTAAAGTTTGTCACTTTTTATTGAATTGAATTGTCAAATTCAATGTTAAGCATTATTCCGTCAATCCAATACACAATATTATTTCGTTGAATAGGAAATCAAAAATTACTTATTTGGTTGAATAGGAAAATATGAAAACAAAATTACTTATTTTGATAAATAGGAATTGTCATGTTAATCAAAAATATCACCTTGTGGATATGGTCATGTTAATACCACCATTAATAGAAGATGCTATTTACTAAGAAATGTAATGTTATATAGAAATGCCATTAATTAAGAAAGGTTTACATATAAAATATTACTTTATGTGACACTAGAATTAAAATAAAAATTCCATTTTAATTAATTATTTTGATTATTTTTGATGATTTGCATTAGATTGGCAATTCAACATAAAAACATTACTTTTATCATTTTGTTGAATTTAAATAGAAGGGTCAATTCCAAACAATAGATGTATTGTTAGAAGAAGTTTTTATCACAAAGATCACTCTTTTATGTCAACAGGTATGGTTGGAAAGGTTTTTTTTTATGTTAACATGAAATATTAAGATTGTTAAAGCATAGAAAACATTCATTTTTATGGAATAATTTTTTTTCCAATAAAACTAAGTAATCATTTTTATAGAATGTTAGCGATGTTCGAACTATCATTGTTATGAAATGTCGCATTGGAATCAAAATAACTTTCTTTCTATGAAATCCGCATTAGAATTAAAAATAAAATTTTGGTTAAGGTATATGTAGGCTAAAAATCTCATTTATTTAGAAGTGCCATTAGAATAGAGTGTCATTTGGAAAAAATATATTCTTATTGTATATGAAAAAAATATCTATGCTAATTAAACAGCATTTTTGTAAGAATATATCATGTTGTGTTAAACATATCAATTTAGTTAGGAAATATCATTTTAGTCAAAAATGTTTAATTAGGATACACATGCCACTTTTATTAGAAATATGTTATGTAAGATAAATTTGTCATCTATGTTTAAATTGAATTTGTCATTTATGTAAAAAAATTAATTTTTCATTTCTGTAAAAATTAATTTTTCATTTCTGTAAAAATTAATTTGTAATTTATGTGGAATTTAGTTTGTCAATTTTATGAAAATTTGAAATTGGCATTTATGTTAGGAAAAACTTGCCCTTCATGTTAAAATATTATAATGTCATTTATTTAAAATGTCATTAAATTAGAATGTCATTAAAACTAGAATATTACTGGATTAAAATGTCGTTAAATTATAATGTCATTAAAACTAGAAGATCATTAGATTAAAAAGGTCATTAGAATTCATAGAAAATATATTTATATATAAAATATCCTCTTTATATGACATTAGAATTCATCACTTTTATTAAAGAATGGCACATGAATTAAAAGAATCAATTTTGTTAAGAAGTGTCATGTAAAATAATATTTTTAGTACAACAATTATAATGATTAACTAAAATTGTACTTGGACACGAGGTTAGGTCACATTTGTGGTGGAAGTCTGCCCAGACCCGACCGGCATATCCAGCAGCCATAAATGTTGGGCCTAATGTGAGAGGTCCAAGTGCGCAAATATAAATTGGGCCAAGACACGAGGTCAAGCCCAACTTGTGGGATAAGTCTGCCCGGAACCAACCGGCCTATCCACCATCCACAAGTTGCAGGCCTATTGTGAGAGGTCTGGCCCATATTAAAATATAAATGGATAAATTAGAAATTGACGTTATTTTCACACCGTTATGTGTTAATAATGAAATGAATAGTTTCACCTCCAAGTTTGTTATAAGAGAAAGTTACATTTTTAATGTAATAAGATAAGGATTAGAAAAGTTTTACATTTTCTTAATGTAAATGAGGATTAGAAGAAAATTTCATTTTTTATGTAATTAAGTAAGAGAACATGAAATTCCATTTTCGTGTAATTAAGTCAATTTGCATGTGAATTAGATTGAAAGTGGAGAATTTACATTTATCATGTAAATTAAGATAAAGGAGAAAAATTACATCTTATGTAATCAAATTAAAGTAGAAAGAAGTTTACATTCTTAACGTAATTAGATTATAGAAATAATTTACATTTTTAATGTGAATATGATTAATGAGAAAATTACATTTTCATGTAATTAAGATATAAAGGAAGAAAATTACATTCTTATGTAATGAAAAGATTAGATTTTGACATTGCAAAATTATTTACATTCTTTTATGTAAATTAGATAAAGAAAAAAAAAGTCACATTTTTAATGTAGATTGTATTAAAAGGAAAAGTTTACATTTTTAATGTGAATAAAAAATAATAGAATTAAAATGTATTTTTTTATCGTCATTTTAGATGCGATAAAAAAGTAGGAATGAAATGTATATTTTTATCGTCACTTTAGATGCGATAAAAGAATAGAATAAAATTATATATTTTATCGTCATTTTAGAGGCGGTAAAAAGGAAGTTACATTTTTCAATGTAAATAAGGATGAAACAGAAGTTATATTTTTAAAGAATTTACATTTTTCAATGTAAACAATGGAAATAGAATATGAAATAAAAGTACATTTTCAATATAATAATATATTGAAATATAAGTTTACAATGTAAATTGAAATAGGAATAGAAATTTACATTTTTCAATGTAAATAATAAGATTCGAAATTTACATTTCTAAGGAATAGATTTTCATTAGGAATAAATAATGAAACCAAATATACATTTTGTGTAAATTGAAGGATGGAAGAAGAAAATGTACATTGTTGTGTTTAGGATGTGTATGTAAAGTAAAATAAAAACAACAATAGATCGTTATAAATTATTAACAGCGATATGAATTGGTTTTCAAATTTATATATGCGAGACTTATTTGGAAAGTCCGAGTTTACTCTCATTTCAAATAATGTTACGATGTTCGAAGAATTGAAGACGACGATTGAAGACCGACGATCTTCACATCGAATGGGTAGCTAGTGTGGAGGCCCTTTGATTGATTTGCTCCCAAGACGGGGCTAAGATGGTAGTTATCCAGACGTAGTGTTGATTTGTACGGATTTGGCTTTCGCTCAGACCCAGAGCATAAGCTTATAAATGGAATGCGTGTCTGACGTTGAATTTTGTTCTATGTAAATTGATTTCTATTAATATACGACCATCGGCGGCGTAGAATTTATTCTCTTGCTTAACGCCCTTAGAGGTTGTGTATTAATAGTTATCAATCGCATGGCGTGAATTGTCAACATGGAACGCCAAGATGAATATGATCAAGGTTTTGTTGAAAAGCAGGCCTTGTGGTTATAACGTTACTTCGCGAGCCTCACAACCCGGTTGGAGTCTAAAACGGGAGAAGGGAACACAGGGAGAGCATCACGTTTCTTTCTAGCTAGAAGTAGTGTCAGTGCTTAAACTGGCTGATATTTTACTTATGTGGATGATGAAATGAGGCGCCTCGGATGATAGGTCCTATAGGATCGGGAAACGTGTGTTCAGGAATTGCCAATCCACGAAGCTGCATGTGTGGACCGGCCCTGCAGCTTTCCAAGGGTTCACTGCGGGGGATCCTGAGGCATTAGCTGGAGTGTCTCGAATCGGTAAGGAGATCCTCCCTAGCCTTGACTCATGATGGAAACCAAATTCCAAATACGACCCTACGAATTTGATTGTATTACTAGTATGGAGGCATAGTATATGGTAGCTATGCTTCCTAGGATTGATATATTTACTTTGAAATGTTTTTGAAACATATATACACTAATAATAATATCAAATTCGTTTTTAACGTATCAAGCATTTTTGACCATTATAAGGTAAAACTCTATCCTCCAGTTTGCGTTGCATTGTGTGATGGGACTTGAGTCTTATGATGGTTTCATTTTTCCAAAATGCATTGCGTTGTTTAACGATTTACTTTAATTTATGCACAACAACACATTGGAGTAAACCCGTTCCGCGTTAGCGGCGTGGTCCTTGGATTTGTCTTATTGTTATTAGTGAAATTAGTTAAGAATTCTCACACCAGTCCCATGACTGACCCGTTGTTTGTTTCCACCTTTTCAAACTCGGGTGCCCTCTTTCGACACGGGAAGTCGAGTAGTTTGTCTACAGGTTCTTATCTCGAGCAGGATTCTTGATTGAAGCCTAAAGCTGTGTCCAGAGCATAGTTGTCTTCCATTGCCTTAGTGATGTTATTTCCACTACAATGTATTAAAATATTGTAATTCATCTTCCGTTGTAATTTTATTCGATGTACTCTGATATTCTGTACTCTGATGTAACATTATTGTAATGTTTATAAAATTCTGTTGTTATTGTTCTGATGTGTTGTAGCCCAAAGTAAGCGTATCCAGTGATTTCCCGCAAGGGCGATTTTCGGGGCGTTTCAGTCTACCTCACGTTTTAGGGGACAAACCCCTAACCTTAATAAAAAACATCTGCATACTCATGGACTACTCCCACATATCGAAAATCATCGATAAATACATAAAGTGATTCTAGGTAGCTAAGACAAACTGATCACTTAGTATCACACGAAATTTCGAGGGTATTCCCGAGGCAAGTAAAAAAATCTAACAACCTTCCTTTCACAATTACTAGCTAACCAACTCATGCCTAGGATCAACCCATAGCCCATGGAACCAAAAACATAAGCATTATACTTAAAGTCAATCCTTAATATAGCTATTCTCAAATCCTTACAAACCAAAGTTAAATGAGCCGAACCACTAATTGGATTTGAGACAATAATGGGATCTTCTACTATGCAAGTACTAAGGTGCACAGACTCAACTATTGAAGCAGATATAAACGAATGTGAAGCGCTAAAATCAAAAGAGTACTAACAGGATGATCAACAAGAAAAACTAAACTTTTTCAACCGAAGCTTTTCTACCTCTCTCAGGTAAGCTGGTGGTGAGAGCATGTATTTGCCCTCCTAAAAATCCTGTCATTTGTTCTTGCCCTTGTCATTTGTTATACGACCCGTTATCCCGTAATAAAGATACTTCGTCTTATCTTAGGTTTTACTATTCTTTCCTCCCCTCCTTTATGAACCAAGTCTATATCCGTGAGCTAAGCTACCTCATTCTTATCTTTGCCATCCTTGTGTAACTTGTTGACAGGTCTCTTAAAAGCTGCCTCCATCGCACGGAAAATCCTACAAAGCTCGAAAGGAAATTAGCCGTAGGCGAAACTAATGCGGCTATAGATGGAAGTTGGGCACTTATTTTCCCTTTGACAAGTGTCGTAGTCTCATCAAGCATACGGAACCATGTCGCGATGAGGTTACCTCCTAGAAAGCCCGGAGCCCCGGAGACTCAGGAAAGAAGGAAACAAGTATTCAAACAGAGGATCAAAAAGATAGTGCATATGGCTTTGGGGAATATGCCTTTAAAACAAAACTTTTCTTTAGAAAATACTTCTTTTAAACCGTTTTGAAAATAATTTTTCAAATCTTTTATCGGATCCGGTAACCTTCAGCTCTGATACCAAGTGAAACACCCTGCCTCCGTTAAGATCACTCACAAAGGGAATGCCTTAACTTCGGTGGAGCATTATAGGTAAAAGATGCAGATAAATTACAAGACAGACAAATAAAGCAGCGGAAAATAAAGTCATTTTATAAATAACTTAATTCAGTCAAGCTTTTACAACAGTTTTCTCAAATCACACTTAAAAGTAATGCATAGAACTTATGTCTTGATTTAATAACTTCCAAGTGTAAAAGAAGCACAAAAATAACAATGATATTCCCCAATAAAGCATGAACCATCCATAGCAGTGGAAGAGAGAGTCCAAAGCAAAACTTCGACCATCTTCGAGCTTGAAAAGAAAACTGAGCTAAATGGTAACATTTCCTCCCTATAAACCTAGGGGGGGATGGAAGAAAAAAGGCGAAACAAAACTAGGTAAGACTTAAGTCTGGTAAGTCCAGTGATTATTCAGCATATAAACTGGTAAGAGAACCATGACAAGAATAAACTGGATGCAGGACAATAACAAAGAAATAAGGTAACATAGGATAAGCATAAGGTATGATAAGGCAAGATAAATTGAATACGCTCCTACTCTTTCTCTGCTTCGCTACTACCTTTTTATTCTGATTTTTATATCTATCTCTGCACCACCTAAATAGTGTCCCAACTAGAAATCTATATAAAATGATAACGTGATCCCAATCCCCGTAATTATGGTAGCCTTCAGGTGTACATCTATTGTGAGGATTCCACCTCAATCAGCCTAATTTCCATGCACATGCTAGATGTACCCTTCCTACCCTATCGATCGACTCCTTACTTGCATTAACGTTCCATGTGTCTGTGCCAATCGGCCCTCTCTTGCATGTAGATACCCTGTGCTGGTCCCACCATAAGGTGTATCAATCCTTATGATAACAACCCGACACGATTCAAGATGCACAATGTATAACTACTAGTACCCAGTGCCTGCTTTTTTCCACTCCGGAGTACGTGCACGCCCTTAAACCATCGGAACCTACAATGATGTACCCCCTGCCGCTGCTTTGACCGCTTACAATCAGCCCAGTAATCGTGCCCTACCCTGCCTAGTTTCAGGGTACCATGATACATCTATGTGGGTTACTACTGAAATGGGTCCCCGTTACTAGGGTTTCCTACTAGTTAAGTTTGTGGGCCTATATTTACTAATATTACCCACCAACCCGATATGTATTTAACCCTCCCGCCGATTCAAGCATGTTTATTTAACGGTTAAGTTTTGTGGGCCTATATGTACTAATATTACCCACCTACACGAGATGTACTTAACCCTCCCATCGATTCAATCATGTTTATTAAACGGTTAAGTTCTGTGGGCCTATATTTACTAATATTACCCACCTACACGAGATGTACTTAACCCTTGTAACGACCCTGAATTTTGGGGCCAAGTTAAAATTTATTTTAAGTGATTTTAAATGAGTTTTGATATTTAAAATAATCTATTTTAAATAATAAGGATCACAAATTTGGTTCAAATCGAAGTTAGAATGAATAAATAAATTTTAAATATAAAAAGAGCTAGAAATGGCGCGGTAGTTTGAAAAGTCAAACTTGAACTTTGACTAACCATACAGGATGCAAAATTTAACGGATTTTAGTAAAACCAAAAATATTAGAATCTATTTAAAAATATCTTTCCAATGAATCCGAAAAATCGAAATTTCATAGCGGAAATCAAAAGTTATGGCTAATTCAATTTTTAGAAAGGTCGGTGGGTAATTTGCATAGGACAAAAATGCTATTTTTCACATATGTAGGAATTTGAACTCGAAACCACTTCCATTGGTTTCAAAATGACATTTCTGCATTGAAAAACAGTAAACACTTATATGTTTCGAGTTTCAGAAAATATTTGTTTAAAAATGTATTTTTAATATTAAAAATATTCGCCTTGAAAATAGCCATTTTTCAAAAAGTCTCAGAATCGAACGAAATAAATTTTGTTGGGTTCGTATCATCAAAACAAAGCTAAAAATGATTTTTTGGTAATTTTTAGAATTAATATATAATTATAATTGATTTTTCAGCATAAACGGGCAAATTTTTGATTTTAAAAATTCATTAAAAATTCAAACGGTCTCAGAATTGAACGAAACGAATTTTGTTGTGATCGTATCGGCATAAGAAAGCCAAAAATAATTTTTCCGGATTTTTCTGACTTCGTATGTGGCCCCGGCAAAATTATATTTACGTTCGAATTTAAAATAAAGGATTTATTTGAAAATAAAAGAAAACCATACTTTAACTTCAGAATTGGACCATGGGAATAGCGCCATCGCGTTCAGAAGACGTCAAAACATTAAGTTCGACAGTCGTTGAGCGCGAATCGGAGGTCATATGTGAAAACGGTATTTTCTTGAATTAAATAATTAATTAAATAATTAAAATAAAACCCTAAATACTAGTATATATACCCGTATACAGTACGTATACTCCTTCTTCTTCCTCTCGTTATGAAGCCGCCGAACCCATAGAGCATCAAATTTTCAAACTCACTTTTCTCCCTCATCTCTCGACGGAATTCAGCATATCATATACCGATTCGAAGCTCTTTTCGAGATCTTCGATTTGGTACCAACCCCGAACCACCTCATCCACTGTCGCGCCCGCCACGTCAGCACGAAGTTCCGCCGGTCGCAGCCACGCCGGGCCCACCACGCTCGATCGAACTCCACCCTCTTCTGGCCGTACAAAGATCTCTCCAAGGCGGTCATTCTCCAAAAAACCGCACCCAAAACCGTTCAGTAAATCAAAAGTTATCGGGATTTGAAGTTTTGAACAAATTCTGAAATTGAGGTATGCTTCAGATTTTGTAACGCTTTTAAGCGTGACAGAAGAAGTTGTTAAAAGTCTGGTTAATTAAAACATCAATAACTTTTTCATATAAACACCGATTCTGAAAATTTCAGATCCGGTGGAACCGTGACTTCGAATACAACTTTAATACAGAGCAATTGGGAACAAACTCTAATCTAATTGAGGTGAGAATCCTATTTATTTTATTTAAGTAATTATGTTTTAATTATGGATGTTCGCATTCATAATCATATATGTATGTGAATCTGCTAAGATATAAACTGTATGTGAATCTGCTATGACTTAATCTGTATACGTATGCTAGGACAAAACCCACTGTATGTTGAGATGTTACAATATAAAATTATATATATTAAAATCGTTCATGTATGTTGTGTGACATGTTGATTTGTCAAAATTAAATATATTAAAATCGTTCATGTATGTTGTGTGACATGTTGATTTGTCAAAATTAAATATATTAAAATAAGAAATTGTTCATGTATGTTGTAAAGTGACATTTTTGTCAATATCAAAATAAGAAAATGAACACCGTATGTAAATTGACATTTTTGTCAATATCAAAATAAGAAAATGAACACCGTATGTAAATTGACACTTTTGTCAATATCAAAATAAGAAAATGAACACCGTATGTAAATTGACACTTTTGTCAATATCAAAATAAGAAAATGAACACCATATGTAAATTGACACTTTTGTCAATATCAAAATAAGAAAATGAACACCGTATGTAAATTGACACTTTTGTCAATGTCAAAATAAGAAAATGAACACCGTATGTAAATTGACACTTTTGTCAATATCAAAATAAGAAAATGAACACCGTATGTAAATTGACATTTTTGTCAATGTCAAAATAAGAAAATGAACACCGTATGTAAATTGACACTTTTGTCAATATCAAAATAAGAAAATTAGCACCGTATGTTGAATGAACAAATTTGTGTTATAATAGAATACAAGCACCGTATGTTGAATGAACAAATTTGTGTATTTATAAAAAAGAATTGGTCGTTATATGTGAATGATTATATTTTGTTCATTTATAAAATAAGAAAGCGCTATATGTTAAAGAATTATATTTTGTGTCATTATTCAAAATAAAATTTGTCGCTATGTGAAACGAACCATTTTTTGTTCGTTAATAAAAATAGAATTAGTCGCTATATGTAATGAACTAATATTTTGTTCATTAGTAACAATAAGCAAGCACCGTATGTTGAATGAATATATTTTGTTCATTAGTAACAATAAGCAAGCACCGTATGTTGAATGAATATATTTTGTTCATTATCAAAAGAAGAAAGCATCGTATGTTAATGAACTATATTTTGTTCATTATTAAAAATAAAAATAGCATAGTATGTTAATGAACTATATTTTGTCCATTATATAAAATAGAAGATGGCACTATATAAAAATAGCATATTTGTCATGTTATCAAATAGAAAAAAATGCATTGTATGCATAGCATATTATTTTTGTCAAAATAGAAAATATAATGCATTTTATGTATTGCATATTATTTTTGTCAAAATAGAAAAAATATAGTACATTGTATGTATTGCATATTATTTTTGTCAAAATAGAAAATACATTGTATGCATATTATTTTCGTCAAGTTAGAAAAATAGAAAATACATTGTATGCATATTATTTTCGTCAAGTTAGAAAAATAGAAAATACATTGTATGCAAATAATATTTTGTCAAGTTAGAACGTTATATAGAAGTGCATTGTATGCAAATAATATTTTGTCAAGTTAGAACGTTAAATAGAAGTGCATTGTATGCAAATATTATTCTGTCATGTTAGAAAAATAGAAATGCATTGCATAAAATATTATTTTGTCATGTTAGAAAAATAGAAATGCATTGCATAAAATATTATTTTGTCATGTTAGAAAAATAGAAATGCATTGCATAAAATATTATTTTGTCATGTTAGAGAAATAGAAATGCATTGCATAAAATATTATTTTGTCATGTTAGAGAAATAGAAATGCATTGTATGAAACTATTATTTTGTTACATTAGAAAATAATAAATGCATTGTAGGTAAAAGAATATTTTTGTTATGTTAAAATAAGACATGCATTGTATGAAAAATAATATTTTGTCATGTCAACAATATAGAAAATGCATGTCATGTAAATATACATTATTTATAATGTTTATTAAAAGAGAATTTGCATTGTAAGATAATAAGCATTATTTATAATGTAAATAAAAAAGAGAATTCACCCCGTAGGAAGAATTAACATTTATTTTATGTTAAATAAGAGAAATGAAACTATATGCAAGAATTAACATTTTTTTTAATGTTAAGCAAAAGAAATGGAACTGTATGAAAAGAATTAACATTATTTTTAATGTTAAATAAAAAGAAATGAAATGGAGGAAAAGATTTACATTATTTATAATGTATAAAGAGAGTTTACACCATGGAAAAATGTTCATTGTTCATAATGAAATGGGAAAAGAAATATATAAAGAAATTAATGGAATGGTATGTTATAATTTTCATTTTCGAATGTAAATTATAAAATATGAAAATAAATAATAATGAATTAAAAGGGAAGAATTATCGTTTAATTCTAAATTATATTGTCATGTAAGTAGAAAAGCAAAAGATAAGAGAAACGACAGTTATATATAGGAGCGACGAGTTAAACGAACTATTTATGTATATATATGTTTATATATATTTATATATATATAATTATAATATAACGAATTGAGCGCGGTAGTTCGCGTTTTGGAATCGAACTTTTAATCGAATATACCGGAAGATCCGACCGTCGGATTTTCCCAAAACTGAAACCGTTAGGACCGTCTTGGAAAAATCTTTCCAACGATATATGCTACGCTAAAATCCAACGGTTAGATTTTGAGGAAAGTGAAAAACAAAATTGATGGAAAACAGCGCCAAGGTCGCCCTTGACCTGAAGCGTCGTTAAATAAGGAATTAATTATATTAAATAATTAAGGCAAGAATTAATCGTTATAAAATAAAATAATGATATGAAATATGTTTTTCTCAAAATATATGAATGCGAGATTATTTGGAAAGACCGGGTTAATCCCATTCCAAATGATCGTACGATTTCAAGAATTCAAGTATGAAGACGGCGCATGAAGACCGTAAATCTCCCCTCGAATGGACAACGATCAAGACTCTGAATTGGTTTGCTCCCAATTCAAGGGTCGGGATAAGTGCCCAAACGTACGTGTTGATTTCACGGGTTTGACCCTAGTTCAGACCTAGAGCATGGGTATAAATGGATAGTGTGTCTGACATCGTACCCCACAAAATATTATGTTGTTGATATTCAGTTAATATATAAACGATTGGTGGTAGAGAATTTATTCTCTACTTAACACCCGCTTATATAGTGACGGACGATCAATAGTACGGTATGGAGTGACGGTGTGGCATACTAAGATGCAATGATCAGGGTTTCTTGTTGAAAAGCAGAACCTTGTGGTATGAAGAACATGACTTCACGAGCCTCACAAACCGGTAGAGTCTAAAAAGGGGGAAGGGAACGCAGGGAAAGTAGCACGTTTCTTTCTAGTTAGTAGTCATTTTACTTTTGGAGGATGATGAAATGAGGCGCCTCGGATAGGTCCTATAGGACCGGGGAACGTGTGCTTAGGAATTGCCAATCCTCTAAGCTGTATGTGAGGACCGGCCCTGCAGGATCCAAGGGTTAACTGCGGGTAATCCTGAGACGTTAACTAGAGCGTCTCGAATCGGTAAGGAGTCCTCCCTAGCCTGGACTCATGATGGAAACCCAAATTTCCAATACGACCCCGACGGATTTGATTGTATTACTAGTATTGGAGGCATAATATATGGTACCTATGCTTCCTAGGATTAATACATTGCTTTGAATTGTTTTAAAACATATACACTAATAATAGTATTAGTTACGTATTTGGCGTATTTAGCATGTTTAACCACCATAAGGTAAAACTCTATCCTCTTGGTGTGCGTTGCATTGTGTGATGGGACCTGAGTCTTATGGTGGTTCCATTTTTCAAAAGACATTGCGTTGTTGACGACTTATTTAATCATTTATTATGACACTTTAAATTATGCACGGCAGTCCCTTAGAGTAAACCCGTTCCGCGTTGGCGGCGTGGTCTTTTGGATTTGCCTTATTTTTATTAGGATAAGTTATTTAAGAATTCTCACACCAGTCCCACGACTGACCCATAGTTTGTTTCACCTTTTTGCAAACTTGGGTGCCCTCTCTTCTACACGGGCAGCCAAGTAGACAGGTTCATTCTTTGCTTGGAGCTTTTCTTTGAAGCTGCTTATTTTCTCTCTCTTGGATTCTGCGTGGGAGAAGAGGTGATGACTTGGAGCTTGAAGACTTTTTGTTTCTGTTGGCATCTTTTCTTTTCTTTTTAGACATCAAACTTATTTCTTTTCTGCAAACTTGTTGTAATAATCTTAGTTTTCTGTGACTGTGGAATTTCTGTGATTGATGACATTATATTTTTCCGCTGCTATAATGTTATTACTCTATGAATCTCCTTTGCTATATTGTATCTGTGTTCTGTTTTATTGTATTTATGTTGTATTCCAAAAATGATTTCTCCTGCTTTCACTTGTGGAAGTTTGGGGTTGTCACAGTTGGTATCAGAGCTTTGGTTTACAAAGCGGAGTACAACATATCTATAATAATTCGTTTACATAGAATCACTATATTCTATGGCGAACAGTTCATGAGATACAAAATAGCCAGTCACTTTATCGTCATCTTTTCATTCATCCTTCGATCTTTTCTATCTCTTAGAATCACCATTTCAGTTGTTTTGACTCTTTCCTTGATCATACGTTCGAAGAAGACTAAGAGAAGTGGCGACGCTCAAGTGGCCCATGTGTATAAAGGAGCGAAAGGACCAACTTCTTCGGTAGAAAGCCTGATGTTATAGACGGTACCATCTCTGTTAAAAACATTCTCTGTGTTTATTCTTCCTCTTCTCCTCTTTTATTTTCTTTTTCCTTTTCGGGGACGAAAAGTTCTTAAGTGGGGGAGATTGTAACGACCCTGAATTTTGGGGCCAAGTTAAAATTTATTTTAAGTGATTTTAAATGAGTTTTGATATTTAAAATAATCTATTTTAAATAATAAGGATCACAAATTTGGTTCAAATCGAAGTTAGAATGAATAAATAAATTTTAAATATAAAAAGAGCTAGAAATGGCGCGGTAGTTTGAAAAGTCAAACTTGAACTTTGACTAACCATACAGGATGCAAAATTTAACGGATTTTAGTAAAACCAAAAATATTAGAATCTATTTAAAAATATCTTTCCAATGAATCCGAAAAATCGAAATTTCATAGCGGAAATCAAAAGTTATGGCTAATTCAATTTTTAGAAAGGTCGGTGGGTAATTTGCATAGGACAAAAATGCTATTTTTCACATATCTAGGAATTTGAACTCGAAACCACTTCCATTGGTTTCAGAATGACATTTCTGCATTGAAAAACAGTAAACACTTATATGTTTCAAGTTTCAGAAAATATTTGTTTAAAAATGTATTTTTAATATTAAAAATATTCGCCTTGAAAATAGCCATTTTTCAAAAGTCTCAGAATCGAACGAAATAAATTTTGTTGGGTTCGTATCATCAAAACAAAGCTAAAAATGATTTTTTGGTAATTTTTAGAATTAATATATAATTATAATTGATTTTTCAGCATAAACGGGCAAATTTTTGATTTTAAAAATTCATTAAAAATTCAAACGGTCTCAGAATTGAACGAAACGAATTTTGTTGTGATCGTATCGGCATAAGAAAGCCAAAAATAATTTTTCCAGATTTTTCTGACTTCGTATGTGGCCCCGGCAAAATTATATTTACGTTCGAATTTAAAATAAAGGATTTATTTGAAAATAAAAGAAAACCATACTTTAACTTCAGAATTGGACAATGGGAATAGCGCCATCGCGTTCAGAAGACGTCAAAACATTAAGTTCGACAGTCGTTGAGCGCGAATCGGAGGTCGTATGTGAAAACGGTATTTTCTTGAATTAAATAATTAATTAAAATAAAACCCTAAATACTAGTATATATACCCGTATACAGTACGTATACTCCTTCTTCTTCCTCTCGTTATGAAGCCGCCGAACCCATAGAGCATCAAATTTTCAAACTCACTTTTCTCCCTCATCTCTCGACGGAATTCAGCATACCATATACCGATTCGAAGCTCTTTTCGAGATCTTCGATTTGGTACCAACCCCGAACCACCTCATCCACTGTCGCGCCCGCCACGTCAGCACGAAGTTCCGCCGGTCGCAGCCACGCCGGGCCCACCACGCTCGATCGAACTCCACCCTCTTCTGGCCGTACAAAGATCTCTCCAAGGCGGTCATTCTCCAAAAAACCGCACCCAAAACCGTTCAGTAAATCAAAAGTTATCGGGATTTGAAGTTTTGAACAAATTCTGAAATTGAGGTATGCTTCAGATTTTGTAACGCTTTTAAGCGTGACAGAAGCAGTTGTTAAAAGTCTGGTTAATTAAAACATCAATAACTTTTTCATATAAACACCGATTCTGAAAATTTCAGATCCGGTGGAACCGTGACTTCGAATACAACTTTAATACAGAGCAATTGGGAACAAACTCTAATCTAATTGAGGTGAGAATCCTATTTATTTTATTTAAGTAATTATGTTTTAATTATGGATGTTCGCATTCATAATCATATATGTATGTGAATCTGCTAAGATATAAACTGTATGTGAATCTGCTATGACTTAATCTGTATACGTATGCTAGGACAAAACCCAGTGTATGTTGAGATGTTACAATATAAAATTATATATATTAAAATCGTTCATGTATGTTGTGTGACATGTTGATTTGTCAAAATTAAATATATTAAAATCGTTCATGTATGTTGTGTGACATGTTGATTTGTCAAAATTAAATATATTAAAATAAGAAATTGTTCATGTATGTTGTAAAGTGACATTTTTGTCAATATCAAAATAAGAAAATGAACACCGTATGTAAATTGACATTTTTGTCAATATCAAAATAAGAAAATGAACACCGTATGTAAATTGACACTTTTGTCAATATCAAAATAAGAAAATGAACACCGTATGTAAATTGACACTTTTGTCAATATCAAAATAAGAAAATGAACACCGTATGTAAATTGACACTTTTGTCAATATCAAAATAAGAAAATGAACACCGTATGTAAATTGACACTTTTGTCAATATCAAAATAAGAAAATGAACACCGTATGTAAATTGACACTTTTGTCAATATCAAAATAAGAAAATGAACACCGTATGTAAATTGACATTTTTGTCAATGTCAAAATAAGAAAATGAACACCGTATGTAAATTGACACTTTTGTCAATATCAAAATAAGAAAATTAGCACCGTATGTTGAATGAACAAATTTGTGTTATAATAGAATACAAGCACCGTATGTTGAATGAACAAATTTGTGTATTTATAAAAAAGAATTGGTCGTTATATGTGAATGATTATATTTTGTTCATTTATAAAATAAGAAAGCGCTATATGTTAAAGAATTATATTTTGTGTCATTATTCAAAATAAAATTTGTCGCTATGTGAAACGAACCATTTTTTGTTCGTTAATAAAAATAGAATTAGTCGCTATATGTAATGAACTAATATTTTGTTCATTAGTAACAATAAGCAAGCACCGTATGTTGAATGAATATATTTTGTTCATTAGTAACAATAAGCAAGCACCGTATGTTGAATGAATATATTTTGTTCATTATCAAAAGAAGAAAGCATCGTATGTTAATGAACTATATTTTGTTCATTATTAAAAATAAAAATAGCATAGTATGTTAATGAACTATATTTTGTCCATTATATAAAATAGAAGATGGCACTATATAAAAATAGCATATTTGTCATGTTATCAAATAGAAAAAAATGCATTGTATGCATAGCATATTATTTTTGTCAAAATAGAAAATATAATGCATTTTATGTATTGCATATTATTTTTGTCAAAATAGAAAAAATATAGTACATTGTATGTATTGCATATTATTTTTGTCAAAATAGAAAAAAATAGAAAATACATTGTATGCATATTATTTTCGTCAAGTTAGAAAAATAGAAAATACATTGTATGCATATTATTTTCGTCAAGTTAGAAAAATAGAAAATACATTGTATGCAAATAATATTTTGTCAAGTTAGAACGTTATATAGAAGTGCATTGTATGCAAATAATATTTTGTCAAGTTAGAACGTTAAATAGAAGTGCATTGTATGCAAATATTATTCTGTCATGTTAGAAAAATAGAAATGCATTGCATAAAATATTATTTTGTCATGTTAGAAAAATAGAAATGCATTGCATAAAATATTATTTTGTCATGTTAGAAAAATAGAAATGCATTGCATAAAATATTATTTTGTCATGTTAGAGAAATAGAAATGCATTGCATAAAATATTATTTTGTCATGTTAGAGAAATAGAAATGCATTGTATGAAACTATTATTTTGTTACATTAGAAAATAATAAATGCATTGTAGGTAAAAGAATATTTTTGTTATGTTAAAATAAGACATGCATTGTATGAAAAATAATATTTTGTCATGTCAACAATATAGAAAATGCATGTCATGTAAATATACATTATTTATAATGTTTATTAAAAGAGAATTTGCATTGTAAGATAATAAGCATTATTTATAATGTAAATAAAAAAGAGAATTCACCCCGTAGGAAGAATTAACATTTATTTTATGTTAAATAAGAGAAATGAAACTATATGCAAGAATTAACATTTTTTTTAATGTTAAGCAAAAGAAATGGAACTGTATGAAAAGAATTAACATTATTTTTAATGTTAAATAAAAAGAAATGAAATGGAGGAAAAGATTTACATTATTTATAATGTATAAAGAGAGTTTACACCATGGAAAAATGTTCATTGTTCATAATGAAATGGGAAAAGAAATATATAAAGAAATTAATGGAATGGTATGTTATAATTTTCATTTTCGAATGTAAATTATAAAATATGAAAATAAATAATAATGAATTAAAAGGGAAGAATTATCGTCTAATTCTAAATTATATTGTCATGTAAGTAGAAAAGTAAAAGATAAGAGAAACGACAGTTATATATAGGAGCGACGAGTTAAACGAACTATTTATGTATATATATGTTTATATATATTTATATATATATATAATTATAATATAACGAATTGAGCGCGGTAGTTCGCGTTTTGGAATCGAACTTTTAATCGAATATACCGGAAGATCCGACCGTCGGATTTTCCCAAAACTGAAACCGTTAGGACCGTCTTGGAAAAATCTTTCCAACGATATATGCTACGCTAAAATCCAACGGTTAGATTTTGAGGAAAGTGAAAAACAAAATTGATGGAAAACAGCGCCAAGGTCGCCCTTGACCTGAAGCGTCGTTAAATAAGGAATTAATTATATTAAATAATTAAGGCAAGAATTAATCGTTATAAAATAAAATAACGATATGAAATATGTTTTTCTCAAAATATATGAATGCGAGATTATTTGGAAAGACCGGGTTAATCCCATTCCAAATGATCGTACGATTTCAAGAATTCAAGTATGAAGACGGCGCATGAAGACCGTAAATCTCCCCTCGAATGGACAACGATCAAGACTCTGAATTGGTTTGCTCCCAATTCAAGGGTCGGGATAAGTGCCCAAACGTACGTGTTGATTTCACGGGTTTGACCCTAGTTCAGACCTAGAGCATGGGTATAAATGGATAGTGTGTCTGACATCGTACCCCACAAAATATTATGTTGTTGATATTCAGTTAATATATAAACGATTGGTGGTAGAGAATTTATTCTCTACTTAACACCCGCTTATATAGTGACGGACGATCAATAGTACGGTATGGAGTGACGGTGTGGCATACTAAGATGCAATGATCAGGGTTTCTTGTTGAAAAGCAGAACCTTGTGGTATGAAGAACATGACTTCATGAGCCTCACAAACCGGTAGAGTCTAAAAAGGGGGAAGGGAACGCAGGGAAAGTAGCACGTTTCTTTCTAGTTAGTAGTCATTTTACTTTTGGAGGATGATGAAATGAGGCGCCTCGGATAGGTCCTATAGGACCGGGGAACGTGTGCTTAGGAATTGCCAATCCTCTAAGCTGTATGTGAGGACCGGCCCTGCAGGATCCAAGGGTTAACTGCGGGTAATCCTGAGACGTTAACTAGAGCGTCTCGAATCGGTAAGGAGTCCTCCCTAGCCTGGACTCATGATGGAAACCCAAATTTCCAATACGACCCCGACGGATTTGATTGTATTACTAGTATTGGAGGCATAATATATGGTACCTATGCTTCCTAGGATTAATACATTGCTTTGAATTGTTTTAAAACATATACACTAATAATAGTATTAGTTACGTATTTGGCGTATTTAGCATGTTTAACCACCATAAGGTAAAACTCTATCCTCTTGGTGTGCGTTGCATTGTGTGATGGGACCTGAGTCTTATGGTGGTTCCATTTTTCAAAAGACATTGCGTTGTTGACGACTTATTTAATCATTTATTATGACACTTTAAATTATGCACGGCAGTCCCTTAGAGTAAACCCGTTCCGCGTTGGCGGCGTGGTCTTTTGGATTTGCCTTATTTTTATTAGGATAAGTTATTTAAGAATTCTCACACCAGTCCCACGACTGACCCATAGTTTGTTTCACCTTTTTGCAAACTTGGGTGCCCTCTCTTCTACACGGGCAGCCAAGTAGACAGGTTCATTCTTTGCTTGGAGCTTTTCTTTGAAGCTGCTTATTTTCTCTCTCTTGGATTCTGCGTGGGAGAAGAGGTGATGACTTGGAGCTTGAAGACTTTTTGTTTCTGTTGGCATCTTTTCTTTTCTTTTTAGACATCAAACTTATTTCTTTTCTGCAAACTTGTTGTAATAATCTTAGTTTTCTGTGACTGTGGAATTTCTGTGATTGATGACATTATATTTTTCCGCTGCTATAATGTTATTACTCTATGAATCTCCTTTGCTATATTGTATCTGTGTTCTGTTTTATTGTATTTATGTTGTATTCCAAAAATGATTTCTCCTGCTTTCACTTGTGGAAGTTTGGGGTTGTCACAACCCTCCCATCGATTCAATCATGTTTATTAAACGGTTAAGTTTTGTGGGCCTATATGTACTAATATTACCCACCTACACGAGATGTACTTAACCCTCCAATCGATTCAATCATGTTTATTAAACGGTTAAGTTTTGTGGGACTATATTTACTAATATTACCCACCTACACGAGATGTACTTAACCCTCTCATCGATTCAAGCATATTTATTAAACGGTTAAGTTTTGTGGGCCTATATTTACTAATATTACCCACCAACCCGATATGTACTTAACCCTCCCGCACATTATGCCATATTCCAAGCAGAATTTCGAGACGAACGCAATGGGTAACTCATTTCCCTTAATTCTTATATTTGAAATTAATTATTCTATAATTTGTTATTTTAACATTCTTAGAAAATACGGGGTGTTACAATCCCTGTTTTGTACTCAATTTTACAATCTTATTGGAAATTAATTGGAATCATATTTTTCAAACTCTCTTCATTTTTATAAATTTCATCATAAATTCATCATTCTAAAATGTGAAATTTTCCACTAGTTCTTAGAATATTATGATTTTTGTTCGGTTGATTGAGATTTATGATGGTTGTTCTACCTCTTAAGCTGATATTATATTTTTAGTCTTTTTACATCATTATTTTAATTTCTGTATCCTTTTAATGATAACAAGAGGGGGAGAATGGTTTAAGATTTTGATCGGTGAGTGGATATTCTTTGAATATTTTAATATTGAAATTTCAACTATTGTTTTCCACTTATGCACATATATAGGGGGAGTTTTGTTGTAGGAGGAGCACCCAAATAGGGGTAGTTCAATAATTCACCATCAAACACATTTATTATAATATTATATTCAAAATCTTATTTTATGTTTGTCATCATCAAAAGGGGGAGATTGCAGTATCTAACAATTCTATGACTTTTGTTTGATGATAGCAAACATATATTTATTATTATAAACGTGTTTGTAATTGTACTGTTATACTACATCATAGACAGAATATAATATTTATATTTAAATAGAATACTACTGCACAAGAATTTAAATATTCAAACATTATTTTATTTAATTTATAATATTTTATTTAAATAGTACAAATTTATAACTTCATTATTTGTACATTTCACTGAAATACAATACATTATATTTACAATGCTCCTCACTATAGTACACTCACTTACATTTCACTCAAATTGTACATATATATTCATACACTCATATATACTGTCACACTCACTTGTCTTCTGTCTTCTACCAGCACCATAGTCGGCCCACTCTTCTGTTTACCTGTCATAGAAGAAACATACAGTAAACTGGAGAAAAAATATTTTAAATTCTAGAAAATATAATTTTATTTTTAAAATTTGTTTACCTTAGAATTTTGGTGTGTTTATCATCATTTTTCATGACTTGATCTGATTTATGTGGACATCCATCTATGCCTAGGCAGCTTGTGATATTCACAGTGATTCGTTGTAAATACCACAAGGTAGGAAAATCGTCTGTAGTGGTCACATATGTATAATCTGCAATTGCACTATACATGTATACACATACATTGTATGTATATACACATATTTCTGTGCAGGGACAATTCAGTCAAATATCGTGTATGGACTAAACCAAGAAACCCAACTCAAATGCAAACACAAAACAAACATATATATACACATTTCTGTGTGTGTATATATATATGTATGTATCTGTGTGTGTGTGTGCATGTATATATATATATATATATGTGTGTATGTATATATGTATGTATGTGTATACACTAAAAGGAACAGTGGTTCAGAAAAATCAAAGTGGAACAGTCAGCATCTACAAGCGCAAGTGCAAAGCCCATGTACATGCAAGTATGAAAATAAGAATGGCAGCATGGTCATAAAATTTCAAGTTTTTCTCAAAATAGTTGAGGCTTTTCAAAGCAAAACGGCAAGACAAAAAGGGGCAGGGAGTACCACACCAAGGTCAAGTGCAGTCAGCATTTCACCGCCATGACAAAGCATTAAGCCAAAAGTACAAGACGACACAACAATGCAAACAACACAAACAAGGTTGCTCAAGCATGATGGAACAGATATCGCCGAGAAATGACCAAGCCCAGATGCACATGGCAAGTGCAAACAATTTGGACAGTGCATGCACAGTTAGTTGCATATAACCACAAAAATGGACACAATTAAAACAAGGATAAGCAGGGTCAATTTGCATGATGACAAATACAAGTGAAGCTATAGGTTCAATTTGTACATGCAGCAATTCCAAAGTGTTAGCATGCAACAAGTGAAAGTGAGGCACAACAAATCCAAGCACATATGCACAAGTAAACAAGCAGTATACACATGTATACAAAACAACTCAAACCATGATAAGGATCAAAGTCAAGCCATGGCAAGATTAACGCATGGAGCAAAAGTGTACAACAACAAATGGACAACATATTCATGTTTACACAGCAACAACAAGTGGCAAAACAGGTACAAGTTCTTATCCAGTAAAGCAAATTCGACTATGTACAAATAGGACAGCAACGAAAACAGATGCACAAGCTCACAAATATAACATACAAAGTGAACAAGCAATTTTAAAACACATATGGTGTAGCTGCATGAACCATGCACAAGAAGGGTGCAACATATATATTAGTATGCATGCCAAGATGAATCAAAACTAGTCAATAGTTTTTTTGGCAACAACCCTTTTAGGGTAAACATCCATTGAATTGTCTTCCAGAAAATTACACAAGCAAGTGCATGAAATCATGTATCTAGAAATAATCTCTATTTTTTTGAAATGTTTTTCAAAAGTAGCAATTAGTTATGGTAAATAAAAATAGGAGACAATCATCCAATATAAAATTGCCAAGGATATAATTTTGCCGAGAAATCTCGATCTGATTTTTATGAAGTTAATGCATTTCAGAATTCATAGTGTGGACTTATACAATAATGGTCAATGGGAAAACACGTATTTATATTTGTCAAGATTCATTCACAGTATTTAAAAGATTTCCAAAAACTATTTTTGGTAAGAAATTATTCTTGAATCAGTTCATTATAGTTTTCAATCTCACATTCACAGTCATTCAACAATCATGCAAGGGACCAAAATAAAACAATTTTATTGTTTCCCTAGAAATACATAATCATATTTGGGCAATGATATATGGCAAATAATTTTGCAAACCTATAAAGTTGTTTCCAGTACCAAATCAAGGAATCATGCAAGATATTCAAGTCTTAGAACAAGGGGATTCTCGGTAAAGAAATTCAAGGCAACAAATCAAAATCACGCGCAATCAAGACCAAGTCATATGTGGAAATCAGAGATGTACAAGATTCTAAAATTCTATTTATACATCTATTAAATCACAGGAAAAAAAGGGGACGGATCGAAGCAAGCAACAATCAACATGAAAGCTCAACAAAATTCAAATCAGAAATCACTCATTGTTCGATCGCAAGTAACCCCAAACCATTGGCAAGAACGACGAAAACCAAAGATCATCAGAGAACTATTTTTCCTCAGCATTCAAAATCGAGTTTTTGGGATTTCATAAAACCCTAATTTCAATCGGATTGGCCACCATTTTTATTTCCAAAGAGAAAGAAGCAATCGGGTTAACAAATGAAGAAATGGGTCGGCTAATAATACATATGTGAAAAGGGGGTTTTGATTTTTTTTGTTTTTAAAGGGTTTTATTTCTTTTATTGTTTTGTGTTTTTAACTATTGTAAAATCGTCTGTTGGTTTACTAGTTTGTCTGTAAAACAAGGTCATCTAGTTATAGGATTTTAACTAGTAGTTTTCTAGTGTTTATAATAACTAGGGTTTACTAGCCATGGGTTTGTAGCTAAGGGAAAGATATGATTTTGTGAACAGAAATCATTGTAGTGTTTTGAGCATAGAATTAGATCAACAGTAGGGTTTACAAGTGTATAAGACTGTACAGTCGGTTAGCGAGGGAGCCGCAAGTCTATAATTTTTGTATGCGGAGTTTGTTATTAATTCTAGTAAAAACCTTGGGGAATGCAGCAGTAGGCAGGGTTTGCCGAAGCTGGGTAAAATCTTTGTGTCATTTACTTTCTGCACTTATTTACTCCTCTACTACCTGCACTGTAATTATTATTCTGTGTTGTGATATATTATCTCGTGCTAATTTAATAAACCCTATTCACCCCCTCTAGGGTTAATCTAGATCCAATAGACTCTACTAGACTTGGAACCTCCCGGCTCCGCCGGACCTCGAAATTTCACGACTCCGCTCGAACCTCGGAACCTCTCGACTTCACTCGGAACTCGGAACCTCCCGACTCCGCTTGGACCTCGGAACTGACTGACTCCGCCTGGAACTCTGAACTCCTCGACTACTCTCGATTAGCAAGGAAGCTCAACAACAAGGAGTAATAGAACATTGTAAAACATTGTAACATCTTGTGATTGTAACACCCTGTAATTTATAACACATTCAGATAAATTAAAGAATACCTTATTATATACTGGTAATTAAGTTAAATGGACTGTGCAAAATTGCGTTCGTCTTGGAATTCTGCTTAAGACAGACCCCGAGATTACGTAAAACGAAAATCGTATGAAGAAGTTATTAAGGTTAGAAGTTTGTATGCGCATAAGAGAAATTTAGATAAACAAATTAATACAAAAACTCAAAATAATTCAAAATCAAACAGCGGAAGGAAGCGGGAAATTTCCTATTATGGGTGTCGACCCATGGGTCGACTTCATTAAGGGGGTGTCGACCCCTGGGTCGACACACTAAGGGGGGTCGACCCCCATATGGATCTGGGCAGATTCTTGGTTCTGAACATGGACTGAATTCTTGGCTTGATTCGTCAGATGATGGCTATAAATAAGACCTTAACCCATTGTTTTATTCATCTAATTCAATGGCGACAACGAGGTGCTACCCCAACATAACCTGATCTAGCCTTCTTCTTCTTCAACAATCAAGTTATACGAATTTAGAGACTTGTGCTACAACAACTGCAAGCATTCTTCCGTTTCGTAGATCCAATCATAGTGAGTCTATGTTATTTTGAGATAGAAATAATTAAAATGTAATCCTGACATGCCTATGAGTTTGGATCTAAGCCTATGCCTATTGAGTAACCTGAATCATAACAGATCTGCCATTATTTTTACATCTAATTCACTGTTTAGATCTCATCATGGTTGTTTATGATGTCCCTATTATGCTACTTGCGTAATCATGCCACTTTGCCCAATCAGTTCTATTATCACATGTTCATCAGATCTGTACCTATATACATATCTTGTCATTATGCCCAATTCTGTCCCTATATGCTTATTCTGTTGCTATGCCTATTTTTGCCATCATATGTCTATCTTGTTATTATGCTTAATTATGTTCTTTTCCCTTTTTATTTTATAGCCGGGGTACCTTCAAGCCTGGGCATACTGCTGAAATATGCGAACGCGTACATTGGGAACGAAGGGAAAATGTTAAACCAGGGCATAACTTGTATTGGGAAATTTGGGGCACAACTTGAATTGAAAACATGAATATGGATTTGGGGCATAAACCAAAATTGTGATTAAAAATCTTAAATTGGAGCATATGGTGCATGATAAATATGACTTGGAAAAAGGGGCATGAAAACCTATAATGAAAAAGCAATAATTGTTAAATAATGAAAATGCCAAGAATTATAGTAATTAGAAATTGTAACCTCGCTTAGACACGAGGTTAGATTACACTTGTGGTAGAAGTCTGCTCGGACCCGACCGACATATCCAACAACAACAAGTGGTGAATCTAATGTGAGGGGTCTAAATGCATAAACGCGTAACATGCTGGGAAACGAGGTTAAGTCCGACCTGTGGAAGAAGTTTGCCCGGACCCGCCTGGCATATCCAACATCCACAAGTTGTAGGCTTAATATGAGAGGTCTAGCGCATTATAACCATAAATGAATATATGGTTATGAACTTATTATACTTAACCGGTTTGAATCCATAGGGATTACATGAACATGTTAACTTGGGTAGGGTTAAGTAAACTTGTTTGTAACAGTGGGAGGGTTAAGTACATTTTGGGGTGGCGGGTAATATTTATATATAGGCCCACAAACTTAACCTGTTGGGGTTATTCAATCTTGTTACACTGGTAGGCATAACCCGTGGATATCCCGTTGATAACAAGATTTTGATCGATGCTAAACAAATGAAGTTGCAATGAAGATCATGTCATAGAGATAAGGTTTTATACATTGTGTCGTGTTTAGAAATATGTTGAAATCTATCCTTAAGTATACACGAATGTGCTAATCAGGTTATATATATATATATAAATATATATATAAGAAAACCTTCAAAAAAGCCAGACTGTGCAGAAAATGACCTACCAGTCGATTGGTAGGAAATCCACCATTCAACTGGTCAAGGTATCTCTACACAAAATGGCTAGTTTTAAAAGTTTTATATAAACAAATCATTTCCACCAGTCAACTAATGATTTTAAACCAGTCGACTGATTCGGCCCTAAACTTATTTTCTAAAGAGTTGCTTCCATTTATGAAGAGATTCCTCTTCATTAATCAAAGGAAATGCACATATCTTTTTATGGAAACTCTTAACGAAAGATTGCTACTCTTATACTATTATATAAACAACTTCAATCATGTTTTACAATCACCGAATTTTAATATAGTTTATGATCATCATTCTATTATCTCCATTTACATTCTTTGCAAATAAGAGCTCTCCAATTCAAAATACTTGTTGAATCCTTGAATCAATTTAACATCATTTGATTCAACAAGCAATCTACTTCCTTTTAATTTTCACATTCAAGTCATATACTCGAGGATCAGATTATAGGAAGGTTGCAATTAAAAAATTGATTATCCGTGTTGTCGAGAACACAAACCTAAAGTCAAATACTGGTAGTTGTTGAAGATCTGTATAGTTGCTCAGGCGAGAGGCATCTTTATTGGGGCTCGGGTGTACTGACCTATTCCTCCGGGTTAAGAGAGGGCGCTGTTAGTGAATTCCGAAGATTGGCTTCAGGACTGGACTTAGGGCAGGAAGTCTGAACCAGTATAAAAACTCCTGGTGTCTCTTTTACTTTACTTACCGCTTTTATTTACTTGCTATATATCTCGGTAATTTAGATTTTATTTGCATAAACTTTTGCACATTATTTAGCTAGTATATCACGTATATTTCCGCATTATCCATATAGATCCTTTAAGTCGTACACATCGACTTTTCAATTGGTATCGGAACCTGGCGTTCTAGAGATCATAACAACATCCTAGAAAATGGCAATAAAGATATCTAGTCAAGGCATTAGAAAGTGGAAGAACAACAAAGAAGAATCAAGAGAGCAAGGAAACAAATGTCTCATGGCTAAAGTTAGATCACAATCAGTATGTGTAGATTCATTATATAAAGATCTTCTGTTATACCATGAAAAATTATTGAAAGATTTTAAAAGCTTAGGTAAACTTAATTCAATTATTTTGGTCAAGTTTAAAGGTTGTGAGCAAGAAATTTCCAAATTAAAAGAGGAAAACAATTTTTTAGCCAAACAAGTTAATTGTTTTAAGAATACCTTGGAAGAGCATGTTTTTCAAAAAGATTTCCTTCAAAAAGAAAATAAGCAACTAGAAGATAAAAACAATGTTCTTTTGAAGGAAATTGATCTTTTGCAAAATAAAAATATCTTTAGAAGATTCTTTAAATAATTCTAGTTCTTTAATTTCGTCTATTGAAAAAGAGAATGGTGCTTTAACTGAAAAGAATTTAGAATTATCTAAAGAACTTGAGATTTTGCAAAATGAAATTTCTGACTCTAAAGAAAATTTTGAATAATTACAATCTTCTTTAGATAATTCAGAATCTCAAATTTTTCATCTCAAAGCTGAGGATGGTGCTTTAAAAAGAAAGAATTCTGTATTAAATAAGGAAATTGTTGATTTTCAAAATAACAAAATTTCTTGTGTCAGTCGTGACTTTGGAATTAAATTTGATAAATGTACAAATAAGTTTGCGAAATTTAATAAAGGTCAAAATGATTTAAATATGATTTTATCTAGATCTCGACCTTTACATGACAAAAGTGGTTTAGGATATAATCATAGAAATAGTACAAGATATGCTTTTATGTACAATAAGAATATCACTGCTAGTACTAATGCACATCCTAGATCCAGTTATCATTCGAATACTTCTATGACTAGAGATGTTTATAATAAATCTAGAAGTACGAAAAGAAATATCAATAGAGATTACTTAAGTATTTGGGTTCCAGTAAATTGGAGAAATAGAGAAAAATATATGAATGATTATTTTGATTCAGTAGTTAATAATGAAAATTTTATCTTTATAGGTTCCATTAAACCCTCTTGGGTATGGTTACCTTCCATCTAACCCCTGGACCCAAACAAAACAAGTGGGTACCAAAGTGTATATATCAAATTTTTTGCAGGTACACCACAATAAAGAAAAGGCTATTTTCAATATATATAAATATTTGTGAAAACAAATTTCAGTTTTTATCGAAATGCACATGATCCAATATCTCCCAAAGGTGCCTTAATTATTTATGTCTTATGATCGATTATTGTTTTATCATAGTATTTATTCTTTTTAATCGATGACAAAGGGGGAGAAATGTCTTGAATTCTCATGATACTTTACATTTGAATATATGTGTTAACATTTGTTGTGCAGGAATTAAATGGTAAGTTTATATATAAGCACTAACAAAATATTACAGAGATTCAGGGGGAGATAAACATTCGGGGGAGAAAACCCAAAGTGTTGTCATCAATCAAAAAGGGGGAGAATGTTGATAACAAGATTTTGATCGAAGCCAAACAAATGAAGTTGCAATGAAGATCATGTCATAGAGATAAATTTTTATACATTGTGTCGTGTTTAGAAATATGTTAAAATCTATCCTTAAGTATACACGAATGTGCTAATCAAGTTTATATATATATATAAGAAAACCTTCAAAAATGCCTGACTGTGCAGAAAATGACCTACTAGTCGACTGGTAGGAAATCCACCAGTCGACTGGTCAAGGTATCTTTGCACATAACGGCTAGTTTTAAAAGTTTCATATAAATAAATCATTTCTACCAGTCAACTGATGATTTTTAACCAGTCAACTGATTCGACCTAGAACTTATTTTCTAAAGAGTTGCTTCCATTCATGAAGAGATTCCTATCCATTAATCAAAGGAAATGGACATATCTTTTTATGGAAACTCTTCATGAAAGAGTGCTACTCTTATACTATTATATATACAACTTCAATCATGTTTTATAATCGCCGAATTTAATTTATTTTCTGATCATCAATCTATTCTCTCCATTTGCATTCTTTGCAAATAAAAGCTCTCCAATTCAAAATACTTGTTGAATCCTTGAATCAATTTAACATCATTTGATTCAGCAAGCAATCTACTTCCTTTTACTCTTCACATTCAAGTCATATACTCGAGGATCAGATTATAGGAAGGTTGTACTTAAAAGATTGACTATCTATGTTGTCAAGAACACAAATCAAAAGTCAAATATTTGTAATTGTTGAAGACCTGTGTAGTTGCTCAGGCGAGAGGCATCCTTGTTGGGGCTCGGGTGTACTGACCTATTACTCCGGGTTGAGAGAGGGTGTTGTTAGTTAATTCCAAAGAGGAGCTTTGGGACTGGACGTAGGGCGGGAAGTCCAAACCAGTATAAAACTCCTGGTATCTCTTTTTCTTTACTTACCACTTTTATTTATGTGTTATATATCTCGGTAACTTAGATTTTATTTGCATAAACTTTTGCACATTATTTAGCTAGTATATCACGTATATTTCCGCATTATCCATATAGATCCTTTAAGTCGTACACATCGACTTTTCAAATCTTAGTACTTGGCATGCAAGCCTGGGAAAAGCTTGCATCATCTTGTGTGTGGGACCCATTTCAGTCAGTAACCCATATATAGATATCAAACAAGTACTCTGAACTAGGTCGGAGTCGGGGCACGCTTACTGAGCTGATTGTAAGAGATCCAAAAGATGGGACAGTGTGGGCATCGCATTCCAACGGGGTCATGTGCATGCATGGGTCCAGACAAGGGATGCTAAGACACCGTGACATTAGTAGATATGGTTGTGCACATCATGTAAAATGAAGGGTTGCCTCTTTAGGGAGTGATACATCCTATTGTGGGGCCAGAACAGGGTATCTACAGAGCCGGGAGCCGATCGATTGGGGGTAGTAATTAGGGTAAATCTAGTCTAGCTTGTTTAGGAGCCTGTTGTTATCCTTAGTGGTAACACCTGTATGATCAGTTGGGCTGCCTGTTATTGTATGGGGTAAACCCTCTCACTAAGAGTACGCATAAATCTACCATCTTATACTTGTTGGGGATCGTCTTACTCTTGTGATACTAGTATTGGTGTAGAAAAAGAAAAGTGTTAGGGAAACGCTATTTATTCTATCCTATTTGTCCTGTTTACCTTGTCATACCTGCCTTATATGTTGTATCTCTCTTATCCAGTTCATATGCATGTCATGATGCTTTTACTTATTTATATGCTAAAAGTAACTGGACTCGCCAGACTTATGTCTGACCTATTCTATTTCATCCTCTTTCTCTTCCGTTCTCCCCCCTGGTTCGTAGGGTGGGAATACTCAAGCTTGATTAGGACTCTTCTTTCATTCTGCTTGGAGGTTCTAGATGTACTGCTTGATTTCTTACCTTCTCTACTATGGCTAATGTTTTGGGGATTATGCTCTTTTCATGTTATTGCACTTTGATAATTTTAGTACAAGACAGAAGTTTTAAATTCATGTACTGGTTTTATGCATTTCAGACTTGTGACGTAACTATGTTTTGAACCATGATGTTTTCTGCTTAAATAAAGTTTTAAACTCCGCTGCTATTTTATATCTGTCTTGTAATGTTTCTGTTTACCTATAACGCTTCACGAAACTTAATGCACTCTGGTAAAGAGTGACATTAACAGACGTAGGGTGTCACACTTGGTATCAGAGCTGAAGGTTACCAAATCGGGTAAAAGATTTTGAAAATTATTTTCAAAATGATTTTATAAAGAAAGCATTTTTATAAGAAAAGTCTGTTTTGAAAAACATATTCCCCAAAGTCATATATAATATCCTTTGATTCTCTGTTTGAATCCCTTTTTCCTTTTCTTTTCAGCATGTCTGGGGAACCTAATATTCCTGAGGGCGTTACGATATCAAGCTGGTTCCGTAGTTATCTTGAGGTCATGACGCCTGTCGGTGGTCAAGCAGACTTTGCTCCTCCAACTGCACCCGTTGTTCCTCCTCCACGTGTTGATAATTTCTCTAAGATATGCAAAGATTTCTGTTCTGTGGCCGGAAAGCCATTCCGAGGAACTGAGACTTTTATAGAAGCAAGGAATTGGCTTAAAGAGACGGAGGATTTGTTTGGAATTTTTGAATTTGACAATCATAGGAAGATTCAGTTTGCCATTTGGCAGCTGAAAGGTGAGGCTTCGTTCTGGTGGGAGGTGACGCAAGCGAGACGTCCATTTGAGACATGGGATAATTTCCGATAGAGGTTTGAAATGAAGTATCTTTCTCAAGCCGAGCAAAGTATGCGAATGGATACTTTTTTGGCGCTTAAGCAAGGAAACATGTCTATGAAAGAATATGTTAATAAATTTAATCAATTGGCAAGGTTTGGTTTGGATCTAGTGAATATCCCGCACAAGAAAGCCTTGAAGTTTGCTAGAGGATTGAATGAACCCCTCCATGGGTTGGCTATGTCTCATATTCCGATGGGAACAACTTTTGAGAAGCTCGTTGATGTGGCATTAATGCACGAGGAAGATAAAGGTGGAAAGAAAGAGGCTAAGGTCGAGGAAACACAAAATAAAAAGTGTGGCCCAAGAAAGACAACAACAACGACAACAAAAGAAGGGCGGAAAGGATGACAAGGCTAGAGATAAGAGGAAGTGCCATAATTGCGGATGCGAGGATCACTTGATCAAGGATTGCAAAAGAAAGAAGAATGCTTGTTTCTACTGTGTAGAGGTTGGAAACTTTTCTGAGGAGTGCCCGAAGAAGCAAAGATAAGGTCAAAGGGCAGGATCTTCGGGAAGGCAGGTGCATGCTCTCGTGGCCAGTGTGCTAGACAGAGGTAGGAAAGTTTCCGTTGAAGGTTTGATTTCTCTTTCCAATCATCCTATTAGAACTCTTTTTGATTCGGGCGTTTCACATTCTTTTATATCTTATTATGTGGTTGAGTCTCTGCACCTTAGTACTAGTATGGTTTTGGATCTCGTTGTTATCTCAAACCCCATTGGTGGTATGACTCATTTGTCTATGATTTGTCAGGGTTTGAGAATATTTGTGTTAGGCATCGAGTTTGATTGCGACGCATATGTGCTTGGTTTAATGGGCTATGGTTTAATTCTAGTGATGGATTGGCAAGCCATGTATGGTGTCATTCTAGATTGTGAGAGGAGGATTGTTAGACTTTTGACATGCCATAGGAGGACCCTCGAGATTTACTGTAACCCAAAAAGGTCTGACATGCTTAGTTTCCTAGAGTCATTTGATGCATACATCGATGATCTGTGATCTGTACTAGTAGTCTGTGAGCGTCCTGATATTTTTGAGGAGGTTCGGGGCTTACCTCCGAGGCGTGAGATCAATTTTCGTATATACTTGGTAGACAATGCAAAGCCAGTTACATTGCCTATACGCCACATGGCTCCAAGAGAAAGGGGGGCTTAGCAAGCAAGTAAGGGAGCTACTTGATAAAGGGTTTATTAGGAGAAGCATATCTGAATGGGGTGCTCCGGTGGTATTCGCAACTAAGGCCGATGGTTCGCTTTGCTTATGTGTAGACTATAGAGAGTTGAATAAATTCACCAAGAAGAATAGGCACCCACTTCCAAGGATAGATGATATATTTGACCAACTTGTTGGTGCATTTGTTTTCTCTCAGTTAGACTTGGCCACGGGATTTCATCAGTTGAGGGTGGCTGAGGACAGTATAGACAAGATCTCTTTTAGAACTCCAGATGGTTTCTTTGAGGGGCTCGTCATGCCTTTTGGATTGACAAACGCACCTGCCTATTTTGTTGATCTGATGAGTAGGGTATTTCGGGAGTTTCTAAATAAGTTCGTTATGGTCTTCGTTGATGACATCTTGATTTTCTTGAAGAGCAAGGAAGAGCATGCCTGAAATTTAAGGGAGGTTTCGAAGAGAAGTTTGAGTTGTACACTAGAGGTGTGACCTACTCTTTTGGATCAGATAGGAATTTCGTAGCGAGAGGATTCATAGATTTCATACACGTTGGATAGACTCAATGGAGGGGAGACATCTAGTCATCTCAGTAGATACTCCACAGACGATAAAGGGTGGTTGCGACGAGATGGAAGGCTTTGTGTTCCCCGAGTTGGGAGTTTGTTGAAGATAGTACTTGAGGAAGCTTATCAATGTAAGATGACTATTCATCCACGCGGTGATAAGATGTATGGGCTGGGATGAAGAAAGATGTGGCAGAGTTTGTTTCTCGATGTTTGGTTTGCCAGCAAGTTAAACTTGAGCAAAGGAAGCCCTATGGTTTACTTCATCATTTGGAAGTCCCACAGTGGAAGTGGGAGAGCGTCTCGATGGATTTCATTGACGGTTTGCCTTGATCGAGGATAGGCAACACCAGTATTTACGTTATAGTAGACATTCTTACTAAGAGCTCTCTTTTCATTCCGATTAAGAGTAAGAGGATGGCAGCGTGGTTGGCAGCAATTTACGTTCGTGAGATAGTCCATCTTTATGGAGTACCTTCCAGTATCCACTACAACAAAAACACCATATTACAACTTTAATTTTACAAAAGTGGTAAAAGCACAGTTGTAATAAATGTTTTTTACAACTTTTTTGCAGAAAAGTTGTAATAAAATTATTTTGACAACTGTGCTATTTTAACAGTTGTAATAATAGCCTATCACAAATTTTATTTTTTGACTGTTGTAATACACGACTAATTTTAATATAATTAACAACTAATAATTAATATTTAATACATTTATTTTGATTATTTATAATTAATAACTAATAATTACTATAATAATCAATTAGGAAGTAATAATTAATAATCAGTCTGTAATATTAAATACTTAGCAACTAAGAAGAATAATTAAAAAATATAGTTAATATTACAAAATTACTATTAAATAGTTAATAATTAAAATATAATAATTAATAGATGGCTGTTTTCAATATTAATAAATAGTATAATTAATTATTATTATTGACAATTAATAAATATTATAAAGTAATCATTAATATTAATAATTAAGATGTAATAATCAAGTGGTAATATTTAATATTTAGACATTCATTTTTGGTAATTAATAATTAATAATAAAATGTTTATATTTGAAAACTATACAAACTTATTTTTAACGGTTCTTTTTTCTACTTGTTATAATAGTGACTTTTTAGATTTTAACAATAACCAATGCTTAATAACTAATAATATTAATATTTAAGAATAATTAATAAATAGTAATTATCTTTGCCAAAAAAATATGTAATAATTAATGTTAAGGTAATAAGGTGTATGAAGCCAGTTGCATTTTAATTGCTTGAAGTAACATCACTGAAAACAAAATTTTGGTTCCGAGCTCACGTTCTTTCAAAATCAAAATTTAGGTGGGAACGTGAAAATTTAGGCGGGCCGCCCCTCCTTTACTGTACCCTAAACTACAATATCTAGACAAATCAAACAAAATCGATATCCCCTTTTCAATTTTTACATCCGCCTTTGCTGAAATGTTTCCTCCAAAAATCAGATATAGTAAAAATCTCGCTTCTCGCCCAAGCTGATGGATCTGAAGCATGACAATTTCAGAAGTGGTTTCGGTGAAGACAGTATAACGCGATGATGGATCTAGGAAGACAGTAATAAAATAAATCAATTTTGGCCCTTAATAATAATTGATTTTAGTTTGAAGAAGAAGACTGTATAACGTGCGAATGGATCCAGAACCGATGAAACTCGCTTAAGAGAATATGAGTTGAATCTCTCCTCATGAACTCGCCAAACTCCAGCAATAGATTTATTTTATTTTATACTAAACACCGTTTCTAGTTAATTTGATTTATAAAATCGTGTTTCAGAAGAGACGGAGTTAGATGCGACGTCGATTAGAGAAGAGACGATGACATGGTTTTCATTTGTCGACCGATGTTTTTTGCATTTTAGTATTAGAAGGTACACCAATTTCACCAAAAAAGATAGGAAATATTAAAGAACTGTTAACAGGAAAATCAAAGAAGAACTAGATTTGTTTGCTAAAGGAATAATTTTGAATGTTGCCAAACGTGTTATTTGATTGAGATCTTTTGGAGAAGTAAGCCTGAACACATTCTCATGTTCACAATGTCATGTATTCAATTTGCATCTGATAGTATTTTATGAATTTAGTGAAGTGATTGTTTCATATCATAACCTGAATTTAGTGAAGTCCTTAATTTTGTACCACATGTTTCTCTTCTATTTGCAAGTTTGAATATTTGCGAATGAAATGACTATTTTTTATAGACAACCAACTTGGCTGCAATTCATACACAAGTGATCATAGTTTGATGCCCCTGGATATGATTTATAGTAAATTTATTGTTGCTTCCTGTTGTAAATTTAAATATTCATTGGATCTAATGTTTATGTTGCCATCTATTTTGTTAGTGTTATCAATGATGATAACTTTATGTATGCATATGCACATTCCAGAATTTTAATTATAGGCAAAGACAGCTAGGAGTTTTTTTGCCAAAGGATACTCCTCTCCATCAGATGAAACATATTTATACTTTTACCAAATGAGAAAGGGTAATGTTTAGTCAAACCAGTAAAGTTTAAGAAAACAGAACAAAATGCTTACTTAGCTTATATTAGGTTATGAAGAGACTCTAAAGGAAATGAGGGCAGCAGCTACAACTCTTCCTTCTTCATTTGGTATGTTATAGGTAGATGCTACATTTCTCGAATCTATGGCTTCCATTTTCATTCCTGTAGAGTGGATAAAGCTCTTGAGTTTTGGACTTAGAGGCTCAATGTTTTTCCACATCCAAGTATTAGCATCTCTGGAGCTGGTCATAGAACTTTGAAGATGGACAAACTTTCACTTTAATCTCTGATAATCTTTTGGGTGGCCATGGCATAATTTTATTCTCTGCTTCCTTCATACTTCATGCCATTTACTGTAAATCCTGTCTGTGTACCCTTGAAACCGTAGCTAGTTTTCCGGAGCATTTATCGACTAAATTGATCTGGTCATGCGCTTACGTAGCTAGTCTTTTGAATCACCGTAGCTAGTCTTCCAGAGCGTGCTCAAGTCTGGAAACGTATATGTTGTAATGTGTGTATATGTGGGTGTTATTGTGATTTGTATGTGACTATGTATGTGTGTGTTATTGTGATTTGTATATGACTATGTATGTGTGTGTTATTGTGATTTGTATGTGACTATGTTGTAATGGTTGAAAATTTTAATATACTGTTTTGGTTCATGTTTTAAGTTTGTTTGATATCTTCAGTTTTGTAGATAATATGTTCTAAAATGAATTCTTTTATTAATAATATGTATATAATTTATTCACATACTACAACTTTAAATAATACTTTTAATAAAATATATTACAACAATTATAAATAGTTGTAATAAAGTTTATTACAACGGTGGAAAATAGTTGTAAAATATACATTTTACAATGGTATCGCAACAGTGCAGAAAAGTTGTAAAAGACTTTAGTCTATTACAATTTCTTAATAGACGATGGTGGCTCCACCGTTGTAAAAAGTCTTTTACAACTGTTTTCCACCATTGTAATATGGTCAATTTGCTGTAATGATCGTAAGTTATCATGACCCCATTTTCATCAGTGAATTTTGGAGGAGCTTGCAAAAAGCATTAGGTACACAGTTGTGTTTGAGCACCACTTATCACCCTTAGACAGATGAACAGACAGAAAGAGTGAACATAGTTCTTGAGGATCTTTTAAGGCTGTATATCCTAAACTTCGGAGGGACTTGGGAAGAGCATGTTCCTTTAGTAGATTTCGCCTACAACAACAGTTATCAAGCTAGTATTGGCATGGCACCCTTCGAAGCATTATACGGATGACCCTGTATATCACCGACTTGTTGGTGGGAGTTTACAGAAAAACTTCTACTTGGACTGGGTATGGTTAGAGAAACTTCAGAAAAGATTGACCATATCCGCAGACGCATGAAGACAGTTCAGGACAGGCAGAAGTCCTATGCAGATAAGAGAAGGATCGACGTTGAGTTTGAGGTGGGAGATATGGTTTTCATTAAGGTGTCATCTTTGAGGAATGTGGTTCGCTTTGGATCTGTAGGGAAATTGTCACTAAGATTTGTAGGGCCTTTTCCCATAACAGAAAGAATTGGCCAAATGGCCTATAGAGTAAAGCTACTAGAGAGACTATCCGGCATTCATGTTGTTTTCCATGTTTCACATTTACGGAAGTGTTTGCATGATACTGCAGAAGTAGTTGAGCCGAGTATGCTTGAGGAAGTAGAGGTAGAACGGGAGGCGATAGCTAGGCAAGTTCCAACCCATATTCTTGGATCGGAGGTTAAGAAGCAACGCAACCGAGAGGTCAAGTTAATTAAAGTTCAGTATGGAGATAACCAAGAGGATGCAACTTAGGAGACTGAAGACAAGGTTCGCGCTTCGTACCTTTTTCTTTTAAAGGGTATGTTCTTAACTTACTTTCCAAACTTTTATTCATGCTTGTTTCTATCGTTTAAGTATATCCTATCGATCGAATCTTTGACCTTTAGGTTGGAATCCCATGGATGTAAACATGTATTTGAGACATGTTATGTTTGATGGATGCAAGTGTTTGCTAGTGGTTGCTCGTTGATGCATATACACACACATTAGGCACAAGATCGGCTCAATCACTCTCATACTGCATTTTTCTCTTCTCTTAATGGATGGAAGTGAGCGTATCATCATATGGATGTAGCATTTGGATGAATGACTGTGCACGCATATAGAACTTACATGTTATAATAGGATTATTTTCATACAAGTTGGATTCATGGCATTAACATACATTGCATTAAGGAGGTCGACTAAATCAGTAGACTGCCTGTTCTTTCGCATTAGTGTAGGGACATATACACACACCTTTTCATATGTTCATATAAGCATTAGAAGTCTTTAAGGACAATGGATGTCTGTGATTGGTGGATAAGTAGATGGATGATGGATGTTAGGATATACATTCTCCTTAACTTGGAGATTTCGGGGGTGAAATCCTTTATGTAGGGGAGAATGTAACACCCCGTAATTTATAACACATTAAGATAAATTAAAGAATACCTAATTAAATATTAGGAGTTAAGTAAAATGGACTACGCCGTTGCATTCATCTCGGAATTCTGCTTAAAATAGACCTTGAGTTTGCATAAAATGGACATCGTATGAAGAAGTTATTAAGGTTAGAAGTTTGTATATGCATAAGAGAAATATATATAAACAAATTAATCTGGAAATTCAAAATAATTCAAAATCAAACAGCAGAAGGGGAGAGGGAAATTTCCCGCTATGAGTGTCGACCCATGGGTCGTCCACATCAAGGGGGGTGTTGAATCCTGTGTCTACCCCTGGGTCGACACACTAAGGAGGGGGGAGGGGTCGACCCCCATATGGATCTGGGCAGATTCTTGGTTCTGAACGTGGACTGAATTCTTGGCTTGATTCCTCAGCTGATGGCTATAAATAGGACGTTAATCCCATTGTTTTATTTATCTAATTCAATGGCGACAACGATGTGTTGCCCCGACATAATCTGATCTAGCCTTCTTCTTCAACAATCAAGTTATACGAATTTAGAGATTTGTGTTACAACAACTGCAATCATTCTTCTGTTTCTTAGATCTAATCACAGTGAGTCTATGTTATTTTTAGATAGAAATAACTAAAATGTAATCTTAACATGCCTATGAGTTTGGATCTAAGCCTATGCCTATTGAGTAATCTGAATCATAAGATATCTGCCATTATTTGTACATCTAATTCACTGTTTAGATCTCATCATACTTATTTATGATGTCCCTATTATGCTAGTTGCTTAATCATGCCATTATGCCTAATCGGTTCTATTATCACATGTTCATCATATTTTTCCTATATACCTATCTTTTCATTATGCCCAATCTTATCACTATATGCTTATTCTGTTGCTATGCCTATTTCTGCCATCGTATGTCTATCTGGTTATTATGCTTATTTCTGTTCTTTTCCCTCCTTAATTTCCCTTTTTATTTTATAGTCAGGCTACCTTCGAGCCTAGGTATACCACTGAAATATGCGAACGCGTAAAATTGGGAATGGGGGGAAAGCGTTAAAATCGGGGAATAACTTGTATTGGGAAATTTGGGGCATAACATGAATTGAAAACATGAATATGGGTTTGGGGCATAAATCAAAATTGTCATTAAAGATCTTAAATTGGGGCATATTGTACATGACAAATATGAAATGGGAAAAAGAGGCATGAAAACCTATAATGAAATAGGGATAATTGTTAAATAATGAAAATGCCTAGATTTACAGTAGTTAGAGACTGTAACCGCGCTTAGACACAAGGTTAGATTACATTTGTGGTATGAGTCTGTCCGTACCCGATCGGCATATCCAGCAACCACAAATGGTGAATCTAATGTGAGGGGTCTAAATGCATAAACATGTAACATGATAGGACACGAGGTTAAGTCCGACTTGTGGAAGAAGTCTGCCCGGACCCCTCCGTCATATCCAGCATCCACAAGTTGTAGGCTTAATGTGGGAGGTCTAGCGCATTATAACCATAAATGAATATAAGGTAATGAACTTGTAATACTAAACCTGTTTGAATCCATAGGGATTACATAACATGTTAACTTGAGTAGGAGTTAAGTAAACTTGCTTGTAACAGTGGAAGGGCTAAGTATATCTCGCGGTGGTGGGTAATATTTATATATAGGCCTACAAACTTAACCTATTGGGGTTATGCAATCTTGTTACACTAGTAGGCATAACCTGTGGAAATCCTAGTAGTAGGGATGCAATCCTAGGGGAAGTTTGCATCATCTTGTGTGTGGGACCCGTTTCAGTCAGTAACCCATATATAGGTATCAAACGAGTACTCCAAACTAGGTCGGAGTCGGGGCACGGTTACTGAGCTGATTATAAGAGATCCAAATTAAAGAGGGGACGGTGTGGGCGGCGCATTTTGACGGGGTCATGTGCGTGCATGGGTCCGGACAAGAGAGGCTAAGACATCGTGACATCAGCAGATATGGTTGTGCACATCCTGTAAACAAAAGGGTTGCCACTTTAGGGAGTGATACATCCTACTGTAGGGCCAGCACAGGGTATCTACGGAGTAGGGAGCTGCTTGATTGGGGTAGTAATTAGGGTACATCTAGTCTCGCTTGTTTAAGAGCCCGTTATTATCCTTAGGGGTAACACCAGTCTGATCAGTTGGGCTACCTGTTATTGTATTGGGTAAAACCTCTCACTAGAAGTACGCCTAAGTTTGCCATCTTGCACTTGTTGGGGATCATCTTGCTCTTGTGATACTAGTATTGTTGCAGAGAAAGAAAAGTGTTAGGGAAGCGCTATTTATTCTATCATGTTTGTCCTGTTTACCTTGTCATATCTTCCTTATATGTTGTATCTTTCTTATCCAGTTTATATGCCTGTCAGGATGCTTTTATTTATTTATATGCTAAAAATAACTGGACACGCCAGACTTAGGTCTAACCTATTTTGTTTCCTCTTCTTTCTCTTCCATTCCCCCCCAAGTTCGTAGGGTGGGAATACTCAAGCTTGATCAGGACTCTTCTTTCATTCAGCTTGGAGATGCTAGATGTACTGCTTGATTTTGTAACTTCTCTACTATGGCTAATGTTTTGTGGATTATGCTCTTTTCATGTTATTGCGCTCTGATAATTTTAGTACAAGACAGAAGTTTTAAATTGATGTACTGGGTTTTATGCATTTCAGACTTGTGATGTAACTATGTTTTGAACCATGATGTTTTCTGCTTAAATAAAGTTTTGAATTCCACTGCTATTTTATATCTGTCTTGTAATGTTTCTGTTTCTGTTTACCTTTAATACTTCATGAATCTTAAAGCATTCTAACAAAGAGTGACAATAACGGACGTGAGGTGCCATAGTGATGATGTCTATCACTATATTTTATTAAGAGTGAATAAAAGAAGCAAAGCCTTCAGAGTGAACGTAGGTTCATTCCGAACCGAACTACTATAAATTATTTTTCTCTTTTTCTTTCCTGCATACTATTACTGCATCTCGCTCACTTTTCCACTCTGGACATTTAGTGTCGATTTTTTGTATTTTCAGGCGTTGGCGACCATTTTGGGCAACAACATTTTTGCATGCCAGGTGGGGGAAAGTGAAGCGCGCACCTACAGTCGACTTTTTGTCACTTCCTTCGAGGAATTGAAACCTGATCTTTCTTCTTCTCAGTCACCAAGACTTGAGACATTACTTAAATTTTCCCAGACTTACCGACCAAGTTTATTGCAATAGTGAACAATGGAAAGGACCTTGTGGCCGAATCTTCTAGTGTCGATCTTGATTTGGAATTTCCTCCTCAGCCTAAACTCACCAAAGCTTTGACCACCCTTAATGCTCCCAACGTCGGCACATTCATTGATTGAACCCAATTTGATGAAACGACAAGAAAGTTGGGCAAGACTCAACAATGCTTTGTCAATAATATCCACCAGAACATTGGATTAACACAATGGCTTCAACAATATGCTCAACGATACATTCTCCATCTTCAGGAAGACTTGGGCATTCAGCCCCCGTCAAACTAACTCTTACCGAGCTCCATCCTTATTTCTGTTCAGGGTACATCCCGCTTCAATCGCTTCCATCTTGGACATAGATCCAGTCAGTAGGTCAATGCTCAACCTATTGCCATGAAAGACCGACCCACTTCAACTAAGAACTTGCCGCCTACGCTATGCATAAAAAACCAGGCCCAAGCTCCAGATCGTTGCTCGTAGGAAAGCAAGACAACCGGGGTTAAAGATTCTTTAGACCAAGACGATGGTCATCCTAGAAGACGTCCACGGTTGCCCACTCCTAAGTTGAATTACCACTTCCACATCCTAACGAAGATTCGTACTCCAGTGCTCGCAAGCCTACTTCGCAGCGTCCTAAAAGAATCTCAGGGTCACGTCACTGACGATAGGAATACTAGTGCAAGACGTAATCCGTTCACTCAAGACGTGCTCAACACCGAATGGCCCCAGCATTCGAATATGCCACAAATAAAACCTTATTCAGGGGATCCGGATCCTCGGGAATTCATACACCACTACAAGTCTTATATGGATTATGCTCACGCCATAGACATTGTAAAGTGCAAGTGTTTCCTCGCCTTTCTTGAGGGTGTGCCCCTCCTATGGTTCACTTGACTTCCGCCAAGAACCATATCGACCTTTTCCCAACTAGCCAAAGGTTTAATCAATCAGTTCGACACACACATTCGTCAGGGCCCCGACGAAACTCTAACAAGCTACCTCGGGTGGTTCGACAATGACTTGGAGGGTGTCTCAGGCTATCCTAGATTAACTCATCAAGGGTGTATTCCACGATTCTGAATACGGAGCATAGGTCAATCATGCACAACCTAAGACTCTGGAGGCCTTCTACGAGAATGCCAACTACTTCCTATGCCAAGATCTAGCATAAAGAAATCAAGCTTATCACCTCAAAATCTTACCTCGAGAATCGAGATGAAGCCCAGAGCTCCAATGACTCTAACCCCATCGCTCCTTTCAATCTGCTCACACCGGCAATGCCATAGATTGTTGCAACAATAAGAGGAAGCGTCTTCGAATTTCATCTTTCGGCAACTACACTCCTCTCAATGACACCCCGAGAGCATCTACCTTACAACTTACAATGTCCTTTCCTAAAAAAGGACAAGGTCTAAGGGCACAACGAGTGCACCAAGGGACTCTACAGAATACTATTGGTTCCACAGCAACCATGGACACAA
Organism: Allium sativum; assembly: GCA_030737875.1. NCBI lineage: Eukaryota > Viridiplantae > Streptophyta > Magnoliopsida > Asparagales > Amaryllidaceae > Allium > Allium sativum. The sequence goes on from CM060924.1 coordinate 517,963,866, forward strand.
CACAAACAATTGTCTCCACTTGCAGGACAACATCGAGAAACTCATCCGTAAGGGTCACCTCGAGTAGTACTGACAAGGTCCACCGCATGGGGTCCCTGAGCCACCCAACGCTCATCAAAGATTATATCTAACCAGTACCTCGACTGACAAATAAATCCCTCACGGCTGCCTCCTCAGCTCATCAAGACCACAACAACAATGAGCAGCTTCACGTCACGATTCGTCTTCTTTGGGTCTCCTTTTGTATCAAATTTGTTGTTGCGTACGCTCAAGCTTTGAACTCTACTCGATGTCTTATGATCGATTTGTAACGAATTCAGCTACAACTCTTACGAAGTTTACAAACATTAGCCTAAACTTCCAAGATTCGCTCATGAATTGCTGAATCACTACTATCATGAATACACCAAGTCCAATGGCTCTAGCGTAGCCTATCTACGCTTAGGCGTACTCCGGCGGTGGTCTGTTAGCACAATGAAACTGGGGACCAATAGACTTAGACAACCAACCTACGCTTATGCGTACTCTGGGGTCGGTATAATGGCACTATTCTACCTGAATTTCGCAGGCCTCAAACTAATAGAAAGCGAAGTTCACCCACTCGAACTCTGCCCGACTCGAGTCTCTCGAGAGTGGAGTTTCGACCAAATAAACCCTAAATGCAATGCTGAGTCATGATATTCGAGCATTTGGGACCACAACTTCCATGGTCCAGTGAACTCTAAGGTTGTCATTAATGATACAAGTTTGCAACTCATCCTCACCTTCGTCTCCCGCATCGGCTGCGGAACGAGAATGTAAAGCAAGCCCTCTTCTCCGAAGAACACCTCCTATTCATTGTACCCAATTCCATTTTTCCTTCACTTGATGTTCCGCCCACCCTCTTGGTAGCTAGAGGCACCTCGGGAAATACTCTACCGGAGGCACGTTCGGAAGTAGGGACACTAGTCTTGCAATTGTCTTCTACGATATAGCCGTCTCTGAGGTCGTTATCAGAGATACCGGCGCATGACTCGTTCCCACCTTTGCCTCCCTCATTGGAAGCGAAACAAAAACGGAAAGCAGGCCCTATTCTCCAAAAGATGCCTCTTATTCACTGTGTTATAGCCATTTTTCATCCAGGTGATGCTCCGGCCACCCTCCAGTTAGCTGGGGGAATGTCGGGAAGTACCACCGAAGGCTTGTTCGGAGGTAGGCATGAGGGCGTCATCCCTTCGCCAAATTCTGCATTCTCACCAATGACATCCTCTCTACTACCACAGAGCGACCTTTGGGAGGAAAACCAATGCGTGGAGAAGATGGTCTAGAACTGAAGTCTTAGCACCACAGAAGTTGTCTACGATATCCCTCGATGCTAAGGCTTCCTACATACAAGCATACCAAAACGCGGTGACAGCCGTTAGTTTAACGACTAAAACCATAGTCATCGCCGATCGTCACCACCATTCTTTTATCGGACCATGACTACGACGTGATTGGACTAAGAATCGAACCCTGACACTGAAAAATCAACTGTATAATCACATCTTATGCACATATCTAAGCTGTCAGTCCAAATAAGTTCGTTTCTCGAATATTACGCTAATTAGTTGTGTTACGTACAACTTCAATTACGATCCAATCATGAACCACCATGCGATGATTCGAACTTTCTATCGCATTCTAGGGATAAAATAGAATTTAGCAAGTATGCGAGCCCAGGGGAAGCCCTCTACCGATTCCAGTATTGGCATGGCCATCGTAGTACCCGAGGCAGATCCCTACCAGTTCCCACACTTCGCAACCCTTGGGCAACCATCTTGAAAGCACGTCCACCTGGGAGAGAAGGAGATTGAGAACCAAAGCCTAAGCCACATAAATTAGCAACATTCCATTAGTGTCCAAATTCCAAAAAGCAAACACTTCGGAATGCGATGACAGCCTTTAGCCTTAACAACTAACGTCATGTCCATCGCCGACTACCAGTGCGATGCGTGGGTCGAGATGCGACTATGCCATGATTGGATTAGAGATCAGAGCTTGAAGTTGATGACTCACCCATGTATCCATATCCTATGTGCACATCCGAGTCTCCACTTCAAACAAGTACATTCCTTGAGTGTCACGCGCAAGGCCATAGCTCGCCAATCCAGATCCGATCATGCGACATCATTGAACGATTCAAGTTCGCTAGCTTGATCCTAAAATCAAAGAGACAAGGGAATATGGTGAAATGTTCGGAGTATGAAATTTTGTTTTGTGTTTATATGCACTTCCTAAGTTATCATGTCCCTCAAACCAACTTTCTGCCCCTAAAAAACCTGGAAGATTTACTAAGAGTCTGTGATACAAAGAACAATCCCATAACCGCATATACTTGGCAACTTTTCCCCGAACTCCTACTTCCGTTCCCAAAATCCACCTCTCCACTTTCCTGAGTATCCACCCTGGAAACCCTCTCACTTTCCTTATCTCTCTTTCCTTCTCCTGGAAATCCAAAAACAACTTGGAGATCCATGGTGCAAAAGCTGCATTTTGTATCCTCCACGCCTTAAGCTGATTTTCTGTCCGGAGAAGAGAAGAGAAGAGAAGAGAGGAAGCAAATACAACTCCGGGATCACATGCTCCAAACGTACATTTCGAGATCAAAATTCGGGATCATACATCAATCTATAATCACGTTCACTTGTCTTCGAGGCCCCGACTACCAGATCAGTCTCGACACAATGACCACTCGTGTACTCACCAAATGTCCAACCATCCGACTACACACACCTGGCATTTAGGGTTCGACCTCACTTTGAAGGAAAATATATGTGATCACATGCCATGACATATGCCAAGTATTGTCCTTACAACGACGTCCCTGTATAGGAGCTCTCGAAACTTTGACTATTGGACCCCACTTGGATCGTTAAATGATTGTGTACTCGCGAATCCAGGTGATTCAACGGAACACGTCAAACGATCATGCCCTAGTCCAATTACATTTTGATAAATGCGATCACGCGCCAAAGCTATGGTCACAACCACACAACCATACATTCAAAATATCGACCGATCGAACCAACTCGATCAGTTAATTAATTGTGCGCTTATAGGCTCAAGTGACCCGAGAGTGCACATCGAACGATCAGGTCCTGATTCAGCAACTTTACGGAAGCTAACTTGCGCGATCGCATGCCTACAGCATGTTGTTTAATGTCATGTTACTTATTCCAACTCCGATCGCATCGTGTAAAAGCGCGTGCAAACGTGTGAGTGCATACGTGACTCTAACCTAACAACGAACCATTTGCATTTTGATGTAAACAGGAGTTGGCGAATAACGTTTAAATTCTTGAATCGACAAAGATTAGACGCCTCAAACAGATTCTAGCCCGAATTGTAAGATTCAAGCGAGTCAAAGCTCTCAACAATGCTGGAGTCCCAAAATCATACCAACAAGCTACAACAATGCGCCTCAACCATTCTGAAGCGTCACACTTCCTAGTATACAACTCAACAGAAAGGCCACTACCAATCACAAAGCACAACATGGAGATATTTACGGCCACCATCAAACCTATCTCATTACAAAGCATGTCCTGTTAAGACAAGATATACTTTAGGGGTGCAAATGTTAACCAACATTTTGGTCCCGTTACCAGAAAGGGAAAACCGACGATGAGATCAATCGCAGGCCAATGAACATATCTCAATCAATCTTCAAGCAAGGTGCTATCTGAGCTTCAAACCAGACCTGGCAGTCCAGGCCCATACGACTCGGCCCATCGTGTGGTTCAGCGACCCAGGAGTGTTGCTAACATACTTAAGAATCAAGCCAGGATAAGGCCGCACAAGGGTAGTCATCACGGCTCGCCAAACTACTATCGAATAATACAAGTCAAGAATCAAGTGAATGCACTTAGAATTACCTGGTCATATTGAGCAAATTATAGTTCTAGCACCAGAAGACTCATGTTGGGCCACTAGCAGAATTTTGCATCTCATGGATGCGAAATTCATCAGCATTTAATATCGCTCGCTTGGAACGTGTCGATCACCTCCAATAGCTTGCGCAACACGCGCCGATTGGTTCAAGAATCCAGCCTTGGCCTCACCATGCTTCGCATTCCACGTCTCGCATCACCATGCTTCGCATCCCTATGCTTCATATCCCGTGTCTCTCATCACCATGCTTCGTATCTCGTGCCTCGCATCACCATGCTTGGCATCCCGTGCCTCACATTACTGTGACGACCCCAAACCCCGTACGACGGTGGCAAGGGTAATCTTTGGAATATAACACATAAACAGATAACAGCAGAACAGAAATAAATAAATACACCAAATAGTGTACAATAGAATACACTGGATAAACATAATCATCAGAGTTACACAGTATACAGGATCATAATTAGTACAAATACAGTTCAGCTATACATAAATGTCTACAGCGGAAAACAAAACATAATATGTACAATAGGAGCTGAACAGCATAAAAAGAGATAAATGATAGAATCCATCTTCAGCTTCGGCTATCCAGAAAGATCCTGCTAAAACCTGAATACAAGGCTGCCCGTGTAGAAATAGGGGCACCCGAGTTTGCAAGTGAAACAAACTACGAGTCAGTCATGGGACTAGTATGAGAAATATACTTAACTTACTTTATAATATGGCCAATCACAGGACCACTCCACTTTTGCGGAACGGGTTTACTCCATTGGATTGCCAGTGCTTTAAAACACGTAAATCTTTTAAACATCGCAATGCTTTTTATAAAAATGAAGCCATTATAAGACTCAGTTACCATCACACAATGCAACACAAACCGGAGGATAGAGTTTTACCTTATAATGGCTAAAATATGCTTGATACGAATAAAAAAAGCATTTGATATTATTACTAGTGTTTATATGTTTCAAAAACAATTTCAAGTCATAAATATCAATCATAAACGGCATTATTGCCCCATACCACTATGTCGCCATATATAGGTAATACAATCAAAACCGCACGATGTCGTATTTGGAAATTGGATTTTCGTCATGAACCAAAGCAAAAGATAGCCCTTACTGAATTTGAGACGCTCTAGCCCTTGTCTCAGGAACCAGACTCAGGTGGGCCCTTGGACCAACAGGGCCGGTCCACCGATGTGGATTAAACTTAAACCCTGGACAATACATCTCCCCACCCTATGGGCCGTAAATGAGCCCAATGACTCCATTTCTGAGGTACCTCACATTCGAACAACCACACAGGTGAAAATAATATAAATGTCAGGGCTGGTAGGTCATTGACACCACCTCTAGCTAGAAAGAGACGCATGTCATCCCTGCCATCCTCTCCCGTTTCTGGTTCGTACCGGGGTGTGAGGCTCGCGAATTCACGTTATACACAAAGTTATGCCACACAGGCCGCGCTTTGATCATCAACCACAAGACTTTGCTTTTCAACAGAAGCCTTTATCATCTGCGACTTAGGCATGCCACATAGGCAATTCACTCCATGCGACTGATTTCTATCGATATTTAACCTCTGAGATCGTACGTCTCAGAATAGGGCGTTAAGCAAAAGAATAAATTCTCCGCCGCCAAACAGATATATATTTAATAGAGATCACTCAGCACAGAACAAAATCCAATGTCAGACATACAGTCCATTTACAAGTTTGTTCTAGGTCTGAACGAAACCGGAGGCACTCAATACCTCGCACAGCCGTACAATCAACAAGTACATCCGGGCGGCTACCACTTCAGCCCCTTCAAGGTAGCTACTCCTATCATGAGCATCAGTAGCACCCCTCCATTCGACGTGAAGATCGTCGGTCTTGCACCGTCTTCATATCTTCGACTTTCAATCGTCGATCGATTATTTGAAATGAGAATCAACTCGGCCTTTTCAAATAATTCACGTATATTTAGAATTTCAAATCAATTCGTTTCAATGGTTAAATTGTTAGATATAACTAATTCTGTCCTTTAATGCAATTTTCACGCCAAACACATTCAATCATCAAATATCAAATAAACCAAGCAAATTCAGTTTATTTCCATTCCATATCATTTATAATATTTTATCACGATTTATCGCTATTTTTATTTATTTAAAAATAGCCAATTCACTCAAACGACGCTTCAGGCCATAACGCGACCGTGGCACTGTTTTTCTTCAGATTTGATTTACACATATCTGAAAATCTAACATTTGGACCTTCACAAATTTTATATCATTAGAAAGATCTTTTCAAAACGAATCCAATGGTTTCAGTTTTGGGAATATCCGACGGCCGGATCTCCCGGTACAATCGTTTGGAGTTACGATTTCAAAATACGAACTACAGCGTTGTTATTCGATTTAATTTAATTATATTTATATATATAAATATAATCGATTCTGGCACTGTTTTTCTTCAGATTTGAATTAAACATTCTAGACAATCCAACCGTTGGATCTTCACAAAGTGGGTGTCGTTGGAAAGATATTTCCAAAGCGAACCCAATGGTTTCGGTTTCGGGAAAATCCGATGGTCGGATCCCCCGCAATAATCGTTTAAAATCACGGTTTCAAAACACGAACTGCAGCTTCATTATTCCATTTATTTTAATTATATTTATATAAATATAATTCATTCTTCGATTTCAAAACTATGTTCATTTCATATATTTGACAAAAATGATATTTTTATCCAACTGATATTTATTTCAACACATCATATTTTTAACACTTCATATTCACAATAAAAATGTAGATTTTATTGTTCAATCTATATATTCAACACATGAATGTTTTTGACTTCACACATACGATAAAAATATGATTTTTATTGTTCTAATCCTCTATTGAACACATGAATGTTTTCTATAATTTATATATATAATAAAAATATGATTTTTATTGTAAAACAATTTATTTCAAAACACGATTATTTTATATAGTTCATACATAAGGTAAAAATGTTATTTTTGGTGTTAAAACAATTTATTTAAAATACTAGTATTTTATATAGTCTATGTGTATAATAAAAATGTTATTTTTATCTTTCAAAAAATTTATTCAACACATGAACTTCATTCAACACATGAATTTCTATTCAACACATGAATTTCTATTTAACACATGAATATAGTTTCAACACTTGAAAATAATTCTAACACATGAATATTATTGAAAATTTCGGCAGCATAACAGCAGGGTAGTTAAAACCGACACCGTCCTGAGTACGGCTCCTCGCTCTACCTTAAAGCCTCGCAGCTTTTGACAATGGGGATTTTCAATATCTAGTTCGTACGTAGGCGAATTTTCCCATATACCAATCCTATTGGGATTTTAATCACAATCAATCATTTCAAATCAACCATTCATGATATTCACCAAATTTCACATCAACTAATAATCCAAACAATATCACAACCAATATATATCGTCCATGGTCTGTGGACGAGGGGAGTATATATATATATATATATACGTATATAACAATATTCCGATTTCATTTCAATATCATTTCAATTTATTTCAATGCATATATAACTTTTACAATGCATATATAACTTATACATCGAACATACAACTTATACAACGCTTATACATGAGGTGTACAACGCTTATATAACTCATACATCGACTATATAATTTATACATCTATGTTTTCCATATTGTTTATAAATTAGAAATCTCACATTGGGTTCCACTCCACCAAAAATAGCAGAAGGCTCAGAAAAATATCCGGTCTCTTCTAGAATGTAGAAGACGTCCGCACGAGTCCACTATCTCTTGTTTCACTGGATTTCGACCAAATAGCAAAAAGATATGTTTTTATTGTAAAATCATGAACCGTAGCGCTTTAAAGTGCTATTAACCATTTAAAATAAAATAAACCGTATACCTTTCTGATTTGTTCAAAACTAGGTCGGAATTTTTCTTGCAGTCCGCGAGGTTTGGTGAAGATTGGAAGATGCCATGTGAAAGAGGACGGAGAGGCGCTCCGGGTGGTGATCCCCTTGCTGAACTCGATGGTGGCTAGCACCCTCGGCGGTGGCTTGAAGTCGTGACCTTCAGGGCGTCGGATCTCCCGATACAGGCGACGATAGGCGGCGCTCCGGCTATGGATGTGGAGAGGAGATCGAGCTCTTCAAAAAGTTCAACTGGAGGGAGGTCTGATTAGGAGCGGAATCGCCGGAAAATGGCCAGGAAGTTTTGAACAGTCATCGTCGTCGATCGCAGGTTAACAGGGAGAGAGAAGCGGAGTTGGCGAGTTGTGATTGGACGATGGATTTTTTTATATTTATATATTTTTAAAAATTCAAAAATACCCCTCTTCACATACTAACTCCAATCCAAACCCAACGACTGTCGCCCTTAGCTAAATACCCCCATTTCGAACACAATGGGATATGTTTGGTAGACCCATTCGACTGTTTCAGTTAGTTTCTTTTCAAATTAAAATATAAAACATTCAATATTTGCTTTGAACGTACATTTCAATTTGCCGGGGCCACATACTGATCCCAAAAATTCCAGTAAAATAAATCTAGCTATGTTTTGACGATACAGTCCCAACAAAACTAGTTTCTCCGAATTCTGAGACCGTTTGAAAAATGGCCATTTTCTGGTCGATCCAATTTAATTGAAATAGCCAAATACATTTTCCTTCGCCACACTCACATGTTTACTTCAAAAATTATGGAATTTGAAACCTAGTAATAATTTGACATCCTAGGTCCAACAAAAGTGGTTTCGTCGAATTCTGAGGTCGTTTGCAAAATGTCTATTTTCAAGGGCTATATATTCTCTATAGCGACCTTTCTGAAAATTCATTTGGCCAAAATTTTGATTCCCGCTATGAAACTTCGATTTTTCAGATTCGGTAGAAAGATATTCATGAACAGATTTAAATATTTTTGGTTTCACTAAAATCCATTTTATTTTGCACCCGGTACAGTTAGTTAAAGTTTGAATTCCAATTTTGAAACTATCGCGCCTTTTCAGGCCTTGTTTATAATTTAAAATAATTATATTTATTTTCAAACATCGATTCAAACATACCTTTTGTTGTTGTTATTTAAAATAATTTATTTTAAATATTTAAAATCCACTAAAATATCCACATTAAAATTTTTAAACTGGCTTAGATTTTCCGGGTTGTTACAATCTCCCCCACTTAAAACTTTTCATCCCCAAAAGGAACAAAGTCAAAAGTCGTTTAATTAACCAACTCAACTTTCCTTCTAGCTTCCATTCTCCAACTTTTCAGTTTCTAAGAATTTTCAAATTCTTCAAAAATTTGGCTAACACCCTAAATTTTCGAAAAATTTCGCCATAACCTCCTTTGTATGGGGAGCTTCGGGATATTTCAAATAGCCTCCCATAGCCCTCACCAATCCAAAAGAAAAAGAAAAAGCCAATCGGCTCATAAAATCATCAAATCCCAAGAAATACAATAAACATATACCTATTTGTCGGGCAAACAATTTTATTCCTCTGCTTAGCTGTTTATCCATAACCTGTTCACACATATATAATGCACATGTATATATTTCTATCTATTTCAAAATCAGTTCAATACTTGTTCAATTGCATACATTTAACTTCATTCTCTTATTGATTAAATTAACAATCATTCTAATAATTTAATTAATCAAATCCACAATCACACAACGCAACCAACAATCAATTTGTTTTTAACTTTTCAAAAATATACTAATTAATTCACGTACTCTTTTGCAAACATTCATACTATATAATTAAAAAGTTAACATGCATGAAAAGAAAACAGCAGCAAAGTAGAGAACAAAATGGTAATGCAAAGATATGGTAAATGTACCTTACACCAGAGTCAATCAGAGATATCCACCCTGCACTTAGTATAGGCTTTCTTAATACTCTCCTCTGTTTCCAAAGTACAATCTCGCGAATCTCCACTCCATTGCACTTTGACTAAGTGAACCTTCTTGTTCCTTAGCTCTTTGGTTTCTTTGCCAATTATCTTTAGCGGCTCTCTTATCACAGCCAATTCTGGAGTAATTTCTATATCCCATTGCGCTGCTTCTTCCACAATCAAGTCTGGATCATGTACATGCTTCCGAATTTGAGATACGTGAAAAACATTATGTACTCCAGGCAACTAATCAGGCAATTGAACCCTATAAGTGAGAGTTCCAACCCGTTCCAGAATAGGAAACGGACCAATAAATTTGGGCGCCAATTTCCCTGATTTACCGAACCGGATTACTCCTCTCATCGGAGATACCTTCAAATACACGTGGTCGCCAACAACAAATGATATATCTCTTTTCATTGCCTTCCACCAGAAAGTTCGCTTGAGGTCATTATACATTTTACTAACCCCTGGGTGGATACACAACTTGGACTTGTGACACTCGTCCAATACTTCTCTTTTGAGCTCAATGTTGTCGGGAACACAAATACTTCCTTTCAATCTCAGAACTCCTGTGCTATCCACCTGGAAACTGGAGACCTCGCCCTTTTGAATTTTTTTGATCATCCCTTTAACAAAACCATCGTCTTTATGAAGAATAGCTATTTTATCAATCAACAATGGTGTAACGATAATACTAGCGATGATCACATTCTTTCTGCTGAGCGCATCAGCCACAACATTGGCTTTCCCCGGAGTATATAAAATATCCAGATCATATGCCGCGTGAAATTCTAACCAACGCTGCTGCCTCATATTCAGATCCTTCTGGATGAATAAATACTTCAATGATTGATGATCAGTGTATAATTCGAACTTCTCACACAACAGATAATGCCTTCAGATTTTCATAGCAAACATGATAGCTAGCAATTCAAGATCGTGAGTTGCATAATTCTTCTCATGTGGTTTCAATTGACGGCTAGCATAAGCAACTACATGCCCTCTTTACATTAACAATGCGCCAAGGCCTTCTTTAGAAGCATCATTCCAGAATTTTAAATCCTGATTTTCGTCAATAATTGTGAGCACTAGAGCAGTCGTCAATTTTAACTTCAGCCCCTGGAAAGTTGCCTCACATTCGGGAGTCCAGTTGAATCTCGAATGTTTCTTAGTAAGCTTTGTTAAGTGACTGGATATCTTCGAAAAATTCTTAACGAACTTCCGACAATAACTGGCCAATCCGATAAACTTATGACTTCTGTGGGTGTATGAGGCTGTTCCCAATTCTGAAAGCAGTGATTTTACTGGGATCCACTTAAATTCCTTCCTTTGACACGACGTGGCCAAGGAATTTGAATTCTTCTTGCCAGAATATACATTTGGAAAACTTTGCTTTTAAAACATTCTTTCTCAGAATTTCTAACACTTGTTCCAAATGTTTTTGTGCTCGCTTTCTGACTTAGAGAAGATCAGTATATCATCAATGAAAACCAGAACAAATTTATTCAATACTTCTCTGAATACCCAGTTCATCAAATCAACAAAATAAGCTGGAGCGTTACATAAGCCGAACGGCATTACTAACCACTCATAGAATAAATCTGGGCCTCTGAATGCTGTCAAAGGAACACACTCTTCGACAATACGAAGCTGATGGAAACCTATATAGCTAGGTCCATTCGTGAAAATAACTGTGCGTCATTCAATCGATCCAACAAATCATCAATTCGCAGCAATGGATATTTGTTTTCCAGCGTCTGCTTATTCAAGTCACGATAATCGACACACAGTCTGAGAGTACCGTCTGACTTTGGGACAAATACCACTGCTGCTCCCCAATAAGAGAAACTAGGCCTGATAGACCCTTCCATACAAGCTGTTGAGTTTGATTGTCTAACTCTTCTTTCTCCTTCAAGGTCATTCTTCGAATAGCGTGAACTACTGGCCTTGCATTCGGAACTAAAGAGATTTTAAAATCAATTTCTCTCTGCAGACGTAACCTAACAACTTCTTCGAACACATCCGCATAGTTCTTGACAACAGGAATATTTTCAATGTCGACCGGAATATTCTCCGGAATGACAGGGACATGTTCTAATCGAGCAGGAGAAACATCTAAAGCTGGCCAGAAGTCTTTTCTATCGAATTTCGGGCTTTCACATGGAATGGTTATACAATTCCCTGATTTAGCCTTTGCCTTTACAACTCTCTCAGCAAATTTAATCTCGGCTTCTTATTTGATTAACCAATCCAATCACGGAATAAGATCAAATTCCGTAAAATTCATGACGATCGAGATGGCAGGGAACCGATAACCGGAAAAAGAAATAGGCACCCCACATATCCAACAAAGATCAAGGGAACCCCCAACTGGACTATGGACAGTCATAGGTGTCTTGAGCTTTTTCAAATTCAAATCCAGTTTCTTAACCGCATTCTTTGCCACAAAGCTTCGTGACGCGCCTATATCAAACAGTGCCTTTATAGGGATATCTTTGACCGTAAGTGTGCCTTCTAAAACATCTAGCATTTCCTAACTAGCCGAGAGTTCAGAAGTTTTGTAACACCCCGTATTTTCAGTGAACTTAAGAAATACAAATCCGAGTTTAATTAAAATAAAATAAGAATCAGGGAAAGGGGGTTGCGCCATTGCGTTTGTCTCGGAATTCTGCTTGGAAACGAGTCTGAGTTTGCAAGAATCGGAGTCCGTATGAAGGAGATATGATCCTCCGAAGTTTCAGGAATTTTCAGAATCGAAAACAGCTCGAAATTCGAATTCAAAATTCGAATTCAAACCCAGAAGCAGGCTGGGCGGGAAATGTAACACCCCATGTATTCTATAACAGTGTAATTCACAAATTAAAGTATAACTAATTTCAAAACAAAGGAATTAAGGGAAACGGGATACGCCATTGCGTTCGTCTCGGAATTCTGCTTGGGATAGAGTCCGAGTTTGCGTAAAACAGACTCTGTATGAAGAAGATATGGCCTCCTAAAGTTACAGAATTCAGTTTAAAATTCAAATAGACCAAAACAGCTCAAAAAAACAAATATAAAATTCAAAATCGGGCCGAATAGGCCAGGGCGGGAATTTTCCCGCCCAAGGCAACCAGGTCGACTGGGTAGTTGACCTGGGTCACCCGTGTCGACTGTCAAGTCGACACGGTGTCGACTGGCGTGTCGACCTGGCCCCTGAGCCAGGTCGAACCTAGCCCCCCTGGCTGGCCTGGTCTGTGTTTGGTCGATTTTCTGAGCCTTGCCTTGTCACTAGGGATAGGTGTCAGCTCCTGGTTGGTCTCTCCTTCAAACGAACGGCTATTATTACACCAAGCTCCATCGACGGTCCTAATCAACTCACAAACTCTATAAAAAGGACCGAAGACTCACCCTAATTCACACAAACAAAAATGGAGATGAGACCGTCATGCTGCTGAGGAAAGACTAGGAGTAGCCGTCAGAAATTGAGAGAAAATTAGGAGATAATTCGAAAGCTTAAAGCAACGTCAATTAAATCAAAACAACGCCTACAACAAAGGATAGCATCTCCAAATTCAGAATTCAGATTCCTGAATTGAAGATTCGTCATACGTTGTAAGTAGAGTGCTATTCCGATGTGAATAAATAATTGTGTTTTGATTTGTGTAAAGTGAGAAATGGAATTGTGGCGATAATAATCTATATTTGTATGTTGCTTTGATTCTAAACGATTTGGAAATGTTGTGGTATACGATTGGATATTTGCAAGTATGTGATTTATGTTGGAAGTTAACAACCATACGTTATGGTATTTTATTTGGGATTCATACAAGTATATGATTCATGTTAACAACCATATGTTGTGGTATTTTATTTGGGATTCATACAAGTATATGATTCATGTTAACAACCATATGTTGTGGTATTTTATTTGGGATTCATGCAAGTATATGATTCACTATTATGCCAATATGATGTACATACTTTTACGATCACTTTCAATGTGTAATTGGATTCGACTAAGTACTATGGTTTATATGAATCTATGTTGGAATTTGAAAATCATATTTTTGTATTAGAAACAAAAGTAAGATTTTTATGAACATGACTAAACTATGTTTGGTGTTATGCCTAGTTGAAACCATGTTTAGGCCTGTGTTGTTATAAAAATCATATGGTGATATAGGTAACACATAAATTAAGTTAGATTTACATTCCAATTACAAGTTTACATGAATAGATTAAAAACCATGATTCATGTTTAGGTATGTTTATGCTATGATCATATGAATAGAATGATTCATGTTTAAGTATGTTTATGTCATGATTATATGCTGATATCATGCAAGTTCACATATGCCTAATTCATGTTAATTAGATCGTTATGTTGCAAGTTCATGCGTTCACACTCCCCTTTTTATGTCACTTAGAATATATAAACACCATGTTATAAGCCTCCCCTTTTTCATGTGGCTAAGTTGGGTTTAAATGTTAAACCCAACATATGTTATATTTTAGTGAACGTATAAAACGGGGGTAATGGCGATGGGGTTAAAACATAGAACATATGTGTTGGCATGTTTGACGCATGCCAACAACCATGAAAAACAATTAAGTGGCATAAATAAATTTTACCCAATAAAGATGAATTTGAATAATGGGCCGCAAATATTTACATATAAAAAGGAAAGAGACAAAATATGTAAATTTAGAAAATACGATGTGTTTAACCCGAGGTTGGATTGAGTTGTGATGTAAACCTGCCAGGAACCGCCCGGCTGTCCAGTAGTCACAACAATACCTATCCAATGTGGGTGGTTAAACACGGAGCCCAATAAAGACCCGAGGTTAGACTGAGTTGTGGTGTAAGACAGCCCGGACCCAACCGGCAACAGGCAGCCACAACAATACCTGTCTAATGTAAGAGGTCAAGGCTTTAATAAGACAATTAAGGCTGAGTCAGGATTGATAGGATTAAGTAAATTGAATTAATACTTAATCAAAATGGAACGTGCTAAACTATACAGACTGATTGGGGGTTAGGTTTATAAAACACTTAACCAACTTAGCATGTTGGCTAGAAATAGAAAACCTAGTAGCGGGGGACCCTTTTCAGTAGTAACCCTACAAGGTTTATCAGGATACCCTGAACTAGGCAGGGTGGGGCACGATTACTGGGCTGACTGTAAGAGGTCAAATCGACGGCGGTGGTGCAGCAGTGTAAGTTCTAATGGGGTGCGGGCGTGCACACACTCCGGCGCAGAAAAATAAGGCACTGGGCACCAGTAGCATACCTGTGCATCCTAGGATTGTGTCGGGCCGCCACCATTGGACTTGATACACCCCATGGTGGGACTAGCATAGGTAACTACAACATCGGGGGCCGTAAGACACATGTAATTATGCGAGTAGGAGCCGATCGTTAGAAACGAATCACTCCACCCTGATTATGGGGTGCCTGTTGGGAACCAGTTTACATGGATGCAGAGATTAATATGGGGTGTGATAGTATATTCGACTCTTGACAACTTAACCTAGTTTATAGTGCTTTCCCCATTTCTAATTTACACTTATCATGCCCAATTCTTTATTCATAGACTGAATAGTCCTAGACTTACTCAGGCTTTATGTCTGACTCTACTTTTCTTTCGTCTTCTTTTCTTTCGTTCCCCCCCCCCCCCCAGGTCCACAGGGAGGGAATACCGCAGCTTGACCAATTTTCACATCCAGCTTGAAGAGAAAGAATGTATTGCTTGGATCTTTTTCGTTTTGGACTATGGCTTTGGACAGCAATTATGGGACTTATGCAGCTTATTTATGTTTTCTTTATGCTTCTTTAAATAATGTAATCAAGACAGTTATGAAGGTGTTATGTTTTTGGAAGTATTGTAAGACAAATTATGACATGGTTTGTGTAACACGTATTTTGTTGAAATAAAAGTTGTTGTTTTCCGCTGTTCAAAAATATGTGTTCTTATATCTGTCTTGTATATCTATGACTTATACTTATAAACCTCCACCAAAATTAGGGCATTCCCTTTGAGAGTGACCTTAACGGAGGTGGGGTGTTTCACTTGGTATAAAAGCATAGGTTTACCAGATAAGATAAAAGTTTTGAAAATTTATTTTCAAAGGAAATTTTAAAGAAGCATTTTAGAAAAATAAAATATTATATTTTAAAAAGGAAAAGTCCCCCAAAGCCATAGGTACTATCTTTTATCCTTCGTTTTGAATCTATCCTTTTTGTTTCAGCATGTCCGAAGAACTTAACTTGCCAGAGGGTATACCAATACCTGGTTGGTTTAGACGATTCTTAGAAGCAAGGGCCACTCAGCCAGGTCCTACCGTTCCTCCTCCCCCAGCTGCAGGAAATCATCCAGCTGCAGCAGCACCTCTTCCTCCACCTCCTCTGCGAGGAAATACTTTTGCTAAGATATGTAAAGATTTTAAAGCTATGGGAGGAAAGGACTTTCATGGAACTGAGTCCTTCGTAGTAGCCAGGAATTGGCTGAAAGAAACCGAGGACTTATTCGTCATCTTTGAGGTAGAAGATAGGCAGAAGGTATAACTGGCAGTGTGGCTACTTAAAGGTGAGGCTTCCTACTGGTGGGAAGTCACTAACGCAGAAAGACCAGTGGAAACATGGGAGGACTTTAGGGCAAGGTTCGAAGCTAAATTTCTCTCAGAAGCTGAAAGGAGTCTTCAGTTGGAAAAATTCTTATTTCTTAAGCAAGGGAATATGACAGTCAAAGAGTATGTTAACCAGTTTGATCAGCTGGCTAGATTCAGGCTGGACCTAGTCAACACCCCGCATAAGAAGGCTCTCCGCTTTGTCAAGGGGTTGAATGAGCCATTACACAGTTTGGCCATGACCCATATACCCATGTGAGCTACGTATGAAAGGTTGGTACAGATGGCATTGCTGAACGAAGAGGATAAGGGCAAGAAGGAGACAAAGGCAGAAAGCTCTCAAGGGAAGAAAGAGGGTTTACAACCTAAGAAGACAGACTTTAAGAAGGGCGGGAAAGACAACAAAGAGAAGAGGAAGTGTAATTTTTGTGGCAAAGTGGGGCACTTAGTGAAAGATTGCCGGAAAAAGAAGGCCAAGATGAATGGTGGGTGCTTTTCTTGCGGTGAGACAGGCCACATGGCTAAGGATTGCCCAAAGAAACGAGGACAGGGGCAGAGGGCTGGATCCACCTCAGGGGCACAGGTTCATGTGCAAGAGGCGCCACCTCTGCAACAGCGAGGTATAAATACTTCTGTAGAAAGTGTAGTTTATCTTTATGATCACCCAGTTCGCACTTTATTTGATTCGGGCGCATCACACTCCTTTATCTCGTCTGCTTTAGTAGAATCTCTGCACCTGGAAACTAGTATGGTGGAGGACCCCTTAATTGTTTCAAATGCAAATGGGGGCCCAGCTAATTTATCTATGATCTGTGTGGGATTGAAAATTTCTGTTCTAAGCGTAGAATTTAAATGTAGTGCCTTTGTTTTGGGCTTTTCGGGATATGGTTTGATTTTGGGCATGGATTGGCTATCCAGTAATGCGGCCATTCTTGATTGTGAGAAAAGGGTTGTTAGGCTCCTGACCCAGCTCGGTAACACTTTGGAAATTAATTGTAATCCCTCGTATGCGGTTATGCTTAGTTATCTTGAATCGCTAGATGCCTCTGTCGACAATTTGCAATCGGTTAGAGTGGTCCGGGAATATCCGGATGTCTTCGAAGAGGTAAAGGGCTTGCCTCCGAAGCGGGAGATAGACTTCCGCATATATCTTGTAGATAATGCAAAGCCCGTTACGTTGCCCGTTAGACACGTGGCTCCACGAGAAAGGAAGGAGCTCAGTAAACAGATTAAAGAACTTCTAGAGAAGGGGTTCATTAGAAGGAGCATTTCAGAATGGGGTGCTCCAGTGGTATTCGCTACAAAGGCGGATGGTTCACTCCGTCTATGTGTTGACTATAGGGAGCTCAACAAGCTAACGAAAAAGAATAGGCACCCTCTCCCCAGAATTGACGATCTGTTTGATCAGCTTGTAGGAGCGTCTGTTTTCTCCCAACTCGATTTAGCGACCGGATTTCATCAGCTAAGAGTGGCTGAAGATAACATCGATAAGACAGCATTCAGAACCCCAGACGGCTTCTTTGAATGGCTTGTCATGCCTTTCGGCTTGACAAACACACCCGCTTACTTCGTGGACCTGATGAGTAGGGTGTTCAGAGAATTCCTCAATAAGTTCGTAGTGGTCTTTGTAGACGATATCTTGATTTCTCGAAGAATGAGGAAGAACATGCTCAGCACCTAAGGGCAATCATGGAAACCCTGCGAGTCCATCAACTAAAAGCCAAATTCTCCAAATGCCACTTTTGGAGAGAGGAAGTAAGATTTCTTGGGCACATAGTATCCAAAGAAGGGTTAGCAGTAGACCCGGCTAAGGTAGTAGCGGTGCAGGACTGGAAGACACCAAAGAACGCAACAGAAGTCCGAAGCTTTCTCGGGCTAGCAGGCTTCTATTGGAAATTCATCAGAGACTTTGCTAAAATATCAGCTCCGCTCACAAGGATGACAAAGAAAAACCTAGTGTTCAATTGGGACTTGGATTGCGAGTTTGCTTTCCAACGGCTGAAAATGGCTCTTACAACAGCCCTGGTTTTGACGTTGCCAGATGGAAGCAAGATGTTCACAGTTTATACAGATGCATGTGGGACAGGGCTAGGCGTTGTCCTGATGCAAGAAGGAAGGGTAGTAGCTTATGGTGGAAGGCAATTGAAAGTGCATGAAAAGAACTACCCGACCCACGATCTTGAGTTAGCTGCCATCGTCTTTGCACTCAAGTCTTGGCGACACTATCTCCTAGGTGAGAAGTTCGAACTTTACACTGACCATAAATCGTTGAAATATCTTTTCTCGCAGAAAGATCTTAACTTGAGGCAACAGAGATGGATGGAGTTTCTTTCCTCGTACGATTTCGAGATCTCTTACACTCCGGGCAAAGGCAACGTAGTGGCAGACGCGTTGAGCCGAAAGAAACTGACCCTAAGCCTGCTGTTTGTTGAAAGACAAAGCCTAGAGTTTATAGCCAGCTTTGACTTTAGGCCCTCCTCCGATTTTGTACCAGGCTTGCTAGCATCTCTAGAAATACGCCCGACTTTATTGGACTCAATAGGGACAGCACAACGCGAAGACCCTCAGCTTGTGGAGACGATTGATAGGCTAATTAGGGGTGAGACTTCAAGTCACCTCAATAGATACTCCATCGACGATAAGGAGTGGCTAAGGCGAGACGGAAGACTATGCATCCCACACACAAGGGATTTAGTAAAGACGGTTCTCGAGGAAGCACATCACTCCAAGATGATGATACACCCAGGCGGAGATAAAATGTACAAGGACATGAAGAGGACTTTCTTTTGGAACGGCATGAAGAAGGACGTGGCAGATTTCGTTTCTAAGTGTATATGTGCCAACAGGTTAAGGCGGAACAGAAAAAGCCTGGCGGTCTGCTCCATCCCCTAGAAGTCCCGCAGTGGAAGTGGGATAGTATCTCAATGGACTTCATTGATGGGCTGCCTAAGTCTAGAAGAGGCAATACTAGCATTTGGGTAATAGTGGATAGGCTTACTAAAAGCGCCCACTTCTTACCTGTCAAGAGTAAAAGAACTGCCTCGTCCCTAGCATCTCTTTACCTCAAGGAAATTGTCCGACTCCATGGAATACAGTCCAGCATTGTTAGTGACCGAGACCCTATCTTCACAAGTGTGTTTTGGCGGAGTCTGCAAGAAGCGGTAGGCACATAGTTATGTTTAAGCACAGCCTATCATCCCCAAACCGACGGCCAGACAGAAAGAGTGAACAGAGTTTTGGAGGACCTTTTAAGACTGTGCGTCCTTGACTTCGGAGGGACGTGGGAAGACCATCTTCCTTTGGTGGAATTTGCCTACAACAACAGCTACCAAGCAACCATTGGAATGGCGCCCTTCGAAGCCTTATATGGAAGACCGTGCCGATCGCCCACTTGTTGGTGGGAGTCTACTGACAAGCTCATACTTGGACCGGATATGATCCGAGAGACTTCAGAAAAAGTAGAATTAATACGGAGAAGGATGAAGACAGCCCAAGACAGACAAAAATCCTACGCCGACAAGAGGAGGACCGACCTTGAATTTGAGGTTGGGGACAGAGTTTTTCTTAAGGTATCTCCGCTAAGGAACTTTGTTCGTTTTGGAACCACAGGAAAGCTAGCACCAAGGTTCGTAGGGCCATTTCCTTTCATTGAGAAAATTCGGAAAATGGCCTATAGATTAGAGCTACCCGAAAAATTGGTCGGAGTTCACAACGTTTTCCATGTTTTGCACCTCTGAAAATGTCTACATGAATCTGCCGAAGTGGTAGAGCCAAACATCCTAGAAGAAGCTGAAGTGGAACGCAAAGCAACCGTGAGGAAAGTTCCAACCCGCATATTAGGAACGGAAGTGAAGAAGCTACGCAACTGCGAAGTCAAGCTCGTCAAAGTTCAGTGAAGCGACGCCGAAGGAGACGCAACTTGGGAAACTGAAGCTAGAATACGCGCAGCCTACCCTTTTCTTTTCGAGGGTACATCTTTGATCTTTCTTTTTCCTTAAGTTGCGCTTTTATCTATCTTTTTAGGTATATCTCCTCGACCTTATCTTTTAGGAAGAAACCCTTTGGATGAAAACATGTAATTGAAACATGTTATGGATGATGGTTGCAAGTGGTTGCAAGTGATTGCTAGTGGTTGCTCGTGGTTGCATATACACACACAATCTAGGTTGTAGATCGGCTCAATCACTTCATATTGCATATGCATAAATGTATTTATATTCGTATATGGTTGAAGTTTAATGTGTTGTCATATGGATGTTGCATTTGTATGAATGATTGTGCACTCATGTAGAATCATGAATAGGAAAATTTTCATACATAATGGATTCATGACACTTACATACCTTGCATTAAGGAGGTCAACTGAATCAGTAGACCGACTGATTTTGCATTAGATAAGTACATGTACACACACACTTCGCATATGATCATGAAGCATTAGAAGTCTTTTAAGGACAGTGGATGCTCATGTTTGATGAATGAGTAGATGGATGTTTGGATGTTAGGATGTACATTCTTCCTGAACTTGAAGATTTCGGGGATGAAATCCTTTTAAGTTGGAGAGAATGTAACACCCCGTGTATTCTATAACAGTGAAATTCACAAATTAAAGTATAAATAATTTCAAAACAAAGGAATTAAGGGAAACGGGATACGCCATTGCGTTCGTCTCGGAATTCTGCTTGGGATAGAGTCTGGGTTTGCGTAAAACGGACTCCGTATGAAAAAGATATGGCCTCCGGAAGTTTCAGAATTCAGTTTAAAATTCAAACAGACCAAAACAGCTCAAAAAAACAAATTTAAAATTCAAAATCGGGCCGGATAGGCCAGGGCGGGAATTTTCCCGCCCAAGGCACCCAGGTCGACTGGGTAGTCGACCTGGGTCACCCGTGTCGACTGGCGTGTCGACCTGGCCCCTGAGCCAGGTCGAACCCAGCCCCCCTGGCTGGCCTGGTCTGTGTTTGGTCGATTTTCTGAGCCTTGCCTTGTCACTAGGGCTAGGTGTCAGCTCCTGGTTGGTCTCTCCTTCAAACGAACGACTATTATTACACCAAGCTCCATCGACGGTCCTAATCAACTCACAAACTCTATAAAAAGGACCTAAGACTCACCCTAATTCACACAAACAAAAATGGAGATGAGACCGTCATGCTGCTGGGGAAAGACTAGGAATAGCCGTCAGAAATTGAGAGACAATTAGGAGATAATTCAAAAGCTTAAAGCAATGTCAATTAAATCAAAACAACGCCTACAACAAAGGATAGCATCTCCAAATTCAGAATTCAGATTCCTGAATTGAAGATTCGTCATACGTTGTAAGTAGAGTGCTATTCCGATGTGAATAAATAATTGTGTTTTGATTTGTGTAAAGTGAGAAATGGAATTGTGGCGATAATAATCTATATTTGTATGTTGCTTTGATTCTAAACGATTTGGAAATGTTGTGGTATACGATTGGATATTTGCAAGTATGTGATTTATGTTGGAAGTTAACAACCATACGTTGTGGTATTTTATTTGGGATTCATACAAGTATATGATTCATGTTAACAACCATATGTTGTGGTATTTTATTTGGGATTCATACAAGTATATGATTCATGTTAACAACCATATGTTGTGGTATTTTATTTGGGATTCATGCAAGTATATTATTCACTATTATGCCAATATGATGTACATACTTTTACGATCACTTTCAGTGTGTAATTGGATTCGACTAACTACTATGGTTTATATAAATCTATGTTGGAATTGGCAAATCATACTTTTGTATTAGAAACAAAAGTAAGCATTTTTATGAACGTGAATAAACTATGTTTGGTGTTATGCCTAGTTGAAACCATGTTTAGGCCTATGTTGTTATAAAAATCATATGGTGATATAGGTAACACATAAATTAAGTTAGATTTACATTCCAATTACAAGTTTACATGAATAGATTAAAAACCATGATTCATGTTTAGGTATGTTTATGCTATGATCATATGAATAGAATGATTCATGTTTAAGTATGTTTATGCCATGATTATATGATGTTATCATGCAAGTTCACATATGCCTAATTCATGTTAATTAGATCGTTATGTTGCAAGTTCATGCGTTCACACTCCCCTTTTTATGTCACTTAGAATATATAAACACCATGTTATAAGCCTCCCCTTTTTCATGTGGCTAAGTTGGGTTTAAATGTTAAACCCAACATATGTTATATTTTAGTGAACGTATAAAACGGGGGTAATGGCGATGGGGTTAAAACATAGAACATATGTGTTGGCATGTTTGACGCATGCCAACAACCATGAAAAACAATTAAGTGGCATAAATAAATTTTACCCAACAAAGATGAATTTGAATAATGGGCCGCAAATATTTACATATAAAAAGGAAAGAGACAAAATATGTAAATTTATAAAATACGATGTGTTTAACCCGAGGTTGGATTGAGTTGTGATGTAAACCTGCCCGTAACCGCCCGGCTGTCCAGTAGTCACAACAATACCTATCCAATGTGGGTGGTTAAACACGGAGCCCAATAAAGACCCGAGGTTAGACTGAGTTGTGGCGTAAGACTGCTCGGACCCAACCGGCAACAGGCAGCCACAACAATACCTGTCTAATGTGAGAGGTCAAGGCTTTAATAAGACAATTAAGGCTGAGTCAGGATTGATAGGATTAAGTAAATTGAATTAATACTTAATCAAAATGGAACATGCTAAACTATACAGACTGATTGGGGGTTAGGTTTATAAAACACTTAACCAACTTAGCATGTTGGCTAGAAATAGAAAACCTAATAGCGGGGGACCCTTTTCAGCAGTAACCCTACAAGGTGTATCAGGATACCCTGAACTAGGCAGGGTGGGGCACGATTACTGGGCTGACTGTAAGAGGTCAAATCGACGGCGGTGGTGCGGCAGTGTAGGTTCTAATGGGGTGCGGGCGTGCACACACTCCGGCGCAGAAAAATAAGGCACTGGGCACCAGTAGCATACCTGTGCATCCTAGAATTGTGTCGGGCCGCCACCATGGGACTTGATACACCCCATGGTGGGACTAGCATAGGTAACTACAACATCGGGGGCTGTAAGACACATGTAACTATGCGAGTAGGAGCCGATCGTTAGAAACGAATCACTCCACCCTGATTATGGGGTGCCTGTTGGGAACCAGTTTACATGGATGCAGAGATTAATATGGGGTACGATAGTATATTCGACTCTTGACAACTTAACCTAGTTTATAGTGCTTTCCCCATTTCCAGTTTACACTTATCATGCCCAATTCTTTATTCATAGATTGAATAGTCCTAGACTGACTCAGGCTTTATGTCTGACTCTACTTTTCTTTCGTCTTCTTTTCTTTCGTTCCCCCCCCCCGGTCCACAGGGAGGGAATACCGCAGCTTGACCAGTTTTCACATCCAGCTTGAAGAGAAAGAATGTATTGCTTGGATCTTTTTCGTTTTGGACTATGGCTTTGGACAGCAATTATGGGACTTATGCAGCTTATTTATGTTTTCTTTATGCTTCTTTAAATAATGTAATCAAGACAGTTATGAAGGTGTTATGTTTTTGGAAGTATTGTAAGACAAATTATGACATGGTTTGTGTAACACGTATTTTATTGAAATAAAAGTTGTTGTTGTTTTCCGCTGTTCAAAAATATGTGTTCTTATATCTGTCTTGTATATCTGTGGCTTATACTTATAAACCTCCACCAAAATTAGGGCATTCCCTTTGAGAGTGACCCTAACGGAGGTGGGGTGTTTCAGGAAATTTCCGCCCAGGACCCAGGTCGACTGGGGAGTCGACTGGGTAGTCGACCCCTCCCGACCAGGTGAACTGGGGAGTCGACTGGGCAGTCGACCCCCCCCCCCCCGACCAGGTCGACTGGGAAGTCGACCTGGTCCCCGAATCTGGTTTTGGGCCTGGGTGCATTCTTATGTATCTGGTCTCGTTTTCTGCCTATATTCGTCTGCCTAAACCTATTTAAACAGCCCCAAACCTAGCCTTCTCTACACACAATTCTATTCTGCTTTTACTTTGCCTCTGTTCTAAATAAAAATAAAAATGGCGTCGCTACTCCGCTGGAATCAAAACTAGAAGCTAATCAACATCAACCTAAGCAACTCAATTCAAGCTTGAAACTTCAACAACGGTTAAAGAAGATCAACTAACGTCGCTACAACTATCTTTCTTTTAGAATCCAATCAAGGCAAGTGCAGTTATTTTCCGATATAAACTTTAATCATAATTGTGACATGATTGTAAATCTGAATTTGAGATTGTGTATGTTCTATTCTGATCTATTTTATTCTGTATCTCTTCTTCTTTCTGTTCTATAGCCAGGCTACTATGAGCCTGCGCCAATCTCCTAAGAGATTAACGCACGAACGCTAAAATGTTTGGGACAAATAATGAATGTGGCATAATTGGACATGGCTAATCTGTGACTAATTTAAGAAAAAGGACATAGGTTGTAAACTAGATTTAGATCTATGCATATTCTGTGAATTGGAAGAAGAGGAACCATGGTATGTTAACATCTGACTTGAAACATTGGACATAACGCATATTTTTGAATTAAGATCTGTTATAACTAGATTGTTGGGCATATTGTTTATATAACAATTCATGATTTGAAAGAGAATATGACTTCGGTGTGAAGATCTATATTAAGATTTGATAACTATCAAATGTGAATAACACCTAAGTAGGAGATTTTTGAATATATGACATGCATTGAAATCGATGGCTATATTTGGTATAATTTATATGTGAATCTTTTGTACTAGGCAAGTTGAACTAAATTGGGACATGTAAATTATGACCATAATCTGTGACATGTAAATTCAATGCAAACGTGGGGTATATGATCATAGTGTGAATCATGACAACTATTTAGGCATGCAAACTTAGGCCAAATTTATAATTAGGCAAGATATGTTTGTGAAACTTTAAGGAATGATTAAATCTGTTATATTTGCCTAATTTGCTAATTCTGCTATATTTTCCTAATCTGTTAGTTCTGTTATATTGCCTAATCTGCTAGTTCTGTTATATTGCTTAATCTGCTGGTTCTGCTCTACTGCCTAGTCTGCTAGATCTGTTCATCTGCCAAATCTGTCATCTGCTAAGTCTAATGAAAATGCCAAATCTGTTATATGCTAAATCTGCTAAATTACTTAATCTGCTGAATCCGTTAAGTCGCCTAATCTACGAAAATCTGTTATCTGCTATATTTGTTAAGTTGATATATTCAGTCTGTTATTGACATAATCTGAATTAGCTATGAATAATTGACATGTATATTAGGCGTGGGCATAAATGGTAAATTATTAATTAATTGGCCGCAAAGATAAACATGGCTGACTCGAGGTTAGAAGGAGTTTGCGGCGTAATTCTGCCCGGAACCGCCCGGCACATCCAGTGGCCGCAAACAATAGGTTCTAATGTGAGAAGTTAGTCATAACGTGCTTGAAACCTGAGGTTAGACTCAGTTTATGGCAGAAATCTTCCCGGAACCAACTGGCCTAACCAGTAGCCGCAAACTGTCAGTCTAATGTGAGAGGTCTGGGCATTAATATTTAATTAATGAAAATCTGAGATAAATATGATGTCTAAAACGTGTTTGGCGGATAGGGTTAAACCCACTAGACTGATGAATTTAATAAATCTTTTCCGTGAATCTGTAGGCCCAATTACAAAGTTAGACAAATCTGTAAGTCTATTAATCTGTAACTGGTTAATCGATAAGTCTGTTAAATCTGTATATCTGATCCGTTAGTCTGAAAACTTGTCTGTGAACTAGTTTATCTGAATTCTGTATGTATGAACTTGTAAACAAGTTAATCTGAAATATGTTAGTCTGGGGACACAAGGATAGGAAGGGAATTACTTGTGTCATCTATTGTTTGGGACCCATATTAGTGAGTAACCCTTTCTGGTATCAAAACTTTGACCCAACAGTAGGTAGGGTCTGGGCACACTTACTGAACTAATTATAAGCGGTTCATTCTGATAATGGCGAGGGGTGTTGATGGTGCGTTCCAACCAGGTCATGTGCGTGCATGGATCCCGGTCTGCCTCTGAGGATGTAAGACGCCGTGACATCTGTAAATAGGCCTGTACCAATTGGTTGTCACTTCAGGGAGTGATACACCCTACTGTGGGGCAGAAACATGGTATTTATGTATTAGGGAGCCGATCGCTTGGGGTAGGGTTTTAGGGTACACTTAGTTCTGTCTGTTTCTGTTGGTACCGTCTGTTTCTGTTGGGTGGTAACACCTGTCTGTTTCTGCGTGGTACCGTCTGTTCGGGTGGTAAAGGCCCATTACTAGTGTACACCTAATTCTATATTCTGTTTCCGTAGGGAGTAATCTGTTTCTGTCCGTTTCTGTTGGGGTGGTAAAGGCCCATTACTAGCATTCTCTTCTGTGGAAATTATTCTGTACCCGTTTCTGTTTCAGTTTAGACATTAGGGTGACACCTAATTCTGTGATACTAGTATTAGTACAGAGAAGTGTAAAGAAATAGCTTATGTCATTCTATTCTTCTGTAATATCTGCTACACCTGTTACCATTATCTCCCATCCAGTTTTATTTTCATGTCATGTTATTATTATTTTTTCATAACTGAAAATCACTGGACTTGCCAGACTTTTTGTCTGACCCTTGTTGTTTCGCCTCCTTTCTTCTGTTCCCCCCCAGGTTTTGTAGAAGGGAGTACTCTAGCCTGATCCAGATTTCTTCCACTTGAAGTGCTTAAAGTATGGCATGTCTTCTTCTGTGGGGATTTTGATTTTAAAATATGCATTCTGAAGGCTTTTGTACAAGACTGATATTTTGTACTTGAATTCTGATATTGTGATTTGAAAGGATGTAACCAAGCTTATTTCGGTTTCTGTTGTAATAAAGTTATAAATTTTTCAAGTACTATTTTATCTGTCTTGTAAGTTTCTGTTCTGTTTACTAAAATGCTC
This sequence comes from Allium sativum, assembly GCA_030737875.1. Classification (NCBI taxonomy): domain Eukaryota; kingdom Viridiplantae; phylum Streptophyta; class Magnoliopsida; order Asparagales; family Amaryllidaceae; genus Allium; species Allium sativum. The sequence continues at coordinate 517,991,299 of CM060924.1, forward strand.
CACCAAAGTTAAGGCATTCCCTTTGTGAGTGACCTTAACGGAGGTGGGGTGTTACACTTGGTATCAGAGCCGAAGGTTACCAGATTGGGTAAAGTTTTTGAAAACTATTTTCAAAAAGGTTTTGAAAGGAAGTATTTTCAAAAATAAAGCTTATTTTGAAAAACATAATCCCCAAGAGCCATATACCATTCCTTCAGTCCTTTTTGTAATTGAATCTTTCCTTTTCCGTTTCAGCATGTCTGAAGCATCTGAGATACCAGAGGGTGTTCATGTACCCGGTTGGTTTCGTCAATATCTTGAGGCTAGGACCGCCGCCGCAGGTCCAGCAAATGATCCCCTCCTCCACCCCCTCCTCGTGCAATTTCTTTCTCAAAGATCTATAGAGATTTTAGGGCCATGGGTGGGAAGGATTTCAAGGGAACTAAATCATTCGTAGAAGCGAGGAACTGGCTCAAAGAAACTGAGGATCTATTCGTTATCTTCGAGGTGGACGATAGGCAGAAGGTACAGTTGGCGGTATGGCTGCTCAAAGACGAAGCTTTCTATTGGTGGGAAGTCACTAACGCCGAGAGGCCAGTTGAAACATGGATGGATTTCAGAACAAGGTTTGAGAAAAAATTCCTCTTGCAAGCTGAACGAAGTCTACAACTGGAAAAGTTCTTATCTCTTAAGCAAGGAAGTATGACGGTCAAGGAATACGTCAACCAGTTCAACCAACTGGCTAGGTTCGGATTGGATTTAGTCAACACTCAACATAAAAAGGCTCTCCGCTTTGTTAAATGATTGAACGAGCCACTGCACAGCCTAGCCATGACCCATGTACCCATGGGAGCGACTTACGAGAAATTGGTGGACATGGCACTACTGCACGAGGAAGACAACGGCCCGAAAGAGACAAAGAAGGAAGAACCACAGAATAAGAAAGCATGGCCCAAAAAGGAAACACAAAAGAAGGATGAGAAGTCTGAAGATAAGAAGGGGAAAAAGTGCTTTACTTGTGGAAGCTCGACTCATCTGAACAAGGATTGCAGAAAAAGGAAGGGCACTTGCTTCAACTATGGTGAGATGGGACACATCACTAGGGACTGCCTGAAGAAACAAGGGCAAGGGCAGAGGGCAGAACCCACTTCTGGAGGACAGGCGAATGCTCAAGGGACTGGTAGATAGGGTAGAAATAAGAAAATTTAAGTAGAAGGTTTAATTTTCTTATTTGATTGTTGAGTTAAAATTCTTTCTGATTCTGGCATTTTGATTCTGTAATCGATACTCTTCACTTTAATACTAGTATTGTTTCTGATTCCGCTGTAGACTCAAACCCATAAGGGTTAGGACTAATCTGTTTGTGATAGATTGGGGTTTGAGAGATATCTGTGTTAGGCGTCAAGTAGGACGCATACATTCTGGGTTTTATCATGCTTAATTCAGTAACCTGATTTGTACCAGTAATCTGTAAATATCTGAATATTCCCGATAAGGTTAAGATTTCCAGTTTTGACATTATCTAAGGAGGGTAATCCTCTGGGTGTCAATTTGATGTTGGTTTCGGTCTTCGGGGACAATACTTAGGACCCATGTCTAATGGAAACCAAGTTTTTGTTTTATCTGTACTCGCTTCCATCATTCGACTGTATCCTATCGATCGAATCTTCGAACTTTAGGTAGAAACTAATGGGTGTAAACATGTGTTTGAGACATGTTATGTTTGATGGTTGCAAGTGGATGCAAGTGGTTGCTAGTGGTTGCTCGTGGATGCATATACACACACTAGGCACTAGATCGGCTCGAAAACACTCTCATACTGCATATGGATGTGTAAGCATTTTCAATTTTTGTGGATGCAAAATGATTGACAAAGCACATGGATGTTGCATATGACTGAATGGTTGTGCACTCATATAGATATGATATGTATTGAGTAGGAAAATTGCATACATGTTGGACTCATGGCACTGGCATAATTCGCATTAAGGAGGTCAACTGAATCAGTGGACCGCTTGATCTTTGCATTAGATAATGAACATATACACACACTTTTGCATATGTTCATACAACATTAGAAGTTTCTAAGGACAATGGACGCCAGTGATTGATGATTGAGTAGATGAATGTTGGATGGTAGGACACATTCTTCTTAACTTGAAGATTTCGGGGACGAAATCCTTCAAGGAGGGGAGAATGTAACACCTCGTATTTTCTGTGAACTTAAGAATTACAAATCTGAGTGTAATTAAAATAAAATAAGAATCAGGGAAAGCGGGTTGCTCCATTGCGTTCGTCTCGGAATTCTGCTTGGAAACGAGTCCGAGTTTGCAAGAATCGGAGTCCGTATGAGGGAGATATGATCCTCCGAAGTTTCAGGAATTTTTAGAATCGAAAACAGCTCGAAATTCGAATTCAAAATTCGAATTCAAACCCAGAAGCGGGCTGGGCGGGAAATTTCCTGCCCAGGACCCAGGTCGACTGGGGAGTCGACCCCCCCCCCCCCCCGACCAGGTCGACTGGGCAGTCGACCCCCCTCCCCCCGACCAGGTCGACTGGGCAGTCGACCTGGGGGTCGACCTGGTCCCCGAATCTGGTTTTGGGCCTAGGTGCATTCTTATGTATCTGGTCTCGTTTTCTGCCTAGATTCGTCTGCCTAAACCTATTTAAACAGCCCCAAACCTAGCCTTCTCTACACACAATTCTATTCTGCTTCTACTCTGCCTCTGTTCTAAATAAAAATAAAAATGGCGTCGCTACTCCGCTGGAATCAAAACTAGAAGCTAATCAACATCAACCTAAGCAACTCAATTCAAGCTTGAAACTTCAACAACGGTTAAAGAAGGTCAACTAACGTCCTACAACTATCTTTCTTTTAGAATCCAATCAAGGCAAGTGCAGTTATTTTCCGATATAAACTTTAATCATAATTGTGACATGATTGTAAATCTGAATTTGAGATTGTGTATGTTCTATTCTGATCTATTTTATTCTGTATCTCTTCTTCTTTCTGTTCTATAGCCAGGCTACTACGAGCCTGCGCCAATCTCCTAAGAGATTAACGCACGAACGCTAAAATGTTTGGGACAAATAATGAATGTGGCATAATTGGACATGGCTAATCTGTGACTGATTTAAGAAAAAGGACATAGGTTGTAAACTAGATTTAGATCTATGCATATTCTGTGAATTGGAAGAAGAGGAACCATGGTATGTTAACATGTGACTTGAGACATTGGACATAACACATATTTTTGAATTAAGATCTGTTATAACTAGATTGTTAGGCATATTGTTTATATAACAATTCATGATTTGAAAGAGAATATGACTTAGGTGTGAAGATCTATATTAAAATTTGATAACTATCAAATGTGAATAACACCTAAGTAGGAGATTTTTGAATATATGACATGCATTGAAATCGATGGCTATATTTGGTATAATTTATATGTGAATCTTTTGTACTAGGAAAATTGAACTAAATTGGGACATGTAAATTATGACCATAATCTGTGACATGTAAATTCAATGCAAACGTGGGGTATATGATCATAGTGTGAATCATGACAACTATTTAGGCATGCAAACTTAGGCCAAATTTATAATTAGGCAAGATATGTTTGTGAAACTTTAAGGAATGATTAAATCTGTTATATTTGCCTAATTTGCTAATTCTGCTATATTTGCCTAATATGCTAGTTCTGTTATATTGCCTAATCTGCTAGTTCTGTTATATTGCTTAATCTGCTGGTTCTGCTCTACTGCCTAGTCTGCTAGATCTGTTCATCTGCCAAATCTGTCATCTGCTAAGTCTGATGAAATGCCAAATCTTTTATATGCTAAATCTGCTAAATTACTTAATCTACTGAATCCGTTAAGTCGCCTAATCTGCGAAAATCTGTTATTTGCTATATCTGTTAAGTTGATATATTCAGTCTTTTACTGACATAATCTGAATTAGCTATGAATAATTGACATGTATATTAGGCGTGGGCATAAATGGTAAATTATTAATTAATTGGCCGCAAAGATAAACATGGCTGACTCGAGGTTAGAATGAGTTTGCGGCGTAATTCTGCCCGGAACCGCCCGGCACATCCAGTGGCCGCAAACAATAGGTTCTAATGTGAGAAGTTAGTCATAACGTGCTTGAAACCCGATGTTAGACTCAGTTTACGGCAGAAATCTGCCCGGAACCAACTGGCCTAACTAGTAGCCGCAAGCTGTCAGTCTAATGTGAGAGGTCTGGGCATTAATATTTAATTAATGAAAATATGAGATAAATATGATGTCTAAAACGTGTTGGGCGGATAGGGTTAAACCCACTAGACTGATGAATTTAATAAATCTGTTCCGTGAATCTGTAGGCCCAATTACAAAGTTAGACAAATCTGTAAGTCTGTTAATCTGTAACTGGTTAATTGGTAAGTCTGTTAAATCTGTATATCTGATCTATTAGTCTGAAAACTTGTCTGTGAACTAGTTGATCTGAATTCTGTGTGTCTGAACTTGTAAACAAGTTAATCTGAAATTTGTTAGTCTGGGGACACAAGGATAGGAAGGGAATTACTTGTGTCATCTGTTGTTTGGGACCTATATTAGTCAGTAACCCTTTCTGGTATCAAAACTTTGACCCAACAGTAGGTAGGGTCCGGGCACGCTTACTGAACTAATTATAAGCGGTTCATTCTGATAATGGCGAGGGGTGTTGATGGTGCGTTCCAACCGGGTCATGTGCGTGCATGGATCCCGGTCTGCCTCTGAGGATGTAAGACGCCGTGACATCTGTAAATAGGCCTGTGCCAATTGGTTGTCACTTCAGGGAGTGATACACCCTACTGTGGGGCAGACACATGGTATTTATGTATTAGGGAGCCGATCGCTTGGGGTAGGGTTTTAGGGTACACTTATTTCTGTCTGTTTCTGTTGGTACGGTCTATTTCTGTTGGGTGGTAACACCTGTCTGTTTCTGCGTGGTACCGTCTGTTCGGGTGGTAAAGGCCCATTACTAGTGTACACCTAATTCTACATTCTGTTTCCGTAGGGATTAATCTGTTTCTGTCTGTTTCTGTTGGGGTGGTAAAGGCCCATTACTAGCATTCTCTTCTGTGGAAATTACTCTGTACCCGTTTCTGTTTCGGTTTAGACATTAGGGTGACACCTAATTCTGTGATACTAGTATTAGTACAGAGAAGTGTAAAGAAATAGCTTATGTCATTCTGTTCTTCTGTAATATCCGCTACACCTGTTACCGTTATCTCTCATCCAGTTTTATTTTCATGTCATGTTATTATTATTTGTTCATAACTGAAAATCACTGGACTTGCCAGACTTTTTGTCTGACCCTTGTTGTTTCGCCTCCTTTCTTCCGTCCCCCCCCCCCCCCCCCAGGTTTTGTAGAAGGGAGTACTCTAGCCTGATCCAGATTTCTTCCGCTTGAAGTGCTTAAAGTATGGCTTGTCTTCTTCTGTGGGGATTATGATTTTAAACTATGCATTCTAAAGGCTTTTGTATAAGACTGATATTTTGTACTTGAATTCTGATATTGTGATTTGAAAGGATGTAACCAAGCTTATTTCGGTTTCTGTTGTAATAAAGTTATAAATTTTTCAAGTATTGTTTTATCTATCTTGTAAGTTTCTGTTCTGTTTACTAAAATGCTCCACCAAAGTTAAGGCATTCCCTTTGTGAGTGACCTTAACGGAGGTGGGGTGTTACAAGTTTCTGCAACTTTATTTACCTGAACCACTTCAGATTTCTCTAATAGTCGGCAATTTTTCGCAATATGACCAGCTTGGTGGCACTTATGGCATTCCCTATTCTCTTGAAGTTTGTACTTCGATTTAAATCCACTCTTTAATCGCTTCTTTAAGGGTCCATAGTTTATCGCCAAATGTCCTGGTTTCTTGCAGTTATTGCATATTGCAGTCGTTACTGGTCCTTTCTCAGATATAACATTTTCCCGATTGAATCTAGGCTTCTTTCTTACTCCAGACGTCGTGCTTGACTCTGGTTGTGTACTTGTCTCTGGGCTATCAGTTTCAGTTTTCCTTTCGTTGCTCAAACTGACTTCCTCTTGTCGTCAAAAATGCCTCGCTTATCTAGATCTTCATACTGATAAGCCATGTATATCATTTCTGAAAAAGGAAGCTTCACATGCCCCATTACACTATTCTGGTATTTTCTTTGAAGACCATTTATAAACCTCAAATTCTTCCACTTTGGATCTTGAATTAGATGAGGGGCAAAATGAGAAAGTTCATTGAATTTCTTATGATATTACGGAATGGTAATATCTCCTTGTATTATATAATAGAATTCATCACATAACCTCTCAATTGCTTCTGGAGGAATAAATATATCACTGAAAATCTCTTTAAATCTATCCCAGGTAATATTACCTTCTGGATTATCCTTAATAATCGAATCCCACCAGAACAAAGCTTCGTCTTTGAGTGCCCAAGATGCCAGTAATCTCTTCTGGTCACCTCTAAGCTTTAAACCTTCAAAGATATTCTCAGCAGAACGAATCCAAGCTTGTGTTTTAATAATAGATTCTTCGCCCAAGAATAGTACTCTACCCATATTTCTATATTTCTTAAGTAGAGCTTCAACATCTGGTTCCAACCTACCTCTTCTACTTCTGCTACTCATTTTTCAATGTCTGCAAATAGCAGACAAAGTGTTAGGCCAATAGAAAATGTAATTTTAAAACATAGAGACATATACATTAATGTAAATGTGTATATTGAGGTGTATTTCATTCTGCTATACTCATACTAGGATATTACTGATCCTATCTGTATTGAGTTATTCGTCCAAGAACACTACTGGTTCTATTTCTGATGAATTCGTTAATATGTTATATTCCAGAACTAAGCTTAACCAAAGCTTTGATACCACGTTTGTCACGACCCCAAACCCCGTACGACGGTGGCAAGGGTAATCTTTGGAATATAACACATAAACATATAACAACAGAACAGAAATAAATAAATACACCAGATAATGTACAATAGAATACACTGGATAAACATAATCATCAGAGTTACACAGTAAACAGGATCATACTTAGTACAAGTACAGTTCAGCTATACATAAATGTCTACAGCGGAAAACAAAACATAATATGTACAATAGGAGCTGAACAGCATAAAAAGAGATAAATGATAGAATCCATCTTCAGCTCCGGCTATCCAGAAAGAGCCTGCTAAAACTTGAATACGAGGCTGCTCGTGTAGAAATAGGGGCACCTGAGTTTGCAAGTGAAACAAACTACGAGTCAATCATGGGACTGGTATGAGAAATCTACTTAACTTACTTTATAATATGGCCAATCATAGGACCACGCCACTTTCGCGGAACGGGTTTACTCCATTGGATTGCCAGTGCTTTAAAACAAGTAAATCTTTTAAACATCGCAATGCTTTTTATAAAAATGAAGCCATTATAAGACTCAGTTCCCATCACACAATGCAACACAAACTGGAGGATAGAGTTTTACCTTATAATGACTAAAATATGCTTGATATGAATAAAACAAAAGCATTTTATATTATTACTAGTGTTTAAATGTTTCAAAAATAATTTCAAGTCATAAATATCAATCATAAACGGCATTAATGCCCCATACCACTATGTCGCCATATATAGGTATACAATCAAAACCGCATGATGTCGTATTTGTAAATTGGATTTCCGTTATGAACCAAGGCAAAAGATAGTCCTTACCGAATTCGAGACGCTCTAGCCCGTGTCTCAGGACCCAGACTCAGGTGGGCCCTTTGAGCAACAGGGTCGGTCCACCGATGTGGATTAAACTTAAACCCTGGACAATACATTTCCCCACCCTATGGTGCGTAAATGAGGCCAATGACTCCATTTCCGAGGTACCTCGCATTCCAACAACCATAAAGGTGAAAATAATATAAATGTCAGGGCTGGTAGGTCACTGACACCACCTCTAGCTAGAAAGAGACGCATGTCCTCCCTGCCGTCCTCTCCCGTTTCTGGTTCATACCGGGGTGTGAGGCTCGCGAATTCACGTTATACACAAAGCTATACCACACAAGCCGCGCTTTGATCATCAACCACAAGACTTTTCTTTTCAACAGAAGCCTTGATCATCTGCCACTTAGGCATGCCACACAGGCAATTCACTCCATGCGACTGATTTCTATCGATATATAACCTCTGAGCTCGTACGTCTCAGAGAAGGGCGTTAAGCAAGAGAATAAATTCTCCGCCAAACAGATATATATTTAATAGAGATCACTCAGCATAGAAAAAAATCCAATGTCAGACATACAGTCCATTTACAAGTTCGTTCTGGGTCTGAACGAAACCGGAGGCACTCAATACCTCGCACATCCATACAATCAACAAGTACGTCTGGACGGCTACCACTTCAGCCCCTTCAAGGTAGCTACTCCTATCATGAGCATCAGTAGCACCCCTCCATTCGACGTGAAGATCATCGTCTTGCACCGTCTTCATATCTTTGACTTTCAATCGTCGATCAATTATTTGAAATGAGAATCAACTCGACCTTTACAAATAATTCACGTATATTTAGAATTTCAAATCAATTCATTTCAAGGGTTAAATTATTCGATATCACTAATTCTGTCCTTTAATGTAATTTTCACGCCAAACACATTCAACCATCAAATATCAAATAAACCGAGCAAATTCAGTTTATTTCCATTCCATATCGTTTATAATATTTTATCACGATTCATGCTATTTTTATTTATTTAAAAATTGCCAATTCACTCAAACGACGCTTCGGGCCATAACGCGGCCGTGGCGTTGTTTTTCTTCAGATTTGATTTACACATATTTGAAAATCTAACCGTTGGATCTTCACAAATTTTATATCATTAGAAAGATCTTTTCAGATCGAATCCAACGGTTTCAGTTTTGGGAAAATCCGACGGTCGGATTTCCCGGTACAATCGTTTGAAGTTACGATTTCAAAATACAAACTACAGCGTCGTTATTCAATTTAATTTAATTATATTTATATATAAATATAATCGATTCTGGCGCTGTTTTTCTTCAGATTTGAATTAAACATTCTAGACAATCCAACCGTTGGATCTTCACAAAGTGGGTGTCGTTGGAAAGATATTTCCAAAGCGAACCCAACGGTTTCGGTTTCGGGAAAATCTGATGGTCGGATCTCCCGCAATAATCGTTTGAAATCACGGTTTCAAAACATGAACTGCAGCTTCATTATTCGATTTATTTTAATTATATTTATATAAATATATATAAATATAATTCATTCTTCGATTTCAAAACTATATTCGTTTCATATATTTGATAAAAATGATATTTTTATCCAACTGATATTTATTTCAACACATCACTATTTTTAACACTTCATATTCACAATAAAAATGTAGATTTTATTGTTCAATCTAAATATTCAACACATGAATGTTTTTGACTTCACACATACGATAAAAATATGATTTTTATCGTTCTAGTCCTTTATTCAACACATGAATGTTTTCTATAATTTATATATATAATAAAAATGTGATTTTTATTGAAAAACAATTTATTTCAAAACACGGTTATTTTATATAGTTCATACATAAGGTAAAAATGTTATTTTTGGTGTTGAAACAATTTATTTAAAATAATAATATTTTATATAGTCTATGTATATAATAAAAATATTATTTTATCTTTCAAAGAATTTATTCAACACATGAACTTCATTCAACACATGAATTTCTATTCAACACATAAATTTCTATTCAACACATGAATATAGTTTCAACACTTGAAAATAATTCTAACACATGAATATTATTGAACATTTCGGCAGCATAACGGCAGGGTAGTTAAAACCGGCACCGTCCCGAGTATGGCTCCGCACTCTACCTTAAAGCCTCGCAGCTTTTGACAATGGGAATTTTCGATATCTAGTTCGTATGCAGACAAATTTTCCCGTATACTAATCCTATTGGGATTTCAATCACAATCAGTCATTTCAAATCAACCATTCATGATATTCACCAAATTTCACATCAACTAATAATCCAAACAATATCACAACCAATATATATCGTCCATGGTCTGTGGACGAGGGTAGTATATATATAGATATACGTATATAACTATATTTCGATTTCATTTCAAAATCATTTCAATTTATTTCAACACATATATCACTTTTACAACGCATATATAACTTATACATCGAACATACAATTTATATATGAGGTGTACAACGCTTATATAACTCATACATCGACTATATAATTTATACATCGTTGTTTTCCATATCGTTTATAAATTAGAAATCTCACATTGGGTTCCGCTCCACCAAAAATAGCAGAAGGCTCAGAAAAATATCCGATTACTTCTAGAATGTAGAAGAGGTCCGCATGAGCTCACTTCCTCTTGTTTCACTGGATTTCGACCACATAGCAAAAAGATATGATTTTTATTGTAAAATCATAAACCGTAGCGCTTAAAGTGCTATTAACCATTTAAAATAAAATAAACCGTATACCTTTTTGATTTGCTCAAAACTAGGTCGGAATTTTTCTTGCAATCCGCGAGGTTTGGTGACGATCGGAAGATGCCACGTGAAAGAGCACGGAGAGGCGCTCCGGGTGGTGGTCCCCTTGCTAAACTCGACGGCGGCTAGCACCCTCGGCGGTGGCTTGAAGTCGTGACCTTCAGGGCATCGGTTCTTCTAATACAGGCGACAATAGGCCGCGCTCCGGCTATGGATGTGGAGAGGAGATCGAGCTCTTCAAAAAGTTCAACTAGAGGGAGGTCTGATTGGGAGAGGAATCGCCGGAAAATGGCCAGAAAGTTTTGAACAGTTACCATCGTCGATCGCAGGTTAACGGGGAGAGAGAACCGGGGTTGGCGAGTTGTGATTGGACGATGGATTCTTTTTTATATTTATATATTTTTAAAAATTCAAAAATACCCCTCTTCACATACTAACTCCAATCCAAACCCAACGACTGTCGCCCCAAGCTAAATACCCCCATTCTGAACACAATGGGATATGTTTCGTAGGCCGATTCGACTGTTTCAGTCAGTTTCCTTTCAAATTAAAATATAAAACATTCAATATTTGTTTTGAACGTACATTTCCATTTGCCAGGGCCACATACTGATCCCAAAAATTCCAGAAACATAAATCTAGCTTTGTTTTGATGATACGGTCCCAACAAAACTAGTTTCATCGAATTCTGAGACCGTTTGAAAAATGGCCATTTTCTGGTCGATCCAATTTAATTGAAATCAGCCAAACACATTTTCCTTCGCCACACTCACATATTTACTTCAAAAATTATGGAATTTGAAACCCAGGAATAATTTGACATCCCGGATCCAACAAAAGTGGTTTCGTCGAATTCTGAGGTCGTTTGCAAAATGTCTATTTTCAAGGGCTATATATTCTCTATAGCGACCTTTCTGAAAATTCATTTGGCCATAACTTTTGATTTCCGCTATGAAACTTCGGATTTTCAGATTCATTAGAAAGATATTCATAAATAGATTTAAATATTTTTGGTTTCACTAAAATCCGTTTTATTTTGCACCCGGTACAGTCTGTCAAAGTTTGAATTCCAATTTTGAAATTGTCGCGCCTTTTTCGGCCTTGTTTGTAATTTAAAACAATTATATTTATTTTAAAAAAACAATTCAAACATACCTTTCGCCGTTATTATTTAAAATAATTTATTTTAAATATTTAAATTCCACTAAAATAACCACATTAAAATTTTTAAACTGGCTCAGATTTTCCAGGTTGTTACAATTACCATGCTTCACATCCCATTCCTCGCATCACCATGCTTTGCATCCTGCGCCTTGCATCATCATGAATCGCATCCCATGCCTCGCATCACCATGCTGGATCACCCCATGCCACGCCTCCATTTTGCATCCCTTCTACGATGCGAAATTGCATCTATTTCGCATCCCACTATGGGGTGCGAAATTTTGCATCCCTCCTAGGATGCGAAATCGCCTCCATTTCGCATCCCTACATAGGATGTGAGATTTCGCATCCCTCCCCCCCCCCTCCCGAGATGCGAAATTTCAGATCATCCCACATTTAGGACATGAAATCCTACTCCTTTTTTCCTTTTTCCCACTCCCTTTTTCCTACTCTCATATCTCACCTACACCAACCTACTTCACTTCGTATAAATACTAGTTACCTCATTCCTCAGAAGAGTTGGCATTTGCTTGACTTGAGACCTTGGTGGCACCTTGGACACCATTAATGGTAGCATAGCCTTTGGAGAAGAAGAAGACCCCGGGCCTTCAATTTTCCCGGTACAAACCGTACCTTCGATTTTTCTGGTACTTCGTGGACACTTGATTTTCCTTGTACAACTCGGACCTTCGATTTTCCCGGTACACCTCGGACCTCCGAATTTCCCGACACATCCTGGACCTCAGAACCTCCCAACTCCGCCGAACCTCGAAACCTCCCGACTCCACCCGTACCTCAGAAACTCGGAACCTCCCAACCCTGCCGGGACCCTGCAACCTCCTGACTATATCGTACCTTGAAATCTCCCGACTCCGCCAGACCTCAGAACCTCCGGACTACACACGGACCCCGAGATCTCCGGACTCAGCCCGGACCCTAGAACCTCCCGACTTCGCCCGGACCTCGAAACCTCCTGACTCCATCCGGACCACGAAACTCCTCGACTGCTCTCAATTAGCAAGGAAGCTCAATAATAAGGAGTAATAGAACATTGTACCTTTTTGTTATGATGTCTATTACTATATTTTGTTAAGAGTGAATAAAAGTAGCAAAGCCTTCAAAGTGGACGTAGGTTCAATCCGAACCGAACCACTATAAACTACCGTGTTCAATGATTTTCTGCATACTATTACTACATCTTACACACTTTCCCACTCTGGACATTTAGTTTCAAAATTTTGGAACTCTGGGGCATTGGTGACAATTTTGGGCGACAACATTTTCGTGCGCCAGGTAGGGGAAAGTGAAGCATGCACCTACGGCCGACTTTTTGTCACTTCTTCGAGGAACCAAAACCTCTCCTTTCTTTATAGTCAGTCACCAAGATTTAGGATGCTACATAAGTTTTCTCAGACTTACCAACTAATCCTATCGACAATGGTGAATAAAGGAAAGGACCTTATAGTCGGGTGTTCCACTATTGATCCTGATTCATAATTTCCTCCTCAGCCTCGACTCACTGAAACTCCAACAACCCATAGTGCTCCCAACCTCAAAGTATTCATCAATCAAACCCAATTTGATGAAACAACAAGAAAGATGGGTAAGACTCAACGATGCCTTGTCGACAAAATCCACCAAAACATCGAATTAACAAAATGACTTCAACAATATGCTCAACAAGACATTCTCCGCCTTCAGGCAGACTTGGGTATTTAGTCTCCGTCAAACAACCTCATACCGAGCTTCATCCCTATTTTTGTTCAGGGTACCTCCTGCTTCAGTAGCTTCTAATTTGGAAATAGATCTAGTCAGTAGGTCAACGCTCAACCCATTGCTATGCATGGTCAGCTCACTTCAAATCAGAACTTGTCGCCTATGCTATGCATAGCAAACCAAGCATAAGCTCCAGATCGCTGGCCACATGAAAGCCGAACAAGCGAGGTCGAAAATTCTTTAGACCAAGACGACGTTTATCCTAGAAGACTTTCAAGGCTGCCTAATCCTGAGTCGAATCATGACTAATGCATCTTAGTGGAGATTCAAACTCTAGTTCTCGCTAGCCTACTTCACATCATCGTGAAAGAATCTTAGGGTCACGTCACCGACGATAGGGAAACCAGTGCAAGACATAACCCCATTCACTCAAGACGTGCTCAACGTCGAACGACCCCTGCATTTCAAAATGCCACAAATTAAACCTTATTTATGGGATCCGGATCCTTGGGAATCCATATCCCGCTACGAGTCTTGTATGGATTCCACTCATGCCATAGACGTTGCAAAGTGCAAGTGTTTCCTAGCCTTTCATGAGGGTGTACCACTCCTGCGGTTCACTCGACATCCTCCAGGAACCATATCAACTTTTTCCCAGATAATCAAAGGTTTGATTGATCAGTTTAGTACACACATCTGTTAGGGCCTTGATGAAGTTTTAACAAGATACATCGAGAGGTTCGACAATGCCTTGGAGGGTGTCAAAGATTAATCCCTCAGGCTATCCTAGATCAACTCATCGAGGGTGTAGTCCCTAATTCTGAACTTGAAGCATGGGTCAACCGCGCACAACCTAAGACTCTAGAGATCTTCTACGAGAAAGCCAACTACTTCCAATTCCAAGAGCTAGCAAAAAGAAATCGAGCTTCTCACCTCGAGATGAAGCCCAAAGCTCCAACGACTCTAACCCCACCACTCCGTGCAACCTTTCACACACCAACAACATCAAAGGTAGTCGCAACAATAAGAGGAAGTGTCTTCGACTTCTGCCTTTATGCAACTACACTTCTCTCAATGACACCCCCGAGAAGATTTACCTTGTAATTTGCGATGTCCTTCCCTACAAAAGGCCAAGGCCTAAGGGACCAATGAGCGCACCAAGGAACTCTATAGAATCTTGTTGGTTCCACAGCTCCCACAGACACAAACAACTGTCGCCACTTGCATAACAACGTCAAGAAACTTATATGCATAGGTCACCTCGAGCAGTTTGACAGGGTCCACCATATGGGATACCCGAGCCACTCAGTGCTCATCAAAGATTCCAATTAACCAGGACCTCAACCGACAACTAAATCCCTTAAGGTCATCTCCTCGACTCATCAAGGCTGCAGTAACAATGAGCAGCCACGCCTCACGACTCATCTTGTTTGGTTCTCCTTTTGTATCAGTTTAGTTGTTGTGTAATATCAAGCGTTATTAATATGCTCGATGGTTTATTATCGATTTGTAAACAACTCAGCTACAACTCTTACGAAGTTTACAAACATTAGCCTTAGCTTACAAGATTCGTCCATGAATCGACAAAGCACCGCTACCGTGAATACACCAGGTCTATTGGCTCTAAAGTAGCCTACCAACACTTAGGCGAACTCCGTCGGTGATCCATTGGTGCGATGACCCTGGCGATCAATAGACTTAGACGACCAACCTACGCTTACGCGTACTCTGGGCTCAGTCTACTGAAACCGTTCTACCTAAACTTTGCACGCCTCAAGCTAATCAAGAGCGAAGTTTACCCACTCAAACTCTTCCCCGCTCGAGTCTCTCGAGAGTGGAGTTTTGACCAACTCAACCCAAAATGCAATGTTGAGCCATGATACTCAATCATTTGGGACCACAACTTCCATGGTGCAGTGAACTCTAAGGTCGTCACCAAAGATACTAGTTCACAACTCATCCATACCTTAGCCTCCCCCATCGGAGGCGGAACGGGAATGGAAAGTAAGCCCTCTTCTCCGAAGAACACCACATCTTCGTTGTACCCTGTCCCATTTTTCCTCCACCTGATGCACCGACCACCCTTCTGTTAGCTGGGAGCACATCGGGAAGTACTACTGGAGGCACGATAGGACCGGGCACTAGTCGTGCAATCGTATTCTACGATGCAGTGGTCTCCGAGGTCATTATCAGAGACACTGGCGCACTACTTGTTCCTACCTTTGCCTCCCTCATTGGAAGCGAAAAAGAAATAGAAAGCAAGCCCTCTTCACCAAAAGACCCTCCTCTTAGCTGTGTCATAGCCATTTTTCCTCCAATTGATGCTCCGACCATCTCCAGTTAGCCGGGGGCACGTCGGGAAGTACCACCGGAGGCACATTCAAAGGCAGGCCCGAGGGCGCCATCCCTTCACCAGTTCCTGCATTCTCACCAATGACATCCTCTCTTCCACCACGGAGCGACCTTTGGGAGTAAATCGAACGCGCCGGAGAAGATGGTCTGAAACCCAAGTCTTAGCACCACAAAGTTCGTCTACGACATCTCTCAATGCTAAGGCTTCCTACATACAAACGTACCAGAATGCAGTGATAGCCTTTAGCTTTAACAAATAAAACCATAGTCATCGCCGACCATCAACACCATTCTCGAATCAGACCGTGATTATGACATGATTGGATTAATAATCGAACCCCGACACTGACAACTCAACTGTATATCCACATCTTATGTGCATATCCGAGCTGTTAGTCCAAATAAGTTTATTTCTTGAACGTTACGCCAATAAGTTGTGTTACGTTCGACTTCAATTACAATCCAATCATGGACGTCGTGCAATGATTCGAACTTGTTAACCCTTTCTTGGTATTAGCAAGCATGCGGGCCGGGAGCAGCCCTCTACCAATTTCGGTACTGGCAAGACCATCGCAGGACCTGAGGCATATCCCCACCAGTTCCCGCGCTAGCATCATCTTCACCGCAACCCTTGGAGAAATCATCTTGAAAGCACGTCCACCTCGCGGAGAAGGCAATTCAGAACTAAAGCCTAGGCTATGAAAATTAACAACATTCCATCAGTGCTAAAATTCCACAAAAGAAAACACTTTGGAATGTGACCGTAACCTTTAACCTAAACAACTAAAGCCATGTCCATCGCCAAACACCGGTGCGATGCTTGGGTTGAAATGTGACTACGTCGCGATTAGGTTGGAGATCAGATCCTGAAGTTGACGACTCACTGTATATCCACATCCTATGTGCCCATCTGAGTTGCCACTTAAAACAAGTCCATTCCTTGAGTGTCACGCCACAAGGCCACAGCTTGCCAATCCCTGTCTGATCACGCGACGTCGTGGAACGATTCAAGTTCATTAGCTCGATCTTGAAATCAAAGAGACAAGGGAACTTGGAAAAGTGTTCAGAGTATAAAATTCGGTTCCGTGTTCCTATGCACTTGCTAAGTTATCATGTCCCTCAAACCAACTTCGAGCCCTTGAAAAACCTGGAATATTTACTAAGTGTCTATGATACAAAGTCCAACCTGTATCTGCACATACTTAGCGATTTTCCCTGAACTCCTACTTTCGATTCCCAAAATCCACCACTACACATTCCTGATTAACGATCTCGGAAACCCTCTCACTTTCCAAATCTCTCTTTCCTTCTTTTGTAAACCTGAAAAAAACTTGGACATCCATGGTACAAAGCTGCATTTTGTATCCTCCATGCCTTAAGTTGATTTTATGTCCGGAGAAGACAAGAGAGGAAGCAAAAATAACTCTAGAATCGGCATGCTCTAAACGTACATTTTGATATCGGAATTCGGGATCATACACCAAGCTATGGTTATGTTCACTTATCATCGAGGCACTGACTACCAAATCAATCTCAACTCAATGACCACTCGTGTACTTACCCAATGTCCAACCATCCGAGTACATGCACTTGGCATTTAGGGTTCGATATCGCTTCGAAGACAAATCTATGTGATCATATACCACAACATACGCCAAGTATTGTCCTTACAATGATGTCCGCGTATACGAGCTCTCGAAACTTTGACCGTTGGAACCTGCTTGGATCTTTGCATGATTGTGTACTCATGAAGCTAAGTGATTCAATAGAACATGTCAAATGATCAAGCTCTAATCCAATGACGTTTCAATAAACACATTACGCGATCATGCGTGCAAGCTATGTCTACGACCATGCATACTTGTGCGGTCATAGGCTCAAGTGACCTGAGAGTGCACATTGAATGATCAAGTCCTGATTCGACAAATTTACGGAAGCTAACTTGCATGATCGCACGCCTAGAACATGTTGTTAAATGTCATGTTACTTATTCCAACTCTGATGGCATCGCGCAAAAGCGCGTGCAAACATGTGACTGCATATGCGACTCTAGACCAACAACAAACTGTTTGCATTCTGATGTAAACGAGAGTTGGCAACAAACGTTTAATTTCTTGAATCGACAGAGATTAGAAGCTTCAAACATGTTTTAGCCCGAGCAATAAGATTCAAGTGAGTCAAAGCTCTCAACAATGATGGAGTCCTTGATTCATACCAACAAGCTTCAACATTGCATCTCAACCACTATGAAGCATCGCATTTCCTAGTGCACAACTCAATGGGAAGGCCATGACCAATCACAAAGCTAAATATGGAGATATTTCCGGCCACCATTGGACATGTCTCATTTCAAAGACATCCCGTTAACACAAGACATACTTTTTGTGGGGGGGCAAATGTTAACTGACATTCTGGTCCGGTTACCGAAAAGCAGTCCAGGCCCACACAACTTGGTCCATCGGGTGGTTCAGTGACCCAGAAGTGTTACCAACATCCTTTAGAATCAACATAGGATGAGCCCGCACAATAAGAATCGTCACAGCTCACCAGACTGCTATTGAACCATACAAGTCACGAATCAAGTGAACATACCTAGAACTGTGTGATCGTATTGAGAAAATCATGGTTCTTTCACCAAAACACTCGAGTCTGGCCACTGGTAGAATTTCGCATCCCTTGGATGCAAAATTCATCAGAATTGAAGATTACTCGCATGATACATGCCAATCACTTCCAAAAATTTGCACAATGCGCACCGATCGGTCCAAAAATCTAGCCTTGGCCTAACCGTGCTTTTCATTATGTGCATCGCATCACCATGATTCACATCCCATGCTTTTCATCACCATGCTACGCATCACGTGCCTCACATCACCATGCTTCACATCCCATGCATCACATCACCATGCTTCATTGTGCCTCGCATCACCATGCTACGCATCCCATGCCTTGCATCACCATGCTGGATCACCGTGTACCACGCCTCCATTTCGCATCCCTACATAGGATGCGAAATTTTCCGACCCTCCTAGGATACGAAATGGCCTCCATTTCGCATCTCTACATGGGATGTAAAATTTCGCATCCCTCTTAAGATGCGAAATCACCTCCATTATGCATCACTGCATGGGATGCAAAATTTTGTATCCCTTCATAGGATGCGAAATTTTGCATCCCTTCTGGATTGAAATTGCCTCCATTTCGCACCTCTCCTGGGATGCGAAATCATCTCCATTTCGCATCCTCACATGGGATGCGAGATTTTACATCCCCCTTCGGAACCTCGGAACCTCCCGACAAGGATGCGAAATCCCACTCCTTTTTTTCTTTTTCCCTACTCTTATATCTCACCTACTCCAACCTACTCCACTTCCTATAAATATCGCCTACCTCATTCTTCAATGGGGTTGGGATATATTTGATTTAAGACCTTGGGAGGACCTTGGACACATTTAGTGGCAGCATGGCCTTTGAGGAAGAAGAAGACCCCAGACCTTCAATTTTCCCAGTACACCCCGGATCTTTGATTTCCCGATACACCCCGGACCTTTGACTTTTCCGGTACACTCCGGACTTCTGATTATCCAAGTACACTCTAGACCTTTAAATATCCCGACACATCTCGGATGTAACAACCCGGAAAATCAGAACCAATTTAAAATTTTATTTTAGCAATTTTAATGAATTTTGAATATTTAAAATGATTTATTTTAAATAACAACGACGATATATTTATTTTGAATAGAATTAGAATGTATATATTTATTTAAATCAAAGTTGGAATATAAATATTTATTTTAAATTATAACCAGATTTTAGTGAAACTTGAAATATTAGAATCTGTTTGAAAATATCTTTCCAACGAATCTGAAAAATTGAAATTTCATAGCAGGAATAAAAAGTTATGCCCAGTTGAAAATTCAGAATAGTCGCTATGGAAATGTAGCCCTTAAAAATAGCGATTTTGCAAACGACCTCCGTTTTCGACGAAAACACTTTTGTTGGATCCAGAATGTCAAGTTATTGCTAGATTCCAATTTTCAAATTTTTGAAATCAATATGTGAGCGTGGCGATAGAAAAATTGTTTTGACAGTTTCAATCAATTTGGATCGACCAGAAAATGGCCATTTTTCAAACGGTCTTCAAATTTGACGAAATTAGTTTTGTTAAGACCGTATCGTCAAAAGAATGCCATATTTATTTTTATAACGAATATCGGGTATTGGGATGATATTGTACATACACTAATCCCAATATTTAGTCCTATGTCAATCAATGGGTTGACGGCTGTTGTAAGGATTAATTATTTATATTTAACGCTTATGCAATTGTGTAATACACTATGGATGATAGTTGATTGTTTATCATTGTTGTTCTATACATGTGTTGTATGAAATCCGTATAATCAACATTATATGGTAATTGACTGTGTCTGATTTCAGTTCAGAAACAATGAATATTTTAAAATAACCAATACTTTAAAATAATGAATATTTTAAAATAATATTCACTAATGGATCAAAATCTGATTTTGATGTCCAATTTGGGATGGACACGAAAATATTTAAATATGTGAGGCCGTGTTGATTAGATTAACGCCATTTTGACGTGAATGATATTTATATCGATTTTATTCATTTTTATAACGAATATCGAAAAGGAAATGATTTCAAAATCTAATGTTTTGAAAATATTATCATTTATATATTAATGATATGGAATATTCAATTTTGATTTGAAATTGAATATGAAGTTGAAATCGTTTTGAAAACGAATTTAAAACGATTTATAAAATACGTTTTAAATGGAAATCAACGAAATATATATTATGTATATTATATATATATATATATATATAATATAATGGCCGGAATAGAATGCACCGCGCTGCGGTAGTTCGCGAATTTCGACCATTGACTTCGAATGGACATTACGGGAGATCCGATCGTCGGATTCTCCTAAAAGCAGAACCGTTGGGTTTCGTATCGAAAAGAGCTTTCTAACGAATATTAGAGATTTGAAATCTAACGGTTGGATTTGGAATTATGTCCAAATCAAATTTGGAAAAGGTCGCTGTAAGTGCAGTTTGATGGCCGTTTATGGAAATCGACTGTACGAGCCTTAATAAAATTATTAAAAATATCAATAAATTGTGTAAAATCATAAGAAATGATTTGGAAAGAATTGGAATGAAAAATTCCATATTTGAAAAGATAAAATTAGATTTTTATCGAAATGAACTAGTTTTAAACTAGAATTATAATCCAATTATTTTTAAATAAATAAATTGGATTTGAAATGGTTTTAAAAATAACCAGAATTTCCAATATATGAATTGGAATGGATTTGAATCGAAATTATCTTCAGAATATTTCGATATTGGATTCCATGATTATATGGGCATTGTGGAGGAACTTGGAAGATATATATCGTTATTCCAATACGATGTTTGTTGAGTTCAGAATTTGATATTGAATATAAGCCGATATATTTTCTATTCAGAGCCTTATATTTAATATCAAATGGAATTTTGGGTTTGTGGTGAACGGTGTCTTCATTAACACTGTTCTTAAACCCAATGGACTTAAGGAAATCAGAAACTAACTAGAGGTTAGCTAAGTTGAATGGTTTGCTGGGTATTGATCTGATGTTGGTTTCGGCCTTCGGGATTAATACTTAGGGAATTGTTCTCTTACTAATTTACGGTTAGAGACTGATGGAATGGTGCCATCATTAATACTGTTCTGAAACCCCGTGTGAAAAGAATAAGTCTTTTAACTAAGCTTTAAAGAAGAATTACCAATTAAGGAACATTTAATTGGAATTGAAATGGAATGTAAATCGGGTTTATCATGAAATGTTTTTTAACGACATTCGTTCTTTAACCCGATTGGCAGTGAAATATGATTTGGAATTTATAAATCTTTATTCTAAGATTAAATGGAATTTTCAAAGTAAAGTTTTCTAGTACAATAAAATAAATTGGAAAGGAATGGGATTCGATTTGATAATAATCGAAGTGAACTTATGTGGAGGAAGACTGATAATATATATGGAATTTAAAAGGCTTTGCCGTTATTCAGTTTATAATTTTAGTTGGATACGAAAATTGATATCGATTATATATTGGTTTGTTTTTCCATGAAAATTCCATAATTAAGAGAATGTGATTTTGGGTTTATCGTGAACTGTGTTTAAAATGACATTAGTTCTTTAACCCAGTTAAAGACAAGATTTATTTCCTGAATTGGAAAAATCATTAAGTAATGATTGTTGGAAATTAAAACTGAATTAGAGTTTTAATGAATCTTTAAATAGATTGAAAGTTGAATTTGATAACTAAAATTATCAAATCCAAGAAATGATCGAGAATGGAGTATCACCAGTTTTTCTCCAAGCGTTAGTTAAATCTTTAATTAGATTTAAACGTGAAATGGTAACTAATTTTACCGATAACACCGTGGTGTTAGATATGAAGTATTACCGATTTTACTTCTTGAGATGAATGGATTGGGATTGGAAAATCAAAAAAAATGATTACTTTGGTAAGGTTCGCTAATCCCGACTAGTTTGGATAAACCATAATTTGGTTTGAATTGAAATCCAAAAGAAGATTAAAGAATAAATTTAAAGAATTTATCTTTGATAAAATTAATGGGAACCTTTCCCAAAGTATAAGAATATTTGAATAAAAGAATATTCTTAATTGGAATGAGGCATATGCAGTGTTTGTGCAGCACTTGTTTATTATATACGAGAGTTATTCGGAAAGACCGGGTTTATCCCATTCTGAGTAACTGAATTGGCAACGAGTCGACGATGAAGACGGTGGTTGAAGACCGGAGGTCTTCACATCGTTTGGATTATTACTGATGTCTTGATTGGGTTGTACACCAAAGACGAGGTAGTAACAGGTGATCGTCCAGACGTACTTGGAGATCGACCGGATATGCGAGGGTCTCTCTCCTATATTGGACATACAAGACGAGGAATAAGGTTCCTCCGATTTCATTTCGGCCCAGAACGAACTTGTAAATGGATGTGTGTCTGACATCGGATTTCATTCTGTGTGATTAAATACATCGGTTGCATAGCTTGAATTGCCTGTGTGGCATGCTGAAATGCAAATGAGGCTTCTATTGAAAAGCATAGTCTTGTGGTTGATGATCGAAGCACGACTTTAATATAGCATAGCTTTGTGTAGCGTTAATTCGTAAGCCTCACACCCTGGTGTGAAGCAGAAATGGGTGAGGACCTCAGGGAGGACATGCGTTTCCTTCTAGCTAGGAGTGGTGTCTGGGTTTTGCACGCCCAGGCGTTTTACTTATGTGGATGATGGATAGCGAGGCGCCTCGGTTATATCGGTCTCTACGGAGCCGATGGATGGTATGGTCTTTATACAGACCAATTTTACACCCTATAGGGCAGGGAAACGCAATGTTCAGGCATTTTAATCCACTCCGTGCGGACCGGCCCTGACGATCCAAGGTGCAGTTGTGGCTGTTCCTGAGACATGGGCTAGATTGTCTCGAAGCGGTAAGGACGATCCCTTTCCTTGGTTCACAGATGGAAATCCAACTTCCAATACGTGACAATTGCGGGTTTGATTGTAGAGCCTAGTGTTGGCGACATGATTTATGGTACTCATGCCGTCTGGAATTGATACATTTATATTTGAAGTTGTTTCATATACTATGCACTTATAATAGTATCAAATGATTTGTTTTAACGTACTAAGCATATTTGGCTATTATAAGGGAAAACCCTATCCTCCTGCTTGCGTTGCATCATGTGATGGGACCTGGGTCTTATAATAGCTTCATTTTCAAAAAAGCATTGCGTTGTTTTGTTATTTGCACTGGTATTCTTGGGAGGAAACCCGTTCCATGTTATACGGCGAGGTCCCTTGAATTACCTAACTTTAAAATAAAGATAATAACTGTTTTAGTTCTCACACCAGTCACATGACTGACCTGGAGTTTATTGTTTTAACATAAACTTTGGGTGCCCTTATTTTTCACACGGGCAGCTAGTAGTAGGGTTTTGCAGATATTATATTCACAGGATCCTGGTTTATAGCTGAAGGGATATTCGGAAAGCTCCGTATTCGTGTATTTCTTTCAGTTGTGTTTTGTATTATTTTTCCACTGCATTGTAATTTGTAAATCTCTGATATTTTTCAGATGTATATTATTTGTCATACTCTGTATATTCTTGTAATCTGATGTAAATTGTTTTAATAAGCAATGAATTGTTCTTCTGTTTGTGTTATGATCTGTCGTGTTCTCAACTCAATCTGGGCTTTCATTCACGGTGAAGTTCTGGTCGTTATACCGGACCTCGGAACCTCAAGACTTCGCTTGGATCTCGGAATCTTCCTATTACACCCGGACCTTGGAATCGCCTGACCCCTCCCCCCCCTCCCCCCGGACCTTAGAATCACCCCACTCCGCCGAGACCTCGAAACCTCCCGACTCAGCCAGACCTCGAAACCTCCCGACTTCGCCCAGACCCCGGACCCTCTCCAACTCCGCCAAAACCTTGTAACCTCCCGACTTCGCCCGGACCCCGGAATCTCATCTCCCGACATAGGATGCGAAATCCCACTCCTTTTTTTTCTATTTTCCCTACTCTCATATCTCCCCTACTCCAACCTACTCCACTTCCTATAATAACGCCTGCCTCATTTAGGGGTTGGCATTTACTTGAGACCTTGGAGGACCTTGGACACCATTAATGGTAGCATAGCCTTCGAGGAAGAAGAAGATCCGGACCTTCCATTTTCCCGGTACACCCCGGACCTTTGATTTCCCGGTACACCCCGAACCTCTGATTTTCCCGGTACACTTCGGACCTCTGATTTTCCCAATACACTTCGGACCTCCGAATTTCCCGACACATCCCAGACCTCCGAACCTCCCGAGTTCAACGAACCTCGGAACCTCCCGACTTCGCCCGGATCTCAGAACATCCCAACTCCGTCCGGACCTCGGAACCTCCCGACTTCGCCCGGATCTCAGAACATCCCGACTCCGCCTGGACCTCGGAACCTCCGACTCCCTCTGGACCTAGAAATCACCCAAATCCGCCCAGACCTCGAAACCTCCAGACTCTACCAGACCTCGAAACCTCCCGACTTCACCCGGACCACGGACCCTCCCGACTCCACCCGAACCCCGAAACCTCCCGACTCTGCCTGAACCTCGAAACCTCCCGACTTCGTTCGGACCTCGAAACCACCCAACTACGCCTGGACCTCGGAACTTCTCGACTGCTCTCGATTAGTAAGGAACCTTGACAACAAGCAGTAATAGAACATTGTTAAGCATTGTAACTTCTTGTGATGATGTCCACCACTTTATTCTGTAAAGAGTGAATAACAACAACAATGCGTTCAAAGTGGATGTAGGTTAAATCTGAGCCGAACCAATATAAATTACTGTGTCTTTTTACTTATCCACATACTATTACTGTATCTCGCACACTTTTTCGCTCTAGACATTTAGTTTCAAAATTTTGGAACTCTCGGGCGTTGGCAACCATTTTAGGCGTCAATACTGCCTATTGATCCAGTTTTATAGGTGTAGTTTTACTTGTCACTTAGCCTAGATGGCTTTAAGTGTTAAATGTGATTTTAAAAAGTTTTGGACCGCTTGACCTCAAATCAAAATTTTCCTAATAGCACTGTAGTTGTTTCGCGCTTATCACTTAACCTAAATGGCTTAAAACTTTAAGCATGGCTTTCAAAGGTTTTGACCTTTCGATCCATAGTCAGTTTTCCATCTTTCAGTTCCTAAAGTCGTCAGATACTTATCGTTAAACTAAGAAAGTCAACCTAGGCTTGGTCTTAGGGCATTAAGACAAGGCTAATATTAAATGATATGGTTTATTTTCCCATCTTAAAGTATACACTTTAACTTTGAATATCATGATTACCCTTTTCCGGACTAAGTGCTAACTCCATCTCGAACGTGACTAAGTTAAAAAGCTAGTCAATAAACGCTAAATGAACCCACTTAGTTCGAAGTTCATTTCATATCTCGCTTATGATGTAAACATTGAGCGACATATGTTATACCAAAAGTTCTCAACAACAAAAATAGTGAATATATTCCTTGGACCAAAGTACTCTTTATGCATGTAAATTATAATGCCTTCACATGTAAGGATCAAGTAAAATGAGTTTGTCCTATGGATAATGATACAACCGAAGGGAACAAACCAACAACAAATTCGAAGCACAAGATGGTGACAATCGAAGGTGAAACGACCAATAAAACATGACTTGCATGTGAAAGAGAACTCAGGCGGGAAAGAAGTCATTACCCTGCGCCCTTAGAATTACAACGTTGGATGCTAAGAACGACTTCAAATCATACTGGCTATAAATAGGCAGCAATTCCTTGACATAAGGATCTTTTGGCACAAAATAAAGTAAGAACAAATAATATTGTCTCTTTGTATATTGAAACTCTCCTCAAAACTCATTAACGGCATAAATGCCCAAATCTAGTGTAATAAGCCTTTCGAATAAATTAGGGTGAATAAAGATGGAAATGGCATGAACGAAGGAGCATCCAGTTCTAACCACAATAAAATCTCGATGTTATATTTTTTTGGCACTTTATCCTTTCGGTATTTGCTATTTTATCCAGCAATTTGATATCTCTCGATCCATGCTAGATTATCTTGCCTCTTGGTTGTTCCCTCATCGTATCTAGTACTTCAACATACTTTCAAAAATCGACTTACAGGCTTCAAATTGTTGATGCAAACAAGAATTTTCACTAACAGATGTCATGCTCATGCATTAAATGTCTAGGATCATTATGTTAAACGGTAAGATGTTCTGAATTAAAGTTCTAAGGCTCATCAACTCAGCCCGGTCCAAGGGCTTAAGCCACCTACACGGTGAGCAGCATCGATTATTTGTGCCCAAGCCCATTTAGCAGCACAGGGGAAAAAGTGGGCATATTTATGCCCAAACAAAGCCCAACTGCAAATAAGACAAAAATGATAAGCATGCGATCACTGGCCATTCAGTTCAAACGTTAAAAGAGCAAACCACTCAAGCATATGCTTGCTATGTTGATTAGTTTTGTGTTACTTAATTTTATATGTAAAAGTATTCAAATTGTTGCCCCACTAATCTGTTGCTCTAAGCCCAGGTTTAGGTGGCCTACCCCTTGGGCCACGCCAGATGGTGGTCTGAACCCCTTCATTTGGTGG
Source organism: Allium sativum (assembly GCA_030737875.1). Classification (NCBI taxonomy): domain Eukaryota; kingdom Viridiplantae; phylum Streptophyta; class Magnoliopsida; order Asparagales; family Amaryllidaceae; genus Allium; species Allium sativum. The sequence goes on from CM060924.1 coordinate 518,018,283, forward strand.
GGATCTCAAATTTAAGTTTAATGCATATGTATGAAACAAGTTGTTTATTCAGATTAAATTGATATGTAGTTCAGCAAAATGTTATGATTATTCACCATTATTACAAATGAGATAAAAACACAAACCGATAGCATATGAAGAGTTATGTTACATTACACGGATTGCATACATGGCACCCCTATCAACCGTTCATCTCAGTTATCATCAGCCGCTCCATTTACTCATCCAGAGCATTATTTTGTTACCAATTACCTCTCAGCCCAAAGCCCAACTATTTGTATATATATTCTGGGCTTATGCAACTTGTAACTGTGTGTAAAATCATTTTCCGTGCAATAAGAATTTAATTTTTCAGTTTCAAAACATTTCTATAAAACTTTGATTTGGTATCAGAGCCATCTCTAAGCCTAACGGCATCAAATCTTTGAAAGTTTTCAGTAAAAGTTTACCCATCAGCTTGGTTTCATCATATGGTAATAAATTCTCTCATCAAACAAGTTTTCATCATTTGAGAGAACAAAGTATAATATGATCATCGGTGCCACGCCTGAAATTACTGTAAATTCGGCTGCATCACGATAAATCATACTATACTTGTTGAAATTCTGTATCAATCATCAAGAATCCAATACAAGATAGTAAAAGAAACTCACCAAAACTCAGTTGAAGCCTCGCCAGAGAGTTCTCATCAGATTCTGTAATTACTCTTACTGATTTCATCATCAAACTCTCGGCTGCTCCTCTCTGAGCATCAGCTGTTTCCCACTTTCGATCAGAAACGACATTTGATTCAGAATTTCTTGAAGTTCTTGATATATTTTCATCATGGTAGACCCAGTTACATCCTTTACATCAGGCATAGGAACAGATGCTGGATCAAATCCACCAATCCCACCATCTGGACCTGTACATCAATTAGTTAAAACAGGTACTAGTCCTCAAAGTCAGTTAATTACTGTACAACTTCAAGAAGAAAACTATTTTCTATGGAAACTACTAGTCGAAACTGCCATTCAAGGCTACGGCCTGGAGGGCTTCATGCTTGGCACCACCCCTGTCCCTGCCAAATTCATCACTGATCAAGACAATAGAACTGTTGCCAATGAGGAATATGTTCAGTATCATAGACAAGATCGATTAATTAGTTCTTGGCTCTTATCCTCAATAAGTGAAGATCTGTTACCAACTGTTATTGGATGCACATCTGCTAATGACATATGGACCACAATAGAAAAAGAATTCAATAATCAGTCATCCGCAAAGGTTTTACATTTCAAAAGACAGCTTCAAAATATAAAAATGGAAAATCTGAACATGAGAGAGTACATAGCTAAGGTCAAAAAGCTATGTGATCTACTAGGTGCTACAGGCAATAAAGTGCCTAATGGAGATCATGTCCTCTATCTACTAAATGGATTAAATGAAGAATACGAGGCAGTTGTTGCAATCATCACTACTCAAAGAATTGTTCCTCCTATTGACAAAGTTCATGCTATCCTACTATCTCATGAATCAAGAATAAGTAGCAAAAGGATTCAAGAAATTGACCTTAATGCAAATCTAGCCACAGGAAGCAAGAAAAAAAATCAAAACTCAAATAACAAGACTGAATCAACTTACCAAAGAGGTGGCAGTGCTAACAGAGGAAGAGGCAGAGGCAGATGGAACAACAATAACAGACCCAAGTGTTAGATCTGCGAGAAAGTTGGTCATACTGCCCTAAAATGTTATTTCAGGTATTCCAATAATAATCAGATTCAGAAAAACAACAATCCTAATGTAAATGTTGCACAAACGGATTAAGAACCAAACAGTCAAAACAAAGGTAATGAAACTGCCAGAGAAGAACACTTGCAAGATGACAGCTGGTACCCTGACGCAGGAGCAACCAATCATCTCACAAGCAATCTGGATAATCTGAATGTTGGGTGCAAGGACTATCGAGGTAATAAAACTGTTTCTACTGCTAATGGTAAACACATGCAGATCACACACATTGGAGATACTTACATTAGTGGCAGTAAACAATTACTCTTAAGTAATCTTTTAAGAGTACCAAGAATTACTAAAAATCTGATTAGTGTGTCCCAATGTGCTAAGGATAACAATGTTTATTTCGAACTTTTCCCAAAATAATGCCTAGTCAGAGATATTCTAACTAGAAAAATCATTTTACAGGGTGATCTAGCAAATGGCCTATACAAGTTTAAATCTGTTAAGTACAAGAATGATGTTAACCAAGAAAAATGCAATGCCACATGTAATTTGAGTGTTAAGGCTGATATCAGCATGAATGTATTTGATTTCTGGCATTGCAAGCTTGGGCACCCTAGTGTTAAAATTATTCAAACAATATTGAATGACAATCATATCAAGTTTGATCATGTATCCTTACATTTGTGAATTTTGTCAAATGGGGAAAAATCATAAACTGCGATTTACTGATTCCAATACTATATACACTAATCCATTACATTTAATTGCCATAGACCTATGGGGTCCATCGCCGGTTTGTTCTGACTATGGTTATAAGTATTATGTGTCACTTGTTGATGCTTATACTAGATTCACATAGATATATTTCCTAAAAACCAAGTCAGAAACTCATAATTCTACCACCAATTTCATTACCATGGCTGAAAAACAATATGATCATAAGCTTAAGATTATTCAAACTGATGGTGGTAGTGAGTTTAAAACCCTACATAAATTCATTCAGGAAAGGGGCATTATCCACAGAACTACTTGTCCATACACTTCACAACAAAATGGAATAGTAGAAAGAAAACACAGACACTTGGTTGAATCAGGCTTGACATTGCTTGCACAAGCAAATATGCCATTAAAATTCTGGCCAGATGCCTTTAATACAGTTGTTTATCTAATTAATAGACAACCAACTTCTGTATTAAAGGACATATCTCCATATGAAAAATTATACAATGTCAAACCTGATTACAAAAAAATTAAAATGTTTGGATGTCTGTGTTTTCCATACTTAAGGCCCTATAACACAAATAAACTGAATTTCAGATCAAAACAGTGCACTTTTATAGGATATGCCACTAACCAAAAGGGATACAAGTGCATTGACAATACTGTTAGAATATATGTAAGTAGGCATGTGGTGTTTAATGAAAAGGTGTTTCCATATAGTACAACAGACATAAGCACTACAGGTAAGGTTAGAAATCCAAAAATTTCCATACCTCCTGTACCCCATATCAATGAAAGTTGGCAGCAAATAGAGAATCTTCAACAACCTGATGCTCAAAGCTCACCAATCAACAATGACTATGAGAGCTTTGAACCACCCAGTGTGACATCCCATTCACCTGCACAAAGTCAAAATCAAGTAAGTGATGAGTCAAACAGTCATCAATCAACTTCAGAAAGGTCAGAAAGCAACAATGACTCACCACCAACTAGACAACCAGCTCCTACTGGCCATCCTATGATTACTAGATCTAAATGTGGTATTTTTAAACCCAAAGCATTTGTTGTTACATCCAGTACTGATGAACCTAAAACTTTTGATCAGGCAATCAAAAATCAGCACTGGAAAACAGCAATGGATGAAGAGTATAATGCTCTAATGAAGAACAATACTTGGGACATTGTATGTCCACCTGCTAACAAAAACATAGTTGGCTACAGGTGGACATATAAATTAAAATGGAATCCCGACGGATCCATAAATAAATACAAAGCCAGACTTGTAGCTAAGGGTTTTACACAGGAGTATGGGTTTGACTTCAATCAAACTTTTTCTCCAGTAGTGAAACACACAACTATAAGACTTGTTTTGATTATTGCTATAAGTAAGAACTGGCATATCAGACATTTAGATGTCAATAATGCCTTCCTAAATGGGGTACTCAAGAAGGAAATTTACATGAGTCAACCACCATGGTATAATGTCAATCCTAACTATGTCTGTAAACTAAACAAGGCCATATATGGTCTGAAACAATCTCCTCGTGTATGGTTTGATAGACTGAAAAACAACTTATGTAAATTGGGGTTTCAGTCAACCAAATCAGACAATTCCCTGTTCACAAAAGTTAATCAGTCATCCACAACATACATTTTGATATATGTAGATGACTTGATAATAACAGGTGACAACATTAAAGACATAGATGAATTGACATTATACTTAGACAAGCAATTCTCCATTAAAAACTTGGGTAACATCAAGTATTTCTTGGGCATAGAAATAACCAGACCTAACAATCAATTATTTTTATGTCAAAGAAAATACATAACTGAGCTACTCAACAAAACAAATATGTTGAATGCCAACCCCCAACCAACCCCTATGATAAGCAGTCAACAATATTCTAAGTTCAGGGGAGGGACTATTTTCAACATTACAGAATATAGGATGGTTGTGGGGGCATTACAATATGCTACTATAACCAGGCCTGACATTGCTTATAGTGTCAATAAAGTATCTCAGTTTATGTAGAAACCATTGGACACACACTGGAAAGCAACCAAGAGAATATTAAGATATCTCAAGGAAACCATCAACTACGGCCTTACTCTAAGGAACAGCCAACATCTAAACATAGTGGGATATGCAGATGCTGACTGGGCCTCAGATCCAGATGATAGAAGATCCACAAGTGGATACTGTGTTTATGTTGGCCAAAGCCTAATCTCATGGAGTTCAAAGAAACAAATTACTATTTCAAGGTCAAGTACCGAATCTGAATACAGAAGCATAGCGAATGCAGCAGCTGAAATAAAATGAGTTTAATCTATGCTAAAGGAACTTAAAGTTACAACTACAACAAAGCCAATCCTATGGTGTGACAATAAAAGTGCTGTATATATGACAGAAAACCCAATCCAACACGCTAGAACAAAACATATTGAAATAGATCTACACTTTGTCAGAGAAATGGTGCAGAGGGGAGAAACTGAAGTCAACCACATACCTGGCACTTACCAGAAGGCAGACGTACTGACAAAAGCAACGAGTATGAAGAACTTTACCAGATTTCGCTTGGAATTCAACGTCGATGAACTCAAGGACGAAACCAAACCAAGCCCCAACAATAACAGCAGATTGAACAAGCATAGCAACGGTGAACATACTTCCGTACTCAAATCGAAAGTCAACAAAGCCATAGAACCCTCGATGGAGCAAGCGCCGTCATCCATACTCAAATCGGAAGTCAATAAAGCCAGAGAACCCCCGATGGAGCAAGCGCTAGCCATGATCAGTGTGAAAACTAGGGTTTGGGAAACCCTTGTTTCCAGAGGGGTGTATTACAAATGAGATAAAAACACAAACCGATAGCATATGAAGAGTATATGTTACATTACACGGATTGCATACATGGCACCCCTATCAACCGTTCATCTCAGTTATCATCAGCCGCTCTTTTTACTCATCCAGAGCATTATTTTGTAACCAATTACCTCTCAGCCCAAAGCCCAACTACTTGTATATATATTCTGGACTTGTGCAACTTGTAACTGTGTGTAAAATCATTTTCCGTACAATAAGAATTTCATTTTTCAGTTCCAAAACATTTCTGTAAAACTTTGATTACCATACCAAGTTTAAACCCGTATTCCAGCATCATGGAAGCTGTTTTTGAATACATTTCTTCCCGTTCATTTTCCCCTGTACTCATATTTTTGTTATACCAACTGATGTACCAAAATCAAAAATTGGCCTAGGGCCTGGCCTGAATCAACTTTTGCTTATAAAGCAACAGCTCGACCAACTGAATTTTGTTTTATTCATTTATTTTTAGTCTTTATATACTCATATATATGTGCATAATCGAAAAAGTTAAATAAAAAATAAATTCCCAGCATACCAAGCTTTATCCAAAGCTTACGAGAATTTCATTGATGAATGACCCCCAAAGTGTCCTTTTAGCTCCCATTTACAAGTCATATTACTGGCTGCTCATCCCTCTTGCTGTCGGCCATCTTCTCTCTTTCCTTCTCCTTATCCACTTCGTTGCTCTTTACATTTACCTCAGACGAAATGGATCGTTTAATGTCATAATATATACACCTTTCTGTAATAATATTATCACATTATATATATACGAAATGCATGGATCATTTAAGTCGTATAGAACCTTTGCTCTGCAATTCTTATAACAAATTACTCTAAAGAGCAAATGATGAGATGATACGGTAACAGTGGTGCGAGTTAAGGAATTTATGTCATGGTAACAATGATGCGGGTTTGAACTAATAGTTTACCATGTTATCTGGTGCTTATGGATCGAGCTAGGTGCAATAAGGAAGACTTTTACGACATAGGTTTCGCTTATGAACAAATTCAAATAAAAGTTCGATGATGGGATGAACAAAAAAAATGAAAGGAAAGAGATGTCGATAAGCAGACAGGAACTGTAGTAGGGGATGACAGCATCAATTATACACCTGGTAGGCACCCAATACCAACCAGCGATTTCAAAGTTGTAATATCACATCGAGCTGCACATGCACGTGAACAGGACCCAACCTTGTCCCATTTTCGTACTCCTCATCACTTACTCCATTGGCCCTTTCTCCTCTCTTTCTTCCCCCGTGGTCCTAAACTCTACTGCAGCGGTCTCTATTGTATATATGCCTTTCCTCTCCCTTGTTCTGGACCACGCTCTTCTCTCCAAATCCCGGCTTGAAAAGCTACAACATTCTCCAGTTTTGAATTATTATTATGTGTTGATATCATATCATGCATTGCTTTCTGTATACCAGCTACAGTGTATATATATGGTAACAGGTTATTATTCCTGGATTGAGAACGTCAGCCAACCACTTTGTAGGCAAAATAATAATACGCATGATAAAAGGAAAAAGATCAACTTAAATGCCATATCCAATCATACATGGATCTGTTAACGCACTTGACGTATGCACTTAAACTTCCAGATAATAATAGTTATTTAGCTGAAAATGGACGAGCATGGATATTGAATAGTAGGTTTATATGGATAGCATTCATCAGGACAATCAGAATAGTGTGAATACGTACGCATTTCACAGCTATGATGGTGTGGATATTTTTGCTTTAGGCTGAGTACGAAAGCAATCATCTTCTTGGTTCAATAATGCAGGTGTAGTTGAGAGGAAAATGGGATTGATATGATCATGAAAGCAACAGAAGTTCAATAGAAAGATGGATACTGACGTATACGCATTTTGTGTAGTACTGCGTGCACTATAGTGAAAAAGAGAGAATATATGCATTGAGTGATGATATATATTCCAGCTTCCAATAGCACACTCTCATATTGCCGCGTCCAATAGAAAAAAGCGAAGCAAAAGTTGGTGGTCAGTGTGCCATACTGATTTTATAGAGAGGAGAGAATACGATATCATCACTTATTTGATTGTTACTGCCATTTTCACCATTTTGTTTTTCTGGATGCTCACGATAAAACCAAAAATAAACCTGTTGTATAAATATCTTAGAAAAAGATATACTCATTAATTGTCACGTCATTGTCCATTCAAGGAAAACCTGTCTTGCTATGAATTGGTGCTCATATTGCGACCAATACTAGGTCGACTAATCAGCCAGCATGAGTTTGTACTTGTGTGTTGTTCACTGAACATTTTGAAATGGACAAGCAGTCTCGGTTGCTTAGAGCATTGGAGCAAAATGCAAATGTTATAAGTTGGCATTATATTGAATACCTTTGTAAGGATGGTATGGTTAGTACTATTCAAATCTACATAAGTACCTTACTTTAAAAAAGAAAAATTTTAAAATGGTTATTTTGTTAGTTTTCATCAACAATATCGAAATTGTCACAAAAGCAATTTTCTTCTCTTAAAGCAAATTCAGAATCTACTTTTCACTTCATTTTCGAACACTAGTTGCTGAATGTGATTTGTTCAGTTCTATTAAATAGTTGAAACAAAAAAAATTAATAGTTTGGTTAATAAACAACACCCGGAGCAAAAAGGTAAAATAGGAAAAATTGATGCTTCACATACAAAACAATCAATGAACGTATCATGTACCGTTTCTAAATATCAACATATTGTATGTATGTAGATCATCAACCACTATATCACTATTCATCGTAATCAACAATATTTTCGCAATGTGGTGCAACCCATGTCTCAATATATATTTCTTCCAATTTTTCTTGCTATCAACCACACAAGAGATTTGTCTCCACCATTAATAATGATAACTCAACTAATAGGATTTTCTACTTACCCTTTTTATATTTTAAAATGTGCATTGCTATTGGTGCTCAATTTCTTATTTATTTATTTTGATCATGAATTCCCTTTCCATAACATTAGTTATTATTTTTGTATAAGTGAACATATTGGAATTTAATCATACAATATTTCCATATCTAATTAATTATGGAGATATGCATGGTAATTTCGTTACCTGTTTTGTGCAAGGAATGAATGGAAAGAAATGGAAGGAATATTAATGAATATGGGATATTGGATGTTGGCAATTTTATGAATTATTTAATATATGAAATAAGTTTATGATGGCTCCTATTTGTGAATAGTCCCACATCATGAGATTATAAGAAAGATGCAAGTATTTATACTTGTTTCTAAGATGCCATGTTGGGGCCTTGGGCTCCCAATGCATGCTTTGTTGTGAGGAGTGAGACCATGCATCATGACCACCACACACACGCGCGACCGACCAACTCGGTCCGGCCCGGCCCGATTCAGGATTGGACTTGGGCCTTGGCTATGTGGTGTAGACACTTATATTTTTGGTCCAGAAAACACTGCGTTTTTCGAACTATTTTTTAAATACAGAAAATATTTCTGAGCCGACTTTTATTTATGAAGCGGTAAACCCCTGACCCAGTATTTTCAGCAGATCCTATTTTTCTTCCTCTGCCCAGTATTTTCGATTAACCCTAATCTCGGTCTATATATAGTCTTCAGTTGTAGACGAGATTAATATAGAAAAAATCTGTTTTCTCTTCCTCCGCCATTAAAAAAAAAACTGCGTTTTTCGAACTATTTTTAAATACAGAAAATATTTCTGAGCCGACTTTTATTTATGAAGCGGTAAACTCTTGACCTAGTATTTTCAACAGATCTCATTTTTCTTCCTCTGCCCAGTATTTTCGATTAACCCTAATCTCCGTCTATATATAGTCTTCAGTTGTAGACGAGATTAATATAGAAAAAATATGTTTTCTCTTCCTCCGCCATTAAAAAAAACATTGCGTTTTTCGAACTATTTTTTAAATACAGAAAATATTTCTGAGCCGACTTTTATTTATGAAGCGGTAAACTCTTGACCCAGTATTTTCAGCAGATCCTATTTTTCTTCCTCTGCCCAGTATTTTTGATTAACCATAATCTCCGTCTATATATAGTCTTCAGCTGTAGACGAGATTAATATAGAAAAAATCTGTTTCCTCTTCCTCCGCCATTAAAAAAATATATTCTTTCGGAAATTTCCGAGCAGTTAAATTCGAAAGTGCAAATCTGCACTGATTTGTTGTGCAAAGCAAATCAATTATTCATTTTAGAGAAGCTGTTTTATCCAAGAGGCGGCGGCGGAAGTACGAACTGGTTTTGCACCACCGATCAGATCGCCGAATCGTCTTCAAGAAAGCGACAAAGTACGTGACTCAGCCATTATTTCCCAACATTGGAAATGTTTGTCATTTAATTAGTTGCCATGTTTCATGAAAAAAAGAAACGGAAAGAGACTAAAATTGCAAAAGGAATTGATTGATGGAAAAAATGGAAATTATCATTCAATCATATGCCAATTAATTAATGAGATATTTGTTTTCCATAAATTGATTTATTTTACATAAATCAATTGTCTCATCCCCAAGTAATCTTTTCTCTATTTAAAGAGAGACGTAGAGAATGCTATATGATGAGAGATCATTGTATTCTTCATTTCTTTTACTCTACATTAAAAAACTCTATAATCTCTTAAATATATTAATAAAATCTCTTCCCCATTGAAGTGTACGTACACTATCTCGCGATAGTGGAACCACTATAAATTTGCGTGCTCTCTGTTGCTTTTATTTTTTTTGTGATCTGAGATTTATATTCATTTCAAGATGTTTGTTCTATCACATCATTACTGATCCTATTGAGGTTTTTCCGCTGAAAGGGATTGATCACCCCTTACAACTAGTATTAGAGCTAGATTCGCAAATAAGGTGTTTGGTAGAATAGCAGGAGGAGATGAAAACAATACAAATAATACGACAGTGCCAGTATTTGCTCCATACGTCAGAGGCTCCAATGTGGTGTCAGGATCACAGTTGACGATAGAAAAATGGAATGGTGAAGGAGATTTTGAAAAATGGCAATGGATGATGAAAGTAGTTTTGAGAACAAATCGCGTTCATCGAGTAGTATTTGATACAGACACATTGCCTGCTGATATCTCATCAGTGGAATTAGAAGAGATGGAAGAATGAGTCTTTACTACTCTTCAGCTTGCTATGGGAAAAAATGTAATTTCTGAAATCAGTCAGGAGGCAACAGCTAGAGGCATTTGGAAGAAGTTGGAGGACCTCTACATGAAGAAATCCCTAACCAACCGCCTGATCCTATTGAAGACTTTCTTCACTTATAAGATGAAGGAAAGTTCTTCAATTAAGACACACCTAAGTGTGTTTGATGACCTATTGATGAAGATGAAGTCTGTTGAGTTGAAGATTGATGAAGAACAAAAACAATGGTTCTGTTATGTTCGCTTCTAGAGCAATACGTTGGTTTCGCTAACAGCCTTATCTATGGTAGAGACACATTGAAATTAGATGATGTGAAGACAGGTTTGCTCAGTGAAGAGTTGAGAGATCATATGAAAGAGTTTGGTGTTGGTGATAGCAGTGGAGGAAGTAGTAGCTCAGGCTTATTTGCAGAGAGAGGAAGAGCAGAGAAGAAAGTGAAGAACAATAAGGGGCGTTCCAATTCTAGGAAGCCTAATTCGCGGAGTAAGTCTAAAGATGGAAAGTGTTATAATTGTAAGAAACCAGGCCATTGGAGAAGAGACTGTCCAGATTTGAAGAAGAAGACTGATGGTTCTTCATCTATTGCGATGGAGAAAGGCGGTAGCGACTTATTGACAGCGGTTGTATCAAATGTTGCAGATCACTGGATTCTAGATTCTGGAGCATCATTTCACATGACTCCTAATAAGGATTATTTTTCTTCCTTCGATGCCAAAGAAGGAAGTTCTATCCTTATGGAGAATGATGCTACATGCAAGTCTATGGGAGTTGGTTCAGTTCGCATTCGCATGTATGATGGGATTGTTCGAACACTTTCAAATGTTCGCTATGTCCCAGGTCTTCGGAAGTCATTGATATCATTAGGCCAATTGGCATCATTGGGATGCAAAATAACCATTATCAAAGATGGTTTGAGAGTTTCCAGAGAGGCACTTGTATTGATGAAGGGTGTTATGGTGCAAAATCTATATTTGCTAATGGGTACCACTGTCCATGGAGAATCATGTGTTGGAGTCGATAGTTCTAAAAGTTTGGATGCTACCAAGCTTTGGCATATGAGATTAGGTCATACTTCGGAGAAGAACTTAGAGTTGCTTCGTAAGAAGAAAAAGATCAAAGGAGAAATCTTCAACAAGTTGGACTTTTGCAAGGAATGTGTATTGGCAAAGCAAACCAGAGTTTCTTTTGGCGATGGCATGCATACTTCTAAGAGGGTACTTGATTATGTGCATTCAGATGTTTGGGGGCCATACTCTACAGCTTCTATTGGTGGAGCATATTATTTTGTTTCCTTTATTGGTGACTACTCGCGCAAAGTTTGGGTGTGTGTAATGAAAGCTAAGTCGGAAGTATTTGAGAAGTTTAAGGTTTGGTTAGCTCTTGTTGAAAACCAAACAGGAAGGAAATTGAATATTCTTAGATCCGACAATGGTGGCGAATATGTCTCTAAAGAGTTCCTCGACTACTGCAGACAGCGTGGTATTAGAAGACATTTTACTACACCTGGTGATCCGCAATCCAATAGGGTTGCTGAGAGAATGAATAGGACTCTACTCGAAAAGGTCCATTGCTTGATATTGACTGCGGATATGTCTAAGGGTTTTTGGGCTGAAGTTATTTTGACTGCAGCACATATTATTAATCGGATTCCATGCTCAGCCATTGATGGGAAGATTCCAAAGGAGGTATGAAGAGGTAAAAACACTTTATTAAGTTATTTTCGTATATTTGGATGTCCGGTTTATGTTCATAATACAGGACATGACAAGTTGGAGCCTAGGGCCTCCAAATGTGTTTTTCTTGGTTATACAGATGGCATAAAAGGATATAGAATTTGGAATCCAATTACGAAGAAAGTTATACATTCCAGACATGTGACTTTTGATGAGTCAGCAATGTTCAAACCTTTGGAAGGTTTATCAGAGGGTTCAGACTCAGTTGATGAAAAGCCTGAAAAGACCGAGACTCCCAGTTTTCAAACCCAAAGTAGAGCTATTACTATTGATAATAGTGACGGAGCAGTTGCAGATACATCACATGATAGTCCACATATTTCCTCTAGTAGTGATGGTGATGGTCATGAAGCTAGAGATGATTCAGCTCAAGGTGGAGCTCAAGGTGGAGTTCAAGGTAGAGCTGAAGGAGAGCCGGGCGATATAGTCATTCGGACTAGTCAGAGACCAAAGAGAGCTCCAATTAGATATGGAGATTGGCAGTATGAAAATTTGAGCCTTGATGATCAATTTGAGTATGCTTTACATGTAATTCATGATGAACCATTGAGCCTTGAAGAAGCCATGAAGTCGAGTGACAACTCGAAGTGGAATTGCGCTATGGAAGAGGAGATACAATCTTTGCAAAAGAACAAGACTTGGGATTTGGTACCACTACCTCAAGGAAGCCGAGTCATAGGTTGCAAGTGGGTGTTCAAGATAAAAGATGATGGTAGATACAAGGCAAGATTAGTAGCCAAAGGGTTTCCACAGAGAAAGGGGCTATAGTATGATGAAATATTTGCTCCAGTTGTTAGACAAACTTCAATTTGAATCCTACTTGCAATAGTTGCCGCTTACGATTTGGAGTTAGAACAACTTGATGTGAAGACCGCTTTCTTGCATGATGACTTGGAGGAAACCATTTACATGAAGCATCTAGAAGGATTTATTATAGATGGAAAGTCAGATTGGGTATGCAAGTTGAAGAAATCTCTTTATGGTCTAAAACAGTCGCATAGGCAATGGTACAAAAGGTTTGATTCTTTTATGCTTTCACATGGTTTTAATCGTAGTACTAAAGATGCATGTGTTTATTTTAAGCATTTAAAGAATAATAATTGGATGTATTACCTTTTGTATGTGGATGATATGTTGATTGCTTTCAAGGATAAAGCTAAAATTGATGCATTGAAATTGAAATTAAAAGTGGAATTAGATATGAAAGACCTTGGAGAAGCAAAAAAATTTTGGGGATGGAAATCCAAAGAGATAGAAAGCTTGGACTTTTGAGACTTACTCAAAAGGAATATATTCAAAAGGTGCTTGCTCGGTTTAGCATGGATGGTGCAAATGCTATCAGTACACCTATGCCTTTGCATATACAGCTTTCTAATCAGGGCTCTTCGATCTCAGAAAAGGACAAGGCCTATATGAAGAAGGTGCCTTATGCCAGTGCAGTAGGTAGCTTGATGTATGTTATGGTGTGCACTAGACCTGACATTGCTCAAGCTGTTGGATTAGTTAGTAGATACATAGCAAATCCAGGAAAATCGCATTGGGAGGCAGTGAAGTACATTTTTAGATATCTTAGAGGAACATCAGATTATGGGCTTGTTTTTTGCAGCAGAAATAAGGATTTCAACTTGGTTGGATTCTGTGATTCAGACTATGCCGGAGATAGAGATAGAAGGAAGTCAACCTCAGGCTATGTGTTCACACTTGGAGGAACAACTATTAGTTAGAGAGTGAGGTTGCAGACTATAGTTGCTTTGTCAACTACAGAGGCAGAGTTGATAGCTGCAGTTGAGGCAGCTAAGGAGGCACTTTATTTGAAGAATTTATTGTGTGATTTGGGCTTCATGCAAGATGCTTGTTTGGTGAATTGTGACAATCAAAGTGCAATTCATTTAGCTGAAAATCTGGCTTTCAGTTCAAGAACAAAGCATATAGAGGTAAGAGATTCTTTCCTTATCTATATGAATGAGAAGAAGTTTGTTCGTCTTTAGAAGATTCACACAAATGAAAATGCAGCAGACATGTTTACGAAGGCGTTACCTGCTACTAAGTTCAAGCATTGCTCGAACTTGATTCACTTGATGAAGTGCTAGGTGCCACATGGTGGCACAATGGGGAAGAGAGTGACTTGGTTGAAGTCAATAGAAGACGTGGTATTCTTCTTGTATGAAGAGATAGGAGTTGGTTGCACAATGTCTACCATGTTTTTTGAATGCTTCCAACACTTTGTTGGTGGGCGGTGGCCTTGCCGGAGTTCACTAACAAAGTGCGATGAGGGGTGGCTTTAGCAGGAACTCATTGGGAAGCATTCACATTGGAGTCTCTAGGTTGCATGAGATATTGTATCAAGGTGGAGATTATTGGAATTTAATGATACAATATTTCCATATCTAATTAATTATGGAGATATGCATTGTAATTTCGTTACCTATTTTGTGCAAGGAATGAATGGAAAGAAATGGAGGGAATATTAATGAATAGGGATATTGGAAATGTTTGTCATTTAATTAGTTGTCATGTTTCATGAAGAAAAGAAATGGAAAGAGACTAAAATTGCAAAAGGGATTGATTGATGGAGAAAAGGGAAATTATCAATCAATCATATGCCAATTAATTAATAGGATATTTGTTTTCCATAAATTGATTTATTTTACATAAATCAATTGTCTCATCCCCAGGTAATATTTTCTCTATTTAAAGAGAGACATAGAGAATGCTATGTGATGAGAGATCATTGTATTCTTCATTTCTTTTACTCTTCATTCAAAAACTCTGTAATCTCTTGAATATATTAATAAAATCTCTTCCCCATTGAAGTGGACGTACACTATCTCGCGATAGTGCAACCACTATAAATTTGCATGTTCTCTGTTGCTCTTATTTTTTCTATGATCTCAGATTTATATTCATTTCAAGCTGTTTGCTCTATCACATCATTGTTGATCCTATTGAGGTTTTTCCACTAAAAGGGAATAATCACCCCTTACAGAACAAACGTCCAAAATTCAGAATTCTTATACCCCTTTCACTTTCGAACGAGTGTTGGCACCAAATGAAAAATGAGAAAGTCAAGCTGTGAATGGGCAATCTGAATCTAACCGCTTTTCAACAACCTATGCAGTCTTGGAGTAAGCATTACATCTCTACTTTTTCTGCAAACCCTAGATAATCATATCATGGTATGTTCAATTAGTTGCGGATGAGTGATTTATTGAAGAATCGACAAAATTCTAAACAAATAAATATGTGAATGATTTGTTTTAAAAAAATAAAATTTTACACATGAAACTGAAAATACCCACTTTGCAATCATCACAACTTGGTTATTACTAACCTTCACCGTGCTTCATCTACTAGAAAAAAGGAGAACATTGTTTAAATTTTTAGGCTTTGAAAATTCTGAGAAGCACATAGTGTTTGTTTTTTATTTTGAAATTGGTACTTTATATACAAGTTTTAGGTCGTATATAACATACTACATGGCAAGTCAGATATGACTTGCAATGCGATGATCGAACGTACCCGTGATTTCTTGCACCATATGTCTGAGTGTCCTAACTAGTTTGGATAAGGTGCTAACCAATATTTGTTCTGTAATATTTGTTGTAAATAGAAGAGAGGTACAAGCATGTAGTGTTGTATTAAAGAATATGATATGGTAGTTAGAAGTAATGCTATGAATTTTCAGCATGACATGAAAAACAAACCCAATATCAAACAGAAATTAGCATGTTACCCCGATCCATATAAGAGGGCGGATTATTTTCGGATCAACCCAAATTTGAACCATTTATAAAGGGGTGGTTTCAGATGATCCGTAAACCAAAATTTGATTCATTTAAAAAAATTTATACTACATGGGTTGACCTGAATCAATTATAACCCGATCCGACCCTTGAACTCAAATTTGACTCGCTTATAACCTATCATGGGTTGACCCAACCTATCTATATCCCCTTTGACCCATGAACTAGAACAATACCTATTTATAACCCATTTATGACCAGATTATTCTTATATAGGTTGATAAGACTCACTTATGACTATTTATAAATCGTTCCAGTAAATATACCAAATTAAATGGGTTAACCCAATCCGTTTACGATCCGACATGACCAACCCTGTTATGACTAGTTTACGAACTGACCTGACTAAATTAAACAAGTTACCCTGTTCGAGTCGGGTCGGGTCAGTCATGTGCAATTGGGTCGGCTTCGAGTTAAGCTATTTTTGACCTATTTAATAAAAGAGTTGACCTGACCCATTCTAAATCAACCCAAACCAGACTTGACCCGGCCTGACCCATTGATTCCCTTAATCAGAAGTACATAAAAAATATTGATGTCAAATAAAATTATAATAGTGGTCAGGCGGAAATATTTTGAAGCCAATAGTAACACACTTCAAAAATATTTTAGGTGTAACTAACAAATTAATTAACCTCCAAATTAAACTAAGCATACGTAAAAATAACAAAAATTAATTACTAACACTAACCTTAAAAATGTAAAATTATGAGAAAAGCTTGTAATTCAATAAATATAAAAAATACATGAAGAGTGGTTAGATGAAGTTTTTCTACGATGAAGCTCTCTTATTATGTTTCTCTCTAGCAATCACGGTAAAGCATAGGAAAATAATAAAAATGTGTACTAAAGAATAAAAATCTAATTCTTTAGAGGTTAGAGAGAATTTGCTTGCATAAGATGTGTATTCTAGCAATAAAGATCAATGTTCAATCCCTTTCATGTTGCATGTCATGGATGTTTACAGTAGCTAAAATGAATTATGGTGATTGAGATTGCATGAGAAAACAGATAGGAAGATTGTCCGACTATTGATCTAGTCGTTTGGGGTGACCAAAGACTTATGTAAAGGTGTTGTGGAATGAATCACTCGTAAGTATGTCAATTGTTCCTTTGTATCAAGTGTGCATGCTTGGCATTATATGTTGGTGGTATATTATAGGTGTTGTATATAACGGTGTTGTATACACAATTATATGATTTTTTGTTTGATGATAACAACCAAATAAATTTTTTCAAATGTGTTTGTTACTGTATTGTTATTCTACATCACAGACAGGAAAATAATATTTATATTTAAACAGAATGCATCTATACAGAAATTTAAATATCTACACAGTATTTTGTTTAAATATAATATTTTATTTCAATATTCAATAGTACAAATTTACAACTCCACTGTTTGCTCAACACTGTAATTCACTGAAATAAAATTCATTCATATACATTTCACTTGTTATACAGCTCCTCACTACAACACTTGTTTATACAACTCATATATACTTTCATTTCACATTGACTCGTATACATACACTTTGACACTTATACATTTCACTGACTCTGTTATTTTCTTCTATCTTCTGCCTTCACAGCATCTCCTCAGTCAGTCCAGTCATCACCTGTTTACCTGTCACATGAAACACACACAGTACACTGCAATAGAAATAAAAACTGAATACATGCAGATTTGAATTTTATTTTTGAAATTTTATTTGCCTCAGTTTTCTGGTGTGTTTCTCATCATTTTTCATGACCTGATCTGATTCATCTGTGTCTAGGCAGACAGTTTGTATATGTACAGGGACAGGAAATTTTCTGAATGGCTGCATATACACATGTGTATATATATACACATGTGCACTGCCACGCCAATTCAGTGTGCAATTGAGGAGCAGCCACATGGACCAACTCGACTCAGTGTATTCATGAAAAACAACTCAATGCAAGCTCAAACTAGCAATTCAAATCAAACGGCATAGTGGGTCGAGCATTTCAAAGATCACAATGCAGCAAAAAGTAGTCGATACAACACGTTCAGCATAGCATGAATCATGCAACAAGTAAGGTCAAAGCTCAAGCCAAAGGTCAAACACAACCCAAACAAGTTGCAGCAAACATTGGTGAAACATATGCATGTATATATGGATGGCATGGTCGAGTCAAAGTGTAAATAAGAAATGGCACTTGTGATTCAGAAAATTGCATCAAGCCAACAAAGTCTGCCAAGCATATTTAAAAGTGCAGCAATGTAAAACAAGTCAAGACAGCAAATTCACAATGGCGCAGCCAACATAAAGTGGCCAGGTCTGTGCAACAATACCGCATGGTTTATACATATGTTTGGTCAAAAAGGAAGCTCAAGTACATGCAACATAACTATCACAAGTACACAGTGCAAGTGATACACATAAGGGTGTATATGAATGGTGTACATACAATGGCAACAACAAACAGATTTCAGCATATACAAATGCAGACGGTTTTAGCATGGTCGAGACTGAAATACATAAGCAAGTGATGATAACAACAAATTATGTATGATCGAGTACAACACAAATCTTCAAGTTCAAGTATGAAATTCATGGATGGATATTTGGAGCTGCAGCATGTGATGTATATGGATGCAGACATGGATCAACTAGGATGAGGCATCACATAGGTCAAGCAATAACATTACAATGTCAAAAAGGTACACGGTACAACATTGTCATGTTTACATGCTGAAAAGTTCCAGCATGTACAAATGACCATAGCATGAATACAAGGGCAAGCAGACATATGAGAAAATTCAGTTTTCAATTCATATGTAACAAATCAAGGACAAAAGACAAAGAGGAATACATGGCAAGTTTTTCTAATTTGCCTATTATGCATTTTTCAGTAATTAGCATATGAGTAACAAAATTCCAGATTTAATCATGGTGAAATATGGCAAGTTTTCAAAACCATGCAAGAATTATTTTTGGCAAGTTTTTTAATCGATTCAAAAATATTCAACAAACATTTTCATGGCAAGAAGATGCACAGAACTATTTCCAGAATTTTATCAATCAATGCTCAATTCAAGCTAAGGCAGAAAACCATCAAAGAATATAAGGAAACAATCATGCAAAGGTTTTATTTTCAAGGGGGCCAAATCATGGATTCAATCAAGACAATTAACAAAGGAGGAAAGACAGCAAATTGGTGGAAACAAATCAGTCGACAATCAAAAATAAAATATGTGTGAAGTAAATTTTTTATTTCCAGATTTACCATAACCAATCAAGGCCAAGAATCATAAGAGGAAACTCGCAAACAAGGGACAGACACAAGTCAGCATTCATCTTGTTATAGCAATTCAATTCAAAGCCGAGGAAATCAAAATAGGAAAGTGAAAAAATCATCCAAGTCGTATAACAAAAGGGGAAAGCATCAATCTGAAAATTAGCTGAGTCATTCATTGAAATCAGAGCGATTTTAGGATGTTATAATCCTATTTCTAACACCATTACATCACAGGCAATAATCATCGAAAACCCACAAAATCTATTCAAGCATTTAAAAGAATTTTTTTTCCAGAAAACTCACAATTTTCGATCGAGCCAAAGAGCAATCCCAAATCGAACGGGCAAAGCAATCGAAGAATCAAGCATCCATTGATTCGAAGGCATCAGAGAAACAAATTCGATCAATCTAGCAGCACAATTTGTGGAAGACTCAAAAACCCTAGTTTCAATTTCTTATTCCAGCCGCCATTTAATTTTCCAGAGACAAAAGGAGATCGAGAGAGATAATGGATAATGGGCCGGCCAAGTGTTAAAAAAAAGGGCATAGTTTATTTTTAAACTAAAAAGGGGATGACCCTTTTAAGTTAACTCCTAGGGTTTTTCTAGTTTATTCTTGTTTTGTTTTTGTTTTTCAATTTGTGTTGTTTATCTGTAAAAACAAACGAACAGTTCTAGGTATGTAAAATCTAGGGGGATTCAGTCAGGGTGTTGACTGTCAATTTCAGAGTCTGTAAAATCTAGGTTACGGATTAGGGGTTGTAATTCGGGGAAATCTGATCGAGGGGATATCGGTCAGTCTTGGGTTTTGAGCGTAGGGTTAGAATAGGAGCGGGGATTGCGAGTGTACATGGTCTTGTATGCGGGATCTGTTCTATCACCTAGTAGAAACCTTAGAAATGCAGCAGTAGGCAGGGTTTTGCCGAAGCTGGGTATACTGTGTGTGATTTATTTTCTGCATTTTTGTTTCTGCTATATTCTGTAATCTGTTTATTATTATATATTTCGTTAAATTTTTAATCCTTGTTAAAAACTGTGATAAACCCTATTCACCCCCCCTCTAGGGTTAATCTAGATCCAACAAGTGGTATCAGAGCAAGTATTTTTTTTAACTCTAGAGCCATGGGTAATCCTAGTTGTCAACCGATAGAGAGTCAGTCCAGTTCATCTCCAACTATTTTCGATGGAATAGATTTTTTAAACTGGAAATCCAAAAAGGAATTTTATTTAAAATCTGCTAATATTAAATGTTGGGATGTTGTTATCAATGGGTTTGATAGTGAAGATATTACTTTCAATGCTCGTGCTATGAAAATTATATTTGATTATCTTAGCACTGAACAGTTTAATCTTATCTGTCATTGTCTGACTGCGTAGGAAATCTGGAGAACTCTCAACACGTTGTATAAAAAATCTGACAACAGCTCAAAACCCCAGAATGTCAACTCAGATTCAGAATTCTGTTTAACAGGATTTACAAATGAAAATTCAGAAGGATCAGATGATGGAGAATCAACGGATGCTGAAGTTGAAAATTTCTCATATGAAGATTTGGTTTATATGTGTGTTGATTTAACTAAATCTGTTGATAAACTCAAATCTAAAATCAAGTCACTAAAATCTAGGAATTCTGAGTTGACCAGCAAAATTGATGATTTGGAATCACAGCTTGAATATTTTACAAATTCTTCAAATTCAGATTGCAAAAATTGTTTAAAATTGAAAACCAATCTTGTTCATCTCAATAAAAATATTCAAAAGTTTGAAAAGGAAATTCTGATCTTAAAAGAAAACAAGATTGAGTTATCAAGTTTGAATAACTTTTTACAAAAGGAATTTGAAATTTTTAAGACTGATATATATATTCCAAATTTGAAATTGCTGAAAATGAAAATTTGGTGAAAAGTGGTTTGATTTTGAAAGAACTTGAAAATGAGATTGAAAAATCCAAGAATTTTGAGTCTGAAAAACAAAAACGATTTGAACTTGAAATTTCCGAATCCCAAGCCAAAATTAAATTGCTTGAAAATGAGAATTTGGTTCTGAAACAGTCCAATGTTGAACAGAAGATCGCTATAAATAATTGCTCAAATTTACTAAAAGAAAATAACAATCTAAAATCCAAAATTCAACGATTAGAATCAACTTTGGATAAATTTTCTAGTGGGGAAAAATCATTGAATATGCTGTTACAAAACCAAGTTTGTATTGGAAATAAATCTGGTCTTGGCTTTGGGAAAAATGATGTTTTTGGAAAACAAAATTCAAATGATTTGAAAAATCCCTCAAACTGCTTTGGAAAGAACTGCTCAGAAAATTTGAACACTGAGAATTTCAAAGGTCTTTTGAGTCAAAATTGTGATGAGAAATCGTTTTATAATAAACCATTTAAACATTCTTAGATCTCAAAAAATAAAACGGACTTCGTCAAGTTCAAACAAATTTGGGTTCCTAAGGGTACAAAGGTTAATTCTGATGGTTTGTTATACAAACAGGTTTGGGTACCAAAAGTGGTAAACATATTTCAGAGTGGTTTTACAAATTTTGTTAGACCACTTAATTCACTCAAATGTTAGGTACCAGTGAAGGTTGAGGAACTGCTATGCTGAAAAGAGATTGATTTCAAGTTGTTCTATACTTCTGTATTCTTTATAGTTCCTTGGACAAGATTTGTTGAGTCGGAGATTCTGTTTTACATGGATTTCAGGTATAATCTATGAACTCATCTTTGTAATTATTATTTTTGTTTATTTCTCCTTATATCCCTTTGGTTTATTTTTTTCTTTGTTTTCTTTTGTTTTGATTTGTCACTGTCATATCTTTGTAACTTCTTAGGCTTCATTAACTTCACATTGCAGAATTCATATTCTTTCTGGAAATTTGCTTCATTTCTATAAAACTCTGATGTGTTTAATCTTTTCCAGATCTTGAATTTATTTATGTAAATATCTGCAATTGATTTGAAGTTTATTTTTCTGATTTCTGAATTCATAACAGTGTTGATGTATTCTTGTCATATCTTGAACGCTGTTAATTAGAATTCTAAATTTTTGAAGATCTGAATAATTATTGAAATTTCACACACTTATGCTGTTTTTGAGTTTCTTCCAATTCATTTTGGAAACGCTTAAAATATTATACTCATTACAGTACACTGCTTCTTATCATTTGTGATAATTTCAGAAACTTTCAGATTGGCTTGGATATATTGATTTGTCTTAAATCTCAGTAATACATCTTGAAAACCGTCATTACTCATGATCATTATGGGTAGAATTTGTTAGTTTGAAATCATTTGAAATTATTGATATTTTGAATAATCACACACCTCCTAAATTTGAAATTATCAACCTTGTGTGAGTGATTCGTTATATTCTAAAACTTGACATCGATTCAAGTGATTTCAAATAAATTATTCTATTTTTTCTGGATCATGAATACCTTTCAAAATTGATATAGATGATCTGAGATTTCTTTTAGGCTTGTCTAAATTTTTTGTGAAAATTTGATTTGAAAATCAAGTCGTAAAAATCACTGTTATTTCATGATAATTTAATTTGAATATATGTTTGTTTAAAATCATTTGAAATTATTGATTTATTGAATCTCACACATATCTTGAAGCTGAAATTAATAGTCTGGTGTGATCGATTCGTTGAATCCTGAAATCTGCATATTCCTCAAATGATTTCAAAGAAACGGTATTTTTTAATCATTGGTTCATGAATCATCTTGTGTGACCAACATCTTGTCAAGTCTGATTTGAAACTGTTTCTGTTATGCTGCTCTGATACTGTTTTTCAAAGAACTGCCTGTTTTAACTTGTCTGTTGCTTGGCTAATTTGTTATACTGTCTGCTTGGTCTTTAAATTTCCGCTGACTGTGATAACTTGGTTTGTCCCCGATATCTTTGTGATTAAAATTTATTAATAGAGACACCAAGTGGTATCAGAAGTGCCTTATATTTGTTTCACCCATCTGATATTGTTTTTGAAAATATTTTGTAATTGCTTGTTTATGATCTGTTTGCTGCTCTGATACTGTTCTTTAAATAATTGCTTGTTCTTGTCTGTAGCTCTGATAAATGTGCCAAATTTGTTAGTTTTGTCTACTTGGGCTTTGTGTTTGAAATTTCTTTAATCTGAGATATCTAGGATGTGAATAAATTCCTCGATAAGGGAGACTACAATTGGTATCAGCTTTTTCATCCATTTGTCTTGAATTTTCACTTTGTATAGAGACCATACACATTTTTTTCCCTTGTATAAATCTGTATAAATTCCTCTTGTAATTGATTTTCAATTTTAGAATTATTTATTGACTATTCTTTCAGAAATTGAAATCAATATCCAAATTGAACTGTATTTATAATTCATCAAAATTATTATCAGATTTTGAAATTGTGATGAATTGTGACTGCAGTATATTCCACAACAAGAGGAGATTTTATTTGGATTTTCATGATGGTTGAATATTTATTATAATATCTTTGAACTGACAATTATTTCACGATCATCTTCTTTTTCTATCACCCGTCTGCCATCCATCATGTTTTTATATTAATGTGGAGAGTTTATTTTTTTTAAATCATCTTGTTTTAAACAATGAAAATTATTTGTGATAGAAATGGGACTATATTAGTATTCAGAATTAGTGATAATTGAAAATTATCAATAATCCCAGTACAGTCGAGCTTATCTCATAATATAATTAATTTAGAAATTTATTTCACAGACCATTTCTGTACCTACCGCATTTCTATCATCCATTTTTAGTTTTACATACTGAGGAGTTTTTTCTTTTAAAGCTGAAATGATAAATATATATAATAAATATATATGTGTGTCTCTAACCTCATTTAAAAATCCAAGCTCTGCTTATGCATGGCTATGAGACAACTTATAATTTAAGCTGCGACTGACCTCATTTAAAAATCCAAGCTCTGGTTATGCGTGGTCAGTGTGCTCTTAATAGATTAAAAAAAAGGAATAAATTGGCTAAGTAAATTTTTATATGAAATTCTCCTTGGTATTTATAAAAACTAGCCTATCAATCCATTTTTCTAATCTGTGAAATGTGTTAAAATTTTATGACGTATTATGATTTGTTGATTGATAGATATTGGGATTTGAGATTATTCGATTTTGTCACTTAAATTGAATTTATAACTATAGTATGAATCCATCACTGTTTTTGTGCTTTATTTTGATAAAAATCCTTTGAAAATAATTGGAAATGAATTGTTTTTTAAAACTCTCTCCATTTTTATAAAATTCATCGTAAATCTGTCATTCTCTACAATGTGAAATATGCCACCAGTTCTTAGTTTATTATGATTTTTGTTTGACTGATTGAGATTTATGATGACTGTTCTGCCTCTTAAGCTGAAATTATATTATTTAGTCATTTTTTTTAATCTATATTATGAATTCTGAATCCTTTTGATGATAACAAAAGGGGGAGAATGGATTGAGATTTTGATTTATGAGTGAATATTTTATAAATACTTTTAATTTTGAAAATTCATTATTATTCATTTCACTCATTTACAGTTATAGGGGGAGTTTCTGTTGTAGGGGGAGCTTTCAAATAGGGGGAGTTCAATATGCACTGTCAAACACATTTATTTTGATTCAAAATCTTTTATTTGTTTGTCATCATCAAAAGGGGGAGATTGTTGTATAAAACAGTGTTGTATACACAATTATATGATTTTTTGTTTGATGATAACAACCAAATAAATTTTTTCAAATGTGTTTGTTACTGTATTGTTATTCTACATCACAGACAGGAAAATAATATTATATTTAAACAGAATGCATCTATACAGAAATTCAAATATCTACACAGTATTTTGTTTAAATATAATATTTTATTTTAATATTCAACAGTACAAATTTACAACTCCACTGTTTGCTCAACACTGTAATTCACTGAAATAAAATTCATTCATATACATTTCACTTGTTATACAGCTCCTCACTACAACACTTGTTTATACAACTCATATATACTTTCATTTCACATTGACTCGTATACATACACTTTGACACTTATATATTTCACTGACTCTGTTATTTTCTTCTATCTTCTGTCTTCACAGCATCTCCTCAGTCAGTCCAGTCATCACCTGTTTACCTGTCAAATGAAATACACACACAGTACACTGCAATAGAAATAAAAATTGAATACATGCAGATTTGAATTTTATTTTTGAAATTTTATTTGCCTTAGTTTTCTGGTGTGTTTCTCATCATTTTTCATGACCTGATCTGATTCATCTGTGTCTAGGCAGACAGTTTGTATATGTACAGGGACAGGAAATTTTCTGAATGGCTGCATATACACACGTGTATATATATATATACACGTGTGCACTGCCACGCCAATTCAGTGTGCAATTGAGGAGCAGCCACATGGACCAACTCGACTCAGTGCATTCATGAAAAACAACTCAATGCAAGCTCAAACCAGCAATTCAAATCAAATGGCATAGTGGGTCGAGCATTTCAAAGATCACAATGCATGTATATATGGATGGCATGGTCGAGTCAAAGTGTAAATAAGAAATGGCACTTGTGATTCAGAAAATTGCATCAAGCCAACAAAGTCTGCCAAGCATCTTTAAAAGTGCAGCAATGTAAAACAAGTCAAGACAACAAATTCACAATGGTGCGGCCAACATAAAGTGGCCAGGTCTGTGCAACAATACCGCATGGTTTATACATATGTTTGGTCAAAATGGAAGCTCAAGTACATGCAACATAACTATCACAAGTACACAGTGCAAGTGATACACATAAGGGTGTACATGAATGGTGTACATACAGTGGCAACAACAAACAGATTTCAGCATATACAAATGCAGACGGTTTTAGCATGGTCGAGACTGAAATACATAAGCAAGTGATGACAACAAAAAATTATGTGTGATCGAGTACAACACAAATCTTCAAGTTCAAGTATGAAATTCATGGATGGATATTTGAAGCTGCAACATGTGATGTATATGGATGTAGACATGGATCAACTTGGATGAGGCATCACATAGGTCAAGCAATAACATTACAATGTCAAAAAGGTACATGGTACAGCATTGTCATGTTTACATGCTGAAGAGTTCCAGCATGTACAAATGACCATAGCATGAATACAAGGGCAAGCAGACATATGAGAAAATTCAGTTTTCAATTCATAGGTAACAAATCAAGGACAAAAGACAAAGAGGAATACATGGCAAGTTTTTCTAATTTGCCTATTATGCAATTTTCAGTAATTAGCATATGAGTAACAAAATTCCAGATTTAATCATGGTGAAATATGGCAAGTTTTCAAAACCATGCAAGAATTATTTTTGGCAAGTTTTTTAATCGGTTCAAAAATATTCAACAAACATTTTCATGGCAAGAAGATGCACAGAACTATTTCCAGAATTTTATCAATCAATGCTCAATTCGAGCTAAGGCAGAAAACCATCAAAGAATATAAGGAAACAATCATGCAAAGGTTTTATTTTCAAGGGGGCCAAATCATGGATTCAATCAAGACAATTAACAAAGGAGGAAAGATAGCAAATTGGTGGAAACAAATCAGTCGACAATCAAAAATAAAATATGTGTGAAGTAAATTTTTTATTTCCAGATTTACCATAATCAATCAAGGCCGAGAATCATAAGAGGAAACTCGCAAACAAGGGACAAACACAAGTCAGCATTCATCTTGTTATAGCAATTCAATTCAAAGCCGAGCAAATCAAAATAAGAAAGTGAAAAATTCATTCAAGCCGTATAACAAAAGGGGAAAGCATCAATCAGAAAATTAGCCGAGTAATTCATTGAAATCAGAGCGATTTTAGGATGTTATAATCCTATTTCTAACACCATTACATCACAGGCAATAATCATCGAAAACCCACAAAATCTATTCAAGCATTTAAAAGCAAATTTTTTTCCAGAAAACTCACAATTTTCGATCGAGCCAAAGAGCAATCCCAAATCGGACGAGCAAAGCAATCGAAGAATCAAGCATCCATTGATTCGAAGGCATCAGAGAAACAAATTCGATCAATCTAGCAGCACAATTTGTGGAAGACTCAAAAACCCTAGTTTCAATTTCTTATTCCAGCCGCCATTTAATTTTCCAGAGACAAAAGGAGATCGAGAGAGATAATGGATAATGGGCCGGCCAAGTGTTAAACAAAAGGGCATAGTTTATTTTTAAACTAAAAAGGGGATGACCCTTTTAAGTTAACTCCTAGGGTTTTTCTAGTTTACTCTTGTTTTGTTTTTGTTTTTCAATTTGTGTTGTTTATCTGTAAAAACAAACGAACAGTTCTAGGTCTGTAAAATCTAGGGGGATTCAGTCAGGGTGTTGACTGTCAGTTTCAGAGTCTGTAAAATCTGGGTTACGGATTACGGGGTTGTAATTCGGGGAAATCTGATCGAGGGGATATCGGTCAGTCTTGGGTTTTGAGCGTAAGGTTAGAATAGGAGCAGGGATTGCGAGTGTACATGGTCTTGTATGCGGGATCTGTTCTATCACCTAGTAGAAACCTTAGAAATGCAGCAGTAAGCAGGGTTTTGCCGAAGCTGGGTATATCTGTGTGTGATTTATTTTCTGCATTTCTGTTTCTGCTATATTCTGTAATCTGTTTATTATTATATATTTCGTTAAATTTTTAATCCTTGTTAAAAACTGTGATAAACCCTATTCACCCCCCCCCCCTCTAGTGTTAATCTAGATCCAACAATAGGAATAGACATAATGTTGTAGTCTATGGTGCAGCTATGCTATATGATCGTCGTTTGTTTTTGCATGTCTACGTGGCAAGTCGAGTAGCTTCTTTTGGGCTATGAAGACTAATCGCTTACTACAAAAGCCTGCTAAAGAAAATTGTATGTTGCTAAGTGAAGTGGATGTATCAAGCTAGATTGGATGAAGTTGGTCATGGCGAACAAGATTGTCACTTGCACTTAGGAGAAAGTTGAGAAATATTTTAACTCTTAAGTTTGACTCTCTAAGTAAGTGCAGGCTTGTCAGGTCACAAAGATCCCACCATCCGGTTATACTATAGAGCATTTATTGTGTGTCATACGTAGGACTCTATGAGTGACTAGGAAGATTCACTTTGAAAAAAGTAAGCCCTTCCCCTCCATCTTTAAAGTGTCATATGGCTAATTTTTCCCTTACTCGATCTCCCAACTTTATTTTCCTAAATATGCAGTAAAGATCATCAATAATCCAAGCTTTGGTACCTACGAAATCCTGCAAGCCTAAAAATACTTGCTTACATATAATTTGTAGATCCTTACCTAGCCTAGCAAATTCTAGCGGACAAAATGCAAGCACAATGGATGGAGCGATCTGCTCAGTTGGCATAGCTTACTGGGGAATAAAGACTTGTCCACGACTCTTATATACTACTAAACTATGCTAGCATTCTCGATATGGTAGGTATCTCCAAGTTGGTGAGATTTCATCTTCAAAGCCATTGTTTTCAATCATATTCAACTACCTATAGGTTTGAATTTTTAATTTAGTTGTATCTCCCAACAAAATATTTCTTATTGAATTACAAATTTTACAAGGTGTTTGCATATGTCCATATTGATACAGATAGGGGTGTGCATTAGAGAAAATTATGTAACTTGTTAGATATATTTAACTGGATAACCAAAATTATCCAAGATAAAAGGTATCATCTTTCTGTTGTATACTTGAGATAATGCTTTAAGTGATTAACTAAAGGGATATTTAAAATTAAAAAATGCATAAATAATATATTTTTTGATAGTGGGCACAAAGTGTAATGAGCGTAAGTAATTTATTGTAATAAATTTACCATTTCAAATCTTCTAAGTAAAGATGCATCAACACCGGATATCGGTATATCCATTCGAACCAAAGTGTGTAACGCTCTCTAAATGTTGGATGGTGAATTAATCATGATTGTTGGAGCACAAAGAGATAATATAGTGATAGTTATTGGATAATTATAGAATGAATTGCTCGATAGTTTTAAGTTGACTAGTATAATTAAGATTAAATAAGACAATATTGATGTGATTGATTTGCATAGTTCTCTCGATTTGACAATATTGTATCTTCAATGTGAAAACTTTGCTTTGATTATAAGGTGCATTTGGCTCAGGTCCCTAATAAGTTTCAAAATTCACGTCATATCTGGTCTTAAACTTATTATAAATTACATCCCTATTTTGGAAAATTCATCAAAAAATTAAAAAAATCATGTAAATTCATATTTAAATCAAACACGTAAACATAATAAAATTCAGATGAAAAAACAATCAAAAAACGCATCAAAAAGAAAAAAGAACGAAAAACAATGAAACTGCAGTAATTTGCATCAAATGATGCATATATTTGAAACTGTAGCATACATGTGTGCAACTTTTTCAGTTATGTATATGTGTTAACTTTTATGCATACATGTATGAATGTAATACAGAATTAATGCATACACGTATGCATATATTCGTGACCATGCATATCAGTTCATATTTATTTGCATACATGTATGCAATAAAACTGAATAGTTGCATACATTTATGCAACAGTTCATTGGCATAAATATTAATTCATCTTTATTTGCATACACGTATGCAATAAACAGAATAGTTGCATACATGTATGAAAAAATTCATGCAGATTTTCAGTATAAACTAGTTCATGAATTGTTGCATACATGTATGCAACTATTGAGTTTAATTGCGTACATGTATGCAATTTTTTTTTAATTTTTTCCGAAATCTTCTGGGAATATTATCAATTTTTGATTTTTGATTTTTTTATATAGCAGCACACAAATTCCTTTGAAAACACGTAACAGCCAAAATAAGGACCCGTTTTAAATACGAAACTTAGGGAGGATGTCATTCTTATTTTGAAACTTTTTAAGGATGCATGACTAATTTTCACTTGATTATGATCATATTTTCACTTGATTATGATCATATCATGACATTATGTTCGAGTGACTATAGTTGGTTCAAGTGAAAATATTGGAAGAGAAGCGCTACCGAAAAGAGGATTCGTCTCCTAGGTTATTTGAGGTTAGAATCGTGGTCATCTCAAGTCAAAGCCAAGTCAATGTTTATTGATAGAGAAAGTCGGTTGATAATAAATGTTAATAATAAACCAAAGACTTTGCAATTGGACTATAAAGTCGAATATGAATGATTTTGGAATTTTGGCCATTACCAAATTCATTAAGTCTGAGGCGATATAATTTTGACAAAAAGAATTAGTGTATATAAATGTCACAACTTAACCTAAAATGGGATTTTATCGTAACTATATAAGTGATAAATTTGGACTAAATGTCATATCATCTGCTAAGTGACGTGTGGGAGTCAAATTTAAATAGTTCGATGCTAATCGCTGATCAAATTTACACTTCAAGGGCCATACAACCGATATAATGAATACTCTTTAGAACAAACAATTTAATTTTCTTATAATTGTTATAAATTCATTAAGTTAATTAATAATTATAAAATTTCAATTTTTAATTTTGAATATGATTTCAGAAATAAATATTATTGTACATATCCATAATAGTTATAAATATATCACTCGATATGTAATATCATCCAATAATTAAAATAGATTTAGTTAGTAATTTTTATTTGGACTAAAATAGGCTATTATCCCATAATGTATGAAAATAATTTGTTTATGATAAGCATGTAAGGGGAAGCTAAAAAATGAGGAGGGGTTATCTTAGATGGATGACTTTGATTTAAGGAGAATGGATAAGATATATGATAAAATATTTTCTCTATTCATTGCAATGTAGAAAGACTCCCAACCCAAATGCATATTACTCTTTATGGGCTTCCATTTAATCTCCTTGTTGGTTGAATTTTCATAAATTAAATATTAAGTAAAGTTCATCTCAAATAAACTAATGGTCTATAATTTGAAGATTAGCAGTTTGTCGAATTGAAAAGAGCTCTATGGAAATATATGCATCAAAGAAGAAAGTATTTCAAGGCATAGGTTTTGGTTTGATACCTACTTGTACCTCACTTGCACAGGTTCGCATCACCGAGCTCCTTTCAAATTTCATATTGATGCACAAGATAACTCTAGCGAATCAGCGGCTCGTTTGGATGTCCATACAACATGCAGTCCCGCTGGCACACATGGAGATTTCCAATTTCCATGGTATCTGACCTACATTCATCTTAAGGCTCTTGGTTTTTGTGCTAGTTATTCCGATCTTCCTATTTCATACTGTAACGACCCACATTCTATGCATCGAAGGATCGTAGAATATTTATTTCTCTCACATACGAAGTCGTATGGTCATGTAACTTTAGGAGACGACTATTAGGGTCATTTCCCATGTTCATGATTTTTTCCGATTTTTAAATGACCGTTTTGCCCCTAGTTGATCTTGTTTTGGCCGTAACTTTTGATTGGTAAAGAGATTTGACCTGAACCCATTTCCATTAGATCCGGATGATGGTTTACCTTTCTGTAGAGTGGTCACACTAGCCAAACGGACTTACCGTTTGGAAGATATAGCTGAATTAAGATTTTGAGGGTGAAAACAGCTTAATTGGGCTTAACCGGGCGATTAGCAGCTAGGCCCATTGGGGGATTTCGGGGTTTGGGGTATTTAAGGGCTGTTAGGGTTAGGGATTTCGGTTTTTACTCATTTTCCAGCTGCCACATATATCATAGAAACCCTAACAATGGCCTCCAACATCTAGAATCATCTCTAATCACCGATTAATCAAGGATTAAGCTTAGCAACATCAAATCAAGGAGAAATAGCACCATTTCAGAGTTAGAGCTACTGTTAGACACTGGAGATCGCCCCAAATCAGTGGAGTTTCAGTTTTGAAAGTTTTATTTGTGGCTAAGGTGAATGATTAGCCTTGTTTTTACACTAATTATGGTTAATTAAGGGTAATTAGTGTTAATTAGCGAATTTAAACATGATTAAATTCTGGAAAATATTTATAAATTTTGAAATATTGTTTTAGGCCTCTGTTAGAAATTTGGGTTGATTTGGTTAAGTTTTGCTAATCCTAACATTAGTTATTGTTAAACACGATTAAGGGGAAAATATAGGTTTTGGGTATGTTTGATCCATTTTAACATATCAAATTGTTGTTTTGGTGTTTGTGGTCAATTCTATATGTTGCTATGATTGTATGGTATGCTTTGTGGTTGATTAGAACAGTTAGAGTAGTAGAAATCGCCGTCGTATGGCGTAAAATAGTCGCTGGAAAAGTTGCAGAGTATAGTGCAGGAACCAGATCGGATCGCTGCCTCCCCCTTCCGAACCGACCCGATCGTAGCCACCCATCATAAGCCACTCCAGTACCGATCTTCTCGTGACATATGTGCCTCAACCCAAACCGCTCCAGCTTGAGTATTACGAACTGCCTGAAGGAACAAGCCACAACCTGACGCTCTGGAGCGAGCACCACGACCCGACCCGCACGAGAGAGGGAGCCCGATCCGAACTGCAATGGGAGGGAGCTCAAGACATGACCCGTTCGAGTGAGGACATCGCGAACCGAACCAGTGTGGCACTGCGACTAGCTTGGAGCATCACGATCTGACCCGGGGAAGTTGTGAGGCACGAACCGATCCGAAGCAGGTAGTCACGAGTCGATCTGGTGAGCACCATAGCCCATGAACCAGAGGAAGTATTCGACCCGAACCAAAGGTGGAGAGAATGTATAACCTAATGGAAGCTTGTTTCCGAACCGATCCGGAGGATACCAGAACCCGAGATGCAAAGGTAGTCCAAATAAGAAGTAGAACTCAAGATCTAGTTGGGAACTAACGAGTTGACTTCATGAGTTGGGCTTTGCTGCGGGACGTGTGCAAAGGAGTTATCGACGTCTACAGCTTTGATTCACCATCGAGACGGATGTTAGACTATGTATCAGTGCAGTGGGTTGCCATGACTCCATGAGGCAGAGTGATCATAGCATGGCTATGAGTGATCAAAGCGGTGGATATTGTATGCTTTATGCACTGAGTGAGAGATGTGAGGATGGTTGCCATACTTGATTGTTTGTCATCACTATGACATGCAAACCCCCACCCTCGTATCCTTTACACATATGTTTGTGGCACCTTAGAGTATTATACGTTATGTTGTGCTAACTCTTTGGTTGTCGGTCCAGGTTCAGGTATGGTTTAGTATACCTGTTATTGTTATGTTTTACTGCTTATCACTCATACCAGACTTTTGTCTGACCCAGAGTTTTATGTCTCTTCTTATTACTCTGGGTGCTCATAAACGAGCAAACTAGAGACAGGTTAGCTGGATATGCACGAGTAGCTGATCCGGAGACGAGCAGGAGGATCCTACGTATTATCTACATATATTTTCCCTGTGTTGTTGATGGTCACTGATTTGGGCATTAGTAGTGTACCTTCCCTTTCTTTTGCTTTAGAGACAGTATTTTGAAGTTGTAATAATGGTTATGGATCATAAGCTGTATTTTGGATTTCCGCTGCTATGATGATTATGGTTTAGTTCTCAGCTTATGCACTATCTCGCCTGTTTTATGTCAAGTATGTTATTATTATATTTTATTCCATGCGCTATGAGACATTCTACAGGTTCTTTGTTAGCTCAAATTTCCTTTCTTTGGCGACTGTCCCGTGCTGGTTGGACATTGGCACAGCGTACTTTCATTGGGAATGTCGGCTGGTGCGGGGCGGGTCGTCACACCTACTTACTTTACTAGGGAGAATTTTTTGTGTTTGTTTCCCATTATTCTATTAGAACTTGAAATACTAGTAAGTACTTCTGTATGTACCTCTATTTTGGCCACTTGTTAGGCTTGGTAACCGGAACTTCTACTTATATATTAGTAAAATATTTTCTAATCGGTTGTGCAGTCACCCACTGCACAACTGTCCTGCAAAAAAAAATACATAATTATATTGTTAGTTACGTGAGAGTCCATTAAGTATGAATGTTTTCACATATTGGATTGATATATGTATGCATAATAAAAAAACATTTTTTATATAGATGTGATGTATACACAATCAAATAAGTTTATTTCTTACTATTCTATTAATTAATTATATTTATATATATATGTCATATCACATGTCTTAAATGACTTACAAGAAATTATTTCATCGCATCACATAAAAAATTGATCTTATAGTTTGTATATGTAAATTTATGCTAGTTATAATATATGTGATCACACAAAAAACAATTTTTAATATTATTTAAATCCAAATTTAAGTTAAATATTTTTTATGGAATAATAAATGTTTTGAATTCTATGTTTAAATTTTATAAATTTCTTCATCGATATTATCTTCTGGCCAAAATCCTAGAATTTAAGAATCAAAATTATTAATTTTCTAAAGAACATGTACCCTTGTAGTCTTTATTAACCAAATACTAATTTTAATTTGGAAAATTATGGATTTTTTTCTAACTTTATCTTAACATATTTGAATTTCTTAAAATTTTAATTTTGAACTTATGAAAACATTTTTAGCATTATCTTAATGCACTTTGAATTATATGTGTAATAAATACAAAATCATAATAAAACATTTTATGTGCTTTATTTTGGATATAGAATGTTATAAAAAATTAACTTTATTACTTTTCATATAATTGTATTTTTTGGCAAAGTCTTACCCTTTTTTATAGTGATCTGCAAAAAAATTTATTATAATAAATAATTAATACATATAGGTACAAGAAAGAGGCAGATTACCTAACTACTACAATAAGTTTTTAGAGTGGACCGACCACCATTACTAATCTAGATTATAGTACATGAGCTAGACCATACATCCACACTACTATAACTAGCTCTATGCAGGGAGCGAAACGTATGATCTAATCAGATGCCAAAAGGCAAATACATTACAAAATGACATACAATGCACTAGGAGTGTAAAAACAGAAACTAAATCACTCGGGGAAAGAGCTAACTTCATAGAGCAGCATCTCACATGCAACCGCATACTCTTCTAGCACTCCATCCAGAACATAGTCATAACCACAACCACAAAACATACTACATGCATCGAAAAAATTCAACACAGAAAACATAACATCAAAACGACTACATAAGAGTACTAAATATTTACAAACTAGGAAAAAAACTCAGATGCTTCAGGCGAGAATAGAAAAAACTAAAAAACCATCTACAATGTAGCGTAACATATTTAGACTCCCTCGTTCATACGCAAACGCCAACGAGACAAGTTGGAATGGATATTAACAAACTCAATATTACCCGAAATCCACAACTAGAAATTGAAACCTCAACCAGGTACCAAACATTAGACCATAACCAACCATCCGTTCTGTTCAGTTATTCTCTCTCTTGTTTTGAAACTGGTCCAACGAGCGGAGCAACCAGAAGAAGGAACCGGCCACGGGTCAGGTAAGGGGGGTTTACAACGGCAAATTGTTCGCCGTTATAAGGTTACAACGGCAAACACTTTGCCGTTATAATGTTATAACAGCAAAATGTTTTCCGTTATAACCCCCCCAGAAAACCCCCTCGCCGCCACCCCTCTTCTTCATTCTACTTCTCCACATTTCAAACCCGAAAATCAAACCTCATCCCCCATTTTTCACCAATTTTTTTCCACCAATTCACCAATCCGTCAGCTTTCAACCAAATTAACTACCGTATTTTGAGATATTCGTTCGAAAATATGGCCAGATTACTTAAAAATTTCGCCAAAAAATTCATGCACGGTGACGATGGTGGCACCGGGGGAAGGGGCGCAGGCGGGAGTGGTGCGGGGGTAGTGGGGAACAACCAGCGCTCGGAATATAAGACTTGCTTGCAGCCGCCAAAAACATGGAGAACGAAGACGTAGTGGCGCACGAGGAAGGCGACCATCGTGGACATGGCAAGCGTAGAGGCGGACGAGCAGGCAGGGCGCGTAGGGGTGTGGGATCGGTTTCCGCTAGACAGACTGATCTCGATGGTTTTCTGGATATGAACCTCAGCACCGCGAAGCTTCCTTTTCTATCCAACTTTCGCATTCTTCCAGAAGATGAAGTACACGTTAGCACGCAGTCGAGTTTGGCTGTAAGTATTTTTAGTATTATTTAAATAGTATTCTTTGAGTTTTAGATATTGGGTAGATAGTATAACATTTTGTTGAACCGTTGACAGTCGCGGAATATACGTTCACGTGGTTCGTTAGCGACCACACTTAGATATTATCATGCACGCTTGGCGGGTAAGGAGGGGGTCGCAGGACTATTACATGCTCTTGGATTTCAATTTTTTGTAGGTAATATTAAAGACCTTTTAATGAAACAAGTGGATAATTTATTAGTCATATTTTATCTTATTGTGCACCTTACAATTTTAGGAATAAACCATGTTATAAATGTCGATTTCCAATTGTGTGCGGCCATTGCTCTACGGTGGTACAAAACCACCCACACAATTCACTTTCCTTGTGGTGAGTTAGGACTTACACCGCTTGATTTCTCCATGCTTACTGGTATTAGCATCGGAGTAGGTGCTTATCTCCCACTGCCTTATGACAATGGTCGATGGCGTGATCGTGCACTTGTTTAGGATCTACTGCCTCATTTTGATGTTTCTGCTGCGTCGTATCAGGCAGAAGGCGCTATTAGAGTGAGCGCCATCCGTGCGGCCATGGACAGCATACTTGGTCAGTACTCCGTTGATGACGACTTGGAGCTTGCTTGATTATTTGTGTTATACCTTATAGGTAACTTTTTCTTTAGTTCTTCGAGCAGTAGTTTTCCTGTGGGGTTTCTTGAGGTCGCGGCTGAGTTAAATGCCGATGGGGCGATTTTATATGATTGGGGCACACCTATCCTTGCATACATATACAGATGTCTCGACATGCAGTGCACCATCTATGATTCTTAGGTTTCTTTATTTGGATTCGGGGAGTTGTTACAGTATTGGTACTTTGAGTACTCTAGGAACTTTCATTTTGTCACCCGTACTGCAGACCCATCGACCTTTTTCCCCCGTATATCCTTTTGGACTGCGAACAACCAGGGGTCCAGGGATAATGAGTCACGCCATGTGTATCCAGTTTCCCACAACCAGATTGAGCTAAGGATGTATAGGGATCAGATTATATGGCACCATTTGAGCAGAGTACATCGATCGATCTTGAGATCATACAGATTGCAAGGATGCTTGCCGGACGGAGATTTCCACTTATATCTTATCCCTTGGCGGTAGGTGCTTATTGGTATCTTGGTGAGAGGTGCTGGAGACAGTTGTATGACTTCGATGCTATTCCGGATGATCCACACCCACATACTTATCGATCTTTTATTTACCCGACGGAGCAGCTAGATATAGCTAGGGCAGCAGGCTGGTGGACGGCTGAGAGCTTTGTTATTACCGGGGAGTGTTACCTTACCTTCTGGCGTAGATTTCTCACCGGGTCCTCCGACACAATTACACATGCAGCATCGATTGATTTAGTAGGGCCATCTGCTATACGACACGACATACGTCCACCTGTTGTCGAGGATATTACCCAGCCCAGCCAGAGTTTTCGTGCAGCTGATCATGTGGCGGCCGCCAGTCATTTTGGATGGACCATGGCAGTGCCCACCATTGGACCAGATTGTAACGTTGATGTGTTTCATCCTCCGGCCCATCACGATTACCCGGATCCTACACAGATATCATATCATGATCTGTATGATATGCAGATGGGGATTAGGCATACGGGCTATATAGAGCATAGGCGTAGCCTAGATTACTATGATGGTGAGCTACGTCGTGTTGCAGAGGAGGCACGACAGCAGCAGGCGTATTTAGAGGCCCAGCTTGAGGCAGAGCGCAAGGGACTTCAGGACTTGCAGATATATTACCACCATAGGTCTAGTGCTGGGTCCAGTCAGCCTCCGGATGTTAGTGATAATGAGAGACGTCATCGGCGCTGCACACGTATACGTACACATCCACCTTCAGATGACTCAGACGAGTGACTTACTACCACTTTCATGTACTTTCGCAGTTGTCAGTTGTATGTACTTTTTATGTATTACGTTTTCCTAGTTGTTAGTTGTATGTCTCTGTTGTTTGAGTAGACGTTCTGCATTTGTTCACAACCATTATTATGTACTTTCGATGTATTACGTTTTCGCAGCTATAAGTTGTATGTTCCTATTGTTTGAGTACGCGTTCTGTATTTGTTGACTACCATTATTATGTACTTTCGAAGTATTTTGTGTATGTTCTAGTTATGTTTCTGTGTAGAGATTGTATTTGGTTCTATGTAGCGACTGTATATCTGTGTAGAGACTGTTTTTGTGTAGAGCCGGTATGTTCTGTTGTTCTAGTTCCTGTAAGTGTTGTTTGGAATGTAATAACGTTTGAATTTGATGTTGAACAAGATTTCCCTCTTCTGGTGTAGGAATGCAAAATTCTTAAATAGCATGCCAACATACCAAGGTTTACAGATAACTCCATATTCTACGGACAAACATCAAATTAAATAGACAGTAAAACAAATACCACAAGCCTACTCAGTTCCATAGCAGGTCAACCAACTGTAGCGGAGTTTATACGCTTTGTAACCAACAAACTCCTCATCGTACTCGAAAAGGTAACGAGAATTAAATGTTGCTTGATTTGTTTTAAATATGTTCTCGTCTTCAACAGTTTCGATAATCTTTGTGTACCGATCACAAGCGTCTGCAAAATGACGATTAGCCATTTGGATTTTAACCGATGTTCGTCTAGTGGGTCGGGAATGATGGTTGTTGTATAGCCTCGTGATCATTACCCATCTTTCTTCATAGGTTAAACCCCCTCCACTTTGCATTAGTAACTCATCTCTCTTTTCAGCCTCAATATAGGATTTTACGAGGGCCAGCAAATCCTTCGACTAAAAATCTGGAGTAGGAGAATTCAATGTTTGAGCACTATTACTAGGTCGTTGATTTACTAGAGAAGGAAATGGAGCTGTAACCGCTCGATGCTGAATCGCGACAGGCACATCTTCAACTTGTGTATCATGAACTAAACCAACTTCGTTATCGTTCACTAAGTTTCGTTCGTACTCATCATAAATCCTTCCCATTTGTTCATCACTTATTTCTGAATCGTCCATGTAACCTACGCATCAGTAGAATAAGTAGAGTTACTAGAAGTACGAATTTTGTTGATAATAAACGTTACCTTTAAGAAAACATGAAAATAAATTTTCTCACTTGAGCCTGCAACGGTGCTGCTTGAAGCTGTAGAAGGTATGAGATGGATTATCAAATATTGAGTACTTATAAGGGCAATGTACGACCAACAGTTACAATTCAACAGACTTGAATACCCATTACAGAGTTCTCGTGATATTATGTTAGATTCTGTACAATGACCGGTCACATCATTGCAGCACGAAAAATGGTGCCATCACATGAAATGTTGGCATGCACTTTTAATCTCGTGATATTACGTTAGATTCCCTACAGTGACTTTTCACATCACAACAAATGTGGGGAGTTACTATTAATTTCGTATACTGTTTTCATTTAATTTGGAAAAGACTACTCAATGCAGTCTGCGAAAGATGGAGACGTTTAATGGAATCCCAGCAACGAATGATGGAGACGCGTCTTTATTTTTCTTCTTCTCAGTGAATGGTCTAATCATGTCATACATGCATGTGAAAGGGTATACTCTACATACACGTGACTCGTATCAATTTCACAGTGATATTGCAGTATGTAATATTGTTGTATGCCTCAGTGTCAAGTCATTTCATTGACTGTAGCAGGCTTTGGAAACATTATTCGTAATTGTTTTGTCATAGTGGCAATTTTGTGTATATGTAGGAGTTTAAAAATAGGGGTCGCCCACCGGTGCTTTAACCATTTCAATTCACGAAAGAGTTAAGAAAAATGGGTCGTTCCCAGGTGCCTTACATAACTTAGAAGCTTACATGACTTGACAATTATGACAACTACGACAATTGAGCAATTATAACAACTGAAACAACGACAACTAGTACAACAGAAGGAAATGCCAAACCATAATCATACAAACTACAACAACTGAGCACACAAGCATCAAATTCAAACACGTACACCTAACATGGACTAGGGAAAGGACCATCTCCAGTCTTACCGGCATTAATCTTGCTCAAGCGTCTTATTTCTGCTTGCGCTTCGAGTGCATACTAACGACCACGTTCGCACATGGAAGGGTCAATCCACTGCTTAAAGCAACAACAATCAATTTCATCATGATAATTCATGTGCTCGTTGTAGGCTTGACAGCCGAAAAATCGACGACCAACATTTGTTTCGGTCTCGTCAACAGCCACGACCGACTCTTGTCCACAATGGCAAATAGGGTTGGATCCAATCGTCCGTAGTGGCTAAGAAACCTTCCCTTCAAGTACAATTTCTTTTCTAGATCTTTGATGAACGGAAGAGGCATCTTCATTCGAATACGGTGACGAGTGCGCTTGGGACATAGGTTTCTTGCTTGTACATTTTTTGCCGGTATGCTTGGGTTCAGACGAAGACATTTTTCTGGTTGTCACAAATGAATTTGAGAAGGTGGTCTGGTTGTGTGGAAGAAGGAGGAGGTAGGTTGGTATATAAAGGGAGGGCTTGCGACCGTTTAAGTAGCCGTTGTGGTGCCACGACTATAAAATATAACGGTAAATAGTTTGCCGTTATATTTTTATACAAGCAATTTCTTTTCCTAGTGTGTAGGCTTGTCACTCTTTATCTACAGTTTTCAGACCAGAGTGTGGTCATGTCACTCTTTTTTCTAAAGTTAAGAACGTATTTTCCAACGTAGCTACAGGAAACAGTGCACAGTGTACAGTATACATCGGACAGTATGTAGTAAAAAGTGCACAGTATACAGTGCGCAGTCCAACGTAAACATTACCCGTTGTCAATTTTTTTTCACTTCCGTATCTTTTGGAAAAGGGAAGTAATATCCTTATGCAGTGGTAACTAAATCTCCTCCTATATATAACTAACATTTCTTCAGCAATACCCGATCCATACGGACTGAAAATTATATCTCAAATAAGAAAAATGCCAATATCGTATCCATATTCTTACATTTACACGGACCTTCTCTCAGGACCATCTAACCCTAATCTGTCCACACCTAGAGAACCAACAGAGTGGTATGTCGAAATGGAAGAGTGACACAATGATGAGGTGCGACAATTAGAACTTGAAGCAGGAATGCATGAAATGGAAATACGACATCAGCATGACAACCGTAATCGACAACGTGATCGCAGGTCTAACCTTGCAATTCCTCGTGTTAGAGCCACGGTAGAAGAAGGCGAGGTGCAATCCACAAATATTGTATGCTTTTGTGGATTTGAAGCACCGCAATTAGTTGTCCGTCATGGAAATGACGTTGGACGTCGATATTATAGTTGTCCAGTACATGGCAACGAATGCGAGTTTGGACAGTGGATAGATGACCGTTTTCCCCGTCGAGCAATTACGTATGCTTGGAACTAGAGGAAGAAATAAGAAAGCTGTGAAATCAAGTAAACGACCTAAGTAATGCAAATTATCGCCTACAACATGGGTTAAATTAGGATTTAAATATTTTATGTTATGCGTACTATGTACTGCGAAATCAAGTAAACGACCGAAGTATGTAACCTATAGCTGTGTAACGTTTAGGTTATGTAGGCTGATTTTATTTGTGGAACATATTGTTTGTCTAATCTACCGTTTGTGTAATTTATCATATTTGTTACTTATTATCACTTATGTAACCTATGCGTAAGGGTCATTCCTAGGTGCGTTAAACGATTCAATACAACAACGAGTTAAAAAATATGGGTCGTTATGCATTGACTGGTCAAGTCTTGCACAGTTCCCATAGTTCAGCCATGTTTTATGGCAGGGTGGAGTCATGCCACTGTTTTTTGAGAGTAGGAGTTAAAAATAGGGGTCTTCCTCGGGTGCACTTACCATTTCAATATGTGTAGGAGTTAAAAAAAGGGTCGGCCTACTTTGTGTCAAACAATTTATGGAAACAGTCAAACAGTATACAGTGCAAACAATGATACACTATACATTGATACAGTACCAGTAATTATGTTACTGATAAAGTTAATGCATTACATATCAATACCAAAAATTTATCATGGGTATCACCTACTTTGTGTTTATGTTGGGAATTGCAACTTCTCTTTTTACAAATCTAGCCCTGCTTTGTGTTCAAACGCAGCAATAAACATGCACCAGGATTATATCTCTAACAGAACAAAAATTCCTTACACTTTGAATTCATTTCAATTGCTTAAGGTTTTGTTTTGTATTGAAGCTATGGATAACTTGGAGATTGACGATGAAACAATGAATAATTGTTATGAAGATTTTGAACGATCAAGGAATAGTGTACAACACAACAAGCCTACGGTGGAATTCGGTGAAGGAGCACAAGTTCAGTCTAAATCAGTGAAGCCGAGAACAAAATCTTTGAATGCTCAATTGTGTGAAGTTGTAGCAAATCAAAGACCTGGTAAGCAGATCGTATACGAAGGACAAGAAATCGAGCCCCTACATCCAATTGGTCCAACGCTACCTAGTGGAGCTTACCCTATTTGTTGCTGTGGAGATGAATCGGTTGTTGTTGTTGCCAAAACTGAAAAAATTTTGGACGCCGATTCTTCGGATGTCCTGCCTTTGAAGACCATAGGTATTACCCCAATGATATTCAATGTTGTAATTTTATGCAGTGGATAGACCCCCCGATGTGCCAACATGGACTTCAATATGCACTGGAAGCGCAAGAAGAAATAAGGCAGTTGAACAAGATTGTTGCGGATGCAACTAGAGCTGACTATCTCAGAAATCGTTAGGATTTGGTTTTTCTTGGATTGAAGATTTATTACTGTACTTTGAATTTGATGTTGCTATGTTCTGTTGTTCTAGTTCTTGTAATTGTTATTTGAAATGTATTAGCGTTTGAATTTGATC
The DNA here is from genome assembly GCA_030737875.1 of Allium sativum. NCBI lineage: Eukaryota > Viridiplantae > Streptophyta > Magnoliopsida > Asparagales > Amaryllidaceae > Allium > Allium sativum. Next base: position 518,061,528 of record CM060924.1, read on the forward strand.
GTGAACAAGATTGTCGTCTTCTCGTTTCGAAATGCAAAATTTTTAAATAACGCGCCAACATAACAAGGTTTGCAAATAACTCAATATTCTACATAAGAACATAACGGGTCAACCAACTGTAGCGCAATGACTGGTCAAGTCTTGCGTTCTTCGCATAGTGCAGTCATGTCATCTGGCAGATTCCATATAGTGTTCCCTACAGTGTAGCTTTTGACCATTCACACCATTACCAATCTTCCAGCTATATATACATATGTTAACTTACTCACAACATACAAAACTCAAACAACTTCTTCCCCATTCTTAGAGCACATCCTTGGATTCGTCTCACTGGAAATGTCTTCGTGGGCAACATCTACAGATTCTGAGGAACAAGCTTACGAAAACATGAGGCTACAGGAGCTTGAAGACGAACTTCAGTTCCTAAACCAAATGAAACCGCAAACTATACCACCGTACGAACAAGTGAACGTTCAACCTCCACATGAAACACCAGTACCACCTGTTCAAGTATCATCTCAACAGGAGGTCACTCAGTCAACGCAGGAAGCAGAGTTCTTTCGTGTACCACTGCATGAACATGTAGTTGATTCTTATCCAATTCGTTGCTACTACGGGTATGCGGTTGAAGTTGTCGTTCGAGCAGAGGGCAACAATATAGGTCGGCGCATGCAGCGATGTCCAGCCTATCCAAATGGTTGCAATTACAGGGACTGGATAGACCAACCTTTGTGTCCTCGGGGAATAGCATAAGCTAACGAACTCGAACGAGAAAATAGATGTGTTCGAAGTGATAATGAGCAGTTGCGATTGAACATCATGCGACGCCCGTAAGACTAAACGTAACATGCATTGTAATGAAGTTGCTAATGCCTACTCCATGGTTTGATTGAGTTAGTTCGCATGTACCATCGTCACTTGTTGTGTCTTTATAAACTATTTTATCTTTGTGCTTATTGTTGTATCTCCTTATCCTACTCTACTGTGACAAGTCTTTGTCGTTAATATTATAATGGAGATATAATTGATTTTATATCGGGTTTATTATATAAAATGAAGTTTGAATATATATAGTTTATAATATAATTAAAACGAGCCCGAAACGTGGCGGTAGTTCGTAGTTTTCAATACGAACTTTAACTGGATATACTGGATCCGATATAGGTCAGAATTTTGTGAAACAAAAATCATTCTGGTCGATTAGATTAAAATTATCTGTTGGGGGAAAAATTGAGATTTCGTGACATAGATTGTTAGTTATGTTCAATTTAAATTTTTAAACAGTCGCTATGGAATTTCGTTAATAAACGATAACGATTATTTAATTGAATATAAAGGAATTTCTATACATTTGAATATCATTTCAAATGTAAATTTCTGAAAATTTACAAAATCGTTTATTACATAAATACAAAGGAAATTCTCCATTATATTCTCTATTACTTTCACATCACAACAACTGTCCGAATTGACTACTCAATGACTGAACCATTATTATCCCAACCATTATGTTGGAACCATTATTGCCAACCATTCTTGGCTAGAATAATTTGACTACTCAAGGCAGAGATATTATCCAAACCATTATTGCCAACCATTCTTGCCTACATGTATTGCCAACCATGTAGCATACACCGTAGCCATGACGGTGAACACTGAAGCCATGATTTTGTCGTTAATATTATATTGGAGATATAATTGATTTAATATTGAGTTTATTATATAAAATGACATTTGAAAATATATATAGTTTATAATATAACTAAAACGAGCCTGAAACGCGGCGGTAGTTCGTAATTTTCAATACGAACTTTAACTGAATATACCGGATCTGGTATAGGTCAGAATTCTGTGAAACAAGAATCGTTCGGGTCGATTAGATTAAAATTATCTGTTTGAGGGAAAAAATTTGAGATTTCGTGACATAGATTGTTAGTTATGTTCAGTTTAAATTTTTAAATAGTCACTATGGAATTTGGTTAATAAACGATAACGTTTATTTAATTGAATATAAAGGAATTTCTATACATTTGGATATCGTTTCAAACGTAAATTTCTGAAAATTTACAAAATCGTTTATTACATAAATACAAAGGAAATTTTCCTTTATATTCTCTATTACTTTCACATCATAACAACTGTCTGAATTGACTACTCAATGACAGAACCATTATTATCCCAACCATTATGTCGGAACCATTATTGCCAACCATTCTTGGCTACATGTTTTGCCAACCATTATTGCCAACATTTCATAGCACAACAGCAGACCCATTTGACTACTCAATGACGGAGATATTATCCACACCATTATTGCCAACCATTCTTGTCTACATGTATTGCCAACCATTATTGCCAACCTTTCACATCAAAACAACTGCCCGATTTGACTACTCAATGATAGAGATATTATGCCAACCATCCTTATTATATATATCTGTCCTATGTCTACATTCTGGGAGAACAACGAAACTAAATTTATAAAAAAGAAAGCAATGGATCCAAATCTATACCACCATTACTACGAAGTCATTAATCAAACTGACGATTCTAAACTAGAAATTGAGGAAGAGACGGAGGAGGAGTTGGAATAGAACGTAATGGTTGCGTATTCCAATTATTTTGCTGAAGGCTCAATGACCAACCATCGAGGTAGTATGCTTGGTCGGATTGACTGGTGGTATAAGAGAGACTACAAGGATGGACATGAAAGACTAATGAGGGATTACTTCATCGACAATCCAACCTACGATATAACTTTGTTCCGCTGTCGTTATCGTATGAGTCCGGCAATTTTCTCAAAAATTTATCTTAAACTTCATCAGTCAAACCCATATTTCACTTATAGACTGAACGGAGCACAAGAAATCGGCCACTCGCCCCACATCAAAATTTCATCGGCGTTGAGGATGTTAAGCTATGGAACATCTGGCGACCAAATGGATGAATATTTCAGAATCGCAGCATCAACAGCAATAGATTGTCTGAAAGAATTCTGTAAAACAGTTGTTGAACAGTTCGGGTAGGAGTATCACGGACGCCTGGACCAAACAATATAAGTAGGATACTATGCAGGGGTGAAGCTAGAGGATTTCCAGGTATGATTGGAAGTTTAGATTGCATGCATTGGCCTTGGAAAAACTGCCCAACGGGATGGAAAGGAATGTTCACCGAACATAAAAAAGTGCTGTCAATGATCCTTGAAGCAGTATCAACAGACGATTTATGGGTTTGGCATGCTTTTTTTGGAGTCCCAGGTTCATTGAATGATATAAATGTTTTAAAACAATCATATCTTTTCACAGAACTTGCTAACGGACTGTCAACAGATGTTTCATATAAAGTTGGTAAGATCGAACACAAAACTGGGTACTACCTAGTGGATGGAATACACCCAAAGTGGAGAACTTTGATGCAAGGATACAGAGTACCATCAAATGATAAAGAAAGGTATTTCATTGAAAAAGTAGCTAGCTACAGAAAGGACATCGAACGTACGTTTGGTGTTTTACAAGCCCGATTTCATATTTTACGAAATCCTACTCGTTTTCATGATGCAAGAGTGCTTTCAGAAATCATGTATGCTTGTATAATAATACATAACATGATTGTGGAGTCTAAAAGAGGCGGATATAAGAATCAAAAGTCTAATTATCCTGACATGTTTACGGGGTCAAATGCAAAACCCCATAAAGATGTAAACTCAATGGAAGAATATGTTGATATGGTTCAACACATTGAAGATCAAGCTGCGCACTTCCAATTGCGTGACTAGTTGGTGGAACATTTGTGGGCGCATAAAGGAAGGAATAGTCAGAATCAGTAGTTGGTACTAGAACTATGTATCAGTGTGTAGTCGTATACTATGTATCAGAGTACTATCTATCAGTGTGTAGTTGGGTCAATAAATCTGGTTTCCAATCATATTGTAGATTGTATCATTATTTCAACAACTGGTACATAAATACTAAAAAATGCTCACAATCATATTACAACTCAACCCAACATATACAGCTAGTACATAAACAACAACTACTACATAAATACTACAAACAGGTTACAATCATATTACAACTCAACCCAACATATATAGCTAGTACATAAACACCCACCAGTACATAAATACTACAAACAGTTCACAATCATATTACAACTTAACCCAACATATATAGCTAGTCCATATACGAGCCACTACCGCTTTCGCTTTCGCTTCCGCTTCCTTTGTGTTTTATGTACTCTCCAATCTGCTTAGTTACTAGTTCTTGCTGTATAGGGGAAAGCTTGCTAAAATCACATGTAATCATTTTAATATAATTCTTCTCTCGCATCATAGCTTTAGTCTCCTCCAGCTTCTCTCGTACCATTGCTTTCTTCCCTCCTGCTTCTCTCGTAGCATGGCTTTCTTCTCCTCCTGCTTTTCTCGTACCATGGCTTGTTTCTCCGTATGTACATGTCTGCAAAGCTCTCGATCATCCCTAACTGCCTTTTGGAACTCTTCGTCGCTGCAGTTTCTTTGCACCGAAAATCGAGCTCTATGATCTTTTGTCGCCTTAGATGAATTCTCTATTGTTTCCATAAATCTAGAAAACTCTGCACCGCGTTGCTCCAGCTGAATTGACTTGGCTCTGCGAACAGGTCGTCCGTCACTAGTTCCAAATAAAGGGTTTCTTTCTTGCGAACTTGGGTCACTTCCTGTAACACCCCACCTCCGCTAGGGTCACTCACAAAGGGAATGCACTAGGTTTGGTGAAGCATTATCGAGGTAAACATACACAGAAATATTACAAGACGGAAGATATATAAAACAGCGGAAGTAAAACAAATTTCATTACCCTATAAAATAAGGTCTAAAGCCTTTTACATCAGAGTACATCAAAATCTGTCTTGCAATAGTAAAGAAGCATAAAACCTTTTCATAAATTATTCCCCAAAATAAAGCGGTGAAGCAGCCATAGCTAAGAGAAGACCAAGCTATACATGATGACCTTCAAGCATAAGAGGTCCGAACTAAACAACATCATTTCCTCCCTGAAAACCTCAGGGGGAACGGAAGACAAAGAGGCGAAACAAAACGGGGTCAGTCATAAAGACTGGTAAGTCCTATCTACTTCCAGTATAAAAACAGGTAAAGGTACCATGACATGCATAAACTGAAAGTAAACATAAGGATGACGACAAGATAGATAAGCTAAACCAAGATGACTGGATGAACTACTGTAGCAAGATAAACTAAGGTATCACATCATCAGGTTTCTATCAAGTATACTATCCCAAGGTATCTATCATGTATAACATCCCACGGTATCTATCATGTATATTTGCTCTGCACCTCTCGTACTAGTATCCCAACCCGCGTCATGTGTTAACTATGAATGTCCCTTGCCCAATGTCATGTAATGGTCCATGTCAACCTAATATATAGCATATGTAGGTTTTCCCAACTCGTATGTTTCTTTCCACGTATAAGTTCAGTCCTTTGTCGTAGGCCGTACGGGCTTTCCCATGTAAATCTATACCACCTCAACGTAGTACCATTTTATCCTTGAAGTTGTTTTGGACTGCTACCCTTGATCTAGTTATGTTTTCTTACCATGAACTATCGCGTGTTCACTTAGGATTTATGCCACCTAGGACCACTAGGGATTATGCTACCTAATGAACGTTTCCGTGTCTCGGTTTAGGTTTTGGCCACCTAGGACCACTAGGGATTATGCCACCCGTCAACCACGCCCTTTGTTCCACGTATATTTCATGAATCGTTTTCCGTGTCTAGACGCACATGTATCTCAATGTGCCATCCGAGTTCCGTGCCAGGGCAAATCAAGAAATACAGAACTCGGTCGGGAGCTTTAAGTTGTCTGCTGATGCAGATATCAAGGTCTATTTTTGTATCCGTGGCTATGGTCCCACGTGACCCCTCCCTCAACTACTGAAAGGCAATCCAAGAAAAATCATGTATGAGAACCACATCCCGGCCCCACTATAGCCCCACTCCCTTTGGGCCAACCTCACCCATGACTCGATAGCAAGAACATGGTCTGTTGGGAGTTCTCTGCCTTTCCGTTCGTACACGATTGAGTAAAGATGGTAGGTAGTCGGCGACGTGCTATCCAGGGCAAAAACAAGTATCGACGACTCCACGCTAATCCATCCCAGTCTTTAGGTCGCTCGCATAGCAACCAAGGCATACTCTTGGCTCTTCTACCGCAGACCTTAACCTCTGTGAGGCCGGGTTTCATGGACCATCTGCTACCTCACAGAGGGATACCAAGAGTACCCTCACGTCCCCCGTAGCTACCGCTTCGCCACCCAGTTCATTGGAGCCTTTATCTAAGTCAGATAATTTGCTCCTCCTCATGTTTTAAGCGATGACCTACCGTATCGGGTTACTCATCTATCTGTGAACTGGTCCAAATTCCTCGACTAAGAATTACTACTTAGTTTCCCAAACTAAGGTTTACCACTAAGTCTCCTTTCCTGTTATCCTTGTTAATCCCGGTTTTCCACCTAGTCCCCTGAACTAGGATTTTGTCTAATGGGTTAAGTATTGTCATTTAAGTTTAAGACTTAACCTGCCTACGAATCATGTCAAGATTTGGCTAAGTATTCAAGTCCAAGACCTAGCCCTACAAGTTGGTTAAGTATACCAAGAAGCTCTTGACTTAACCCTATTCAATCATCAAGTCAAATTGGTTAAGTATTTGTTTATCTTAACCCTATCAGATTATCGTGTTAGATTGGTTAAGCATGGATTATCTTAATATCATCGGATTATCGAGTCGGATTGGTTAAATATAGGTTAACTTAACCCCATCCACTAATCGTATTATAATGGTTAAGTATATTTAAACGGTCTCGTGACTTAACCCTATCAAGCTCTCATATTAGATTGGTTAAGCATGGTTGCTTAACCCCATCAAATCATCATGTATAATTGGTTAAGTATAAGTTGCTTAACCTCATTGAATTACCAAGTTTAGATTGGTTAAGGGTTTAACTTAACCCCATCGAATTACCGTGTTTAGATTAGTTAAGTGTAGGTTACTTAACCCCATCTAATTACCGTGTTTAGCTTAGTTAAGTGTAGGTTACTTAACCCCATCTAATTATCGTGTTTAGATTAGTTAAGTGTAGGTTACTTAACCCCATCTAATAACCATGTTTAGATTAGTTAAGTCTAAGTTACTTAACCCCATCTAATTACCGTGTTTAGATTAGTTAAGTGTAGGTTACTTAACCCCATCTAATTACCATGTTTAGATTAGTTAAGTCTAAGTTACTTAACCCCATCTAATTACCAAGTCGGATTAGTTAAGTGTAAATTACTTAACCACATCCCCTAATCGTCTTATATGGTTAAGCGTTATTAAGAAATCAAGTATGGTTCCACTTAACCTACCCATTCATGTCATATCGGTTAAGTGTCATTAGTCAAAATTACTTAACCTTTTCATGTGGCATTAATTAGATTAATGCACCCCAACCTCTCACATTAGACTTTGTTGTGGTTACTAGTTAAGCCGGGCGGGTCCGGGTAGATTTACACCACAACCTAGTCTAACCTCGGGTTTTAAGTGCAATATGACCAACTACCCACATTGGGTCCTATTGTTTGTAGCCACTAGTTAAGCCGGGCGGGTCCGGGTAGATTTATGCTACAAACTCAACCCAACTTCGAGTTGGTCACTTTCATGTTTGGTCTAGTGTCATATTACACTTACAACCCATACGTGTCTAGTTTCAAGTCCCATGTTTACCCCACATGTCATGTCCCCATTTAGGTGTATCATGAGTGTCAAATTTTCATGAAATCCCATGTAAAATTATCATGTCATAATCACGCTCGTCCATCCTACCCCAAATCGTGTTTCCAACCCAAGTAAAAGCGAGTCAACATAGTAAGGCTACTATGCTACATATTGGCCTCAAAACATGCACGATGCCAAAAAGGGGTTGGCCACAAATATGCATGGTATCATAAGTGGGTTTGGCCTCAAAATATGCATAGCATCATAAGGGGTTTTTGGCCACAAACATGCATAGTATCATAAGGGAATTTGGCCACAAACATGCATAGTATCATAAGGGAATTTGGCCACAAACATGCATGATAACATAAGGGGTTTGGGTTCATTTACATGCTTAAGCCCCAAAGTCAAATCTTTGCCAATGTTTCACAAGTCAAATGGTTCCCAAAGGTTCATGCTAGCATTCCATAGATAAAGATTCAAACTTGCAAGATAAACTAGGTTAATCATAACATGAATAGCATGATTTAGTCACTAAGCATAGCCAAAAGTCATAGGTTCAAGCAAAAGAGGCATGACAAGGTTCATATAGGTTAGCATACTTAGTTTAATCTCGTTTTATTCCATGCCATCATTAAAACTACCGTTTAGATCTAGAAGTAGCTAGAACTTACATAGCGTGGCTTAGAGATTTAGGAGCATGAATCGTCTTGTCGTAGAATCCATGTTGAGACGATGATCAAAACCCTTGATTTGGTGTAGAAAGCTTGCACCTTCGTCCTGAATCTAGTTTGCAAGCACAAGCTCTTGAATTTGGGGATGGAGGCCATGATCAATGTAGATTTGGGCAGCACTTCGTTGCAAGAGTGATTTATGAGGGTTTAGGGTAGGCTTAGGGGTCTTTTTATAGAGATTAGGACTAGTTTAGGCCCTTAGATTAACCCTAGGATAGATCTGAACCCTCAAAATCCGTCACAGGCCCATAAAACATGTCTTGAGAAACAAGTCAGGTGCACCCAGGCCCAAGTGGTCGGACCACCCAGGTCGACAGGGGTGTCGACTGGGCAGTCGACACCACCTGGGGGTGTCGACTCCTAAGTCGACTCCCCTGTCGACTTGGGGGTGGCGGGAGTTTTTCCCGCCTCTTCTGCTTGGCTGAATTTGAATTCTGAATTCAAAATTTGAACTGTTTTTGAACTTGAAATTTTCTGAAAACTTTGACGGGCCATAACTTGTTCGTACGGACTCCGATTTTCGAAAACTCGGACTCTATTTCGCGTATTTTTCCTAGACGAACGCAACGGCACAGCCCGTTTCCCTTGATTCAGATTTTATAATTAAATTCTGCCTTGATTCTTGTCCTAGCACGTTGTAAAAATCCGGGTTGTTACACTTCCTGGACTAGAATCAGAGTAGTTCATCCTTCTAACTTTGTTCTAATGCTCAAACATGAAGTTGCTTAGGTTCTTCCACTTCGTAAACTAGATAGATGCTCGAAACAGTCTTGAAATTTAAATGGATGACCATACTTTTGTTGGTAGGCCTTTCGTGACTCTTCAATCTGTAACACAAAGTGGAAATTGTATGAGCGTATGACATTTCTAACTAATCAATCATAGTATAGTAAGTTATTTTTCAAAGTAATCTACGGTACATACAACGTCATAAGGTGCAACACCGCTTTGCTATCTGTACCGCAAGCTTGTCAGTATTGCCAGATAGTTTTGACATGCGGCATTCATAACTCTATAACCGCCTCTAAGTGATGCCCATGTTCTATTCCTCGCTTCCAACGAATTGTAAAACTCTGCTATTCTTTCCCAAAATTTCTGACCTTTCATATTATTCCCAACAATGTTGTCTTGTGAAATGCGTATCCACGATTTAGCAAGTGAAACATACTGCTCGGAAGTAAACTTACATTGATTTTTTTTTTTCATCCGCTGCTAATCCTTCCCCTTCAGCATGATCATCCTCAATATCTTCTATTCTGGGATCCGGCTCCAATTCAACTTCGGTTTGTTGTCACTTACTGAAAATGTCGTTTAAAGATTTCCACTTCGTCTTCTTTTGGTTATATTCAGGACTAATAGGTGCAATGTATTCTTGAATAAATTCTTCAGAAATTGTAACATTCACATCCTCATTTGCATCTTCCTCCGCCTCCTCCGTTGAAGTTTCAACATTTTCTTCGGTAGTAGGAGAGACATTCTCGTACGAAAACTGTCTTTCAAGATTTTGCATAGCTTCATGGTCACGAACCTCAGTCTGTTGCGGAGTTAGGTGAGGTTGTTGACTTTGATCGGTCTGCATCATCATTGACATATACGACAAATGATCGTCGTACACGCCTACCGCGGTCGGTCGTTGGTAAAACTGTGGCTGGGCAATAGAATGGATGGGAGGAAAATTAGGAGGAGCAAGCGGTTGGTACGGTGGTCGGTATGGATAATTTGAATACAGCGTGTAGCCATATTTGTGAGATGGCTGCAACGGTTGTTGTTGTTGGATTGACCGTTGCATGGCATACGATGACGAGTGCGGTTTGGACATGACTGTCCTGTTTGTGGACTTTTCCCGCTTCGTTTAGGTGCAGAAGAAGAAATTTTGTTGTTAAAGAAGTTGAAGTTGAGAAGGTGGAGTGGTTGTGTGGAAGAAGAAGGAGGTAGGTTGTATATAGGGAGGAAGTGCACTAGCCGTTGGAGTGCAACGGCTAGTGCTTATAACGGCAAAGTGTTTGCCGTTATAACCTTATAACGGCAAACTCTTTGCCATTATAAGATTATAACGGCAAACTCTTTTCCGTTAAAGAGTTTGCCGTTATAATCTTATAACGGCAAACACTTTACCATTATAAGCACTAGCCCCTGTTCAGTCAACTAGCCACGAACGAGCTCAAAACTAGCCACAGACTAGCTACGGGTGACTGAACAAGTCACATCTGGTTGCTCCGTGGCTTGTTTAGTAACTAAACAAGCCATTGTTGGTTGTGCTCTTAGAGCATTGCATACACTCAGACGTAGCCACCGGGAAAGTAAAGCAGATGGATAGCAACGGAATACCAAATCGTCGACAAAAACACAAGCCTCCGTAGCATTAACTATCACCATAGTAGGTCGATCTTGTGGAGGATAACCAGTACGAACCATAAATCTGCAGTGACGAACCCAGACCCAGCATAAACAGCCAAACATAAATTCAATGTACAACTTACCAAATAAACCAATGTTAAAATCCGATGCCGACCATAGGCCATCGATTCTGACAAGCCTCACTAGACCAACCCAACAACTTCCAAGCCAGAAATGAGAACGAAAAACAAAGCCAAATCATGGCCGCTTCCGTTGATTACACTCACGAAGGACGATAAGGTAGATAGCAAAGACAACCAAGAAGACAAGAGTAAAGGACCAGTAGCTCATGGGAGAAAAGATCAAAAATGATTCATCAAGGTGGAAAAAATCGGGCGTTTAGTGATGAGGACATTCAGATCTGAGAAGCACGAAAGCGGTTTTTAGGGGAAGCTATCAGGGTAACAACATATATAATGAAAACTAGGGTTGTAGGAGGTGAGAGCGATGAAAAGAAGAGAGGAGACAGAGAAAGGCATTAAAAAAGAAGAAACTAACGCATGAGAGAAATCCTAGCCACCATTTTTGTTGCTAAACTAAAAGCTTTTTGTTTAAATAATTAAATGTCTTTTCATAATTGTTGTAGATATATAAATATAGATATGATAAGCATGCTTGCCTCAATTGGTTAAGACTCTAGGACATGATGTAAGAGGCCTTGGATTCGATTCGGTCGGCTCGCCTTGTCATGGTAGTATGGTATATACTACCCGAATTTGTATATTTTGTATCCAATTTCTAAAAAAATACTGATATACACATATTCATATTTATAAGTACTTTAGACATAAAATATACTTATACATTGATATATACAAAAATATAAATATATTAATTGCTTATTGTAAATATATACATATATTACTTGTTAAAAAGTAAACTTTGTATATTATATATATATATATATATATATATATGTTTATTGTCATTATTTTAGATAATAATTTTGGCAAGGAAGGCAATTTTTTATAGTGGGTCGTGCCACTATTTATTAGAAAAAATGAAGAGAAAAGTAGTTTTGCATTAGCATAAAACAACAAAATATAGTTTAAACTGTTAGCACACTGAACACATATAACAGGAGAGAAGCAGGATGCTTCAGCTACTAATAATCACACAATACAACACAGGAGCTAGGATGAATACCTAAACTATTAAACAACCAAACATTAGCGCCCATAGATGAGGAGGATCTACATGTGTTGTCAGCTGGACCAAAAATATGGGTGTAACTAGAGAAAGCTAAGGCAAAGTTCGACAAATAACATGGATTTGGATAACAAAATATAAAATTTCTGTCCTAGGTGATTTCACAGAACTTTTACTTGTTCGCCTCACCAATTTCCCTCTCAATAATGAGTTCAATACTATCCCCTACAATCTCATACATAAATTTCCTTGTATCACCAGCAGCATCACTGGTAAACTTATGGAAAATATCCGAATAAGGAGAATGATGCATGACCATGAATCCAAACTTATTCCGCAACACACCTTGAAATATCATTTGATCTAGATTCTGATTCTGACATAAATATAATACTTTACATTTATGCATATTGTAATAATTTGATATATTTATGTATATTGTTAAAAAAATACATTTATGCAATACATATATTATATAAGAAATAATAGTATTATTGTAATACTTAAAATATGTTTAAATATATGTACATATATTTAGACAACATTTTGTACATATAAGATGAGCTAACATGTTTGTTGCGATACAAATCCCAATATCTATACACGGGTATGGTATGCCTTGCAAGGTCACACACACTTATGTATATCATTATATTTAATTAAACATAAATTAAATAAATTCTACCCATTACTTATAAATTTGAATGAAACAACAGCTATTATTTAAATTAAATTTAAGTGTGCTCTAAGTAAGTTAGACTTCATGGGCTTTGCATCGATCAATTAAGCGAATTTTTTGAAATTCACCCATAACTTTTGCTTTGGGCACACCATGTTCCAATAATTATACTGAATCCCAATAACCTATGCAGTAATTAGTCGTATAAGGGTTAGCTAATTAAGTTCACGACCCAAATGCCATGGTGTCTAATAAGGTAGTATCTAGGATCACAAGATAGCATCTTGAAATGCTATTAGTTTGTTGAATCTACTTAGGATCATGATGTCGCATCTTGAATTGCTATTAGACATTTTGAGTTTATTTTATATTCAATATTTAATGCAAGTATTTATTATATGTGAGTGACTGAATAAAATATTATTATTTGCATTGTTTAACTATACAATAGCTAATCTAAATCGCATGCTTTATGTTATCTATTTGGCAAAATAAACATCGTTTACATATTTATTGAACTTGTTCTTATTGACAACTATTAGCAGAATAATAAATCGTTTTGTTATTTATAATAATTTGAACATTTGGTTTATGCCAATTAATTGTTATTGAATAAGCATTATATTAGTTGTTACGGCTAATTGTCAATTATTTACACATGTTTGTTTATGTAAATAACATGTTGACTGGATGATAAATTAAGTATACGGTAGCTTATTTAAGTATGATTTTGAATTCTAAGCCTTAAGGAATAATGTCTTAAAAATATCAATTTTGGGGTATAGTTGCTTATGGTTTCTCTGAGATAGAGATGTAACCATCGTGTAGTTGTACTCAATAAGTTCATTTGAAGCAATTTTTTAGAAATCATTATTTGTATATATCTCATAATATTTCTAAAAGAAGAACCATTATTTTTATAAGGTTTAAAATAAAGTTGATTTATTTACAAATAAAATTTTAAAGTCAATACTATTTTGTTTAAAGGTGCTTTAAATTATTTTATAATAAGGTTAGATGATAAATTTTTTTTTTGAACAAAGATCTAATAGTTAATAATTATTACTTAAAAGTTAAATTACTTCTTTATTAATAAGATTAAAGTTAAATAATTATTTTATTAACAGTTTTTTTAGTATATTATTTGCTTATCAATAATGATCATAATTAACCATTCACATTGTTAGAAGATACATCAATTACTATGTACTTGAGAAGAGTTTAAAGAATTATTATTTTTATTCATAGTAATGATTGTTATTTATTTGGTTTAAATTTAATAATCATTTGTTCATAATGGATTGAAGATTTATTAATTATCCATTTAAGATATTTTAAGACAAAATAATCTATTTTAATTGTCTTGGTTTTAAAATAAGAAATCATTTATTTATGAGATTTTAAAAGTGTTTGTATTTCCAATTATAATATGTTACTCTTTAACCTTGTTTCTAAGTGAAATTCTTACTTATTTAGATATTGAGAGTGAAAATTCGCTAAAGTAAATTATTTCTAAATATAAATTATTTTTATTAAAGAATTATATAAAAAGAGCTTTACAAATACGAACGTCTTTTAATAAGATATTTTTGTAAAAGGATTTATCAAAATGTTTATAAAAAGAACTGAGATTTGATTTTCTCTATTTGATCTTCTTAAAAAATGGTGGTGTGGACACTTATTTTGCACTTAGCACTGAAGGAATCATGTATAGGATTATTCTTATATTTGTTTCTTTTCAAAATCACTTTTTTGATTCTTTAAATATAATTTGGGAAATAAGTATACTTTCAGAGTATACTTATTGATAATATTAATTAAGAATATATTTTCTAAGTATTGAAAATATAATATTTTGTGAATAAACTTAGGTAGGTGAGATAAGTATAAGAATATTTTAATAAATATTCTTAAAATGAGATTTTAACAAATAAATGATTTATTTAAGCAAAGCTCGGTAAGTAACAAGGGTAAATAAATCTCTTTAATGATAAATTGTATGTTTATCTGGTAGTTAAATAATTGACTATCAAGTCTAGTCATTTTAAATTGTGAAATTTATTCGACAAATGAAAATGAAATCTGTTCTTGTAAACGGTTAGGAGAAGAATCCCGCACCAAGGTATTTTCGGTTTATTTGTGAAGAATTGGAGTTAAGTTTTCCAAAAACTATCGATTGTCATTTTGATGAGACCAGATCACGCCCACTTGCCCAAAAGTCACTTTGAAATGGCTGATGCATTTCAAATTGAAATATTTTGAGGACGATTAAAGATGGAGTTATTTGGTTTTGTTCAAGCCCAAACAAACCTGTAATAATGAATGCTAGCATTTGCATATCTTCTTGGAATGCAAATGTTAGCATTCCAAGATATTCTGCTATATATAAAACATAACCTTTAACCTCATCAGTCAGTAAATGAATAAAGCAGGGGAAAGCTGTATGGATATGTGTGTCTCATAAATTATGATATGATCATTCCATATCTAGAGATTATTTCCTTGCATTCTTAAGGGCCATTATGGTTGTTTATCAATCAAGGTGGTCATATTCGGCATATCCAGTTTTTAAGGATGGATCCGGACCTAGTTTGCTGAGATGCAAATTAACGCATTCTCCCGTGCATTTTATCTATAGATGTACGGATTCAGTGCTTATTCTCTTACCCTTTCATGGTTGGAATTCATTATCCATTACTCACTTTCAGTCTCGGTTATATACCTATTATGTTGGAACATAAGATGTAAGCATCCCGACTATCTTAATATATTCACTTGTGAATTTTAGACAATATTACAATATCACTTGATATTTATTATAAAAATGTTTTGGTTATCGTAAGGTAAAAATCCATTTGTATTTATGTGCAGCGTGATCTTACGAGATTCCCTTGATTTCGAAAATATAATAAAGAATGTACTCTATGACTAGAGTTTACTCACGCTAGCTTTCTAGCCTGACCTGGGCATTATTTTGCGATAATGCTTAGGTTAAATCGAGAATTTTTGTTAGATTAGCTTAGGTTCTTTGGAGCTTAGGAAAAGGCTGGAGGCAAGGACGTACTTCCATATTTTAGTTTATATTTTTGCCATGTGTATTGGAGTTTTAGTCTTCAGTATTTGTATGGACAAGTTATTATAACTATCCAATGATGAAGTAGTTTACTGTTGTACTCCGATATATTATGTATGTAAATTTAATTCTATTTTTGCAAAGACTTTTGTTATATTTTAATTTTTCCATTACATTGTAAGGTTATGTCTTATTTCTTTCTTTCTTTCACCCTAAATGAACTGTATTTTGAACAATTAAATGGTTGGCACAGAAACACCGAGGGTGCATTAACTTTCGTCTTTAAGGGTAAGAAAGGTTATCCGTTACATTTCAGATCTTCTATGATTATTGCTAGATAAAGGTTTCTGATTTTCTACTTTTTATTTTCAAATGAATTTTTGGACTTATATTCTTATTTCTAAATAAAGATATTTGGTCTCTGTAATACCCCTAAAATTTGATATTTCTATTCATAATTTAATTATATGAATTAAATGGGAATAATAGGGTAAAAGAGAAAAATGAGTTTTGTGCTTAATGAATTAACTAGTAGGTTGACCCTCGAATCAAATGAATTACTTATGGAATGGCATATAAGAGGGGCAAAAGGGTAAACTTTCGGCCCCTATATCCACCCGTATCTTACGACATTTTTTTACTATTCGTTCAATCTAAAATTCTAAAGAGAATTAAGGTGGTTGGTCATTTAGCTAGGGAGAAGAAAAAAAAAGCTAGGATTTAAAACTAGGAAACTTTATCAACAAATCTCCAAACTTCAACTAATCGAGGTGAATGATAATCTTTCCCTTGTGTTTTGGCCATTGGGAAATGCCCAAAAGTAACAGTTGATTCTTGAAAGGCTTTCATGATTTTTATGATGTTAATTGGTGGGAAATCATTAGCTATGTTTGACATGTTTATATGGCTCTTATGTACATGAAAATGGTTAGGTTTTAGGGTAAAATCTCTAGATAGAAAATCCAAATGCCATGGATTTTTGGTATGATGTTTATAGATGATTTTGGAAATGGGTTTTGAATTTCATAATTTTTCATGAATATACGGATTACTTACGAATTTTCTAAGTATGAATTGCTTAAGAAAAGCTTATGTGTTTGGGAATGTGATTAAAATATATGTATAAATATTTTATACATGGTTGATACGAAAGTGCTTTAAAATGACTATATTAGTATTTGAAATTATAAGCTAATGAAAATTCAATGAAAATAGTGGATCAAGTACAAAGTAGTACTTTATAAGGAGATAAGACAATATGTCCATATTTACTGTCAATGCCACTGCCTTTCCAGAAGCAACGTTCTGATACTCTCTGAAGCCAACTTTTGATAGCACTGCATAATTAGAATATCATACGCATATGGTATAGGAAGTATGCAGACATCTACCTCCTACCTTCCAAATGAGCTTTAGTATTGATACTTACATGTTTTGAAAGTAACTTCAACTTTGCTTTCACTTTTTTTGCAGGGATAAAAGGGGATCTTTTATAAGAAAGTGAGTATTTAAAATAAGGACATATACCTTTCTGTGGAATCGAAAGAGAGTCCCTAACCCTTAAAGCCATTTCCTATAAAGACATGACTTTATAAACGTGTTTTCCTAAACTTATTTCCTTGGACGTAGTAAGCAGAGCGAAAGGGAATCTTTTAATAAAGGATATAAGGCTATGCCTAAAATGGTTTTCGGCATCGATAACGTCAATGAAGGGAAATTTATTTTATAATTATGTAAAGGAGCTAGAGGCTTTAGTCTCTAAACACTACTATCACTGTTTTAACACTAGGTCTTGGTTGAGTGCTTAATTTAATGAATCAGAAAAGGGTTCCTTTTGGGGAAATTGTATGGCGTCGGAGAGGTATCTTTTGGAGTAAAGGATTGATTGTTTGGTTTATAAAGTTGGAATGGGTTGCCTTTCAGAGATGGATAATGAATAGTACTGAAGGGGTTTTCCTTCAGGGTGAAGAGGTTGTCTTATTGAGCATAAAGGGGATCCTTTCAGAGATATATGTTTTTTAAACTTGGTAGGTCACCATTGAAAGTTGCACATGTTATTGACGGGAAACCATAGAAACGACATTTGCATTTGCGTGAACACTGAAGGAACCAATGGGCAAAATAAAATTAGGGGAACACTTGATTATTGGGGGAACCAATTGGAAAAATGGAATTGTGGGGATCAATTAAATTAAAAGGATAAGCCTTTGGTCCCATTGTTATTAAAGGTTACCATATGGAGTATGGGAAGGGGATCGGAAGTAGGAATTCCATTGCTTCGTGTAGTATGGAAATTGTAATAAGAGAATGGCTATGTTGCTTCATGCGTTGCAAAAATCAAATGAATAAGAAAAGATGGTTTCGTTGCCTAGCAAGGAGTTACCTTGAGTTGTGCAGTGCGGATGCCAAAGTGAAAGAACAATTGGTTCGCATAGTATGCGAGGTGTTGTAGTTTCGTTTCTATCATATGGTTAACTTGTGAAACATGGAAGGGAAACCAAATTAAAAGAAAAATGATGGGAAATCAGGAATGAAATGATGTGAAATCATTAGAAACCATTAGGATAGAAAATCTGGGATAACACATATGGGGAATCCATTGTGTAATGCATGTTACACATTTTATAAAGTCACTTATGTTATTATGGTTTTGTACTAACCACTGAAGTGCAGGTGTTTCGCTGCTGTTTCTGGAGATAGCTTGTTACTGGCGAGGAAAAACATGCTCCTCATTGTGGCATGGTCCCGCGAGATATTCTTATCTTGGGAAAAGGGATTTTCTTCACACCATTCTATTGACTGACCTTAAGTTTTTGTTCTCCCCCACTAAATCTTAGGTGCTCATTTGAGTAGGCTAAGGGTTGGGGTTTTCAGATGCTTCGTCGAATAAGCTTCTAAAGGAAAGCAGGAGGCTATAGCTATTTAAAGGCGCCACCTTTTGTTTTGTTTTGATGTGTGTATTGATGATATTGTTATTTCCTATGTATTTAAATTCTTATCAACCGAAGCGACACCGTCATATGTTGATCTCAGATTATATTGGTAATAATATGTATATTTACAAATATATATATATATATATATATATGTATATATGTATGTATGTATTCTCTGAATTGGGTTTGCGAACGGATTGTATAAATGGAAAGGCTATCAATGAATGCTTTGTAAAGTTTTTCATACTTCCATGTTTCTGATGTTATGGTTTATTAGCATCCATTTTTCTACCACTAGAAGTCAACACTTGAGAAGACTACAACATCTGTAGAGTTGTGGTTTCGATCATGGTAAATAGGGTGTTACAGATTTGGTATCAGAGCATAACTTTATGCAAATTTAAAACAATGTTTTTCTTCATAAGAATTTTCAAACTTAAAACCCAAAGATCGTAGAAATTCAAAGTGTTGGATTTGCGAACTTATTATGTATTTGTAGTTGTATTATACAAGTATGTATATTCCTTTCAGTCATATGAACATCTTTCGGTATCTAACTAAAGTTTATCTATAGAAGGAAGAAGTAAGATATAAAGACAAGGAGTTCAAGGCTAAACATAGGTGGCAGAAGCACTACGACTGGTGGCATTGTTCGACCCGAAGGGCTAGTGAGAACCAAGGTGTTGCAAATCCATCGGGGGATATTGGGAACTTTTTCCAAACTTTTATCCATATGTTACAATTTGGAGCTAATACCAGCCCAAGAAGAGTAAACCTGGAAGCGCAAGTTAGAAACAACTATGTGAGGCTAAGTAGGGATTACAATAGTTTGGGTGTGAAGTCGTTTCTTGGAATGGAGGATGTTGATGTTGTGGATACTTAGATATTAAATTGTAAAAAAATCTTCAAGGACATAGGCTTGATTGATGAGCAGAAGAGAAGATTGGCCTCGAGATAGCTGTAAGGTAATGTTTTGCATTGGTGGAACAATGTTACTGCAATGACACCATAAGTGGGAATTACTTAGGAAGATTTTCGAAGGAGGTTTAGGTAAAGATTTGTATCGAAAGCTGCTTAGTCCATGATGATAAGGAAAATTGCTGATTTAAAGCAATGGGATATAACGGTGGACCAATATGCCGCCAGATTTAATGAACTATCTCGTTATGCTTGGGGGACAATTGACATTTTTGTTTTGAGGAATGAGAAGTACATCTAGGGGATGAAATTTGAGATTGTAAAAGAAACGATGCCTCACTTGAGAGACACCAATGATGTGGTGGTGGAGATGGCCATTTGTAATGAAGAGATGCTTGAGGAGATAGGAAGGCAAGACTATCAGATAAGGAAAATGAAAATTTTCATGGGCGGGAAGGCTTAAAAATTGGGAAAGCCCAAGAAGAACACGACAGAAGTTTTTTGCTTTAAGTATTACTAGAACTATCCCAATTTGATAGAGTGCAAGGTATCAGAAGCTAAGACCACTGCCGAGAAGCAGAATTTTCATTGCTTTATCTACAGTAAACTTGGAAATTATAAGGATAAGTGTACAAAAGTAGCCAAGGGTAAAGTGATGGCTGTAGAACCTTCGTCCTTTAAACCTACTGTTGCAAAGAAAATAAGATTGTGTCGGAAGGTACGCTTTCATTTTGTAGCATAATATTAGATATTTGTCTAACACTGGTGCAGTACGTTCATTTATCTCTAGATTGTGACTTTAGAGCCATCATACTTTGTTACTTCCTTTAGGATGGTTAATCCTATCATAGAGTACACAACCCTGAGTTTGGGATGTGGTAACCTAGAATTTCCTTTGGTAGGTAATACATTTGTTTGTAACTTGCATGTGTTTAATTTTGAAAGTTTCAAAATTATTTTTGGTATGGATTGGTTAAATTTTTATAACGCGAGAGTATTGTGTCGAAGCAGAGATGTATCGTTGAAACATCCCAATAGAAAAGAATAGATTTTGTTCTCGGTAGAGAGAGCAGTTCCGTAGATGTTTTCTTTTTTGTGTGGTTTAGAATTGGAAGACGTGGTAGGTAGTGTTCCTATTATTAAAGAATTTGCTGATGTATTCAAGCCAGTGGAAGGGTTACCGCCGAAAAGAGATTTCCAACCTCAGATCAATCTTATACCGAGAGCTAAGCCAGCGAGTAGACTTCAAGCCGAATGACCCCTTCGTAGTTGAAGGATTTGAAGGTTAAACTTGTTAAGTTGGTACGTAAAAGCTTCATTCATTCAAGAAGTTTGCCTTTGAGCGCATCGATGGTATTTGTGAAGAAGTCGGATGGACCACTGAGAATGTGCATTGAATACTGGAAGCTTAACCAGAGGATAGTAAAGAATAGGTATCCTTTGCCTCGCATTAATTTTCTATTTGATCAGTTGAGTGGAGCGAAAGTGTTTTCTCTGTTGGATTTGGCTACTGGGTTTCACTAGCTAAGGATAGTGGAAGAGAGTGTTCCACTGATTGCTTTCCGTACTAGATACGGATCATACGAATGGATGATTATACCTTTCGTATTGACGATGCACCAGCTTTCTTCGTTGATTTGATGAACCTAGTGTTTTTGGGATAATTAGACAAATTTGCTTTGGTTTTCATTGATGATATATTGGTGTATTTGAAGGATGCGGAAGAGCATGTAATTCACCTCTAGGGAGTGCTGGAGACTTTGCGGACCAATTGAGAGCCATGTTTTCTAAGTGCAGATTTTAGGAGGAAAAAGTGAAGTTCCTTAGTCACGTTGTTTCAGAAGAGGGAACCGCCGGTGGATCCTATGAAGGTTGATACTATAGTTAGTCGGAAGAGGCTTGAAAGTGTTATGGATGTTGAAAACTTTCTAGGATTGGCCGGGTACTATCAAAGGTTATCAGGGACTTTTTCCGGATGGTGAAACCAATCACTAATCCAACCAGAAGCGATGTTAAGTTTGTTTGGTCTAATAAGTGTGAGGAAGCATTCTAGAATTTGAAGCACTTGTTGATCAATGTTCTTGTGTTATTAGTGCTGAAAGGAAAACAAGGTTTAAATGTATTTACTGATACTTGCAGAACATGGTTAGGTATTGTTCTAATGTAGTAGGAAAGGGCTATTGCTTATGCTTCCCGACAGTGGAGACCTCATGAAGCCCGATACCCAACTCATGGATCTTGAGTAAACTTTTGTTGTTTTCACCTTAAAGATTTGCAGGCATTTCTTATTGGGTGAAAGGTTTGAGTTATTCACATGCCATATGTCCTTGAGATATTTGTTTCCTTAGAAATATTTCAATTTGTGATAGCAGAGACGGTTGGAGTTCATGGTGACATATTGTGACAACCCAAAATTTGATAGACCAAATTTTTCTCAAATATCTCAATCTATCAAAGCTTGAGTTGGCTTTTCTGGTATCATATAGAAAAAACATAGATAATAAATATATCAGAGCTCAATAAAACATCTCACAGTGGAATGGATTAAATATAATAACCAAATATAGCCTTACCGAAATAATGACCATGCCCGATAAGTGTCCAAAGAGTACCAAATATCTGCCATAAATCTAACATGCGAGCATGCTATGAGGAGAGGGTAAGAACTCAACTTATGATGAGAAGACAAATTATACATTTTGAAATAACCCTACATATACCGTTCAATTACATTTTCTTAATTATCAGGTTATTCGGACTAACAACATTCTAGGCTTTGCACTCACGTCGTACCCATCTACTCCCCAGTAGATCAAACCTAATATAGTATATATTTAGCTATGCCCAACATCTAAAGGTACTCTCCATAGTACCCTCCTCGTATGGTCACCGCCGTCACACCATGGAAGTTTGCACAACCTCCATCCTGTGCCAAACTACATACAAAATTTATATCATTACGCTGCGTAATCACATAGATACACCATCGTTATGCCATGTAAGCGTACGGGTGCTTGTATCCGAACTCCTTAGTCGAATCAGTCATAACATGGAGTAATGCCCTAATGTCTACAATATACCACCTAGTGCGTGATCTAGACCCTCGCACGAAAGTACTACCTACTACTACTCGAGTCCCATAATAAGGTTGCATCTAATGTACGGAACTCGGTCGAGAGCTTTCGATATATGTAAAGGACATCTTCGTTTGGCTTACAATACAGATAATCGCATATGGTCTGTCTCTTTTCATGGTGGTTAAAGCCCCACCTCATCCCCTCCCTCAACTAATGAAAGACTACATCAAGAGCTAATGACGTTCCCCTAACAACCAATCTAGCATCCAATTTGGCTTGTCCCTCAACCAACGTCCCATTTGTGAAAGATCATTGGTCTGTTGGTTTAGCTCTTAGTCGTTTCACATCCGACTAACTGCCGATGATAGGTATCCAACGACTATTATCCTTAATTTAGTCCTGACCACCTCCTCTTAGAACGAGGCAAGTCACCGAATCACCCAACCCCATCCGCCACAACCTTCTAACTGCCACACCATAGTTGTAGTCAAAGTATATTCTAGATGGTGCAATAGACTTGCCTCTGATCAATGGCTTCATTCTGTTATTACTAAGAGGGCCATCTTAGAGTACACTTCCACGTCCCGCAAAAACCCCGTGCTTCCTGCCAGTCCCGTAGAATAATTAATTAGATGTGCTCCTCTCGTGTCTTTAGATACCACGATGATCTACCCCATTGGGTTCTTCATCTCCATGCGTACTGGTCCAAGTGCATCATGCCATCGCGTTGTTAGATCCTATGTTTAATCTTTTAATCGCGCACTTGCTGTGACTTATCACAATGCAAATTAACTTGATTATTTGAGTATTCATTTTCTATTCAAGTTAATGGTTTATTAACTTCAATTCGACAGCTTACTTCCTTAATGAACCCCATGCCGCCGGAGCGGACTCTTGCTTATATTATTACATTCATTAGATTTAATACTCCGAATGATAAGTCTAATAATAACAAGCCTGTTTTTTCTTTTCTTATTTAATTACAACCTTATCTTATGTCGTAACTACAACCGTTGCTGTTAGTTTGATTATTAACTTAGTTCCCTTAACTAAGGTTTATTAATAAATTCTCTATTTAACATTAATTATAACTTACGTTATAATTCCACTTGCCCCTAGGATAAGCCTACCTATTATATTTCATTCCCATTAGTTATACTAGGTTATATTCCCCATTCATCACATTTTCCCTAAGTTCCTCAATATTTAACCAAACCTTTACTGTTGTAACATTTCTTTGTTTACTATCTCATACATTATTATTATTACAGAAAATATTTCACACACGTCATTAGATTGGTTAGTGGAAATGTATAAAAATCTATTTCCATAATACACATTAATTAAGATCCATAGTTGCAAGTTATTTTTTTTTATTTACATCATATGCATAGGTATATTTGATTAGTGTGCAATACGGCTAAAGAACCCTTATTTCACACTAATCCTTATTTCCTTCCTTTTCTTGCACCTACGTTCTCAGTAATTTTAGCATAATGAAAATTTTGGAAATGTATCCATTTTCTACCCCCAACTAATTCAGTCCATTACTAATCCCCTTTGTCTGAGTTAGATATTATTTCCTGTTTATCATACACCATTTCCAATTACTGTAAATTTTCGTACAAAAATTAGGCATACTAATTCTTTTTCCATTATTTCCACAATTCACAGTAATTCATTTTACATCATACCAAATTTACTATTGAATTATAATCTTAATAATATGTGCATAATCACTGTCAGATTCAGAATTTTATCATTACAGTAATTCTCAACCCAAATAGAAAGTTAATGGAGTAGATTCATACAATAGTAACATTCTTAACGTACTTAGGGAATAGATTATATCACAATTTCAATTATTTATCATGTTAAGAATTATAGGGAATTTAAAGGATAAATATACCTTCACCAAAAGGAATAATTTAAATCCACTCACCTAACTGCTTTCCAATTTTTGAATCAGATTCAGATCTACTACTCCGTGGTCTTCCTAATTGAATTTGATATTTAAATGAACATGGATTTACAAATCTAATGCTAAAGAAATATTGATCATTCAAGTTCACAAAATTTACCTCATGTAGACAAGAAATCTGAATAACTATATTGTAGATCTAATTTCTTTTCCTTTAAATCTTGAAGCAGAATTCCTGAAACTAGTATTCTATTTTTGAAAGATTTGGAGAAGGAAGAAAATGGCAGAGCTTTGGCGTCGTTATAGAAAACATGAGTTGGAAGATAAGCTCTACTAGTCTATTTATAGGAGCACAGAAGATTCGGGTTCATTGGATTAAATATAATATAGTCCAAGTCGTATAAATCAAAAATATAACGTCAGTTCGCTTAGCAATGGGTCGACCCCTGGGTCGACCCGGCTCTAGGGTAGGCTGACTCTTAGGTTAACCCACATATGATCTGGGTCGACCCATCACCTGGGTCATTAACGTTAAATCTACCGAAATTTAATTTTTGTTTAACGTTGTGTAACGTTCATTTTCTTGCTAAATATTGTTATGTAAATTATTTTTATCCATTTATAAGATATATTCAACATTTCAATTTCAAACTTATGTGCATATATACACGTATAACTCTATTAATCTTTATTCGTTAATAACTTCCCCATATGGACTCCGTTTAGGACAAGTTATATGTGAAAGGAAATCAAAAAATTGCCACGAACACAATGGTATCAATGTCGGGGCTAAATTCTATAATCATAAAACATCGATACTTCTAACAACTAATTATATATATATATATATAGGGTGTCACATTCTCCCTCTTAGGAAATTTCATCCCCGAAATTTGATAAGGGTAGGATTATGTTATTCCTCATATAATATACAACCATCATGTATACATCAAAAAATTTAATCAGTTGTGTGCTTGTGCAAAGTGTAACATAGCATAAAATATATGAATGCAATGAATGTCGAAACGGTACCTCCTATATAAATGCAAAATTTTCTTGAAAATCTTTTCGAAAACATGATGCACACATCCCAAATACATTGGCAATGTCTAGACGAATACAATATTTTGAAAAGCAAAAATACCTTTTTATCCAAATTTTCCTAGAATCTTACAAGATAAGAGTGTAATTCATCCATTTTTTGCATCCAAATCCTAACAACCAACTTTAAATTTGTGAATTTGAGAAAAGACACATTTCCTAAATTCCGGCTTCTTATAAAATTTCCAAGGAAAATTTAGTTTTCCACCTTTTTTGTTATTTAATTGTATTTATTGTGGTTTATCATGAACTTCGTCAAATAGAGAAAAGTTCCATACAATTACCATAGTAGGATAAAATACTACAACAAACTAAGAGTCAACTTTCAATTACAAGTTCCTACTATAGTTGCCAATTCAACAAAATATAGCTGAGTTCTAAAATAAAGTAAAAAATCCTACATAAAGCAATAATATGATACTAATTCACTCTCAAAAAGAAGGTTTGGGTCCCTGTCTAAAGATATCCCGAAGAAAGGAATCCAATCCACTAGGCATTCCTCCTAACGCCTAATACTGTTTTGCACCTCCAGCTGCATCTGCTCGAATCGTTGCTAGGCTACAAATATCTCCTGTAGAGACTGCTATTTTGTCAGGGAAAAGTCGGATGGCATACAAGTCATATCTTGTTGTCCAAGCAAGATCTCATGGTGCTCTCTGGCTAACCAGTGTTGCCTCTCAAAAATGGACTTAACCTCTCTCCTCAAATCCAACGGCTTCTCTCCTGACCATGGGCCCCACTGTGATGATTGGAAATGCCCGACGCTTCCTTAGTATGCTGGTTCTGCACTCTGATAACCCAGTCCATTGGAGTGTCAAAATACTAATAGGGCTCCTCCATTACTTACCCCTCATTGTGTACAGACTTATCCCCAAATTCTGCCTCTGGATGATATCCAACTGGATATATCTTTTTATCCCCCTGGTCATGCTGACCCTCACCATCATCATCGTTGTCATCGCCTTCATGCTCATCCCCATGCTGCATGGGCTAATTCTCCTATAATTGAGCCAACTCAATGTGAATCCTAGTCAAAGTGGATGCTTCTATCAAAGGGTGGGTTTCCTTAGTAGAACTCTCATTCCCTTATAGAACGTGGTACTGTCCAAATACAACTGACCATAAATGACGAAAAGGGATCGTAGACTATCTCGTGTCTGTGGTGGTCGCAAAATGTGCCATAATCTCTCTCGCCCAATTAATTTAAAGTCCGAAAAAAATAGCACAAGTGGCACGCGTAACAGTGCTAGTAACTTAGTCATAACTTACAATCCGGGCAACCAAGTTATACTGCAATATGCTTATAACTATCTAATGGGCGCAGATGCCCTATAACCTTTGCTCTATACCCAATATCAATAAAAATCCAGCCTAACGGCCTCACCCATCATATCTACATGCTTTAATCTCATACCCTCACAAGTAATACCAAGCATGTTCCTACACTGTCTCCCTATAAAAACTATCAATACCCCTTTCACCTCAGAATCAAATACAGCCTCGTTATTCTCCTCTCTATAATTCAAATTGCCAAAGGCAAGCTAACCTGGGGTAAGCGATCCGCCATACCGTACCATGATCAAGAATCAGATGCAACCCCTTATCTAGAAAAAGCTATTCCAAAAGGGTTCCTACAAAGTCTAGAAATCTAATTGGTCTTCCAAGTCTAGAAATCCTACATAGTCATCCGCCTGATGTTCTAGCACCAAGCGATCTTCTAGGTTGTTAATTGGGGAAAGTGATGGCTAATGATGGTCATAGAGACATGGAAAAAGTTCTTCAAATTTACGAAAAATGAACTTAGATCTTGATAGAGGAGGTAACAAGCTTTGATTCGGAATTATTTTTGTGAAAAAATGGTAGGGTTTTGGAGCGGAGGTGGGTGTTGGAAGTAGGGCGATTGGGTTCGGTGGAGCTTTCGGGTGGGTGAAATGAAAGTGAAGAAGATAAAGGCTTCCTCGCTTTCATATAACAAAAAAAAACGAAGGGTGGATCGACCCACATATGCAGGTGTGTCGACCCATCCTTAGGGTGGATTGACACAATGGTCAACCCACCTGAAGTTCTGGGTCGACCCGACCTAGTGTTATATATATACATATCATTTTTCCGCTATCCCTCCCGAGTTTTCCACTGGCTATTCACTATACCGAAATCTGATAAGTATTTCCTGGGTTGGTCTACAGGCTATTCCAATTCAGAC
The DNA here is from genome assembly GCA_030737875.1 of Allium sativum. Lineage (NCBI taxonomy): Eukaryota > Viridiplantae > Streptophyta > Magnoliopsida > Asparagales > Amaryllidaceae > Allium > Allium sativum. Next base: position 518,089,464 of record CM060924.1, read on the forward strand.
AAATTCTCTTATGCCTTTTAACTATTTTAATGACGTTTCCATGAACTCAATTAAAATTCCAAAAAATTATCAATGTTCTTTCCTGTCTATTTCTATCCTCCAACATAATTTCTCACGTCAACTTTTCTCTTCTGTTTGTCCAAAATTGATTTTTCCAAATTCTTGCTCACAAAATCCTTAAAACACCTACTTTGAAATAACCTTAAACTTTTGTCAGCATAACCATCGATGCTAACTTATACCATTTTGTAATTTTTTGCCCCCAAGTAAATCTATTAACTATGTTCCGAACCATGTAGTGCCAAAATTTTGCGCCCAAAAAGTCTTATATATAAATTATTAATCCATCTATTTATTTACCGACCATTTTATACACTTTTTAACCCAAACACTTAAAGACTTATCTTTCTCATATCTCCATAATCATTTGTTTAGTATACAAGTTTTGGCATCTCAATTCCTTCCATGGATATAGGTATATTTATATATAATATACTTGTATTTAGAAATATACAAATATGTCCACTCATTAACTATATAGGAATCCTAAACCTCGATCTGATACCAGATGTAACAAACCGAATTTCGATAGAATGAATTTTTCTCAAAAATTCCAATTCATCAAAGCTTGAGTTGGCTTGTTTGATATCCTGCCAAAAAGACAAAGAAAATAAATATATAAGAGCTCGATAAAATATCTCACACTGAAATGGATAAAATATAATAATCAAATATAGCCTTTGTGAAATAATGACACTGCCTAGCAAGTGTCCAAAGGCTACCAAATCTCTGCCATAAATCTAAATTGTGAGTACGTTATGAGGAGGGGGTCAAAAAGTTTTAGTAAGAGAACAAATTATACATTCTGAAATAGCCCTACATATATCATTCAATTACATTTTCTTAATTATTAGGTTATTTGGATTAACAGCACTCTAGGATCTGCATTCACGTTGTACCCATCCTCTTCCTAGTAGATTAAGCCTAATAAAGTATATATAGCTACGTCCAACATCTCAAGGTACTCCCCATAGTACCCTCCTCGTACGGTCTCCGTCGTCACATCATAGAACTATGCACAACCTCTATCTTACGCCAAACCACGTGCGGAAATCTATATCATTATGCCACGTATCTCACAAGACCATCATCACTGCATCACGTAAGCGTACAGATTCTCGTGTCCGAACTCCTTGGTCGAATGACGTCTCAACATGGAGTAATGCCCTAATGTCTACAACTATGTAGTTTATGCCCCATTATTACCCTGCAATATCCGCGCTATATCATGTAGCGAATTTCCACCACTATGCTATTTCCAAATAGCCTTTAAAATAGCCTCTCTACTTTAATCCCCGCTATATTCTGATATTTTTTATATATCCCATTATTTCGGCTATATTCCGCTAAATCTTCTATAAAAGAAATGAATTTATAAATGACATTTTTACATTATAAAATTTATAAAATTAGCTTTTTAACATAATTTTTTAACATGTACATTTTAGAATATAAAATACTACAATATTCCATTAAATATAATCAAGCTAAACAAAAGTTTACATTTATTTACATACATTTGCTTATGCTTTATTTAAAATTAAGAATGCACTAATTATAATTAAGTTAAATGTTAATTTTCCATTTATTTATTGTTTATGTATTTGTAAAAGCGTTGAATATGAGTTTTACATGTTATTTTAGACACATCCATTACGTCCTGCTATTTCCCCGATCTATCCCAGCAACAACTTTTTACATCTCCGCCGCATTGGATCCGCTGAGCGCTTTAACTTCACAGGTCTACAATACACCACCCAGTGCATGTATCTAGACCCCCACATGAACATACTGCCTACTACTACCTGAGTCCCGTAATAGAGCTGCATCTAGTGCACGGAACTCGGTCAAGAGCTTTTGATATCTGTAAAGGACAACTTCGTTAGGCCTATAATATAGATACTCACATATAGTTTATCTCTTTTCATGATGGCTATGGCCCCACCACGGCCCCTCCGTCAACTAATGAAAGACTACACTAAGAGCAAAGGACGTGTCCTTAACAACCAATTTAGCATCCAATTTGGCATGTCCCTCAACCAACGTCCTATAGCGAAAGATCATTGGTCTATTGGTTTAGCTCTTAGTTTTTCCACATCCCACAACGGCCGATGATAGGTAACCGACTATGACTATCCTTAATTTGGTCCTGACCGCCTCCTCCCAAAGCGAGGCAAACTACCGAATCACCCAAAACCATCTGCCATAGCCTTTTGACTGTCATACCATGGTCATTGTCAGGGGATACTCTGGATGGTGCAAAAGACCAACCTCCTAGAGACGGCTCATCCAATTATTACCCAAAGGGCCATCTCAGGGCACCCTGCCACATCCAGCAGAATCCCCATGCTTCCCTCCAGTTCCGTAGAATAATTAGTTGGGCGTGCTCTTCTCGTATCTCCAAACACCACGATGATCTATCGATATTGGGTTCTTCATCTCTATACGTACGGATTGGTCCAACAGCATTATGCCATTGCATTATTAGAACCTATGTCTATCACAATGCTAATTAACTTGATTATTTACACATTGTTTTCTATTTAAGTTACTGGTTTATTAGCTTCACTTCGGCCGCTTACTTCCTTAACCAACCCCATGCCACCGGAGTGGACTTCCGCTTATTATTATTACATTCCTTAGACTTAATATTGTTAATTATAAGTTTATTAGTAACAAGCCTACTTTATTCTTTCTTATTTAAATATAACCTTATCTTACACCGTTACCACAATCATTGCTGTGGGTTTGCTTATCAACTTAGTTTCCTTAACTATGGTTTTTACTAAATTTCTCTATTTAACATTAATTATAACTTAAGTTATAATTTCACATGTCGCTAGGATAAGCCTACCTATTCTATTTCATTCCCATTCATATAATTAGTTATAATAGGTTATATTCCTTGTTCATCACATTTTCCCTAAGTTCCTCAATATTTAATCAAGCCTTTACTGTTGTAACCTTTCTTTATTTAGTGTCTCATACATTTTATTACAGGAAAATATTTCACACACTTCATTAGGTTGGTTGTTGGTGGAAACGTATAAAAATCTATTTCCATAATAAACATCAATTAAGATCCATAGTTGCAAGTTATTTCTTTTTATTTACATCGTATGCATAGGTATATTTGATTAGTTTGCGATACAGCTAAAGAACCCCTATTTCACACTAATCCTTATTTCCTTTCTTTTCTTGAAGTTACGTTCTCAACAATTATAACGTAATGGTAATTATGAATATGTATCACTTTTCTACCCCTAACTAATTAAATCACTACTAATTCCCTTTTTCTGAGTTAGATATCAATTCTTGTTTATCATATACCATTTCCAGTTACTGTAATTTTTCGTACAAAAATTAGGCATACTATTTCTTTCTCCATTATATTCATAATTCACTGTAATTCATTTTACAACATACCCAATTTACCGTTGAATTATAATCCTAAGAATATGTGCATAATCATTATCAGATTCTCAATTTTAGTATTATAGTAATTCTCAACTCATATAGAAAGTCAATGGAATAGATACATACAACAATAACATTCTTAACATACTTATGGAGTAGATTATATCACAATTACCACAATTTCAATTATTTATGTGATGTTAGGAATTAGGGAAACCTAAACGATAAATATACCGTTACCAAAAGGTATAATTTAAATCCACTCAGCAAACTTCCTTCCAATTCTTGAATCTGATTCAGATCTGTTACCTCGTGGTTTTCCTAATTGACTCTAATATTGAAATGACCATAGATTTACAAATGTGATGCTTAAGGAATAAGAGAAATAATAATAATTTAGATTCAAAAATTTACCTTATGTAGACAAGAAATCTGAACACCTATATTGTAGATCTATATTTTTTGTCATCATATCTTGAATTGGAATTCCTAAAAGTAATATTCTTATTTCTGAAAGATTTGGAGAAGAAAGAAAATGGAAGAGCCTTGGCGTGATCTTGGAAAATATGAGCTGGAGGCTAGGCTTTGCTAGTCTATTTATAGGTGCATTAAGGATTCTGGTTCGTCGGATTAAATATAATATAATATAATACAAGACGTATAAACTGAAAATATTACATCCGTTCGCTCAGCAATGGGTCGACCCCTGGGTCAACCCGGCTTTAAGGTGAGTCGACCCCTGGGTCGACCCACATATGATCTAGTTCTACCCATCACCTGGGTCACCAGTGTTAAATCTGCCGAATTTTAATTTTTGTTTAACGTTGCTTGTAACGTTCCTTTTCTTGGTAAATATTGCTATGTAAATTATTTTCTTTCATGTATAAGGTATATTCAACATTTCAATTACAAACTTATGCGCTTATATATGCATATAACTCTACAAATCTTTGTTCATTAATAACTTCCCTATACGGGCTTTGTTTGGCATAAATCGTATGTGAAAACAAATTAGAAAATTGACACGAATACAATGATATATGTTTCGGGGCCAAATTATGAAATCATAAACATCGATATTTCCGAAAACTAATTAAATGTATGTATACACACACACACATAGAGTGTTACACATATAACTTTGACATAGAGTACACCCTTGAGAAAGGGAATAAATTAAGGATGCCCTTAGTAGGAGACACTAAAAGATTGTGTCGACTATGTTGAACAAATGTAAAAATTTAGTAGGAGACACTAAGGGTTTTCACATGTAATGTGCGGATCAGGTCGATAGCTAGTTTTATCAAAGGTACACCAATGGTGTCTAGCTTAAAGGTTCGATATGCTTTGATTGAGAAGATTGCTTCTAGATCGGAAATGGATCTTTCATTGCCCGAAATGATCTGAGAGATCAGAAATGGAATGGAAGGAAGTAGCCTTGGGATGTTCACTCTTGACCGAAAGGATTGGCTACAGAAAAATGAAAGGCTATGCTTTCCGAAGGTTGGTAATATTTGGAAGGAAGTTCTTAGAGAGTGTCATCGCTCTAAGTTTATGATACATGTCAAGGGAATGAAGATGTACTGAGACATGAAGAGAAGCTTCTTCTTGGAAGGAATAAAGAGGGATGTTGACTTATGGGTAAATTAATGTATGATCTTCCAACAAGAGAAGGTTGAACATCAGAAACCTAGCGGTTTGTTACAACCATTAGAGATTCCAGTTAGGAAGTGGGATTCGATATCCATAGATTTCTTCTATGGACAGCTGAGATCAAACAGAGGGATCAGAAGCATATGGGTTATCAAGGATAGATTAATCAAGAGTATTATTTTATTCCCATGAAGTCAACCAGGCGGCGTCAGTTTTGACTGAGTTATTCATGAAGAACGTTGTAAGCTTCATGGAGTTCCTAGTAGTGTCGTAAGTGATAAAGATCCATTGTTTACGATTAGATTTTGGAAAACTTTACTCAAGGTAATGGGAACAAAACTCGAGATGAGTACAACTTATCATCAGATGGGGAATCCGAGAGGGTGGATAAGCTATTGGAGGATTTGCTAAGAACATGTGTTATGGACTTTGGTGGTTCTTGGGAGGACAATTTTCATTCAATGGAATTCACCTATAATAATTGCTTTCGTGCTACTCTAGGGATGGCACTTTTCAAAGCCATATATGGGTACCATGTAAATTTTCATCGTATTGGCTGGAGACATGTGATAGGCTAGTTATTGATCCAGAATTAGTAAGAGAAGCTACATAGAAGATTGAGATCACTCGAGGTCAAATGACGGAAGCTTAGTCCAAACATAAGAATTACGTGGATAAGAGTGTAAGGATTTGGAGTTCTCTATTAGAAAAAGGGTTTTCATCAGGGTTTGTTGACCAGACTTCTTCAGCTAATGATTTAGTGAACCTGAATGGCAAGATAGAACACTTCAAAGGATGACTAGATTATCTCCTATCATCTTTCCCTTCTATGCTTACATGGTTTATCCTAAAATGGAATATAAGGCGTATTTCGTTTCGAAAAAAAGGGAAGCATATGCCAAGGTTTGTTGGGTCTTTTCTGTTTTTGGAAAGGATTGCCTATCGAGTGGAGTTGCCAGATAGACTGGCGGGGTTCTATAATGTGTTTCATGTATCATAATTACGAAAGCATGTACATGGCCTTGACGCTACCAAAGATCCACGGGTATCAAAAGAGTTGGTAATGGAACCTCATTTGAATATTTGAGATAAACGGTTTATGTTCTAGATAGATGCTATAGGAAATTGAGAACCAAGATAGTTAAATTGGTGAAAGCCCAGTGGAGTTCGGAAGAAAAAGTATGTACTTAGGAGTCGGAGTCCCAGATTTGAGATTCTTTTCCGGATTTGATTTTGGTGAGATCTATATGGCTTTATAAATTAGTTACAAGTGGGGTACGCTAGTATATTTTTTGATAGAATTGCTTGCTGGGTCGCTATGATTGCTTTGCTTTTTCCCTAACTAGATTTCGGGGATAAAATTCTTCTATGAAGGAGAGGATGTAATACCCCTAAAATTTGATAACATTATTCATGAATTTAATTGGATAAATTAAATTGGAATAATGTGGTGAAGGAAAAAAAATGAGATTAGTGCTTAGTGAATTAACTAGTAGGTGGGTCTTAGAAACCAATGATTTCTTAAGGAAGTGTATGTAAGAAGGGAAAAAGGGGGAAAGGGTAAACTTTCATCCCTATATCTATTCATATTTTACTATGTTTTGTTTCATTATTCATTCACCCTAAAGCTCTAAAAAGAGATAAGTGGCCGAACATTAAGCTAGGAAGAAGAAGAAAAAGTTTGGATTTAGAGCTGGAAACTTTGTAAACATATTTCCACACCTCAACTAATAAGGTGAATAATACTCATACCCTTGTGCTTCCATTATTGAAGAAATAACATAAACTACTAGTCAATTTTTGATAGTTTTCATGATTTATATGATGCTAATTGGTGGGAAATCATTAACTATGTTTGACATGTTTATATGGCTCTCATATACATGAAAATGGTTAGGTTTTAAGGTAAAAACTATAGACAAGAATCTCCAAATGTTATGGATTTTTGCTGTTTGTTAGACGATTTTGGAAATATGCTTAGAATTTGATATTTTTTATGGATGTATAAAGTAGTATTCCTATGGAAATAAGTCAGTATATGTGTATTTACTGACAGTGCCACTGCCTTTTTGGAAGCGACATATCGATGCTCTTGGGAGCTAACATTTGAAAGCACAAAATATTTAAAATATCATATACATATGGTGTAGGAAATATCCAAACATATGGCTCCTAACTTTCTGGAGGAGCTTTGATATTTATGCTTATATATTTTGAAAGTAACTTCTCCATAAGAGGTTTTGACTCTACTCTTTCGATAAGGACGAAAGTGGATCTTTTATAAAAAAGAAAGTGTTTTGAATAAGGACTTGTACCTTTTTTGGGAACAGGAAGAGATTCCATAACCCACGAAGCCATTGCCAACGAAGATATGCTTTTTTAAACTTATTTCCTTGGACGTGGTAAGCGGGCCGAAAGGGTAACTTTTAATAAGGATCTAAAGGTCAGCCAAAAATGGCTTTTGGCGTCAGTAGTGTAAACGAAGAGACTTTTATTTTATAATTATGTAAAGGAGTTGGAGGCTTCTTTCTGTATACCCTGCCGTCATGGTATTGATGCTAAGTCTTGGTTGATTGCTTGATTGCATGAATCTGAAATAAACTCCTTTTGAGGAAATTATATGGAATCACAGGGCTATCTTATGGAGTAAAGTATTGGTTGTCTGGTTTATAAAGCCGAAAGTGGTAGCCTTTCAGGGATGGATAATGAATAATGTTGAAGTGGTTTTCTTTCAGAATGATAGACGATTGTCTTGTTGAGCCGAAAGGGGGTTCCTTTCGAACATATATGTTTTTTGAACTTGGTAGGACACTATTGAAAGTTGCACATGTTATTGGCTGGAAACCATAGACACAAAATCTAGATTCGTGTGATCATTTGGAGAACCAATGGGAAAAATAAATTAGGCGATCCACTAGAACATTAGGGGAACCAATGGGAAAAAGGAAATTGGGGGAACCAATTAAATTTAAAGGACAAGCCTTTGGCCGTGTTGTTAGTAGGGATTACCTTATGAAGCATGGGAAGGGGATCAGAAGGAGGAATTCCACTGATTTGCGTATTATGGAAATTGTAATAAGAGAATGGATCCATTGCTTCGTGCAGTGCGAAAGGCAAATGAATGAGAAAAGATGGTTTCGTTGCCTAGCAAAGGGTTACCTTGAGTTGCGTAGTGCAAATGCCAAAGCGAAAGAACCATTGCTTCTCGCAGTATGGGAAGTGTTGTGGTTTCGTTGCTGGTAGAGGATTACCTTACTAAACATGGATGTGAAACCGAATTAAAAGAAAAATGATGGGAAATCATTAAAGAATGGAAATGATGGGAAATCATTAGAAATCATTGGGATGGAAAATATGGGATAACGGGGATAGGGAATCCATTGTATATTGCATATTGCACATTTTATATAGTCACTTATGTTATTATGGTATATACTAAGCATTGAAGTGCACGTGTTCTGAGTTAGTTTCCGGAGATAGCTTAATAATAGCAGCGGGAACCTGTTCTGCAATGCGGTGTGATCCCATTACATCACCTTTTGTTGGGTAGAAGGCATTATTACTTACACCATTTAGTTGACTGACCAAAAGTTTTTGTTCTCCACATTTAATTCCTTGATGCTCATTTGAGTGGGCTAAGAGTTCGGGATTTCAATTGCTTCGTCGAATAAGCTTCACTAAGCGAGCAGGAGGCTATAGCTGCTTATGAGCGCCACTGTTTGTTATGTTTTTATGTGTGTATTAATAGTATTTTTATTTCCTATGTATTTAAACTCTTATCAACCGAGGAGGCATCATCATATGTTGCACACACAGATTATATTTTATAATTATATATATATATATATATATATATATATTCTCTGAACTGGGGTTGCGAAAGGATTGTATGAATGGAACGACTATCAATGAATGTTTTGTAAAGTCTTTCATACTCCCATATTTTTTGATTTTGTGGTTTACTAACATATGGTTTTCTAACATCAGAAGCCAACAATAGAGATGAAAACAACACCTGTAGGGTTGTGATTTTGATCTTGGCATTTGGGAGTTACAGTCTTATATCATTATTCGTAAGATAAAGGCTTCTGGCATTTTATTATTATTTCTATATAACTTGTTTGGATTTATATTATTAGCAAATAAGGATTCTCTCCTTTTTTATTACTAGAAAAGAATTTCTGGTTTCCTATCATTATTGCTAGATAAAGGTTCATTGTATTCTATTACTATTTCTAGGTGAATTTTTTTGATCCATATTATAAACCAAATAAGGATTTCCATTCTCCCTTTATTACCAAATCAAGATTTCTAGTTTTCAATCATTGCTACTAGATAAAATTTCAGATCTTCTATTATTATTTTATTACTGAATGATTTTATGTACTTTTATTCTTATTGTCAGATATGGACTCTAATCTCCTATCATTATTGTCAAGGTAAAAGTTTTTGGTCTTATATTATTATTTACAGATGGATTTTCTAGACTTCTATTGTTCTTAGATAAGAATTTAAGGCATCTATCATTTCTATATAAGGATTTTCGTTCTCTTATATGCCATGATACAAATTTCTAGCCTTTTATTTCTATTTTTAGAAGATTATCCAGACTTCTATTCTTCCTACCAAACAATGGTTTCTAGGCTTCCACTATTATTACCAGGTAATTTTTTTGTTTTCCATTATTATTATCAAATAAGGATTTATGTTCTTTAATTATTGCCCAATAAAGATTTTTCGTCTTTTATTATCACTATCAGATAAAGAATTCTAGTCCTCTATCAATCATTAGTGCCAGATAATTTTCTGATTTTTATTATTATCGAACAATGACATCTGGTCTTTTAATATCATTATGAGATGAGGATTTTTTGTACTCCATTACTATCGCCCTATAAAGGTTTCTTAATTTCTACAATTATTTCTGAAGGAGTTTCTGGTTTTGAAATACCTCAAGTACTATTACAAGATGTTTATTGGACTTTTCTTATTACTTATTAAATTTTTTGTAGTATTTATAGAATTTTTGATTTGAAGTAGGTGGATATATATAACAATATTTATAGCTCTGATTTTTTTTGTCTTTATTATCAACTGTGAAATTAATCAATGTTGTTATTATCGATTAAGTAAAGCGAAATCCATAATAACATATTATAATTGTAGTTCAGGATTTTTATTTGAAGGACAATCGTAGTCAGAAAACCTTTAACAAACAATTATTACATCATAATGTTTCTTCTATACCGACAAACTATTTTTTTCTTCAATTTTCAAATGTTTTTTGAATTACATTTAGCAGCAACATTACAGGCATAATGTTCATAAGTCACAAAACCCTTCTTTTTTTAAGTTTTCACCGCGATTACCCAAGATAATTGAATGACTTAATTAAAGATGCCGAAGAGACAGAAAAGAACAAATCAAACATTTGGAGACGAGAAAATTGGGAGGAGCGACAACAACAGGAAAAACCATGACAAAGATATAAAGGACAGAAATATTTATGAAAAGGAAAAGAGAGGCCTTAGGATTAGTTGCGAAAACGGGGGAGGGGGGGGGGGATATGTGGCTAGGAGGAAACCAATCTGAAAGATTCTAGCAAGCATTAGTAAGCTATCAACTCATCAACAAGTTATCACTTCATATCTAAGGACATACTTAGCAACAATGAGTCGTGTAACCCTCATCATTGAAGACAATGATGATTTCTCTACAAATCTGAAAGGCAAACAAATCACGAAGGAGTACTTATCTTTTTACGATGAACAGACCCTCCTCGGTTAACTCTGATTGTCTTCCTCAAAGCGATCTTCATATTTTACCCATCCTCGAGAAGGAGACTAAGATTTTTGGGCTTATTAGAAACGAAAACATGATTTGGGAGCCTCCTTGATTATTCTATCTCTCTTGAAATCCTGATTTATAGAAGAATCAGAATTTTAATGTTTCATAGCGGCCATTTTTTGAGTTAAGGGTTTGCTCCGTGTTTTTTATTGCTAGGGTTGGAGATTTTTTTTTATGTCTGTGGTTTTGGGTTGATGTGTTATTTACCTGCATAAGGGTTGTTGGGTTTTATCCCACTTTATCATTTTTACCTATTTTTAAAAAGGGTTTATGGTCCTCTATTACTATTTTTAGATGATTTTCTGGACTTCTTTCTTCTGGCCAGAAAATGACTTCTTGTCTCACATTATTATTATCAGATAAGAATTTTTTATTTTTTTATATCGTTGTTGGATAAGAATTTTTAATCTTTTACCATCACAATCACATAAGAATTTATAGTCCTGACTCCATATAGTTTCTGGCCTTCTGTTATTATCAGACAATGATTTTTGGTCTTTTAGTATCATTACGCGACAAGGATTTTTGATATTTTATTACTTCTTGTCTTAAACTACCTCCAAATGGACTTTTAGGTCATTTGCTCTTACGATATGCTTTTTGAACTACTGTTATTACCTAATAATTTTTCTAGTATGTTATTTATCCTTTATCCAAGGACTTCTGGTTTTCGTTGGATTATTGTACTTTTATCATTTATTTTATAATATTAATTGCAATATTTGTATTTGTATTTTTTTGATTCGAAGTTGGATCAATATAACAGTATTTATAATTCTAAAATGTTTTTCTTTGTTATTAACTATGAAATTAATCAACGTTATCATTGTTAATTAATAAAAAAAGAAATTCATAGTAATATATAACAACTGTAGTCCAGTCTTCGTTTCCTTTTTCTAGAAAAATGGAAGAACGATGACTAATTTATTTTAACAAAAAATCATTACATCATAATTTTTCCTTCATGCCAATTGTTTTTTCATTGTAGGTGCATTTTGAATTGCATTTAGAAGCAATCTTACAAGTAGAGCACCCATAAGCCATAAAACCCCTCCTTTTTTTAAGATTGCACTGCGATCACCCTAATCAATAGAAAGACATAAATAAAAGATGTTGGAGGGACAAAAAAGAACAAATGCAACATTGTGATTCCAGTCGCGAAGAAGACACCATTAGATCCATAACCTGCGTCACTGTACATTTGTGCCCTACACCTGATGAGTCACATCTCTACCTCAAACCTCATTCCAATACCTCCACTCGCGAAGAAAGACATACAATTCCCAGTTGATATTCGCCCCCCCTTCGCATAATCCACACATAACATCGTGATTCATCCAGCATAAACTCACGACGTATCTTCTTTTCATCCTTTAAAAACAACAACAAAAGCAGGCACACAGTGCCCCCTTAAACCAAAGAAAGAAGTAAAGTAAAGGCAAAGAAAGCTGAATGTTTCCTTCATCACTCTCCACTCGCATTCACCTTTTGCCATATTTATTCCATATTTGTTATCAGAAATCTCCACATTTGCTGACTCCACTCATAACATATTCTACTTGCTCCCCTTTCCTTAATCCACATTCAATTATTGAACTTACACTTTCTTAACATAAAAAGCGAAAGAAACACGGTTAAAATGGCCACAAGTTCGAATCACGTCTCGCAGGATTTAACCCACTTACCATATAGTATACCATGTACTATCTGGATTTGTGTATAAAATCAAGCATTTAAAAGAAAAAAGTCGAAAGAATCGATAAAATTGTGAAAATATATTCAAGAGAAGGGCGCAAAGAAAGAGAGAACAATTACAACTGTTGCCTTTGAAAATTATCATGGTTGTTATTGTGACTAGGGCTAGGACTACTACTGGCCATGTCTTGAAGTTCGACGGTCTTGGCGCCGCAGTCGCTGCAGACTCCGCTTTTATCGATGCTGTCGTTGAAGGAGGAAGCGCGACTGGAGACGGGGGTGGCGAGGAAGGTGGGCTTGTGGTCGCCGGCCATGATGACGACGATCCTTTCTTCGTAGACGGAGGGGGCAGCATTTTTGGAAGGGTCGGGGTTTTTGGTGTCGCCATGGTCGGGGTTTTGAGGGTCGTCGGATTGGTCGAGGTAGCCGGAAAGCTTCCAGTAGGAGCAGGCGAGGATGAGGAGGGCGAAGGCGATCAGGCCCAGCATGGCCGCCAGTCCCCCAAATAGATACGGCACCGGCGAGTGCCATGCGGAGTGAGAGTACGATGTGGTGTTGTTGGGTGCGTATGGTAGTGCCACTGCTGGTTTTGTGTAGCTTACTGGGACGTTTCTCATGGTGATTTATTTTTTTTCCTTTTTCTTTCTCTTTCTTTCTTTGTTTTTGGTTTTGAGGAATTGGATGTCTGATGGAAGATGATGTGTGTTGAAAGAGGAGTGGGGGCGTATATATAAAGGACTGGGATTTGTGCGAGGGTACTCCTGTCATTTTTACGTTTACTGTGGGCCGTTAGATCACGAATTAATGAAACGTAAAGTGGTACATATGTATACAGCTTCAAAGCCCTTTCTATTAGTTTTGTGTTATAAAATAAAACAGAAAAAAGAAGCCATCGCAGAGGAAACGAGATACTAGAGAAAAACGTTTTTTTATTGATTCAGCACTATATTGGAATATAAACAATTTCTTTATTTATAGAGTCTACATGCTACATGCATGTAAATTAAAGTAAAGTTTCTTAACATGTTAGCGCATTCGCTTTATTATTAGTTTTACATATTACAAACATTTTGTAACTTTTATATTAAATTTTGTGGATATATTATTTTTGTTGTTCTAGTTCTCTTCATATATTTTTTCCCAGTCTGTTATAAGCTTTGTATTTTGATGAGAAAAGAAGCAAGAAAAGCATGCGGTTATCGTATGTGGCACCGGTTTTTATGGCTTGTAGCCTAGTACTTCATTTCGTCTTTTGGCATTGCTTTTACGTGATCATTAATTTCCACAGTCTTATCACAATTTACGTGTTTTATGTGAATCTGAACAACCGCTGAACTGAGCAAAAAAACAAAAAAAATATCACTTGATATATGCGCAAATGACAACATTCTAGTTTAACGGATATGGTACTCGCCAGTAATGATAATCAACTACAAGAAAAACACACATTATCCAATATAGATATGAGTATAACTAATATTTTTTTTTCTCTAAACAATTTTATCAACACATTGAATTAATATAAACAATAGTGTACGTTAACGAATTCACATCGAATTGACATGAAATATGAGTCTAATCTTGTTTCAATTGTGTGAACACATAGGAAACTAGAGAACATCAGAAAAGACTAACCACACATATGGTGCTATCAGAAAATTTATTAGTAAAAGTCAAATATCATATTAAATTGGATGGATTAACTTACTAATATGGTGGATTAGAATAAAAATTACCATTTTTTTAATAAAGCCGATCGGTTTTATAGCGGTCGTATCACTAGTATAAGGGATTTTTAGACACAAGGACAAAGTCAATCAAAAATTTAGCCATAAAGACAAAAACCTAAAATTTTAGCTTCAAAGACAATTTTTAGTGTAAAGGGAGAAATTCAGGGGACTACTATAAATTTATACTTTATGCTAAACTTTGTTCTTATGGCTAATTTTTTTTTTTTTTCATCTTTTTTTTTTTTTTTTTTTTTTTGCATTTTGTCCTTTACACTATTTTTCTGTATATAAATAAATGGATAATATGTGCTCCGCGCGCATGCACAGAACGACAATGCTTGGTTTAGAATGTCCAAGCCTCTAAAATGAAAACTACAAAGTAGCTAAAGGTCTATCACAACATAACACAAATACATCCCTAAGGGTGCGTTCTTGGCGAACGGAAATGGGGTATTTGAGCGGAGTACTGTAGCTAACAGGGAATGTGTTTTTTACTGCGAACGTGGTATTTGAGCGGGGTAAATGAGCGTGGTATTTTTAAAATGATATATAAATAGAGTGTGTTGCTATTCACACCCATATTTAGACTACTGGCCACCTATACTAAATGTCACCTCTTTTTTGTGTCTCTCTACTTCTTTACACCACTTAAATTATTCAATTTCTAATCGGCTACCATCTTTGCCTTTAATTCTTCATCGTTCCAAAAAAAAAAAAAAAAAAAAAAAACGACTTCTTCCTGAAATTTTCTACATCGCTTTACAAGTTTGAAGATTTTCCTAAATTATCAACGCAATTTCAAGCGTCCATTCAGCTGATTAACACCATCGAATCGCTCTACAGCAACATTCAACTTTTTCCCTGTTGTTTTACACCATCGAATCAGCGTGTTTTGCGAATCAAATACCTGAAATCGCATCGTTTAACAAAAAAAATTTAACATTTAGTTTTACATGAATAATAGTTATTGTAAATTAAGTACAAACTACATACTTCATCAGTTGTAAAATGATATGTCAAATCAACTTTTGTGTCTTCAACGGCATTTGACCGATCATCTTGTGGCCTATTGCTATCATCCATATAGTTATTAAGTTTATTGTAAATCACATTATCTTCCTACAAAAATCAAATAAAAATAATTAATACGAAATTTTTTGTAAAGAAAACCCTAAAATTCAATAACTTACGATGTCATTCTCTATTACTACGTCATCGAAATTAATGTAGTCTTAAAACCTTTCTACAGATACGACAGCGGAGGAGGAGCTGCGACCATCAGCAGGTGGAGCCTCACGTAAAACAAAATCAACAAACATAGTACCAAGACGCGGAACATATCTGGAATGTGCACTGGAGTATAAGAAAGACCCATCTAACATGGAATCATCTAGAATTTGACGGTTTCATACACATAAGTCGCCATCAAGAGCAACAAAGAACTCACCATCCAAAACTAAGTAGAATAAGCAACGATCCCCTCCTACTTCCCCAGCGAGGACTCGATAGAAACATTTTCGCTTTGGATTGTATCTCATACCAGTCCTGTCGTGCCCCCAGAAACGCTCAGTAGGAATCCTTGGGAAGGAAGGAGCCACGCACTCAGCATTCATAGGATACAAAGGGCCAACGGATGAAGGAATATACTGATCAAGCGGAATGGAGACACTCACTCAGCGTTCTTAGGAGATCTCCCATTTTAAAGAAAATGTCGGGTTTATATCTCGGTTAAAAATGGAAGATAGGTAAAACGCTTATAACAAAAAATGACGTCAAATTTCGGATCTTAGATAAAATCTCTCTAATGACCTGATTTTTGGCCATTTTTAAATTTTAAATTTCAAATAATTATACATGATTTTGGATAAATAAGTACCAAATTAAAATATGATTTAAGCTGAATTTAGTATATAATTCTAAATTTGGTTTACATATTAAAATAGTTTATTTAACACTATAAAATGTAATCGGAAAAATTTTCTTATAAAGAAATATAAGCTTTTATCTAAACAAGTTGTTCGAACGTGTATTGACTTACTATAGCACTTTAATAATGCTATAAAATTTATTATAGCACTTAATATAGAAGTGCTTAGTCATCCTTTACCATTTATGTGTATAAGATATCCCAATGACATGTGTATATATATACTTAAGGCTTAAGGTATTGATATGTATAGTAACATGTGTAATTTTGCATGCTGAAGGAATTTAGGGTAGAGACATGCGTAAGGGTATTCTTGTTAATTAATAGTCATGCCATTATATCCTATAAATACCTTGCCACACTTCATTCATTCGACCCAAAATTCAACTAAGCGTTCATCTCCTTTCTCAAGCTCTCTTCACCATATTAACAATGGCTTCCATCCTCCTCTAAGCATCACCCACCACCAACCACCTCCATCCCTCCTCTACATCCACCTACACGACCCACACCACCTTCCACCTACCTCCATTACCCATGATAGCCCTACACCTGTCCAAGCCGAGCCACCCCAAGTTGTACCCAAGTTCTATTTAACCCTACACCACCCTCAACTGACACACCTCCTATCCCCACTCCCAAGTCGTACCCTCCCTCATACACCAACGACCACCCACATACCATCTATACCCGCCTCCCACACCCTAGGCCACGTCACCCTATAACACACACACACACACACAGATATATATATATATATATTATATATATATATATATGTATATGTATATATGTTTAGAACAAGTTTGGAAAAGAAAACTAAAAATGGTGAGAAGTTATGCTAGTTCGAGTCCTTGTTCTACAGAAAAGATTGGTGGACTGGAAATGAAAGTGAGAACTACTTTAACCATGTTTGGATGTTTATTATAATCATAATTTGATTTGGTTGAATGGTTGAGAATTTAATTCCAAAAATTAGAAGTGCTAATTAGCGTAACACCTATATTGTAAATATTATGAAATTGTTGAATGGTAGCCATGGATCAGTTTGTGGTTGTTGTTGATGTTAATATTCTACTTTTTATACGCTATACCAAATTTTATGGAATTATACAAGTATTAGTTAATTCTCATTCCAATTTGATAATATAAATGAACATTATATTCATTTATGTGAAAATAGGGCGTGAAAATAAAAGTTGGAATTTTATATCCAAAACCGAATAGAAATGAAGTTAAAGCAATTATGAAAAATTATTGTAAAGATGGAAATCAATTTGAAAGAAAATTTGATATATAATGGCACGTTGAATTTCAAAGTGAATAGTAAAATCAATTTGAAATAGTGATCTTGAAATTGAATTTGAGTTAGCTACGTAAACAATGCTTTAAACTCAAGCTGAAAGTTCCAGTGAGTGTATACAGTGTTTAATTTGAGATTTGGAAATTTTGTGAATCAAAAAGTTAGAATTTAAAAAATATTAATATAATAATAATATGATATTCAATTATAATAAATAATTGAATTAAAAGTTGAAATATTGATTTGAAATGAAGTTGTATATGTTTTAAATGGTTTATAAACCATATTAGAAGTAAATCAGACTAATTTCAATATAAATTTGAAATATGATTAAACAGAGCTTGTCGCGCTGTGGCTTTTCGCTAATTTCGAACACAAACTTCAAATGAATGTACAGAGTACAAATTATATCGAATTTTCTCGAAACGTTTATTTAAATGATATTAGTTTAAAATGGAAAAGGGAGATTCATATTTTAATGTATAGATTTTGAATTATGTTCAAATATAATTTGAATAAAAATCGCGATACCGTAGTCCGGTGACCAAGTTGGGAAATCTTTAGAAATGGCTATTTTTAAATTATTAAAAATATGGAAAATTTGTGATAAATCGTAATAAATGATTTAAAAGTGACTTGGAATAAAAAAATATGAAGTTTTGAATTATGGAAAGATTAATTAAATCAAACATGATTATTTAAGCTATTTAACAACACTTTTTGAACACTTTTTCAACAACATTGAGATTAAGGGTTTTAAACCTAACAATTATTATCTAAATCTTTGGTAAAAATTTCCAAATGATAAATGAAGTGTTTTAATAATAATTTGGAAGATATGATTTTATGGTCTACAATTAACCCATTTTCTTATAAGATCATTGCATTTTGGATTTAGATTCAAAAATTATTTGGCCATCATGGCAGATATCCCTGAAAGATGGTCATGCAACTCAAGAATCAAGTATAGATGACAACTTAAAGTTATGGTGCTTATAATTGCTTAAAGCAACATGGGAATTAGTTAAACATGTATATATGGCGAATTGAGCGATCATATTGGCCTAATGTTAGTGACCTATATTAGATTGGAATAAAGCTTTGGTTTGGGATTAACATGAATTGCATTGCCTTGGATCGGCATGATCAAGACATATTGGATCGTTGTGCTTTTCAAAGGGTTAAACATGTAAGAGGATTCCTAGAGAAAGTGGATGTGGAGTGTAAGGATCAGATCATCCATTTGTCATGGACCTAAATCGGTATCGATCTGAAGCATGAACGTGGATGATTCGACCCACATCTCCAGATCTGGTCATGCCCTCTACCCTATTCCGACTTATGATTTTCAGGCTGATCTTGGACGAACTTCAGCTACATATAGGGAGCTAGTCATTTGGAAATGGATCTTTTTGGAGTCTGGATGCGAAAGCTCTGTCACATTGAACACTGCACTTTTCTCTCTTTATTTTGTGTTTTGAAATCATACTGTATACATAATGTAACACTATAAAAAAAATATTACATCAAGTGGATGTTGGCTAGTTCGCTTGAACCATTATAACTTTGGCATGTTCTTCAGTCTTCTACGATACTCTTTGTGTGGATTTGTGATTTCAATCTGTTTGGGTGTTAAAGACAAATTTTGGTGCTAACGATATAGATTATTAATTATAAATGGAATATCATATCCATAAGTCGTTAGAAACATAGAATTTGAAAAAAATTAAGCATTGGAAAATAATAATATATTGTATAATAAAACATTAAAATATGAAACTTTTAAATATAAATAACTTGTCATAAAAATGTTAATATATCATATAACTATTAAGTAATTGAAATATACTAATGCATTTTATAACAGATTTGTGTATAAGCTGATTTTTTTCATCCCTTAGAGAGTTTATGGCTCTACCTAACAAGAGTTATATAAGATCCTTGGACAGATTTTTTATTTTTCAAATTATGGGCAATTATATTCATTTAATGCACTATTATTGAATTTTTCTCATATTGAACAAGTTACAAACATAATAAACGATTTTGTTTTGTAAATCATTTCGTCTCAAATGGTTAATAAAATTTGGATAGCACTTTCTTTTTGTTCCGTGGATAATGTACTAGGTACGATATATGGAACAAAGAGGATGTTCTGCCAAAATATTATTTAATCATTAAAATGAAATTTAAGACATGTAATTGTTACTTTTTATAACGGAAAGTCGGATGATTGACCATGGAGTAGAGAATGATGAATGAAAATTTTGTTATTGTATTCATAATCTACTACAAATGAACATGTATGAGAACTGTTAACTGGCTTTTTGGTAAAGCAGTCACACGTCAAGATTATGGTTAGCAACGCACTCATGTCTCATAAACGTTATTAGAAAACACGAAGCAATTTGGGAGAAGTCGCGACGTGTTGGGAAAAGGTTGGAATTGCGTCGATTATGAAATCGTCGTTAATAAAGATGGAAATCTGACATGGTAAAAATATATGATCGACTTGGTCCGATCAGCTCAAAATCCTTGAGTGTGTCGATTCGATCATGTGGAAAAACTAGTCATGGAAAAATATATGGATTCTGGTAAATTTTGGTTTCACGCACTCAAAAACAACTAATCGGCATGACACGATCACTTAAAATAGCTTGCGTGACTCACGACATCAAAATATGGCATTTGAAAAACTTCTGATCTGGCACGTCCAAAACAAGTGATTGACATAGTGAAAATGTGGAAAACCACGTTGTGCATCGGTCGGATCAGGGGCAAAATTCGGATAAGGAAATAGGAACTTTGCTTTGTAAAATTCGCATCCAGGAGAAGTGATATGAGAAACCCTTGATTGCACTGGTGGGGATGCGAAATCCCAAGAGCACACATTATGATTCTAGGGATATGAATTTTTGAATTTGGCTTGGCACAAACCGAGAGTTGAAATTTAGGAACTCGAAAAAAGGTGAGCGAGCTAGCTTCGGGGTTCAAAATCCTACATGCAACGCGAGGATCTGGGGGTAGGAAAAAAGTAGAAAAGCAGGGATTCAAAGTTTGGCAATGCAAAACTATGTGATCGACTCGGAGCGGATGTGAACTTCACGGATATGCACTGGGGGATCTGAGATGCGAAATTCTGGTTTTGGCATGAGATTCAAAAATTGGGAAAGTGGCAGAATTTTAGGCACGTTGTTTTATGCGTGCAGATCCTTGAATGTGGGTTGATCCGCATCGGTTTAGCAAGCAATTTGGGGATTTGAATTTTCAACATTTCATGATACAATTTTCTGGCTTTGGCTGGGTTTTTTGGCTATCTTTTTTGATGTGAATTTTGCATTCCCTCGGGATATGAAATTCGGGCCGATGCCCCCAAAACTCAGCTATAAATACCCCCTTGCTTGGCATTCTTAGTGGTTGGCATTTTTGACTTCTACTACACTCTGGCATATAGGATTGGAGCATTTAAGCACCATTAATGGTTGTCATAATCATCTTTCTGACTTTGGACATCTACAATTATATGATGAATGTTTAGTATAAAGTGGATGTAGGCGTTATAGTCGAACCCTATAAAAGTTATATGCTCCCTTTACATTTCTCATACTTTGGATATATGGATTATAGGTTTACAACTAAACTTACACTCGGGCATTGGCGTGCGCAAATAACCAATTTCCTACGTCAACGGTTTGGCATGCCATGTAGGGGGTGCATAACTTCGACTTCTGCTTTGGTTTTGATTATCGGATTTGACTTCGGATTTCAGTTTTGTTTTCGAACTTTGACTTCAACATTGACTTCGGTTTTTCTTATCAAGTTCATTCTCAGATTTCCTTGGAATTCTTTCGAATTCCACCATGGTCAAAAGGAAGTAGTCAGCTTGCTTGGAAGGAGTAGGTGTCTAGGAAAGACAGCATGTCTCCTTGACTGGACACCCATCAAACTACGTTACTCGCAATGACCTTGATGAAAATCGTCAAAGATTTAACTAAAGACCGCACTTCTCGCTTGAAACAATAGAAAGAACATTTTCGTCGATAAGAAGCTGCCATGAACACTCTTCTCTCTTGACTCGAAAGAATTACGAGGCAGTAGTGCTAAGGAAACATGATCTGAGCAAGTGCTAGTGTTCCACAGGGACGAGCTCGGGACTTGTGGGAAATCCCCAAAGAACATCCCCGTGTCGACACCAATCTGCAAACAGGTGTCGGATCAGCTAGGCTCGGTAACAACACCCCCAACCCCGTACAAGGCTTACCTCATATTACAGTCAATCATATCTCAGGATTAGGTGTCGGGAAGATCACTCAAGCGCCGTTGTGCGTATTTTGGATACATGAACTCTCGTAGTTCCAAATATTGGATTTGTGCCAGTCAAGGCACCTCAAATCGGGATTGAGCCAGATACTCTGCTTGGCGCTCGACTTTTCGCTAATTTTGAACTTGATGCTAGGGGCACCAGCGTCAATTTACATAATTTGAATCAAATTCTTGGCATGGGCAGTGAGAGTTAAATCACCGATGTTATTTGACGCTATGCTTAGGGCGGGGCTCCCTATTCAATCTTGGACTATTTACTCACAATCCGTTTTCTCAAGACATCAGGAATTCTCAAAAACCACTGGACTTCAAATTGCCAATATTAGAAGCTTTCAATTGTAGGAAGGATCCTACAGTTCATCTCATGTGCAACATGTGCCATATGGGCGTACATTTAGCTTTAGACAATGTTATGGCGAAGTGCTTCCTGCTCTATCTCATAGACATTACTGCTTTATGGTTTAGACAGTTGGAACTAGAATCTATTAACATTTGGAACATCTTGGTTGGAAAGTTTATCGATCAATTCAAGGTACGTATAGCCCAACCAAGAAATGTCATGACTTTAATAGCAGTTAGGCAGAGAACAGGTGGAGCTATGTGCAAATTTCTTGAAAGATTCAGTGAGGCGATGGCCTTTGTCGATAAGCCAGACCTGTCCATGGTTTTAATGGCAACTGTCCCCGGTATTCTTGATAAAACGGACTTTAAAATCTCATTGCAGCAGGATCCGCCAAGTGATCTTGTCGAATTCTACTCCAAAGAAGAAAGATTTCTGAGGGAGGAAGACTCCGATGATAAAAAACTTTGTGCATCAAATTAACTATGCAGCAGGCGCAGGTTCATCAGCCCTCGAGATAGGAAAGGGTAAATCTTGGGGAAATCGGAGCTTAGAGCCTTGATTCGAGCCAAAGTTCCTAACATACGTTGAACTCGGTCATGGCCTAAAGGATTTATCTTGACATCCACAAAATTGCGCCCTTCTAGAAGCCTCCTAAGAGGGACCTGACTCTGAATCAACCGAGCTCTGACAAGTACTATCTTTTCCATGAACAACCCCACCATGACACCGACCATTGTGGTAGTTCCACGATCTCGTCAAACCATGCGTCAAGCCTAGTGAACTACCATAGTACGTCAGGAATCCTACTACAACAACACTATTTACTTAGCTCTCTGCTGCATCTTAGGATAGGGGCAGGTATGGACGCCCCTAGGGCACTATCATTAATTGATCCGCCCTACAGATCCTTCTAACTATACTGGACTCTGTTCTGTCGCCTGTGTTTGTTCTTGTTGTTGGAAACTTCTTGCCTTTTTAATTTTCTTCGCGTGTAATCAGAGCTACAACATCATTTCACACACGCACGGAACCGACTTGTGGTCTCCAGCCATGCCATGGGTCAAACTATCAACCTTGTACTTCTGTGGTATAAATAAAGATTGGGACTCCGATCCGCACTTGTTCTGCTAAGTATAAAAAAGGCTATGGCTCCACACTGAATAAGTCCAGTATAAAAATAGGGCTCCAACTCCACACTGGATCAGTCCGATATAAAAATAGGGCATCGGCTCCGTGCTATATTAGTCCAGTATAAAAATAGGGCTTCGGTTGCACAGTGGATCGATCCAGTATAAAGTTCGGGATCCGTCCCCACACTCGATTAGTCGAGTGTAAAATTTGGGATCCGATTCCACACTTGTTCCGCCAAGTATAAAATTAGACTCCGGTCTCCACTTAACAAGTTAAGCGTAAACTTTGGACCCCGGTTCGCAGCTTTGAATCTAGTCCATGACTTTTCAAAGACTTTGGTTATTTGGTGTTAAGATTCTCCGAATGTATTCACCGAGCATAAGGACTTTCTGACTCGGTCAGCAAAGCATAGGAGTTCCCTGTCTTAACCCTCTCAGCACGGAAATCTTAACAACCTAGCCCATTAAGCACATAATATCACATAACTTGGTCCTCTAGGTGCAAAATCTATTTTTAAAGGTACATACTTGCTTCAGTATGACTCAACAAACCGTTCTAAAATAGATCTCAGTGGTCGTCGAATTCTTATCCTAAGTAAGATCCCAACGATCGTCGGATTTCCATTCTAATATGATCTCAACGATCGTCGAAGTTCTTTTTATTACGATCCTAGTGTTCATCAGTTTTCTACTCAAACACGAACTCATATGGTTACTGGTTTCTCTAGATTTATAGATTTTGGGTTATCCCGATTTCCTGGTATGGTTACTTCATTTATTCTAGATGTTGGGCATTCCCTGTCCTTCGGTTATTCTGGTTATCTCTCAAGCAATGATCCGGAGCATTCATTGATTTTCATTGGGTTTCAAGCTTTCTCTTTTCCCAGTTAATACGATCTGCCGCGATCGTTGCTCTTTGATTTTCTTGTAATAGAAGTTCATTCCGGAATTCACTTAGATTTGGTTTTCGGGTTTCTGGTTTTCTCGCAAAACACATCTTCCTTTGATCAAGAAAGACATGTTTTGGAGTGCAAAGTGTTGACTGACTTTTTAGTAAAGCAGTCATATGTCAAGATTATGGTTAGTAGCGCTCAAGTCTCGAGAATGACATCAAAAACCACAAAGAAATTTGGTCGAAGTCGTGACGTATTTGGAAAAGGTAGGAAATAATGTCGATTTGTGCAATCCTCCTTAATAAATTTGGAAAAAACGGCGTGGTAAAAATAGTTGATCGACTCGGTCCAATCAACTCAAAATCCTTGAGCGTGTCGATTCAACCACGTGGCAAAACTCGTCGTGGAAAATATACGGATTCTGGTAAATTCTAACTTCGTGCACTCAAAAACTATTGATCGGCATGACACGATCACTTAAAATTGTTTGCGCGATTCACGACATCAAAATCTGGCATTAAGCAAACTTCTGATCTGGCATGTCACAAAAAAATGATTGACACGGTGAAAATATGGAAAGCCATGTGTGCACATCGGTCGAATCAGGGTCAAAATTCAAATCAGCTGTAACAACCCGCACCTCCGTTCACGCAAGATATTATCCCCACCTTAACCACTGTATATGTGTGGGGTTATGTTCCTCAAAACGCCTCGGCGTTAGTAAGAGATGGGCTCTACTATATAAGTACCCACTTCACACAGGCTTCCACGATGTGGGACTTAGGGGTGTTACATTCTCCCCTCCTACAGAGCCTAACGTCCCCGTTGGATCACAACCCCTCACCCCGGCGCTGTGGTCCACACAGGAGCCACAACTCAAGCTGGGTATTTGCTCTGTTACCATTGTAATAACCCATACCTCCATTCATGCAAGATATTGTCCCTAACTTAGCCACCGTATAGGTGTGGGGTTTTGTTCCTCAAAAGGCCTCGACATTAGTAAGAGATGGGCTCTACTATGTAAGTACCCACTTCACATAGGCTTCCACGATGTGGGACTTAGGGATGTTACATCAGCAAACAGTAACTTGGCTTGGCAAAATTCGCCTCTAAGAGAGGCGAGGCGAAAAACCCTTGATCGCACCGGTGGGGATGGGAAATCCCAATAGCGCAGATCACGATTCTACGATGCAAATTTTTGGATTTTGCTTGGCACGGACTAAGAATTGAAATCTGGCAGCTCGAAAAGAGGTGAGCGAGCCGGCTTCGATATTTGAAATTTCGTGTGCAACACGAGGATTTGGGGATACAGAAAATGGCAAAACCAGGATTCAAAGTTTGGCAATGCAAAACTAGGTGATCAACCCAGGGGAATGCGAATTTCATGGATACGCTCTAGGGGATCTGGGATGCAAAATCTTGGTCTTGGCATGGGATTCAAAAATTGGGAAAGTGGTAGGATTTTTTGGTATGTTGTTTTATGTGTGCGGATCATTGAATTTGGGCTGATCCACATGGGTTTGGCAAGCAATTTGGGTATTCGAATTTTCAACATTCCAGGATACGATTTTCTGGCATTGTCTTATTTTTTTTGCTATCTTCCTGGGCTGCGAATTTTGCATCCCCTCGGGAAATGAAATTTGGGATAATGCCCCCCTAAAACTCACCTATAAAGACCCCCTTGCTTGGCATTCTTAGGGGTTGTTCTTTTTGGACCTATAGTACACTTTTTCATACAAGATTAGAGCTCTCAAGCACCATTAATGGTTGTTATCATCATCTTCTTGAGACGACCCGAAATCCTGTTCCGACGGAGACAAGGGTTATCTATGGAATATAACACAGAAACAGATAATAGCAGAACAAAATTAAATAAATACACCAGATAATGAACAATAGAATATACTGGATAAAAGTAATCATCAGAGTTACACAGTATACAGGATCTTACTTAGTACAAATACAGTTCAGCTATACATAAATGTCTACAGCGGAAAACAAACAAAATATGTACAATAGGAGCTGAACAGCATAAAAAGAAATAAATGTTAGAATCCATCCTCAGCTCCAGCTATCCAGAAAAAGAACCAGCTAAACCTGAATACAAGGCTGCCCGTGTAGAAAAAGGGGCACCCGAGTTTGAAAGTGAAACAAACTAAGAGTCAGTCATGGGACAGGTATGAGAAATCTACTCAACACATATATAATTTGGCCAATCACAGGACCACGCCACTTTCGTGGAACGGGTTTACTCCATTGGATTGCCAGTGCTTTAAAACAAATCTTTCCTTTAAACATCGCTATGCTTTTTATAAAAATGAAACCGTTATAAGACTCAGTTCCCATCACACAATGCAACGCAAACCGGAGGATAGAGTTTTACCTTATAACGGTCAAAATATGCTTGATACGAACAAAACAAAGGTATTTGATATTATTGCTAGTGTTTATATGTTTCAAAAACAATTTGAATCATAACTATCAATCATAGACGGCATTAATGCCCCATACCACTATGTCGCCATATATAGGTATACAATCAAATTCGCATGATGTCGTATTTGGAAATTGGATTTCCGTCATGAACCAAGGCAAAAGATAGTCCTTACTGAATTCGTGACTCTCTAGCCCGAGCCACAGGCAAGTACTCAGTCAAGCCTTCGGAGCGACAGGGTCGGTCCACCGAAGTGGATTAAAATGCCTGAACAATACGTTCCCCGCCCTTTGGGGCGTAAATGAGCCAACGAATGACTCCATCGGACCCGGATCGTCCGATCAAACCGAGGCGCCTCGCAACAGCAACAACCACATAGGTGAAAAGTATATAAATGTCAGGGCTAGTAGGTCACTGACACCACCCTAGCTAGAAAGAAACGCATGCCCTCCCTGAGGTCCTTCTCCCGTTTCTGGTTCATACCGGGGTGTGAGGCTCACGAATTTACGTTATACACAAAGCTACGCCACACAGGCGGTGCTTTGATCGTCACCACAAGACTTTGCTTTTCAACAGAAGCCCTGATCACTGCATCTTAGCATGCCACACCGGCAATTCATGCCATGCGACTGATGTCCATCGATATACAACCTCTGAGCTCGTGCGTCTCAGAGAAGGGCGTTAAGCAAAAGAATAAATTCTCCGCCGCCAAACAGATGTATATTTAACAGAAATCAATCAACACAGAATAAACTCCACTGTCAGACCAACAGTCCATTTACAAGTCCGTTCTGGGTCTGAACGAAACCGGAGGCACTAAATACCTCGCAAACCCATCGATCACCACGTACGTCTGGACGATCACCACTCATTATCCATATTTCGGGATGCCTCCCAATCAGGACCTCGGTTACCATCCAAACGAGGTGAAGATCTCCGGTCTTCGACCGTCGTCTTCATCTTCGAATTTCAATCGTCGGTCAATTATTTGAAATGAGAATTAACTCGGCCTTTTCAAATGATTCATGTATATTTAGAATTTCAAATCAATTTATTTCAATGGTTAAATTATTCGACAACACCAATTGTGTTCTTTAATATAATTTTCACACCAAACACATTCAACCATCAAAAGCCACATAAATCAAGCAAATTCAGTTTATTTCCATTCCATATCGTTTATGATATTTTATAACTATTTATCGCTATTTTTATTTATTTTAAAATAGCTAATTTATTCAAAACGACGCTTCGGGCCATAAAGCGGCCGTGGCGCTGTTTTTCTTTAGATTTGATTTACACATATCTGAAAATCTAACCGTTGGATCTTCACAAAGTTTACATCATTAGAAAGGTCTTTTCAAAACGAATCCAACCGTTCCAGTTTCGGGAAAATCCGACGGTCGGATCTCCCGGTACAATCGTTTGAAATTTCGATTTCAAAATACGAACTACAGCGTCGTCATTCGATTAAATATATAATTATATTTATATATATATATAAATATAATCGCTTCTGGCGCTGTTTTTCTTCGGATTTGAATTAAACATTCCAGACAATCCAACCGTTGGATTTTTACAAAGTTGGTGCCGTTGGGAAGATATTTCCAAGGCGAACCCGACGGTTGAGATTTCGGGAAAATCCAATGGTCGGATTTCCCGCACTAGTTGTTTGAAATCACAGTTTCAAAATACGAACTGCACGGCTTCGTTTCGTTTTAATTTTATTTATATTTATATAATTATATAAATATAGTTCATTCAACAATTCCTATATCGTTTTCATTTCAAATATTTCACTAACGCCTTAAAATTTTGGAAAATTTCGCCATAACCTCCCCTGCACCGGGAGCATCGGGAAATTGCAAATAGCTTTCCCGGTCCTTCTAATCTCAAAAAGAAAAAGAAAAAGCCAAGCGGCTAGCCAACAGGCTCATAAAATCATCACCCAAACAAAACAGTAAATGTGTACCTATTTGTCGGGCACAAAATTTTATTCCTCTTCTCTAGCCCCTTTGCTATAACCTGTTCAATGAATATGCATGTACATATATATACAGTTCTTATCATTTATCATTTTCTATTCAACTTCATATTTGATTTCTATTTGGTTTAAAAACACCATTCATTCTAATGTTACATACATAGGTGCAAATCATTTCATTAGCTAATTAATGAATATTTCAACTCATATATGTTTATTTTGAACAAGTGGCTATTTTTAACACTTCACATTTCAACGACTCATGCATATAATAAAAATGTGATTTTTATTGTAAAACAATTCATTTCAAAACACTATTTTTCTATATAGTTCACATAGATGACAAAAATAGGATTTTTATCATAAAACAATTTCTTTTAAAACGAGATTATTTTACACAGTTTATATAGTCGATAAAAGGTGATTTTTTTATTATCAAACAATTTATTTCAAAATATGAATACCATTCAACACATGAATTTCAAATCAACGAATGAATATCGATTCAACACATGAAGGTTTTCTATAGTTTCTATATATAGATAAAAATGTGATTTTTATATTTAAAACGCGAATACCAT
Source organism: Allium sativum (assembly GCA_030737875.1). NCBI lineage: Eukaryota > Viridiplantae > Streptophyta > Magnoliopsida > Asparagales > Amaryllidaceae > Allium > Allium sativum. The sequence continues at coordinate 518,118,784 of CM060924.1, forward strand.
TCAACACATGAATTTCTAATCAACGAATGAATATTAATTCAACACATGAAGGTCTTCTATTCAATGAATAAATATAGTTTAAGCAAATGAAAATAATTCAAACACACGAATATTATTCAAAATTTCGGCAGCATAACGGCAGGGTAGTTAAAACCGGGGCCGTCCCTAGTACGGCTCCTCGCTCTACCTTAAAACCTCGCGGTTTTTGACAATGGGGATCATGCCTCTAGTTCGCACGCAGGCGGCATGTATATATTTATTTCATTTCCACAAACTAATCCTATGTGGTTTCAACCAAATATTTTTCAACCACAAACGGGTATTTTTCAACCTCAATCAATCAATATCAACAACAAACAATCCCAAACAATCATTCGCTATCAATCAATTTTCACACCAATCACAATCAATAAATATCGTCCATGGTTTGTGGACGAGGGGCGTATATAAATATATATATATATATATATAGCAATTCACTTTTATTTCAACACACATATATATATAGCTAGAAAAAGAAATGGAAGAGTGAGAAATTCTCACCAATAGCTATCCAATACTACGACTCTTCCTTTATAGAAATCTTCGCCAATCTCGCCTTTCGTCGCTTTCGTTGCCCATTCTCTACATATGTAAAAATCGAATTTTACTATGTAATTCAATATATAAAAATCGAATTTTTTTTATCATGCTATTCAATATATAAAAATCGAATTTTTATCATGCTATTCAATATATAAAAATCGAATTTTTACTTCGATGTTCAATATATAAAAATCGAATTTTTATCATGCTATTCAATATATAAAAATCGAATTTTTACTTCGATGTTCAATATATAAAAATCGAATTTTTTTATCATGCTATTCAATATATAAAAATCGAATTTTTATCATGCTATTCAATATATAAAAATTGAATATTTATTTCGATGTTCAATATATAAAAATCGAATTTTTATCATGCTATTCAATATATAAAAATCGAATTTTTACTTCGATGTTCAATATATAAAAATCGAATTTTTATCATGCTATTCAATATATAAAAATCGAATTTTTACTTCGACGTTCAATATATAAAAATCGAAATTTTATCATGCTATTCAATATATAAAAATCGAATTTTTACTTCGATGTTCAATATATAAAAATCGAATTTTTATCATGCTATTCAATATATAAAAATCGAATTTTTACTTCGATGTTCAATATATAAAAATCGAATTTTTATCATGCTATTCAATATATAAAAATCGAATTTTTATACTATAAAAATCTTGTCTTTAACACTATAAAAATCTCGTCTTTAACACTATAAAAATCTCGTCTTTAACATTATGAAAATCTCGTCTTTAACACTATAAAAATCTCGTCTTTATTTTGCAAAAATCTCTTCCTTTTAACTTGGTAGAATATATAAAAACTGATTTTCTAAATGCATTAAAACTGGTTTAACAAAGTAAAGGAAAAAAAAAGTAAAAGGAAAAAAGAAAAATTACCTTAATCGATCGAAGGAGGGTGCTCGGATTAGGGAGGAAGGGGGCGGAGGCTCTTGCGCGTTCGAATGGGGGAGGGGCGGACCGTCGCTGGTGGGTCGCAGTCGGAGAGGGTGGCGTCCAGGTTGAAGCAGCGGAGGGATTTCTAGGGTTTGGGGGGCCTTCGGGTTCGTGGGCCCTGCTAGGTGGAGGCGCCGATGGTGAGGAGCTCCGGAGGGCGTCGGCGGCGTTGATCGCGCGAGGGGGGGGGGGGGGTAAGCAGGAAAAGGGGATCGGGTTTTTTTTTCTTCTGATTTGGGAAATAATCTGTTGTGGGGATTATAAAGGAAGGGGGGGATTAAGTATAAAAGTTTATATATATATATTTTTAATTTTTTCTTCAAAAAGTTATTTTAAAAATTCGAACTCCTTTTTGAGCCCACCGACTGTCGTCCCTAGGGTAATACCCCCATTCCGAACACAATGGGATATGAATCACAAGCTGATTCGATCGTTTCGATCAGTTTCCGTTAAATTTACATTTAAATCACCATATTGAATTTTAAACGTACATTTCAAATTACCGGGGTCATATACTAACTAGAAAAATTCTCGAAAAAATATTTTCTAGCTTCGTATTGATGATACGGTCCTAACAAAACTAGTTTCATCGAATTCTGAGACCGTTGGAAAAAGGGCCATTTTCCAGTCGATTAAAATCAACTTAAACCGATCAAACGCATTTTCCTTCGCCACGCTCACATATTGATTCGAAAAATTATGAAATTTGAAACCTAGCAATAATTTGACATCACGGACCCAACAAAAGTGGTTTCGTCGAAATCCGAGGTCGTTTGCAAAATGTCCATTTTTAAGGGCCTGAATTCCATAGCGACTATTCAGAATTTTCAACTGGACATATATTTTGATTCCCGCTATCAAATTTCGATTTTCCAGATTCGTTAGAAAGGTATTCACTAATAGATTTAAATATTTTTGGTTTCACTAAAATCTGGATTGTTCTGCACCCGGTACAGTCCGACAAAGTTTGAATTCAATTTTTTTGAAACTGCAGCGCCATTTCAGGCCTTGTTTATAATTATAATTAATTAAATTCGTTTTCAATTGTCGATTCAAACTCAGTTTTCGTCGCCATTATTAAAAATATTTATTTTAAATATTTAAAATCCATTATTTTAGCCAATTTAAAAATTTTAAATTGGTTCAGATTTTCTGGGTCATTACAATCTCCCCCACTTAAAACTTTTCGTCCCCGAAAAGGAACAAAGTCGAAAGTGGTTTGATAAATCTACAATCACACAACACAACAACCAATCCAATTGTTTTTAACCTTCAAAAATGTACTAATCAAATCCTATACCCTTTAGAAATCATTCAGACTATATAATTAAAAGTGCACATCTATGAAAAGAAAATAACAATAGAGTAGAGAATTGAATAGTAGTGCAAAGTAGGTTAAATGTACCTTGCACCGGAGTCAATCAGAGATATCTACTCGGCTTCTAGGATAAGCTTTCTGAATGCTCTCCTCAGTTTCCCAAGAACAATCTCGCGGATCTCCACTCCATTGCACTTTGACTAAGCGAACCTTCTTGTTCCTCAGCTCTTTGGTTTCCTTGCCTATTATCTTAGCGGCTCTCTTCTCACAGCTAATTCTGGGGTAATTTCAATGTCATGTTGAGCTGCTTCTTCCACGATCAAGTCTGGATCATGAACGTGCTTTCGAAGTTGAGATATGTGAAATACATCATGAATTTCTGGCAACCAATTAGGCAGTTTGACCCTATAAGCGAGCGTTCCAATCCGTTCCAGAATAGGAAACGGACCAATGAATTTGGGTGCCAACTTTCCGGTTTTACCGAACCGGATAACTCCTCTCATCGGCGATACTTTCAAATATACATAGTCGCCAACTTCAAAGGATATATCTCTTCTTCTTCTATCGGCATAGCTCTTTTGTCGGCTTTGAGCGGCGAGTAATCGCTTCTTAATAAAATCGACTTTGTCGGCAGCTTCTCGAATCATATCAGGCCCTAACACAAGTCTATTTCCAGGCTCGACCCAACAAGCAGGAGATCGGCAAGGTCTACCATACAACGCTTCGAATGGCGACATTGTCAGACTCGCCTAGTAGCTGTTGTTATAAGAGAATTCAGCCAAATGCAGATGGTCTTCCCATGATCCACCGAAATCTAGAACACAAGCCCGCAATAGATCTTCTAAAATGCGATTCACCCTCTCAGTCTGACCGTCTGTCTGAGGATGATAAGCGGTGCTCAAGTTTAACTTCGTTCCTAGCTCAACTTGAAATGCTTCCCAGAATTTGCTAGTGAATATTGTATCTCTATCACTGACTATGCTGAGCGGCACTCCATGTAGTCTAACTATTTCCCTGAAGTATATCTGCGCCAAACTCTGAGCAGTTCTGTTTGATCTGACAGGTATGAAATGGGCGGTCTTCGTGAAGCGATCCACGATCACCCAAATACTGTCATTTCCTTTTCTGGTTCTGGGCTGACCATCAATGAAATCCATAGAAATATGCTTCCACTTCCAACCAGGAACTTCTAGCGGTTGTAACAATCCAGCCAATTTCTGTTGGTCGCTCTTGACTAGCTGGCAAGTAGGGCATCTGCTAACGTATATAGAAACGTCACTTTTCATAGCCTTCCACCAGAATGTTCGTTTGAGACCGTTATACATTTTGGCCACACCAGGATGGATACTCAGCTTGGACTTGTGACACTCGTCTAACACTTCCCTTTTTAGCTCAGGAATGTCAGGAACACAAATCCTTCCTTTTAACCTCAAGGTCTCGTCGTTATCTATTTGAAAACACGAGGGTTCGCCTTTCTAAATCCTCTTGATCATATCTTTAATAAAGTTATCATCCTTCTGAAGAATAGATATTTTGTCAATCAAGGATGTCGTGATAATAAAGCTGGCGATCATTACATTGTTTCTGCTTAACGCATCAGCCACGACATTGGCTTTTCCTGGAGTATATATAATTTCAAAGTCATATGCTGCAAGAAACTCCAGCCAATGTTGCTGCCTCAAGTTCAAGTCCTTCTGAGTGAACAGATACTTTAACGACTGGTGATCTGTAAACAGTTCAAATATCTCGCCCAGAAGATAGTGTCTCCAGATTTTCAAAGAGAATATGGTAGCCAATAACTCAAGATCATGAGTTACATAGTTTTTCTCGTGCGACTTCAGTTGACGGCTAGCATAAACAATCACTTGACCTCTTTGCATTAACACTGCGCCAAGGCCTTCTCTAGAAGCATCAGTCCATACTTTTAAATCCTGGTTGCCATCGATGATGGTTAACACTGGAGCTGTCGTTAATCTCAACTTCAGCTCTTCGAAAGCCTCCTCACTTTCTGGAGTCCATTTGAATTTAGAATGCTTCTTTGTAAGCTTCGTTAAGTGACCAGATATCTTCGAAAAGTTTTTAACGAACTTCCGATAATAGCTAGCCAATCCGAGAAAACTGCGGACTTCAGTGGGGGTGCTGGGCTGTTTCCAATTTTGAATAGCCGTGATTTTGCTTGGATCCACAACAATTCCTTCTTTCGATACAACGTGGCCCAGAAATTTTACTTCTTCCTGCCAGAAGATACACTTGGAAAATTTGGCTTTTAGTACATTCCGCCTGAGAAATTCTAACACTTGTTCCAGATGCTTTTCATGTTCGGCCTTTGATTTAGAGAAGATTAGAATATCGTCAATGAAAACCAGAACAAATTTATTCAATACTCCTCTGAATACTCTGTTCATTAGATCGACGAAATAAGCGGGAGCGTTACATAAGCCGAACGGCATTACTAACCACTCGTAGAATAAGTCGGGACCTCTGAATGCTGTCATTGGAACACACTCTTCGGCAATTCGAAGTTGATGGAAGCCTGTAGCTAGGTCCATTCGTGAGAATACTTGTTCTCCATTTAATCGATCCAACAAATCATCAATCCGCGGCAATGGATACTTGTTCTTTATTGTCTGTTTGTTCAGATCACGATAATCCACACATAGCCGTAGAGTACCGTCAGATTTTGGGACAAACACCACTGCTGCACCCCAATCAGAGAAACTAGGCCTGATCAGACCTTTCCATACTAGCTGTCGTGTTTGATTGTCTAATTCCTCCTTCTCTTTCAAGGAAATTCTTCGAATAGCGTGAACTACCGGCCTTGCATTTGGAATTAAAGCAATTTTGAAATCTATTTCTCTCTGCGGAGGTAAGCGAACGACTTCCTCGAACACATCCGCATAGTTCTTGACAACAGGAATGTCTTTGATGAGGTCGGGAATATTCTCCGTAACTTCAGGGATATTTTCCATTTGGGCTGGAGAAACATTCAAAGCTGCCCAGAAGTCTTTTCTATTAAAAGCCAGGCCTTCACATGGTATGGTTATATAATTCCCCAATTGTGCCTTTGCCTTAACAACCCTCTCGGCGCATCTAACCTCCGCCTCATATTTGGTTAGCCAATCCAATCCCAAAATAAGATCGAATTCATTAAAATTCATGACGATAGAGATAATGGGGAATTTATAGCAAGAAAAAGAGACAGGTACTGCACAAATCCAACTGAGATTGATGGAACCTCCAACTGGATTTTGGACAGTCATTGGCTCTTTGAGCTTCTTCAAATTCAAATCCATCTTCTTGACTGCACTCTTTGCAATAAAGCTCCGTGATGCACCTGTGTCAAACAGTACTTTAACTGGAATGTTTTTGACATTGAGCGTGCCTTCTAAAACATCAGACCTCCCTTGCTTATCTGAGGGCTCAGAAGTTTCTGCTACTTCGTTTATATGTACTGCCTCGGATTTCTTTGAGAGTTGACACTCCCGTGCAATATGACCTGCTTGACGACACTTATGGCATCTCCTTTCCCCATGCGGGTTCTTTTGTTTCATAGCACGTTTATACCCACTCTCGATCTGCTTCTTTAGAGATCTGCAACTTATCGAGAAATGTCTTTGCTTATTGCAGTTAGAGCATGCAGTTGTCGTTACTGGTTTCTTCTCAGATTTAGCCCTTTTCCTCTTGGCACTGGGCTTCTTACTTCCCTCAGACCTCATACTGGCTTCAGGAATATCAGTTTCCGACTCCGCTTTGTCACTAGAACAGACTTCTTCTTCGTCACGTAACATTCCTCTCATGTGGAGATCCTTGTACTGATAGGCCATATAAATCATTTCAGAAAAGGGGAGCTTCACATTCCTCATTACACTATTCTGATACCTCCTTTGCAGGCCATGAATAAATCTCAGATTTTTCCTTTTTGGATCTTGAATCAGATGAGGAGAAAAGTGAGAAAGTTCATTGAATTTCTTATGATATTCTGGGATGGTCATATCACCTTGTATTAGATAAGAAAATTCATCACATAATCTCTCGGTTGCTTCGGGAGGAGTAAATCTTTCTAAGAAAATCACTTTGAATCTGTCCCATGTGATATCACCTTCTGGATTATTTTTAATAATTGAATCCCACCAAAACAAAGCTTCTTCTTTGAGTGCCCAAGACGCCAGTAATCTTTTCTGATCATCTCTCAGCTTTAAACCCTCAAAGATTTTCTCTGCAGAACGAATCCAAGCTTGTGTTTCCATAATGGGCTCCTTGCCTAAGAATGGCGATCCACCAAGATTTCGAAATCTCTTGAATAGAACTTCTATATCGGATTCTGGCTGTGGGAGCACAACTGGCTCATTAGCTGGTCGAACCATACGATTATTTCTTCTGTTCCTGTCACTCATTTTCTGGTACGTCTGCAATTAGCAGACAAAGTGTCAGGTCAACGGAAAAGATATTTGAAAATATAGAGACAAATACTTGAATGCAAATGTGTCTATCGAGGTGTAATTTCATTCTGCTTTACTCATACTAGGATCTTACTGATCCTATCTGTATAGAGTTACCCGTCCTAGAACACTACTGGTTCTATTTCTGACGAGTTCATTCAAATGTTATATTCCAGAACTAAGCTTAACCAAAGCTCTGATACCACGTTGAGACGACCCAAAATCCCGTTCTGACGGAGACAAGGGTTATCTATGGAATATAACACAGAAACAGATAATAGCAGAACAAAATTAAATAAATACACCAGATAATGAACAATAGAATATACTGGATAAAAGTAATCATCAAAGTTACACAGTATACAGGATCTTACTTAGTACAAATACAGTTCAGCTATACATAAATGTCTACAGTGGAAAACAAACAAAATATGTACAATAGGAGCTGAACAGCATAAAAAGAAATAAATGTTAGAATCCATCCTCAGCTCCAGCTATCCAGAAAAAGAACCAGCTAAACCTGAATACAAGGCTGCCCGTGTAGAAAAAGGGGCACCCGAGTTTGAAAGTGAAACAAACTACGAGTCAGTCATGGGACTGGTATGAGAAATCTACTCAACACATATATAATTTGGCCAATCACAGGACCACGCCACTTTCGTGGAACGGGTTTACTCCATTGGATTGCCAGTGCTTTAAAACAAATCTTTCCTTTAAACATCGCTATGCTTTTTATAAAAATGAAACCGTTATAAGACTCAGTTCCCATCACACAATGCAACGCAAACCGGAGGATAGAGTTTTACCTTATAACGGTCAAAATATGCTTGATACGAACAAAACAAAGGTATTTGATATTATTGCTAGTGTTTATATGTTTCAAAAACAATTTGAATCATAACTATCAATCATAGACGGCATTAATGCCCCATACCACTATGTCGCCATATATAGGTATACAATCAAATTTGCATGATGTCGTATTTGGAAATTGGATTTCCGTCATGAACCAAGGCAAAAGATAGTCCTTACTGAATTCGTGACTCTCTAGCCCGAGCCACAGGCAAGTACTCAGTCAAGCCTTCGGAGCGACAGGGCCGGTCCACCGAAGTGGATTAAAATGCCTGAACAATACGTTCCCCGCCCTTTGGGGCGTAAATGAGCCAACGAATGACTCCATCGGACCCGGATCGTCCGATCAAACCGAGGCGCCTCGCAACAGCAACAACCACATAGGTGAAAAGTATATAAATGTCAGGGCTAGTAGGTCACTGACACCACCCTAGCTAGAAAGAAACGCATGCCCTCCCTGAGGTCCTTCTCCCGTTTCTGGTTCATACCGGGGTGTGAGGCTCACGAATTTACGTTATACACAAAGCTACGCCACACAGGCGGTGCTTTGATCATCACCACAAGACTTTGCTTTTCAACAAAAGCCCTGATCACTGCATCTTAGCATGCCACACCGGCAATTCATGCCATGCGACTGATGTCCATCGATATACAACCTCTGAGCTCGTGCGTCTCAGAGAAGGGCGTTAAGCAAAAGAATAAATTCTCCGCCGCCAAACAGATGTATATTTAACAGAAATCAATCAACACAGAATAAACTCCACTGTCAGACACACAGTCCATTTACAAGTCCGTTCTGGGTCTGAACGAAACCGGAGGCACTAAATACCTCGCAAACCCATCGATCACCACGTACGTCTGGACGATCACCACTCATTATCCATATTTCGGGATGCCTCCCAATCAGGACCTCGGTTACCATCCAAACGAGGTGAAGATCTCCGGTCTTCGACCGTCGTCTTCATCTTCGAATTTCAATCGTCGGTCAATTATTTGAAATGAGAATTAACTCGGCCTTTTCAAATGATTCACGTATATTTAGAATTTCAAATCAATTTATTTCAATGGTTAAATTATTCGACAACACCAATTGTGTTCTTTAATGTAATTTTCACACCAAACACATTCAACCATCAAAAGCCATATAAATCAAGCAAATTCAGTTTATTTCCATTCCATATCGTTTATGATATTTTATAACTATTTATCGCTATTTTTATTTATTTTAAAATAGCTAATTTATTCAAAACGACGCTTCGGGCCATAAAGCGGCCGTGGCGCTGTTTTTCTTTAGATTTGATTTACACATATCTGAAAATCTAACCGTTGGATCTTCACAAAATTTACATCATTAGAAAGGTCTTTTCAAAACGAATCCAACGGTTCCAGTTTCGGGAAAATCCGACGGTCGGATCTCCCGGTACAATCGTTTGAAATTTCGATTTCAAAATACGAACTACAGCGTCGTCATTCGATTAAATATATAATTATATTTATATATATATATAAATATAATCGCTTCTGGCGCTGTTTTTCTTCGGATTTGAATTAAACATTCCAGACAATCCAACCGTTGGATTTTTACAAAGTTGGTGCCGTTGGGAAGATATTTCCAAGGCGAACCCGACGGTTGAGATTTCGGGAAAATCCAATGGTCGGATTCCCCGCACTAGTTGTTTGAAATCACAGTTTCAAAATACGAACTGCACGGCTTCGTTTCGTTTTAATTTTATTTATATTTATATAATTATATAAATATAGTTCATTCAACAATTCCTATATCGTTTTCATTTCAAATATTTCACTAACGCCTTAAAATTTTGGAAAATTTCGCCATAACCTCCCCTGCACCGGGAGCATCGGGAAATCGCAAATAGCTTTCCCGGTCCTTCTAATCTCAAAAAGAAAAAGAAAAAGCCAAGCGGCTAGCCAACAGGCTCATAAAATCATCACCCAAACAAAACAGTAAATGTGTACCTATTTGTCGGGCACAAAATTTTATTCCTCTTCTCTAGCCCCTTTGCTATAACCTGTTCAATGAATATGCATGTACATATATATATACAGTTCTTATCATTTATCATTTTCTATTCAACTTCATATTTGATTTCTATTTGGTTTAAAAACACCATTCATTCTAATGTTACATACATAGGTGCAAATCATTTCATTAGCTAATTAATGAATATTTCAACTCATATATGTTTATTTTGAACAAGTGGCTATTTTTAACACTTCACATTTCAACGACTCATGCATATAATAAAAATGTGATTTTTATTGTAAAACAATTCATTTCAAAACACTATTTTTCTATATAGTTCACATAGGTGACAAAAATAGGATTTTTATCATAAAACAATTTCTTTTAAAACGAGATTATTTTACACAGTTTATATAGTCGATAAAAGTTGATTTTTTTATTATCAAACAATTTATTTCAAAATATGAACACCATTCAACACATGAATTTCAAATCAACGAATGAATATCGATTCAACACATGAAGGTTTTCTATAGTTTCTATATATAGATAAAAATGTGATTTTTATATTTAAAACGCGAATACCATTCAACACATGAATTTCTAATCAACGAATGAATATTAATTCAACACATGAAGGTCTTCTATTCAATGAATAAATATAGTTTAAGCAAATGAAAATAATTCAAACACACGAATATTATTCAAAATTTCGGCAGCATAACGGCAGGGTAGTTAAAACCGGGGCCGTCCCTAGTACGGCTCCTCGCTCTACCTTAAAACCTCGCGGTTTTTGACAATGGGGATCATGCCTCTAGTTCGCACGCAGGCGGCATGTATATATTTATTTCATTTCCACAAACTAATCCTATGTGGTTTCAACCAAATATTTTTCAACCACAAACGGGTATTTTTCAACCTCAATCAATCAATATCAACAACAAACAATCCCAAACAATCATTCGCTATCAATCAATTTTCACACCAATCACAATCAATAAATATCGTCCATGGTTTGTGGACGAGGGGCGTATATAAATATATAAATATATATATATATATATATATATATATATATATATATATATATATATATATAGCAATTCACTTTTATTTCAACACACATATATATATAGCTAGAAAAAGAAATGGAAGAGTGAGAAATTCTCACCAATAGCTATCCAATACTACGACTCTTCCTTTATAGAAATCTTCGCCAATCTCGCCTTTCGTCGCTTTCGTTGCCCATTCTCTACATATGTAAAAATCGAATTTTACTATGTAATTCAATATATAAAAATCGAATTTTTTTTATCATGCTATTCAATATATAAAAATCGAATTTTTATCATGCTATTCAATATATAAAAATCGAATTTTTACTTCGATGTTCAATATATAAAAATCGAATTTTTATCATGCTATTCAATATATAAAAATCGAATTTTTACTTCGATGTTCAATATATAAAAATCGAATTTTTTTATCATGCTATTCAATATATAAAAATCGAATTTTTATCATGCTATTCAATATATAAAAATTGAATATTTATTTCGATGTTCAATATATAAAAATCGAATTTTTATCATGCTATTCAATATATAAAAATCGAATTTTTACTTCGATGTTCAATATATAAAAATCGAATTTTTATCATGCTATTCAATATATAAAAATCGAATTTTTACTTCGACGTTCAATATATAAAAATCGAAATTTTATCATGCTATTCAATATATAAAAATCGAATTTTTACTTCGATGTTCAATATATAAAAATCGAATTTTTATCATGCTATTCAATATATAAAAATCGAATTTTTACTTCGATGTTCAATATATAAAAATCGAATTTTTATCATGCTATTCAATATATAAAAATCGAATTTTTATACTATAAAAATCTCGTCTTTAACACTATAAAAATCTCGTCTTTAACACTATAAAAATCTCGTCTTTAACATTATGAAAATCTCGTCTTTAACACTATAAAAATCTCGTCTTTATATTGCAAAAATCTCTTCCTTTTAACTTGGTAGAATATATAAAAACTGATTTTCTAAATGCATTAAAACTGGTTTAACAAAGTAAAGGAAAAAAAAAGTAAAAGGAAAAAAGAAAAATTACCTTAATCGATCGAAGGAGGGTGCTCGGATTAGAGAGGAAGGGGGCGGAGGCTCTTGCGCGTTCGAATGGGGGAGGGGCGGACCATCGCTGGTGGGTCGCAGTCGGAGAGGGTGGCGTCCAGGTTGAAGCAGCGGAGGGATTTCTAGGGTTTGGGGGGCCTTCGGGTTCGTGGGCCCTGCTAGGTGGAGGCGCCGATGGTGAGGAGCTCCGGAGGGCGTCGGCGGCGTTGATCGCGCGAGGGGGGGGGGGGTAAGCAGGAAAAGGGGATCGGGTTTTTTTTCTTCTGATTTGGGAAATAATCTGTTGTGGGGATTATAAAGGAAGGGGGGGCTTAAGTATAAAAGTTTATATATATATTTTTAATTTTTTCTTCAAAAAGTTATTTTAAAAATTCGAACTCCTTTTTGAGCCCACCGACTGTCGTCCCTAGGGTAATACCCCCATTCCGAACACAATGGGATATGAATCACAAGCTGATTCGATCGTTTCGATCAGTTTCCGTTAAATTTACATTTAAATCACCATATTGAATTTTAAACGTACATTTCAAATTACCGGGGTCACATACTAACTAGAAAAATTCTCGAAAAAATATTTTCTAGCTTCGTATTGATGATACGGTCCTAACAAAACTAGTTTCATCGAATTCTGAGACCGTTGGAAAAAGGGCCATTTTCCAGTCGATTAAAATCAACTTAAACCGGTCAAACGCATTTTCCTTCGCCACGCTCACATATTGATTCGAAAAATTATGAAATTTGAAACCTAGCAATAATTTGACATCACGGACCCAACAAAAGTGGTTTCGTCGAAATCCGAGGTCGTTTGCAAAATGTCCATTTTTAAGTGCCTGAATTCCATAGCGACTATTCAGAATTTTCAACTGGACATATCTTTTGATTCCCGCTATCAAATTTCGATTTTCCAGATTCGTTAGAAAGGTATTCACTAATAGATTTAAATATTTTTGGTTTCACTAAAATCTGGATTGTTCTGCACCCGGTACAGTCCGACAAAGTTTGAATTCAATTTTTTTGAAACTGCAGCGCCATTTCAGGCCTTGTTTATAATTATAATTAATTATATTCGTTTTCAATTGTCGATTCAAACTCAGTTTTCGTCGCCATTATTAAAAATATTTATTTAAATATTTAAAATCCATTATTTTAGCCAATTTAAAAATTTTAAATTGGTTCAGATTTTCTGGGTCGTTACAATCTCCCCCAGTTAAAACTTTTCGTCCCCGAAAAGGAACAAAGTCGAAAGTGGTTTGATAAATCTACAATCACACAACACAACAACCAATCCAATTGTTTTTAACCTTCAAAAATGTACTAATCAAATCCTATACCCTTTAGAAATCATTCAGACTATATAATTAAAAGTGCACATCTATGAAAAGAAAATAACAATAGAGTAGAGAATTGAATAGTAGTGCAAAGTAGGTTAAATGTACCTTGCACCGGAGTCAATCAGAGATATCTACTCGGCTTCTAGGATAAGCTTTCTGAATGCTCTCCTCAGTTTCCCAAGTACAATCTCGCGGATCTCCACTCCATTGCACTTTGACTAAGCGAACCTTCTTGTTCCTCAGCTCTTTGGTTTCCTTGCCTATTATCTTAGCGGCTCTCTTCTCACAGCTAATTCTGGGGTAATTTCAATGTCATGTTGAGCTGCTTCTTCCACGATCAAGTCTGGATCATGAACGTGCTTTCGAAGTTGAGATATGTGAAATACATCATGAATTTCTGGCAACCAATTAGGCAGTTTGACCCTATAAGCGAGCGTTCCAATCCGTTCCAGAATAGGAAACGGACCAATGAATTTGGGTGCCAACTTTCCGGTTTTACCGAACCGGATAACTCCTCTCATCGGCGATACTTTCAAATATACATAGTCGCCAACTTCAAAGGATATATCTCTTCTTCTTCTATCGGCATAGCTCTTTTGTCGGCTTTGAGCGGCGAGTAATCGCTTCTTAATAAAATCGACTTTGTCGGCAGCTTCTCGAATCATATCAGGCCCTAACACAAGTCTATTTCCAGGCTCGACCCAACAAGCAGGAGATCGGCAAGGTCTACCATACAACGCTTCGAATGGCGACATTGTCAGACTCGCCTAGTAGCTGTTGTTATAAGAGAATTCAGCCAAATGCAGATGGTCTTCCCATGATCCACCGAAATCTAGAACACAAGCCCGCAATAGATCTTCTAAAATGCGATTCACCCTCTCAGTCTGACCGTCTGTCTGAGGATGATAAGCGGTGCTCAAGTTTAACTTCGTTCCTAGCTCAACTTGAAATGCTTCCCAGAATTTGCTAGTGAATATTGTATCTCTATCACTGACTATGCTGAGCGGCACTCCATGTAGTCTAACTATTTCCCTGAAGTATATCTGCGCCAAACTCTGAGCAGTTCTGTTTGATCTGACAGGTATGAAATGGGCGGTCTTCGTGAAGCGATCCACGATCACCCAAATACTGTCATTTCCTTTTCTGGTTCTGGGCTGACCATCAATGAAATCCATAGAAATATGCTTCCACTTCCAACCAGGAACTTCTAGCGGTTGTAACAATCCAGCCAATTTCTGTTGGTCGCTCTTGACTAGCTGGCAAGTAGGGCATCTGCTAACGTATATAGAAACGTCACTTTTCATAGCCTTCCACCAGAATGTTCGTTTGAGATCGTTATACATTTTGGCCACACCAGGATGGATACTCAGCTTGGACTTGTGACACTCGTCTAACACTTCCCTTTTTAGCTCAGGAATGTCAGGAACACAAATCCTTCCTTTTAACCTCAAGGTCTCGTCGTTATCTATTTGAAAACACGAGGGTTCGCCTTTCTAAATCCTCTTGATCATATCTTTAATAAAGTTATCATCCTTCTGAAGAATAGATATTTTGTCAATCAAGGATGTCGTGATAATAAAGCTGGCGATCATTACATTCTTTCTGCTTAACGCATCAGCCACGACATTGGCTTTTCCTGGAGTATATATAATTTCAAAGTCATATGCTGCAAGAAACTCCAGCCAATGTTGCTGCCTCAAGTTCAAGTCCTTCTGAGTGAACAGATACTTTAACGACTGGTGATCTGTAAACAGTTCAAATATCTCGCCCAGAAGATAGTGTCTCCAGATTTTCAAAGAGAATATGGTAGCCAATAACTCAAGATCATGAGTTACATAGTTTTTCTCGTGCGACTTCAGTTGACGGCTAGCATAAACAATCACTTGACCTCTTTGCATTAACACTGCGCCAAGGCCTTCTCTAGAAGCATCAGTCCATACTTTTAAATCCTGGTTGCCATCGATGATGGTTAACACTGGAGCTGTCGTTAATCTCAACTTCAGCTCTTCGAAAGCCTCCTCACTTTCTGGAGTCCATTTGAATTTAGAATGCTTCTTTGTAAGCTTCGTTAAGTGACCAGATATCTTCGAAAAGTTTTTAACGAACTTCCGATAATAGCTAGCCAATCCGAGAAAACTGCGGACTTCAGTGGGGGTGCTGGGCTGTTTCCAATTTTGAATAGCCGTGATTTTGCTTGGATCCACAACAATTCCTTCTTTCGATACAACGTGGCCCAGAAATTTTACTTCTTCCTGCCAGAAGATACACTTGGAAAATTTGGCTTTTAGTACATTCCGCCTGAGAATTTCTAACACTTGTTCCAGATGTTTTTCATGTTCGGCCTTTGATTTAGAGAAGATTAGAATATCGTCAATGAAAACCAGAACAAATTTATTCAATACTCCTCTGAATACTCTGTTCATTAGATCGACGAAATAAGCGGGAGCGTTACATAAGCCGAACGGCATTACTAACCACTCGTAGAATAAGTCGGGACCTCTGAATGCTGTCATTGGAACACACTCTTCGGCAATTTGAAGTTGATGGAAGCCTGTAGCTAGGTCCATTCATGAGAATACTTGTGCTCCATTTAATCGATCCAACAAATCATCAATCCGCGGCAATGGATACTTGTTCTTTATTGTCTGTTTGTTCAGATCACGATAATCCACACATAGCCGTAGAGTACCGTCAGATTTTGGGACAAACACCACTGCTGCACCCCAATCAGAGAAACTAGGCCTGATCAGACCTTTCCATACTAGCTGTCGTGTTTGATTGTCTAATTCCTCCTTCTCTTTCAAGGAAATTCTTCGAATAGCGTGAACTACCGGCCTTGCATTTGGAATTAAAGCAATTTTGAAATCTATTTCTCTCTGCGGAGGTAAGCGAACGACTTCCTCGAACACATCCGCATAGTTCTTGACAACAGGAATGTCTTTGATGAGGTCGGGAATATTCTCCGTAACTTCAGGGATATTTTCCATTTGGGCTGGAGAAACATTCAAAGCTGCCCAGAAGTATTTTCTATTAAAAGCCAGGCCTTCACATGGTATGGTTATATAATTCCCCAATTGTGCCTTTGCCTTAACAACCCTCTCGGCGCATCTAACCTCCGCCTCATATTTGGTTAGCCAATCCAATCCCAAAATAAGATCGAATTCATTAAAATTCATGACGATAGAGATAATGGGGAATTTATAGCAAGAAAAAGAGACAGGTACTGCACAAATCCAACTGAGATTGATGGAACCTCCAACTGGATTTTGGACAGTCATTGGCTCTTTGAGCTTCTTCAAATTCAAATCCATCTTCTTGACTGCACTCTTTGCAATAAAGCTCCGTGATGCACCTGTGTCAAACAGTACTTTAACTGGAATGTTTTTGACATTGAGCGTGCCTTCTAAAACATCAGACCTCCCTTGCTTATCTGAGGGCTCAGAAGTTTCTGCTACTTCGTTTATATGTACTGCCTCGGATTTCTTTGAGAGTTGACACTCCCGTGCAATATGACCTGCTTGACGACACTTATGGCATCTCCTTTCCCCATGCGGGTTCTTTTGTTTCATAGCACGTTTATACCCACTCTCGATCTGCTTCTTTAGAGATCTGCAACTTATCGAGAAATGTCTTTGCTTATTGCAGTTAGAGCATGCAGTTGTCGTTACTGGTTTCTTCTCAGATTTAGCCCTTTTCCTCTTGGCACTGGGCTTCTTACTTCCCTCAGACCTCATACTGGCTTCAGGAATATCAGTTTCCGACTCCGCTTTGTCACTAGAACAGACTTCTTCTTCGTCACGTAACATTCCTCTCATGTGGAGATCCTTGTACTGATAGGCCATATAAATCATTTCAGAAAAGGGGAGCTTCACATTCCTCATTACACTATTCTGATACCTCCTTTGCAGGCCATGAATAAATCTCAGATTTTTCCTTTTTGGATCTTGAATCAGATGAGGAGAAAAGTGAGAAAGTTCATTGAATTTCTTATGATATTCTGGGATGGTCATATCACCTTGTATTAGATAAGAAAATTCATCACATAATCTCTCGGTTGCTTCGGGAGGAGTAAATCTTTCTAAGAAAATCACTTTGAATCTGTCCCAGGTGATATCACCTTCTGGATTATTTTTAATAATTGAATCCCACCAAAACAAAGCTTCTTCTTTGAGTGCCCAAGACGCCAGTAATCTTTTCTGATCATCTCTCAGCTTTAAACCCTCAAAGATTTTCTCTGCAGAACGAATCCAAGCTTGTGTTTCCATAATGGGCTCCTTGCCTAAGAATGGCGATCCACCAAGATTTCGAAATCTCTTGAATAGAACTTCTATATCGGATTCTGGCTGTGGGAGCACAACTGGCTCATTAGCTGTTCGAACCATACGATTATTTCTTCTGTTCCTGTCACTCATTTTCTAGTACGTCTGCAATTAGCAGACAAAGTGTCAGGTCAACGGAAAAGATATTTGAAAATATAGAGACAAATACTTGAATGCAAATGTGTCTATCGAGGTGTAATTTCATTCTGCTTTACTCATACTAGGATCTTACTGATCCTATCTGTATAGAGTTACCCGTCCTAGAACACTACTGGTTCTATTTCTGACGAGTTCATTCAAATGTTATATTCCAGAACTAAGCTTAACCAAAGCTCTGATACCACGTTGAGACGACCCGAAATCCCGTTCTGACGGAGACAAGGGTTATCTATGGAATATAACACAGAAACAGATAATAGCAGAACAAAATTAAATAAATACACCAGATAATGAACAATAGAATATACTGGATAAAAGTAATCATCAAAGTTACACAGTATACAGGATCTTACTTAGTACAAATACAGTTCAGCTATACATAAATGTCTACAGTGGAAAACAAACAAAATATGTACAATAGGAGCTGAACAGCATAAAAAGAAATAAATGTTAGAATCCATCCTCAGCTCCAGCTATCCAGAAAAAGAACCAGCTAAACCTGAATACAAGGCTGCCCGTGTAGAAAAAGGGGCACCCGAGTTTGAAAGTGAAACAAACTACGAGTCAGTCATGGGACTGGTATGAGAAATCTACTCAACACATATATAATTTGGCCAATCACAGGACCACGCCACTTTCGTGGAACGGGTTTACTCCATTGGATTGCCAGTGCTTTAAAACAAATCTTTCCTTTAAACATCGCTATGCTTTTTATAAAAATGAAACCGTTATAAGACTCAGTTCCCATCACACAATGCAACGCAAACCGGAGGATAGAGTTTTACCTTATAACGGTCAAAATATGCTTGATACGAACAAAACAAAGGTATTTGATATTATTGCTAGTGTTTATATGTTTCAAAAACAATTTGAATCATAACTATCAATCATAGACGGCATTAATGCCCCATACCACTATGTCGCCATATATAGGTATACAATCAAATTCGCAAGATGTCGTATTTGGAAATTGGATTTCCGTCATGAACCAAGGCAAAAGATAGTCCTTACCGAATTCGTGACTCTCTAGCCCGAGCCACAGGCAAGTACTCAGTCAAGCCTTCGGAGTGACAGGGCCGGTCCACCGACGTGGATTAAAATGCCTGAACAATACGTTTCCCCGCCCTTTGGGGGCGTAAACGAGCCAACGAATGACTTCATCGGACCCGGATCGTCCGATCAAACCGAGGTGCCTCGCAACAGCAACAACCACATAGGTGAAAAGTATATAAATGTCAGGGCTGGTAGGTCACTGACACCACCCTAGCTAGAAAGAAACGCATGCCCTCCCTGAGGTCCTTCTCCCGTTTCTGGTTCATACCGGGGTGTGAGGCTCACGAATTTACGTTATACACAAAGCTACGCCAAGGCGGTGCTTTGATCATCACCACAAGACTTTGCTTTTCAACAGAAGCCCTGATCACTGCATCTTAGCATGCCACACCGGCAATTCATGCCATGCGACTGATGTCCATCGATATACAACCTCTGAGCTCGTGCGTCTCAGAGAAGGGCGTTAAGCAAAAGAATAAATTCTCCGCCGCCAAACAGATGTATATTTAACAGAAATCAATCAACACAGAATAAACTCCACTGTCAGACACACAGTCCATTTACAAGTCCGTTCTGGGTCTGAACGAAACCAGAGGCACTAAATACCTCGCAAACCCATCGATCACCACGTACGTCTGGACGATCACCACTCATTATCCATATTTCGGGATGCCTCCCAATCAGGACCTCGGTTACCATCCAAACGTGGTGAAGATCTCCGGTCTTCGACCGTCGTCTTCATCTTCGAATTTCAATCGTCGGTCAATTATTTGAAATGAGAATTAACTCGGCCTTTTCAAATGATTCACGTATATTTAGAATTTCAAATCAATTTATTTCAATGGTTAAATTATTCGACAACACCAATTGTGTTCTTTAATGTAATTTTCACACCAAACACATTCAACCATCAAAAGCCACATAAATCAAGCAAATTCAGTTTATTTCCATTCCATATCGTTTATGATATTTTATAACTATTTATCGCTATTTTTATTTATTTTAAAATAGCTAATTTATTCAAAACGACGCTTCGGGCCATAAAGCGGCCGTGGCGCTGTTTTTCTTTAGATTTGATTTACACATATCTGAAAATCTAACCGTTGGATCTTCACAAAATTTACATCATTAGAAAGGTCTTTTCAAAACGAATCCAACGGTTCCAGTTTCGGGAAAATCCGACGGTCGGATCTCCCGGTACAATCGTTTGAAATTTCGATTTCAAAATACGAACTACAGCGTCGTCATTCGATTAAATATATAATTATATTTATATATATATATAAATATAATCGCTTCTGGCGCTGTTTTTCTTCGGATTTGAATTAAACATTCCAGACAATCCAACCGTTGGATTTTTACAAAGTTGGTGCCGTTGGGAAGATATTTCCAAGGCGAACCCGACGGTTGAGATTTCGGGAAAATCCAATGGTCGGATTTCCCGCACTAGTTGTTTGAAATCACAGTTTCAAAATACGAACTGCACGGCTTCGTTTCGTTTTAATTTTATTTATATTTATATAATTATATAAATATAGTTCATTCAACAATTCCTATATCGTTTTCATTTCAAATATTTCACTAACGCCTTAAAATTTTGGAAAATTTCGCCATAACCTCCCCTGCACCGGGAGCATCGGGAAATCGCAAATAGCTTTCCCGGTCCTTCTAATATCAAAAAGAAAAAGCCAAGCGGCTAGCCAACAGGCTCATAAAATCATCATCCAAACAAAACAGTAAATGTGTACCTATTTGTCGGGCACAAAATTTTATTCCTCTTCTCTAGCCCCTTTGCTATAACCTGTTCAATGAATATGCATGTACATATATATACAGTTCTTATCATTTATCATTTTCTATTCAACTTCATATTTGATTTCTATTTGGTTTAAAAACACCATTCATTCTAATGTTACATACATAGGTGCAAATCATTTCATTAGCTAATTAATGAATATTTCAACTCATATATGTTTATTTTGAACAAGTGGCTATTTTTAACACTTCA
Organism: Allium sativum; assembly: GCA_030737875.1. Lineage (NCBI taxonomy): Eukaryota > Viridiplantae > Streptophyta > Magnoliopsida > Asparagales > Amaryllidaceae > Allium > Allium sativum. Next base: position 518,139,954 of record CM060924.1, read on the forward strand.
CATTTCAACGACTCATGCATATAATAAAAATGTGATTTTTATTGTAAAACAATTCATTTCAAAACACTATTTTTCTATATAGTTCATATAGGTGACAAAAATAGGATTTTTATCATAAAACAATTTCTTTTAAAACGAGATTATTTTACACAGTTTATATAGTCGATAAAAGGTGATTTTTTTATTATCAAACAATTTATTTCAAAATATGAATACCATTCAACACATGAATTTCAAATCAACGAATGAATATCGATTCAACACATGAAGGTTTTCTATAGTTTCTATATATAGATAAAAATGTGATTTTTATATTTAAAACGCGAATACCATTCAACACATGAATTTCTAATCAACGAATGAATATTAATTCAACACATGAAGGTCTTCTATTCAATGAATAAATATAGTTTAAGCAAATGAAAATAATTCAAACACACGAATATTATTCAAAATTTCGGCAGCATAACGGCAGGGTAGTTAAAACCGGGACCGTCCCTAGTACGGCTCCTCGCTCTACCTTAAAACCTCGCGGTTTTTGACAATGGGGATCATGCATCTAGTTCGCACGCAGGCGGCATGTATATATTTATTTCATTTCCACAAACTAATCCTATGTGGTTTCAACCAAATATTTCTCAACCACAAACGGGTATTTTTCAACCTCAATCAATCAATATCAACCACAAACAATCCCAAACAATCATTCGCTATCAATCAATTTTCACACCAATCACAATCAATAAATATCGTCCATGGTTTGTGGACGAGGGGCGTATATATATATATATATATATATATATATATATATATATATATAGCAATTCACTTTTATTACAATATATATATATAACTAGAAAAAGAAATGGAAGAGTGAGAAATTCTCACCAATAGCTATCCAATACTACGACTCTTCCTTTATAGAAATCTTCGCCAATCTCGCCTTTCGTCGCTTTCGTTGCCCGTATTCTCTACATATGTAAAAATCGAATTTTTACTATGTAATTCAATATATAAAAATCGAATTTTTTTATCATGCTATTCAATATATAAAAATCGAATTTTTATCATGCTATTCAATATATAAAAATCGAATTTTTACTTTGATGTTCAATATATAAAAATCGAATTTTTATCATGCTATTCAATATATAAAAATCGAATTTTTACTTCGATGTTCAATATATAAAAATCGAATTTTTTTATCATGCTATTCAATATATAAAATTCGAATTTTTATCATGCTATTCAATATATAAAAATCGAATTTTTATCATGCTATTCAATATATAAAAATCGAATTTTTACTTCGATGTTCAATATATAAAAATCGAATTTTTATCATGCTATTCAATATATAAAAATCGAATTTTTACTTCGATGTTCAAAATATAAAAATCGAAATTTTATCATGCTATTCAATATATAAAAATCGAATTTTTACTTCGATGTTCAATATATAAAAATCGAATTTTTATCATGCTATTCAATATATAAAAATCGAATTTTTACTTCGATGTTCAATATATAAAAATCGAATTTTTATCATGCTATTCAATATATAAAAATCGAATTTTTATACTATAAAAATCTCGTCTTTAACACTATAAAAATCTCGTCTTTAACACTATAAAAATCTCGTCTTTAACACTATAAAAATCTCGTCTTTATATTGCAAAAATCTCTTCCTTTTAACTTGGTAGAATATATAAAAACTGATTTTCTAAATGCATTAAAACTGGTTTAACAAAGTAAAGGAAAAAAAAGTAAAAGGAAAAAAGAAAAATTACCTTAATCGATCGAAGGAGGGTGCTCGGATTAGGGAGGAAGGGGGCGGAGGCTCTTGCGCGTTCGAATAGGGGAGGGGCGGACCGTCGCTGGTGGGTCGCAGTCGGAGAGGGTGGCGTCCAGGTTGAAGCAGCGGAGGGATTCCTAGGGTTTGGGGGGCCTTGGGGTTCGTGGGCCCTGCTAGGTGGAGGCGCCGTTGGTGAGGAGCTCCGGAGGGCGTCGGCGACGTTGATCGCGCGAGGGGGGGGGTAAGCGGGAAAAGGGGATCGGGTTTTTTTTTCTGATTTGGGAAATAATCTGTTGTGGGGATTATAAAGGAAGGGTGGGGCTTAAGTATAAAAGTTTATATATATATATATATTTAATTTTTTCTTCAAAAAGTTATTTTAAAAATTAGAACTCCTTTTTGAGCCCACCGACTTTCGTCCCTAGGGTAATACCCCCATTCCGAACACAATAGGATATGTATCACAAGCTGATTCGATCGTTTCGATCAGTTTCTGTTAAATTTACATTTAAATCACTATATTGAATTTTAAACGTACATTTCAAATTACCGGGGACACATACTAACTAGAAAAATTCTCGAAAAAATATTTTCTAGCTTCGTATTGACGATACGGTCCTAACAAAACTAGTTTCGTCGAATTCTGAGACCGTTGGAAAAAGGGCCATTTTCCAGTCGATTAAAATCAACTGAAACCGGTCAAATGCGTTTTCCTTCGCCACGCTCACATATTGATTCGAAAAATTATGAAATTTGAAACCTAGCAATAATTTGACATCACGGACCCAACAAAAGTGGTTTCGTCGAAATCCGAGGTCGTTTGCAAAATGTCCATTTTTAAGGGCCTGAATTCCATAGCGACTATTCAGAATTTTCAACTGGACATATCTTTTGATTCCCGCTATCAAATTTCGATTTTCCAGATTCGTTAGAAAGGTATTCACTAACGGATTTAAATATTTTTGGTTTCACTAAAATCCGGATTGTTCTGCACTCGGTATAGTCCGACAAAGTTTGAATTCAATTTTTTTGAAACTGCAGTGCCATTTTAGGCCTTGTTTATAATTATAATTAATTATATTCGTTTTCAATTGTCGATTCAAACTCAGTTTTCGTCGCCATTATTAAAAATATTTATTTTAAATATTTAAAATCCATTATTTTAGCCAATTTAAAATTTTTAAATTGGTTCAGATTTTCTGGGTCGTTACACTTCTTGACTTTGGATATCTCCTTGAACTTGTAGACACTACATAAACGTTTTCCTACAACTTTTGAACATTCAATTGGACGTTTGTATTTCTTTTGAACATATTTACATTCTTTTGCACATATTTAGATACTTCTGGACATTGGAGCTATTTCTTGGACATTGACACACACTTTGACTGAACGAAGAAGAATAAGGGCATTTTTGTCAAAGTTTAGAATTAACGAGCCATTTGTTGTTCTGTTATACAAATTTGTACACATAAATTGTATGAACTTGCAAAAACTCTGTAATCGACAATTATATGATGAATGATTACTATAAAGTGGATGTAGGCATTAGTGTCGAACCACTATATAAGCTATGTGTTCCTTTTACATTTCTATTACTTTGGATATTTAGATTATAAGTTTACAACTAAACTTACATCCCGGCATCGGCGTGCGCAAATAACCAATTTCCCATGTCAATAAGAATACTTATAAATGAGATGAAAAATGAAACTCAATCCAAAAAATGATCAATATACCTTTCTATATTTGTAAAATATTTTTTAAGTAGGAAAATGATTAATTATTTTGTTGATTGGAGGAGCTGGCTGTGTTAAGGAAAAAATTGAGATGCATAATAAATGAACATTTTAATATGGCATATGTATCGTCCCTTCTTCAAAGATCGAAAGCTCAACCCTACAGATGTTGCAGTCATCTCTAATGTCACCTTTCCATGATAAGAAATCGGATGTTAATAAGCCGTAACATCAGAAAACACGAGTGTATGGAAAATTTCACAAAACACTTATTGATGATAGTATCATTCATACGTACCTTTCACATTACCCATTTAGAGAAAATAGAAGTTATTATAAAATATATTCCCTTGGAGTAACATATGAAGAAACCTCCTTGGTTGATCAAAGTCAAAACATATAGACAATTACAACCTTGCTAAGATAAAACAAACAGTGATGCTCCTAACTTTTTACAGCCTCCTGCTCGCTTCTGGAAGCTTATTCGAAGAACTTGAACGACCTTAACCCTCAGGCTACTCTAATGAGCACCTGAGTGATAAAGCGGGGAAACTTCAGATCGGTCAAAATACCGGTGTGAATAACAATCCTTCATATATGACACAAAAGTATCTAACAAGATCATGCCACATCGTGGAACGATTTCCCCCTTGATAGTATCAAGCGATAAAAAAAACTAACCCAAAGCACTAGCACTTCAACGGTTAGTATGAAAGCCACAATAACAAAAGTGAACAATGCAAATGTGCAATATGCAACACATAATGGATTTCCCATCCCCTTTATATCTGAATTCCCATCTTAAGGGTTTTCAATGATTCCTTATCACTTCCATTCTTTATTTAGGTTCCCCTTCCATGCCTAGTTAGATACCCCCTCATTAATAACGAAACTGATACCACTTGGTTTACCCCTTTGTGCATCTCAAGGTAACACCTTGCTAGGAAACAAAACCATTTTCATTATGATCCCCCTCCCATGCATCGCAAAGTAACCCCTTGCTAAAAATGGGACCGAAAGCTCATCTCATCATCTTTTTAAGATAATTGGTTCCCCTAATTTATTATATCCATTGGTCCACCTAATGTTTACACAAATGCAAATGTCATATTTATGGTTACTAAGTTCAATAATTAAACAGCTTCGAAATGTAACCCCCTTTCGACTCTATACGAAAAATAGTCATTTACTCCGAAAGTAATCACCTTCGGCACCTTACAAATCCCATTAAAGGTATCGTTCTAGTTTTATGCAATCAAGCAAGACCTGGGGTCAAAACTATGACGACAGGGTGTAGATGCTGCAACCTTTAACTCCTTTGGGAAATTATTAAGCTAAACTCTCCTTGTTGTCGCCATAAATACTGATGGCCATGGAGTCGAAGCCTTACAATGTTTAGTTAGAAAATATTTTCTTATCGACCATGTACCACGTCCAAAGAACTAAGTTGGAAAACCAGTTTATAAAGGCATGTTGTCATAGGAAGTAGCTTCAATGGTTTTGGAGGCATAGGCTACAAGATAGAAAATAAATAAGATTCCCTTTTGGTTCCCTGAAAGGTGTAAAATTTATGCAAAGCGGTTCTTTTTAAGAAAAGACGCCCCTTCTTCCTTACCAAAAGAGTAGAGACGAAAGCCTCTTGTGGTGAAGTTAACTTTTACACTGTATAAATATCAGAATCGAAACCCATCCAAAAACTAAGATACAAAAGCCTAAGTACTTCCTATATCTTACATATGATATTTCAAGTATCCAGCACTATCGAAAATATCAAAGTGATGCTTCCAAATATGGCAGTGGCACTGATAGTAATTATAGGTAAAATCGATTTATTTTCTTATAAATTTGTAACACCCCGTGTATTCTATAACAGTGAAGTTCACAAATTAAAGTATAATTAACTTCAAATCAAAGAATTAAGGGAAACGGGATACGCCATTGTGTTCGTCTCGGAATTCTGCTTGAGATAGAGTCCGAGTTTGCGTAAAACGGACTCCGTATGAAGAAGATATGGCCTCCGGAAGTTTCAGAATTCAGTTTAAATTTCAAACAGACCAAAACAGCCCAGAAAAACCAATTCAAAATTCAAAATCGGGCCGAATTGGCCAGGGCGGGAATTTTCCCGCCCAAGGCACCCAGGTCGACTTGGCAGTCGACCTGGGGCTAACCAGGTCGACTGGGCAGTCGAACTGGGTCACCCGCGCCGACTTCCAAGTCGACACGGTGTCGACTGGCATGTCGACCTGGCCCCTGAGGCAGGTCGAACCCAGCCCCCCTGGATGGCCTGGGCTATGTTTAGTCGATTTTCTGAGCCTTGCCTTGTCACTATGGCAAGGTGTCAGCTCCTGGTTGGTCTCTCTTCCAAACAAACAGCTATTATTAAACCAAGCTCCATCGATGGTCCAAATCAACTCACAAACTCTATAAAAAGGACCTAAGACTCACCCTAATTCACATCAAACTAAAATGGAGATGAGACCGTCATGCTGCTGAGGAGAGACTAGGAATAGCCGTCAGAAATTGAGAGACAATTAGGAGATAATTTGAAAGCTTAAAGCAACGTCAAATAAATCAAAACAACGCCTACGACAAAGGATAGCATCTCCAAATTCAGAATTCAGATTCCTGAATTGAAGATTCATCATACGTGGTAAGTAGAGTTCTATTCCGATGTGAATAATTAATTGCGTTTGATATGTGTAAAATGCGAAATGGAATTGTGGCGATAATAATCTATACTTGTATGTTATTTTGATTCTAAACGATTTGGGAATGTTATGGTATACGATTTGGATATTTGCAAGTATGTGATTTACGTTGGAAGTTAACAATGAAATGGAATTGTGGCGATAATAATCTATACTTGTATGTTATTTTGATTCTAAACGATTTGGAAATGATATGGTAGACGATTGGATATTTGCAAATATGTGATTTATGTTGGAAGTTAACAACCATATGTTGTGGTAGTTTATTTGGGATTCATACAAGTATATGATTCATGTTAGCAACCATAAGTTGTAGTAATTTATTTGGGATTCATGCAAGTATATGATTCACTATTATGCCAATATGATGTACATACTTTTATGACCACTTTTAGTGTGTAATTGGATTCGACTAAGTACTATGGTTTATATGAATCTATGTTGGAATTGGCAAATCATACTTTTGTATTAGAAACAAAAGTAAGCATTTTTATGAACATGACTAAACTATGTTTGGTATTATGCCTAGTTGAAAACATGTTTTAGTCCTAAGTTGTTATCAAAAATCATATGGCGATATATGTGACACAATTAAGTTAGATTTACATACCAGTTGCAAGTTTACATGACTAGAATGATTCATATTTAAGTATTGTTTATGCCATGATTTTATGAATAGAATGATTCATGTTTATTGTTTATGCCATGATTATATGAATAGAATGATTCATGTTTAAGTATTGTTTATGCCATGATTATATGAATAGAATGATTCATGTTTAAGTGTTGTTTATGCCATGATTATATGCTATTACAATGCAAGTTCACATGTGCCTAATTCATGTTAATTGAATCGTTATGTTGCAAGTTCATGCGTTCACACTCCCCTTTTTCATGTTACCTTATAAACACCATGTTATAATCCTCCCCTTTTCATATGGCTAAGTTGGGTTTAAATGTTAAACCCAACATATCTTATATTGTAGCGAACGTGTAAAACGGGGGTAATGACGTTTGGGTTAAAATACAGAACATATGTGTTGGCATGTTTGACGCATGCCAACAACCTTGAAAAAACAATTAAGTGGCATAAATAATTTTTAACTAATAAAGATGAACTTGAATAATGGGGCGCAAATATTTACATATAAAAAGAAAAGAGACAAAATATGTAAATGTAGAAAATACGATGTGTTTAACCCGTGGTTGGATTGAGTTGTGATGTAAACCTGCCCGGAAAAGCCCGGCTGAAACACCCCACCTCCGTTAGGGTCACTCTCAAAGGGAATGCCCTAATTTTGGTGGAGATTTATAAGTATAAGTCACAGATATACAAGACAGATATAAGAACACATATTTGTAAACAGCAGAAAAACAGCAACTTTTATTTCATAAAAGCAAATACGTGTTACAACAACATTACCATGATTGTCTTACATCCTTTCCAAAAACATAACATAACACTTTCATAATCTGTCTTGATTACATTATTTAAAGAAGCGTAAAAAAACATAAATAAACTGCAAAAGCCCCATAGTGGTTGTCCAAAGCCATAGTTCAAAACGAAAGGGTCCAAGCAATACATTTTTCCTCTTCAAGCTGGATATGAAGGCTGGTCAAGCTGCAGTGTTCCCTCCCTGTGGACCGTGGGGGGGGGGGGGGGGGGGAAACGGAAGAAAAGAAGACGAAAGAAAAGTAGAGTCAGACATAAAGCCTGAGTAAGTCTAGGACTATTCTGTCTATGAATAAATAACTGGGTATGATAAGTATAAACAAGAAATGGGGGAAAGCACTATAAACTTGGTTAAGTTGTCTAGGGTCGAATATACTATCGTACCCCATATTAATCTCTGAACCCATATAAACTAGTTCCCAACTGGCACCCCATAATCAGGGTGAAGTGATCCATTCTATGATGATCGGCTCCTACTCGCATAGTTACATGTGTCTTACAGCCCCCGATGTTGTAGTTACCTATGCTGGTCCCACCATGGGGTGTATCAAGTCCCATGGCGGCGGCCCGACACAATCCTAGAATGCACAGGTATGCTACTGGTGCCCAGTGCCTTATTTTTCTACGCCGGAGTGTGTGCACGCCCGCACCCCGTTAGAACCTACACTGCTACACCACCGCCGTCGATTTGACCTCTTACAATCAGCCCAGTAATCGTGCCCCACCCTGCCTAGTTTCAGGGTATCATGATACACCATATAGGGTTACTGCTGAAAAGGGTCCCCCGCTACTAGGTTTTCTATTTCTAGCCAACATGCTAAGTTGGTTAAGTGTTTTATAACCTAACCCCCAATCAGTCTGTTTAGTTTAGCATGTTCCATTTTGATTAAGTCTTTAGTCCACTTAATCCTAACAATCCTGACTCAGCTTTAATTGTCTTATTAAAGCCTTGACCTCTCACATTAGACAGGTATTGTTGTGGCTGCCTGTTGCCGGTTGGTTCCGGGAAGTCTTACGCCATAACTCAGTCTAACCTCGGGTCCTTATTGGGCTCCATGTTTAACCACCCACATTGGATAGGTATTGTTGTGACTACTGGACAGCCGGGCGGTTCCGGGCAGGTTTACATCACAACTCAATCCAACCTCGGGTTAAACACATCGTATTTTCTATATTTACATATTTTGTCTTTCTTCTTTATTTTTCTTATATGTAAATATTTGCGGCCCATTAAGAATCAATGGTGTAAAGGTTACACCAATCATGGGCCCAACCCATACTTGAATTTGGGCCCCTTTTCTATATATTTTCATTTATTAATAAATTTAACCCAACGTTATTTTCCCCCGTTTAATACGTCCGTTTATTATATATATATGTTGGGCTTAGCCTTTTTAAGCCCAACCTAGCCATGCAAAAAGGGGAGGCTTAAAGCGTGATTACATACACAAAAAGGGGAATGTGAACGCATGAACTTGCAACGTGACGTTGGAACTACAAAATAGAAACTGGTGTACTTGCATAGTAGTAACATATACTTTAGTCATAAAGCATAAGTGACATGAATCAAACCATGTAAACTTGTAGTTAAGTTAAGAATATCACAATTGACACATAGGCTTAACTGCAACATAAACCTATATTTTATTTAGGCATAATGTCAAACATAAGCAAATCATGTTTATAAGATTACTACATGTTTACAAAGGTGCTTACTTTTGTGACTAATACAAAAGTATAATTCAACTAGAATTAATCCAACTTAATCATGATTCTAAATCTATTCACATAACCATGGCACACATATACTTATGGCATAGATATTTCTAACATGAAATCATGATTTTTACTTTAGTCATGCAAACTTGCAAATGGGATTTTGAATCTAACCTAGCTATGTACCACATATGTCATCATATAATTCTTGTTAACAATATAGACCTAACATGGTTTTCAATTATGCAAAATATCAATCATAGCCTAGTCATGTTCATAAGTTCACAAAGAGGTTTTCTAGTACAAAAGTATGGCTTAATACATAGATCATGATGCCAAATTTTCAACATAATTTCATATGGATTATAATAACCCAAATTTGCTCCAATTACTCACAAAATGATTTTTGTATAAAAATACACATTATGATGGCATAGTAGCAAAACCCCAAACTTGCATGAGTTTCAATTAAACAACTACATACATGTAGCTTCAACATGGATTACATAATTTGCGAATATTCCAAACGTATACCTGCATAAAACTACCGCAAACATGTAGTTTTTATAATGAATAACATGCTTTGCGAATATCCAAACGTATACTTGCATAAAACTACCGCAAACATGTAGTTTTTATAATGAATAACATAATTTGAGAATATCCAAACGTATACAATATTCCAAATCGATAAGAATCATAGTAACGCACAAATATGGATTACTTTATCACCACAAATCAAGTATACAAACCAACACAGTTATTTGTTCATACCAAAATAATACTCTACTTACAATTGTGTGGCGAATTCTCCAATTTAGGAATTTGGAGATGCGTCTCCTTTTGACGTAGGCGTTGATTTGATTTGTCTAAGTTGCTTTATGCTTTAGAATTTGCCTCCTAATCTTCTCTCCAATTTGGTGGCTACTCCTAGTCGTTCCTCAGCAGCATGATGGCTTTGTTCTTATTTTTGAATGAATAGATTAGGTTGAGTCTAGGGTCATTTTTATAGAGTTTATGAACTGATTAGGACCATCGATGTTGCTTGGATTGATCGTAGCCATTCATTCGAAAGAGAGACCAATTAGAGCCTGCCACCTAGCCCTAATGACAAAGCAAGCTTCTGAAAATCGGCCAAACACAGACCTGGCCATCCAGGACTAGACCAAACCTGGCCAGCAGGTCATTTTTGACCTGGGCGCACTTGGCAGGTGCGCCAGGTCAAAAATGTACTGGCGCACTTCCCAAGTGCGCCAGTGCATTTTTGTTCTAGCGCACTTCCCAAGTGCGCCAGTGCATTCTGACTCGTTTTCCCGGTTTTTCGCCCAACTTCGTTCGCCCATAACTTCTTCATACGATATCCGTTTTACGCAAACTCGGACTCTATCTCGCGTATTTTTCCGAGACGAACGCAATGGCGTATCCCTTTTCCCTTAGTTCTTTGATTTGAAATTAATTATACTTTAATTTGTAAATTTCACAGTTATAGAATGCACGGGGTGTTACATTCTCCCCCACTTAAAAGGATTTCGTCCCCGAAATCTTCAAGTTAGGAGGAATGCATATCCTAACGTCCAATCATCCATCTACTCACCCATCAAACACGAGCATCCATTGTCCTTAAAAGACTTCTAATGCTTCATGATCATATGCGAAGTGTGTGTGTACATGTTCTTATCTAATGCGAAATCAGGCGGTCTACTGATTCAGTTGACCTCCTTAATGCGAATTATGTAAGTGCCATGAATCCATTATGTATGCAAATTTTCCTATTCATGATTCTACATGAGTGCACAATCATTCAATACAAATGCAACATCCATATGACAACACATTAAAGTTCAACCATATACGAATGCAAACATATATGCATATGCAATATGAAGTGACTGAGCCGATCTAAAACCTAGATTGTGTGTGTATATGCAACCACGAGCAACCACTAGCAATCACTTGCAACCACTTGCAACCATCATCCATAACATGTTTCAACTACATGTTTACATCCAAAAAGATTCTACCTATGGTTCTCAAGATAGGATCGAGGAGAGAAATAGGATAGATTCAAAACGAAGGATAAGAGATAGCACCTATGGCTTTGGGGGGACTTTGCCTTTTTTTTTAAAAAAAATAAAATAAAATAACATTTTTCTTTTAAAAATGCTTCTTTAAATTTCTTTTTTGAAAATAAATTTTCAAAACTTTTTATCTTATCTGGTAAACCTATGCTCTGATACCAAGTGAAACAGCCCACCTCCGTTAGGGTCACTCTCAAAGGGAATGCCCTAATTTTGGTGGAGGTTTATAAGTATAAGTCACAGATATACAAGACAGATATAAGAACACATATTTGTAAACAGCAGAAAAACAGCAACTTTTATTTCATAAAAGCAAATACGTGTTACAACAACATTACCATGATTGTCTTACATCCTTTCCAAAAACATAACATAACACTTTCATAATCTGTCCTGATTACATTATTTAAAGAAGCATAAAAAAAACATAAATAAACTGCAAAAGCCCCATAGTGGTTGTCCAAAGCCATAGTTCAAAACGAAAGGGTCCAAGCAATACATTTTTCCTCTTCAAGCTGGATATGAAGGCTGGTCAAGCTGCAGTGTTCCCTCCCTGTGGACCGGGGGGGGGGGGGACGGAAGAAAAGAAGACAAAAGAAAAGTAGAGTCAGACATAAAGCCTGAGTAAGTCTAGGACTATTCTGTCTATGAATAAATAACTGGGTATGATAAGTATAAACAAGAAATGGGGGAAAGCTTATAAACTTGGTTAAGTTGTCTAGGGTCGAATATACTATCGTACCCCATATTAATCTCTGAACCCATATAAACTAGTTCCCAACTGGCACCCCATAATCAGGGTGAAGTGATCCATTCTATGATGATCGGCTCCTACTCGCATAGTTACATGTGTCTTACGGCCCCCGATGTTGTAGTTACCTATGTTGGTCCCACCATGGGGTGTATCAAGTCCCATGGCGGCGGCCCGACACAACCCTAGAATGCACAGGTATGCTACTGGTGCCCAGTGCCTTATTTTTCTGCGCCGGAGTGTGTGCACGCCCGCACCCCGTTAGAACCTACACTGCTACACCACCGCCGTCGATTTGACCTCTTACAATCAGCCCAGTAATCGTGCGCCACCCTGCCTAGTTTCAGGGTATCATGATACACCTTATAGGGTTACTGCTGAAAAGGGTCCCCCGCTACTAGGTTTTCTATTTCTAGCCAACATGCTAAGTTGGTTAAGTGTTTTATAACCTAACCCCCAATCAGTCTGTTTAGTTTAGCATGTTCCATTTTGATTAAGTCTTTAGTCCACTTAATCCTAACAATCCTGACTCAACTTTAATTGTCTTATTAAAGCCTTGACCTCTCACATTAGACAGATATTGTTGTGGCTGCCTGTTGCCGGTTGGTTCCGGGTAGTCTTACGCCACAACTCAGTCTAACCTCGGGTCCTTATTGGGCTCCATGTTTAACCACCCACATTGGATAGGTATTGTTGTGACTACTGGACAGCCGGGCGGTTCCGGGCAGGTTTACATCACAACTCAATCCAACCTCGGGTTAAACACATCGTATTTTCTATATTTACATATTTTGTCTTTCTTCTTTATTTTTCTTATATGTAAATATTTGCGGCCCATTAAGAATCAATGGTGTAAAGGTTACACCAATCATGGGCCCAACCCATACTTGAATTTGGGCCCCTTTTCTTTATATTTTCATTTATTAATAAATTTAACCCAATGTTATTTTCCCCCGTTTAATACGTCCGTTTATTATATATATATGTTGGGCTTAGCCTTTTTAAGCCCAACCTAGCCATGCAAAAAGGGGAGGCTTAAAGCGTGATTACATACACAAAAAGGGGAATGTGAACGCATGAACTTGCAACGTGACGTTGGAACTACAAAATAGAAACTGGTGTACTTGCATAGTAGTAACATATACTTTAGTCATAAAGCATAAGTGACATGAATCAAACCATGTAAACTTGTAGTTAAGTTAAGAATATCACAATTGACACATAGGCTTAACTGCAACATAAACCTATATTTTATTTAGGCATAATGTCAAACATAAGCAAATCATGTTTATAAGATTACTACATGTTTACAAAGGTGCTTACTTTTGTGACTAATACAAAAGTATAATTCAACTAGAATTAATCCAACTTAATCATGATTCTAAATCTATTCACATAACCATGGCACACATATACTTATGGCATAGATATTTCTAACATGAAATCATGATTTTTACTTTAGTCATGCAAACTTGCAAATGGGATTTTGAATCTAACCTAGCTATGTACCACATATGTCATCATATAATTCTTGTTAACAATATAGACCTAACATGGTTTTCAATTATGCAAAATATCAATCATAGCCTAGTCATGTTCATAAGTTCACAAAGAGGTTTTCTAGTACAAAAGTATGGCTTAATACATAGATCATGATACCAAATTTTCAACATAATTTCATATGGATTATAATAACCCAAATTTGCTCCAATTACTCACAAAATGATTTTTGTATAAAAATACACATTATGATGGCATAGTAACAAAACCCCAAACTTGCATGAGTTTCAATAAACAACTACATACATGTAGCTACAACATGGATTACATAATTTGCGAATATTCCAAACGTATACTTGCATAAAACTACCGCAAACATGTAGTTTTTATAATGAATAACATGCTTTGCGAATATCCAAACGTATACTTGCATAAAACTACCGCAAACATGTAGTTTTTATAATGAATAACATAATTTGAGAATATCCAAACGTATACAATATTCCAAATCGATAAGAATCATAGTAACGCACAAATATGGATTACTTTATCACCACAAATCAAGTATACAAACCAACACAGTTATTTGTTCATACCAAAATAATACTCTACTTACAATTGTGTGGCGAATTCTCCAATTTAGGAATTTGGAGATGCGTCTCCTTTTGACGTAGGCGTTGATTTGATTTGTCTAAGTTGCTTTATGCTTTAGAATTTGCCTCCTAATCTTCTCTCCAATTTGGTGGCTACTCCTAGTCGTTCCTCAGCAGCATGATGACTTTGTTCTTATTTTTGAATGAATAGATTAGGTTGAGTCTAGGGTCATTTTTATAGAGTTTATGAACTGATTAGGACCATCGATGTTGCTTGGATTGATCGTAGCCATTCATTCGAAAGAGAGACCAATTAGAGCCTGCCACCTAGCCCTAATGACAAAGCAAGCTTCTGAAAATCGGCCAAACACAGACCTGGCCAGCCAGGACTAGACCAGACCTGGCCAGCAGGTCATTTTTGACCTGGGCGCACCTGGCAGGTGCGCCAGGTCAAAAATGTACTGGCGCACTTCCCAAGTGCGCCAGTGCATTTTTGTTCTGGCGCACTTCCCAAGTGCGCCAGTGCATTCTGACTCGTTTTCCCGGTTTTTCGCCCAACTTCGTTCGCCCATAACTTCTTCATACGATATCCGTTTTACGCAAACTCGGACTCTATCTCGCGTATTTTTCCGAGACGAACGCAATGGCGTATCCCTTTTCCCTTAGTTCTTTGATTTGAAATTAATTATACTTTAATTTGTAAATTTCACAGTTATAGAATGCACGGGGTGTTACACCGGCTGTCCAGTAGTCACAACAATACGTATCCAATGTGGGTGGTTAATCATGGAGCCCAATAAAGACCCGAGGTTAGACTGAGTTGTGGCGTAAGACTGCCCGGACCCAACCGGCAACAGGCAGCCACAACAATACCTGTCTAATGTGAGAGGTCAAGGCTTTAATAAGACAATTAAGGCTGAGTCAGGATTGATAGGATTAAGTAAATTAAATTAAAACTTAATCAAAATGGAACATGCTAAACTAAACAGACTGATTGGGGGTTAGGTTTATAAAACACTTAACCAACTTAGCATGTTGGCTAGAAATAGAAAACCTAGTAGCGGGGGACCATTTTCGGCAGTAACCCTACAAGGTGTATCAGGATACCCAGAACTAGGCAGGGTGGGGCACGATTACTGGGCTGACTGTAAGAGGTCAAATCGACGGCGGTGGTGCAGCAATGTAAGTTCTAACGGGGTGCGGACGTGCACACACTCCGACGCAGAAAAATAAGGCACTGGGCACCAGTAGCATACCTGTGTATTCTAGAATTGTGTCGGGCCGCCACCATGGGACTTGATACACCCCATGGTGGGACCAACATAGGTAACTACAACATCGGGGGCCGTAAGACACATGTAACTATGCGAGTAGGAGCCGATCATCAGAAATGGATCACTTCACCCTGATTATGGGGTGCCTGTTTGTAATAACCTGGAAATTCTGAACCAGTTTAAAATTTTTATTTTGGCGATTTTAGTGAATTTTGATCATTTAAAATAGATTATTTTAAATATTATCGACGAGAAATTTATTTTGAATATAATTCGAATGTATATATTATACGCGTCGTCGTTAGAATATAAATATTTATATATAATTATAAATAGAATTGAAAATGGCGCGGTAGCTCGATAATTTGATTTCAAACTTCAATTGAACATACCAGGTGCAAAACAATCCGGATTTTAGCGAAACCAAAAATGATAAGATCTACTTGGGAATATCTTTCTAACGAATCCGAAAAATCAAGATTTCATAGCGGGAATCAAAAGATATGTCCAGTTGAAAATTCTGAATAGTCGCTATGGAATTCAGGCCCTTAAAAATGGGAATTTTGCAAACGACCTCGGATTTCGACGAAACCACTTTTGTTGGGTCCGTGATGTCAAGTTATTGCTAGATTCCAAATTTCATAATTTTTCGATTCAATATGTGAGCGTGGCAAAGGAAAACGCGTTTGACCAATTTCAGTTGATTTTAATCGACTGGAAAATGGCCATTTTTCAAACGGTCTCAGAATTCGACGAAACTAGTTTTGTTAGGACCGTATCGTCAATACGAAGCTAGAAAATATTTTTCTGGAATTTTTCTAGTTAGTATGTGACCCCGGTAATTTGAAATGTACGTTTAAAATTCAATATAGTGATTTAAATGTAAATTTAACGGAAACTGATTGTAACAGCTGAATCAGCCTAATATACATATCCCATTGTGTTCGGAATGGGGGTAAAACGCTATGGACGACAGGCGGTGGGCCTCGTTTTGAGGTCATATTTAAAAGTCAACTTTTAGAATTAAATAATTAAAAAAATCCTTCTCTCTCCTTTCCTATTACCTTCTGGCCCCCCCATTTTCTTTTCATTCTTCAGTTCGATTTAAAATAAAAAAAACCCTAAATGGATCGACGCGCCTACCCCCAGGCGGCGCGCCACCGCGTTCGAAGCCCCCCTCCCCGCCGCCGCCGCTGCATCTTCCCCTCCCTCCATCGACCATGCGACGCAATCGAAGCCCCCCCCCCATTCGTCAGCCCGCGCCACCTCCGAACCCCCACCTTCGCCGATGCCGCAGCACCCCCAGGCACCCCCGACCCTCCACAGCTCCGACGCGAGCTCCATCAGCTCGAGACCCCCCTTCCCTCTAGACGCTGCAGGTATTTTATTTTATTTTATCCTATTTTGTTTTATTTTAATTTACTTTAAAAATTCGGTATAGGAAATTAAAATGGCCTTGTTTATTTTTTGATTTTTGTTTCTGGAAAATAAATATAATTTTCATATTATAAAAGTGAAAAACGTGATTTTTAAAAGTGAAAAGACGTGATTTTTAAAAGTGAAAAGATTAGATTTTTAAAATGCAAAAGATTAAATTTTTATAGTTGAAAAGACGATATTTTTAGATGAGTAGTGAAGTAAAAATATGATTTTTACTTCGAGAAAAATATAAATTTTATATTATAGAAAGGCGAAATCTTTATTTTTTAAAAGGCGAAATCTTTATATGAAGAATGGCGTGATAAAAATATAATCTTAATTATATGAACATCGATATAAAAATAGAATTTTTATTTATATAGTAGCGTTGTAAAAATAAGATTTTTATATATTGAATAGCAAAGTAAAAATTCGATTTTTGTATATTGAATAGCAAAGTAAAAATTCGATTTTTATATATTGAATAGCATAGTATAAATTCGATTTTTACATATGTAGTGACTACGGGCAACGAAGATGACAAGAATGCGATAACGATGAAGATTTCTATCAAAGAAGAGTCGTGGTATTGGATAGCTTTTGGTGAGAATTTCTCACCTTTCAATTTCTTTTTCTAGTTATATATATATATATACTAGGATGCAGACGGTGTTTAGTAGCACCCGACTCAATCGTCCACAGACCATGGACTTGTTTGTTTGATTGCAAAAATTAGTTAGATTATTTGATTGGATTGAATTGTTTGGTGAAATGAAATTGATTTGATTGATGTGTGAATGGCGTGGGCCTTCACTAGACCGGGGATAAGGCTAGGCCTTGTCCCGTTTCTAGTATCGTGCCGTTATGCCGCCGAAATTTTCTAAAATAAGTTAGAAAAATAAAGATATCACTTTTATTTTGTAAATAAACTGAATAGAATATTTTCATATAAAATAAAATATTTTATCGTTAAAAAAAAATATAATTTTTAACGTGAAAGTGAATAAAATAAAATATTCATTTACAAACCCGACGGTTTGTTTATGTACACCTATTTGAAGGACATCGATTGGGTCGATAAATTTTACACATCGCCCAATTGCACAACTAAAATCTGTGTTTGATTGTTTGAAACCCCACACGGGTGTTGGGATGAAATTTGAAGTTCACTCATCCTGATTGATTAAATATGTCGATCGATTGATTGACAGGCTGTTATAAGCGTTAGATATTTATATTTGATGCTTATACAGTGTAGTGCACTTTGGTTGATGGTTGATTATTTTTCAATGCTATTATATACGTGTGATGTATGAAAATCCATATAATTAACATTATATGGTAATTGATTGGGCCTCATTCCAATTTGAAAAATAAAGAATATTATAAAATAAAGGTTCATGTGTTGACTGTACTCATCCGTGAGATTAGTCATGTATTGAACGAAATATTTTAACAAAAATAGTCACACGTGGACGGTACTCATTCGTTGAGATTAGTCGTGTGTTGATAAATAGAAATATTTTGATAATACGAAATATTTTGATAATAAGAAATATTTGAAAATAGAAATATAAAACGATTTCGAAATGAATTGAATATAAAGTGATTTCGAAATGAATTGAATATAAAACGATTTCGAAATGAATTGAATATAAAACGATTTCGAAATGAATTGAATATAAAACGATTTAGAAATGAATTGAATATAAAACGATTTCGAAATGAATTGAATATAAAACGAATTCGAATTGAATTGAAAACGAATTGAATTGAATTCAAATTGAATTGAAATCTGAATTGAATAGAAATGAATTTTAAAACGAATTTATAAGGAAAGATTCAATTTTGATTTGAATTGAGATGGAAGTTGAAATTGTTTTAAAAACGAATTTAAAACTATTTATATAATTCGTTTTAAATAGAAATCGACGAAATATATATTATATATATAATATATATAATATAATGGCCTTAATAGAACGTGTCGCGCCGCGGCAATTCGTGAATTTCGACCATTTATTTCAAACGGACATTACGGGAGATCCGACCGTCGGATTCTCCTAAAACTGGAACCGTTGGGTTCATATCGAAAAGAGCTTTCTAATGAATATTAGAAATTTGAAATCTAACGGTTGGATTTGGAGATACGTCCAAATCAAATTCGAAAAAGGTCGCTGTAAGTGCAGTTCGATGGCCGTTGTTGGAAATCGACTGTACGGGCCTTGATAAATTTATTAAAAATAGTAATAATTGGTGTAAAATCATAGGAAATGATTTGGGAAAATTGGGATGTAAAACTCCATATTTGAAAAGATAAAACTAGATTTTTATCGAAATGAACTAGTTTTGAACTAAATTTAAAACCCAATTATTTTTAAATAAATAAATTAGATTTAAAAAGGGGTTTTAAATAATCGGAATTTCTAATATATTAGATTGGATTTGAGATGGGTTTATCGTGAACAGTGTATTAAACAACACTAGTTCTTTAACCCGATAACAAATAGAATGTGATTTAGGTTTGTCGTGAACTGTGTTTTAAATAACACCTAGTTCTTTAACCCAGTAAAAGGAGTTTTAACGAATCTGCAATTAGATTGAAATGTGAATCTATAATCTAAATTACCAAATTTAGAAATGAGCGAGAATGGAGTATCGCCAGTTTTGCTCCAAAGCGATAGTTAAATCTTTAATTAGATTTGAACGTGAAATGGTAATTAATTTTGCCGATAACACCACGGTGTTAGATATGGAGTATCACCAGTTTGCTTCATGGGATGAATAGGTTGGGATTGGGAAATAAAATAAATAATTACTTCGGTGTGGTTCGCTAATCTCGACTAGTTTAGAAAACCATAATTTGGTTTGAAATGACATCCAAAGGAAGATTAAAGGATAAATTTGAAAGAATTTATCTTGGATAAAATTAATGGGAACCTTTCCCTAAAAATGTGATTTTGTAAATAAAAGAATATTCTGAATTGGAATGAGGCGTATGTTGTGTTTGTGTAACATTTGTTTTTAATATACGCGGGTTGTTCGGAAAGGCCGGGTTTATACCCATTCTGAATAACCGATTCGACGATAAATCGAAGATGAAGACGGTGGTCGAAGATCGGAAGTCTTCACATCGTTTGGATAATTACTGACGATCCTGATTGGGCTGTACACCCAAGAGGATGGAAATAGTTGGTGGTCGTCCAGACGTACCTGGAGATGGATGGATATGCGAGGAAAGTGCCTCCGGTTTCGTTCAGACCCAGAACGGACTTGTAAATGGATTGTGTGTCTGACATTGGATTTTATTCTGTGTTGATTGATTTCTATTAAATATACATCTGTTTGGCGGTGGAGAATTTATTCTTTTGCTTAACGCCCTTCTCTGAGACGTACGAGCTCAGAGGTTGTATATCGATGGACATCAGTCGCATGGCATGAATTGCCTGTGTGGCACGCTAAGTTGCAATGATCAAGGCTTTTGTTGAAAAGAAGAGTCTTGTGGTTGATGATCAAAGCACGACCTACGTGGCAGCTTTGTGTATAACGTAAATTCGCGAGCCTCACACCTCGGTATGAGTTAAAAACGGGATACGGACTGCAGGGAGAGCACGACGTTTCTTTCTAGCTTTGGTGGTGTCAGTGACTTACCAGCCCTGACATTGATATACTTTTCACCTATGTGGTTGTTGGATGAGGCGCCTCGATTTTAGGTCTGTAAGGACCGGGAAACGTGTGTTCAGGCATAATTAATCCTCTAACGTAAGTGAGGACTGGCCCTGAAGCATCCAGGGGTTGCCCAGAGTGCGTAGCCCTGGGACATTTGCTAGAGTGTCTCGAACGCGGAGAGGATCTTGCCCCTTGCCTCGACTCATGACGGAAATCCAATTTCCAATACGTGTATTTCGGCTTTATTTGTAGAGCCTAGTATGGCGACATAGTGGGATAGGGCACTCATGCCGTCTATGATTTATATTTATGATTGAAATTGTTTTGACACTATACACTTATTATAGTATCAAATGATTTGTTTTAAACGTATCAAGCACGTTTGGCTGTTATAAGGTAAAACCCTATCCTCCGGCTTGCATTGCATTATGTGATGGGACCTGGGTCTTATAACAGCTTCATTTTTTGAAAAAGCATTGCGTTGTTTATTCTATGCACAGGTATTCTTGGGAGGAAACCCGTTCCGTGTTATACGGCGTGGTCCCTTGAATTACTCTCTTTTAAAGTAAAATTTTAAATAACTGTTTTAGTTCTCACACCAGTCACATGACTGACCTGGAGTTTATTGTTTTAACCTAAACTCTGGGTGCCCCTATTTTCCGCACGGGCAGCTAGTAGTTTTGGTTTTGCAGATTTATATTCACAGGATCCTGGTTTACAGCTGGAATGATATCCGGAAAGCTCTGTATCCGTATATCACCTTCAGTTGTGCTTTGTATTATTTTTCCGCTGCGATGTATTTAAATGTAATTTAAATCTTTGATATTTATTGAATGTAATTTATTCATTTATACTCTGTATATTCTTGTATCTGATGCATTGTTGTAATAGCAATGAAATGTTCTTCCGTCTGCGTTCATTTGTGTGTTGTTCTCAAAGTATCCGCTCTTTCCTTAACGGGGAAGTAACGGGTTCTTACAGTTGGTATCAGAGCTTTGGTTTACAGAGCTCGAGAACAAGACATATTAGAACCATACGAAAGAATTCATCAGATATTGGATTAGTAACATCCAATTAGAATGACTCGTTTGAGATAGGATCAGTAGCATCCTAGAACGAGTGTGAAGAGTATATTTTTCAATTGAAAACAATTTTGTTTTGAAAATTTAAACCATTTTATATGTATTTGAATATTTATTTATTTTGAATATGGACAATCCAATATATAAAGTTTTTGTATATACGCGTCATGAACGTATATTCGAAGTTTTAATACATTGGATAGATATAGGATCACATTCTAGTCGCCCGGACCTGATTCGGATGATTAACGCGTCATCATCAGTAATTAGTTTCGTGTTTCGAAGGTGTGCTTTCTATATATTTCCATTAGACTGTTGTGAGAACCAAAACTTATATAGTTAGAACACATTGTTGTGAATTGGCATCAAAAACAAGATTTTCTGTATATATATCAAAATTTATGAATTTGAAAACTCTAATCCACTAATTGATTGATGTTTGTGTTGTTTGTTTATGTGTTTGATAATTTTGAACCATAAAGCCTAATTGAATCAAATATTGAATTATATTGAAAAATTGGTCGCATTTGCTTGCGTATACATATACTTACATTGAACAGGTCATAGCAAGGAGGCTAGAGCCGAAGAATAAAATTTGTTTGCCCGACAAATAGGTACATGTTTACTACATAATTTACTGTTTTGTTTGGGTGATGATGATTTTATGAGCCTATTGGCTAGCTGCTTGGCGTTTTCTTTTTCTTTTTGAGATCAGAAGGCCTATATGGCAATTTCAGGATTTTCCCGTGGCTCCCGGTGCAGGGGAGGTTATGGCGAAATTTTACGAAAATTTATGGTGTTAGCCAAATTTTTGAAAATTTGAAAATTCTCAGAAACTGAAAAGTTGGAGAATGGAAGCCAGATCGAACGTAGAGCTGAATAATCAAACCACTTTCGACTTTGTTCCTTTTCGGGGACGAAAAGTTTTAAGTGGGGGAGATTGTAATAACCCGGGAATTCTGAACCAGTTTAAAATTTTTATTTTGGCAATTTTAGTGAATTTTGATCATTTAAAATAGATTATTTTAAATATTATCGACGAGAAATTTATTTTGAATATAATTCGAACGTATATATTATACGCGTCGTCGTTAGAATATAAATATTTATATATAATTATAAATAGAATTGAAAATGGCGCGGTAGTTCGATAATTTGATTTCAAACTTCAATTGAACATATCGGGTGCAAAACAATCCAGATTTTAGCGAAACCAAAAATGATAGGATCTACTTGGGAATATCTTTCTAACGAATCCGAAAAATCAAGATTTCATAGCGGGAATCAAAAGATATGTCCAGTTGAAAATTCTGAATAGTCGCTATGGAATTCAGGCCCTTAAAAATGGGAATTTTGCAAACGACCTCGGATTTCGACGAAACTACTTTTGTTGGGTCCTTGATGTCAAGTTATTGCTAGATTCCAAATTTCATAATTTTTCGATTCAATATGTGAGCGTGGCAAAGGAAAACGCGTTTGACCAATTTCAGTTGATTTTAATCGACTGGAAAATGGCCATTTTTCAAACGGTCTCAGAATTCGACGAAACTAGTTTTGTTAGGACCGTATCGTCAATACGAAGCTAGAAAATATTTTTCTGGAATTTTTCTAGTTAGTATGTGACCCCGGTAATTTGAAATGTACGTTTAAAATTCAATATAGTGATTTAAATGTAAATTTAACGGAAACTGATTGTAACAGCTGAATCAGCCTACGATACATATCCCATTGTGTTCGGAATGGGGGTAAAACGCTATGGATGACAGGCGGTGGGCCTCGTTTTGAGGTCATATGTAAAAGTCAACTTTTAGAATTAAATAATTAAAAAAATCCTTCTCTCTCCTTTCCTATTACCTTCTGCCCCCCCTTTTCTTTTCATTCTTCAGTTCGATTTAAAATAAAAAAATAAAAAAAAAAGAAAAACCCTAAATGGATCGACGCGCCTACCCCCAGGCGGCGTGCCACCGCGTTCGAAGCCCCCCCTCCACCGCCGCCGCCGCTGCATCTTCCCCTCCCTCCATCGACCGTGCGACGCAATCGAAGCCCCCCCGTTTGTCAGCCCGCGCCACCTCCGAACCCCCACCTTCGCCGATGCCGCAGCACCCCCAGGCACCCCCGACCCTCCACAGCTCCGACGCGAGCTCCATCAGCTCAAGACCCCCTTCCCTCTAGACGCTGCAGGTATTTTTATTTTATTTTATCCTATTTTGTTTTATTTTAATTTACTTTAAACATTTAGTATAGGAAATTAAAATGGCCTTGTTTATTTTCTGATTTTTGTTTCTGGAAAATAAATATAATTTTCATATTATAAAAGTGAAAAGACGTGATTTTTAAAAATGAAAAGACGTGATTTTTAAAAGTGAAAAGATTAGATTTTTAAAATGCAAAAGATTAAATTTTTATAGTTGAAAAGACGATATTTTTAAATTTGAAAAGATGATATTTTTAGATGAGTAGTGAAGTAAAAATATGATTTTTACTTCGAGAAAAATATAAATTTTATATTATAGAAAGGCGAAATCTTTATTTTTGAAAAGGCGAAATCTTTATATGAAGAATGGCGTGATAAAAATATAATCTTAATTATATGAACATCGATATAAAAATAGAATTTTTATTTATATAGTAGCGTTGTAAAAATAAGATTTTTATATATTGAATAGCAAAGTAAAAATTCGATTTTTATATATTGAATAGCAAAGTAAAAATTCGATTTTTATATATTGAATAGCATAGTAAAAATTCGATTTTTACATATGTAGTGACTACGGGCAACGAAGATGACAAGAGTGCGATAACGATGAAGATTTCTATCAAAGAAGAGTCGTGTTATTGGATAGCTTTTGGTGAGAATTTCTCACCTTTCAATTTCTTTTTCTAGTTATATATATATATATACTAGAATGTAGACGGTGTTTAGTAGCACCCGACACAATCGTCCACAGACCATGGACTTGTTTGTTTGATTGCAAAAATTAGTTAGATTATTTGATTGGATTGAATTGTTTGGTGAAATGAAATTGATTTGATTGATGTGTGAATGGCATGGGCCTTCACTAGACCGGGGATAAGGCTAGGCCTTGTCCCCTTTCTAGTATCGTGTCGTTATGCCGCCGAAATTTTCTAAAATAAGTTAGAAAAATAAAGATATCACTTTTATTTTGTAAATAAACTGAATAGAATATTTTCATATAAAATAAAATATTTTATCGTTAAAAAATATAATTTTTAACGTGAAAGTGAATAAAATAAAATATTCATTTACAAACCCGACAGTTTGTTTATGTACACCTATTTGAAGGACATCGATTGGGTCGATAAATTTTACACATCGCCCAACTGCACAACTAAAATCTGTGTTTGATTGTTTGAAACCCCACACGGGTGTTGGGATGAAATTTGAAGTTCACTCATCCTGATTGATTAAATATGTCGATCGATTGATTGACAGACTGTTATAAGCATTAGATATTTATATTTGATGCTTATACAGTGTAGTGCACTTTGGTTGATGGTTGATTATTTTTCAATGCTATTATATACGTGTGATGTATGAAAATCCATATAATTAACATTATATGGTAATTGATTGGGCCTCATTCCAATTTGAAAAATAAAGAATATTATCAAATAAAGGTTCATGTGTTGACTGTACTCATCCGTTGAGATTAGTCATGTATTGAACGAAATATTTTAACAAAAATAGTCACACGTGGACGGTACTCATTCGTTGAGATTAGTCGTGTGTTGACAAATAGAAATATTTTGATAATACGAAATATTTTGATAATAAGAAATATTTGAAATAGAATATTTGAAAATAGAAATATAAAAAGATTTCAAAATGAATTGAATATAAAGTGATTTCAAAATGAATTGAATATAAAACGATTTCGAAATGAATTGAATATAAAACGATTTCGAAATGAATTGAATATAAAACGATTTCGAAATGAATTTAATATAAAACGATTTCGAAATGAATTGAATATAAAACGAATTCGAATTGAATTGAAAACGAATTGAATTGAAATCTGAATTGAATAGAAATGAATTTTAAAACGAATTTATAAGGAAAGATTCAATTTTGATTTGAATTGAGATGGAAGTTGAAATTGTTTTTAAAACGAATTTAAAACTATTTATATAATTCGTTTTAAATAGAAATCGACGAAATATATATTATATATATAATATATATAATATAATGGCCTGAATAGAACGCACCGCGCCGCGGTAGTTCGTGAATTTCGACCATTTATTTCAAACGGATATTACGGGAGATCCGACCGTCGGATTCTCCTAAAACCGGAACCGTTGGGTTCGTATCGAAAAGAGCTTTCTAACAAATATTAGAAATTTGAAATCTAACGGTTGGATTTGGAGATACGTCCAAATCAAATTCGAAAAAGGCCGCTGTAAGTGCAGTTCGATGGCCGTTGTTGGAAATCGACTGAACGGGCCTTGATAAAATTAATAAAAATAGTAATAATTGGTGTAAAATCATAAGAAATGATTTGGAAAAAATTGGGATGTAAAACTCCATATTTGAAAAGATAAAACTAGATTTTTATCGAAATGAACTAGTTTTGAACTAAATTTAAAACCCAATTATTTTTAAATAAATAAATTAGATTTAAAAAGGGGTCTTAAATAATCGGAATTTCTAATATATTAGATTGGATTTGAGATGGGTTTATCGTGAACAGTGTATTAAACAACACTAGTTCTTTAACCCGATAACAAATAGAATGTGATTTGGGTTTGTCGTGAACTGTGTTTTAAATAACACCTAGTTCTTTAACCCAGTAAAAGGAGTTTTAACGAATCTGCAATTAGATTGAAATGTGAATCTATAATCTAAATTACCAAATTTAGAAATGAGCGAGAATGGAGTATCGCCAGTTTTGCTCCAAAGCGATAGTTAAATCTTTAATTAGATTTGAACGTGAAATGGTAATTAATTTTACCGATAACACCACGGTGTTAGATATAGAGTATCATCAGTTTTTCTTCATAGGATGAATAGGTTGGGATTGGGAAATAAAATAAATAATTACTTCGCTATGGTTCGCTAATCTCGACTAGTTTAGAAAACCATAATTTGGTTTGAAATGACATCCAAAGGAAGATTAAAGGATAAATTTGAAAGAATTTATCTTGGATAAAATTAATGGGAACCTTTCCCTAAAAATGTGATTTTGTGAATAAAAGAATATTCTGAATTGGAATGAGGCGTATGTTGTGTTTGTGTAACATTTGTTTTTAATATACGCGGGTTGTTCGGAAAGGCCGGGTTTATACCCGTTCTGAATAACCGATTCGACGATAAATCGAAGATGAAGATGGTGGTCGAAGACCGGAAATCTTCACATCGTTTGGATAATTACTGACGATCCTGATTGGGCTGTACACCCAAGAGGATGGAAATAGTTGGTGGTCGTCCAGACGTACCTGGAGATGGATGGATATGCGAGGAAAGTGCCTCCGGTTTCGTTTAGACCCAGAACGGACTTGTAAATGGATTATGTGTCTGACATTGGATTTTATTCTGTGTTGATTGATTTCTATTAAATATACATCTGTTTGGCGACGGAGAATTTATTCTTTTGCTTAACGCCCTTCTCTGAGACGTACGAGCTCAGAGGTTGTATATCGATGGACATCAGTCGCATGGCATGAATTTCCTGTGTGGCATGCTAAGTTGCAATGATCAAGGCTTTTGTTGAAAAGCAGAGTCTTATGGTTGATGATCAAAGCACGGCCTATGTGGCAGCTTTGTGTATAACGTAAATTCGCGAGCCTCACACCTCGGTATGAGTTAAAAACGAGATACGGACTGCAGGGAGAGCACGACGTTTTTTTCTAGCTTTGGTGGTGTCAGTGACTTACCAGCCCTGACATTGATATACTTTTCACCTATGTGGTTGTTGGATGAGGCGCCTCGATTTTAGGTCTGTAAGGACCGGGAAACGTGTGTTCAGGCATAATTAATCCTCTAACGTAAGTGAGGACCGGCCCTGAAGCATCCAGGGGTTGCCCAGAGTGCGTAGCCCTGGGACATTTGCTAGAGTGTCTCAAACGCGGAGAGGATCTTGCCCCTTGCCTCGACTCAAGATGGAAATTCAATTTCCAATACGTGTATTTCGGCTTTATTTGTAGAGCCTAGTATGGCGACATAGTGGGATGGGGCACTCATGCCGTCTATGATTTATATTTATGATTGAAATTGTTTTGACACTATACACTTATTATAGTATCAAATGATTTGTTTTAAACGTATCAAGCATGTTTGGCTGTTATAAGGTAAAACCCTATCCTCCGGCTTGCGTTGCATTGTGTGATGGGACCTGAGTCTTATAACAGCTTCATTTTTTGAAAAAGCATTGCGTTGTTTATTCTATGCACTGGTATTCTTGGGAGGAAACCCGTTCCGTGTTATATGGCGTGGTCCCTTGAATTACTCTCTTTTAAAGTAAAATTTTAAATAACTGTTTTAGTTCTCACACCAGTCACATGACTGACCTGGAGTTTATTGTTTTAACCTAAACTCTGGGTGCCCCTATTTTCCGCACGGGCAGCTTATAGTTTTGGTTTTGCAGATTTATATTCACAGGATCCTGGTTTACAGCTGGAATGATATCCGGAAAGCTCTGTATCCGTATATCACCTTTAGTTGTGCTTTGTTTTATTTTTCCGCTGCGATGTATTTAAATGTAATTTAAATCTCTGATATTTATTGAATGTAATTTATTCATTTATACTCTGTATATTCTTGTATCTGATGCATTGTTGTAATAGCAATGAAATGTTCTTCCGTCTGCGTTCATTTGTGTGTTGTTCTCAAAGTATCCGCTCTTTCCTTAACGGGGAAGTAACGGGTTCTTACACTGTTGGGAACTAGTTTATATGGGTACAGAGATTATTATGGGGTACGATAGTATTCGACCCTAGACAACTTAACTTAGTTTATGGTGCTTTCTCATTTCCAGTTTATGCTTATCATACCCAGTTCTTTATTCATAGACTGAATAGTCCTATACTTACTCAGGCTTTATGTCTGACTCTACTTTTATTTTCGCCTTCTTTTCTTTCGTTTCCCCCCCGAGGTCCACAGGGAGGGAATACCGCAGCTTGACCAGTTTTCACATCCAGCTTGAAGAGAAAGATGTTTTCTTGGATCTTTTCCGTTTTGGACTATGGGTTTGGACAGCAATTATGGGACTTTTGCAGTTTATTTATGTTTTCTTTATGCTTCTTTAAATAATGTAATCAAGACAGTTAAGAAGATGTTATGTTTTTGGGAGTATTGTAAGACAATTATGGCATGGTTTGTGTAATGCGTATTTTAATGAAATAAAAGTTGTTGTTGTTTTCCGCTGTTCAAAAATATGTGTTCTTATATCTGTCTTGTATATCTGTGACTTATACTTATAAACCTCCACCAAAATTAGGGCATTCCCTTTGAGAGTGACCCTAACAGAGGAGGGGTGTTTCACTTGGTATCAAAGCATAGGTTTACCTGATAACATAAAAAGTTTTGAAAATATATTTTCAAAAGAAAATTTAAAGAAGCATTTTTAGAAGATAAAATATTATTTTATTTTAAAAAGGCAAAGTCCCCCAAAGCCATAGGTACTATCTCTTATCCTTCGTTTTGAATCTATCCTTTTTGTTTCAGCATGTCCGAAGAACTTAACTTGCCAAAGGGTGTACCAATACCTGGTTGGTTTAGACGATTCTTAGAAGCAAGGGCCACTCAGCCAGGCCCTACTGTTCCTCCTCCCCCAGCTGCAGGGAATCATCGGCTGCAGCAGCACCTCTTCCTCCACCTCCTCCTCGGGGAAACACTTTTGCTAAGATATGTAAAGATTTTAAGGCTATGGAGGAAAGGACTTTAATGGAACCGAATCCTTCGTGGGAGCTAGGAATTGGCTAAAGGAAACCGAGGACTTATTCGTCATTTTTGAGGTAGAAGATAGGCAGAAGGTACAACTGGCAGTGTGGCTACTAAAAGGTGAGGCTTCCTACTGGTGGGAAGTCACTAATGCAGAAAGACTAATGGAAACATGGGAGGACATTAGGGCAAGGTTTGAGGCTAAATTTCTCTCAGACGCTGAAAGGAGTTTGCAGTTGGAAAATTCTTATTTCTTAAGCAAGGGAATAAGACAGTCAAAGAGTATGTTAATCAGTTCGATGAGCTGGCTAGGTTCGGACTGGACCTAGTCAACACCCCGCACAAGAAGGCTCTCCATTTTGTCAAGGGGTTGAATGAGCCATTACACAGTTTGGCCATGACCCATATACCCATGGGAGCTACGTATGAAAGATTGGTACAGTTGGCATTGCTGAACGAAGAGGATAAGGGCAAGAAGGAGACAAAGGCAGAAAGCTCTCAAGGGAAGAAAGAGGGTTTACAGCCTAAGAAGACAGACTTTAAGAAGGGCAGGAAAGACAACAAAGAGAAGAGGAAGTGTAATATCTATGGCAAAGTGGGGCACTTAGTGAAAGATTGCTGGAAAAAGAAGGCCAAGATGAATGGAGGGTGCTTTTCTTGCGGTGAGACATGCCACATGGCTAAGGATTGCCCGAAGAAACGAGGACAGGGGCAGAGGGCTGGATCCACCTCAGGGGCACAGGTTCATGTGCTAGAGGACTGCAACAGCGAGGTATAAATACTTCTGTAGAAAGTGTAGTTTATCTTTATGATCACCCTGTTCGCACTTTATTTGATTCTGGCGCATCACACTCCTTTATCTCGTCTGCTTTAGTAGAATCTCTGCACCTAAAAACTAGTATGGTAGAGGACCCCTTAATTGTTTCAAACCCAATTGGGGGCCCAGCTCATTTGTCTATGACCTGTGTGGGATTGAAAATTTCTATTCTAAGCGTAGAATTTAGATGTAGTGCTTTTGTTTTGGGCTTCTCGGGATATGGTTTGATTTTGGGCATGGATTGGCTATCCAGTAATGGTGCCGTCCTTAATTGTGAGAAAAGGGTTGTTAGGCTCCTGACCCAGCTCGGTAACACTTTGGAAATTACTTGTAATCCCTCGTATGCGATTATGCTTAGTTATCTTGAATCGCTAGATGGCTCTGTCGACAATTTGCAATCGGTTAGAGTGGTCCGGGAATATCCGGATGTCTTCGAAGAGGTGAAGGGCTTGCCTCCGAAGCAGGAGATAGACTTCCGCATATATCTTGTAGATAATGCAAAGCTCGTTGCGTTTCCCGTTAGACACATGGCTCCACGGGAAAGGAAAGAGCTCAGTAAACAGATTAAAGAGCTTCTAGAGAAGGGGTTCATTAGAAGAAGCATTTCAGAATGGGGCGCTCCAGTGGTGTTCGCTACAAAGGCGGATGGTTCACTCCGTCTATGTGTTGACTATAGGGAGCTCAACAAGCTAACGAAAAAGAATAGGCACCCTCTCCCCAGAATTGACGATCTGTTTGATCAATTTGTAGGAGCGTCTGTTTTCTCCTAACTCGATTTAGCGACCGGTTTTCATCAGCTAAGGGTGGCTGAAGATAGCATCGATAAAACGACATTCAGAACCCCAGACGGCTTCTTTGAATGGCTTGTCATGCCTTTCGGCTTGACAAACGCACCTGCTTACTTCGTGGACCTAATGAGTAGGGTGTTCAGAGATTTCCTCAATAAGTTCGTAGTGGTCTTCGTAGACGATATCCTTATCTTCTCAAAGAGTGAAGAGGAACATGCTCAGCACTTAAGGGCAATCATGGAAACTCTGCGAGTCCATCAGCTAAAAGCCAAATTCTCCAAATGCCACTTTTGGAGAGAGGAAGTAAGATTTCTTGGGCACATAGTATCCAAGGAAGGGTTAGCTGTAGACCCGGCTAAGGTAGTAGCGGTGCAGGATTGGAAGACACCAAAGAACGCAACAGAGGTCCGAAGCTTTCTCGGGCTAGCAGGCTTCTATCGGAAATTCATCAGAGACTTTGCAAAGATATCATCTCCGCTCACAAAGTTGACCAAGAAGAATCTAGTGTTCAATTGGGACTTGGATTGCGAGTTTGCTTTCCAATGACAGAAAAGGGCTCTTACAACAGCCCCAGTTTTAACGTTGCCAGATGGAACCAAGATGTTCATAGTTTATATAGATGCATGTGGGACAGGGCTAGGCGCTGTCTTAATGCAGGAAGGAAGGGTAGTAGCTTATGGCGGGAGGCAGTTGAAAGTGCATGAAAAGAACTACCCGACCCACGATCCTGAGTTAGCTGCCATCGTCTTTGCACTCAAGTCTTGGCGACACTACCTCCTAGGTGAGAAGTTCGAACTTTATACTGACCATAAATCGTTGAAATACCTTTTCTCGCAGAAGGACCTTAACTTGAGGCAACAGAGGTGGATGGAGTTTCTTGCCTCGTATTATTTCGAGATCTCCTATACTCCGGGCAAAGGCAACGTAGTGGCGGACGCGTTGAGCCGAAAGAAACTGACCCTAAGCCCGCTGTTTGTTGAAAGACAAAGCCTAGAGTTTATAGCCAGCTTTGACTTTAGGCCCTCCTCCGATTTTGTACCAGGCTTGCTAGCATCTCTCGAAGTACGCTCGACTTTAGTGGACTCAATAGGGACAGCACAACGCGAAGACCCTTAGCTTGTGGAGACGATTGATAGATTAATTAGGGGTGAGAATTCAAGTCACCTCAACAGATACTCCATCGACGATAAGGGTTGGCTAAGGCGAGACGGAAGACTATGCGTCCCGCAGACAAGGGATTTAGTAAAGAAGGTTCTCGAGGAAGCACACCACTCCAAGATGACGATACACCCAGGAGGAGATAAAATGTACAAGGACATAAAGAGAACTTTCTTTTGGAACGGCATGAAGAAGGACGTGGCAGATTTCGTTTCTAAGTGTATGGTGTGCCAACAGGTTAAGGCGGAACAGAAAAAGCCTGGCGGTCTGCTCCATCCTCTAGAGGTCCCGCAGTGGAAGTGGGATAGCATCTCAATGGACTTCATTAATGGGGTGCCTAGGTCTAGGAGAGGCAACACTAGCATTTGGGTAATAGTGGATAGGCTTACTAAAAGCGCCCACTTCTTACCTGTCTAGAGTAAAAGAACTGCCTCATCCCTAGCATCTCTTTACCTCAAGGAAATTGTTCGACTCCACGGAATACCATCCAGCATTGTTTGTGACCGAGACCCTATCTTCATAAGTGAGTTTTGGCGGAGTCTGCAAGAAGCGGTAGGCACACAGTTATGCTTGAGCATAGCCTATCATCCCCAAACCGACGGCCAAACAGAAAGGGTGAACAGAGTTTTGGAGGACCTTTTAAAACTGTGCATCCTTGACTTCGGAGGGAGGTGGGAAGACCATCTTCCTTTGGTGGAATTTGCCTACAACAACGCTACCAAGCAACCATCGGAAT
Organism: Allium sativum; assembly: GCA_030737875.1. Taxonomy (NCBI): domain Eukaryota; kingdom Viridiplantae; phylum Streptophyta; class Magnoliopsida; order Asparagales; family Amaryllidaceae; genus Allium; species Allium sativum. The sequence goes on from CM060924.1 coordinate 518,173,130, forward strand.
GGCGCCCTTCGAAGCTTTATATGGAAGACCGTGCCGATCGTCCACTTGCTGGTGGGAGTCTACTGATAAGCTCATACTTGGACCAGATATGATCCGAGAGACTTCAAAGAAAGTAGACTTAATACGAAGAAGGATGAAGACGGCCCAAGACAGACAAAAGTCCTACGCCGAAAAGAAGAGGACCGACCTTGAATTTGAGGTTGGGGACAGAGTTTTTCTTAAGGTATCTCCGCTAAGGAACGTTGTTCGTTTTGGAACCACAGGAAAGCTAGCACCAAGGTTCGTAGGGCTATTCCCTATCATCGATAAAATTGGGAAAATGGCCTATAGAATAGAGCTACCCGAAAAATTGGCCGGAGTTCACAACGTCTTTCACGTTTCACATCTCCGAAAATGTCTACATGAGTCTGCTGAAGTGGTAGAGCCAAATATCCTAGAAGAAGCTGAAGTGGAACGCGAAGCAACCGTAAGGAAAGTTCCAATCCGCATATTAGGAACGGAAGTGAAGAAGCTACGCAACCGCGAAGTCAAGCTCGTCAAAGTTCAGTGGAGCGACGCCGAAGAAGATGCAACTTGGGAAACTGAAGCTAGAATACGCGCAATCTACCCTTTTCTTTTCGAGGGTACATCTTTGATCTTTCTTTTTCCTTAAGTTGTGCTTTTATCTATCTTTTTAGGTATATCTCCTCGACCTTATCTTTTAGTAAGAAACCCTTTGGATGAAAACATGTAATTGAAACATGTTATGGATGATGGTTGCAAGTGGTTGCAAGTGGTTGCAAGTGATTGCTCGTGGTTCCATATACACACACAATCTAGGTTTTAGATCGGCTTAGTCACTTCATATTGCATATGCATATATGTTTGCATTCGTATATGATTGAACTTTAATGTGTTGTCATATGGATGTTGCATTTGTATGAATGATTGTGCACTCATGTAGAATCATGAATAGGAGAATTTGCATACATAATGGATTCATGGCACTTACATAATTCGCATTAAGGAGGTCAACTGGATCAGTAGACCGCCTGATTTTGCATTAGATAAGTACATGTACACACACACTTCGCATATGATCATGAAGCATTAGAAGTCTTTTAAGGACCATGGATGCTCGTGTTTAATGGATGAGTAGATGGATGTTTGGATGTTAGGATGTACATTCTTCCTGAACTTGAAGATTTCGGGACGAAATCCTTTTAAGTGGGGGAGAATGTAACACCCCGTGTATTCTATAATAGTGAAATTCACAAATTAAAGTATAATTAATTTCAAATCAAAGAATTAAGGGAAACGAGATACGCCATTGCGTTCGTCTCGGAATTCTGCTTGAGATAGAGTCCGAGTTTGCGTAAAACGGACTCCGTATGAAGAAGATATGGCCTCCGGAAGTTTCAGAATTCAGTTTAAAATTCAAACAAACCAAAACAGCCCAGAAAAACCAATTCAAAATTCAAAATCGGGCCCAATTGGCCAGGGCGGGAATTTTCCCGCCCAAGGCACCCAGGTCGACTTGGCAGTCGACCTGGGGCTAACCAAGTCGACTGGGCAGTCGACCCCCGTCACCTGTGTCGACTGCCAAGTCGACACGGTGTCTACTGGCATATCGACCTGGCCCCTGAGCCAGGTCGAACCCAGCCCCCCTGGCTAGCCTGGTCTGTGTTTAGTCGATTTTCTGAGCCTTGCCTTGTCACTAGGGCTAGGTGTCAGCTCCTGGTTGGTCTCTCTTCCAAACGAACGTCTATTATTGAACCAAGCTCCATCGATGGTCCAAATCAACTCACAAACTCTATAAAAAGGACCTAAGACTCTCCCTAATTCACATCAAACTAAAATGGAGATGAGACCGTCATGCTGCTGAGGAGAGACTAGGAATAGCCGTCAGAAATTGAGAGACAATTAGAAGATAATTTGAAAGCTTAAAGCAACATCAAATAAATCAAAACAACGCCTACAACAAAGGATAGCATCTCCAAATTCAGAATTCAGATTCCTGAATTGAAGATTCATCATATGTTGTAAGTAGAGTGCTATTCCGATGTGAATAATTAATTGCGTTTGATTTGTGTAAAATGCGAAATGGAATTGTGGCGATAAAAATCTATACTTGTATGTTATTTTGATTCTAAACGATTTGGGAATGTTATGGTATACGATTTGGATATTTGCAAGTATGTGATTTACGTTGGAAGTTAACAACGAAATGGAATTGTGGCGATAATAATCTATACTTGTATGTTATTTTGATTCTAAACGATTTGGAAATGTTATGGTAGACGATTGGATATTTGCAAGTATGTGATTTATGTTGGAAGTTAACAACCATATGTTGTGGTATTTTATTTGGGATTCATACAAGTATATGATTCATGTTAACAACCATAAGTTGTAGTAATTTATTTGGGATTCATGCAAGTATATGATTCACTATTATGCCAATATGATGTACATACTTTTATGACCACTTTTAGTGTGTAATTGGATTCGACTAAGTACTATGGTTTATATGAATCTATGTTGGAATTGGCAAATCATACTTTTGTATTAGAAACAAAAGTAAGCATTTTTATGAACATGACTAAACTATGTTTGGTATTATGCCTAGTTGAAAACATGTTTTAGGCCTAAGTTGTTATCAAAAATCATATGGCGATATATGTGACACAATTAAGTTAGATTTACATACCAATTGCAAGTTTACATGACTAGAATGATTCATGTTTAAGTATTGTTCATGCCATGATTATATGAATAGAATGATTCATGTTTATTGTTTATGCCATGATTATATGAATAGAATGATTCATGTTTAAGTATTGTTTATGCCATGATTATATGAATAGAATGATTCATGTTTAAGTGTTGTTTATGCCATGATTATATGCTATTACAATGCAAGTTCACATGTGCCTAATTCATGTTAATTGAATCGTTATGTTGCAAGTTCATGCGTTCACACTCCCCTTTTTCATGTTACCTTATAAACACCATGTTATAAGCCTCCCTTTTCATATGGCTAAGTTAGGTTTAAATGTTAAACCCAACATATCTTATATTGTAGCAAACGTGTAAAACGGGGGTAATGACGTTTGGGTTAAAATACAGAACATATGTGTTGGCATGTTTGACACATGCCAACAACCTTGAAAAAACAATTAAGTGGCATAAATAATTTTTAACCAATAAAGATGAACTTGAATAATGGGCCGCAAATATTTACATATAAAAAGAAAAGAGACAAAATATGTAAATGTAGAAAATACGATGTGTTTAACCCAAGGTTGGATTGAGTTGTGATGTAAACCTGCCCGGAACCGCCCGGCTGTCCAGTAGTCACAACAATACCTATCCAATGTGGGTGGTTAAACATGGAGCCCAATAAAGACCCGAGGTTAGACTGAGTTGTGGCGTAAGACTGCCCGGACCCAACCGGCAACAGGCAGCCACAACAATACCTGTCTAATGTGAGAGGTCAAGGCTTTAATAAGACAATTAAGGCTGAGTCAGGATTGATAGGATTAAGTAAATTAAATTAAAACTTAATCAAAATGGAACATGCTAAACTAAACAGACTGATTGGGGGTTAGGTTTATAAAACACTTAACCAACTTAGCATGTTGGCTAGAAATAGAAAACCTAGTAGCGGGGGAACCTTTTCAGTAGTAACCCTACAAGGTGTATCAGGATACCCTGAACTAGGCAGGGTGAGGCACGATTACTGGGCTGACTGTAAGAGGTCAAATCGAAGGCGGTGGTGCATCAGTGTAGGTTCTAACGGGGTGCGGGCGTGCACACACTCCGGCGCAGAAAAATAAGGTACTAGGCACCAGTAGCATACCTGTGTATTCTAGAATTGTGTCGGGCCGCCACCATGGGACTTGATACACCCTATGGTGGGACCAGCATAGGTAACTACAACATCGGGGGCCGTAAGACACATGTAACTATGCGAGTAGGAGCCGATCATCAGAAATGGATCACTTCACCCTGATTATGGGGTGCCTGTTGGGAACTAGTTTATATTGGTGCAGAGATTAATATGGGGTACGATAGTATTCGACCCTAGACAACTTAACTTAGTTTATGGTGCTTTCTCATTTCCAGTTTATGCTTATCATACCCAGTTCATTATTCATAGACTGAATAGTCCTAGACTTACTCAGGCTTTATGTCTGTCTCTACTTTTCTTTTCGCCTTCTTTTCTTTCGTTTCCCCCCCCCCCCAAGGTCCACAGGGAGGGAATACCGCAGCTTGACCAGTTTTCACATCCAGCTTGAAGAGAAAGAATGTATTGCTTGGATCTTTTCCGTTTTGGACTATGGCTTTGGACAGCAATTATGGGACTTTTGCAGTTTATTTATGTTTTCTTTATGCTTCTTTAAATAATGTAATCAAGACAGTTAAGAAGATGTTATGTTTTTGGGAGTATTTTAAGACAATTATGGCATGGTTTGTGTAACACGTATTTTAATGAAATAAAAGTTGTTGTTGTTTTCCGCTGTTCAAAAATACGTGTTCTTATATCTGTCTTTTATATCTGTGACTTAAACTTATAAACCTCCACCAAAATTAGGGCATTCCCTTTGAGAATGACCCTAACGGAGGTGGGGTGTTTCAAAATTGGTACTTTATACTTGCTCCGCTATATTTTCAAATTCTTATTGGCTTGTAAATAAAATACAAACGAAGATACAGTCATTTTACAATATTTTATACTGACAAAGTATGAAATATTTATATGAATATATTAATGTTTTAATTAACATGTAAAATTTTCCTAATCAATTGCAACTTAGAAAAATCACAACATATTCTTACAATTATATAAAATTATGAAATTCAAAACCTATATCTGAAATCATATAATAAACATCATACCAAAATTTTTTGACACTTGGAGATATCCAACTATAGGTTTTGGCATAATACCTACCAATTTTCACGCATATCAAGCACATAATTCATATAAAGCGATGCTATTGATTAACCACTAATTACATCATTTTAATCATGAAAAATAATCAATCTTGAACACAAGACATTTTCATATATTACCTAATAACTGAAACACATAGGTAAGAGTATTATTTACCTTGATTAATAAAGATTGTTAGATCAATTGATGTAGCTTCTGGAGCTCTAAATCGTAGCTTCTTCTTCTTCTTCCCTACCTTAATGGCCAGTCTCCCATATTTTTCTTTGGATTTTAGAAAATGAATGAGAAGCGGACCAAATGTGGTAGGATATGAGATATACATGCATACATACATACATACATACATGCATACATACATGCATACATACATACATATATATACATACATATACATACATACATACATATATATATATATATATATATATATATGGGCTAAAAGTTTATCACTTTGCCCTTCTCATTGCCCTCTCCTTATGTATATTATTGTTGATTTTTTCTAAGTCCAACCTACTAGTTAATTTATTAAACACAAATCTCTTTTCCCCTTCCACCACATTATTTCCATTCAATTTAACCAATTAATTCCTAAATAATGTTATCTAAATTTTTGGGGTATTGCATCATACATGTATCTATCGAATTCGTTTTGAATAATATGAAAATGATGAAAAAATTCATTATTCGCATACTAAGTGCAAGTATTTCATGTATTTGATACCAGATATGGTGGATATTCATTTGTGTCAAAACGGTTTCATGTGGAGTTATTTTATTTGGGATCAACATGGAAATTGAAAGCACCTAGCATTGGTACAATGAATCCGATAGAGTATATATTGAAAATGCAGCACAGTCGATGTTCCCTATGGTTGAAATTAATGATGATGATGTGAATAGGACATGAAACCATTAATGATGATGATTTGAAAATGAATTTAAAACGATTTATAAAATAAGTGTTAAATGGAAATTGACGAGATATATATTATATTATATTTAATGGCCTGAATAGAACGCGCCACGCCGCGGCAGTTCGTGAATTTCGACCATTGACTTCGAATGGACATTACGGGAGATCCGACCATTGGATTCTAATAAAACGGGAACCGTTTGGTTCGTATCGAAAAGAGCTTTCCAAAGAATGCAAGAGATTTGAAATCTAACAGTTGGATTTGGAATTATGCCCAAATCAAATTTAGAAAAGGTTGTTCTAAGTGCAATTCGATGATCGTTTATGGAAATCGACTGTACGGGCCTTGATAAAATTATTAAAAATATTAATAATTTGTGTAAAATCACAGTAAATGATTTGAAAAGAATTGGGATGAAAAATTTCATATTTGAAAAGATAAAAATATATTTTTATCGAACTGAACTAGTTATGAACTAGAATTATAATCCAATATTTTTAAATAAATAATTTGGATTTGAAATGGTTTTAATATAACCAGAAATTTCCAATATAAGAATTAGAATGGAATCGAAATTATCTTCGGAATATTTCGATAATGGACCGTGATTATACGGGCATTGTGGAGGAATTTGGAAGATATATATATCGTAATTCCAATACTATATTTGTTGATTTCAGAATTCGATATTGAATATAAGCTGATATATTTCCTATTCAGAGCCTTGTATTTAATATCAAATGAGATTTTGGGATTGTCGTGAACTATGTTTTAAAAGACACTGTTCTTAAACGCAGTTGAGAAAGGATTAAATCTTTTTATTAAGATTTAATGAAGTTTACCAATTAATTAACATTTAATTGGAATTAAATTGAAATCGGTTTTTGGGTTGCGTGAATGGTGTTTTAAATAACACTTGTTCTTTAACCCGATTAACAATGGATTGTGATTTTGGGCTTATCATGAATGGCGTTTTAAATAACACTTGTTCTTTAACCCGATTAACAATGGAATGTGATTTTGGGTTTGTCATGAATGGTGTCTTAAATAACACTGTTCTTGAACCCCGTTTGAAAAGAATAAATCTTTTTATGAAGATTTGAAGAAAAATTACCAATTAAGTAACATTTAATGGGAATTGAAATGGAATGTGAATTGGGTTTATTGTGAAATGTGTTTTTAACGACATTTGTTCTTTAACCCGATTTACAGTGTAATGTGATTTGGAATATATAAATCTTTTATTAATATTTAATAGGATTTTCCAAAGTAAAGTTTTCCGATTAATTAATATTTAATTGGAATGGAATGGAATTCGATTTGGTAATAATCGAAATGAACTTCTGTGGAGGAAGACTGTTAATAGATATGGAATTTAAACGGCTATTTCGTTATTCCATTTATATTATTAGTCGGATATGGAAATTGATATCGATTATATATTGATCTATTTTCCGTGAAGATTCCATAATAAATAAAAAGAGATTTTTGCTTTATCGTGAACAGTGTTTTAAACGACATTAGTTCTTTAACCTAGGTAAAGATAGGATTACATGTATAGCATTGTATTTCGAAATGTATGGTTGATCTCTGCTAAATATATATCTGTTTGGTGGCAGAGAATTTATTCTCTTGCTTAACACCCTTCTCTAAGACGTATGAGCTTAGAGGTTATATATCGGTAGAAATAAATAGTACGGTGTGAATTATTGATGCGACATGTTTGATTTCCCAAAGTTAAATAATCATTAATATTGATTTTTGGGAAGATTAAAACTAAGTGGATTTCTAACGAATCTTTAATTAGATTGAAATGATCAAGAATGGAGTATCACCAGTTTTTGCTCCAAAGCGATAGTTAAATCTTTAATTAGATTTGAATGCGAAATGGTAATTAATATTTACCGATAACACTGTGGTGTTAGATATGGAGTATTACCAGTTTTTCTCCATGGGATGAATAGGTAAGGATTGGGAAATAAAATAAATTATTACTTCAGTGTGGCTCGCTAATCTCGACTAGTTTGGAAAAACCTTAATATGGTTTCAAATGATATCCAAAGGAAGAATAAAGAATAAATTCTAAGGAATTTATCTTTGATAAAATTAATGGGAACATGCTCACTAAAGATGTGAATATTTAAATAAAAGAATATTATGGATTGGAATGAGGCGTATGTTGTGTTTTTATGACACTTGTTTATTATATACGCGAGTTATTCGGAAGGGCCAGGTTTATACCCATTCTGAATAACTGATTCGACGATAAGTCGACGATGAAGACGGTGGTTGAAGACCGGAGGTCTTCACATCATTTGGATGATTACTGATGTCTTGATTGGGCTGTACACGCAAGACGAGGTAATAAGTGGTGATCGTCCAGACATACTTGGAGATCGACGGATATGCGAGGGCCTCTCTTCTGCATTAGACATATGGGACGAGGAATAAGGTGCCTCCGGTTTCGTTCAGACCTAGAAAGAACTTGTAAATGGATGTGTGTTTGACATTGGATTTTATTCTATGTTGATTGATTTCTATTAAATATATGTCTACTTGGTGGCGGAGAATTTATTCTCTTGGTTAACCCCCTTCTCTGAGACGTACGAGCTCATAGGTTATATATCCACAGATATCAGTCACATGGCATGAATTGCCTGTGTGGCATGCTGAGATGCAAATGATCAAGGCTTCTATTGAAAAGCAAAGTCTCGTGGTTGATGATCAAAGCATGGCTTTAATATAGCATAGTTTTGTGCATAGCGTTAATTCGAGAGCCTCACACCTTGGTACGAATTAAAAACGAGATAAGGATACCCAAGGAGGACATGGCATTTCTTTCTAGCTATGGGTGGTGTCGGGGTTTTGCAAGCCCAGACATTTATATTATTTTTACCTTTGTGGTTGTTGGAATGCGAGGCGCCTTGGATATATCGGTTACTACAGAGTCAATGGATAGGTCCTATGGGACCGAGAAACGTGTGTTTAGGAATTGCCAATCCTCAAACGTAAGAGAGGACCAGCCTTAGAGGATCCAGGGGTTACCCAGAGCGTGTAGTCCCGAGTAATTTGCTAGAGTATCTCAAAGCGGTTAGGAGTACATCCCTTGATGAGACTCATGACTCCAATTTCCAATACATGATATTCAGTTTTATTTGTAGAGCCTAGTATGGCGACATAGCGGGATAGGGCACTATGCCGTGTATGAACAATACATTTATATTTGAAGTTATTTTCATACACTTTACACTATAATAGTATCAAAATGATTTGTTTTAAACATACCAAGCATGATTGGCTATTATATGGTAAAAATCTATCCTCCGGCTTGCCTTGCATTGTGTGATGGGACCTGAATCTTATAATAGCTTCATTTTTCCAAGAAGTATTGCGATGTTTTGTTATATTCACTGGTATTCTTGCGAGGAAACCCATTCCGTGTTATACGGCGAGGTCCCTTGATATCTGATTTTAAAATAAAGTTTTAAATAACTGTTTTAGTTCTCACACCAGTCACATGACTGACCCGGACTTTATTGTTTTGACCTAAACTCTGGGTTCCCCTATTTTCCACACAGGCAGCTAGTAGTTTTGGTTTTGCAAATTTATATTCACAAGATCCTGGTTTACAGCTGGAATGATATTCGGAAAGCTATGTATCCGTGTGTCTCTTTCAGTTGTGTTTTGTATTATTTTCCGCTGCATTGTAATTTGAAAATATATGATATTTATCGAAATGTATATTGTTTGTTCATACTCTGTATATTCTTGTTCTCTGATGTAAATTGTTGTCATAGGCAATGAAATGTTCATCTGTTTGTGTCCTGATTTGTCGTGTTCTCATTACAATCTGGGCTTTCCTTTACGGGGAAGTTTGAGTCATTACACATGGTATCAGAGCTCGAGAACAAGGCACATTAGAACCAAACGAAAGAATTCATCGGAGATTGGACTAGTAATATCCAATGAGAATGACTCATTAGAGATGGGATCAGCAGTATCCGAAAATGAGTCGAAAGGGTGTTATTTTTAAAATTAAAATGAAAACAAATTTAGTTTTGAAAATTTAATCGTATTATACGTATTTGAATATTTATTTCAAATTAATTTAGATGATCGAGTATATAGAGATTTTGCATATACGTCTCACAGACGTATATTTGAAGCCTCAAATATACTGGAAAGGTATAGAATCACACTCTAGTCGCTCGGAGATTATTCCAATAATGACCATGGCATCATCAGAGCTTATGTTCGGGTTTTGAAAGTGGGATATCTATATATTTCCAATTGATTGGTGTGAGAACCAAAACTAGATAGGGTCTATAACTGTGACTTGGCATCAAAAACGGACTTATATATATATATATATATATATATATATATATATATATATATATAAAATTATGAATCTGAAAAGATAATCAACTAATTGATTGCTGATTGTGTTATTTGATTATTTGTTTAATTAATTAAAATTTTGATCCATTAAGCCAAATTGAATCAAATATTGTACTGAGTTTAAAATTGTTTAGAAATGCATACATGTATATCTACACATTGTTAAACAGGTTATGGATAATTTGCTAAGAAGAAAAATAAAATTTTATGCCCGACAAATAGGTAAGTATTTACTAATTTTCTTTTTCTTTTAAAAGGTTTATGAGCCTAAGGCTGGCCGCTTGGCAATTTTCTTAGCTTTTAAAGGTTTATGAGCCTAAGGCTAGCCGCTTGGCAATTTTCTTTTGCTTTTAAAGAGTTTGATAGCCTAAGGTTGAACGCTTGGCATTTTCTTTTTCTTTTGAAGAGTTGATGAGCCTAAGGCTAGCCGCATGGCATTCTCTTTTTTTCTATTGGATTGATGAGGCCCTGCGTGGCGAGTTGCGCTTTTAAATGTCTCCCCGTACAAAGGAGGTTATGGCGAATTTTTTCAAAAATTTAGGGTGTTAGCTAAATTTTTGAAGAATTTGAAAATTCTTAGAAACTGAAAAGTTGAAGAATGAATGCCAAACAGAAAGTTGAGTTGATTAGAAAAACAACTTTCAGCTCCCTTCCTTTTCGAGGATGAAAAGATTTTAAGTAGAGGAGATTGTAACAACCTGAAAAATCAGAACCAATTTAAAATTTTTATTTTGGCAATTTTAATGAATTTTAATATTTAAAAAGTATTATTTGAAATAATAACAACGAGAAATTTATTTTGAATAGAATTAGAACATATAAATTTATTTAAAACGGAATTAGAATATAAATATTTATTTTAATTATAAAAGGAATTGAAAATGGCGCGGTAGTTTGAAAATTCTATTTCAAATTTCAAATGAATGTACAGGATTCAAGATAAACCGGATTTTAGTGAAACCAAAAATATTTGAATCTGTTTGAAAATATCTTTCTGACGAATCAGAAAAATAATTCATAGCGGGATTAAAAAGTTATGCCCAATTGAAAATTCAGAATAGTCGCTATGGAAATATAGCCCTTAAAAATAGCGATTTTGCAAACGACCTCTGTTTTCAACGAGACCACTTTTGTTGGATCCGAAATATCCAATTATTGCTAGATTCGAATTTTTATAATTTTTGGAATTAATATGTGAGCGTGGTGAATTTAAATGTGTTTGGTCATCTCAGTTTGAATTTAATCGACGGGAAAATGACCGTTTTTCAGTTGGTCTTCAAATTCGACGAAATTAGTTTGGTTAGGACCGTATCATCAAAACATAGCCAGATTATTTTTCTAGAATTTTTGGAGTCCGAATGTGGCCCCGGTAAAATAAAATGTATGTTCAAATTTAAAATATAATGATTTATATTCTAAATTTAACGGAAACCAATCAAAACAGTCGAACTGGCTTACCGGACATATCCCGTTGTGTCCGGAATGGGGGTATTTAGCTAGGGGCGACAGTCATTGGGATTGGTTTTGAGTTCGAAAATGAAAGTTGCTTTTTAGAAATTTAAAAGGATTAAATATTATAAATAATATAATCTTCTAGACCCCCTTTCCTTCTCCTCAAAGTCAACGATAGTTAAAAAAAAAAAAGACCGCGCTCCTCCAACTTGCGACAGCCACCGCGCCCCTGGCCTGACGCCGGAAGACCGCGCCTCCCCAGCTTCTCCATCCTCCCTCTCCGACGAAAAAAAATTGAAACCCTAGCCCTCAAAACCCTTGAACCCCGCTGTGCAGCCACCCCGACCACCTCTGACGTTCGCCACACCCCCTGAGACCCCTCCGACCACCAATAGTGACAATGAACCCTCCTCCCTCTTCGGACATCAAATGTGAGTTTTTATTTTCATGATTTTATTTATTTCCTTAGATGTAAAATTAGGGTTTTCAACAATGCAAAAGGATTAGATTTTTAAATTATAAAAGATCAGATTTTTACATTAGAAAAGATTAGATTTTAAATTAGAAAAGATTAGATTTTTAAATTAGAAAAGATGAGATTTTTAAATATAAAAAGATGTGATTTTTAACAATAAAAAGATACAATTTTTTTAATAATATGAAAAGATAATATTTTTGAATATGAAAGACTATATTTTTGTATAATTTTTGAATAAGAAAAGATTATATTTTTGAATATGAAAAGATTATATTTTTATATATGAAGTAGCGGTATAAAAATTCGACTTTCATATATGAAATAGCGGTATAAAAATTCGATTTTTATATATGAAGTAGCGGTATAAAAATTTGTTTTTTATATATGAATTAGCGGTAATAAAAATATGATTTTTTATATATGTAGCGTTGAAATAAAATGTGATTTATAATATAAAAGTCGTGTGAAACAATTTGCGATGGAACCGACGGGAACCAAATCCAAATCCGAACCGTTTAGAAATAAGAATGGAGGAGTGGATCCCCAAGGTGAGAACTCCTCACGAAAATTGATTGTACAGTTATTTATTTTATAACTGCATATATAAACTGCTCCCCGTCGTCCACAGACCATAGGCGACTTGTTTGATTTTATTGTGTTGTGAAAGTTGACTGTGATTGTGATGTGAAATGGAAAAATAAAATAAAATATTCATGTGTTGAAACAAATATTTTATAGTTAAAAATATAATTTTTAATGAGTATATAAATGAAAATAAATATTCATAAACAAATCGGACGATTTGTTTATGTACACCCACTTGACAGATATTGATTGGGACGATAAATTTTAGACATCGCCCAACTGCACAAATAATAATCTGTTTTTGTTGTTTGAAACCGTACACGGGTATTGGGATGATATTGGACATACACTAATCCCAATATTTAGTTGTATGTCAATCGATTGGTTGACAGGCTGCCATAACCGTTGATTATTCATATTTAACGCTTATGCAGTTGTGTAATGCACTCCGGATGATGGTTGACTGTGTTTGATTATTGTTGTGTACGTGTGTGTATGAAATCTATATAAATAAAATTATATGGTAATTGACTGTTCTGATTCCAATTCAGAAAGAACAAATATTTTAAAATAAGGAATATTTTAAAATTATATTCACTAATGGATCAAAATATAATTTTGATGTCCGATTTGGGATGGACACGAAAATATTGAAATATATAAAGCCGTATTGATTAGATTAACGTCATTTTGATGTGAACGATATTTATATTGATTTTATTCATTTTTATAATGAATATCGAAAAGGAAGTGATTTCAAAATCTAATGTTTTAAAAATATTATCATTTATATATTAATGATATGGAATATTCCATTTTGATTTAAATTTGAATATGAAGTTGAAATCATTTTGAAAACGAATTTAAAACGATTTATAAAATACGTTTTAAACGGAAATCGACGAGATATATATAATATATATTATATATATTTAATGGCCTGAATAGAATGCGCCACATCGCGGTTGTTCGCGAATTTCAACCATTGACTTTAAATGGACATTACGGGAGATCTGACCATTTAATTCTCCTAAAACTGGAACCGTTGTGTTCGTATCGAAAAGAGCTTTACAATCAATACAAGAGATTTGAAATCTAATAGTTGGATTTGGAATTATGTCCAAATCAAATTTGGAAAAGGTCGCTTGAAACACCCCACCTCCGTTAAGGTCACTCACAAAGGGAATGCCTTAACTTTGGTGGAGGTTTATAAGTAAAAGTCACAGATAAACACAAGACAGATATAAATACACATATTTTAAACAGCGGACAAATAGGCTTTTATTTCATCAATACGTGTTCATACAAAACATTTCCATAATTGTCTCAAAATACTTTCAACATTACAACCTCATTACTGTCTTGATTATTAAAGAAGCATAAAACATAAATGAAGTAACAAAAATCCCCATAGTGATATCCAAAGCCATAGTCCGAGCAAAAGAGATCCAAACCATACATCTACGGTTTTGAAGCTTGCAAAGAGTCTGACTAAGCTGGGTTGTTTCCTCCCTGTGGACCTGGGGGGGATGAAAGAAAAGAAGACGAAAAGAAAATAGAGTCAGACATAAAGCCTGAGTAAATCTAGTGACTCTTCAGTATGTGAATAAGAAAAAGGGCATGATACATATAAACTGAAAACTGGAAAGTATCACAAGCTAAGGAAGTGTAGTTTAGAATCGAATGTACTATCACACCCACACTATATCTGTAAAGACCCGCAAATTCCCACCCTTTGAATCGACCATAAACCACACAGGTCTGACCCAAAAAGTGAAAATCTACGAATACTTTAACTTTGGGCATACAACATATTAAAACAACAACAGAAGACTTTTATAACATATCATCATATAATGTTACATCAGAGTACAGAATATACATATCAGAGTACATTGGAATATAATTACAGCGGAAGATAAATACAAAAATGTAATATACTGCAACGAAAGAACACAGCGGAAGACTTTCTATCTCTGGACACAGCTTTAAGCTTCAACCCAGAATCCTGTTTAATATATCTGCAAAAATAGCTACTCGACTGCCCGTGTGGAAAATATGGGCACCCGAGTTTGCCAGTGGACAAAACTACAGGTCAGTCATGGGACTGGTGTGAGAATTCTACCTAACCTATAAAATATAATAAGGCTAATCACAGGACCACGCCACTTTCGCGGAACGGGTTTTCTCCTATGGATTGCCAGTGCATGACTAAAGTAAATCGTCAAAATAGCGCAATGCTTTTTTTAGAAAAATGAAACCATTATAAGACCCAAGTCCCATCACACAATGCAACGCAAACCGGAGGATAGGGTTTTACCTTATAATGATCAAAAGATGCTTGATACGATACACACGGTATTATATAATAATAGTGTGCAACCAAATTGAAGGACATCAAAGTAAATGTATTAATCCTAGACGGCATGAGTGCCCCATCCCACTATGTCGCCATATATAGGTATACAATCAAAACCGCGTGATGTCGTATTGGAAATTTGGGTTTCCATCTGAGTCAAGGCTAGGAGCGAATTCCTTACCGATTCGAGACACTCTAGCAATGCCCCAGGATTGGTACTCTGTCCAACCCTTGGATCCTGCAGGGCCGGTCCGTCCCCGTGTTGGTACTCTGTCCAACTGGTGCAATGGACTGGATTAGTTATTCCTGAACACACGTTTCCCGATCCTAACGGATCTCTGATTGGCCATAATACGACCAATATACCTGAGGTACCTCAAATCCAACAACCACATAAGTAAAATGTCAGCCAGTTTAAGCACCGACACCACTTCTAGCTAGAAAGAAACGTGCGCACTCCCTGCGTTCCCTTGCTCCGTTTTAGACTCAACCGGGGTGTGAGGCTCGCGAAGTAACGTATCACACAAAGCTATGTCCATACCAGACTATGCTTTGATCATCATACAAGGCTCTGCTTTGCAACAATAAGCTTTGTTCAATTGCAACTTGGCGTGCCACATCAACAACTCATATCATGCGATCGGTAATTATTTAACATACAAAAGGGTGTTAAGCAAGAGAATAAATCCTCCGCCACCATGCATTTATATATTAAATAAAAACCGATTTAATTACATGAAATAAATTTCAATGTCAGGCATGCTATCCATTTACAAGTCCGTTCTGGGTCTGAACGAAACAACGTATCCGTCGATCTCCAGTACGTCTGGAAGATCATCACTTTTACCTTGCCTTGGGGGATCAGTCCCAATTCAAGATATTAGTCACCATCAACCAAACGATGTGAAGCTCTCAGGTCTTCAGTCACCGTCTTCATCTTCGACTCTTGATCGTCGTGATGATTATTCAGAATGGGTGAGACCCGGTCTTTCTGAATAACTCGCGTATTTGTAATTAAAACCAACTATACGCCACATTCCAACTTTGAATATCCTTTTAAATAAAAATTATTATTTATGTTAAAAGGTTCTCATTAATTTTATCAAAGATAAAATAAATTAAACTTTTAATCTTTCTAAAAAGATTTATTTATATTCCAATTTTGATTTAATTTATAAAATAGATTTATAAATTTCAAATCATAATTTCAATGTAAATTGGATTAAAGGATAAATGTTATTTAAACATCGTCCACTACAAATCCAATCTACATATCGATCACCAAACATAATTGTTAAGATCTAATAATCTTAAATAAAAGATTTATCTTAAAGACATTTAAAATAATCAATAAAATATTCTATATATAAAAGATTCTGAATGTAAAATATACAAAATCTTTTATTTTACAAAAATCCTTTTATTATATAAAAATTCTTTATTTAAAAAGAAATTCTGCATTGGAATGCGACTCAACCATGTACCATATAATTTGGGTCATATGGGTTTCATACATTTCATGTATAGGGTAATAACAGGAAATAATCCTCAATCCATCCATTAACAACCAGAATGACAATGTCAACTGTGTGAGCATTAAAATAAAACAATAACGCTCATCGCAGCCTGTCGATCAATCGATAGACATATAAATAACATTGGGATTTGTGTTAGTCAAGTATCGTCCCAATACCCGTGTGGGGTTTTCAGCCAACAACAGTTCATATAAATAAGTAAATACATGATTGGTTAATAGGTTTAACCAATTTCTACTGTATATTATGCAAATAAAAGTAATCCTTATATTTGCATATAAATTGTGTTTCCTACAAAGATGAGTGAAAGTGATATACTCATTTTGTTAGCAATTCTATTTCAACAAATACAGTGTAGATAAAAGTGTGTTTCCAATCTTGTACTTTTATTTGTACATAATACACAAATTAAAGTGTATCTCATGTATTTGTCTTTTTATTTGACAAAACAATGTTAATAAAAATGTTCTTTTATATCTTGTACTTTTATTTAACAAAACAATGGTAAATAAAATGTCTTTTTAACTTTTTTACTTTTATGCTTTATTTGCATCTAAAAATGCAAATAAGAAATATAACTCTCTTTTTACAATAGAAAATGTGAATAAAATGGTTCACACAATTTTGTTCTTTTCTTTTACAAAAGAAAATGTAAATAAAAGGATTCTCATTATTTTGTTCTTTTTCATTTACAGTAGAAAAATGTCGATAAAAGGATTCACATTATTTTGTTCTTTTTCATTTACAATAGAAAATGTAAATATGTGTATTTCTAAATTCCATTCTTCTTATTTATATAAGAAAATGTAAATAATTGTAATTTCAAATTCCATTCTTTTTACTTACATAAGAAAATGTAAATAATATATATTTCTAAATTTTATTCTTTTTTATTTACATAAGAGGATGTAAATAATTGCATTGTATATGCGATGCAAATTTCACGTCTTTTAATTACATAAGGATATTTTCCATATCATGCGAATTCTCAAATTTCTAGTTACATATAAAAGTGTAATTCTTAATTACAATGCAAATCCTGATTTCTAATAACATAAAATGTAACTTTTTAATTCACGATGTAAATCATCTTATCTCATTACATAAAAATGTAATTTTTTAATTTATTCGTGAATCTTACTTCTTTATTACATTATAAAAAATGTAATTTTTATTATACATTATAAATTCATGTCCCAATTACATAAAGAAATGTAATTTTCATAATACAATACAAATTCATATTTTAATTTCATTGAAAAATATAATTTTATCATACCGTTATAACTCATATATAAATTACATAGAAAAATGTCATTTTTATTTTATCGTTCTAATTCACATTTAAATTACATAGAAAAATGTAATCTTTATTACGCGATGGGAATTCATATTTTAATTACACAGAAAAATGTAATTCCTATCATACGACATAAATTCATATTAAATTACATCTAAAAATGTAGTTTTTATCCTACAATGCAAATTCACATTTTAATTACATGAAAAAAAAATGTAATTTTCATTCTACCGTTATTTTTCATCTCTAAATTACATTGAAAAATGTAATTTTAATCATGCAATGTAAATTTACATTTTTATATATTAGAAAAAAAATGCAACTTTCGTCATATGGTGCAAATTCATACATAAATTACATATAAAACTGTAACTTTTGTTATGCAAAGTAAATTCACCTTTTTAATTACGTCTAAAAAAAAATGTAATTTTATTCATACGGTGGAAATTCATTCATAAATAACATACAGAAAATATAATTTATTTCATACGGTGAAAAATCATTCATAAATAACATATAAAAAAAATGTTATTTATTTCATACGATGAAAAATCATTCATAAATAACATATAAAAAATGTTATTTATTTCATGCGATGAAAAATCATTCATAAATAACATATAAAAAATGTTATTTATTTCATGCTGTGGAAATTTATTCATAAATTCCATAATAAAATATGTTTTATTTCACACAATGTAAAAACATCTTCTTTTTATGTTTATAATATATTAACTTTACTATTTTACGATGTAAAAATATGATCTTTTCTATTTTACAAAGTAAAAATATCAACTTTACTATTTTATAATGTAAAAATATGATCTTTTATATTTTACAAAGTAAAAATATCAACTTTACTATTTTATAATGTAAAAATATGATCTTTTATATTTTACAAAGTAAAAATATCAACTTTACATTTTACAATGTAAAAATATGATCTTTTCTATTTTACAACGTAAATATATTCATTTTCCTATTTGCAATGTAAAAATATGACTTTTTCCTATTTTACAATGAAAATATGACTTTTTCTATTTTACAATGAAAATATGACTTTTTCTATTTTACAATGAAAATAATAACTTCTTCTATTTTAAATATAAAAAGATTGTCTTTTTATTTTCATCGTCAAAATTTCATCTTTTTGTTTTCAATATAAAAAGATTGTCTTTTTATTTTAAACATAAAAATATTCTCTCCTTATTTTCAACATAAAAAGATTTAGCTTTTTTTTATTACAATCAAAAACAAACAAAGTTGTAATTTTTGTAATCACAATCAAAGTTGTAATCTTTGCAAACAAAATCAAAGTTGTAATCTTTGTTAACAAAAGCAAAGTTTAAATTTTTATAAAGTTTTAATCTTTATAAATAAAAATAAAAGATTTCATGTTTTATAAATAAAACAAAGATTCATTTTATACAAACAAAAACAAAGATTCATTTTAAAGATCGAATCTTTATTAATGTTATTCATTTCAAAATAAAAATCAAAACTTTGATTTGTAAATCATGATAAAAGATTAAAATTTTACCTATAAATCAAAACGAAAGATTAAAAATTTTATTATGATCTTTCTACTAGACATCGAACAACAATTCCCACAATCAATTCCAACACCAATCATATAATACGTCAATAACAATACAGGCCACAAACATCAATTTCCACCACACAACCATTCAATCCATACAACATTCATTTTGCATAATGATAATAAAATTAAATTAAATTAATTATATATATATATATATTAAAAAAAATATAGAATCTCACCTTGCTTGTTTCTGAAATGAAGTGATTTAAATCAGATCTCGTGTTTGGAGTCACAGCGGTTACGGATCTGAAAGATTTCAAATTGAAATTTATGTAAAAATTAAATTTCTGGCCTTTAACAACTGACACAGTGACGCTTAAAAGCGTGACAAAATCTGAAGCTATTTACCTCAAATTTTCAGAAATGTTCAAAACTTTGAATGCGGATTTCGGGAGCTATAGTCGACGGTTTTACGAACGGTTTGCGGGAGATTGAAGAGCTACGAGAGGGCTATTTTTACCGGGAAGATGGAGGGGTGCGGCTACCTGTACAGAGGGCGGCGGCAACATAAAGGCGGCGGTTTCGGGGAGGTGAATCGAGAGCTACGGGCAACGGTTTGATGTGAGGTTTGTTGGAGAAGAAAGAGGAAGAGAAGAGCTTCAAAAAGTTTCACTACGGCATGGTCTAATTCTTAGTGGTTTGGGAGATAGGGAGGAGAGAAGTTTCGGCCATTATGGGTTCAAGGGTGCGGCTACATCACGTTGGAGGAAGAAGAAGCCCGACTTTTATTTTATATTATTATATTAGGTTAATCTAATTATTATTTAATTAGCCCGTTTAAGCCCGTTTTGGTCCGAACTCCGATTTGGGCCCAACGACTGTCGTTCCTACCATTTAGCCCCCATTTCGAAATCATCTAGACATGTCTCGTCAGCCCAAACTGTCATCTAGGCCTCCGTTTCGCAGTTTTAAAATTTAAGTCCTTTATTTCTAATTTTTCCGTACAAATAATTTTACCGGGGACACAAATTAACTCAGAAAAACCCAGAAAAATTATTTTTGGCTTTCTTATGTCAATACGGTTCTAACAAAATTTATTTCGTCGAATTCCGAGACTTTTTGAAAAATGGCTATTTTTAAGGCGTTCAAATTTAACTGAAATAGTCAAAACACATTTTATTTCGCCACGCTCACATATTAATTCGAAAAATTCTGAAAATTGAAACCTAGCAATAATTTGACATTCCGGTTCCAACAAAAGTGGTTTCATCGAAAACCGAGGTCGTTTGAAAAAATTTCTATTTTTCAGGTGTATATTTTAATATTTAAAAATACCAAAAATAGTGGAATTTTTCCCGAAACTCAAAAATATAAGTTCTTATAGTCATTTTTATATGTAAACAACATTCTAAAACCAATGGAGATGGTTTCGGGTCCTAACTCCTTATTCTGCAAAATTTAGCATTTTGGCCCTTATAAATTTCATAGCGACCTTTCTAAGTATTGAATTGGTCATAACTTTTGATTCCCGTTATGAAATTTTGATTTTCCGGATTCGTTGGAAAGATAAATTTAAGTAGATTCTAATATTTTTGGTTTCACTAAAATCCGTTAAATTTTGCATCCTGTACGGTCAGTCAAAGTTCAAGTTTGACTTTTCAAACTACCGCGTTATTTCTAACTCTTTTTATAATAAAAATTAAATCATTCATTCTAACTTCAATTTGAATCAAATTTGTGATCATTTAATATTTAAATAAATTATTTTATATTGTCAAAATTCATTAAAATTTCCTAAAATAAAATTTTTAAATTGGTCCTGATTTTGCGGGTTGTTACAATATCTCTGCACCTACTTGAGCTTATTCTAACTGGCACCCCATGCTGAGGGTGAAGTGATCCCCATTTTCTAAAGATCGACTCCTACTCGCATAAACATATGTGTTATACGGCCCCCAAGAATTGTAGATACCTATGCTGGTTCCACCATGGGGTGTATCAAGACCCATGGTGGCGGCCCCAACACAATTCTAGAATACATAGGTTATACTACTGGTGCCCCAGTGCCCTGTTTGTCTGCTTTGGAGTGTGTGCACGCCCGCACCCCGTTAGAACGTACACTATGCACCCACCGCCGTCGTTTTTGACTGCTTACAATCAGCCCAGTAATCGTGCCCCACCCAGCTTAGTTTCTGGGTACCATGATACATAACTTGAGTTACTGCTGAAATGGGTCCCTCGTTACTAGGGTTTTCTAGTCAAACATGTTAAGCGGTTAAGTGTCTGTATTTACCTAACCTCACCCATCAATTCTTGTTAACATGTTGAATTTGGTTAAGTGTTTTTAGTTGACTTAACACTACCATCTGTCCTTAGCCTCTTAAAGCACCAACCACTCACATTAGACAGATATTGCTACGGTTACTGGATGTGCCGGTCGGTTCTGGGCAGGTTTACACTATAGCTCAGTCTAACCTCGGTTCCTTATTGGGCTCAATGCTTAACCACCCACATTGGATAGGTATTGTTGTGACTACTGGACAGCCGGGCGGGTACAGGCAAGTTTACGTCACAACTCAATCCAATCTCGGGTTAAGCATACTGTGTTTTCTAAATTTACATATTTTATCACTTCTCAATTTTATATGTAAATGTCATGTCCTTTATTCTTGGGTATAGCAATTCATACCGCTTAAATGTCATTGTCGTTGGCATGTGCCAAACATGCCAACATATATTTTTCATGTTTTACACCCAACGTTATTACCCCCGTTTGTACGTTCGCAACATTATAACAAATGTTGGGCTCGACACAATTCAGCCCAACTTTATAAACGTGAGAAAAGGGGAAATCAAGAACTTGTAATATTTTACAATACATAAAGGTGTGTGGCGCATGAACTTGCAATTTAGCGATTCAACTAACATAAATTATGGGTCATGTGAACTTGCATTCAATCAGAGTACAACTAAGTAGGTGTCATATGAAATGGCATAGTTTAGACTTATACAAACTTGGGTTTAAACATGTTTAACTTGGCATAATGTCAACAACAAAACTAACATGTTGTATATTCACCAAAATGTCCAATTTTAACATCTAATCATATAGCCTATTTCAACATGAAACTTGCATAGTTTATGTAACCCAAATGGTACTTAACATAGATCCAACTATACTTGCAAATAAACATAAGAATGTGTTCCTAGATTTTGAGTCATGTAGGCATAAAAGGTCTCAAATCTAGAACATGTTTACATAAGCCTTAATTTATACATAGAGAATGTATATAGTCCATGCCATAGACATAAACATAAAGGGATCAAATTCTAGTTTTTGCCACAAACTTGCAAATGCCATTATTTCCATATACAATTGTCAAATAGGCTTGCATCAATCAATTTAGGCCACAAATATCAATACACAAGTCATGACAGAATCATTACAATGCACGGAATTTATATCATTATTAAACAATAACACAAATCTATTTTCATTTACATCGAATCACATCACAGTTTTATTGATATTCTGAAAGATCACTATACTTACAACGAATGCAGAATCTTGAATTCTGGATTCTGAGTTCTGAAATTGAGATGCGTTCCTTTGGGTAGATTAACGTTGCATTGAATAATTTGATTAAGCTTTAGTCTTCTTCTTAATTTGATTTGTCTCTAAGCTCCTCTCTCTTGACGGCTACGCTCAATTCCTTCCTGGCAGCATGACGACTCAAATCTTATTTTTTTTTTTTGTGAATTTTAGTTGAGACATAGGGTGTATATATAGATTTTTAGATTGTTTTGAGCCGTCAGATGAAGACAGGAGGAATCTAGACCATACAAAGTCCAAAGAGCCAATCAAGAGGTGACACGTCAGCCCCAATGACACACCGAGCCACAGAAATTCGAGCCAGACCCGGCCAGCCAGGTCGACCAGTTAGGTCGACTGGCAGGTCGGCACCCAGGTCGACACTATGGTTGACCTGGGGGTGACCAGGTCGACCTGGTCCCTGGGCGGGAATTTTCCCGCCCAGCCCAGTTTGAGCTTATTTTTCGAATTTTGAACTTGAAACCGAGTTGTTTGAATTTTAAATTTTATTTTGAAACTTCCGAAGGTCATAACTCCTTCATACGGATTCCGATTCACGCAAACTCGGACTCTATCTCAAGCAGAATTCCGAGACGAATGCAATGGCGTCACCCGTTTCCCTTAATTATTTCATTTAGAATTAATTAAACTTTAATTTGTGAATCTTAATGTTATAGAATTCACGGGGTGTTACATCGCTGTAAGTGCAGTTTGATGACCGTTTATGGAAATCGACTGTACGGGCCTTGATAAAATTATTAAAAATATTAATAATTGTTCAAAATCATAATGAATGATTTGGAAAGAATTGGAATGAAAAATTCCATATTTGAAAAGACAAAAACATATATTTATCGAAATGAACTAGTAATGAACTAGAATTATAATCCAATATTTTTAAATAACTAAATTGGATTTGAAATGGTTTTAATATAACCAGAAATTTCCAATATAAGAATTGGAATGGATTCGAATCGAAATTATCTTCGGAATATTTCGATAAGGGATTCTGTGATTATACGGGTATTGTGGAGGAATTTGGAAGATATATACCGTTATTCCAATACGATATTTGTTGATTTCAGAATTTGATATTGAATATAAGCCGATATATTTCCTATTCAGAGCCTTGTATTTAATATCAAAAGGGATTTTGGGTTTGTCGTGAACTGTGTTTTAAATGACACTGTTCTTAAACCTAGTTGAGAAAGGATTAAATCTTTTTATTAAGATTTAATGAAGTTTACCAACTAATTAACATTTAATTGGAATTAAATTGAGATTGGTTTTTGGGTTTATCGTGAACGATGTTTTAAATAACACTTGTTCTTTAACCCGACTAACAATGGAATGTAATTTTGGGTTTATCGTGAACGGTGTTTTAAATAACACTTGTTCTTTAACCCGATTAACAATGGAATGTGATTTTGGGTTTGTCGTGAATGGTGTCTCAAATAACACTGTTGTTGAAGCCCGTTTGAAAATAATAAATCTTTTAACTAAGATTTAAAGAAGAATTACCAATTAATTAACATTTAATTGGAATTGAAATGTAATGTGAATTGGGTTTATTGTGAATTGTATTTTTAATGATATTTGTTCTTTAACCCGATTTACAGTGTAATGTGATTTGGAATATATAAATTTTATATTAATATTTAATGAGCATTTTCCAAAGTAAAGTTTTCCAATTAATTCATATTTAATTGGAATGGAATGGAATTCGATTTGGTAATAATCGAAATGAACTTCTATGCAGGGAGACTGTTAATAGATATGGAATTTAAAAGGCTATGTCGTTATTCCATTTATATTATTAGTCAGATACGGAAATTGATATCGATTATATATTGATCTATTTTCCGTGAAGATTCCATAATTAATGGAATGAGATTTTGGGTTTATCGTGAATTGTGTTTTAAATGATAGCAGTTCTTTAACCCAGGTAAAGACAGGATTACATTTGTAGCATTGTATTTCGAAATGTATGGTTGATCTCTTCTAAATATATATCTGTTTGTGGAGGAGAATTTATTCTCTTGCTTAACACCCTTCTCTAAGACATACGAGCTTAGAGGTTATACATCGACAAAAATAAATAGTACGGTGTGAATTATTGATGCGACATGTTTGATTTTACAAAGTTAAATAATCATAAATATTGATTTTTGGGAAGATTGAAACTAAGTAGAGTTTTAAAGAATCTTTAATTAGATTGAAATGATCGAGAATGGAGTATCACCAGTTTTGCTCCAAAGCGATAGTTTAATCTTTAATTAGATTTGAACGTGAAATGGTAATTAATATTTACCGATAACACTGTGGTGTTAGATATGGAGTATTACCAGTTTTGCCCCATGGGATGAATAGGTTGGGATTGGGAAATAAAATAAATGATTACTTCGGTGTGGTTCGCTAATCCTGACTAGTTTGGAAAAACCTTAATATGGTTTGAAATGATATCTAAAGGAGGATTAAAGAATAAATTCTAAGGAAATTATCTTTGGTAAAATTAATGGGACCCTACTCCTTAAAGATGTGAATATTTAAATAAAATAATATTCTAGATTAGAGTGAGGCGTATGTTGTGTTTTTATGACACTTGTTTATTATATACGCGAGTTATTCGGAAGGGCTGGGTTTATACCCATTCTGAATAACTGATTCGACGATAAGTCGACGACAAAGACGGTAGTTGAAGACCGGAGGTCTTCACATCGTTTGGATGATTACTGATGTCCTGATTGGGTTGTACACCCATGACGAGGTAATAAGTGGTGATCGTCTAGACGTACTTGGAGATCGATGGATATGCGAGGGCCTCTCTCCTGTATTGGACATATGGGATGAGGAATGAAGTGCCTTTGGTTTCGTTCATACCCAGAACGAACTTGTAAATGGATGTGTGTCTGACATTGGATTTTATTCTGTGCTGATTGATTTCTATTAAATGTATATCTGTTTGGCGGCAAAGAATTTATTCTCTTGCTTAACGCCCTTCTCTGAGACGTACGAGCTCAGAATTTATTCTCTTGCTTAACGCCCTTCTCTCCTGTATTGCCTGTGTGACATGCTGAGATGCAAATGATCAAGGCTTCTGTTGAAAAGAAAAGTCTTGTGGTTAATGATCAAAGCACAACTTTAATATAGCATAGCTTTTTGTATAGTATCAATTCGCGAGCCTCACACATCGGTATGAGTTGAAAATGGGATAAGGGAACCCAAGGGGGACATGACGTTTCTTTCTAGCTATGGGTGGTGTCGGGGTTTTGCAAGCCTAGACATTTATATTATTTTTACCTAGGAATGGCAATGGGGCGGGTTGGGGCGGGTTTCTCGTACCCCAGACCCGACCCGGACTTTTTAAACCTCGCCCCAGACCCGCCCCGTAGACCCGGTGCGGGTCTGAAATTTCGCCCCGTACCCGAAATCCGTACGGGTCAGGGTAGACCCGACCCGTCCTACGACCCGGTGATATTATGTTCTAGTGTACACAAATTTATATATTTATATTTTTTTATCACTAAATGATAAATTATATGTATATTATAATGTGTTCACAATGACAAGAATATATTATAAAATGAGTTGCAAGATAATAGTTCAAAATGTATGCATTTGTTATTGTATGATTATCATTGATGCAACTTAATACAATGAAAATTTTATAGTTTGTCAATTGAAAGAATATAATATTCAAGTTACAACCATGTAAATCTAAGAAGATTAACAAGTAATAATTATAGCTATAAAGAGTTTGAATGATGTTTCGATCATGCGGGTCGGGTTGGGGCGGGTTAGCCATGCCCCAGACCCGACCCTAGACCCGGACCTCCAAAAGCGGGTCGCGGGTCTACCCGCCCCGAAGTCCCTATGGGGCGGGTCTAAATGGGTCAAAACAGGGGCGGGTCAAGCGAGTTTGGACCCTAGACCCGCCCCATTGCCATCCCTATTTTTACCTTTATGGTTGTTTAAATGCGAGGCGCCTCGGATATATCGGTTACTATGGAGCCGATGGATAGGTCCTACAGGACCCTGAAACATGTGTTCAGGAATTGCCAATCCTCAAACGTAAGAGAGGACCGACCTTGGAGGATCCAGGTGTTACCCAGAGTGTGTAGTCCCGAGGCATTTGCTAGAATGTTTCGAAGCGGTTAGGAGTACTTCCTTTACCTAGACTCATGACAGATTTCAAATTTCCAATACGTGATATTCGGTTTTATTTGTAGAGCCTTGTATGGCGACATAGCGGGATGATGCGCTATGTCGTCTATGATTGTTACATTTATATTTGAAGTTGTTTTCATACACTTTACACTATAATAGTATCAAAATGATTTGTTTTAAGTGTACCAAGCATGTTGGGCTATTATAAGGTAAAACTCTATCCTCCGGCTTGCGTTGCATTGTGTGATGGACCTGAGTCTTATAATAGCTTCATTTTTCCAAGAAGCATTGCGATGTTTTGTTATATTCACTGATATTCTTGGGAGGAAACCCGTTCCATGTTATACGGCGAGGTCCCTTGATATCTGATTTTAAAGTAAAGTTTTAAATAACTGTTTTAGTTCTCACACCAGTCACATGACTGACCTGGAGTTTATTGTTTTAACCTAAACCCTTGGTGCCTCTATTTTCCACTCGGGTAGCTAGTAGTTTTGGTTTTGCAGATTTATATTCACCGGATCTTGGTTTACAGCTGGAATCATTTTTGGAAAGCTCTGTATCTGTGTATCCCTTTCAGTTATGTCTTGTATTATTTTCCGCTGCAGTGTAATTTGTAAATCTCTAATATTGATCGAAATGTATATTATTTGTTCATACTCTGTATATTCTTGTACCTTGATGTAAATTGTTGTAATAGGCAATGAAACGTTCTTCTGTTTGTGTCCTGATTTTTCGTGTTCTCATTATAATCCGGGCTTTCCTTTACGGTGAAGTTTGGGTCATTGCAGAAATATAGATATTTTCTTTGCTATATGAAAAAAATTTCATGGATTGACTTCCACTAATGTTTTTCCATGTTTGTCAACCGCTTGAGGAGACTAAAAAACTTTATAGCTAATAGATTATAGACAAGACAACCATAATTATCTGGTCAAGAAAAGAAATATATAAGCTTGTAAGGAACTATCCACAGGTACATGAAGTAGGAGTACAAAGTGAACTTCTAGTTAAATCGATGATCCATAATTGGTGCAAACAAAGCATTCTATGGGAACCGCCTTATTGGGAAGATTTCCTATTTCATCATAATATTGATGTAATGAACATGAAAAAAATTGTGTTTGGTAGAGTGCTTAACACAATTTCGAATCTTAATGGGAAGTATTAAGGACATTTGAAATCAAGACATGATATAAAATAATTATGTAAACATCTTGAGCTTCATACAAAGGCAAATGATTGTGAAAAAACCTAAGTACCCATGAGTTGGACAATAATCAAACTAAAATTATGCTAATAAAAGTGGAAGGATTAAGGTCTCTTTATGGGATTTATTTTAATCTTTGTACTTGGTTTTAAGGACGACAAATTGAGTGGAACACTGCACCAAAATGTGGATTTAGCTACTCCCTGTCGGATATGGCTGTTAGCCGTATCAACTATGATACACTTCTTAGCTGTATTTAAATGTTTAAGTACGACTATTAGCACTATCATATGTGATATAGGTTTTAGTCATATTTAATTTCGTGCCTATTTCTTTGCCGTATTTGGTTCCCTTTTGATTAATTGGCTTTTTCCTCTCAATTGGGAACTAATTATAGCTATACCAAATCGAATACGGGTAAAAGCCATATCTCATTGTGTATCTTATTGTGTACAGACAAAATTCACGCTTACCCTATTATTTTTTCCCATAATTTATCTATTCTTTCCCCCAAAAAACCCTATCTACAAATCTGCGAGTCCCCAAAGAACCATAATCAGACCCGAAATCATGAGAATTCCATCATCGTCAGATCTGAGTCCCTCCATCCCACATCTACTTTGGTTTTTGACTCTCAGCTGCTATTAAAGAGGCATGTTTATCTTCTCGGTGAATTAGTATATATATGTTTTGAAAAAAAGAGAAAATTTGTTATTTTATAGATACACATACAACTTTAGTCTTTTTATATAAACAAATACAAGGTCTTTATGTATGGTATGTATGTTTGTTATGCTTGACCATGAGCTTTTATATATATATATATATATATATATATATATATATGTGTGTGTGTGTGTGTGTGTGTGTGTGTGTGTGTGTGTTATAAAAGAAAAATAGATTTTGCTGTGTTTGTATTTTATGCTTTTAGTTAGGTTATAATAATATACCTTTGTTGTGCCATCTATACTTGCTTGATAAATTTATAAGTACACAAAGTTTTTTGAGTTTGATATACTTGACGTATCTTGCTATGCTATATATTATGTTTCAGTTTATTTATATACAAAGCTACAGTTTGAAAATTTATACAAGTTTTATTTGATATATATATGTATATATATATATATGTATATGTATATATATATATAGAGAGAGAGGGGGGGGGGGGAGAGAGAGGAATATGAATATATAGTTTATAAATATATGTATATAAAATAAAATAAAATGAACGTTGGTTATATTTTGGTTTAAATAAATAAATATATATATGTATATAATTTACATATATTTATAGTAATATACTGTCTTGTTTATATAAAGTCTATATATATATATATATATATATATATATATAAGTTGATTCCAAGATATAGTGTAGTGAAGTTTTCATCTACACAGACAAATATAAATCTTGTTGTCATTAATATATAAGCTTCAGTTTTGATTTATACAAAATTGATATTGTAGTTTATATAAGCTTCAGTATTACACTTACATTACATGAGTTAATGTCATTATGTTGCACTTACCCGTGTTGCACTATCTTGTTAACCAAGATACATTTTTTCATCTTGACATTTAATGCTAATTGAATATCCAGCCTCATCCGAGTACATTGACATTCTATGTGGATTGTGGACTATCAAATCCTAATCTGTCACCCAGAGAATGGACTTTGTGATACATTGAAATGGAAGAGCGACACTGTAGAGATTTGTGTGAGAGAGACATAGACATAGGGAAGCACCAGATGCAGATACAACATCAACATCAAGAACCACCTCCTCAACGTACCCAAAGGTCTCAAATTTTAATTCCTCCTTCCCAAAATGTTATTGGGGATGATGAGGTTCAATCTGTGAATGTTGTATGTTTCTGTGGTTTTAAAGCACAAATCTTAGCCATCCGACATGGAAACAATGTTATTCGCCGATACTATCATTCTTAGTTACATCCAAACGAATGTGAATTTGGAAACTGGAAGATGAACATTTCCCAACTAGGGTCATTACTTATGCTTTTGGATTGTGAAGAAGAGATAAGGAGACATCACACTCGACTCCATGATTGTATGTGGGCAAATTACCGCCTTCGTTATTATTTAAATTACGAGATGTTAAATGTCTTCAATATATGTTAAACATCTAATTTCAATGTCATTTTTAAGTTGACTAGGTTGCAAGTATATGATATTCACGTCTCGTGTTATATTACGTATGGTATAGAGGGTAGCATGTCCTTCAGCATAGACAAACATTAGAAAAATGAATCTGATATAAGATCTACGTACTATGCGGACAGGGAGTAGATGTTTATTAGTTTTGTTATAGAAAAAGGTAGGAAGAAAGGAGTGCAAATTTCTTCTTGCACTCGATGCAAAAATATTAAGACAACCAAATTATAGGTAATTCATTATCATTTGCTTAGATGGGGTATTATCCAATCATATATAGTGTGGTGTTTTCAACGGGAAAGAAGGGAAGAGATGAAAAAACAACAATTAGTTAGTCATGCCACAATTACTGATGAATCTGAACAAATTACGATGGAAGATTTGGTCAATGATGTAGATAGGTTTCATCAATTTCAACCTAAAAATCCATTGCATGATCATGCTAATGTTGGGGAGCAGTCTAGAATTATGGCGATTGGCAAGCCAACGAAAGTAAGAAGTATAAATCACTTTTTGATAGCGTAGAAGAGCCACTGTATCCTTCATGTCAAATGGTATGACGAAGTTGTATGCTACTGTGAAACTGAATAGCTTGAAGACCCGATATAGCTTTTCAGATAATGGTGTGACTGCACTCCTCGAACTAATAAAGGAGTTACTTCCCGAAGGTAATACGCTGCCGACAAAGTGCTCTGACATGAAGAAGATCATTAAGCAAATTGGGATGAATTACAAAACTTATAATGCTTGCATCAGTGGTTGCATATTATATTGGAAAGATGATGCGAATAAAGTTTCATGTACAAATTGCAATGAACCAAGATATATGTCATCATTCAATGAAAGGAGAAAAGGCACCAAAGTACCTCGAAAGACACTAAGACATTTCCTTTAGTTCCTAGATTGAAGAGAATGTATACTGTATCATGGATAACAGATGCGATGAGATGGTCGTGCCAAGTCCGATCCAACCGTAATGCGTCATCCATGTGACACTTTTCAATGGAAAGCCGCAGATTCTTTTGACCAAATGCTCGTTGCCGAGCCACTGAATGTCACACTTGGAATTTCAACATATGGTTTTTGCCCACATGCTTCTCTATCTAACCCTTATAGTTTTTGGCCAGTAATTGTAGTACCATATAATATTCCGCCATCTATGTACATGGAAAGAGAGTTCTCAATGTTAACATTGTTGATTTCTGGGCCAAAACAACGAGGAAAGGATATTGATGTTTATTTACAGCCTTTGATAGATGAGTTAAAGCATTTATGGGAAGGATTCGTTACAGTTGACTTGTTAAATTTATATGAGTTCACAATGAGAGTTAGGGTACCATGGGCAATCCATAATTAACCTGCTCTTTCAACTTTATCGGGGTGCACAACTCATGGCTACTTTGCATGTCCTATTTGTGAGGAAAACACTTGTTCTTATCATCTTCCTAAAAGTAAGAAGATACGTTACATGGGACACCGAATGTTTCTTCCTAACAAACACAAGTTTTGATACAATAGGACAGATTTAAACAATAAGCAAGAACTTCGTCATCCTGAATGGCCACTGACTGGTTTTCAAGTTGAAAAGAAAGTAGTGAATATCAAAATGGAAGTTAGTAAACCAAAATAAGATATTGGTCAAAAACGAAAAAAAAATCAACCAATGAAGAAGTTGACAAACTTTTGGATGGTATAGGAGGTCTATCTTCATTTATTTACCATATTGGAAAGCAAATTTGATCTGGCATAATATTGATGTTATGAACATGGGGAAGAATGTCAAAGAGCATCTCTTCAACACCATTATGGATCTTAAAAATAAGTCAATAGTTAGCATTAATGCACGCAAGGATTTGGAAATCATCGGTATTAAACAAAAGTTGAAGGTGATGGAAGATCCTTAAACAAATAAGATAATCATACCAAATGCAACTTTCATGTTTAGCAAAGAACAAAAGATAAAGTTTTGCACCATTTTGAAAAATCTTAAAGAGCCTAACAAATTTCCTCCTAATTTCCACAAAAATATGGTCATCAATCCTCATGAACTAAGAAATATGAAGTCACGTGATTACCATGCTATAATGCAATATTTGCTTCCAGTATTGCTTCAACATTCTTATCCGTAACATAATGATACGAAATATTGTTTATCGTATTAGTTGTTCTTTAACATTTTGTGCTCAAAGGTAATCAATAGGGATCATATTTTAAAAGCAAAGGCTAGCTTGGTAGAAGTAATGTATGTTTTTGTAAAACATTTTCCACCGGCATTTTTTGATATCAGTATCCACCTTGTGGTTCATTTAGCCGATGAAGCATTAATTTCTGGTGCTATCAGATACAGGTGGATGTATCCCTTTGAACGATAAGTTTCTATTTTTTGTTATGTACATCATTATTCGATATAAATAGCTATATTTTACTTCATACAATTGATCACATTCATAGGTTGATGAAAACATATAAAGGATATGTGCGCAACAAAAGATTCATTAAAGGGTGTATTGTAGAAGGATATATTGTCCAAGAAGCTAATTTTTATTGCTTGGAATATATACCAAACTGAGGTGACAGTAATCATAGACATACATGTGAAGTGTTTTTAAACGATGACGATGAGTTTGTTGTTGAGATACCTCTAGATAATGGTAAAGACATAATGTTAACCCAAGTGCAGTTGAGCAAGTGCGTAGATGGGTCCTTAATAAGTTCGATGGATTAGATGAATGGAACAAGTTAGTTCACGAATTTGACCTGACATTTCCATTTATTTAATTCAATTTATATATACATATTGATAATGTGATTTCCGTAGGAGGTATGACTCCTATGTGTAAAGGACAGATTTCAACCTTGAGGCAAGGTTACAACTATGGAAGTCGATCAAAGTTTTACTCTAAGGTTACGTAATGAGGTATTACATCGTCTTAATATTTCACGTGTATATAAGTGGGCAATATTACACCTTTGTGACCATGATTTTTTATTTATTTTGTTTTATGTAGTTGTTAAAGACCATTGATGTTGATCCAACTCTGTAACGACAAGTGCATGGGCCGAACTTCGTGACGCGTAGTTATACGAAGTACCAAATAAATGGGTTTTCATTCTCCATGAAAAATTATGAAAACCTTCTGGTAACACAAAATAGCACTGTATGCATGAGAGTAATTACTAAATTTAGAGCGAATGGTAAGGATAAAAATTATAAGGAAGCAGAAACAACGTATTACAGAGTCATTCAACAGATACGTGAGTTAGATTACACTGACTTTAAACAATCAGTTTTTCATTGTGATTGGTTAAAGGTCGAGGATAAGTCAGTGGTTACAAAATAGATCCTGTTTCAATCCTGATTATGGTTAATTTAGGGAAATTGAAGAATGAGGATAACGTGAATGATGAGCCATTTATTCTTGCATCAGAAGTGAGGCATGTAACACCCCACATGTAACACCCCGTGTATTCTATAACTGTGGAATTAACAAATTAAAGTATAATTAATTTGAAATCAAAGAACTAAGGGAAACGGGATACGCCATTGCGTTCGTCTCGGAAAAATACGCGAAATAGAGTCCGAGTTTTCGAAAAACGGAGTCCATATGAAGAAGATATGGCCTTCGGAAGTTTCTGAATTAAGTTTAAAAATTAAAACCGGGCCCAATTGGCCAAGGCGGGAAAACTCCCGCCTAAGACACCCAGGTCGACTGGGCTGTCGACCTGGTCTAACCAGGTCGACAGGGCTGTCGACAGGGCTGTCGACCTGGTCCAGACCCAGGTCGAACCCAGTCCACCCTGGCTGGCCTATTCTGTGTTGGTCGATTTTCTGTGGTCTGCTTTGTCATTAGGGCTATGTGGCAGGCTCTAATTGGTCCCTCTTGCGAATGAATGGCTACGATCAATCCAAGCAACATCAATGGTCCTAATCAGTTCATAAACTCTATAAAATGGCCCTAGACTCCACCTAGGTTTCTTGCACAATTCTCTAGCCTCCATTGCTCTCTTCTTCTAATAAAAATAAAATAAAAATGGCGTCTCTGCTCTGCTGGAATTAAAACTAGAAGATAATCAACATCAGCCTAAGCAACTCAATTCAAACTAGAGATTAAAGTTTCTGCAAAGATTCTACAACAAGTTAAAGTTCTTTCTTTAATCCAATCAAGGCAAGTACAGTTACTTTCCGCTATAAACGTTAATTATAATTTTGATATGTTTTTAATTCTGAATCTGAGATTGTATATATATTCTCTTCTGTCAGAATTGTTTTCCTGTGACTGTTCTGTATCCCTTTTCTTCTTTTCTGTTTTTATAGCCAGGCTACCACGAGCCTGTGCCTAATCTCATAAGAGATGAACGTATGAACGCAAATTTTGGGATAAATAATGAATGATGCGGAATTTGACAAGACTAAATTGAATGTATGACTTTAGGTCTGAGGCATAAAATATATTGGACATATGCATAAATTTGACTATGAACATATAATTTATGCATGTTGTATGCATAGTTATGTTGTAATTTAGAACTGTAATTAATGAGCATATGTTGTAAACTAGATTTGGATCTATGCATATTCTATGATAGAAGAAGAGAGGAACCATTGTAAGATTACATATGATTTGAGACTTTGGACAAAATGCATATAAAAGTCAAGATATGATTTTTAGAAGATATGATTTAAAGATTTATATTGGGTATAGTTTGCATAATAATTCATGACTCAAAAAGAAGAAGATATGGAAACTTAGGTGTAAAGATTTACATTAATTAGGATATCTATTATTGTGATTACACCTAAATAGGGATTTTTGGATATATGGCATGCATTGAAATTAATGGTTATATTTGGTATAATTTATATGTGAATCTGCTATAAAATGCTAGTTTAACAAAAATTGGAACATATGTTATAGGGTAAATTATGTCCATATTCTGCGCTATGTAAATGTATGCAAACATGGAAGTATATGATCATATTGTGAATCATGACAATTATGTAAGCATATGAATTTAGGCCAATTTATGATTGGGCAAGGCATGTAAATAGAACCTTTAGAAATATTAGATTTGCTAAATCTGCTAATTTGCTAAGTTGCCTAAACTGCTAGTTTTGTTATATTGCCTAGACTGCTAATTAGATTGAAATGCCTAATTTGTTAAATTTGTCGGTTGAAATGCCTAACCTATTATATGCCAAAATCTGCTAAGTTACTAAATCTGTTAAATCCGTTAAGTCATATAAAATCGGTTATCTGCTATGTTGATATAATCATCCTGTTATTGATATAATCTGAATTGGCATATATGTTGGGCGTGCGCATAAACGGTAAATTATTAATTAATTGGCCGCAAAGATAAACATGGCCAACTCGAGGTTAGAATGAGTTTGCGGCGTAAATCTGCCCGGAACCGCCCGGCACATCCAGTGGCCACAAACAATAGGTTCTAATGTGAGAAGTTAGTCATAGCATGCGTAAGGCACGAGGTTAGGTCTGGCTTGTGGCAGAAGTCTGCCCGGAACCGCCCGGCATATCCAGCGGCCACAAGCTACCGACCTAATGTGAGAGGTCTGTGCATTAATAATTAAATAATGCAAATCCAAGATAAGAATGACGTCTAAAACGTATTGGGGAAAATAGGGTTAAACCAATGGGATTAATAGATGTAGTAAAACCCGTCCATGAATCTGTAGGCCCAATACAAAGTTAGACAAATCTAAAAAGTCTATACATCTGACCCGTTAGTCTGAAAACTTGTTAACTTAATTTGTGAATTAGTAAATCTGAACTCTGTATGTCTGAACTTGTAAACAAGTTAATCTGAAATCTGTTAGTCTGGGGACACAAGGTTAGGAAGGGGAATTACTTGTGTCGTCTGTTGTTTGGGACCCATATTAGTCAGCAACCCTTTCTGGTATCAAAACTTTGACCCAACAGTAAGTAGGGTCCGGGCACGCTTACTGAACTAATTATAAGAGGTTCATTCTGATAATGGCGAGGGGTGTTGATGGTGCGTTCCAACCGGGTCATGTGCGTGCATGGATCCCGGTCTGCCTCTGAGGATGTAAGACGCCGTGACATCTGTAAATAGGTCTGTGCCAATTGGTTGTCACTTTAGGGAGTGATACACCCTACTGTGGGGCCGACACAGGATATTTATGTATTAGGGAGCCGATCGCTTGGGGTAGGGTTTTAGGGTACACTTAGTTCTGTCTGTTTCTGTTGGTACCGTCTGTTTCTGTTGGGTGGTAACACCTGTCCGTTTCTGTGTGGTACCGTCTGTTCGGGTGGTAAAGGCCCATTACTAGTGTACACCTAATTCCACATTCTGTTTCCGTAGAGATAAATCTGTTTCTGCTTCTGTCTGTTTCTGATCGGGTAGTAAAGGCCCATTATTAGCATTCTGTTTCTGTTAAAGTATTCTGTACCCGTTCCTGCTTCAATTTAGACATTAGGGTGACCCCTAATTCTGTTATACTAGTATTAGTGCAGAGAAGTGTAAAACAATAGTTTATATCATTCTGTTTTTCTGTTATATCTGCTACACCTGTTATAGTTATCTCACATCCAGTTTTATGTTCATATCATATTATTATTATCTGTTCATATGCTGAAAGTCACTGGACTTGCCAGACTTTTTGTCTGACCCTTGTTGTTTCGCCTTCTTTCTTCCGTTTCCCCCCCAGGTTATCCAAGGAGGGAAATACTTTAGCTTGATCCGGATTTCTCTTTGCTTGAAGTGCTTAAAGTATGGCTTGGCTCTGTATAGCTTCCGTTCCATGGGGATTATGATTTTAAACTATGCATTTTGAAGGCTTTTGTACAAGACTGATATTTTGTACTTGAATTCTGAAATTGAAAGGATGTAACCATACTAATTTCTGTTTCCGCTGTAATAAAGTTAAAAATTTTCAAGTACTGTTTTATCTGTCTTGTAAGTTTCTGTTCTGTTTACTAAAATGCTCCACCAAAGTTAAGGCATTCCCTTTGTGAGTGACCTTAACGGAGGTGGGGTGTTACACTTGGTATCAGAGCTGAAGGTTACCGGATTTGATAAAGAATTTTTGAAAACTATTTTCAAAAAGGTTTTGAAAAGGAAGTATTTTCAAAAGTAAAGCTTGTTTTGAAAAACATAGTCCCCTAAGCCATATATCTATCTTTTGATCCTCTGCTTGAATCCTTGTTTCGTTCTTTCTGGAGTCTCTGGGGCTCCCGGTTTTCTGGGAGGTAACCTCATCGAAGGGCAAAGTAGTGCCCGACTTCCATCGATAGCTGTAGTAGTTTCACCTGCGGCTAGTTTTCTTTAGAGCTTTGAAGGATTTTTCCGGGCGATGGAGGCAGCTTTTGAGGGATTGGTCAGCATGTTACACAAGGATAGTAAAGATGAGAATGATGAGGTTTGGCTAAGGAGCACAACCCAAAGGTGAGAAACTCATATAGACTTAGTTCACAATGGAGGCAAAAGGGAAACACAAAAGAAGGAAGGAAAGTTTGAAGATAAGGAGGAGGAAAGTGTTTTACTTATGGAAGCTCGACTCATCTGAATAAGGATTACCGAAAGAGGAAGGGGAGGGTGCTTGCTTCAACTATGGGGAAATGGGACACTTCACTAGGGACTGCCCGAAGAGACGAGGACAAGGAGGGCAGGCGAACAATCTTAAGGCTAGTGGCTAGGATAGAAATAGAAAAATTTCTATAGTAGGTTTAATTTCTTTATCTGATTATGGAGTTAAGACTTTTTCTGATTCTGGTATTTTGGTTTTGTAATCGGTACTCTGCACTTTAATACTAGTATTATTTTGAATTCCGCTATAGACTCAGACCCATAAGGGTTATGGATCATCTGTTTGAGATTGGGGTTTGAGGGATATCTGTGTTAAGGAGTCAAGTATGATGCATACATTCTGAGTTTTCGTGGGGTATGATTTTATCATGCTTAGCTTCCTAAGAATCATTAGGGAACTTGATCTGTACCAGTAGTCTGTAAATATCTAAATACTTTTGATAGGATTTCCAGTTTTGACATTGTCTAAAGAAGGTAATCCTCTAGGTGTCAATTTGATGTTGGTTTCGGTCTTTGGGGTCGATACTTAGGACCCATGTCTAATGGGAACCAAATTTTCATTCTATCTGTACTCGCTTCCATCATTCGACTGTATCCTATCGATCGAATCTTCGAACTTTAGGTAGAAACTAATGGGTGTAAACATGTGTTTGAGACATGTTATGTTTGATGGTTGCAAGTGGATGCAAGTGGTTGCTAGTGGTTGCCCGTGGATGCATATACACACACTAGGCACTAGATCGGCTCAAAAACACTCTCATACTGCATATGGATGAGTGAGCATTTTTCAATTCTTGTGGATGCAAAGTGGCTGATTCAGCACATGGATGT
Organism: Allium sativum; assembly: GCA_030737875.1. Taxonomy (NCBI): domain Eukaryota; kingdom Viridiplantae; phylum Streptophyta; class Magnoliopsida; order Asparagales; family Amaryllidaceae; genus Allium; species Allium sativum. Next base: position 518,212,175 of record CM060924.1, read on the forward strand.
TGCATTTGAGTGAATGGTTGTGCACTCATATAGAAATAATATATATCATCATCAGAATTCTATTGCATACATGTTGGACTCATGGCACTGACATAATTCGCATTAAGGAGGTCAACTGAATCAGTAGACCGCCTGATCTTTGCATTAGGTAAGGAACATATACACACACTTTTGCATATGTTCATACAACATTAGAAGTTTTCTAAGGACAATGGATGCTTGTGGATGATGGTTGAGTAGATGGGTGATTGGATGGTAGGACACATTCTTCTTAACTTGAAGATTTCGGGGACGAAATCCTTTTAAGTGGGGGAGAATGTAACACCCCGTGTATTCTATAACTGTGGAATTAACAAATTAAAGTATAATTAATTTGAAATCAAAGAACTAAGGGAAACGGGATACGCCATTGCGTTCGTCTCGGAAAAATACGCGAAACAGAGTCCGAGTTTTCGAAAAACGGAGTCCATATGAAGAAGATATGGCCTTCGGAAGTTTCTGAATTAAGTTTAAAAATTAAAACCGGGCCCAATTGGCCAAGGCGGGAAAACTCCCGCCTAAGACACCCAGGTCGACTGGGTTGTCGACCTGGTCTAACCAGGTCGACAGGGCTTTCGACAGGGCTGTCGACCTGGTCCAGACCCAGGTCGAACCCAGTCCACCCTGGCTGGCCTATTCTATGTTGGTCGATTTTCTGTGGTCTGCTTTGTCATTAGGGCTAGGTGGCAGGCTCTAATTGGTCCCTCTTGCGAATGAATGGCTACGATCAATCCAAGCAACATCAATGGTCCTAATCAGTTCATAAACTCTATAAAATGGCCCTAGACTCCACCTAGGTTTCTTGCACAATTCTCTAGCCTCCATTGCTCTCTTCTTCTAATAAATAAAAATAAAAATGGCGTCTCTGCTCTGCTGGAATTAAAACTAGAAGATAATCAACATCAGCCTAAGCAACTCAATTCAAACTAGAGATTAAAGTTTCTGCAAAGATTCTACAACAAGTTAAAGTTCTTTCTTTAATCCAATCAAGGCAAGTACAGTTACTTTCCGCTATAAACGTTAATTATAATTTTGATATGTTTTTAATTCTGAATCTGAGATTGTATATATATTCTCTTCTGTCAGATTTGTTTTCCTGTGACTGTTCTGTATCCCTTTTCTTCTTTTCTGTTTTTATAGCCAGGCTACCACGAGCCTGTGCCTAATCTCATAAGAGATGAACGTATGAACGCAAATTTTGGGATAAATAATGAATGATGCGGAATTTGACAAGACTAAATTGAATGTATGACTTTAGGTCTGAGGCATAAAATATATTGGACATATGCATAAATTTGACTATGAACATATAATTTATGCATGTTGTATGCATAGTTATGTTGTAATTTAGAACTGTAATTAATGAGCATATGTTGTAAACTAGATTTGGATCTATGCATATTCTATGATAGAAGAAGAGAGGAACCATTGTAAGATTACATATGATTTGAGACTTTGGACAAAATGCATATAAAAGTCAAGATATGATTTTTAGAAGATATGATTTAAAGATTTATATTGGGTATAGTTTGCATAATAATTCATGACTCAAAAAGAAGAAGATATGGAAACTTAGGTGTAAAGATTTACATTAATTAGGATATCTATTATTGTGATTACACCTAAATAGGGATTTTTGGATATATGGCATGCATTGAAATTAATGGTTATATTTGGTATAATTTATATGTGAATCTGCTATAAAATGCTAGTTTAACAAAAATTGGAACATATGTTATAGGGTAAATTATGTCCATATTCTGCGCTATGTAAATGTATGCAAACATGGAAGTATATGATCATATTGTGAATCATGACAATTATGTAAGCATATGAATTTAGGCCAATTTATGATTGGGCAAGGCATGTAAATAGAACCTTTAGAAATATTAGATTTGCTAAATCTGCTAATTTGCTAAGTTGCCTAAACTGCTAGTTTTGTTATATTGCCTAGACTGCTAATTAGATTGAAATGCCTAATTTGTTAAATTTGTCGGTTGAAATGCCTAACCTATTATATGCCAAAATCTGCTAAGTTGCTAAATCTGTTAAATCCGTTAAGTCATATAAAATCGGTTATCTGCTATGTTGATATAATCATCCTGTTATTGATATAATCTGAATTGGCATATATGTTGGGCGTGCGCATAAACGGTAAATTATTAATTAATTGGCCGCAAAGATAAACATGGCTAACTCGAGGTTAGAATGAGTTTGCGTCGTAAATCTGCCCGGAACCGCCCGGCACATCCAGTGGCCACAAACAATAGGTTCTAATGTGAGAAGTTAGTCATAGCATGCGTAAGACACGAGGTTAGGTCTGGCTTGTGGCAGAAGTCTGCCCGGAACCGCCCGACATATCCAGCGGCCACAAGCTACCGACCTAATGTGAGAGGTCTGTGCATTAATAATTAATTAATGCAAATCTAAGATAAGAATGACGTCTAAAACGTATTGGGGAAAATAGGGTTAAACCAATGGGATTAATAGATGTAGTAAAACCCGTCCATGAATCTGTAGGCCCAATACAAAGTTAGACAAATCTGAAAAGTCTGTACATCTGACCCGTTAGTCTGAAAACTTGTTAACTTAATTTGTGAATTAGTAAATCTGAACTCTGTATGTCTGAACTTGTAAACAAGTTAATCTGAAATCTGTTAGTCTGGGGACACAAGGTTAGGAAGGGGAATTACTTGTGTCGTCTGTTGTTTGGGACCCATATTAGTCAGTAACCCTTTCTGGTATCAAAACTTTGACCCAACAGTAAGTAGGGTCCGGGCACGCTTACTAAACTAATTATAAGAGGTTCATTCTGATAATGGCGAGGGGTGTTGATGGTGCGTTCCAACCGGGTCATGTGCGTGCATGGATCCCGATCTGCCTCTGAGGATGTAAGACGCCGTGACATCTGTAAATAGGTCTGTGCCAATTGGTTGTCACTTTAGGGAGTGATACACCCTACTGTGGGGCCGACACAGGATATTTATGTATTAGGGAGCCGATCGCTTGGGGTAGGGTTTTAGGGTACACTTAGTTCTGTCTGTTTCTGTTGGTACCGTCTGTTTCTGTTGGGTGGTAACACCTGTCCGTTTCTGTGTGGTACCATCTGTTCGGGTGGTAAAGGCCCATTACTAGTGTACACCTAATTCCACATTCTGTTTCCGTAGAGATAAATCTGTTTCTGCTTCTGTCTGTTTCTGATCGGGTAGTAAAGGCCCATTATTAGCATTCTGTTTCTGTTAAAGTATTCTGTACCCGTTCCTGCTTCAATTTAGACATTAGGGTGACCCCTAATTCTGTTATACTAGTATTAGTGCAGAGAAGTGTAAAACAATAGTTTATATCATTCTGTTTTTCTGTTATATCTGCTACACCTGTTATAGTTATCTCACATCCAGTTTTATGTTCATATCATATTATTATTATCTGTTCATATGCTGAAAGTCACTGGACTTGCCAGACTTTTTGTCTGACCCTTGTTGTTTCACCTTCTTTCTTCCGTTTCCCCCCCAGGTTATCCAAGGAGGGAAATACTTTAGCTTGATCCGGATTTCTCTTTGCTTGAAGTGCTTAAAGTATGGCTTGGCTCTGTATAGCTTCCGTTCCATGGGGATTATGATTTTAAACTATGCATTTTGAAGGCTTTTGTACAAGACTGATATTTTGTACTTGAATTCTGAAATTGAAAGGATGTAACCATACTAATTTCTGTTTCCGCTGTAATAAAGTTAAAAATTTTCAAGTACTGTTTTATCTGTCTTGTAAGTTTCTGTTCTGTTTACTAAAATGCTCCACCAAAGTTAAGGCATTCCCTTTGTGAGTGACCTTAAAGGAGGTGGGGTGTTACACCACACCTGCTACGGTCACTCATAAGGGAATGCCATAGCATCAGTGGAGTATCTTAAGTGAATATAGAACAGAAAAGTTACAACAAGACAGATATAAGTAATACTTGAGAATTTAAAACATCATTTCATTGCAGCGGAAAGTAAAACATGTTTGGTTACATCACTAAACCATAAACAAGAGTCAAGTACATAATATCCATCTTGATAAAACAAAAGTACATAATCCCACTACATGAACTGTTAGCCATAAAAGAAAAGATAAACTGAGCTTTACATCAATGGTCCAATCTCCAAAAGACAAATAAAGCAATCTGGTCAAAGCCCACTAGTGCTAGGCCCACTCTAAGAACCTGGGGGTTGGGGAAAAAGATAAAAACAACGGGGTCAGACATAAGTCTGAGTGAGCCCTATAACTTTAACAATACAATCATTAAAGTAATTAGGGTATGATATAAACCTGGTACAGTACGACTGGGGATAAATGACTACACTAAGCAGCCAACTAGACTTAGGATGAACTAAGATAACGGTAAAGACGCGCCTATCCACCCAAGGATAAATACTACACCGCACCACCCCAGATCCACCCACCCAAGGGTAATTCCTACACTGCACCACACCAGATCTACACACCCAAGGGTAATTCCTACTTAAAGGTTGATCCCACTAAGTGTACTTAGTAATTTTTAATAGTAGTTCCGTGTACCCCTAGCTGACTACATAGGTGCCGTCTGCCCCTATCTCCACTAGGTGTACCCACAACTTAGTAATTTTAATAGTAGTCTCGTGTACCCCTAGCTGACTACATAGGTGTCGTCTGCCCCTATCTCCACTAGGTGTACCCACTACTCCCATTCGATCGGCTCCCTAACGTAGATACCCGTGCTGGCCCCACAGTGGGGTGTATCACTCCCCAAAGTGGCAACCCGATACAATCAATGGTGCACGGCTTATACCTACACGATGCAACAACGTCTTACCTACCAGCCCGGGTCCACACACGCATATGAAACCCGTTGGACTTGCGTTGCCACCGCTAACCCGTTTTTGGCCTCTTATAGTCAAGCCCAGTACGCGTGTCCCGTCCTCGACATGGGTCGAGCCCAATAAGATACATATGGGTTACTGGTTGAAATGGGCCCCCACAAGCTACCCACCTAAGCTTGTCATTTTTTTCTAGTGCATCCGACTTAACCCTTTTTAATATTCATGTCCACTTACATGTTTAAAGTTTGGTTAAGTCATCTACTCATATTTCAATTGCCACTCAAGGCACCCACTAGATTTCCCCATGCCACCCAAGGCACTTACTTGATTTCCACATGCCACCCAAGGCACTTACTTAACCCTTTAATCATGTTTAATTACATGTTCCACTTTGGTTAAGTATTTTAATCTTATCTTCCATTGCCACCCAAGGCAACCACTAGATTTTCCCCATGCCACCGAAGGCACTTACTTAACCCTTTAATCATGTTTAATTACATGTTCCACTTTGGTTAAGTATTCTAATCGTATCTTCTATTGCCACCCAAGGCAACCACCAGATCTTCCCCATGACACCCAAGGCACTTACTTAACCCTTTAATCCTGTTTAATTACATGTTCCACTTTGGTTAAGTATTCTAATCGTATTTTCTATTACCACCCAAGGCAACCACTAGATTTTTCCACATGCCACCCAAGGCACCCACTTAACCCCTCACGTCCCTCTACATGCTAATATGGTTAAGTGTTTCTTAATTGATTAAGAACGTAACCGTTGTAAAGACCTCTCACATTAGACTATCTTTTATGGCAGCTGGATTTGCCGGTCGGGTCCGGGCAGCCTTACGCCATAACCGAGTCTAACCTCGTGTCTATACATTTGTCACGTATTTAGTTTGTGCCTAAGACCTCTCACATTGGGCCAATCATTTGTAGCCGCTAGATTTGCCGGTCGGTTCCGGGCAGTCTTACGCTACAAAAGGGTCCAACCTCGTGTCTTAGTCGATTAATTACACCTAATTAATCACCCCCATATTTCGAATTAATTTTCCCTAATTAATTCTAATTTTAACGATGTACATAATTGACTCAATTATGTCCATCCACTTTATGGTATGCATAATCATACCAACTTCACACCATTTCATTAACATGTATATTAACCCCATCGTTCCCCACGTAATTCGCCAACATGACATAAAAGGGAAGATTCATCACAAATACAATGGGTTCAACTTGCATAACATTAGCATCAACATGGGTTTAAAGGTGTCAACATGCATATAACATCAACCCAACTAGCATAAATAATTAACCCAAACTTGCATGAATCACATATGTCATAAAGAGGTTAACTTGCATAAGTTATTTATGTCATACAAAGGGGTAAACTTGCATATGTATGTATGACATACAAAGGGGTTAACTTGCATATGTATGCATATCATACTAAGGTGTAAACTTGCACATGTTACTTGCATATCATCAAACACCAAACTTGCATAACATGTCATATATGAACATGCATATAATCAAACACCAAACTTGCATAACATATCATATATGAACTTGCATATAATCATACACCAAACTTGCATAACATGTCATATATGAACTTGCATATAATCATACACCAAACTTGCATAACATGTCATATATGAACTTGCATATAATCATACGCCAAACTTGCATAACATATCATATATGAACTTGCATATAATAATGCACCAAACTTGCATAACATATCATATATGAACTTGCATATATTAATGCACCAAACTTGCATAACATATCATATATGAGCTTGCATAATCATGGTGTCATAATGGATCAATGTTTATCATAGCAATTTGCATAACTAGCATCATGAACACATAGCCTAACACTTGCATAACTTGCATAACATCATGATCATGTAGCATATAACTTGCATAACTTGCATAACATCATGAACATGTAGCATATGACTTGCATAACTTGCATAACATCATGATCACATAGCATATGACTTGCATAACATCATGAACACATAACACATAACTTGCATAACATCACAAACACATAGCATATGATAACACAATCTTGCATTGATCCACATTCATAGCCATAACCTCATTATATCCTATCATAATCATTTCAACAATTGGTCATTAAGGCTATAGAAAACTCACAACTTGTTGATTAGCACTTCAATGAAGAAGATTAAGTTGCTAGAGTTGATTAGAAGTTGATTTGAGAAGCTTTCCTCCTCTTTAATTTGTTGGTGGCTCCTCCTAGTTGCATTTTGACGGCATAACGACGTTGTCTCCAATTTTAGTATGAATTAGGGTAGTCTTAGGGTGTATTTATAGAATTACGATGTAGTTTAGGCCCTTAGATTAACCCTAGATTAGGTTAGAGTCGTCAGATCTCGTCACAAGCCGCCAGACACAGCCCAAAAGCCAAACTGGTGCACCCAGGTCACCTGGGCTCGACCAGGGAGGTCGACCCCCAGGTCGACACTAGGGTCGACACCCTAGTCAACCTGGTGGGCAGGTCGATTCCCCAGTCGACCCCCAGGTCGACTCCCTGGGTCTGGCGGGATTTTTCCTGCCACTTCTGAAAATTGAAATTTTTGTTTTTAAATCTGTTTTGAATTTTTCTGAAAACTTCCTCGGGCCTTAACTGGGTCATACGGACTCCGATTTTCGAAAACTCGGACTCTATTTCACGTATTTTTCCGAGACGAACGCAATGGCGTAGCCTATTTCCCCTGATTCAGATTTTAAAATTTAATTCTACCCTGTTTTATATTATATTAAGTTATTCAACATACGGGGTGTTACAAGGCAAGTGTTCAACTCAAAAGATTTAATGAATAATGGATGATCTGTGGTTTTGCATACACCAAAACGGTTGACTACAAATGTTGAGCCATTGAGTTCCCGACTGTCTAGCAATCATCTTTTGAAGACAATGAAAAACTAGAAAACCTTACCAAATCCATGTGTTAACTTATTAGTTTTAATACATCGATCATGTAATTGTGTGTTCGTATATTTATAACTGCACAGCTGTGTGTATATATGCTTCTAATTGCACGATTTCTGTTAATTTTAGTAAACATTCAATAAATTCATAACACATTTTTTCCAAAATAGTTATTTACAAACTTATTAATTTTTTTACTTTAAACCTTTATTATTAAATCATTATAGTTTTTAGGAAACTATGTCAGAAAATGCACCATCTTCACATTCATCATGCTTAGAAATGAATAAAATTGAGCAAAGCGTTCTTGGTATTTCGGTGTCTGATAATGTTGCATAAATCGCCACTATGCTTGGTAATCTTGTAAGACATTAAGTGCCGATATCATTGGGATAAAGTACCCAGAACACACAAGGACACCGTTTGGAACGGACTGGTGGTAAGTCTGTATGTATTTCAACTAAAAAAATCAGTACAAATTATAAAATAGGCGATTTTTAATTAAACTAATATAGTTAATTGTTTATTCATTTGTAGTTTGACTACAATTGCAGTCCGACTCTCGCATTTTCTACATTTACAATATGTGTAAGATTAATTATGATTTAGCTACGACTGCAGACTAACTAATCTCATAATTTTTGCAGAAAATTTATGAACTCGAGCCGCTATCAAAGGAAATGTTTTTAAAGAGAATGACTGAGGCTTTTAGGAGTCAAAAGAAAAACTCGAGAGTAAATTATTATGACCCTTACAGTATCGACGAAGAACAAAAGAAAAATTGTCCACCTACAATTGCTCAAGAAGATTGGAAGGAGTTCATAAAAAAATCAAGCAACGCCTAAATCAAGAGGAAAGAGGCAGTCTGGTTATAAGAACAAAGCATTGCTCAGTTATGTGCACCATGCAGGACATAAAAGTCACGCTAAAATTGAACAAAAAATGGTGATTTATATTCATTTTCTTTCAAAAGGGGTAAAAATTACAACTAGCATATTTTATGTATTGCAGATCTTTCCTAGTCCATCTGGATTTATCAATCGTCATCAAGTATTGGAGAAGACATGCATGAATAAAGATGGTAGCATATCAGATGCCACTTCTTCGACTTAATAAGTTAAATATTACTTTGTCACATTTTCGGTTTAATCTCCATGCATCCTTTCAGTAAGTGTAACATTTCCCTTACTTGTGTTGTAATCCTCTGCTAATTTGTTAGGGCAAATGTATGCAACTAAGGGTGTGAGTTTAGAGTATGGAGTATCCTTGCTTTTCATTTCATATTTTTTATTCTGTGGTACCTCAATTCTGTCTCCGTTTGTTATTAAGAAGTTTAAAATCCCACTCTCATGAGCTTTATAGTTGTGAATGTGCGCAGAAGCGTGCACATGATGTATACTATTGACCATTGAATTTTCTTGAATGTTGTCAGTGATGAGGGATGAGTTTTTTTTCCTATTATTTTCCCTTCCTCTAAAGTGGTAAAATTAGTTTCACTACTTTGTTTACCAGAGATTACGGGTCCATGATGCTGGAGTACTAGCATTTGAGATGTTAGAAACTACTTGATCATACTGAGCTACCTCTTCAAGTATACGTGTTAATTCAGTATATTATCCATGTTATTCATATAAGTAGAATAATATTTCAGGATCAAATTGCAAAAGAAAGGAAAAGGTCAATGAAAGCAATGAAGAAAAATCGACAGTGGAAAAGGATATCTTATCACAAGTGCTTGGTAATGATGCAAGGGGTAGGACCGCAGCGTTGGGACTGTTATACCAATGACTAAACTTAAGGCTTGTGCTCTTGCACAGAAACGACTCAAACATGCTAATGGAGACATTGATGAGTTGAAAATGAGGGTAGGAAGTGTGGAGGGTTCAGTGGGAAATCTGTTTGGGAAAATGGAGGTTTTGATCAACATGGTGGGAAACATCGAATAGGGAATTCATGCACTGGTCAATTTTTCTGATGGAGGATGCATCACACAAGTCAATGCTCCTGAAGCTGCTGCTCCTTAGTTCCAAAATTCAACCAATGCAGTGAATAGACAAAAAATGTGAACTCCTCAACGCTGATCTAGATGTAATAGCAACGTGCTTTTATTACATTCTTTCTATTTTTATGAGAATAGAGCAGTTATTTTGGATTTTATTTATTTTTTATTTATACACTTTTTGACAATTTTATTGCAATAGGTACTGTATGCCGAGATCTGTGCAGTTAAAGAGCTTAGCAGTTCTATTGCGATAGAGATGTAAAAAGTTGTATTCGGGATAAAGGGGAATATACTGGAAGTGCAAAAATGTTAATTAGATGTAAAACTATATAACTATAATTAATTAATTAACATTCTCGCACCATTTGTACATAAGAAATGAATATTAATTAATATTACATAACAAAATCTAAGAATATCATGGTTATGCACACTAGATTCGAGGATTACTACAGATTTTTATCTTATATAAGACACTTATAATCTATATTTAGCTTTTTACATGAACTTTTGCTTATTCTAAAAGAGAACTGGTAAAATTATCCGTTATATATTAATATTTCTAAAGCGGGTGCTAAATAGCGCTGATTTAGCGGGTGTAGTGGAAAATAGCGGGGATTAAAGCGGAACTACTATTCATCAACGCTAAATCAAAACAACATAGTGGTCGGAGAGCGCTACGGGCTTTAGCGGGGATTTTACAACATAGGTAAAGATTCTACATCATCAAAATGCCATGGGAAAGATGTACCATCTACACATGAAAAAGTGGTGTTGGACAATTTGTTGCTACAAGATGAGAGAACCAACAGAATAAATCATCAATTTGCATATACCTTTGCTGAGGTTGGAGTGGGTGGATATGCGTGCCATCCGAAGGCCATTATTCGATATCTTCTAGGTATTATTTTAATATAGCAGTATAATGTTTCTTTTATATGGAATGGATGGTATTTAGTTAAACTTTTTATTTAGTAAATTGTTGTGTTGATATTAATATACTTACTATATGTAATTATATATATGTATAACTGCTTTCATTAAACAAATTAGTATATATATGTTATGAAAAAAAGAGCAAACTTGTTGTTTTATAAATGTAAATATAGCTTCAGTCTTTTTATATAAACAAATACAAGGTCTTGATGTATGGTATGTAGGTTTGTGTATGCTTGGCCATGAGCTTTATATATGTATGTATGTATATGTATACGTATATGTTATAAAGAAAAACAAAATTATTTGTCTTTGTATTTTATGCTTTTAGTTGGGTTATATAAATATAACTTTGTTGTACCATCTATTTTTTGTTTTAAGTTTAGTTATATTTAAATGCACAAATATTTTTGAGTTTTATATACTTGTTGTATCTTACTGTGCTATATATTACGTTTCAGTTTATTTATATACAAAGCTACAGCTTGAAAATTTATATAAGTTTTATTTGATTTCTATATATGTATAAAGAGAGAGAGAGGAATATCTATATATAGTTTATATATATATTGAATAAAATAAAACGAATGTGTTTTTTTTGTTTTACAAATATATATAGATTGCATATATTATTATTTATGTATTGTTTTGTTTATATACAGTTACAAGCTCGGCCCTGTGCCCAGACGAATTAGGAGGCCACCCAGGGCCTTGAGCTGGAGAAGGATCTCAAAAAAATTTATATGCATACCTTGTGTCAGCTTATATGTATATTTTTTGTCAGCATAGTATTTCAAATGGATGTGTCGGCTAAGTGGTTAAGTTGCGTTGTCTTCATGCAGAGCTCCTGAGTTCGAACCTGGATAGGGGTCAAGAAATTTTCCACCCCATATTGCCATTGGTTTTGGCCTAGGGACCAACGAATGTTGGGGTCGGCCTTGTACAATATACATACATATATATATATATATATATATATATATATATATATATATATGAGTTAATTCCAAGATATAGTGCAGTGAAGTTTTCATCTACATAAACGAATATAAATCTTGTTGTCATTAATATATAAGCATCAGTTTTCATTTATACAAAATTGATATTGTGGTTTATATAAGCATCAGTGTTACACTTACATTACATGATTTAATGTCATTGTTTTGCACTTACACGTGTTACACTTTCTTGTTAACCAAGATACATATTTTCAGCTTGACATTTAATGCTGATTGAATATCCAACATCATACGAAAATACTGACATTTTATGCTGATTGTTTCAATTTTTTTCAGGTTGAAGAAAGGATTTCTGGGTAATGGTCTGGACTGCATGCGCGCAAAGAAAACCAAGTAAGGTTTACTTGCTTGGAGTAATTATACGACTTGACCATTTGGATATATATATGTGTGTGTGCGTGTGTGTGTGCGCGCGTGTGTGTATGTGTGTGTGTATGTTTGTGTGTGTGTATGCGTGTGTGCGTGTGTGATTTGTTTTAAAGAAAACCAATAGTTTAATCTTGTTACAGAATTGTTTCAAAATAAAGCAAAATATGATACATGTATTGGATATGTATGGGATTTGTTGTGGTGTTTGTTATTGGATATGTGATTTGTTGTAGTGATATAGGGTATGTGATTTGTTGTGATGTGGGATATAGTATATTGGATTTGTTGTGTTGTTGGATATTGGATATGTTATTTGTTGTGGTGTTGGATATGTGATGTGTATGTTAATTATTGTGGTATTTGATATATATGGTTATTATATTAGGTTCAAGTTAACTGGTAGAGTAGGTACGACTAAAAGCCGTATCTAATGACATTAGGTACGGACTTTAGTAGACCGCATAGTCGCTCCTTGTTAGTTAATTAGATACGGTTACGAGCCGTATCCAATTACTGATTTACATACGGCCATTAGCCGTATCTGGTGTACAATTTAGATATTGTCTGTAGTTGTATATAATAGTACGACTTGGAGTGTATTTAATCATTAAAGATGCCATTTTTAGCTATGGATATGAGCCTTATTGAACTTTGTTGTAGACGATTTTTAGCCGTAACTAAATCTAAATTTTTGTATTGTATAACGAAAACCTATGACTGTCACGTAATACTGAAAATTTGTTATTCATCGATTTCAAAGAAATTTTATACTTGAAGTTTAAAAGATAAAAAGAGACTTATATTTTTCTTAAAGATCTTTGTTTGATTATGTTAAATGTTTATTGCCTACATAAACTTGAAGAACATGATCCTATCTCGCTATGCAAATTGGAAAAATATATTTCCTTTAGGATTTGTTCTATATAACACAGCATTTACCTATTCATTTTCTATCTAAAACGCGCCTTTGGGATCTTGCATAATACGCATGGATGTATCCATTTGAGAGGTAATAACTTGAAATATGCTAAATATTAATTGAATTATATATGGTAGGTATTTAAGTCTTCTGAAAAAAGTTAGATTAAAGGTAGGATTTGAAGGTTTGATTTGTATATCATATATTAACAAAAAAATTCATTCTTTTTCACTTACCGTATCAATGACCGATGTGAATTTATCATTTCAGAGTGTTCCACCTAATAATAAAGGAGTTGAACAAGTCTTCTTAAGAAATGTAAGATATTTTTGAACAACAAGGTAACCTATTGAAAAACTTGTAGAACAAGGGTTAGAGATCACTACTACAAAAGTGGGCATATCGGACACTAATTTGTGGGCGTTGCATGAAAAGTGTGGCGAAAGCTATGATTTCTATGATCTTCTGCAACAATATTAATATTTTGTTGCATTAGACTGAATGCACTGTTGCAGTGGGAATTCTAGTGTTTTGACATGCAATACCAGTAAAAAGCGTAGCTTTACATACATACAATCCAGCTCAGCGATCCGCGTTATCATCATAAATAAAATCCAAACCGTAGATGCATCATTAATCCAACGGTTCAAACAAATCTATGGTTTGATGATTCTAAACATTAACCATCATCCAATCAATGATAGCCACCTCATTACATTCTTTTGATGAAATTTTGGCGCGATTTTCCCCTTCACAAAATAATGTAAAAATAATCTGGTCATAAATCGTTCTTCTTCTCTATCATCTAATCGTTCTTTCCCCATTTTTACTATTGACAAAATCTAAACCTAAATTCACGTCAGTATCGCTCCTCTCCTCAACAGCAAATTTTATTCCGAAAAGGTTGAAGCTTTGAAACGCTTTCTAGATTTGATTGCTCAGGGCGTTGACATTGCTAGTTTTTCCCCTTAGGTTCGGTTTGGATAGCACTGGGAATTAGTTGCTCTTAATATAGATTAGATTATGAGTAGTAATTAGTAATTAGTTCATTTGTTACACTTTGGAAAACCCATTCGCTTATGAGTAATTAGTTGCGTGGACATCCCAAACTTAGAAAAACTCATTCACTTATGAGTGATTAGTCGGTGAAAGTTTAGATTATGAGTAATTAATTGCGCTTCGACCATTGATTTAGGATTTGGGATTTGCGGTTATGCTGAAGTTTATTTGAAAATTATACCAAGCAATAAACCAAAAAAGGAGATGGCACCGGTAGGATTTGTCAGAAAAACTCATTTCTGCAAAGTAGGGATTCGAAATAGACATTGGTTTATTATAGAGGTCGAGCTAGTTAAGGAATGGGGACTAACTGGGTTATGCAAGAGTATCGGCTTGAAGATAAGGAATGCAAAGATACTATCACTACAAGAAAAATACCCTATTGCAACTAGCTATTTGCAACAGGCGACACATGACAGTTGCAATAAATGATTTTTAGCAACAGGCCTATTGGAGTTGTTGCAATAGATGAGATTTAGCAACGAGCCTTTTCTTACTATTGCGGAAAACATATTTTTAGCAACTGCGCTTCCCTTCCTGTTGCAAAAACATACTTTTAGCAACTGTGCTTCCATGACAGTTGCAACAAACATATTATTTACAACTGCGCTTTCAGGTCAGTTGAGAATAAATATCTTTAGCAACAGGTTTCGCCACTTGCAATAATTATGTTTTTTTACAACTGGTAAAGCCAGTTGCGAAAAACATACTATTAAAAATAAGTATCAGCTTTTAGTGATAAAGTTTTAATAATTAGTTTTAAAAAGTTTCTATTAAATGATTAACTACCAGTAAGTTACCTTGCCAAATAAAATAAAATTTAACTATTATAAAGTGATATTTATAACTGATAATTAAACAAAAATAATTAACAATTAACAAATAATAATAATCAACATTTAAAAATTAATAAAACAAATAAATAAATATTAAATAATAATATATTAATAATAAAATACTAATGGATAGTAATTAACAATTAATATGAATATGTATATATATATATATATTAAATAATTAGTAAATTCATAATAAATATATAAATGATATTTGATTAATATTACTATTAAGGAGTAAATAATAATTAATAATAATTTCTTATGTGAATTAATTTATAATTTGTATTCGATAGAGATATTTTTATGAATCAATTAACAATTTCTAGTTATTATTAGTAATTACTTTTATATTTCTAATATTATATTTAATTATTAGTGATTAATATATTGTAGTTAATAATCATTAATTACATTTAATAATTAATAAATAAATTGTTAATATTAAATAATTAGTAATCAATAAACTTATTGCAAAAAATATCCTTTGTAACAGTTTTCACCATTTGCACAAGTAATAATTAATAACTAAGAAATAATAACTAATAATTAATAATTGACCAAAAAGAAATAATAATCAATATTATTATTAAATAATTCATAATTAGTAATCAAGACTAATAGTAAACAATTAATATTAAATAACTAATAATTAATAAGGCTAACGTTTAATAACATAAGTTTAATGTTTGTTTATTAGATTTGTTTGGCTACTTTACTTGAAAGGCAAACCACAAACACCTGTAACGTTGATTTTGCTTCCAACCGCTAATTTTTTGGCTCGCACATCTAAAACTTTGGCTCCGCAACCTAAATTTTCGCTTCGCAAGGGTTAAATTCAAAATCGCATGACATTTATCCTCAACCATCCTTTGACTCTTCTTCTTCTTAAAATCGAAACCTATTTCTCGCAGTAGTCCAACGTTTCCTTCCATCTTAAAATCGAAACCTATTTCTCGCAACACTAACTTTTTCCATAGCACCCAGTAACATGTAGAGAAGATACGAAGAGGAAAAGAAGACCGCTAAAAAAACACAAGCTGACATGAAAATGGAAATCCTCTTACATCTTGATTCCACAAACCAATTCTCAGAAAGAAACATATTGTAAATCGGGTTTCGATTTATGTTTGAACGGTGGTGGAAATCCTCTTGCAGATCGGAACTGGAACTAACAATTTATTTACAAACGGATTTAGGAAGTGATTTTGGTTTTCCAATGATTTTCCATCATCCCCTTGAAAAGACGCAAACTGCAAAAAAGATGGATCTTCTCTCTCTGCAATGGATCGAGCAAATTGATCCAAAGGATGATCATTTCTGTGTAACCATTTTTGTTCGAATTACAAAGGGTAAGAATCCACTAACCATTTTTAATTATTAAATTTGGGAGATTATTCTCTTTGTTACCCTATGTAGTTTTATAGACACAATTTTTGGTCCAATCTGTTTTCGATGGAGAAACTGATTTCAGTGATGACTATTATGTTGAACGAATTTAGATAGAAGCTGGGGTTTGCTATGTTTTACCAAACCCCTAAACCATAAGTTTAATTGGAAGAAGATGTGAGAATGGTTCTATTTTGGATCCCAATTATTCTGACTAGGTGGTATAAGGTTGTTACCCTGATTTATGCGAGCCTTTACTAGTTGCTACTGATCAAAATAGGGAAAATTCATCGGAGTCGTGATGGCGTATCAGCCAAAGGAGGATGCTTTGGCTTTATCTGGAGAGTTCGTCGCCCGGAGTCATGTACCTTACATCGATCATTCTGGTACGCGCCTTTAACTTCATGGCCAACTATTGTATTTTTAGGTTGAATTTCTGCCAAGGTGGAGTTGGTTTAATTTTGTGAAGTTAAATCATATTTTTACATATGGGTTTTACTTCATGTATGTATCTTTACATTGATCATACATATGGCTTTCCATGCTGTCATATACGCATATATAACACAAACATCATATCAAACTTGTCGTGCATTATGTACTCTTATGAAGCAAAAAACAAGAGAGAAAATACATGTTTATTGTTCCTTTATCAAGGACCAAATGTAAGTTTAGATTTCCATTTGCTCCCCCCCCCCCCCCCGACATGCTCACAAAATATAGAAATTGGAAAATATATTTGATGTTCTTCATTAAAAGAATAAATCTTTGTAGAGTTTATATTTCACTTTACTTTTTTGAATTAGAATTATCTCTTTAGAAAATTTGCTTACATGATTTATCTAAGAATACATGCCAACTAAATGAGAAAATGAACCGTTCTAATTACTTGTAGGAAGGAGATTTCACATAGGAAGAATTTGGGATGAGGACGTCATCTATGTCCTCACCGGGCAACGAAGGGTAATTACTTTGAACATCTAACGGATTTTATTTATACACCACTGTGGAATCACAAAATTCATTTCCACTTTTCATATATAAGCCGTCCCTTTGTTGTTCTTAAATTTGTTTCACATCATTTGGAGACAGTTGAATGCAGGTATAACTGTGCATATACTTCTTGATGTTTTTGATGTACATGGAATTGTTCACTATGGAATAGCCAGAAGTGCCAACAACTCCATGTCGTTTGGCAATGTTAGTGTGCCAAAACTCGTTGCTTTTACTGGCTCATGGACATGGACGGTAATTCTTTGACTATGGTTATGGAATGCACACATACGATATACTGAACCAAACTTTTATATGTTTTTTTTTCTTTCCCTTTTTGTTCTAGTAAAGCTAAAATTCAATCTAAAATTGTCAATTAATCATATGTTTGTTCAATGAACACTGTTCTTTGTAATTCTACAATTTGACACTTATTCTCCGGATTTTAAAATTAGTTGCCGCGTCGGAGATCATAAACAAAAACATTCAAGGTTGTAAATAGAAAAATAGTCTAAAAAATGTCAACGTTTAGTTCTCTAACAATCTTAAAATCTATTTTTATTATTTGTTTTTATTTCATTTATGACCTTGTCTGTAATAGAGATTTGGTTCGAAAAATAATGGTGAAGTCCCTAAGCTCAACTTTGATGAATATAAGGTTGAGAAGAGCAATAATTTGCTATCTGGAGTTGAATTTAAGCCTGAAGAATTTTATTCATATGGAAAGCCTATGGAAGAAGTATTTTGGATGCAAGTCAATTCGAAATGGTATAATGTTGCAAAACAAATTGAGGTTTGTGTCCTCGACTATTCCTTTATTAAATTTTGCACACCATAAATCTATGGTTTGTATAATTGTATTTGCTAATCTCAAAACTACTGGACATGATTATTGTTTGCATTTAATTGCACTAACAAACTAAATACTTTGCAAGCTTACAAGGCAACAATAAGAGCTATACAATTGTCTTCTTTAATGACAATGACTTAATATGGTTGCTTATTCATAATTGAAACGATATGTTCATCGATGGATAGTCCAATGGCACATCTCTTCAAATGCATGCATACATACATACATATACATGCATACATACATACATATACATGCATGCATACATACATACATATTATTTTTCTTAATATCCTTTCAGTTGTTGTTTGTAAAAACTACATAGAAATTATTTTTTTGCATTGTATGTGCTAAAGAGATAGTTTTTTACATTAGAGGATGAAGACAACTTTTACTAGTGATTTTTGTATGTTTTGACCACAGGAGATTATATACTATAATGTCATTGTGCATATTTTGTTGTAGGTAAAACTAGAAAGGTAGATGAACGAAACCCATTGCTTATCAGGTACACCAAAAATAGTGGCTGGTCTGAAAGCATCTGAAAAGTTTGTATAATTCTGTTTTAGGTATTATTTTTATTTTTATGGTTTTATTTTAAATTTAACTATTTTTTTTAACTTGGTATGTATATATATGTGCGTGTGTTTGTATATATACAGTGCAGGACAGATGAAGGTTTTAGTCCGTCCGATAATTTGTCAGCGAAAAAGAGTAATAGTCAATGCTTGTGTTGTTAAGTTTTTGATCAATTTATATTGAAAATAATTGTAATCTTGACGATAAATGTTGATATATATATGTCTATAACCATCTTTGTCAGTGTATTGGTTTTGTTTGTATTTACAAATATTATAATAAAATTTGAACTTTTGTGAATATTTACTGAAATATTTTAGAGTAGTATTATCTTTGAGCTAATATTTAAATTGTATGTATCTTAAATCATGAAATCATGATTTTATAATAGTCGAAATTGTAAAACAATTTGTAAAAGATTCAATAGCAACAGACAAAAACAGTTATGAAAAATTCTTTTGCAACAGGCATAAAATTGTATAAGACTATTCTGCAACAGTCATTTGTTGTTGCAAAAGGATCATTTGCAACAGTAAAAGCCTGTTGCAAAAAAGTATATCGCAATGTCTTATTGCAATGGGCAAAATCTGTTGCGGACCTATTGCAACTCCGGCTATAGAGAGGGGCGCGGGCCTGTTGCAATAGCTTTACTGCAACAGATATTGCCTGTTGCGAAAAGCGTTTTTGTTGTAGTGTATGGGTTTGCAGGACTCATATGCACTATGTAGAGTTTTCAAGAAAAAAACATTGTACACGCCGAAATAGAGGACCATGCGATAACACATAGCATTAATGGAGCGCTCTCAAGCAATCACTAGTGATAACATCAATAATGATCAATTTCAAAAAATGTATCCTGATGTTGGTATGACGAGCTCATCTTCGTTCATGGATGAAGATGACAAAGATGATGCATCCCCAAACCATTGAAGTAAGGGTATTTTTATATAAAGATAAATCACTTTACAGTCAAAATTTATTTGCTACTTGGGTTCATTTACATTAAAAGATAATTGTATGCTTGAGGTTTTGTGATACAGATACATGTGTAACACTGCGATGTGTTTGCACTGTGGTATGTTTGTGTAGAGGCTTTGGAAACTACCAATTTCCTGATCCAGACGAGTCATTCACCCGTATCTAGTCCGCTACACGCACAGACATTTTCCATTTAATTTTGGAAACTACCAATTTTAATGTTTTGATTTTGGAAACGTATGCTCAGTTTTGCAATACTCAATACCATCAATTCATACATATATTGGAAGCATATAGTAGCATCAATTCATACATCAATTCAGTAGCATCATACCAGATCAGGGCAACAAAAGTTAACTTAATACATACATATAATAGCAAAAGTTATAGTAGTATCAAGGCAGCAAAAGTATCATAAGGCAGCATTAGTTAACTTCATACATACTTATATACACATCCAAAAAATGACATTATAGCAGCATTAGTTCATACCAGATCAGGGGTTTGCGGGGCTGTGGAACTTCCAGCAGATTCGTTAGGGCTTTGCGGCTGTGGTAGAGCCAGCTCGAAGTAAGCATCGGATAGACCCGCAACATGTGATGGACCCGCAGCATCAGGATGAGGGGTGAGGTAGTTTGGCCAATCGTATTCCTGATCAACTTCCAAATCTACCCACTGATCATTCCTCTAGTTCAATGGGGCTTGGTTATCAACATGTATGTCATGGATGGCTTCAGGAAAAAAGCTTGGCAAGGGGGTAGCAAAGAAGCTTCTTGTATCATTGCGTCAATTTTTTTTGTCTGAATCCATTTCCACTCCGCGATTACACAAACATGATACCACCTGCTCCTCCTTGTTGCTCACAAAAAGAAGTTCAGGCCTTGTTCCAGGATGAGCATGGGTATAGCACTGAACCTTAATGAAGTAAACCTTGTTATTGAATTGAGCAGTAAAAGTATTGATATAGCCAATGCCTTCATAAAATTGCATTTTCAGGTAGATAGATGTATGGTCATACCAAGACCAGTTACAGTCGTTAATTGCAAGCACACTCCCCATTGGCTTCATTATTTCTTAAACAGTAGGAACATTACTCTTTAGGAACTCGGGAAAGCCAACAATTTAGCCCATGATTCAACTTCTAAGGCTGATTCAGGCTCAAATTCTTCATTAGACCATGTTTGCGGGTAAATAGCACCACCAGGTTTTGTAAAAAAAATTAACATTAGCGCATGATCACGCTTGCTGTAAGATGGCATGATACTAGAAAAGAGTTATTGGGTATTACCTGCATAGGCCATGAATTATGATTGAGAGTCACCTGAAGTGTGTGATGCACAACTTCAACATTCCAATGTCCCTTAAGAATAGTTGCAGTTATGTATAACGATGAGTCCTCAATTGATTTTTTTTTTTGAACTTTCGAAGAATGGGGTCTAGTGTTTTTGGAGATGATGATGTTCTAAAGCTTGAAATAATATGCGAGGGACCCACTGGATGGTGTCAGGTAAATATGCGAACTCAAAACGTTTGCACAGAAGACGAAGCATACTCAATTATGATGTGGCACGAGTGACCAATGGTGAATGGTCAACTGTTATAATTATATGCATAAGGTTTGTAAGTTAAGATGGCCAAATGATTAATTGCTATGATATATTTATAGGATATACATGCACAGATGCACTTATCAAATAACTTGTAAAATCAAATTACAGGATCTGAAATGACAAGGAGAGATACAACCGGCTAGTGGAGGACCTGAAATGATCACATGGAGAGATACAGTTTCAGGTTCATGGCATTGCTACTTTGTAGAATACATATTGATTGTATTTGTTGGCACTTGAAGGTGGTATGTGTTGGCACTTGTGGTATATAGAATATTTGAATTGTACTTTTAAATTATGTATTTGATCGTATGTGTTAAATTTGAAGAATTGGCATGGTATGTAGAATATTTTGGATGATCTGAATGTGATGATGAATGTAATGAATGTGTTTCTTCTATGTACAAAGCTAGTATTGCAAAATTAATAATTAAAGCGGTGTATTTGCCTTTTTTACTGTTGCTTTTGTGTTTTTCCTAATGTTGTATTTCAAGATAATGGTGTTGCATTCCATAATACAGTGGTGTTGCATTACATAAAATAGTAGTAATTCCACATGGCATGTAGACCCCAGTGCTGACGTGGCATGTTACACGTGTGCAGCAGACGTGGAGAGCTGATGTGTCATGTGACACGTAGGCAGCTGACATGGAAAGCTGATGTGGCCCCCATTATCGTGACCTGGTAGCCAGGATCTAACTAATGTTCAAGCAACGCTGAATATTGTTGCATTACGTGCAAATAGTGTTGCATTACGTCAATAATGCAAAACTTTCTTTCCGTGGCAGTAGATGGGCGAAAACGTTGCTTTAGAGGGCTATGGCAACGACCGTAGATGCCACGCCCTTCCGGTGTTGCCTATTTGAAAAAAAGGAGAAAATGCAACACTTTTTTGAACTAAGCTCACATAAAACTTGTGTCGAATTTGCCCACTGTTGTAGTAGTGGATTGAAATCATCATGCAACACATAAATATCTTCCTCTTAATTTTATTGAAGTTGCGCCATTTGTTAGTAGTATCAAATAATAATTCTCGATAAATTTATTCCAATAATGCATTCATGTATGGATTTTAATGCAAAATGTTATCTGTATATGTAATATTTATGAAAATCAACATCCACAAGGCAATCTCAGTAAAGAATCTACTAGTTTTCGAACTACGTTTATGATCCACAAAATTGCGTAAGGATGAAGGATTGAAACATTTTCTACTGGGACGAAAAAACCCAAGATGTGTTTAACATTTTTTGAAAATGGATCTAAATTCAAAATAAAAAAAATAAAAAATTAACAAACAATAATAATGCATTTGTTAATGGTGGTGATGACCCAGAAAATGATTTTCTGGTGTTTTAGCCTAAGTTTTGCAATTGACATATTTTACCGACCCCTGAAGGAAGTATCATTGTTTAGATGCACATCGTTCTGCAATGTTCAGGTTCTGGAACCAATGTGCATGGAAATTGTAATCATATTGAAAAAGCCCAACTCACAATATCATCAGTATATTCTTTTTGTACTAATCAAACAAGTATTTTAAGTTTATTTTGTTGCTTATCCATCTTTAAAAGGAGTTAAAACACATTAGTTGGATATATTTTTTTAGAAAAGAAAAGAATTAGTATGATCGAAAGAATATTTCAAATGAATAAGCTAATTAGGAAAACTTATGGTAAAATAATTAGATGATAATAATAATATATGATTATACTGAATTTGAGCCTCTAAATAATGAGTCAACTATTTAAGTATAAGCATTTGAGAGTATAGAGGAAAATAATATGAAGTATGAGATCGAGTCTGAATCATAAGATGATGAGGATTGATTATTAAAATACATTATGGTAAAAGGTAATTTATGTGATTATTAACAATGCATTTCCCTTTTAAATTGGCATTTCTTCTCTGAATGATATGTTCTGCTATAATTTAATGGTATGTCTATGACATGTAATATGTTGACTTGACATAGGAGTACTTATTCATTAGTGTAATGCATAGAATCATCATCACAACCAATGATTCTCGACTAAGAGAGAATAAAATTTCGCGTACGGAAAAAGTAAGTGCATAAAGCAAGAACACAAGAACTTATAGTGGTTTGGTTCCATATTGAACCTACGTTCACTTTAAAGTGTCTGTAGATTTTTATTCACAATTGAAGGATACAATTGTTGGGAATTACCATTACAATTGTCTATAAAATTTCGTTAAGTATTCGGGAGTCATATTTTTCATGTAGGAAGTCTTAGGAAAAATTAGTTTTTCTTTTGCTTTCTCAAGGTTTAGGCTGCCATTAATGATGTCCAAGGTCCTTCTAGAGCTGTTAAATCATACAAATGGCATACCTTTTGGAGTATGAGGTAAGGGGTATTTATAGGCAGTAGATTAGGTAGGAGTATGTGAGATTTGGGGACTACATCAGGAATTTCACATCCAGACGCAGCAACTGTGAGAATTTCGCATCCCTTGTGTTGGAACATTGCATTTTTCGCATCTCCTAGGGGGATATGAAATATGCATCCCCAAGAGGGATACAAAATTCGCATCCCCTTGTGGGATGCAAGATCACACATCCTACGGGATGTGAGACTACGCTTCCTAGAGGAATGCTGGTTTTCATATCCTGGGGGATGTGAAATCGCGTCCCGGTAGGATGCAAGATCATGCATCCCGTGGGATGCAAAATCGCATCCCGGAGGAATGCGAGATTATGCATTCTAGGGGATGTGAAATCACATCTCGGAAAGGGGATGCCAGTTTTATCGAGCATGCATAATTGTTGAGGAATGCAGAAATCGTGGAATGCGAAACATTCAGGATGCGGTAATTATAGGATGCAAAATCTTATGTGGTGCAAAGTATACGAGATACGACCCCATGCTCGCATGACTCCTCCTGAGCCTAGATCCTGAGTGTCTTTTCAACACTTCGGGCTTCTATGCCACGAGATGGGCCGAGTTGAGTGGGCGTGGTATGCATTTGGGAACCAGACCAGAAGATCAGTTAACAATTGCACCGCAAATTATGTCTTGTTACGATATGATGTGCATTGAGTTGAAATAATCATCTCTGGAAGTTGGAAAGATCTCCAAGCTACGTCGAGTGCTTGGTCATGACCATTCCATTGGGCGTGTTGACAAATCTGATTCTCTGGTAGCTTCATTAAACATATTGTAACAACCGGTATTTTAATAACATGTTATAACCATAAATCAAGGCAGAATTAAATTTTAAAATAAGAATCAAGGGAAACCAGTTGTGCACTCTAATTCTCGATCCACGCCCTGCAAGTTCTAGTTACTTTAAGATTGAAACTTGCTAAATTTGATATGGACATGGAATAAAATGAAATTGGAACTTAGCTTGATTATCTATTTGGATCTGTTCTTGTCTCTTCTTGAATCTATGATTTTGGGTTATTTCTTATCGACTGAATCATGCCCATTCATGCTGTTGGACCTAGTTTATTATTCAAACGCTAGATTGTAACATAAATTCTTGGATCTTGACTTGTGGGAATATTTTTATTTGAGTCCTATTCATGTTGTAAATCAAATTCTTTCATGTCTATAACCTTAATATGCCTATGACTAAGAACATAAGACTATGCCTATGACTGTGAACATAAGACTATGCCTATGCCTATGACTGTGAACATAAACTATGCCTATTACTATGACGAGGAGAATTGTGGCTAATCACCTATGACTCTTGACTATGAGAATTATTACCTATGATTATGAACATAAGGCCATTATCTATGACCATGACTTTGAAACTATTACTGTTAATTGCCTATGACTATTTGCCTAGAACTACTTTTGATAATTATACATGATGAGTCGCTTATGATTCATAACTATGAGATCTCTACCTATGACTATTGGGGTTAATTGCCTAAGACTATTATAGTTGATTGTTCATGCCCATAACACTATAATTGAAAACCATGTTGTGCACCGAATTGGCATTTTGTTGGATCGTATACCTAGGGTGTGACTTGCTCAGTTTGTTCGCTATTATGTACACTAAAACCATTGGATCCATTATCCTTATATTTGACTTGCTTTGGCATGCCTATTCTTTTATGTCAGCGTTTACCATGACTATCACCTTATCTTGCTAGATTTGAAATCCTATATGCCAGCGATGTTGTAACCAATTATCTCAAGTTATGTCATGCTAGTCTTGTAACACCTTTTATCGCTTTATGCTCGTCCCTCTTGCCTATCATAGTTTTGATGTTATTCTGAGATTTGGATTTATTTGTAGTATGGATTGATCACGTTTACATTTGATGGGAACACGATTTGGGTAGAATAGGCAAAACATGAATTGGTTATGAATATGAATCATGAACTTGATAATAGGCACAAGTTGAAACTTGAAAACTTAACACGAAAACTTGACATGAAACTCGCTTAGAAATTTGACACGAACTTGACATGAAACTTGAACATGGACATGACATTAGAATGAACTTGAAAATGGCCAACTCGAGGTTGGGTTGAGTTTGCAGTGTAACTATTCCCGGAACTGCCCGGCAAATCCAGTTACTGCAACAATAGGATCCAATGTGGGTAGTTGGTCATATCGCACTTGAAAACCCGAGGTCAGACTGAGTTGTGGTGTAATTCTGCCCGGAACCACCAGACATATCCAATGACCACAACAACAGGTCTGATGTGAGAGGTTGGGGTGCATTAATGAATTAATTCCACATGATAGGGTTAAGTCATGAACCTCTTGAATATACTTAACCAATTTGACACGATGATTTGATAGGGTTAAGTCATGAACCGCTTGAATATACTTAACCACTTGACACATGATTCGTAGGGCTAAGTCATGAACTTGAACGACAACATTTAGCCAATTTGACATGACACGTAGGCGGGTTAAGTCACGAACTTGAATGATAACAATTAACCAACTTGACATGCTAGACTGATGGGGTTAATTCTCGAATTTAAATGACAACACTTAACCTACTGGGCGGAAACCCTAGTTATGCGGTCCTTTTCAGCAGTAACCCACTAGATGTACCACGGTAACCTGGAACTAGGCAGGGTGGGGCACGATGACTGAGCTGATTGTAAGCGACTAGAACGACGGCTGAGTTGATGCGCCATTTTAGGTTCAGGAGGATTATGGTCATGCACGTAGTCCGGAGTTGAAAAAGCAGGCATTGGGCACCGGTAGGTTTACACTGTGCATGCTTGATTCGTGTCGGTGGTTGGCACCCTAGGGCTTGATACACCCTATGGTGGACCTAGCACAGGTGACTATATTTCGTGATTGGGTCGTATGACACAGACACATGAACGAGCTAGGACTTGTAGGGAGCCGATCGATTAATAGATCGTATGTGGAAAAAGGGTGTTGTTCGTTAGGTAGCATGATCCCTAGTGGTCCTAGGTGGCATAAACCCTAATCGAATCTAGAAAACGTTCAATAGGTAGCATAATCCCTAGTGGTCCTAGGTGGCATAAATCCTAGTTGAACACGCGATAGTTCATGGTAAGGAAACCTAGCCAGAACAAGGGTGGCAGTCTAAACGATTTCAAGAATAGTGACACTACGTTGAGGTAGTATAGAATTACGTGATGAAACCCGTACGATATACGGCAAGGGACTATACATATACATGGAAAGGATGATACGGGTTGGGGTACTAGTACAGTTGGTGCAGAGAATGTTAAATATGCGATGCTATACGTAGTTTATCTTGTTACCTTAGTTTTTCTTATGACCTTAGTTTATCTTGTTACCTTGGTTTTTCTTGTGACCTAAGTTTATCTTGTTACCTTAGTTTTTCTTGTGACCTTAGTTTATCTTGTTACCGTAGTTTATCGTGTTATCTTAGTTTAACTTTCCTATCTTGTCATCATCCTTATGTTCACTTTCTGTTTATACATGTCATGTTACCTTTACTAGTTTGTATGCTGAAAGTCACTAGGACTTACCAGTCTGTATGAATGACCTATTTTGTTTCGCCTCTTTTTCTTCCGTCCCCCCCCCCCCCCAAGGTTCTCAAGTAGGAAGCACTACTACTTAGTTTGGACTTCTTTCTGCTTCAAGATCATCATATATGGCTTGGACCTTTCTTGGCTATGGCTGCTTTACTGTTTTACTTGGGGAATGATTTATGACTATGGTTTTATGCTTCTTTACTATTGCAAGACAGATTTCGATGTAATGGATTTAATGGCATTTTGATGTAAAAGGCTTTAGACCTTACTAGATTTTAAAGAAATGAAATTTGGTTTTTCTTCCACTGTTTTATATGTTCTGTCTTGTAATATTTCTGTGTATGTTTACCTAGATAATGCTTCACCAAAGCTAGTGCATTCCCTTTGTGAGTGACCCTAGCAGAGGTGGGGTGTAACATTTGGTATCAGAGCAGAAGGTTACCAGACTGGGAAAAAGCTTTTAAAAACCTTCTGAAATTATTTTCAAAACATTTACAAAGAAGCATTTTTCTAAGAAAAGTTTTGTTTTACGAAAGGCATATTCCCCAAAGCCATATGCACTATCTTTTGATTCTCTCTTTGAATCTCTTCTTCCTCTCTTTTCACTATAGTCTTGTAGGCATGTGTCGGAGGGCAAAGGAGTGCCCAACCTCCATCAGTAGCCGCGGTAGTACCATCTGCGACTAATCTTATTTCAAGCTTTGTAGGGTTGCCATGCGATGGAAGTAGATTTCGAGAAACTTGTCAACAAGCCATACAAGGATAGTTAGAACGAGGATAAAAGAACACAAGCCTAAGGATAAGAAACTTGTTGATATGGCTTAATCCACAAAGGAGGAAAAGGTGAAAAGGAAGAGGCCAATGTGAAAGAATAATAAAACCCATGACAAGAAAGAGTATCGTTAGTATGGTAAAAAGGGACATGTAGTTAAGTGTTATAGGACAAAGTCAAGGGCAAAGAACAAGATCGTCGAGAGGGAAATTGTATGCTCTCATTACTAGCATACCTAAGAGAGGTGGTAATGTTTATGTTGAAGGTTTACTTTCATCCCGTTAGAACTTTGTTTTTGTTCATCGCACCCTTTTAATTCCGCTTCGATAGTTGAGTCTCTGCACCTTAGTACTAGCATAGTAAAGGATCCCACTTTTTTTGTGTGTCACAAATCCTGTTGGGGAATCGGCTCATTTATTCATGACTTGTTTGGATTTGAGAATGTCTATGCTAAGTATATATTCATGACTTGTTTGTACTAGTTCCATGGTAGTTAGACTCTTGACTTGCCTTGGTAATGCCCTCGAAGTCTAGTGTAACACTTAGGGTTTTGTCATGCTTAGTTACCTAGAATCTCTTGATACATTTATTGATCCGCTCGAGTAGTGTTCGCCACTAAGGCGGATGGTTCATTTCGCTTATGCATGAGTTATCGAAAATTACCTTAGTAAGTACATTTGGCAACATGGTTGGCATTTGTTTATTTTCAAGAGATAATTCATTCTGGAATACCTTCTAATAAGTGAATGAGATCCAAGATTCACTAGTGAATTTTGGAGAGCTTGCACGAAACCATGAGTACGCAGTTATGTTTAAGCTGAGTGTACTAGAAAAAGAATAAGTGAAAGTGGAACGAGAGGCGATAGTGAAATGAGTTCCAACTCACATTTTGGAAATAGGAATTAAGGAGCTATGAAATGTGAAGTTAAATACGATCAAGGCACAATGGAGTTAAGCTCAAGGAAATGCGACTTAGAAGATTGAAGACTAGACACGCGCATCATATCTCTTTTTAAGAGTATATCCTTGATCCCTCTTTTCCTGTCGAGCTTATTTACATGCTATCTTTTAAGTATAACCTCTCGGTCCTATTCTCAATCCTATTTCTGTTGCAAAACCCCATAGGGATCATCTGTTAGTAATGCATGTTGGAGCTTGAGGGTGTCCGCTAGGTTGAGTAATTCTTTGGGTGTCAGCCTGATGTTGATTTCGGTCTTCGGGCTGGTGCCTAGGGAGTTCTTCTCCTAATCAGTATATATGGGACATAGATTTCCAGTTTTGACATTGCCTAATGGGCACAAAATTTTTACTTGCTTCTATCGTACGGCTATATCTTTAGGTAGGAACAATTGGGTGTAAACATGTGTTTGAGACATGTTATGGTTGATGTTTGCAAATGGTTGCAAGTGGTTGCTCGTGGTTGCATAACACACATTAGGCACTAGATCGGCTCAGTCACATTTTTATATTGCATATGCATGAATGTTTATACTTGTACATGGATGGAAACTTGATACGCTATCATTTGGATGTTGCATATGAATTAATGTTTGAGCACTCATGTAGAAATTGTGAAATGTAATAGGAATTTTCATACATGTTGGACTCTTCGCACTAGCACTAACATACTTTGCATTAAGGAGGTTTACTGAATCAGTAACCGTCTGATCTTTTGCATTAGATAAGTACATATACACACACTTTCCGCATATATACATACAACATTAGGAATCTTTTAAGAACAATGATTGCTTGTGAATGATGTTTTGAGTAGATGGATGATGGATGGTAGGATACATTCTTCCTAACTTAGAGATTTCGGGGACGAAATCCTTTAAGGAGGCGAGAATGTAACAACCTGTATTTTAAAAACATGTTATAACCGTAAATCAAGGCAGAATTAAATTTAAAAATAAGAATCAAGGGAAACAGATTGTGTCATTGCGTTCATCTCGAAATTCTGTGTGGAAACGAGACCGAATTTTCGAAAAACGGATTCCGTTTGAGGGAGATATGACCCTCCAAAGTTTCAGGAATTTTCAGAAACCAAAACAGCTCGAAATTCAAATTCGAATTCAAACCCAGAAGCGGGCTAGGCGGGAAATTTCCCGCCCAGGACCCAGGTCGACTGGGTGGTCGACTGGGTAGTCGACCTGGGGGTCGACCTGCCCCGAATTTCCTGATCCAAGGCTGAGTTCATTTCTACGTGTCTAAACCGATTTCTGGACCAAATTTGTGACTCTAATCCTATATAAACTCACCCCTAGCTTCGTTCTCTCCACACCATTTCATTCTGTCCTTATGCTGCTTCTGAAATAATTAAAATAAAGAGAGAATGGCTACTTCTTCTTCGTCAAGACAACATCTAGGAATTGCAAATTAGGGGTTTTCAACTAGAACAAGACTAAACAAATAAGGATTCAACAACTGCAACAACAGTTTCTAGAATCAAATCTCTGCACTCTAATTCTCGATCCGCGCTCTGTAAGTTCTAGTTACTTTGAGATTGAAACTTGTTAAATTTGCTATGGACATGGAATAAAATGAAATTGGACCTTAGCTTGATTATCTATTTGGATCTGTTCTTGTCTTTTCTTGAATCTATGATTTTGGGTTATTTCTTATCGACTGAATCATGCCCATTCATGTTGTTGGACCTAGTTTATTATTCAAACACTAGATTGTAACATAAATTCTTGGATCTTGACTTGTGGGTCTATTTGAGGCCTATTCATGTTGTAAATCAAATTCTTTCATGTCTATAACCTTAATATGCCTATGACTAAGAACATAAGACTATGCCTATGACTGTGAACATAAGACTATGCCTATGCCTATGACTGTGAGCATAAGACTATGCCTAAGAACATAAGACTATGCCTATTACTATGACGAGGACAATTGTGGCTAATCACCTATGACTCTTGACTATGAGAATTATTACCTATGATTATGAACATAAGGCCATTATCTATGACCATGACTTTGAAACTATTACTGTTAATTGCCTATGACTCTTTGCCTAGAACTATTTTTGATAATTATACATGATGAGTCGCTTATGATTCATAACTATGAGATCTCTACCTATGACTATTGGGGTTAATTGCCTAAGACTATTATAGTTGATTGTTCATGCCGATAACACTATAGTTGAAAACCATGTTGTGCACCGAATTGGCATTTTGTTGGATCGTATACCTAGGGTGTGACTTGCTCAGTTTATTCGCTATTATGTACACCAAAACCATTGGATCCATTATCCTTTTATTTGGCTTGCTTTTGCATGCCTATTCTTTTATGTCAGCGTTTACCATGATTATCACCTTATCTTACTAGATTTGAAATCCTATATGCCAGTGATGTTGTAACCAATTATCTCAAGTTATGTCATGCTAGTCTTGTAACACCTTTTATCGCTTTATGCTCGTCCCTCTTGCCTATCATAGTTTTGATGTTATTCTGAGATTTGGATTTATTTGTAGCATGGATTGATCACGTTTACATGCGATGGGAACACGATTTGAGTAGAATAGGCAAAACATGAATTGGTTATGAATATGAATCATGAACTTGATAATAGGCACAAGCTGAAACTTGAAAACTTGACATGAAACACGCTTAGAAACTTGACACGAACTTGACATGAAACTTGAACATGGACATGACATTAGAATGAACTTGAAAATGGCCAACTCGAGGTTGGGTTGAGTTTACAGTGTAATTCTGCCCGGAACCGCCCGGAAAATCCAGTTACTGCAACAATAGGATCCAATGTGGGTAGTTGGTCATATCACACTTGAAATCCCGAGGTCAGACTGAGTTGTGGTGTAATTCTGCCCGGAACCGCCCGGCATATCCAGTGACCACAACAACAGGTCTGATGTGAGAGGTTGGGGTGCATTAATGAATTAATGCCACATGATAGGGGTATGTCATGAACCGCTTGAATATACTTAACCAGTTTGACACGATGATTTGATAGGGTTAAGTCATGAACCGCTTGAATATACTTAAGCACTTGATACATGATTTGTAGGGCTAAGTCATGAACTTGAACGACAACACTTAGCGAATTTGACATTACACGTAGGCGGGTTAAGTCACGAACTTGAATGAAAACACTTAACCAACTTGACATGCCAGACTGATGGGGTTAAGTCTCGAATTTAAATGACAACACTTAACCTAATGGACGGAAACCCTAGTTACGCGGTCCTTTTCAGTAGTAACCCACTAGATGTATCACGGTACCCTGGAACTAGGCAGGGTGGGGCATGATTACTGGGCTGATTGTAAGCGACTAGAACGACGGTTGAGTTGGTGCGCCATTGTAGGTTCAGGCGGACTATGGTCGTGCACGTAGTCCGGAGTTGAAAAAGCAGGCATTGGGCACCGGTAAGTTTACACTGTGCGTGCTTGATTCGTGTCGGTGGTTGGCACCCTGGGGCTTGATACACCCTATGGTGGACCTAGCACAGGTGACTACATTTCGTGATTGGGCCGTATGACACAGACACATGAACGAGCTAGGATTAGTAGGGAGCCGATCGATTAAAAGATCGTACATGGAAAAAGGGTGTTGTTCGTTAGGTAGCATAATCCCTAGTGGTCCTAGGTGGCATAAACCCTAATCGAGTCTAGAAAACGTTCAATAGGTAGCATAATCCCTAGTGGTCCTAGATGGCATAAATCCTAGTTGAACACGCGATAGTTCATGATAAGGAAACCTTGCTAGAACAAGGGTGGCAGTCCAAACGATTTCAAGAATAGTGGCACTACATTGAGGTAGTATAGAATTACGTGATGAAACCCGTACGATATACGGCAAGGGACTGTACATATACATGGAAAGGATGATACGGGTTGGGGTACTAGTACAGTTGGTGCAGAGAATGTTAAATATGTAATGCGATACGTAGCTTATCCTGTTACCTTAGTTTTTCTTGTGACCTTAGTTTATCTTGTTACCTTAGTTTTTCTTGTGACCTTAGTTTATCTTGTTACCGTAGTTTATCTTGTTATCTTAGTTTAACTTGCCTATCTTGTCATCATCCTTTTGTTTACTTTCAGTTTATACATGTCATGTTACCTTTACTTGTTTCTATGCTGAAATTCACTAGGTCTTACTAGTCTGTATGACTGACCTGTTTTTTTTTCGCCTCTTTTTCTTCCGTCCCCCCCTAGGTTCTCAGGGAGGAAGCACTACTACTTAGTTTGGACTTCTTTCTGCTTCAAGGTCATCATATATGGCTTGGACCTTTCTTGGCTATGGCTGCTTTACTGTTTTACTTGGGGAATGATTTATGACTATGGTTTTATGCTTCTTTACTATTGCAAGACAGATTTCGATGTAATGGATTTAATGACATTTTGATGTAAAAGGCTTTAGACCTTACTAGATTTTAAAGAAATGAAATTTGGTTTTTCTTCCGCTGTTTTATATGTTCTGTCTTGTAATATTTCTGTGTATGTTTACCTAGATAATGCTCCACCAAAGCTAGTGCATTCCCTTTGTGAGTGACCCTAGCGGAGGTGGGGTGTTACACATATAATACCTATTGACTTAAAAAACTGAACGTTAGTCGTCGACTCCTGCTTACATCGAAACGTAAATGAATCAATGTTGACATAATATCGCCTATAGGTTTACACGTTTTCACTTGCGCCATGCAATCAGAGTTTGAAATAGAACATAAAAAGTAAATATTTCTTCGGCTGACGATCACGCGAGTTGGTTTTCGAAAACGATGTTGAATCCTAAACTCGATCGCTTGGCATATGCTCTTGAGTCATTTAAACTTACGAACTTACAATTGGTTAGTGAATCGAATTTGACTTAATTACCATAGTTTCAAAAGTGCGTGCGTTTAGTCGTAGCCGGAGATGTGGGTCATGGATTTTTCATAGTTTGAAATCCTTTTTTTGCTTTTTTTGAAGGGGACAAGAAATATCGTATCCCGGGGCTATACGAAATTTTGCATCCCGATGGGATGCTAAATTTCGTATCCTCGATTAGATACGTATTTCCTACCCTGTTAAGCTTCTCTCCACCCCCATATAAATATTATGATACGAAATCTTCTCCCCCATTACTTGAATATTTTTTCGCATCCTAAGGACTTGAACATTTTCACTGAAACAACCAACCTCAAATCGAATTTTTAGGTGGGTAAGAATCTTGTCGTTCGATTTACACGTTTCATTAGTCGAATCAAATTTGAAACATAGGCTAGTGATTTCGAAGCTCAAAATCGTGGTTGGATGAGGCGAGATGCCTCTGTAGGAGAAGGAGAGGCAGGATTCGAAATCCTTTGGATGCGATTTCATGCACTCAAGGGGATTCAAAGGAGAAGGAGAGGAGGCGAAGGGGAGAAGTGAGAGAGAAGGAGGAGAAAGGAGTAGTGGACACGGATTCGAAGTTTTATGGAGTGTGGGATGCGATTTTCCTACAGCAGGGGGATGTAAAATTTAAGCAGCAGATGAGGATGCGAAATTGCTATGACTTGAGGATGCAAATTTCGCGACCTTAGGACTTAAGCAATTTCGAGCACCAAGTAGCCTGGATGCAAATTTCGCCTTTACAGTGGGGATGCGAAGTTTCTAGGTTTCGAGTATGTGATTTCCGCATCCTTTGGACTTAGTAAAGTTAGACTCCCCTTATTGTTGGTTGCATTTCACTCTCCCTTGTGGGTATTCGAATCTGGTAAAGCCCATTTTCTGATTTGCATTATTGTCACGATGTTACGTGATTGGATCAGACTTAGATTTGAACATATTGATTGATAATGCCTTTATGCTCGAACAAAAGCTGATAATTCGGACTTGCACATAAGATTAGAGCATAAACTCGGACCATGGACATGTGACTGAGACGCTAAGGCTTTATTTTTGATCTCAATCACGATGTAGCCACGACTCGACCTGAACCCAACGGTATTAGTCAACGATGATGATGGTTACAGTTCTAGAGACTATTGATCATCGTCGCGTTCCAAGTTCTTTTATTATAATTGTATCAGCATCTCACGCCACTTCATGTTCCATGTTAGTTTACACCAACACGAGGGGTACATATTTTTCAGTGTGATATCTAAAGCGACTATGTTGAAAGTATAGTTTGCAATGGCACTAAGATCTTCTCAAAGACTTTGTGGCTGGGATGTTGAAGCTTCAGAACACTCACCATCCCTGACCGGGTCATCTAGCAAGTCTAGATCAAGGGGCTGCAAGTATGAGACTTCAGAGGCATCCACCCCTCCCAGCTCGTAAGCTCGCCTAGTGCACCCGACCAAGTGTGAAGTCATAAAAACCACAACAATTAATCAAGCGCCCAGCCATGCCAGTGATACCGGAAAGGACTGGAGTCGCAAAAGAAAATCCCAAAGAAGAAGATGATGTAGATTTAATGGGGTAAGACATTCCCGAGGCACTGGATATTATAGTGGATGATTCCATAGTCGACAATCCGTTGGATTCGGTGCCTTCGCGGGTGGATGAAGCCACGTTGAGGTGCATGTGCAAGAAGTATAACATACCTTGGGACGATGCTCGGGTTCCCAAAGAGGGGGATTGGACATATGCACCTTCTAAAGGATACTCTTCTTGGAATAGGAATACGTGTGTTTTGGGAGCATGCCCTCGTCCTGCGGATTCATTCAGGATATGTTGCGCTGCTTCCACTTAACTATGATGCAGTTCCATTCGACTACATATGCCTTCCTGCTCAGTACCTGCATTCTATTCGGAAAATACATGCATACAGTACCTACACAGGAGGATATCAAGTTTCTGTTCTAGATGAAGAAGAGAACTTCCATTGTGCCTTCTCTAGTATACGTAAAAGCACAAGCCAACACCCAGTTCATCCGGGGGACAAGGAGAAGAATCAAAATTTTAGATATAATTGGTTTTATGTCCGATGTCCCCAAGGATTCACGAGGCAATGGTTGGCCGGAAGTAAGTCTCTTTCTTTCCTTGGTTTCGTATTCAGTCGAGTCGTAAGCTAGAGGCTAACTTTATGTTTATGTGACAGGTGTTCCCTCAATACCAAAGGCAAGGTATACCAAGACTGCCTTAAATCAATGAGAGCTCTTCCAGTTGAGGCTCACGCCATCGAGAATGTCCCGAGTGGACAACTTCTTCATCGGACGGGTTTACTACCCACTTATTGTTCAATGAACTATCTAGTTGGTGCAAGAGAGGAAGAGAAGGCGAAAACTAAGGGAGGAAAAATTCCTTTGGGTCCGCAAAGGAAGGTTCCCCTATTGCGTCCAAATGACACAAGGTCATAAAGACTCAGGAAGGACATAGAGAAAAGGGTATGTTATCCACTTTCGTGCCGTCAACGACAGTTGAGATGACGTCAGGAGCATCGCCTAGGCCGGTTTCTCCAGTTACTACCTTTGGGACCACCGCATCGCTAGAGATGAAGGGACAATTTAAGGACTTGGAATGTGTCACATTTGATCTTACTTTATCTTGGCCTTATGGTACAAGTACGGGAAGCCTAACGCTGAATGTTGGGGAGGTCACCCTTTCAAGCGGGCTTAAATCTGGTCTATGGAGAGAGAACTTAGGAAACACACTCATAAACAATACATAACAGAGAATTTTTGTGCGTGCATAGAGTATATGGTTCTAACTTTGAATCTGTTCCATTTAGGTGAAATGGCTCAGGATGGCGATAGAGATCATGGTCGAGGATCATGGGGCTTCTAGCCAAAGAGGAGCGGGCTTGTGAGTTGTTTTGGAAGAGGAATAGAGTTGTTTACAAACCCTCCTCGCCCTCATGACTACAGCAGTGAATGTCATCACAGAGATCAACCTCAACACTCGGAATCTCCACCATTTATCATTCGATCGTTGGGAACAGGTTCAAAGCCAAAGATAGCGAGCACATGACAATAGTTGTCAACGCTCCTCCTTATGTTCCACACTTGGCGCCCGTGACCACACTTGGAAGTATGGAGTTGGCGCGTGGGGATCATAGACCTAGGAATAAAGGAGTGTCAAAGAAAGGCGTACGGTTTCCCGACATGTCAGGAATCACTCCGTCTACCCCCGAGTAGAAGAAAGCGATGCTGAAGGACATATTACTTGGCTTCTACTTGGATGAGCTTAAGTGGCTACCGAATATTCACCAGATCCCTATGGACATGGATCGGGATGTGTATGGCAAAGTGTATGATGTCTACTTCTATTATAGGGAAATGCACAGTGCGCAAGGCCCCTTTCAGAGCTGGTATTTAAGAAGAATGTTGAAATCCATAACCTAGAACTGTATGTTGTTGAACAAGAGTGCATCCAGAGTAGGGATAACGAACTAAGTAAGATAATTATCTGAATTGTATATATTTCTGCATATAGTAACACATTTATATGCTAACTCTCTATAACCGAAACTGAACAACTAAAGTTTGAGCGCAAGCGGTCGAGGCTGAAACGAAGCGAACCTGAGAGTCATATAAAGATACAGTGTTTGTTAACTATATTTTTGGTCAAACATCGGAGAAAGGTCCAAGGAAATGGACCTGAGGATAGAATGGGATTATTTAGTTCCCACAAGCTTGAGTTAGTTCACCGTTTCCAAGATATCAAGGTTTAGAGCCTGAAGATTAGTTAGTCTTCCCTTAAGGGGTGAGTATCATACTTACGAAACTCACCAACCAATAGTTACCTTAGGACAAGGGTTCCCTAAGCGCAACACAAGTTAGGAAGCTAAATGTCTTGTAGAAGGGTATTTTGGTAATTTTGGAGGAAGACCAAGGCTTTTGTATGAGGCACTTGTTGTAGAGAGGTCATAAGGAAAAAGGTTTAAAAATTAATAAGGTAAATCATAGAAAGTTCGCTAAGTATCGATTCACTCTTTATTTCTCATTGATGTGAGTATATAAGGGTTTACAAAGGAAGTCCCCAAACTGATTTAGAAATTAGGGTTTACTCTATAAGAATGAGTACAAGATTGGGGAATGAGTAAAAGTCCCTAAAATGTGACCCCTGGGGTCTTATTTATAGAAAAATCGAGACCCCTTCTGTCATTGGTTCAACAGTGGTCCTTTTAAGATGCGACAGCTTGGTTTCAGTTGCTTCTCACCTTCTCCGGTCGCCTTGGCTTCGGCCGCCTTTCTAACGTTGTTATCGAATATAACTTGGTGTTTGGTGAGCCGGTCTTGGCTTTCGGAAACCTAGTCCCGATCTTAGGAGCTTCTTTTTCATGTTGTTTCAACCTTTCATATCGATACCAAGCCAATTGTGATGGATAGCTTCGGGAGTGGCTTTCAGCAATAGGCTCCGATTCCGCCTCCAAGTCTTCATAGTGTTTGCTTTCGTTCTACACTTTCTCATGACCTTGGAACCGTCATCCCTTTCGGTATCGACACTAAGGAAATCGGTGTGGATACGTCTTCCTCTTATAAGTTTTTGGTTTGCTTTCGATGAGCCCTAGAAATTGGTTTCGGTCTTGCGGAAATATGCTTTTGGTACATCTACGAATGGATTTAAATGTTGTTGTCTCTATATTCGACAAGCCTTGACTCCGACAGTTAGCTTTCAGAATGTTAGCCCCGACTTTGATGTCTTTATTTCCCTTTGTATCGACACTAAGTTAAATAGTGTTGATGGCCCTTCGTCTCATGCTGCTCATGTTTCGAATAATATAGAGTTCCTTCTTTTTTTGGGGTCTCGTGTCATTAGCTTCTGCTTCTTGCTTTTCTTTACTTGCCTCCAACTCCTTGCACTATGCTTTCAAAACTGAGTCATGTTGATTGCCCTCTGTGTCAGTATTGCTTTATCACTATTCCCTTTCGTATCGGTACCAAGCTTTTCTATTTTATGTTGTTGCCGATAGTGTACTGACCAAATCTCTTTTTTATGCTTCCGACTTTAACCTGATGTTGGCTTCATACTTCCAGATCATTCTTTCATGTTGATTGCAGTCCATTACCCCTTCACCGATAGTTGGTTTGATGTTGAATTTGCTAGTAACATTTACCCCTCCCTTGTGAAGGCTTATTTTCGACTTTTCAAGTCAAACTTTTTGTTTGTCGCCCTTCCTTGCCTACAAATACTTGCTTCATTCTCCGTTTGCTGGTTTCTTTTACATCCTCCTTCATTTTCTTGCATTTCAAAATTTCCTGGCGCAAGAGTCAACAATTTCTTTTTTCTAGTATTCTATCAAGGTAAGATATCTTTTCCATTTCAAAAGTACTTGGAATGCTTTCATTAGTTTGATTTTGCAAGCACCCTTCAAATATTGCTATAAACCTACTCACATAATTTGGATTTATGCATATCAATTCCATCGTGTAACTTCAGCTTTTGATTGTTCTATGAGGGATGTTAATGTGTATCGAGTTTACCAATCAACCTTATTTTATTGGAAAGGTTGATGTAAATTGGTTTCATCACTAGTATCGGTTTTTGTTGTTTAAACATGTGCTGGCTGATAGCATAGTTATGTACTTTCATCATTTCCCATCCATGCGAAAGGAATTACAGCAGGCTCGATGCAAATATTGTTTCCTCGGGAGTGCTTTCGAAGGATAAAATTTTCCTTCTACCTTGATGTACTATCATTTTAATTCATGAAAATAGATAGATTGTACCTGACATCATGGGAAAAAAAATGTTGCAGTCAAACACTTCTATAACACTGCCATGTCACTGAACTCTTTTCCTTCGAAGAAGATCGGTGCTACCGAGAAGCATTCTATAATTTATTCACAAGAGGAAGTTGATGCCATTCTTCGAAATTTTAACATCTTCGATGTGGAAGCCATTCCTCCACGTAAGGCTGACAATATTGCATCCCCTCCAGAAGGCTACTTTGCTTATTCTGCTATTCATATTTGGCATAGGGGATTTGTTCCTTTTCCTGATTTTAATTCCTGATTCCTGCAATACTTAAGAATTGCCCCTATCCAGCTTTCCCCAAATACTTATACTTACCTTTTAGGGTTAGAAATCCTATCTTTGGAATCAGGTAATCCAACTTTGAGCCCTTCTCTTCCTGATTATCTAGTTTTCCCTTACAGGATTAATGATGTGAACCCTCAAATCTTCCGAGAAAATCCCAAAAAGAAACCATTATCGAACGGAACAGTGAGATTCAAAGATTGGGAAACCCAATTTTTCTTCATTCGATGTCCTCTCGGCATTTCTGATAGCTTTAATACTCCAAGTACGCAATTTGAGCTTATTTATTCTTTCCTTCCTTAAAATTTGTTTCTAAATATAGATGCCTGCTTTTATTCTATGTTTTATTGCGAATGCAGTTCCCAAACTTCCCAATTTTTTGGATAAGGGGCTAGTGGTTCTTCTTTGTGCTACTTCGGAAAGATTGGGTAACAGATCCTCAATGCTGACCTCTGCTATTCTTTAAAGACACTCTCTTTTTCCCCCTGGTTAATCTATTATTGGGCAGCCTCCTTTGATTTCCCTTAGAAAAGGAGTTCTTTCTTTGTCTCTAAGGAGAAACGCCCCTTTTTCCTCTAACTCTCCCCTATTTTCTGTAACCCAGGCATGCTTTTTTTTTTGCATTGACACTTGACAGTTTAGTATAATCTTGATTCCGATTGATCTAAGTTTCTTTTTAAATACATTAGAGGTTATTCACTCCGAATCTAATAAAACTGATTTATTTTTCTAAGTTCCAAGAGTAGGGCTTCATCCCTTAGAGACGCTTTGTTCAATTTTAGAGAAAATGTTAAGAGGAATCTCATGGGTATGGACTTGGTGGGTTATCCATCAAAAAGTTCAAAGGGTTCCGTGGGTCAGACTCTTTGTCTTACTGTAATTTCCAATTCTCCCTCAACTACCTCTCGAAGGATGACACCTCTTACAAATGCTCACCTTTCTGAGTCCCTTGAGGTTTTCAATGCACCGCATTATGCGATGGGTCTTTCCTCTTCGTTGGGGGGCCATATTCCCCCAGAAATTCCAAACCCTCCTTCTAAAAAGAGATTTGATGAGTTAGTCAAACAGATCATCTCCTCTTCCACATTTTTCAATATAGATTTCCCATCTGATTCCTCCAATTCTCACCGCGCTTTGGTTGAGTAACTGCTTTTGGTATGAAGTCCTCCTTCTTGTCTTTGCATCTTTTAGATCGCTTTACTTGTGAATGCTATACCTTTTGCTTCTCCCAAGCCATTAAACGGTGGTTCTTAATTCAAGAGGAGGTCCTCAAACCTTCTGTTATTTATTGAAATTTAAAGAAGAGATCTCATCTTTGAGGAAGAAAAATAGTGTTCTTCTCAACACCAAAGAGAGCGTGGGAAAAAACAATGGGTGCTAGAGACGGCTCTTGCTGAAGCAAAGCAAATGGCTATTGAGGAGAAGGAAATTAATCAGGTTCTATTCGAGGAAACCCGTGCTCTGAAGGCGACTTTGAGAAAGTCCAGAAAAGAGTTATCTATGCTCAACTCCTGCTATTCTTCTTTGCGAAAATAAAACTCCCTTCTTGAGGAGGAGAATGCTTCCCTTAGAAACAAACTTGATAAGAAAAAGGTCTCCCTAAGAAAAGTTTCTGAAGTGATTAGGGACGCTAAGCAAAGAATTTCTTGATTTCTCTAGACCGCCTTGGATGAAATCATGGTTAATTCTTTTGAGGATGCTCTTTTACTCATTTATGCAGACAACAGATGTCCATATTTGAACTTTTCTTCTCTCGACTCATTTTTGGTAAAAAAAAGTTATGTCCAAGATAACTAGCATGAAGGAGCGAAGTGCCTTTCCCGAGAGGGAGGAGATTGTTGTAGCCAAACTTTTGTTTATAGAGGATATCCCTTTAAATGATTCGGTGCTGATAATGGGGAAGATGTTATTGTAGCATCAAAAGTTGCTTGCACTACTGATGATGATGGCCCCAGATTTCAAACTGCGAATGAAGACAAGGGCATTGGTGATGATGTCCCTGCAAACGCCAGCAGTGCTCCATAG
Source organism: Allium sativum (assembly GCA_030737875.1). Lineage (NCBI taxonomy): Eukaryota > Viridiplantae > Streptophyta > Magnoliopsida > Asparagales > Amaryllidaceae > Allium > Allium sativum. The sequence goes on from CM060924.1 coordinate 518,254,252, forward strand.
ATTTTGTTTATTATGCCGAAGCACTTAACAAAGATCCTGAAACTGTTAAGATTCCACATGATTTTGCTCCTATTTCTAAGGTATGATAGCTTCTTCGGTGTCCTTTTGGCTTCTATTTTTAATAATTGTCTTTTTCCTTTTTTCATTTCTACATAGATGAAAAGAACAAAATTTGGTTTTAAGCACCACCTTCTTAAAAAGGCACGATCGGAAGTGGTTCGTCTTACTAGAGAGCTAAATAAACAAACATGCGAGTATAATGTTTTTTCGAATCGATATCATGTCCTCGACAAAAGTGCAGCAAAGCTAGTGTTTTTCAAAGAGAGGGAGGCCACCCCTAGGTTGAAAGCTGCTCGATTGCGATGCGAAAGACTTTTGAGAGAAAAAGCCGAACTCAAGGCCTTATTCTGGATGTTAATTGAAGACTGGGACATACCATTAGACGTTTTGTATCAAATTTACAACAGATATGAAATGGTGGATTTTTTCATTTTAGGTGATCATTGTAGAGGCTTGCTTAGGTATCTCCGCAGAAGATGTCTAAATAAATACGACATTGATCCTCATCCGGGTGCTTGATGGAATCTTCTGCGAGTTTCCTCGATTCCTGGAGAACTACCATTAGAAAAAATTAAGTTTAATAAACATAGATTTGTGTCTAAAACTTTTAAGAGATCTATTTTGTATAAATAGGAGGTTTATGTGTAATGTGTATATTCTCTCAATTTCCAATCCAGTAGGATTTTTCTCTTCCTAATTCCTAAATATTCTCTTCAGAGTTTATCCCCTACTACGAGTTTTCTTTATAAGGACTTTCTAGGAGATTATGTTAGGTTGAAGAGGAAGTAGTGCGAGAAAGCTCTTCTCATTAAATCTTCGACATTAGCGCGGTACTGTTTTATCCGAGACCTTGAGAAGGTTAGCACTCGAACTCTAGGTTAGCACTTGAACTCTCGAATTCATCTTGACTTCTTAGGTGGAGAGAAAGATGAACTCTTAAAAGAGATCTGAACGTATCGATCGAGATTGCCTCGAGGTTATGACAGTCCTCAGACCGAGGAATGGGACTACTGCAAGTTCCCTCTAGTTTACACAGCAGAAGGGTTTGGGATTCCATTTGATTCCACGCTTCCTCCTTTCTGCTAACTCTTTGAGTAAAGTTAAGAAAGTCATTTCTTGTCCTGAGAATTGTTCGAATAACTTGTAAATGATCTTTTTGAGAACTGGACTATGGGTATACTTGAGTTTTGATGTTAAAACTTGATTGTTTCCCCCGTTAGGGACATATGTGCTTAGTAAAAAAAAATCTTGTGAAAAAATGTAGAATGTTGGGTACTTGGTATTACAATGCTTTATATATGATGATTTGCACAGATAACGCCATAAAAAGGGTTGTGAGCTACAAGAATATCACCTGATGCGTCACCTCTTCCTTTTCCAAGGATGTTCATTGATTTAAGTCATGTTTCATCATTATGCGCAAACATAACAAATACTGTTTGGAATTTAATCTTGTAGGATATAAATGTTGGATGTATATAGTAAGCAGTTTATGGTACGAAATAACATGTATTTATATTCTAATGATAAATGAATGCATAGCGGAGTATTATGTTTACTCGAATTTTATATTTTGGGAATAACCATCTTGCCTAACAGAAATTCTTATAAGAATAGTCTTTTGCAAAGTGTTAAAGAGAGCATAAACCCTATTGTACTTTCTTTGTGATGAAGTAGCATGATTATTTGTATGACATATTTAATTTGAATAATGCATACGAAAATCATGCATATGGGTTAATAAACTTTCCCAAAGCAATATGGATATCACTATCTTTGTTTGAAGGCTTTGAGGTAGTATACTCGAGTCATCGTCTCGAGTATTGACAATAGACCCCCTTCTAAAGAATAAGAATTAGAATCTTGTGACCCAGATAAAGGTATTAGTAAGTATAGTCCCAAAACACCACTTCTGGCAGTTATTAGAAATCCCAATTTAGAACCCAGATTTGGGTATTTGATGGAAGACCGGGTACCAACATCTTGTATCAATTTGAGTCCCGAATTAACCCAGATTCGGGCATTCGATGGTAGACCGGAAATTCTCCTCTGGTAATTACTGGAAATCAAGAACTGACCCAGAGTCGGGTATTTAATGGAAGATCAGAAATCCTCTTCTAGCAACGATAAAAGTCCCGAACCCACCTAGATCCAATTATTTGATAGAAGACCAGAAATATGTTTCTGGTAATGATAGAAGTTACGAACCAACGCATATTCGAGTATTTGATGGAAGACCAGATATCCACATCTGGTATTAAAAGAAGTCCCAAACTAACCTAGATTCGGGTATTTGATTGAAAACCAGATATCCATAACTGGTATTTTCTACTATTTGCGCCAACTCCAGGCTTATTTCTTAAAGCAATGGTTGTATGTGTTTTGCGAGCTCTGTCTTGAGCCTTTGTTCCCTACCCACGTGATTTTGTGTAAGCAGAGGCTACTGCGTCCTTATAATGCTCCTCTAGATCTTTTGTTCCCTTTTCTTGGGATTTTACGTAAGCATAGGATGTACATGCTTACTTAGCTACTCTCTATGCTTTCGTTCATCAAAGCAGAGGATGTATGTGCTTTGTTGGCCACTCTCTGGGCCTTTGCATCCCATGCGCTTGGCTAGATTATTCTCAATCACAACCCAAGGACTTACCCGACCTCCGTCCAGGAGGCGCCTTATCCTGGCCATTGTAGGCGGTGATAAGGGTTTAGATGCTTACACCGGGCCATCGTAGACGCAGTTTTAAGGTTTACCCATTTGATGCTCTACTTGTCCATCATAGGTTGTGATAGAGGCTTACACTCCACCCCCTCCAAGGGGGTGCCTTAACCTGGCCATCATAGGCATGGAGGTTTCGTTCCCTTCTGCGGGTAATGAGGAACATAAGCAGAGGTAGGATGTGCTCTTCTACGATTAGAGGTAGGATGTTCTTTGTTTGTAATAGAGGCAGGGTGTACTCTTCTAAGAACAGAGGCAGGGAACGCTAATTAGATGCTCCATCTCGTCCATTTCTGGCGTGGATCGAAGGCATATGCTTTTGATGGTTTAATCCAACCCTTTCTAATTTAGGAGCAGAGAAAGGCTTACACACCACCACCCCTTCCGAAGGGTGCCTTTCCCTGGCCATCTTGGCGGTGACAAGGGATTTTATCCATTTATTCATTTGACCCATTTTGGGTTATTCTAAATATTTTGGTGAGGGTTTCCATACACTTAACTATGCAAGCATTTTCTCGAGAAGGTCTTGCTTAGGCTTAAACTAATCCTTTTACAAAGTCTCAAAGTCAACCTTGATTGTAGAACTTGATAATCATCCATCAAGCACTTTGCATTGGTTTGTTTAATGCCTATTCATCATATGATAATGGCAGTATGACCCTCCTAATTTCCTTTCATATTTAATTTTCTTCTTTGTAGACGGCCAGAAATTTATCTCATGTCTAGTTTGGTAGTAGATATTTTCCATTGAGGTAGTAAGATGACACCCTTTGGGTAGTTTTGAAATAAAGCTTTCTCTTTTTTGTTGGAATTTAGCACATTTGTTATCTGGCTGGACTGCTTCATTCATGTCTTTGATCCTTCTTTTCAATGTGTTTTGAGATTGAAGCGTTATCCTTTTGGTCCATTTGGAAGTAAAATGGTTGAAGTCTCTCATCATTCCTCGTTTGAACATTGTTACCTTAGTTTGTTCATGGATGGTTTCAGTTATGTAAGAAAATAGGTTATACTCCTTTGATGTAGAAACACTTAGAGAAAAGGTTGGGATTTGTTCTTCTTAGAAAGGGTTGTCACTCCAACAATCAAGATCGTATTGTTCCATTTCCTTCTTCCAATAGATGGTCCTCAAGGCTTCCACTATTAACCATTCTTCTTTTTCCACTCTCAAGTCAGTAATTTCTAACGTAGCCATTTGAGATCTAAAAGATTCTTGCTGGGACCCTATGCCTATAGTTTTTCTTCCTTAAAGCTTAATCCAAACCGGGACGTAACAATACAGTTAGGAATGTAGGAAGTTTAACAACAAGGAATGAGGTTTAAGCCCTCCTTCTTGCGCCAAAATTTTAACGATATTTTTCTTCAACACCGGAGATAGGTCTAAGGAAATGGACCTAAGGATAGAATGAGATTATTTAGTTCCCACAAGCTTGAGTTAGTTCACTATTTCCTAGTCATAAAGGCTTAGAGCCCGAAGATTAGTTACTCTTCCCTCAATGGGTGAGTATCATGCTTACGAGATGTAACAACCAACAGTTACCCTGGGATAAGGGTTCCCTAAGCGCAACACAAGTTAGGAAGCTAAACAACATGTAAAAGGGTATTTTGGTAATCTTGGAGAAAGACCAAGGCTTTAGTATGAGGAACTTGTTGCAGAGAGGGCATAAGGAGAAAGGCGAGAGAAGTAATAAGGTAAATCATAGAAATTACGCTAAGTATCGTTTCACTTTTTATTGCTCATTGATTTGATTACATAGGGTTTACAAAGGAAATCCCCAAATTGATTTAGATATTAACGTTTACTCTACAAGAATGAGTACAAGATTTAGGAATGAGAAAAAGACTAAAATGTGATCCCTGGGGCATTATTTATTGAAAAATCAAGAGCCCTTCTGTCCTTGGTTTAGCAGTGACTCTTTTAGGATATGACAACTTGGGGTCAGCCACCTCTTACCTTCCATTTTTGGTTGCCTTGGCTTCAGCCGCCTTTCTAACATTGTTATCGAATATAACTTGGCATTTGGTGTACTGAACTTGACTTTCAGGAAATCTAATCCCGATCTTAGGAGCTTCTTTTTGATGTTGTTTCTACTTTTCATATTGATACCAAGCCAGTTGGTATGGATTGGCTTGGTTTCGATAGCTTCGGGAGTGGTTTTCGACAATAGGCTCCGATTCAAACTCCATGTCTTCATAGTGTTTGCTTTCGTGCTACACTGTCTCATGACCTTAGAACCACTACCCGTTCGGTATCGACACTAAGCAAATTAGTGTGGATAGCTCTTCTTCTGATAAGCTTTGCTTTACTTTCGATGAGTTATAGAAATTTATTTCGGTCTTGCAAAAGCATGCTTTCGGTACATCTACGAATGGCTTTAAATGTTGTGTCTCGGTATTTGACAAGCCTTGACTCCAAAAGTTAGCTTTTGGAATGTTATCCTTGACTTTGATGTCTTCATTTCCCTTTGTTCAGCACTAAGTCAATTAGTGCCGATAGCCCTTCGTCTCACTATACTCATGTATTGGATAATATAGAGTCCCATCTTTGTTTCAGGTCTCAGGTCCTTGGCTTCCAGTTCTTGCTTTTCTTTACTTGTTTCTAACTCCTTGAGTTATGCTTTTGGAACTGAGTCATGTTGATTGCCCTCTATGTCGGTATTTCGTTATCACTATCCACTTTCGCATTGGTTCCGAGCTTTTCCTTTTATCATTGTGGTCGGTAGTGTACTAGCCAAATCACTTCTTTTATGCTTCTAGCCTTAACCTGATGTCAGCTTCATGCTTCTAGATCATTCTTTCGTGTTGATTACGGTCTGATACCCCTTCACTGATAGATGGTTTTGATGTTGAATTTGCTAGTAACAGTGGCTATGGTATTGTTAGAAAATACAATTATCAAGCAAGAGAGTAAAGCTCTGACGAAGAGAAATATCCTATTGGAGAGTGAAAATAAAGAGTTGCACCAGCTCTACAAAGTTAACGAGCTTTTGATTGTGGAGAACAAGAAGATGAAAGAGGAGAATGAGCAGGCACATTGATTCATCAAAGAGAATAGTGATCTTCGAAAGCTTCTTGATCAGAGCGATGTCGGGCTTGCTCGGGCCATGAAGGAGAAAGCGGCCGCTGAGGCCTCGAGCAAAGAGTGTTGACCAAGAGGATAATGTAAAGGCCAAACTCCTTGTTAAGGTGGATAGGCTCAACACTGAAATTGAGGATGTCGAGGCTAGGGTGGTGGAGTCTTCGGAGCCATATTACTGGGGCAAGTATGTCAAGGCACTTCGATTCTATAGAATCTCGAGGGTCGAAGAATATCCCTAGATTATGGCTCAGACTTGGGACTGGGTGTTTCATTTTAAGGCTCAGTTGCGGCAGGTGGAATTAGCCAATGAGCTTGACTTAAAGTTTGAACATTTGACCGAGGAGGAGCGCACAATGCTGGAAGAAGGGAGGAGTTTGTTTAGAGAGGATGTTGATAAGGCGAGGATAGCGGAACTTACTACTGCGAAGGGGAAATCAGTGACTACCGAGAGAAAGATAAGCGCTCATTAGGTTGTAGGAGGTAGCTATCAGCAATAACAAGTTGTGTCATCCCACTCTACAAGTGGTTCGTTGGTCCGAGCCCCCATCACTACCGAGTATGATCCCAATTATCTAGGGTTGGGACAAGGAAGCTCTCTCCGACCAACAACCGGGTGCACTATGCCTACCGAAACCGCGTCGCCTGTGTTGGAAGGTATAGTCTCATTATCACTAATGCTTAGTATGATGTAAACACGATGTCAAATTAGACTAATTCATCTTCTTTTCCATCGTGCAGGTTACTCCGGGCAGAAGTAACAATGGGCATCGTGCCAACATTGCCTGCATTGTCTGGGTTTGATGTGGGGATGCAAGGAGAGAAGCATGAAGGAGGCAGTCACTTGGATACATTTTCTGATCTAGATCTCGAGAGTTTTCCAGATTTGTTCTCGAAAGGGAAAAGGAAGGATGGAGAGGAGGTGCAAGTGACTGAGTCGATGGTGGCGGGCAAGCAAACAATGCATGATCTAGTCGAAGCATAGAAATCTCAGCTACTTGCCAAGTCTAAGGAGCAGGAGGAGAAGAAAAATGTGGATGAAGAGGCTCAGGTGGAGGCTAGGAGGAAAGACGAGGATGAGCCTAAGGCTACAGTGCAGGAGGCGGCGAAGAAGAAAACTGATGATGAAGCTTGCAAGAAAAGAGCTGACGATTAGGCTGCTAAGAAGAGGACTGACGATGAGGCCTTCAGGAAGTGAGCCGACACCGAATTTAAAGAAGCTACAGGAGGAGGAGAGAAAGAAGCTCAAGGGCGGGCGCATGGCTGAACAAAAAGTGGCCAGTGAAGCCATTAAGGAGACCGGGAAGGAGGGGGACACCTCAGCGATACTAGCGTTCACCAACGAAGTCACACCTAGACCTCTACAAACGATCCCTCCAATTGACGAGGAGGTCACTGAGATCTCAAGTGGCAAGGATGATGAGGGTACGTTTGAGATGGTGCACCATGTGCCAACTACCCCGACTAAGGGAAAAAAGGGAAAAGGAGGGAGAAACTCCCGAAAGAGGAGGAAGTAGGATGGTGACGAGCCGTCCAGTGTTGATCCTGGCAACAGCAACAACAAGAAGAAGGGTGATTCGTCCAAGTGAAGGTTATAGAAACTTTGTGGTTATGTAGACGAATAGTATATGTGAGTGCAACCCTCGCTTCTGGAGCCGTGATGTGGTTTTCATGTACATCACGTGTTAGAAAGAAATGGACAATTGTAGTTTGCTTTTATGAATGAAAGTTTTAGTTGACTTTGCTTATATTACATGTTGCAATGAGTGTCTGAACTTTGTATATGCTTTCAATACTTGTACTTGCATAAATGTACTCGTTGTCACACTTGGGCAAATGGTGTCTATGGGTTTACTCCGGAGATTTTCAAGTAGTGCGAAGCTTGTATGTTTTGACTTCGCTCATAGGACTCCCCTTCAGTTGGGAGCCTTGAGTCGAGCAGAGTGTTAGCATGTGAACTTTTCTCTCAAGACCTTCTTTCGGTCATTGATCTTGAGTCGTGCGGGGTTCGAGTTTGGTGTCTCCCCTATTGGGATCTCCTTGCGGTCAATGATTTAGAGTCGTAAGGAGGCAAGGTGGATGTTGTTGTGTCATCCTTTACATTCTCCCATTGTTTATCCGGGTTAGAGTTCGAGGGCATCATTGGTTTACTAGTTTCGTATCAGTATCCATACCCCATGGGTTGGATGAGCTGAGCGAGCGATCGATGTCACACTCACCCGCCCGGTAGGTTGCCCCCAAGTCCGGAGACCTAGGAACGGGGTCAGACACTTATGTTAATGAATGTCTCGAGTAATTTATACTCGGCCTCGTCGTTGGCTCGATACTCGAGTTTTCTTGTGAAGTGAGGATCACATCACAAGTTTTGAGTGTTTGTAAAGATCCAAGTGGGAGGATCGATTCCGAGCTTCGAGTGTCGATCTAGTGTTGTGCGCTCGGGTATGCAAGTTGTTTGTTAAAGTTTCTCAAACATATTACGTAGAAAGTAAACATACAAAGTACATGGACATATGACATTTTTCTCTATTGATTACTTTGGCAGTAATGGTTTGTTCTTTACAAAGCCTTGAACTTTAAAAAAAATTATTGGTCGAAAGCAGTAATTCTTTAAAAATAGACTAAGTGAAGTAGCAACGGGGGTGTTTTTTGTTCCATGGCCTTAGTAGTTCGGCGCCATCAACGTTCGTTAGCTTGAAGGTTCCATCTCCAAGCCTCTGTTATATGACGTACAGACGAGATCGCCGGTGTCAAAAGTGCTTTAGGAGTACTTTGGAGTTGAAGTACCGGGTGACTCTTTGTCGTTGAGTGATGGCTCTGAGTTCATCTTCATCTCTTTTCTCTTCTAGTAGGTCAAGTGATTCAAAGAAGAGGTATTGGTTGGTCTTTGGATCATAGTATGCAACTTGATGAGATAGGGGCTTTATCTCAATGAGGATGACGGCTTCAGATCCATATGAGAGAATGAAAGGAGTGTAACCAGTCGCTGAATTATAAGTAGTCCGGTAAGCCCAAAAGGCTAGAGGGAGTTCATCTACCCATAAGCCTTTAGCTTTTTCTAGATGCTTCTTGATGATGGATTTGATCACTTTGTTGATAGCCTTGACTCACCCATTGTCTCGAGGATAAGCTACTGCTGAGGATTTCTTCTTAATATTGTGTCGTCGGCAGACGGTCTTGGGCCCAACACTTTCGAGTTGGGTCCCATTATGTTAGTCTTAAGAACTCCAAAATGGCAGATGATGTTGCAGACAACAAAGTTGATCACTTTCTTGATATTAACTGTTGTAAGAAGCTCAGATTCGGCCCATAAGGTGAAGTAATCAACTACAACAATAGCATGCAATGCACCGCCTTTAGCCATCAGAAGAGTTTTAATGATATCGATTCCCCACATGGCGAACAACCAAGGATTGACCATCTGCGTAAGCTTGTTAGGTATGGTTCTTGGAATTTTAGAAAACCTCTGGAACTTATTGCACTTTCGGGCGTAGTCTACTGCATCCCCTTCAAGTGTTGGCCAAAAAAAGCCGTATCTAGGAATGTTCTTTGCTGGAGTCTTCCCTTCAGTATGGTCACTTCACTTGCCTTCATGCCCATCCAATAGTACACGTTGGCAACGTTGTAGGCTACACATTGGAGTAATGGAATAGATAATCCTCTTAAGTAGAGCACTACGTCTTGGATGATGTAAAGTGATGATCTACGGATGAGCGCTCGTTTCTCCTTTGAGCTTTTAGGGAGGATTCCATAAAGCAATTAATTCTTGATCGGTGTTGTCCAAGAGTCAGGTCCAGGCATAGTCTTCGTCATTGATATTGAACCATTCTACATATGATCGATACTCAAAGTATTGAGTACTTCAACTGGGACAAGTCCCAAGAGTTGCGTGTCACCAAAATTTGCTATCTTGGCCAATGAATCAACTTTTTGTTCTGTTCTTGAGGGATGTGTGTAATGATGTAATAGTCGAAGTTGGTAAGTAGTTCATGGACCCAAGCAAGGTTGGGAGCAAGCCACTCCCCTTTGGCTTGATATTCGCCCTGCACCTGCCTTACGATGAGCTGTGAGTTGGAGTATATTTGGATAGCCATGCTGTTGAGTTCAACTGAAATTCTAAGTCTAACAATCAAGGCTTTATATTCTTCATCGTTATTGGTGGTAGGGAAATCGAGATTTAGAGCGTAACAGATCGAGTGTTCCTCATGAGTAATAAGTACGACTACAGTGCAAAAATACTAATTGTTAGATGACCCATCCACGAATAGTTTCCATTTAATGTCGGGAGGCTCACTGTCTTCCAAAGGAGGCTCTTCGGGAATCATGAACTCTGCAATGAAGTATGCAAGGGATTTTCAGAGGATGACACGACGGGGTATAAATGTAATCTCAAGTTGGCTCAATTTTATATTCCACTTCAAAAGTCGCTTAGATGCCTCAAGTCGTTGCAGGACCTGTCGTAGAGGCTGGTCAGTGTAGACTGGTTGGATAGGACCGAAAGTATGGACGTAGCTTCTAGGAAGAGATACGCAAGAAGTAAGCAAGCTTTTCAAGTTTCGGATAATTCTTTTCTACACCTATTAATCTCTTGTTGATGTAGTAAACAAGATGTTGGACACGATCTTCTTCGTGCATTATCACTGAGCTAAGTGCCTGTGTAGAACAACCAAATAGATGTATAAGTCTTCGTGATCCGTGGGTTCTAACAAGATAGGTGGTCACTCTAGATGATTTAAGAGGTCCTAGAATGCAATAATGCACCCCGGTGTCCACGTGAAGTTGCGCTTCCTTTTTCTGAGCAACTCAAAAAAGAGAATGCACTTATCAATAACTTTTGAGATGAATCAACTTATGGAGGCCACTTCCCTGTTTAAGCTTAGAACATCTTTGATGTTTTGAGAGGCATGAATATCCCGAATAGCTTGAATTTTTTCCCTATTTTCCTCAATTCCTCGTGAATTGACAATGTAACCCATGAATATTTCCGATGCAACGCTGAAAGAGAATTTTATGGGATGGAGTTTCATGCTATATTTACGCAGAACATCAAACATTTCCCCTAGTTCGTTGACGTGGTCACTTGATACCTTCATTTTCACGATCATGTTGCCCACGTAAATCTCTATGGATCTCTCAATCTAGTCATTGAACATGCAGTTGACCAGTCGTTGATAAGTGGCTCCAACATTCTTAAAACGAAAAGGCATGACAACCTAAAATTGGAGGCAACATTGAAAGAAATAAAGGTATGTCAATGAAAGAAATAAAGAATAGCGGAGGCAACATTGAAGAAAAGTTTTATTATTTCATAATTGTAATGAAGACTGATACAAATTGTATAGAGTAGTATCCTCTATTTATCATAATGCAAAGTAGAATAAATGGTTCAACCCATATACAAAACAAAAGGAAAGATGTAAAAATAGGCAAGTGTAGGTGACCATTGTATAGGTATATGCGGTAATACTTGATATTGAAATATATTGTACATGCAAGCTTTCCTTTTATCACATCTTTCCTTTATTAGTACAATTGACCGTTGCACAGGCTATATGTGGTAATACTTGATATTGAAATATATTGTACACGCAAACTTTCCTTTTATCACATCTTTCCTTCTATCATATCCACGCAAGCTTTCCTTTTATCACATCTTTCCATTATTACCGCCCCTCAAATTAGGGTTAGGTTTTGCTGCCTTAATTTGCCGAGAAACATTCCATCTTTTACTTCTTATTTGTTTGCAATTCTTCAATTTCAAGTGCTTCTCTGAATCTATGAATTTTTTTAGTTGAGAGTGATTTTGTTAGCATGTCAGTCCTCTGATAATAAGCTCAAATATGATTCACTTGTAAATTCTTCTTTTGGACTTGCTCTCGAACAAAATAAATGTCGATTTCTATATGCTTAGTTCAATTATGCTGAATTGGATCTGCTGCCATATAAATTGTACTTAAATTGTCACACCAAATGATTGGATTCCTAGTCGATGACAGTTTTAGTTCCTTTAGTAGTGATTATAACCATAAGATTTCAGCTGTAGTGCTATCAACACTCCTATATTTTTCCTCTCTGCTTGATCTTGAGATGGTTGTTTGCTTTTTAGAACACCAATAAATAAGGCTTTCGCTTACATAAATGCAGTAACTTGAAATTGATTTTCTGTCATCTATACCTGTAGCCCAATCTACATCTGAATAAGCTTTAATGTTTAAACTTTTGCTACCTTTTAATGATATGCCAAAGTTGATTGTACCCTTTAAATATCCAAGTATTTGTTTTACAATTGTCCAATGCTCACTTCTGGTTCCTGCAAAAATTTAGAAACTTTGCTAACACTGAAAGAGATGTCAGGTCGTGTTACAGTAGCATATTGTAATGCTTTTACAATACTCATGTACTGTTTATATTTAAAATAGCTTCCTTTGTTCTTTAATAAATGTTGATTTGATATCATAGGAGTGGGTTGTCCATTTGCTTCATTCATGTTTGTTCTGTTCAGCAACTATGTAATATATTTTCTTTGGCCAAGGTGATTTTCTTTGTCTGATTTTCTCTTAAACTCTATTCAAAGAAAATAGGATAATTCACCCAAGTCTTTTATTGAGAACTGAATGTTTAAGTAGTCTGCTAATTTTCTAATCTCAGTTTCCCTACTACCCATGTTAATTAAATCATCCACATATATTAAAATATAAGTAGTAGATGTTTCCTTGATTTTTGTGAATAATGACGTGTCTGATCTAGTAGGAACATATCCCAGTGTTGCTGAGCTTGCATTGAGTCTTTCAAACCATATTCTAGGGGGGTTCTTTAATCCATAATTGGCTCTATTTAATCTGCATACAAGCGTTGGATCCTGTATGTACCCTTATGGTTGTTGCATGAATGTAGATTCCCATTTAAAAATGCATCGTTGACATCTAACTGTTTGATTTTCCAATTGTTGCTTAAAGCTATGGTCAATATAAGTCTAATAGTCGAGGGTTTTACTACTGGTGAAAATGTTTCATTGTAGTCAAAACCAAATTCTTGTGTGAACCCCTTTGCAACCAATCTTGCCTTGTATCTGTTAGTGGATCCATCTTGATTCTTTTTCAGTTTGTATACCCACTTGCACCCAGTTATATTCTTATTACTTGGTGGGTTTACAAGTTCCCATATATTGTTTTTCATCAGTGCTTGATATTATTCATCCATTGCTTTATCCACTCTTTATATTTGACTACTTGTTGATAACTGTTTGGTTCTTCTTCATTAACTACTGCAGTGTAAACCTTTGGTTTAAATATGCCCTTTTTGACCTGGTTATCATTGGACGTCCAATTTGAGGTTGTGGTTTTTGAGGAGGTAAGTCATTTTGTCTACTACTGATGGATTGATTACTGTTGTTGCTGGTTTCCTTTCTTATTGCTTCTAATTGTCTATAATCTAATCTTGAGGTGATTTAATGGAGTGGCTAGTTCCCTCTAGTAGATCATCACCAGTTTCATCATTACTGCGGTGGCCTTAAAAGTCACTACTAGCAACCTTGTCATCATTTTATTTTTCCACATGTCAGTGATATTGTGCAAATCAAGTATACTAACCTTTGTATTATACATTTTGGTTGTGGTTTGTATATCTAATCTGCTATATGGAAAAGTGTTTCTACAAAAATAACATGCCTACTTGTAAATATTCTACCAAACTTGCCTATACATCTAAACCCTTTTTGATTATTGCAATAGCCTATGAATGTACCGGGTTTAGATCTATAATCAAGCTTATGAGTATTATAAGGTCTTAAATAAAGAAAAAATAGACAATCATAGGTTTTTAGACTAACATACTAATATTTTACATTAAATGATTTTTCTAGAGGAGTTGTATCTTTCAACACTTTAGTGGGCATTCTATTTATTAGATATACAGCAGTGCTAAAAGCATTAGGCCAAAATTTAAGTGGTAAAGATGCTTGAGTAAATAATGTTAAACCTGATTCAACTATGAGTCTATGTTTTCTTTCTACTATACCATTCCGCTCAGAAGTATAAGAGCATATCACTCTTTGTATAATGCCCTTATTTTTGAAATAATCAGCAAATGGTTAGTATTCTAATCCTCCATCTGATTGTATAATTTTAATCAGACTGTTTACTTGATTTTCAAACATTCCAATAAAATTTATGATAATAATTTTGGTTTCAGACTTAGTTTTTAAGAAATATATCCAAGTATACCTAGTATAAGCATCTACAAATGATATATAGTCTTTGTATCCATAATCAGAAAATATTTGAGATGGGCCCCATAGATCTGTAGTAATTAACTGGCCAAGTTTGGAATATTCAGTTATAGAAGTAGAGAATGATAATTTGTAGCTTTCTCGCATCTGACAATAAGTGCATACATAAGGTAATTTTGCAGAAATAAATTTTATTTTATTATCATTAAGAATCTTGGTTACAATACTTGCACTAGGGTGCCCTAATTTATAATGTCACAAATCAAAGGTGTTTCTAATATGACTTTCATTAGCAATATTCAAATTACAATGTAGGAGTTATTGATAGTGGGTTTATAGTTGCTGAGATTGAATTCATAGAGTCCCTTCACAATATAACCCTATAGAAGAATTTCACAAGTTGGCATGTCTCTAACTACACAATGTTTAGGAAAGAATTCAAAATATACATTATTATCCCTAGTAAATTGAGACACGCTAATTAGGTTTTTCTTAACAGTGGGAAGTCTTATTAAGTTATGTAAAAATAAGGGATGTCAGTGGGTCGGGTTGGGTCAACCCGTTTATTAAACGTGTCGGTTTCAGGTTAACCCATTTATAATCGTGCGGGTTTCGGGTTTGATTCGTTTAACATGTTAAGAAAAATATTTGTATAAAAAGATGCGAATGAACATGAAAACATGAAATAAGGGTATTGTCGTCATTCACTTGTTGCAAGCTAAGATGAGAATAAAAATGTAAAAAGTTGTTAATGTGGGAATAAACATGAAAATGTAAAAAATGATTAAGTGTTCGTGTGTATGAATAATTGAATAATGACAACATTCTTTATTTTCAAGCTAAGATGAGAATTTTACTATAATATAGAGCCCATAAACGGGTTAGTCGGGTCAACTTCGGGTTTCGCGGGTCAGCCCTAAACCCACTCGTTTATAAATGGGTCAAAGTGGGGTTGACCCTAAAATGATCCGTTATTAAACGGGTCGGGTCAACCCGCTAATTTCCTGTGCGGATTTCGGATCGGATTTCGGGTCGTGTTGAAATTGACAACCCTAGTAAAAATAGTTGCCGATTGTCAGTTATACTACCAGTATCAATATGTGAAATTTTAACACACTTACTATTGCACATGCTTATAATTTGATTACCTTTATATTCTTTGTTTCCAAGGTTCAGATTGTCCAAGTTGTTGGTAATACGATTGCTAGCTCCTGAATCTGGGTACCATGAATCATCTTGAATATGCTCAGCTCTGGCTTGTTCAGTTTGATTTCTCATAATGTCAATGTGGTTAGTTGCTCCTCCATGTGCTTGAGCAACATTGACAGTATATTTGGCCTTTTTTGGCTGTTGTTGTTTCCTTGATTTGTTGAACAGTTTGAATTGTATCGAAAGTAGCACTTAATGGCAGTGTGGCTTATTTTCTCACGAATTTGGCACTTTGGTCGATTGTTATTGTTGCTCCCGCATCCTCTTCCTCTGTCACCTCTGCCTCTAGTGGTAAAGTTACCCCTTTGAAAGGTTTCTTCGCTTCTACTATTATTATAAGCCTGATTTTTGCTGTTATCATTGTTTCTGTTGACTGCATAATTGATAATGAAGTTGCTTTCTTGAGATTTCTTGCTTTAAAGTCTAGCTTCATGAGCTAAAAGAATTGAATGTACTTCATCTAGAGAAGAAAATTCCTTTTGTGAAGAGAATATAATTTCGACAGCTTCGTACTCTTCACTCAAGCCATCGAGTATTGTTAGAATTTGTTTAGATTCTTACACTTTATGACCAACTGCCTCTAACATGTCACAAACATATTTGATTTTGCTCAAGTATTCTCTGATGGTGATATTATCTTTCCTTATCTTCTGTAACCACATTTTATAAAACATTACTTTAGCTGCTGACTGATTGTTGGAAGCTTTTTCTATAGTTGTCCATATCTTGGCTCTTTTGCAGCCAATTACTTGCGGTAGTAGACTTTGATTAATAGATGATAACAACCATGAAATGATTAAACGATCTTGCCTATGAAACTTCATATATTCTTCGTTGTTGATAATTTTGTTCTCTTGATCAGTGATAAATTTTGGAGGAACACATAAGGTGCCCATGATGAATCCTTCAAGACCATATCCTTGAATTGCAATTTCGATTTGCAGTTTGCACAGTAAGTAATTATTTTCATCCAACTGTATAGTAATTAGCTGTGATTGTGTTCTAATTACTGTTTTGGTGAGTTTGTCTACAGCTATTAGACTTTCGATAGTCCCATTGACATTATCTGAAGCCGATGAAGCAATATCATTGGCCATGATGATCAACCAATGAATCAACCGTAAAGATGATCAGAACTCCTTCGAGTTGAAGAATAGATGGATCGATAGCTGTTAAGCCTTTATAGAGCTCTGACACCATGAATGAAATAAAGAACAACTGAAGCAACATTGAAGTTATTATTTTATAATTGTAATGAAGATTGATACAAGTTGTATAGAGTGGTATCTTCTATTTATAATAATGTACAGTAGAATAAATGGTTTAGCCCATATACAAAACAAAAGGAAAAATGTAAAAATAGGCAAGTTTAAGTGACCGTTGTACAGGCTATATGCGGTAATACTTGATATTGAAATATATTGTACACACAAACTTTCTTTTCATCACATCTTTCCTTTATTAGTGCAGGTGGCCGTTGCACAGGCTATATGTGGTATTACTTAATATCGAAATATGTTGTACACACAGGCTTTCCTTTTATTACATCTTTTCATTTGTCATATCCACGCAAGCTTTCTTTTTATCACATCTTCCTTTTTTAGACAACTATTACTAAAAGATACAGAAACTTAACAAGATTTGTATTTATACTTATGCATGTATCAAATTAAATATTAATCAAATTAGCGAAGATTGAAATCATAATAATCAAGTGTTAAAGATGTCACCGAAAAACTATTTATCCATGAAAATAAGCTTTTTATGAAATTCATATGAAAGGAGTAAATATTTCATCGAATTCACATTTTTATATGACAAAATATAGTAACTAAATCAAATAAGTGTGTGCTAGATGGAAGCAAATCAGTCACTCTGAAACTCCTAGCCAATTAGCAGAAATTCAAGATTTGATGGATAGGGTCGTTATACTGGAACAGAACCTTCGTCGCTTTATCAAGATCCCACATTTGCTAGATCTGCGCATTGTAGAGTACATGCAGTAGCACGATGACACTTCCTCCTAAGTTAGGTCCATGGGCAACAGTTGGGACTGACAGCTATGTTATTTTACAATTGCATTTGGATATTGTACATATATGCAATTGGAGATGGTGATGCTGATACATTTTCATGGCTTATTGTTTGTTTGATGTTGTTATGGGTTGTTCAGATAATTGTGGGATTGTGTTGTCATTTTTGTTTATGTTTAATGGTGTTTGATGTTGATATTGATTTGCGGGTGTTTAGTATCAAACATGATGCTGTTCGAGGTTTATTTGATGTACAGTGGATAGTTTAGCCTTAGTTTATTGTAAATGTTATATATGTTTGATAATGTTTGTTACTAATTTTATTTACATGATTTGAGAGTGTATTTATATGATTTGTATGCATGAATTTAAATTGAGTTGTATACCATATGCATGTGATGATTGATGAATAAAGGACAGCTGAATGATGAAAATAAAAACAAGCTCGAATTTTCGCCGGACAGTGATGATTCCCAACGTTTTTGAATCAACAATTTTCCATTGGTTTCGGAATTTGGAAGGCTTGCAACACATTTTGTGATATCCAAGCACTGCCGATAACTGCTAGTAAATCTGTTGTAAATCACACGATGAAACCATCAGACAGACTGTTTAGTGATGAGTTGTTATTTCCATCGGTTATTGTTGGTTTTGGACGGCCACAGATGGTTTTCAATACTTTCCCCTGGAGCGTCTATTATTACTGAGAGTAAGTCAATGTTCTTTTACTGTACATATCATACAGATCGACATTTAATACAATGTCTGAGAATCATTTATTTGTTCTTTTTAACTATGGAATTAAGTTCCTACTCTATATATATGTACGCACTGCAAAATTTGGCTCTTGCATTTTAAATTAAATGATGATCTTATCATGAAAGAAATCTAACTTTATACCATATCTCTTAAATATCTGAAAATAAACTGAAGAATAAAATAGCATATCCATAAATATATCCACAAAACTTTATAAGAGGGGGATTTAT